>JAULUF010000015.1:6560000-8960000 GCA_031834385.1 Semotilus atromaculatus
AAAGTGCTTTTCAATTTTGTGCGCGATATGCATCAGACAGTCCAAAGACATCAGTCCCTTCAGACTAGCTATAGTCATCCAGATAACATGAAGCTCTTTCAATAAGCAACTTTTCTTATCTTATGGAGTACAGCGTCAACAAAATGTGTACAACAAATCTGTTTTGGACAGCTCTGTCACTAATAATGATTTTTATGGTTAAATTGCATCTCAGATGACATTAAATGTGTCTAAATCTTGTTTACATGTCCTAAATATTATAAACGCATATTCTTCAGTGTCATCTTGATTTATTTGTTCTTGTATCAACAGCTTAAAATTTCATTTAAAGCCGTCCCTTGCCTGACACTCTATGACAGAGACACCATGGTGTCTCACCACGAATGTAAACACATCACCGCAACCTCAAACGCAGCATCAGTGTCACATATAAAGTCACTGAAGCAGAAAAAGAACTATGTTAATTAATTTCAATGTTTATTTCTTCAGCACTGCCATATTAGACACAGGACTGTCATACAGCGGGTAAACACGGGTCTTTCGGGTCTGTCCTCGAATATAACCACCTTTTATTTGGCACACGGCTGGAGCTTTAGAAAATGCTTTGAAATTAAGCTCCCGTTGCATGCTTCCCCGTGGAACACGGCATGCAGATAAGAAAGAAACGGCCTCCAAACTGCAGGTAACGGAGTATTCAACCTTCTGCAGTCCTTATCTGACACCTCCCCTGAGGAAAGACGACCCGTCAACACTGCACCTCGCGCTCACCCCTGACTTATGTCTACAACGCGGATGACATTGGCGGCTGTGTGTCCGTACACAAATAAACCATGTTTAGAAGTGCTGATCGGCCGAAGTGAAAAAGCTGTGCTGCTTCCTTTGAGTTGTTGCATGTACATGCGAGTCAAGACATTTTAATATTGTTGTGATGACCACGCATTCAAAACTGCTGAGATAACAAACTACTGGGGCCCCAAAAATGTCAGAGTGTCATCAAACACAACTAATATTCATAAGCACATGATGCTAAACAGTTTTCTGAGCCATTTTTGCTGGGTGGATGCATGAAGTCAGGTCTCCTCATATTCACACAGGTGAGTAACCACAGCTGTAGTTCCTCACATTAACTATGGACATGTTCCACTAACATCTGACAAGTTATGTCTTGGTTTTGAACAGCAGGGAAGGACGGGGTAAGATGTGACTAAGGCCCTGGTCACACAGCTGGTATTAACACGGATCACAAGCGAATGACGCTAAATACAGGTGTAAACAGGGTCTACAACGTCCAGAGGTAGTCAAATGCATTCGACCGGATTTCTTTCGTAGTGTAAACGCTCATATGCATTCGAACAGCCACAAAAGACACTCAGTGACAATTAACTCCATTAATTGCTTGTCTATTATTATTTATCCGATACTAGTGATGCAATATGGACAGTTTTTATGATTTTCAATTTTGTCTAGTCTTTTAACATCTAAATTAGTAAATGTTTCCATTTACCTCCCAAAATAATAAAAGTAATAATTAATAATAATAACATATAACATTTATATATAGTCAACATTATATCATGTCATGTATTCCATCAAAGTTATACATGAATTTTGAACAATACCCGTTCTTGTCTCATGACAACTTTGATGAACTTTTTAATGTTGACTACTGTAATATATATATATATATATATATATATATATATATATATATATTATATTAATTTTTTTGATTTTTTAAATCCAAAATTATATTTTTTAAAATTTTTGCCTGAAAATTAATATCCCAAATGCATCTGCTTTTCTATAGATAAAATTAGAGCATACAAGGTTGGAATGACTTGTGTGAATAATGATTTGGTGAACTATTTCTTTACCCTCTAACACAGTCATAATAAACCTCGTCCTCTTCTTGAAATGCCAAGTTCTTCGTTAATTTGTTGTTTATTGCACAGCAAAATCCAGCAGAGCGTTGAATGACCCACATGCAGCAGGTACATGGGGTCTCTTGGCCCGAAGAATGGCGAGTTCAATCCATCTCTTTTCATGTTTCGAGCCGTCTCATGTCATTGTGACCTTCTCAAAGTCAGTGCCCTAAATCGGTTTTCATCCGTGTAAGCTGTGACCTTTCCAGCTTGGAGGCTTTTAGCCTTACCTGCAGCACCACACAGCTCCACCACCTGCTCCAAGAGCACCGTCTGACAGAGAGCTAATGCTTCAGAGATCAACCAATCTCATTCACATCCTCCATGCCAGTCCATGGCATTTGAGTATTCAACCTTCTGAAATTCAACTTCAATAAACAAGAGGGATGTTATGACACCTCATGATATGATATGATGGCACATACAGCTGTGTGATATCTCTCTGGTCTGGTCTGCTGCTCGCATTTTAGAAGCTATTAGTTTTGCTCTTTTTGTTTAGGGGATGGTATAAAATGGAAAAAATTCAGTTGTAGTGGACAGACAGGATGGATAGACAGACGGATGGATAAGCAATCAGATGATTGAACAAACAAACGATAGATAGATAGATAGATAGATAGACAGATGATCGAACAAATGAACGATAGATAGACAAACAGAAAATCAGATGAGTGAACGATAGATATATATATAGATAGATAGATGATTCAACAAGCAATAAATAGATGAACGAAGGAACGACATAGACAGACGATCAAATGAGTGAACGATAGATAGATAGATAGACAGACAGACAAATAGATGAACGAATGAAGGATAGATATGCAGACAGACGATCAAATGAGTGAATGAAAGATAGATAGACAGACAGACAGATAGATAAACGAATGAAGGATAGATATCCAGACAGACGAGTGAATGACAGACAGACAGACAGACATACAGACAGATAGATAGATAGATAGATAGATAGATAGATAGATAGATAGATAGATAGATAGATAGGTAGGTAGACAGACAAACAGACAGATGATCGAACAAATAAACAATAGATAGACAAACAGACAATCAGATGAGTGAACGATAGATAGATAGACAGACAGATAGATAGATAAACGAATGAAGGATAGATATACAGACAGTCGATGAAATGAGTGAATGACAGACAGACAGACAGACAGACAGATAGATAGATAGATAGATAGATAGATAGATAGATAGATAGATAGATAGATAATTTTAACAGGGAAAGGTACAGTAGTTTGAGAACTGAAAATATTCTGCTATAGCATAACACACACACACACACACACACACACACACAAATGTTCAAAGCAAATGAACAGATTGATTTGATTAACACAGCACAGCAGGGAAACCAATCAGTATGCCAGTGTTGTTATTAAGGACGGAAGTGGATGTGTTTGTACACAAGTCCAGAAATACTGCAATTAGCAAAGCATAGAGAACAATTATAGCATAATAGTTTGGATTACTGGTAATGGCTGACACATCTCTGCATGGTATATGATAAAAGAAGGGATGCCACATTGAAGAGAATGAAACATTTTTTTCTTGAGTACTATTACTGATGCTCTCAACGCATTTGCTCGGTCTCAAAGGTAAACCATTTTGCTGCCTGTGTCTAGATTTCTTTTGTTTACTAGAATTATATCGAAAATATTATAATAGCAATTTCTTTTGGAGCTCTATGCTCAAAACAGGTTGGGTATGTAATTACTGACGTATTGTTGTGAAAAGGGTCAAAGATAAATAATGATGTCCAAGAATGAAAAATAATTTAAAAATGGAGTTTACAAAGCCAAAATCTTAGAAATGTAATTTGTTTTATTCAGGTTGCTCTTATGTTTTAACAAACCAATTTCAACAAAATACTCAATCGCTCTAAAAATCAATGCCATTTAACAACTTGAACTAACCCTGCTATGTCATAAAATGTCAAATTATGTGGTATTTTTTTATAAATTCTAACACAATCTTGAGGGTCTACAGGGGTTCTCTCTGTAATATAATTTCATGTTCATGGATTTGTTGTCACATGACATTGCTTACACCAAACTGACTGATTTGGTAAGCTTTTTTCTTCCAAATCAACTACTTTTTAAAGTACTTTTTTATCCACAAGAATTTCCCATAAAGGAATGACAAGTTTCCACCACATCTCTTTTGTTCCTGCTCTTTCTTTTTCTATTTTGACCAACAAAGATGTTTCAAGCCGAAGTAACATGACTTCAAGTGCCGACGGCATATCAGATTCCAAACGTGATCGCAGCGCTCCATCGCTCATGTTTGGATGTGCGCTTATGCTTTGATACAGCGTCAGCCATAAATCTCTCATTTAATTTTCCTCAGAGAGACAAAATCAGAAAAATGGTCAAAACACACATGCGTAGGTCAGTTTTCATGAAACAGATTAAACCGAGTACTAGAGCAAACAGCAAATTCATTGTAGAAACACTATTGACAGTGCAATTTAATCCAGGACTAAGATTAATCTGTGTCTGGGAAACCGGCCCTCAGAAGTTCATGCACTGATGTGGACGTGTAGAGCAGACCGGCTCTTTCCCGGTGGGGTTTCTAGACAAACAATTTCTTATGTCATGCTTCCGTGAACACACATCTAATATGTACTCTTGGCATACACTGCTGGCAGCAAACACATTGAAAGGCAACCAGTGTTGATTCCACTGGGACGGAGGTATTGGGGGGAGGGGGAGGGGGAGGGGATTTGGCCAAGTCCAAATTCAGGTGTAAGCACTTTTTTGCAGGTAGTTTTCTGATTTTTCTTTTTTTTTTCTTTTGCAGAGGTGATTTATTTTGAGTACAAAAAGAACAGAGGCTATGTATAGGAGCAGTTTGAAGCCTGCTCTTACATAAATGCCCTGTAGGGATAAAAGTCCTACACTAAACTGCAGATTCTTGTGCTGCTGTGGAGTGAAAGCTGATCCGTGTTATTTTAGAAGCAAAGTCATTTTATGGAGTTTGTCAAGTAAAATCTAAGGGCGTGTTCACACTTGAGTTTGGTTCGCTTGGTTCGTTTGTGTACTAACACAATTGAAAATATCCTGAAATGTTTGAAACAAAAAAGTGCTTTTTTGATGATCTGTCGTGATATTAGTTTTGAAAATGTACCAATTGCTTGTGATAATTGCGCCAAAGCAATTAAAAATACTAATAAACAGTATATTAAGAGTTTATTGAGGCAAAAGTTGTAGTTAACAGCGAATTTGTTCCCCAAATGAAGTGTTCCATTCCCCAGGCAGCTTTTCTGTGTGTGTTCTCCGAGTCGGAGCCAAACGCGAAATTCACGCAAATACAGTGTGTTATGTCTTAAGTAAACGTACACAGCTGAGAAAGAAACAATATATTGGATCCGTGCATTAGCTCTTAATGTGACAGCAGCCTAATAAACCTGATGCAGTCTGTCATTAATGATCATCAACAACAAATGACTTCCTGACTTTGACTGGATAAATTATTTTAATAAGGATTAATCTGTAATTAATGTGTACAGTAAGATTATGAGGTGTTATTTTATTCATTTTCATTTCATTTTTTTTGTAGGCTATTACTTATCTGAATACCACTGTTAGTACATCTTCCTGAAAAACTGTTTATTTAATTTGTATTTTCATTCTGTTGTTCTTGTCCATCTTGTTTGTAATTAGTTTATTTGGTCTTATTGTATTGCTGACTGTTTGCTTTATTTTGAGGAACTTTTTCTTACATTAGTTAACCTAGTATTAGTTTTTGCTGAAGCATCGTTAATTGTGAAATTTCACTGATATTTAAAATTACTCTGAGCAGCTACACATAAAAGCACCATAAGTACTCAACAATATTTTTTTATTTAAAGAACAGACTAAAATGCAATCCATCACTAACCAAAACTCTTCCCTAATGCACTTGTACTTATTCAAACCTGAAAAGTTAGTGACTTGACATGAACCAACGACACCAGTGACATCAAACCCATGGCAAAATTGTAATATTTATGCAACCTAGCCATTAAACATGGAATAGATGTGGTTTATCACTTGACACTTTATTATGTTGCGCCGGGTTATTTATTAATTTATTTTTATATAGTTTTTCCAGGGGTCAGCGATGACTACCTCCACTCCTCCAATTAGCATGCCAGATGACAGCAAGGTGAAAAGGTGAGATGGGCCTTTCTAAAGTCGTTCTTAAAATTCAACGCTTTCCACTGTGGGTCTTAGCTCTGAAAGCGCAAACATTAAACACAGACAAAGACAAAAAAGGAAACTCGTCAGGACGACACTGAAATTGAAAGAGCAAGAGTTCAGGAAACTCATCAAGTTTAACTCAAACAAGGTCAACGTGACGCTTCACTCCCAAAAAAAATGACACCAGCCTCTATTCTCATTTGGCTCGCGGGCGGCTTCAGGTGAGTCTCAAGGTCGCCCGTTTAATGATCAAACCCCACTGAGTACAAGAAGATGTGTCTGCAAGTGAGCCAACATACACAGCATCTGAAAACAACCGTTATTATGTGGCCCTGTGCGAGGAGACTCGGTCCTGCTGACATCGGCGGCCCAAGGGCTCAGACGCATAGCAACCACTTAACTGGGTCCTGGGAATCCAAGGCAACTGCACGCCTCGCTAACACCCCTGTTGACAGGGCGATTCCCAATAACTCAATTTCCGGCCCAGTAATTTACTCCCGGTCCCTAGTGTCTCCTCCACTCAAAACAGCCGATATACCGCCCAAACAAGGACTGACAACTTTTTGTTTACATAGGCCTCTTTATTTGCTGTCGTGAATATTTATGAATGTCCTGCGGGGGGTCAGTCACGCTAAATTACCATGGGTTCTTATAAGTGCGCAGAAGCAGTGATCTCAAGTGCTTGTTTAGCTCACTCGCTTGTGGTCCAGAGAGAGAGAGAGAGAGAGCTAAATTCAAGCGTTCGGCGCCCACGTCCCCTCAAAACAAAAGCATTTGTCTTTTTAATGTTTCACACACATTCTTATGGGTTCTAACGGATTTTTCTCCACTCCGAGCGCTTGTCTCAGATCCTACCAGATGCGGTCATCAATTACAATCTGGAGATAAATTACTGAGAGACGGCAAGGCTGCACTTACGCCGCAATTCGAGATATAGGAACGAGGCCAGAGATTCAAGGTCAATAAAAATCCCAGCAGCTCGTGTAAGATGCACGTCGACAGCTAACAATTACAACCGCCATGCAACCAATACAGTGAAGTGTCAAGCCGTGTCAGTCAGTTTGTGACGGATGCAAGCCTTCACAATTTTGTGCTTGCTATTTCTTTAAAAAGTTAAATTCTATCATATCAAAATTCATCTGGAATAAAAAATTCTAATTTTCTACTTTACTGAAACCCATGGGAACTGGCAGGGGTCTCGCTCCCTAACTTCCCAACCCGATCACACTAAATACGTGTCTATAGCACGCAGTGTGTTTATCGTGTTATTTATACGCGAAAATGAGTTTTTAGTGCATGATACGCATGGGTTGTTAAGGGTAGGTTTAGGAGTGGTGTGGGGTGCGTGTGTATTATACGTTTGGGTAGAATTAGTGGTGTTGGGTGCGTGTGTATTACATGCAATGAAGTGCGTATCAAATGCACGCGAAAACTGCGTATCATATGCACGTAAAAACTCATTTTCGCGTATAAATAACACGATAAACACACTACGTGCTATAGACACGTATTTACGTGAGAACGTGCTGAACTTCCAGTTATATTTTTGGTCTGCCCAGATAAAAAATATGATAAATTGGTTTCTTAATATTTTGGATTCACGTTGGGTAGGAATTGAGTCTTCGAGATGTTTCCCAAACTCGTTATGTACGTTACCATTTATTTACAGTGTACATAAAATCGAATCAGTGTCCAATATTTATATGGTATCAGCACTCTCCATAGCTTGGAAAGACATTTTGAAGTATCTGAATATTCCATGCATTTTATCTATAAAATCTCCCATTTCATTCAACCCTGACCTACCCCCTGCTATTCAGAACATTGGTCTTCGATCATGGAGACTGAGGGGAATTTTGGCAATCTTTTATCAATCTAAAATCATTTCAGTTGTTAAAACAGCAATTTCATTTACACAATAATGATTTCTACAAATTCTTGCAACTACGACATTTTCTGGAATCACTTTTAAAGGACAATAAAATACGTTTTGATCTTTCTGATTTAGAAAAACAATTGCATTCTTCAATTTCCCTCAAAAGGAAGATTTCTGTTTTTTATACTATGTTATCTAATGTCAGGCCTTCATCATTTGACCCTCTGAAACTGATATGGGAGAAAGACTTTGAAACAAATTTCAGTGATGAGTCGTGGCTGTGGCTTTTCCTTCCTTTAGAAAAGCTAACTTGTGACATACTCCGGAGGTCTAATGATTTCTGCCGTATGGAACTCTTTGGAACTTTCTTGAGAATGACTGTTGAATGTCTTTATTTCTTCTCTCACACTTTTTTTTGCTACTACCCTTCACCTGATCCTTTAATATGATGGATGATTGTATGTGCTGCCATGAGACACCCGTACCACAATTCTGATATTGTAAAACTATAAAAACAATTCTTTAATAAAAAAAAATTTAAAAAAGGAGAAGTTGACTGTCACATTATTGTCTGTTCCCAAAGGAACGAACTACCATTTGCATCAGTTAGGTAATCTGTCTATTATCAATTTATCTTTTTAAAAAGGTGTCAAAATTGTGGCTTAGCGCTTCACACACATGCTCCGTCACACTGAGAAATGTCGCTCCGACACAAGATGTGTGTTTGATTCGGTCTCACATACTTCTTGATCCCATATAATAATAAAAAAATAACCAGAATGTTCTTTTAAAAAGACTACATTTAAACAAACAAACAATAAATAAAGCCTTTGTTTAATGAGGGACTGAGAGTTAACTTAAATCAGGCTTTCAAAGTTTCAAAGTTAGTTAAAAAAAAGAATTATCTTTTGAGGTTAGCATATCATATTCTGTAATTTTTCAAACCCGATGGAATGTTTTAAAGTGAAAAAAAGCTACTTATACCAGAAAACATCACAGAATGAATTAAATTCATTGATAAGCCATTGCTGATGCCTGTGCTGCTGTTTTCCCACCAAAAATATGTGATTAGAGAGAGGAAATTAGGAAAATAAAATACCTGGAATTTTGTAAATAAATAATCACTTTTTATGTTAAAAGTTAGCATAGCACCCACTGAAATGGCAAAAAAATACATTTATGAAAATATTTCAAATATTTAGTACAATAAGCATTCACCCCATATGTGTGCTGTACTTAATTGTGATATGATCACTTCCATCTTCAACAACCGATGAAAACATAAAAAGTGACAAGTTTGTGCTTTCATTTCAAGTGCATCTTGAAAACTTGAGTGTGTGCATCTGCGCTGCGTTTCAAAAGAGCTAGCGGTGTACCTTCACCTTCCCATCATCCCTTAACCAGGACCCCAGCGCACTTGTCACCGGGCGAGTCTTTCAGCATCCCTACTTGACTGTGCTCGTGCCCTGAGGGAGAAATCCGCTCACACAATCCTCTCGGAATGAGAAGAGGCTGTTTTTAATGGCTCCGAGCGCTTAGCATGGCAGCAGATGGGAGTCCAGTTGGCACGGCTCTCATTATTGGAGCTTGAAGCCATCCTCCGTCCCACCACCACCTGTCCGGCAGGTCTAATGCCACCCCAGCACCTGGCCAAACCATTACATGTTATGATCAGGGATCAAGATGGGCGGCATCGCAACTTCTTGCTTCATTTGTCTGATCACTGGAGAGAGGAAAGCACTAATGGCGGCATATGCAGTCACCTTACTGAAGAGTGATGTTTTTTTTAGGCAGTAAGACTTCTTCGCCAAAGTTTTTCTTTCTTGCATCATGTTCCGTCTATTTCGGCTTATGAAATCAAGCACGAATCCTCAAAGACCCAAATATGTCTAACGCACAGATGGGGATAAAAATGGACAGCTCCAACTGTGATATTTCTCTAAACATCAGACTGAACACATAAATCACGTCTAACAGTGATTTTATGCCCTGTGACTGGACATCATATCGTCAGACGGTCGAGTTTGATCATTCGTCAGAGCTCACTGGGTTTAGTAACAGCTGATTCCAGCGGTTTCTTCGAAAAACTCCCAGACTCTGAAATGAGGCACTTTTTAAAAAGCTGACAATGCCCATCCAGCATCCGGCGTAATTACCTCCTCATTTAGATCACTAAACAGTCCTGGAAAAAAGCCAGACTTTCTCTCTGTCGCTTAAATGTACTTTCCACTTCTTGTCTACTTTAAAGTTTTCGGAGCTGAATGACATGTAGAGCTGTTGGCTCACAGGGACCCAAGTTCGAATCCTTTAAATAAAGGCAATGTCACGAAATCCATTTGTCTTGGTGTTTTCTTTGTTAGCCAAAGGGTCAATAAGTAGACTATTCTGTTAATTTATATATAAAAAAAAAATTAAACAAATTTAGACAATGACTTCAGTACAAATGTGGTTTGCAGATTTTATATTTTTGTATTACAAAGTACTTTTATAGGGCATAAAGAAATACATTTTTATATAACTGTCATGAGATATCCTTGAAAAAAGTAATGAAAATCATTATGATATTTTAAAAAATATGAATACACGCCATTTATCAGAAAATAAAATCATAATATAGTCGGAATATCATGATATTTGTCAAATAAATTAAAATAACAATAAAATAAAATAAAGCAATATCATCCAGTTTGGGGTCAGTAAGATTTTTTTTAAAAATATTTTTGAAAAAAGTTTCCTATGCTCAGCAAGGCATTTATTTGATCAAAAATACTGTGAAATAGTATCTATTTGAATATATTTTAAAATGTCATTTATTCCTGTGATGTCAAAGCTGAGTTTTCAGCATCATTACTCCAGTCGTCAGTGTCACACGATCCTTCAGAAATCATTCTAATGCTGATTTGCTGCTAAATAAACTTTTATTATTATTATCAATGTTGAAAACAGCTGTGCTGCTTCTTGCTGAATAAAAGCATTAATTTCTTTTTTCAACTTTACCCCAAAAGTTTTTCCTTTTCATTATTTCAGACATCCTTGTAGCTGAACTTAATTGGAACAGAATTCTGATTTCCATCAAGCAGAAATGAAGGTCTGTCCCTTTAAGCTCATTGTTGCTGATGTCATCATAACCAGGATTGTGTTTGTGAGTTAAACGACATCCGAGGCGAATACTGTTTTTTTCCCTGGGTTTCTCAAGGGATTAGCCACTATATAAGAGATGCATTTCTTATAGTTGGAGACAGAATGAAAATAATACATTGGGCATTTATCCAATAAACAAGAACAACACAAAACAAATTGAGATGAATGATGCAATTTCTTTCTCGGCCCCTTTAGGCATGGAAGTTCCTTTACTTAATTAGATGCTTAACATACGCCACTTGCGAATATACTCAAGACGCACAATGTATTTACACAATGTATATACGCTTTGCATTCAGATTGGTTTGAGAAAATAAGTAGCTGGAAGAATCTTTGAGCTGTATATATATATATATCTTGTAAAGTGCAAACCTTATTACAGAAGGGCCGTGTGATGCAACGACTGCGACAGTGGTGCAAACCATCTTCATCCATCATAAGTAATCTGCCGCTTTTTGCCCAGATTTTGGGTGATATCCGGCGCCGAGAACAAACAGCCCATCTGTCACAAAGACTCTGCCTCAGCAAACCACCTCTCTCGACCTCGGAGAGTGGCCACAAGACTTCCAAAATATCAGTACAATATCAACATCAGTCGCCAGTGATATAGTGCAGGAAATGAAGGAGTCGAGTGCTGTCAGATGGGGACACGTATATTAGGATCTGCCAACGCCCAGATGACCTGCATAGCATCACACACTAAAATACTTACTAATAAAAAACGTTGCAAGAAGAGCATGGCTGTATTATGGTATGGTAGGAATGCACTCTTTTTTTTTTCTTGGATCTATAAAGTTATTCAAAAACACATTAAAAATACAATTCATGTACAGTAAATTATAGCTGTGATGTACTTGCTCATGATATTTCAAAACTGTTGGCTCACATGCAACCCAAGTTCGAATCCTGAATTAGTTTGTGAAATGATATAACTGTGATATAAAATCTTATTAAAAAGTATGAAATTCCTGTGAGGAAAAAAACAACGTTTCATTTTATTTTATTCATTTTACAAATATCATGCATTTACCATGAAAACTGTTTTGAAAATAACATGTTGTAAACTTACATGCATTTCAGGTGCAAGACAAGTACTTTAGTACATTTGATTTTTAACCTTTATTTTATTTCTGAACTTACTTATTTTTATTTGTTAACTTGACATGTCACTTGACATTTGAGTCATTAAATGTAATTATTTGTAGAAAATAGTTGTATTGCTTTCTAAAAAACTTTGAAACCAACATGAATAAAAAGAGTACCTTCCTAAGACCTTGGCACATTTGTTTTAAAGTTCACTTATATATATATATACATGTGTCATGTGTTCTTCTCATGTGTTCTTCTTTTTTATAAGTTCACTACTCCTTAAATCTGTAAGATGTTTAGCATTTTTGTTTTTAAATATTAAAATAAAAAAAAGAGATAAAATATACAAATTTAGATTATAATTTTTTTAATTTAGTACTGCCCTGAAGAAGACGCATAACATATTTCATATATTCCACAAGACAAAATAATAACTTAATTCACCCAAATCATTCCGTTAAAAAAAAAAAAAAAAAAAAAAATCTAACTAGGTTTTTAATATCATGCGCTGCACCCTCAAGCATCAATGACTGAGTCTTTGGTTTCTATGTAAAGCTATTTCTATGCAATTATATTTAAATAATCTTATATTTTGGCTTGTGTCCATTACTATTATTTCTTCATTTTTTAATTGTTTTATTTATTTAAGTTTTTTAATTATTCTTACCATGACATTAGATTTGGCCGACCTCAAACCAAATGATTCCTGTATTGAAGTGAACACACTTCACTCACAACTCTTCTGGTTGTTCTCAATGCCAAATAAAGAACACGACTAATGCACTGCCGCTAGAAGCTAAAGGCATCTGTACTACCTTTACAACGTTTTTTAATTCATTTTGAAGGATTTCCAAAAATGAGGGTTTAGATTGACAGACACACCATTAAAGCTCCATATACACTGCAAAGACCGAATGCACAAATCTGAATATCAGATTTTGAATATCAGATTTGTTGTCCTGTTAGTTTTATGCCATCTTTTGACATATCCGACTGTGTTTATGTTATTACCATGCTAGTGTGTACTAAATTAAGTTTAACTTTGAAATGATTTAAATAATTTATTGGCCTATCTGTCATGTAACAATAATAAAAATCACATATTACAGTAAATACTAAGTGTGTAATAATTTCTGTGCCTCTATTGACAACAAACAGAGTTCCAAAAATAGTAACAATTCCTGTAAAACTCCCCTTGCCTGTCATTGGTTGGGCAGACAGAAAGCCCCGCCTTAAATTCACACAATTGAATGCCGCAGCATTTAAACATTTTAGGAAAATTAACCAACCAATGGGCTAAGCTACTTAGAGGTTGTTTACACAACACCGTTTTCAAATAAAACGGAAAACTTTTTATATGCTTTGGTCGTTACGTTTTCTTAAATAGAAATAAAATTAGCTTTTTGACAATTATGTGTTAAACGAGTATCCCTGTAAATCGTTTATTTAATTTCATAACTTACAAGCCTTATTGGTCAGTGAAACAGTGTAGATAATGCAATAAATGCAGTGACTGAACCTCTAAACTATAACTGAATAATACTGATCTACTGCACTTGACCACTGAACACATTCAATGGCTGTAATCTGTCATGCAGTTTGAGAGTTGAAGTTCTCCATATATTGCAGCTATTCTATTCCTTTCCTCTTGTATTTGTGTATTTACCACCTACATCTATCAGTATTACCAGGTTGAGACTTCCACTGAGAGACTGTGTAAGAGAGAGAGAGAGAGAGAGAGAGGGGGGGAGAGAGAGAGAGAGAGAGGGGGAGAGAGAGAGAGAGAGAGAGAGAGAGAGAGAGAGAGAGAGAGAGAGAGAGAGAGAGAGAGAGAGAGAGAGAGAGAGAGAGAGATGGAGCGAGGGACTTGTCAGCATTTGTTTATGATCAATCAAACTAATAGGTCTCCTTGGGCATGTTGTTTACAATGGACTTATTTCCCCCAGTTCGATCATGTATTCACTGCTTTTCTCTCCCCTGTCAAGAGGAAATATGACTCTTATTGCACTTGATTCCACCAGTGAACTCACATCAGCAACTTGTTCCTGGCATCTCAACCCCGGCATTTTTTCCTCTCTAAACCGGTGTCTTTTTCCCTCGTCTCGGAGCACGCTCAAAAACATGTAATTTCTAGCTGTCTGAACTGATGGCCGTGGCAGCCTGCCCACCCCTCAAGACTAACAATCATCAGATTTGCTCATGATCCATGCAGAAGGAAAAACAGCTGCCTGCGTTTGATCGGCCCTGTCAGGTCCTCTGTCCTCTCGATACAGCCCTCCACGCTCAATCTCCTGTTAAGAATATTGCTCAATATACCACATAATGGTTTAAATAGTATATTTTGATACATGTTGGTAAATATTTGGAATTTTATATAAAAATTTAACATTTATATAAATATGTTCATCAAAATGTGATTTTTAAACAAATTATTCATAATGCATATATATATATATATACTATATATATATTCTGGCATGAAACTCTAGATGCCGCAGGCTAATAGGTCCTTTAACTCACCTGTGACCTGTTCATAATCATATCGTTATCTATAGGGCACAGCTGATTGGTTGCTGCCATATCAGTGGTAAATTAGCTCACTGCTCAACTTTCAAATACCTGGGCAGCATTTGCCTTAGCACTGCAGAGCGGTTTCAGAAACCCTCCACCTTCCCCAGCTCCACCTGTATAGATCTGATATGGGTAATTCAAGTATGCTATATTGTACAGAAGCAGCATGTCTTACTTGCTTGCAGCAGCATGTTGTGTATGTATTGGCAGTAGCAAGTCCTGTACTTAGAGATCTACTCTGCCAAGACCAAACACACAACATTGTCATACACATTACCATGCCAATCACTCCGAGAGTTGTCATGACAGAAATATATATATATATATATATATATATATATATATATATATATATATATATATATATATATATATATACAGGTGAAACTCAAATTTTTTTAATATCGTGCAAAAGTTCATGTATTTCAGTAATTCACATTGAAAGGTGAAACTAATATATTTAGTATAACTATATACATATGATTATACTTTTCAGAGGGTCGAAATTTCTTTTCTGAGATTTTGAATGTGAGGTTTTCATAAGCTGTAAGCCATAATAATCAAAATGATAACTTTTGCACAATATTCAAATTTTTCGAGTTTCACCTGTATATATATATATATATATACACACACACATTCAAATAAACCTTTCATATAAAAAATTGTCTCAATGAGATTTTCTCAATAACACTACTAATGTACAATTATTGGAGCAAGGAGAGAGAGAGAGAGAGAGAGAGAGAGAGAGAGAGAGAGAGAGAGAGGGATAGAGAGAGAGAGAGAGAGAGAGAGAGAGAGAGAGAGAGAGAGAGAGAGAGAGAGAGAGAGAGTCCAAAAGTGCCTCATCTTCAGCCCTCCATCAGACTGCAGAGGAGATGGACAGTATGTCGACTCTCTCGCCTAGGAGATTGATTGCCTGGAGTTTGCTGTCGGGGGATATTAAGCTTTGTGGCTTCCCCAAAACACGTCTGAAATGATCTTTGTAAAGCATCAGCCAGCTGAAAGCCTTTCTATCCAACCCAAAACAAAGTCTTACCGCTGCAGAAAGGCCTGCAGTAATGCCAAGTGAACAGTGAAATCTTTAAGAATAACATTAAGGCTGATAACATAAACACAGTGGGGTCCAAACATCTGAGACCACTACTGAAAGGGCTTCTATTTTGCATTTGCTAAATGATATTTTTTGCAATATCAGAATAACAATTTGAGTGAAAATTTTAATTGCATACTTAACATGAATTTCAGAATGTCTTTGTATTTGGTTTGACCTTGTTTACTTCAATGACAGCACTCAAGCTGCATGAACTCCAACCCAATGATCATGTTCTCCAGCATGATTTGAAAATGATCCAAATATCATCTTGAGTTTCATAGGAAGAACATCTGACTGTACAACGTGGTCAATGTCACTCTCCAAACCCTTCACCCTCTCTGCTGCCCTGTGGTGGAATGAGTTGCCAACTTTTATTCTTCTATTCTTGTTTCCTAATCTAGCTTTCTAATAAACCTGGCAATGTATACTACGAATATTGTTGGCTCTGTGACTAATTGCTTTTGTTCCTCTATTGTAAGTCGCTTTGGATAAAAGTGTCTGCTAAATGTAATGTAATGTCTTTTCACACTGTGCTAAACCCAGAGTTGTCATCGTTCTAAACCCCTCATTTAACCCCGTGTTTTACGCTTATAATTAAGAAGCAGGTTTGAACACCACTTTTTACCCGGGGGTTATGAATGTTAGCACTGCTTTTGCGGAGTTAACCCTGCATTGTTGTGCCAAATTTGTACAGTGTGAAACTGAATCCTTCGAAGGCTGCATTTGAGGGGCCGAATGGGTCACAACAACGAGACTGGATCCTTCATAGCCCAGCCCATCCGAAGGTTCTTTGCGATTTTTTTGAGAGAAAAGGCCGGATTACTCTTTTTTTCAATGTAAGTATTGACTTTCAACTTACCTGAATATATAAAAATACAAATGTAAAAAATGTATTTTTACTTTTTTATGGATAGTTTATGCTTTTTATTATGTACATAAATGAGCCATGGTGAACATATTTAGACAGGTTGTAAAACCCTGTTTTTTTTTTTTTAGACAGTTTAATATAACATCCAAAAAAAGTCGCTCAGTTTGACATTCATGGTATTCGAAGGCATGGCCTTTAAAGGCTGTATCCTTTGAATGATGCAGCCTCTGAATTGTGACTCAGCTAATGCAATGTTAAAATGTTTGCTTGGCAACCGACGGTCAATCGTGCGACAGTCAGGGAAACACAGCGTCTTGTGTAAACAGGAGTTTTAGCGTTTGAGGGGGAAAATGTCAACAGAAAATTTGTCAAAACGTGTCGCTTCTGTTAACCCAGGGTTTAGAATGACCCAGGGTTACCTATTTCAAGTGTGAAAAGCTCTAAATTTACCTATTTGTTTAATGACCAAGAAATAGTGCTAAATCTTTAATCTTTCTTATTCATTTTACATCTTAAATTTAGTTTATACTCAAGATTGAATTTGATTTTGAACCCCAAACTTTCAGGTATAGAGCTATAGTTCAAGTGTAATGGTCTTCAGTAAAGGCCTGTGCTATAAAGAAATGTTAGTATCTGTCTAGCCACGTAGAGCATGCAGCGGTGACAGGGCACAGCGAGACAAAAGCACTTAACTCTGACATTTTGCAAGGCTGTAACTTCAGTTATGATAGAACAAGAGAAGGATGGAGGTCTGTGTTTATCTGACTCTTCAGGTCAGGCTACTTAAAGGCTGAAATTCCTCCAGGCAAGCGCTTCAGCTTCCCTTACTGGACGGTTAGTCTCAGAATTAAAGGACATTTCCCAACGATTCTCCACCTCACTCAGCGCCGCTGCACACCAGTGCTCTATCACATAACAACCTGCCGTTTTCATTGCCTGCTCAACCTTGTGGAAGCATCTTGAGAGATGAGCTCCGTTGAAAAACGTACTGCACACAGACAGCATACTAACCGTCATAAGTGAATCATTTGGAACGCTCTATATATAGACAGCAATTTCACAATTAATGACAATAAATGACAATTAATTTTTAAGAGTCTGACCATAGTATGTTGCTAAACCAGTAAACAACATAATTTCAGCTTAATAATGCAAAAATAAAATCTCCAGGGGAGAAAATCAATTTCTAGGGGAATTGATATTGAACGATGACTTAACAACCGTTCAAGATAGATTTACTGTAAGCTACGAGGTTGCTAATTGATGGTATATGCTTTTGTTGAAGCCATTACCCCGTATAACTTGGGGGTAGCAGGACGGGGCTGATAGCTGTGGGAATGGAGCGAAGTGTTAACAAGCGAGTGGCGCCTGTGTGGCACACCGGTCTTGAGTCCCATGGAGGAGCCCCAGAAGGATAAAAAGAGGAGTGACGACAGAGGAGGATGAGACCATTGTGGCGCATAGGTGACACTGGTTTACACACGCGCCACAAGCCTCGCTCTGTTCCCACGGCTATCGGCCCTGTCCTGCTCATCACAACAGTTATACGGGGGAATGGCTTCAACAAAAGCGTATACCATCGGTTAGCAACCTCGTAGCTTACAGTAAGTTTGTCTTGAATGGTTGTTAAGTCATCGTTCAAAATGCGTTCCTGCTCGCCACACTGTTTAACAGCGCAATTCCTGAAGAAAAACAACATTAACCATGGCTGCATCTGAAAACTAGGCAATGATATCTCACGCAATGTTTGCAGACAAGGTTCACGAAATGGTGTAATGATCTATAGCAAAATCGAGAGAGCTTTGGTGAAAACTATAGCAAATATTTAATTACAACAATAGTAACTTCTCGCTAGAAATTACATCAAAATTTGAAACCATTGGTCAAAAACGTATTTTTTCAAAAAAACGATCACCACCAACTGATATTATTGCGATACTCCAATACATATGATAAAAGGTCAACAAAAAATGTACTGTTGATTAAAATGCTCAATTTTATATTACAATGGGGGTGGAAATGGATAGGTTTTGACTTGGTGCCGGTAACCCAATGCACAGGACAATGGTGAAACCAGAATAAAAATATTCATGATTCTGAAGCTGAAAATACAGAATTATTTAGACAAATATGCATGCTCTCTGTCACTGACTAGATATATTTAAAATAATGTAGAACACTTTTTACTGGTAATATAATACATTTGCCATTATCAGGACCCACAAATATTCCCCCCATTGCATTATTATACATTATATTCAACATTATATATAGTAGTTTAATGTAGTACTGACACTAAAACTCAGAAAACGTGTTTTTTTTTTCGCACACAGTCAATTTTATTTTGGGTGAACTATACAGAATACATATTGTCACTATACAGTTGCATTTTTGTATTGCGTTATATATTGTGACACGATATATTGTTACAGCCCTAATATTTTACAATAAACATAGTTCTATATACACAATCAACATCTTTAAATCCAAAGTTTTATATTTATTTTGAATTTGATTGATATTCACATTGCTTCATTGTACTCATTATTCCTTTACTCATTATAGCACTCTTTTTTTTACACTTTTTTTTACTCATTAATGTCCTTTTTTTCAGATTTTCAAACACTTTTGTTATGATTCACCTCATAGGCTAGTTAATTAGGTTCATGGCGTATAACTCTTTAACAAAGACTTTTTTTTAAATCCCTTTGGAAAAAATGAATGGGAAACCAAGGGTGTTGAAAAAGTGTCTGCTTCTGTTGCACTCTCTTACGCTACACTACTTTTCACATTGTACACCATATTGGATTGAATATTCACTGAGCTTGTTGTAATGCTGGGATCGCATTTTCTATGAAGGCTATATTCTGCCTTACAACAAAGGATCTTAGGAGGTATAATTTGACACCTTAAAATGTTGCCTCTTGGTTTTGGAACAGAGCAACTAGCTTCCATATAAACATGACTCCTGATCAGAAAGCCCAGAGAGAGCACTTTATTCCCATTCGAAAACATGATATTTGAGATTTCATTACCACATAAGATGAGAGGAATACACCCAATAATTTGCTGTCTGTACCCTTAAAGCTAAAATGGAAAAAAAACAGAGGCATGAAGCACATCAAGAAGAATCAGTGGGAAATCCACCATAAATCATACATTTATGAATGAGGAAGACATTCATAATTCATCGCGTGACATTCGGATGTTTGTATAAGATGTATCCAGCCATAGAGATTAACAACGACTTGTTTCCGAATTCAGAATAAGTAAAAATGAAATGCACAGTCAGGGACACCACTTGTCCTAGTGAATAATTTCTTGGCAACAAAGTTCACAAAGCTTAAGACACTTAAAAACGCCCCCCCTCAACAATAATTACTTCGCTAATTCAATAATGAATCAGTAAATATTCATCTAGTGCTGTAAGAGTGCAGATTTACAGTAGCATTCAGTCGTAGTAAAGGCTGAAAGACAGACTATTTACCCAGTATGCCCCCCAGTAAATGCAAACGTTCTGCAAACTGTCCCGAGCTCTTGTTGAAAATCTTTCAGCGCAATGCTCTGTCAGAAACACAATCAAGCATGCCGCTTAAACTTTGCAGTGCAGCATCGAGTACACTGATTCTTTTCGCCTGGGTAAACAGCCATTTATCTTTCAGAGGAAGTATTGGGACGCTGTGTCTATTGAGGTGATTAAAAAGACTGACTAATTACAATGAATTATTCTAATGATGAGCGGAGCCGTCTACAAGAGCTGATTTGTTGACATGCCTAACAACATTTCCTGTGCTGGGGAACCGTGCCAGCAGACCTGGTAAATTCATTACCTTTTTCTCCTTCTTTGTTTATTCATTTACAATGAACCACGTGTAAGGTTTCCTCTGGGTCATTTCGGTCTAACGCATCCTGTCACACTAGCGCTATAAACAATCAAAGACAAGTTGTTTTGTCAAAATGTGAGACAGGTAAAGGAAAACTAAATATGACTCAATCAGGTTGAAATTGTAGCTGTAAGTGTAAAAGTCTTCAAAACTAATTTCAAGAATTATGAAACAAAATTTAGCTGGGTCAATGGCACGAGATGTCCAGATATAATTTTTTTTTTTAGATATACATATTTACTTATAAATACATTTAATTTAAAAATACAAATTACTTAAATGCACCATGATAAGCATAATTATAATTTATGAAATAAATTAGATTTTCCTTTTTTTTGTTTCTTAAAATTAATCAGATAATTTGACATGACAAGGTTAGATCAGATTGTAAAATGTCATGTGGTGTCACTCTCCAAATAATTAAATGATTGAAATTAAATTGAATTTGTTAGTAAATAAATAATTGTATATTCACATGTATTGAAGGTATAAGAAAAGTATGTATACCTTATTACTTGTTGTTTGGCTAGAACACTTTTAACTTTTCTTGAAAATGTTCTTTTCAAAAACCGTATAAATAAACATGTGTGGCACAAATGTTTTAAACCACATTTTCAAAAGATTTTTCCTTTTCTTATCAAAGATTACTCTTGTCTTTGACCCGTTTAAAGACCCCTTTGGCTTTCCCTGCAACAACGCACAATGGCTATTGATGTTATTGGCTTGCAGGTTTTTAAAAGTTTTATGTAGAAGTTAGCAGGCTATTAAAAAAATAATTGCTGGGTTTGTTTGCAATGTTTGTGCCTTAATAATGCCTTCTGCAAGAACTACAAATTGCCAGACTCATGTCTTAAAGTTTGCCAACTTCTCAAGCGTAAGTAGCTACATTTCTGAAATATTAATGTAACATCTTTTTCAAGGGAAATTCTGACCACAAAATATGTGTTTCTCTAATTATTTTCAGTGAAATGTGCAGAAAAGCTTTAAGTTTGTTGCAGAGTTGGTCATTATCGCAATATTAAATAAACCCCAGGGTCAACGAGACCTATACGTTTGTCATCTCTGCCATTATCACAAAAAAAATTAAATAAAAAAAGAAGTAAAACCCTCTCCTAGGATTCTTCAGTGCCAGTGTTTGTTCACCCCGAAATAAATACATGAAAGAACACTTTGGGAAATAAATAATAAAATGCTCTAACAGCTTGCATGATGTCAGATTAATCCTGCCAATGAGAACGGGGTAAAGTAACTCATGTTCTGCTTTGTGAAGGATAACTGCAGTCTATTTTTTTTTTTAATTAAATGAAAAAATGGGTATAGTGGATTTCTAGCTCCCAGGATGCTTTGCATAGGACTGGATCAGGAGAATAAATGTTGAAATCGATATAATTTTTTTTGTTTTTTAGTGAAGGGAAAGACCCGCTAGTGTTTAATGCTGTTATATTTGACATTTAAAAGAGTTTCTATTAGTTTTGTGGTTAGCATTGTACGGTAGAGATTTCATGAAGGTAAACGACTGTTTTGCAAATAAGTAATTGTAATGGTAATGTCTTACTTTTTTGTTAAATATACATGCTAAATAAGTTATATTTAGTGTGTTCTACGATAGCCGTGGTTTTTAACTGAAATAGATAAGATTAATTGGCTCCAGACCAACAACTTAAAGCTACAAATTATTACGTTCCTCTAATTCAATGTAGTTTGTTGGTCGAACAACTTAATTCAAAGCTGTCATAATAAAAATTAATTTGACAGTTATGTTTTTTTGTTTGTTTGTTTTTTTCAGCTAACTAATTTGATCTTGTTTAGGCCACAGAATAAAAAATAAAAAAGGTATTCCCCCTCATATATTGCATGATATAAACTCGCAAATGTGAGTTATAAAGTAATAATTGTGAGATATAAACTTGAAATTTAGATTTTTTTGCCGGAAACAGGCTTCCAACATTTTTAGAGTGCTTTACAGTAAAACTTTTAATTTGCCATTATTGTGCACTTTAAAAACTGCTAATTTTTAGGCCTACTGAAACTTATATTCAATTTATGTATTATCTGCAACTGGTACATTTTGATAATGAGAAATTCTTCTGGGATGAGGACGAACTGTTTTAAGGAACGGGATGACATTTTCCCTGTCCATTTATCCATGGAGAAAATGTAAAAGAAACCACATCTTGACACAAATGCCAAAACGAAAATGTTAAAACAGTATCCATGAAATATGTATATATACATCCCTGGCATTAAATATAAAGTATATGTACATCCCAACCAGGAAAACTGGCAGGAGCGCTGCTTTGCATTAGTCACTAAAATGACTTTACCTTATGCCTCCATTACTCAGACAACATAACAAGGATGAATCCTCCCCAACAGCGACACAGACCTTACTCTCAACATGAAGTCCTCTACAAACAGCAAACAGGCTTACCTGTGGAGACAAAAGAAGTGGATATGAGACACAATTCAGGTCATGATGCATATTTTGGTGAGGATGCAGTACATAAGCAGAGAACAGTTTGAATAATTAATACACAAAATGGAAAAGCAGAAAATTCTGTTAAACCAGTGTAAACGCCTTATAGGTTTGTTTCTTCTGCTTGAATTGAGATATTACAAAATTACATTAATATACAAACCTTGCGCTTTTACAGGTTTCCTGAACCATACATTCAGTTTATGACAGCCTCCAGCTGAACACCTACTAAATCCAATTTCAGTGTCTCAAAATACAAATTAACATACTTGAATATTTACATCATGTACACCATGTTTTGCACAGTTAGGGAGAAAACACTTGAACACTTGTGGTTATCAGCATCACTCAAGAGTTAAAGCATCGGTACATACATATTTAAAGCAGTCTGCTTTGTCTTCTGTTTCAATCTACAGATGTGCATCCCAAACACTAACTGTGTGAAACAGACACACTGGTAATTGAAAGACCCCTTAGAGTTCTAAACATCGCTTGGGAACTTTTTTTTTAACAACATCAAGTCAAAAACTATGTCAGAACACGCAGTTTCTGACAGAAGAGGAACACTGTGTTCAGTTTTTCTGGAATTCATTCTTGGCTTGTGATATGCCTACTAGTCAGGGAACATGTTGTCTTGGATCTGAGCACACATTTAATCTCAGGCTTTTACAAAGTTAAGGTCACACACACACACACTAGACGATGATCTTAGAAATTATTTTGGAAAAAAATTTGTGGCAAATTAATTATCAAGGGATGGGCCAAAATAGTCTTTTAACAATATACTGTATATACACACAACTCTGTTCAACACTGATAATAATAAGAAATGTTTCTTGATCAGCAAATCAGCATATTGGAAGGATTTTTGAAGAATCATGTGACACTGAACACTGGAGTAATGATGCTGAAAATTCAGTATTGACATCACAAGAATAAATTACATTGTAAAAATATATTACAAAAATAGCCTAGTTATTTTTCTTCTGCTTCTGTCAGCATGTGTTGTTATATGTGAATAATTTGATTAATTAATCAACATATAATCTAACTCAATTGCAAATTATGAATCTATTAAAAGAAAAAGTAAAAAAAAAAGTACTTTTGTAACTGGTTTCATATTTTTGGTTGATAAAAAGCAGCATTTCCATATAGAGTGCAAGCATATTTGGGTAACCAAAGAGCTTCAAAATTGAATTGTACAATGGCTGGCAGATTTGGATATAATGACAGAGAGAATGACTAGTGAATAAGTAATTAGTGAATATTTACAAAGGGGCCTTTTTTCTGTGGTGGAATGTGATGCTACATTTAGGTGCCAGTGTTACTTCACACATCGCATTTGGACACATACCCGCCATATGGCATCTCTGAATATGATCAATTACAAACATGCTGTCTGAAAGCAGTACATAAATAAGCAGTATGCACACTCATCACACTCAACACAGAGGGAGAAAACCAGAGGGGAGAACGAGAGCACTAGATTACGGAGAATAATTACCATGAAACACTGTAAAATTATATCAAATCTGCGTCTTGGTATAAATACGATACAAGCTGCCATGACAAGCAACATATCGGCAGCAATCAGAGACAACATGGAGACGGCAAAAGGGAATTCCTATTTCATAATATGTTATATGAAACCTGTACATAATGCATTAATTAGTAAACGCTAATAATAAGGACTATTAATTTCAATTCAATCTATTACAATATTAATATAATTAATTGAATTATACATATTGTGGAGTATTATTTGACTATAAAGTTAAACTTTAAACTTTAACTGTCACTTTTAATTTAATGTTCTTGCTGAAAAAAAAAGTATTAATTTCTTTAATAATTTGGGATGCGCCAATATATTGGCCGATGATGTATTTTCTGCTGAAAATTCAGCTTCACCATCACATTACATTTTAAAATAGTGTATATTAAAATAGAAATGAGTCATTTTTATTTTATTTTTTTATTACTGATTTTACTGTATTTTTGATCAAATAAATGCAGCCTTGGTGAGCATAAGAGACTCCCCTTCAAAAACATTAACAAATGTATATATTTATATATTATAAAATAGAAAAATACATATTTTTAAATGTTACTATAGTTCTATTTTATGAACATTCAAGTAAACATTTACACAAAAATTTTAGTATTATGAGACTAAAGTGTACAGTGAGTGTTTAGGCTATAATCACGAATACGGAAGCAGGCTATTTGGTAAAATAAGAAAACATAAGTAAAACAGAATAATGGCCTACCATTATCAGTATTATACTGCATTATATGTAGGCTGTTACCATAAATTTGGTTAATGCACGACCCATGGCCTAACAATCCACTTTAATCAATACGACGAAGCAAGACAAGGTAAAAACAACTCACACAAGAGTCAATGAACCCTGTGCATGGAGATCAATGCACATTGGCAAATCCGCGTTGGACGTAACTTATTACATCTGCTTCTATTGCTCTAAACCTGAACCTTCTTCTGAAAACAGAAAGAAAAGATCTGACGTCTCGTGGCCCATCACAATACAGAGGCTAACAAACCAGGCCCGTAAATGAACTAGCCTGCTAGAGCGCTATAGAGCTGCTTCGTGAAACCTTAACCCCTATTATAGTATGCCAACGTGTCAAAGGGGGGGGGGGGGGGGGGGGGGATTCTATTCGCTGTGATATCAGTGATGAGAGCTTACTCCAGGTTTGACAGAGTGTAGAAGTCAATTTGGCCTCTGCCACTTTTACCGTGTTGGTTTTGGGAGTAAGCGATGCATACGCTGCAGCTTCAGTTCCGCGCGCGCCGCCGCCACGCGTGCAGCCAGTAGACAGAGCTATTGTGCGCGCGGGAGAGGGGCTTTGGTATGAATAGAACAGAAGTACTGTAGGCACAGCCGTGTTGGGGATCAATCCGGGAAATTACAAAAGCGGAGAAATGAACAAGTGAGCTAGAATAATGAGGTAATTCATCACAGCTTGTCACCGTTCTGGGCTAAGGGAAGAAGGGAGGACTACAAGGGAGAAGACGTTCCCCCTTTTCCCCTCGCCTCTATTCATGTTCTCCAGTCTGTTGGGTATAAGTGTACTCAAATGCCATAACATAAAATCTACATTAAGCGTACATTCATGCGATGTATTAACCTTATGTTTCCATACCAAGGTGAATCTGGGTGAAGACGTGACACAAAATTGGACATTTCGCCATTATTGTGAGGTAAAAATACATTAATTATGCAAGTGATTTACTTTTTTAAAGGAAATAATTATATTACATGACTGAGTATATCATCCCAGGGAATAAATATACATACAACATTTAATAATTGATAAAAGACACAAATGTGAGTTTAATCATTAACCGCTATACATTTCCATTTGTCATTTGTGTCTTATGGATATCACTGCGAGGAACGTTCACATAATGCCACATCAATTTTGTAAGGAAATGATTCAACTCCCAGTGAAATAAAATGGACAGATGGTTCTGCAGTCGTTCACACACACTCTCTCTCCCCTTCCCTCCAACGTTTCTCATATCCTGTGCCTTTATGAAGCCACGGGTCAAATCTCTAGAGCCCTCTGCGATTCCTCATCCTCGCAATTGCAACTCTTTGTCTTCACTTTCCCTCTTTCCCAGACAAAAGCAAAACACTGGTCATCCAAACCCTAAAGACTCACTTCATGCTAGGCAAATGGCAAAGTCAAACATTAATCTCCCAATAACAATTTTGTACCTTTCCACACTTTTTCATATATAATGCCAACTCTTCTTTAATATAATATCCTCAGTGGAAATGCACAGGACACACCATATACATCTCTAGAACGACGGTGTTCTCCTTTCAAAAGCAAAAAGAAAATGAGGATGTGCATGCATTTACTTCATGTTATCTTGACAAATATTGATGAAACCATTACAGATCACAATGGAAAAACTTAACAAAAGGGTCACTCAAAATATGGTGACTTTCTGACTTACAAGAGCTTGTTATTCACCATAAAGGACTTAACTTTTAAGCTTGTTTAAAGCTTGTATCGAAAATAAAAATACTTTTCCCGACTTCCTAGGTGGGCTGTGAAAACATGTAGACTGATTTGATTTGTGAAGGACGTTTTTGGCGGGAAATCAAACCATTACGTTTTTGCGCGCTCTCTTGTGTTCTATCACATGAAACGAATGTTTACGTTCAGGAAAATTCTGAAAGCGCTATTCTGTACTGCCAATGTTTTATGCAAGAAAAGGGGTTAATTTAAACTAGTCTCACATAGCCATATCTATAGCTACAGCCTATTGTCTCAAATATCATTTATAATCAAACTATCTTGTAATTTTGATTAACTCACCTGTCAACATGATGCCGGCGAATTACAGAGCTGGTCAAAAATATCCAAATCGCTACGATACATTTTGTTTTGATTATTGCACAAATGCTTTGTATGGGGGGAAAAGTCTATATAAAAATACAATAATTAATTAATAACTGTAAATGTCATAGAGGTTGCAGTTAAGTTAAAGGCTACAAGCAATTTCAAATGATTAAAAAAAACGTGCAACACAATATAATCAAACCACTACAAATATATCATGGTTTGACCATTTCTTAAAGATTTAATTATTTTTCATCACTGAAAAGTCATTTTCAGTTCATAATTTGAGAATGACCCAAAAACAATTTATTTGTGCCGACGTTTGCCAGAAGTTTTTGACGGGTCACAGCGAAACTCTTTGAACTCCAAAAAGGCATGGTGCTCATATAGTGGGATAGCTTGGCACATGAAGAGGGCATCTCTCAATATCACACCGGAGCTCCAGCCCCTGCTGGTGCAATGATTCTTACCCAGAGCTGTTCTACAGCACCATGGGGTTTCTCTGTGTGATGAACAGCTAGAGTTCGAGCCAAGAGCCGGAGGTGTTATTCCATGTGGTTCGGCATCACTCCATCCAAACTCATTTTCCTCATATAAATATTTGGCCTTGGGGAAGACATGGCTCTTAATTATGACGCTTAGGATATCCTTCAAGCATTATTTCCTTCTTGGAGAACTTTAGCCAAGTTGAAAGTCAAGTTGTTGGAATAGACACCCACAAGGGGTAAAAAACCTTGCCATGTGGAAATTTTAAAAGATCAATCCGCACATTCTTGTTTGTACCTTACCTAAATGTAGACGCATACGTTTTCTTTGCGACGTGAATTAAATATTCATGATGTCAGTTAGAATGGGCATAAAAACACCTCCGGGAACTTGTGTGGATGTTTTCAAACTCTGGCTGCTATCCCTGGCCTTTCCTTCTCATTACAGAGACATGATGTCCTGCAGCCTCACTGACCTTGTTCCTCTGGCCCTGTTTCTCTTTTTAATGTTCACCTCTGTCTGGCCTTGGCTGCCGCGTGTATTTATCGCTGCCCACTTCACTGACATGCAGAATGGAGAACGTCTGATGGATGACAGTCAAGGAAGGTAAGTGCCAAGATCTTTACAGTATATAACCGTTTTTGTACATGATATAAACAAACAAAAAATTTATCATGGTAATTTGAGTAGCTTCCAAAGTGTATTAGTTACAATTGGTAACTTTTTACCACACACACAAAAAAAAACAATATTGGGAGACAATCTCATATCAAATCAATATGTTTCACAGTAGGAACTTTAACTGAAGTAAACTTTCCTCATGAACCAAAGAAGAAATTGTTACCTGCAGCTGCGGTTAGAAGCTCCGGTTGTTATATCGCGCATGCACATTGGCTGGGCCAGCCTGAAAAATGCATTTCTTTTGTCATGATTTGAGTGTTTAGAAAAAATGTATGAGAAGTTAGTGAGTGATTTCAGGTGAACAGCTTTAGATAGTTTCATGTTTCCCCATTCAAAGAGCTGTACTTGCAGAACTGAGAGGTGTTTCAAAGATGGCCGCCGAGTGAAATAACTTTGGGACTTTTACCCCAAGTCTTTACCCCATTGCTACTACTTCATTGCTATGTTCAAGACAACATGAAATCAACATGAAATGACTCTCACATCCTATTTTACTTTGTACTGTACTTTTTTTTCTGACTGAAACAGCTGGTATGGTGAGGTGCATCTCAATCAGCTCTCTAGATTCCAAGCTCGTGAATCACTATATAGTGTACATGAATTCCAGCAGCCATATCACCCTGTAGCCCAAGACTGGTTGCCTACTTAAGCTAAGCAGGGCTGAGCCTGGTTAGTACCTGGATGGGAGACCTCATGAGAAAACCAGGTTGCTGCTGGAAGAGGTGTTAGTGAGGCCAGCAGGGGGCGCTCTCCCTGTGGTCTGTGTGGGTCCTAACGCCCCAGTATAGTGACGGGGACACTATACTGTCAAAGAGCACCGTCCTTCGGATGAGACGTTAAACCAAGGTCCTGACTCTCTGTGGTCATTAAAAATCCCAGGATGTCTTTCGAAAGAGTAGGGGTGTAACCCCGGCATCCTGGCCAAATCTGCCCATTGGCCTCTGTCCATCATGGCCTCCTAATCATCCCCGTATACTGATTGGCTTCATCACTGTCTCCTCTCCACCAGTAAGCTGGTGTGTGGTGGGCGTACTGGCGCAATATGGCTGCCGTCGCATCATCCAGGTGGATGCTGCACATTGGTGGTGGTTGAGGAGATTCCCCCCTTCCTTGTAAAGCGCTTTGAGGTCCCAGATAAAGCGCTATATAAATGTAACAAATGATTATTATTATTATTATGAATTCAGGCACTGGCAAGGATAGTAAAGACCCTGGCTTACTACACATTGGGACACGCGACGTGACAACATCCTCATTGCACAAAATCACAACATGAACAACAGCAGAACTGATATGTTTATGACATTATGTTTTAATGTTGTTTAAAAGTACAGTAGGATAAATGCTTTGCTTGTTACATATAATGTGCAACATTTCAGACGTAAATAAATGATTAATGTTAGCTAGATTATGTTCAGTACCTGTCTAGCAAAGTATGTTTATGCTGAAGTGTAATTAAATAATGGTTTGTATTTAAAAAAAGAAAATCAATTGCGTGATTTATGTTTCATACTTCCCAACTTCCGAAAAGGGAACATATTGTGAGCATTGATGCTTCCTGGTTTTTCAGGGTGCATTGTGGAACTTTATAGGGAGCGAACTTTGTAATGCACTGGAAGGATTTTGCAATTGAGACACCCCTTAAAATGGCAGACTCCCTGATCAGTGCCCTGACTACTAAACTAGGGAGCAGATTGAGACGCACCTACATTTCTTATACTATATCAGGAAATTATTTTATCATGACAAGTGATAACCCTATACTTTTACTAACTCTCTTTTGAAACACCATCAGAACATGTTGGCTGACGTTTAAGTGGTCCAGAAATAATTTTTTCATTGTTGATAAAATAAAATAGCGAGTAATGTCCAGATTTCTGACCAGTCTTCACAAAGAATAAAACATTAACAATAATAATGTCTTAAATTAGCTTGTAAACATTTTTGCATTTCTCCTCTTCTCTAGTTTCCTCTTCCTAATCTAGTTGTCTAATAAACCTGACATTGAAAATTGCACATATTGTTGGCCTCTCTTTTGTAATTCACTTTGAATAAAAGCATCTGCTAAATGAATGAATGCAAAGTTGTTACATAAAAACCTTTAGAATAAAACCAGCATATATTTAGTATTTTTTGAAAGCATAAGGCAAATTGCACAATAACTTTTTTCTTTCTTTCTTTCTTTTTTTTTTTTTACAGTGAAATGTGCTTTTTATTCCATAAAAATGTCCAAACTAGGAAATCACTTTAACAACTTCAGAGTCCAAGTACTAACATATCCTGACTAAACTTGCCAAGGGATGAAAGAGATCACATGACCTCCTCTATTTGACCTCTGAAGCCACCTGCTGTGGAAAGATACAGTCGGGAGCTTAAGAGCAGAAGTGCTGGTAGGCTTTGAAATAGATGACTTTGCATCTCCCTCAGGTCTGCGGGGACCCTGGCTTGTGGCTCCCAGAGTGGTTTTTAATCAGGGACTGTGACAAGTGCCAGTCTGTTCATCCCTCGCTGATGGCCTGCGGCCCTCCTCCTGAGCCCCGGTGAAGGAGAGAGCGGCCATTACACCCCAGAAACACTCATCAGCCCTGCCTGATACTGTCCATTGACTCCCATGCTCTGAGAGTCAGTAAAAGAGGCCTCCACCAGCCCTGGGCATGAATATTAAGAAGTAGGTGGTGCCCAACTGACGGTGCCTCTCATCCATCTTTATCGTGTTGGGATCAGGCCTGACGGAGAAGCACCAGTGCGTGGGAATAGCTCTTTTGCCAGCCATGTCTGGAATTAAATCCTTTTTATGGAGCGCTCTAGATACCGAAATGCGAGAATAGGGCCGCGTTTCGTTCACTAATGGCATCGGGCTTACCTTGAGTGAATGGATGAATAGGATGAAGCGTAGATGCTTGGAACAGGAAATGGATGGAGTCGCCTACTATTATTCATCTCGTAAATATAAGGTCAGCGGATTCTATTATTGGGTTAATGGAACGGCCTTTTCAGAGTGATTTGGCTTTTAATTGAAACGCAGCACAGTGAGGTCACTGTCTCAGCGGTGTGCTGCAACAATAAAGGTCTTTACTCAATAACTTTAATTAATACTAGAGAGACTATGTGCATGCATATAGCCTACTTTACATGCACAGGTGTGTATTCTCTGTATGTCATGTACATGTATTTACAAAATATTCATCTCCAACGCCAGTTCAGGAGAGCAGCACGCCGAATGTGTGTTGTGTTGATGTGAGAGCTGATGTTGTTGCATGTCGGAGATTAATAAAATAAAACCGTTGAATCCTATATGGAGCACTTTGACCACTTTTATGCTTTCATGGCTTTTTGGGACATGCATTCTAGGGTTAAATAACCATGTGGTAATGTCTATTTCTGGATAATCCAGTGGATAAATATTTTACAAACGAAAGGTAAAAGGATGAGTTTCATTTTAATTAACCAAATAGCCAATACACATACACTTGTTGCTGCACATCAGCTTAATTAAATATCAATATAGCAAATTGCATGCGTCTAAACTGTGCTTTGTGTTGTGCCTAACAATATGAATAAGTCCTTTACAGCTGCACCTATTGGTTCTACCTAAATATGTACCACGGTACAAAAATTATAGCAAAAAATCTCTACCGATTGATACATTTCAACTGTTGCAAAGTTTATACTGTAATATTGCCCAATCCTATAGTGTGTACATAAATTTTTTTATAGTTTACAGTTAAATACAATACACTCTTCCCATAAAACACATTGTAACACAGGCCACTGAATTGGAATCAGTGTTGCTTTTCCTCTCCCGTCTGCTAATACAAACCGACTATAAGATTCACAGATGGCCCCAATCATTACTTGTGAAGACTGTGATCTGTTATTATAAATGGACCATTACACTTTGTGAAGCAAAAAAGAAATCAAACGCCATTCTCCATTAAAGCTTAATGGCTACCTTTTCATCTCAACCATAACGGACCATCTAAATACCACTGGCAGCATTCTCCAAATGGATGTGGAGTTAGACTGGAGCCACCAGAGTATGAACTTCACAACATGCCTTTACGCACATGTCTCCTTGCAGTTTAAATAGACATGATTGCAACAAAACCAACTGAGATTATTCGCTATACTGGCTAAACATGCCGTTATTCATGTCTAGTTAATGCAACAGCTTGTCCCTGTGGTGCAGGAGGATCGATTTATGGATGCAATGCTGGTTGGTATGGATTTGGCCCTGGAGATAAACTATGGGCTATTTTAGTTTATTTAGTAAGTTATTTATTTCGTTTATTTAGTGTTTTCTTGTTTCGGTAACACTTTACAATAAGGTTCCAATTTTTAACTTTAGTAAACTGCATCAGTTACTGCATTATGCACTAACAATGAGAAATACATCTGAAGCAAGTTAATTACTTTCTTACGTTATACTTAACTTTAATAATTTAATACATTATTTAAAATCAAAATGTGTATCTGTTAATACTATTCAACTGCTAACATGAACTAACACTGAATAGTTACATTTTATTGCTTAACATTAACAAATAATAATAAATAGAGTAGCAAATGCATTGCTTATTGTTAGTTAATGTTCGTTCATGCATTAACTAATGTCACCTAATGGGTCCTTAAATGGTTACACACACACACACATATATAATAGTCACATTGTGCAATATAAATTGTGGAAAATGTTGCAATTAACATAATTTAATATTTCAATTATTATTTTTTATTATTTACTCAATGGCAGAAGCAGGCTTCCAGTAAGTTTCTTTTTTTCTTTCTTTCTTTGTTTCTTAGTATTTTAGGGCTCCCCAAATGAATGTTAAATAGGTTTAATTCATTTAAATCGGTTTAAATTTGTCATTTATATTTTAAACACCATTCAATTTCTCTAGTAATATCTAGTGCCATACTCATGTTTAATGAAGGCAGGTTGAAAATGTGAAAAAAATTAAGCTAAAATTAGAAGTCATCATTTAATTTCTTTAGTTGTCATTTTATTTTCCCCTAACAATAATGATAACCGGTACGGATACGTCCCTGTGTAGACAACCTGTGGGCTGTTTTGAGACTGTTTTTCTACCTCTGATAGTGGGGGAAACTGGCATACGAAATCAGACCCGCGGGGCAGCACTCCCTGTATCTCTCTCTCCAGTCTGAGACACCTCATCATTTCTTCCTTCATATCGGTCACCATTATCTTACACAGTCTTGTGACATGGCACAATTACAAGGAGAATGAGGTGCTCAATATTTCCCACTGCCCTTTGCCTCTTAATTTCTCCGCTTGCAGAGCGCAGCCCACCTCCCTCTCTCAGTCTCTCCGCAGGTTTGCATATATCCGCCTGCCTGGTAGGCACATTTAAACTTCTACTCAGAAGGTTGAATTGAAAGAGCGTTGAGTTCAAAGAGGGTAGGATAGAATCAAATGCATTTAATATCGCTATGTGCAGACCTGTCTTCTAAACTTTCCACTTTTTTCTCTGACTGCATGACTAGCATATAAATAGAGAGGCAGAGGAGGAAACATGGAGTGAGTGTAGTCCAGTATGCGTGGTGGATTTGAGTTCTGCTGTCTGAATCACTTTTTATGTCATTCTTAGTACAAATGGCTGAACACATGAAACTGATTTGCTAGCAGAGTATTAGCACGGTGCTATATTTATTTACACTAGGGAGTCATTGTCATTAACAATACCCTAAATCTATTTAGGGATTCATCTTGAAAGGACTATATTCTGAGTAAAAGTGGAATTTTGTTTCTTTAATATTATATTATCTGCAAGTGTAGTTTAAAAAAATACTTTTTAGGTTTAAAGTACTACAAGTGCAGATTCAATACAATAACATGCACTTCTTTTTCACAAGAGATAACATGCTAGCTTAGCCTATACCCTATGCAAGTGACTTACCCTTCAAATAGGCAGTGTTTAAATCCACTTTTAGACATGCACTGATGAACTTCCCTAAGCACTTCCCCGCAAGGGAATCCCCGCCGGCCTTTTGAAGTGCGTTCAACTTCGTCAAGTGGGCGAGGGAAGTGTATTTGGACAGACCCTGTCTTCATTTTGACTGAGGGAGCGAGTCTACTCAATATGTACACTTTAGGCAGATCCATAGACCACAATGCATCACGATGGTTATGTCACAGCAGATTATGCTTAATTTACCCCCACCCCACACAACTCTAGTGTATGATATTGGCATTTAACTGCATAATACTATATTGTTATCATGTTCGTTTAATTTTTTATGTTTTCATGCAACAGCCCAATCATACATGCAGGCCTATAGAATAGTGCTTAAAACTAATTCATAAGGAGAAAAAAAAACCGAAGTAATAAACCAGCTCCATAGCGGATTCCAAGTGATGAAGGATGTTTCATTTAAACACATCTCAAGAGTTCTGCCAGAGGTGGACACTCATGCAACGTAAGCAATGACGTACATCTGAGTGAACGAGACGGAGGGAAGTTAACAAGGGAAGGGCATAAAAAATTGGACTTAACGCAGCCCTAATCACAGCAATCCTTATGGCTTTCAATCAGGCATTATAAATGGCTAAAGTGGGGTCCAAGGGAAGAACATTATAGGGAAAAATATAACCCCAATTATTTTAATACTAGACTTTACATTAAAGGGGGGCTCATTTATAATGATATCATTTATATTTTTAAAATGACTCCTGCAACTGATGTAAACAGCTGTTCACATCTGTGTACAGGACATAGAGGTGCAGACAGGTTAAACACAGCAGGCATCGGGACAGAGCTGAACTCAGATCAGTTTCAGAAGGCCGCTGTGCCAGTGTCACAAGACGTGTATGTGTCGCTGCCAGAGTTGACAGGAGTTAAGTGTTTGCGAGAGCCCAGGAGATGGCTGCTGTGAATGGGATAGACTGGGTCTATTTGGAGTTGCATGCCGCTGATAGATTCTCTGCCCAGTCTGAGTCAAATGTGCCGCCAGCCTTGCTGTTAACCTGCCGTTGTCCTCAGGCAGGGTGACTCTCTCTCTCTTTCTCTCTCTGCCTTTCCCTCTTGCCCTTCTCTCTATCTCTGCCTGTCTCTCGCAGGGGGTTCTAATTTTATTCTCAACCAGTTCTGAAAAAAAAGTGAGCAGTGCTTGTTAAATTGCCGCCATAATGTTAGGGTGGTTGTCAGGGTGTTGCTGTGCAATTACTAAGTTGTTCTAAGTACTTGTTAAAACATGTGGTTGTTCATTTTATCTGGGTGGTTGCCAGGGTGTTGCAATGTGGTTGCTAAGGTGTTCTGAGTACTTGTAAGCACATCACTATGTGCTTGTAATAGTGTTCTGGGTGGTTGCCAGGGTGTTGCAATGTGGTTGCTAAGGTGTTCTGAGTACTTGTAAGCACATCACTATGTGCTTGTAACAGTGTTCTGGGTGGTTGCCAGGGTGTTGCCATGCGATTGATAAGTTGTTCTGAGGACATGTAAGGACATTGCTTTGTGGTTGTTAGATTGCTAATCTGTTGTTACGGTATTCTGGAAGGTTGCCAATGTGTTGCTATGTGGTTGATAAGGTGTTCTGAGCAGCTGTTAGTGTATAGCTATGCAGTTGTTAGTGTGGTTGCAAGAGCATTTTGAGTAGTTAAGCAAGTTCTTAGTTCACTGCTAGGGTATGCAATTATTTAGGTGTCCTGGGTGGTAGCCAGGGTGTTGCTATACAATTAAGTTTTGCTGAGTGCTTGTGAGGACATTGTTCTGTGGTTGTTAGATTGCTATTCTGTTGTTAGGGTTTTCTGGGATGTTGCCATGGTCTTGCTTATGTGGTTGTTAAGGTGTTCTGAAAAGCTGACAGTGTATTGCTATGTAGTTGTTAGTGTTATCTGAGCGGTTGTTAGGAAGTTTTTAAGTTTTTAAACAAATTCTTAGTGGACTGATAAAGTATGCAGTTATTCAGGTTTTCTTGGTGGTTGCCAGGGTGTTGCTAGAAAACCAACAACAAACAAAAACAAGCCCAAAACAAACCTAAATGCTGTATTTGAGAAATAAGACAAAAATATTGTGACCCTCAACTTCCCATTTTATTATGTCCATAAAGTGACTTGTCTTATGAGCCAAGCCCAAAGACACTTATAATAAGTTGCCATGGAATGTTAATATTGTCAGGCATAAGGCATAAGCGTTTGATCACAATGGAAAACATTGCTATGGTTACCACCGTGTCAATCATAGCAATTCCAGGAGTGAGTCGTGTTCCGTACACACAAGGAACTATAATTTAGGTGATTCACTTCTGCATTTAAAGGCTGTTGTCGCTCCTGAAACTTTACAATGTGGCCTGTAGTATTCAATTTTCTCTTCTGCAGTGTATAAATGTAACAGAACTCCTCTTGTCAACAAGCATAGGTATCACTCATGGTCATAGCACACATTTTGTAGGATGAGTTCAGTTTCGAAGTTTAACACTGAGGATTAGGGGTTTGTTAAACCAAATCAAGTATGAGCAAAATATTGTATGTAATATTGATGCTTGCCTAAACAAACACCACTAACAATTGCAGAGACAAAACAGGTGTTTGCAGTTCTCTCAGAAATACACAATTTTATACTGATTCAAGCTCCTGAAGGAAACAATTCATTGAACTTTAGATTATAACCCTCGTGCACCAAAAAGATGTAAGAAGAAATGGCAAGAAAAAGATTCAGTTCAAATCTTAGCAAATTCAAACATGGAAATTGAATGCAAATTTGCTCACTGCTGTCCTGTGAGTTATGAAAGAGCTTAGGCACGTGTTATTCTGAGGTGAATGGATGGACAAACAGCCTGGTAGTGGAGAATAGAGCGAGACTGAGCGATGACCCTCACAAGCCCTTTCTCACTACAGGTAGAAGAATGTGTTTGCTGAGCTAATTGTTCGTGGAAAATTGAGTTGTCATTTCACAGTGAACACACCCGCCCAGCCGACCACACACACACACACACACACACACACACACACCACAGCTATACTCTGACAGGCTTTCTGAACTCAAATTGGACAGAAAGATGACTGCATGGTATAGGGTACATACCGTACAGTTACACAATCACACAAAGTGCTCTGTTCAAACACAGAGACCTGCATCAATACTTGTATAGGGTATGCAGTCAAAGGAACGATTGACGTGACACCTTCTACTTATCTTTCTGATGTGAGAGAAGTTAAGAAAGAAGAAAACCGTCGCTGAGTTTCCAGGCAGCGCTAATTATAAAGAATGATTGTTGGCACAAACTGCAATCCCAAACATTTATCCCCAGCAGAGACTGTGAGTCTGATTTGACGGTTGTGAATGTAGAAGAGTTAATTACACTCCCCATGTTAAATAGACACACTCAATAGAGCAGAAATCAGCTTCTCTAGTTGCCGCTTGTAAAAACATCTTATACCTGATGCAGTAAATGCCATTTCGTTTTAACACGAAGGCCACATTGAGTCAACATTACAACAAAATGGACAAAACTGACCCTATCCAATCTTGGCATTAATGTACCTGATTATTATTGTATGTTATATCAATTATGTTATATCACAACTCGGAACACTATTTCGCCAATGATTTCCCTACTGGTTTTTACACCCATATCGAAAACACGAATTTTGAAGCTGCTATGTTTATTTAAAAAAAAACACATGTTTCTAATAAGTAACTAGATAAGAATGTTTGTGATTTGAGTGTGTGTAATTTACGTGCCATTGACAAGTTTTCAGTGTTTTCCATAGTTTTACAGTAGGGGGCGATGTTATGCATTTCCTGAAAGAGTACAAAATCTCTGGATCCAAAAAGTAAGCAAAGAAGATTTTCTGCGTAAACAGAAAGAGCAGATAGAATATTGTTTACGTCAATTAAGCTAGACAAAAATGAGACAGATATTGAGACAATTATTATACATACAATAATAGCATAGAGAAAATGAATTGTTCAGATAATTTGATCGCAGACTTCGGTACCTTGGCAAACCTGAGCACAATTTCAGAAATTGAATGTTGAGAGATTCCTTCTGAATCTCTAGAGAAGACAGTCTTTCTCTCAGGGGGACAATCTCAAAAAGCATATATAATTTGCTCTCCATTTGATCTCATTTGTCATCTTAAAGCAATTGAGATACATCAACAATTAAGATATTAAAGAGATCTCAGAAAACACATGTAAGCTTTTTTTCTCCGGGAATAAATAAATGCAGTCTCTGCAAATCTCTGTTTGTCTCCAAACATCTCCATTTGCTCTCCATTTCAACCTCTCCAATATAAAGATATTTCATTTATGATTGTTCTAAATTTGCCTCACTCTCTTAGCATTGCAGTGTATAGTGCATAGTAAATATTGGCCGATGTAAATCTGAGCCATATGGCACCTAAGCGTAGCTAATCCAAACAAACGCCCAGTACATCCTTTGTATGGTCATGCTGAACAGAAAATCACCAATTCAATGTTTAAAAGAGTAATGTGATGACAACTGATAAGATCTCGCTGAGCAGCACAAGAAAAAAAGTTTCCAGTTAGAATACCATATAGATATTTTTCTCATCACATTGGCTGCAAGAAATGAACTGCAGATCGGCTGCTGTGCAATTCTCAAACGGACGTCCTATTATGGCTCCCTTTAGGGCTGTAGATCACAACGTGTATTCAGGAATTGCAGGTGAATTTATGCTGAAAAAGCAAATTGCGCCAATCCTTTACCTTGTCAGCCTCTATCTTTAGACGAAGGAGATCTCTGCCTCCATGACCTGCACTGCATTTCTCTCACAATGTCTTTGGTAAGAGAGACAATGTGTGCCAGCTTCATTAGAATGCATAAACAATAACAAAATGTCAGAACCAGAACTCAGAGGAATAAGCATCTCCCCATAAAGGTTACAGTCCACTGAATGAATATTGTTATATGAACCAGGGAATCCAAGGACAGTATAGGGCCAATGCAAGTGAGGTAAAAGGTGGTTACGATTCACGGGCCACAGATCAAGGTATACCTACAACAATTTCTAAAAGTAATTTAAAAAAGGTAAGGAGGCCAGAGCTATAAGAGTGGGACCCAGAATACCAGTTCATGATTTTGCTTGGAGTGAGGAGAATTTTCATTAAGCTTCAGTTATTTCTTTTGCTCCTAGATTGCTCCAATACCATTCCAGTGCAGCGCATGTTGGCAACCTATAATGCAACTGCATGTCAGTAAAGACTTTCACTTAATTTGACAGTAAAGTAAGAATGAGAGAAAGATGAATCTCTGAAATATTTTTGCAAAGAAAACATGTTTGGTAAAAATGAGTAGAAAGGGTGAGTTTGATTGCCAGCAAGGATACATGCAGTTTTCTTATCTCTAAACCCAATATAGGCATCTGAAATGAAATCCCATCAGAGGCGGCAAAAATCAATCCTGCAATTCCCTTTAATCACTCGTGAAACTGCAAAACCTGCACGTGCATATTAAAGGGATATTTCACTCGAAAATGAAAGTTCTGTCATCGTTTGCTCACCCATAATTTCAAACCTGCATGCATTTATTTCTTCAGCACAGTACTGAAGAAGATATTGTGAAGAACAATGAGGTACAAACAACATTGCCTATTGACTTTTATTGTATGGGGGAAAAAACAGACATCTTTTATAATACTTCTTTGTGTTCCACAGAAGTAAGTAAGTCATACGGATTCAGAACGACATGAAGGTGAGTAAATGATGTGATTGAACTAGTCATTTAAGAGCATTAATATAGAGGTTTTGAGTCTTTTTGAGTTTAATGGTATGCTCAGACAGGCATAATGTATAATACAGGATAGGCCTAGTATGTAGATTTTATGTGCATTTAGATGCTAGAATCTTCAATGTAAAACAAGAGCACTGTGTTAAATACTAGCCTATACTTGACCTACAATTTCCAAAGTGACATGAACTGTGAACATCATGATTCATTATTTGACTTGACATTTTATGTCAAAATACTTGGCTAATTCTATCCCAGTTTAATATGCCACTTATGCATCATTCATTTGTAGGTTGATTCCCACAAACTGTGGCTCTGTTATGTTTTCTAAACAATTTTTCATCCCCATTTTGTTTGTTAGAGCATCCCAACCAACACAGCAATTAATTAAGCAATTAATTGTTAATTTTGGGGCGTGGCTTACTGTTTCTTAAACCAATAGCAGATGGAGGAGGAGTGTTTTCGAAACAGGTTTGAAAACAATAATTTCTGCTATTCCATTTGATGTCAAGAGGCAAAGAAATGCACACTTTACCCTAGGGTAGGATCTTTTTTTTTTTTATTATCTCATAATCTAAAGAGTCTCACGCACTGAAAATTCTGTGGAGACACTAGAATTTGTCACCTGAATTAACACCACCTTATGAAGAAGGGATCTGAGCTCAAATGAATTATCATGAACAATTATCATAGAGTCCTAATGAGATCTGTGGTCCCTATCGGCCTGGCGCTTTGCTCAGTCAGGGGAAGAGAGAGCGGATTAGCTCTAATCCTGCCAGATTGCTCGATCCGAACATCTTAATTTATTCCATCCCCTAAGACTAAATGACAAATAGGATATTAGCATAAGAACACCAAAAGTGCAACCAACCCCTGTGATACCGAGACCTTTTAGCACTCTGGTGCGGTTTGAGCTGCGAGCTCTGAGAGGAAGTTTCTGGAAACCTGTGCATCACGTATAGATGCTCGAGTTCGGGTGACTACAGTTCAAGGAGATCTGGAGGGAATGAGGTGTTTGGATGAAACACACGATGAATGCAGAGCAGAACTATCAGCCTGCCATTTATTCCCGAGTTTAAAAGCATCCTATTTAATGTAACGCATGCAGATATAAATCAGACGGTAGTTTTCTTTCCCCTGCAAAAACAGGAAACGTTGGTTCTGAAGTCGAGCGGTGGAGTTTTAGTGTTTCCAACCATCTCTTGAATGTTTGGAAACTTTTTGCCCCAAAGATAGGCTGTTTAGGATGAGACAACTATAATGAGCACTCTAAGTTTAGGTGAAAATAATGCATTCGATTCCTAGCAGCATCACCCCATTGCTTTGATTGACAGGATAAGCTGTTTCTATGTGATGGAGCAATTCAGTGTTTGAATGTGGGAAGTAGTGTTGCATAGTAACTAAATAAATAGGGACTTTAGTGATGGACGAAACTCTGCTTCATAAAGCTTTGGAACCTTAACGAATCTTTCGTTTCGAATCAGTGGTTCAGAGTGTGTATCAAACTGCCAAAGTCACGTGACTTCAGTAAACGAGGCTTCGTTACGTCATAACCGTTTCAAACCATTCAGAAATTTCAATGGTTCACCGCTGGGGGGTGATCAGTGTAAACCCATGAATCATCGGATCAATCGGATTCACTGAGTGGTGAGCCATTGAAAAACTGTCTATGGGTTTTACCCATGATCTCTGATCAGTTTTATACATTTGCACATATTTTAATTAGACATTAGTATAATGAAAAGGAATAATAGTAGTTAATAGTCTCTTTTTGGCCTGTTTATCTGCAGCAATCCATGGAACAAACAAAAAAAAACCTGAAAATTGATTAAAAAACACATAGGCTATTACACAGACACTTGACATTTAATCTTATTTAGTTAAAGGTGGGGTATGTGATATTCTTTTTTGTCCATTTTTTCAAAATAACTTGAAATCCTATTCCTAACCTACTTACAGTCACTGAGTTAGACGCACTGAAATAAAAATTAAGCAATTTAATCATCTGTGGAACGGGCAGGACTCGAAAAACTCCAGCCAACCATTTCCAAGACCACCTAGAATCATTGGACAGTAAGTCCGTCAATCAAACGGTCGTACCATACCCCCCTCCCCCCATCCCCCTCACGCGAATCAGGGCCAGCGTTGGAGGAAAGAAGGTAGGACCATTTGAGTTGTGTATTTTCAAAATCTGCCGGTCGGTTTCCAAATCACATACCCCACCTTTAACTGCATTTGATATATTTTACTTTCAATAAAACATTTGCAATGTGTTTGTAAATGTATTTTTTTTTTATGCTTGTTTGACCTTTTTTTCCATTTCCACTGTTTTGAGCAGCAGCACCAGCGCGTGGCATGAACGGTTCAAAACAGTGAATCATTTTAATTGATTCGTTTCTCCCAGCACTAAGGCACGTTAAGACATTCATACAGGTCACGCAGCCTACACGATGACGGGGGCCCTGGCTGTCACTTTGGTTTTGAGAAATGGTTCATGGTTTCATGTCTTTTATTTTATTTTAATTCCTGGTTTGTCATGTGATTCTCTTGCCTCTCATGTGATCTGGGGCACGTTCAAGTTCAAAACGGTGCACAATGTTTTGCTACAGTTTCCGGGTTGAACGTCACGTTTCCTGGAAACGGTGTGCATCGGTGTGCAACGGGGTTTGAGATACATTTTCTCGTGTTTGGCGGGTGTGTCAGAACTGCAGTCCAATCAGCAGCAACATGTATACACTCTAAAAAAAAAAGGTTCTTCAGGGGTTCTTTGCGGTGGTTATGGTGCTATATAGCACCACTACCATTTAAAGAACCTGTTTGGTTCTTTAGGGGTTCTTCAGGGGTTCTCTGGGGTGGTTAAGGTGCTTTATGGCACCTATTATGGTTCTACATAGCACCATTTGACAAAGATAAGTGCTATATGGCACTTAAAGTGGTTCCCCTATGATTACAAGCCAATGAACCACTTTTAGTGCTATTTAGCACCATTTTTGTTTAGAGTGTAAAGCACGCGGTATTAAAGTGAACTCGCACAATGGGTTCAAGGAAAGTAATTTACAAATGTGTTTGATGTATACGCAACAACTGAGGATATTAGAAGACATGTTTGTCGTAAGTTTTATTGTAAAAATATAGGACATCAACATTATGATGTAGTTGTTTATATTTTTAGCTTCATTGCAAGTGTATGACATTTGGTATAGAAATAAACAATGGTAAAGTGCTTTTACAAAATGAGAAAGAAAATACAGGGTATTAATAAAACAGTATGAACAACAAATAAAGTCAGTATGTGAGGCTAAAAGATGTTTTAGTCTTTAATAGGTCAGTTTCCACAAATCCCTTCACTTGATTGGGATGTTCTCTTGTGTTCTGGGCGGCAAGTGCAGTAACTGTAACATCGGGCATATTTTGTAGTATTAAACACATATTTATACCGACTTCATCATGCCCCGAAAATTCTTCACAAAGAACACAAAAAGCCTTCTCAGCTGCCATAGTTGCAACTCTTGCGTCATCACAACAGTGCGTTCAACGCGTCACCTATCTGTTTAAAAAACGTTCTGCAACGTTTTGTCGGCGCTGAACGCAGCCCTGGTCATGTGTTTCCCTTGATTCATGTGTTATGTTATCATTGGTTCCCTTGTCTAATGTGTCATGTTCTGATTGGTTCCTTGTTTCATGTGTCATGGTTTCTTTGGTTCTTTGGTTCATTGTGTTCAGGTGTTTCTTGTTAGTCGTTAGTCCTTGTGTGTATACTGTATAACTCTCATGTTTCCTTTGCTCCCTTTTCTAGCTTTGGTTCATGTAACAGCTGTAGGGGAGTCGTCTTCTCGTCTTCTCGTCTTCTCGTCGCACATGGGTTTGCATTCAACGCTCCTTCAGTGGACTCGTCACACCGGCGTAAAGCGAGGGCGCCTCATGGTGAGACAAATACATTACGGTTAATTTTGCTAGAGAGATTTTACTTTACAATGAAGTTGCATAAAAAAAAATATAGATAGTGTTTACACAGGCTTTTAAATGCTGAACAGGGGTGGTCTAAGCGCAGAAAACAGTATTGCGGGAAACAATGTAACTTGGTTACATGATTATTTATTTGTGTGAACAGCAAAACAAAGACCAGCGCTGACTGACATGACAGAACAGAAGTGTAGCTTCAGAAGACTTTGACAGTCCGTCTGCGTCCCTGTGATGCGGAGGAAGTTTTCAGAACAGAGCTCCGTTCTCAGAATCGCTTCCCTGTCATTTGTGTCGCTGTCAAATTTTTCCTGACTGGTTTAAAATTCAAATCTCCAACACTAACCTACTGCAGCCTTCAAGTTTACACTGTCTAAATGACAGAAATCTAGAAAGATGCAAACAAAAACAAAAAAGTATATGTATTTCAGCTATGTTAAAACAGAAAAGTATTCACAGTAGTTCACCCAGTCATGAAAATTAGACCTCTCATCATCTTCAAAACAAATCATTTCTTTCTTTAATGAAACCTGAGAGATTTCTGTCCTTCCAATAAAAGTCCATCCACTGAAATCATGGAATTTAATCTTTTATAAGATATTGCCATAAATATGGTTAGCATCTTTTTGTTAGCCGCTTGTATTGCCGCTAACTACATTTTCAAAAGAGTAGCTGGACTGACTGTATCTTGTAGCTTGGCAAGTTCAAAGCAGCTTCCCCAACACTGGTGGGTAGGAGCGATGCCGAAACATTCGTTTTTCAGAGCTACGCAGAGAACCTCAGAGGGAACATTATTAATTAACACCCACGCCACAGATCTGCCAAATAAAGCACAGCGCTCTTCTCTTTCGTTTTCTTTCTTCTGCAAATCACACACACCATGCGCACAGAAGTTTCTTTGTTACAGGGTAATCTAGCTACTCAAGTGCACTTCAAGGTCAGAGTTGGGCAGGGCCTTTTCAAACACCTCTCAAAACATCTCGGCACGATAGTCCCTGCGCGGCTCAAATTTTGAAGGGCTGTTATCAATATATGCAAATTTCCACTGGAGGCACAACATTTTCAGCCGCTAATTACCTACTTGTCTCTCGCCATACCTGCATCCACGTAATCCTCTATCTGTGAGGGGAAAGGAGAGGGCGAGCAAATATTCACAACTGATAATAATGAGAGGTCATCTTTTCACATGCTTTGTCAACTCTTCTACTAGTATTTGTGAAATTGTAAGAATTAGCTACCCTGTAGCATACAGTGGTTAGATATTAAGCATTAGCCTATGTAGTAGGCCTATATTTCATCAAATGAATACTTGAATATTGTGACATTTTGATCAATGGAACATTAGGCAACTTCATAATATTCAATTTCCATTTTAATGTGACTAAATGAATATCTGAATACAGCATCTGGACTACAAAAGTCTCTCTCTCTCTCTCTCTCTCTCTCTCTACGTAAACATATGTTTTTCTCAATGATATTGTTCATAGAAGGTAAAACTGTATTATGTAAAGTATTGTGTGAGAGAGAGATCAAGCGAGCGAGTTTATTACCTGCATTTAGATACAGAATTTTATTTCAGGTCAGTTATGTTCATAATTAAAAATCCATTTGAATGCCAGCTGCAACATCTTGTCCTAACAGTTGAGGGGTTTCCCGTGCCTGACAGTGCTACTCAAAGTATTTGTCAGTTGCTTCTTGTTCCGTGTTTCACAACAAGTTTCAGTACTTTCAATATAAAAGTCTTTGCTACTGAGTGACTCACTCATAAAGACAGTCTTTGCTGCCATATATAATATGTATATAGAATAATGTAACTGCCGTTGCTCTTCACAGTCAGGGACTGTGTCAGAGTTTTTTCCCCAGCGGAAAGAAGGCTTTTCATGATTTTACTTCATGAAAGCATTGATAAATTGTTTTGCTTTTATATTTGTATTGTGTAACCATTTTATAAAAGCAATAAGGTACTCAATGCTAGTGCTTTATCGTGAATAAGTGACCATTAGTTAAGTCTTGTGGCTGTACTTTTGAAAAAGTATGTATTTTAATGTTTATCCTGCTGCAATGTCTTGCCCCATAGACTTCCATTAAAAATCCATTATTGTAGATTGAATTTTTGTTTGTTCTTTCAAACTGACAGACTAGATTATTATTATTTTGTTAAATGTAAGTTGCAACTGTAAGTTGTTTCATTTGTGAACCCGGAGCATTCCCCAAATAATAACCAATGTTATTTTACACAGATCTTCTTCTCTGTAGTGTTTTGATATCAGAATGAGAATTTAATTTGATGCAGAAAAGATTGAATCTCAAAGAATGTTTGGATTTAATTAACAGTTACTGGCTTTAATAGAATTAGTTTGCACTGTTTGTTTCTGATCCATTTTCAGTGTAAGGACTTTTTGTCACTCTCTCCATGGGGTAATTACGATCACAACTTGGAGAAATTTGGAGGCAATGTTGTTTTCTATTCAGTGAGAGACAGATTAAAATTTTGCTTCACTTTGATTTATTGTGGTTATCATCATGTTGTGAAATGTTCCTGCCTGATGCTTGTCTGAAAACAAATTCAGCACATTTGGCACTGTACTTTGAAAATGAACTTGCTTGGACTGTATGTGGCAGAGAGCAACATGACAACCACTTTTGTCTGGTATCATGAAGGAACAAGGCCGTAAGTGATGCTCAATGTGTCAAATAAGGCTCAACAGTCAAATGGAGGTTGTCTGTGATTTAGTCCGACTTGGCAACAAAAAGAGTTGCGATACCAAACGTGCTTTTATCACACTTAAATTAAATTCTCAGTAACTTTTTCCATTAAAGAAATCTGACACAATTTTGGTGTCAACCAGTCGTGGATTTCATTTCAAATAATTTTGCTGTTGAACTTGTGGCATGTTTTAGTGGCTTGCTGTTTGAGGGAGAAAGGAACATTAAACCCATTGAAATAAAAAACTAATAACTTTGAAAAGCTGACATGTAGTTCATTAATCATGGCAGGATTAACTAGGAGAGGTTGGACCAACACACGCTTGAAACACAAAGAAGTCCACATTTATAAAGCCTTGTCATCTTTCCATGTTCTCCTTCTGCAAGTCGGCAAAAAAAATAAAATAAAAAGAAATAAAAAGAAGCCACAAATCATAGCCAAATTGCTAAATGTGCCAGTCGCGGATGCTCTTTTTGTGTGCAGGGTTAAGAAACACTCTGCATAGTCACAACATCAAAATTGTAATCTTCCATTTGTTAATATTACATTAATTGACATAACATAACAATAAAAATATTTCTAAAGCATTTATTAACCTTAGTTAATAAGTTTAACAGTTACTAATACATGATAAAAAAAAAATCTAAAGTTGCAGCTGTTAATATTATTTAATGGACCTGAACTAACGTGAACTAATAATGAACAGTTGTATTTTTTAACAAACATGAACAAAAACAAATAAATACTGTAATAAATGTATTGTTATAGGCTAATGCATTAACTACCATTAACGACTGGGATCTTATTGTAAAGTGTTACCGGTTAATTTAATGCTGAAGGTGTAATATTGACAAACAGTGTGTACTGCAGTCCAAATTCAAGATATGAGAGAGATAGAGATAGAGATAGAGATATGACCTAGTTCGTTTGCTGGCTTCCATGGCAGCACAACACTGCGTTTTCCCACCAACTGGCAACCCGGGGTGTCAAAATACTATTGGGTTAACTGGCAGTGTGGAATCACACAGACCAAAAAAACAAAACACATTCCGGCACAGAACACATCACTGGCTGTATAGCATTGTTTTTCAGATAAACAAGTATGTGAAGTATTTGTTTTTGAATATCTGAATACGTATTATGATATTTTTATGCTTCGGTACAGTAAAAAAAAAAATACAAACAGCACCTTTAAGAAAACCCATTTTGTAATGTGTGGAACCAGTGTCCACAACTGAATTAAAGTAAGATTGTATTAAATGTTAATTTAATACTAAATACCGAAATACTGTAAGTATTGACTGATATTAAGAAAGAGAGCAGCAATTTGTCTTTATTGTGCATCCAAAAAACAAAAAAAAAGTTTGCCCCCTTAGCCTGAATCCCACAAAGGTTGAAAGAACAAGTGTTGTCATTCCAAAGAGAACAGACCGAAAAGAAATGCGTCTTAATTCAACACAGATTGCTGACCCCTAAGTAACTCTTTAATGCGCTTCCAAAAAACCCAGAAATATTTAAAAATAAAATAACATTTTATAAGTTTTAAAATTTAATTTTATAATAAAATAAAAAAGCAAAGTGTTTCTAAATAAACTAAATACGTTTTGAGAGCAAAGCTTTTTCAAACACAAACTAAAGGTTTTGAGAGCAAAACAAACAAATATATTATTAGCTTTGCTTGCAAAACATTTGTTTGAATGCGCAATAAAGATAAAAAAAAAAAAACTCTATAAATAAGCACCAGCCAATGTGTCCAAAGGAAGCTCTGCTGGCATATATTTTACAGTTCTTACAGTATTTTACAAACATTGTGTTGACATTTCAAGATTCGACTTTTGCGTGGTTATAAGAGTGAATAGGCTTAGTGTTTGTGTACGAAGGGAATTTCAGAACCACATATATGGGGAGGATAATGAATCGTGTAATTGACATACTAGTCTGCAATTAAGTGCACAGAAGAAACGAGAAACTCTCTTTAAATGTAGGCTACTTTAAATGTGGCAACAAACTTCTCTCTCCTAGTGTGGGCTAGGCATTACTCTCACAAACTAGACATCTTTATGTTTGGAGGCTTTGTTGTTGTTTACAGAATTAGTGCTGGACCTTTCGTTCCCCCAACATAGAGTTCAATGTAATTTGACTTTAAGTGAGTCTAGCTACAGAGGCCTGCATATTTGCAGCTGAGAAGCAAATTCCTTGCAATAAACTTGGTGAGAGAGTAATAAGAATGGATTAAGCTGCCCCATACCATAATCCTCTTCTTCCACCCTCCAAACTTTGAATTCAGCCCAGCCTGAATATGTCTATGCCGACATAATTATCCTGAAACTGGCAACTGTACAGTATTGTGCGTCTAAACAAAAAAAACAAAAAAAGTATAAACCCGTGGTCTAGTGTGTGAATATCCTGAAAATCAGACAAGGCTTGGAAGCGGCCCCAGAACAAGCATCTGTCAAAACAAATAGCTCTCATTGGGAAATAAATAAATCAACAAACTTTGCAATGCATGGCGAATCAAATCCATAACAAAGAGTGTAGATATTTCAGCACAAACAGACAGCCCGTGATGCCAGGACTGAGTTTATTTCCAAATTAATCTCTTAACTAATGCCTGCTGCCTGCGTCATTTAGTTTACAGTCGAAAACTGGAATTAAGGAGCACAGATAACAGTGCGGTCCTGTCAAACGGCAGAGCACTTCAATGAGCAGCTTCCTCTTAAATTACCACTGGTTCTGCTGTTGTCTGGGCCCTTTTCTATGGAAGAATAAAACATTTTGAAACATAATCGCGACTTTATTTCTCAGAATTGTGTGATATAAAGTTGCAATTGCATGTTATAAAGTCAGAAATGTGAGATATAAACTTGCAATTGTGTGTTATAAAGTTAGAATTGCAAGATATAAACTCGCAATTGCGTGTTATAAAGTCAGAATTGCATTATATAGTCGCAATTGCCTGTTATAAAATCAGAATTATAAGATACAAACTCGCAATTCTGAGAAAAAAGTCAGAATTCTGACTTTATAACACAGAATTGAGAATTTATATAATGCAAATCTAACTTTATAACTCACAATTTCAAGTTTATATCAAGCAATTACCTTTTTTATTTTTCATTCTGTGGCAGAAACAAGCTTCCATTCTTTTCAAAGCTTTAGCTGTGGTAAAATCCAGCATGCAATTACAACAAATCATAGCAGAGTCATGGCCAGTTGGGGAAAGTTACTTTTAAAAGTAATGCATGATTACAATATTGTGTTACTCCCTAAAAAAGTAACAAATTGCGCTACTTAGTTACTTTTTTTGTGGCAAGTAATGCGTTATGTTACTTTTGCGTTACTTTTTCTCACCTGGGCTGGGCTTGCTTGTTTATTTAAAAAAAATATATATATATATATATATTTCATATTAATAATTCCTTCTCAAATATTAAGTGAAATAAATAAGCTTGCAGGCTGAAGGAAATACAAACCTTTCAGCTGTTTGTTTCACGATTGCAGAAGAGGATGCAGGAGTAGAAAGTTCAAAACTCTTACTTCAGTAATAAAAAACAAAAAACGAAACGCAAATCTGATGTTTATCTAAAGTCTTTTTTTTCTTATTAGTATGGTTGAATTGGATCATCGAATGTCAGCAGCAAAGACAGTGGTTAATAAAGTGAGATTAAATGCATAAAGTATATTTGTGTTATTTAACATGATTATTGGAGGTTTGTATTTCACTGTTTTCATTTTGAGGAATACACTGCACACACAACGCTTCTGCACTTACTCCCAATTTCTCTTGACATCGGGACAGGAGAGCTGTCACACTTAACAGGAAATGCTGATTATTTGTGCAATTGCGTGCACTGTATAATAAAGAAAATCAATATATATTAATCCAAGTGGATGCTGCACACTGGTGGTGGTTGAGGAGAGACCCTGACATGATTGTAAAGCACTTTGGGTGTACAGTAGTAGGCAAGGCAAGGCAAGGCAAGGCAAGTTTATTTATATAGCACATTTCATACACAGTGGTAATTCAAAGTGCTTCACATAGAAGAAATTTAAAATAATCAAAAGAAATATGAATAATTAAAACAGTTTAGAATAAAGAAATTAAAACAATCAACAGAAATAAGAATAATTAAAACAGTTTAGAATAAAAAATTAAATAAAATACAGTTCAAACAGTCGGACACATACAGTGGCACAGTGCTCATTCAGTAAATGCATAGCTAAACAGATGTGTTTTCAGTCTGGATTTGAATGTGACTACTGTAGGAGCACATCTGATCTCTTCTGGAAGCTGGTTCCAGCTGCGGCTGGCATAGTAGCTAAAAGCGGACTCTCCTTGTTTAGAGTGAACCCTTGGTATTTCTAGCTGACGTGATCCTAATGATCTGAGTGATCTGTTGGGTTTATATTCAGTGAGCATATCTGCAATATATTGAGGTCCTAGGCCATTTAATGATTTATATACCAGTAATAATACTTTAAAATCAATCCTAAATGTAACTGGGAGCCAGTGTAAAGACCTGAGGACTGGTGTGATGTGTTCATATTTTCTTGTTCTGCTCAGAATCCTGGCAGCAGCGTTCTGAATGAGCTGCAACTGTCTTATGGTCTTTTTGGGAAGGCCAGTGAGGAGTCCATTACAGTAATCCACCCTGCTGGTGATGAAAGCATGCACTAGTTTCTCTAAGTCTTGACTGGAAACAAAGCATCTAATTCTTGCAATATTTTTCAGATGATAATATGCTGATTTAGTTATTGCTTTGACATGACTACTGAAACTAAGGTCTGATTCTAGAGACACACCAAGATTCCTGACTTGATTTTTAGTTGTTAGACCCCTAGAGTGAAGGTGTACAGTAGTACATATGAAAAGCGCTATATAAATGCCTCATTCATTCATTCATTAGGACTATTATTCTGCATTATATCTTAATGTGAAAGGAGTTCTGCACAAAATAGCCCGTAATCCCATGTGGTCGACCTTTTGACTTTCGTACTTAACTTTCGAATGAGACCCATTGAATAATTTTGACGACCACCTATTCTAGAGTAATGTCTATGCAGAGTATCAGAATGGAAATTCTTCATTTCTGATACTGTCCTGAATGGATGTACTGTAATTAGGCCACGGGCTCCATTAGGATTCTTGTTTGGAGATTGAGCTGCTCAGCCCATCTGGCTAATGAGTTGATAAGGTCTCAACTCCTATTAAAATATCTACCTGAGGAGAGCAGAATAGCCTATATCAAATTCTATTATTGTCATACTTCATCTAATTACTTCAAATGTTCTAATCATTTCTTATATAAGATTGGACAAAATAATAAAAATAAATTGGCAGCTAGAATTATTATATTAATAAAAAAATGTATGTGTGATTGTGTCTCCATATGCCCCTGTAGCAATTTTGTACTTTGGTACATTAGCAAACAAATCAGTCTGAATAATAAACAATCATCATGTAAACCTTGTTGTACAGAAGATTAGTTTGAACAATGTAAACCGCTGAATAAAAGATGCAACTGTGTAATATCATTCATTTGTACATCTAGTCGTGTTACGAATCTAAAAGTAGGCCTACCTATAGAATACAGTGTATGGTTTATACATGGATAGTTCAATTCAAACTTGTCCTCCTGGCTTTGTACACATTTATTTTTCCTGACAGCAATCTAAAGCTCAGTCTCTCTTGTGGTACAGCTGTCTGCATGCAAGGATTGAGAAGATTGTATGGTGAAAGCCTGACAAAGACACAGCTACAGGCCCCAGTCTCTCTCATCAATGTAGGTGGGTGATTTTCATGGTCAACTTTGCTTATTAGAAAAATCTACAGGGTATCAAAGGTTCAAAAGGGGATAAGGCACACCCACCTCCTTTAAATGAAGAAGGAAATTACAACTCCTTTAATCTTCTGCTGCTGTCTGGTCTAGAATTTCTTTTTATCGATATCTTATCTATAACCACTTTTCCACCGCTGGGCCGAACAGTTCTAAGAACGGTAAGGAACGGTTTCAGTTGTATTTCCACTTCAGCCTGGTATGGCATGGCACAATTACAATGTCGCCACTCAGGATTGGTCATTTGTCTGTAGCCTTGTTAACAGTTTTTCTGTAGCTGGCTAAGCGCGCTATTTGACCGACATAAACACAAATTAACAATAACATTAAAAGAAATATCTGATCATCCTCCATAACACGGCCGCTATTTACATCTCATATTCTCTGTAAACTCTTGTGTTAGCAAGGCAACGATTGACACTTTTGTGTTACAATCTGACAAGCTTGGTTATCAGCCCCACAGTGGAAAATTAAACCATATCCGTACCTTGCCATTTTTGTGTCCGTCTTTGATGGCGGGAGGAGGTGGTGGTGGATGTTGAAGGATGGGAAAGAGGCCTAGAACCCCAGAAAGGAGGGACACCCAGTTCATGGGGTGCTGGGGGACCAGGTGACCATGGAGAGGCCAGCGAAGGAAGAGACCACTGCTCAGCCGGCGGTGAAGGAGGCCACTGCAGATCTGGCGAGGTGGGAAGCCCTGACAGAATGGGAGGGTTGGAGACCCACGGTTAGAGCATTAAGGGGTGCAGTCTAGGGAGGAGCTGAGGAAATGGAAGACCAGGGAAAGTCAGCAAGGACTGGAGAACCAAGGTGAGGCCGCTGGACCACAGTGAAGCCAAAGACCGAGGTGGAGCTGAGGCTGAGCCGGAGGGAGTGAAGAAAATGGATGGATGGAGGATCCTGGTGGAGCCGAAGGATTGGAGGGTCCAGGCTCAGACACAGGGCCGGAAGTCTGAGGTGGAGCCAGGGATAAAAGAGTCCAAGGATGATTTCCATTCCAAAGACCACAGTTGAAGGGGCTGGCCAGAAGAATGGGTCGGTGGTGGAGCCAGTGGAGACAGAGGGCAGATGATAAGCCAGGGAAGTGAGCAGAACCAGTAAAGGATACAGAGCAAGGGAACTGTGCAGAACCAGCAAAGGAGACAGAGCCAGGGAACTGGGCAGAACCAGCAAAGGAGACCGAGCCAGGGAACTGGGCAGAACCAGCAAAGGAGACAGAACCAGGGAACTGGGCAGAACCAGCAAAGGAGAAAGAGCCAGGGAACTGGGCAGAACCAGCAAAGGAGAAAGAGCCAGGGAACTGGGCAGAACCAGCAAAGGAGACAGAGCCAGGGAAAAGGGCAGAACCAGCAAAGGAGAAAGAGCCAGGGAACTGGGCAGAACCAGCAAAGGAGACAGAGCCAGGGAACTGTGCAGAACCAAGAAAGGAGACAGAGCCAGGGAACTGGGCAGAACCAGCAAAGGAGAAAGAGCCAGGGAACTGGGCAGAACCAGCAAAGGAGACAGAACCAGGGAACTGGGCAGAACCAGCAAAGGAGACAGAGCCAGGGAACTGGGCAGAACCAGCAAAGGAGACAGAGCCAGGGAACTGGGCAGAACCAGCAAAGGAGACAGAGCCAGGGAACTGTGCAGAACCAAGAAAGGAGACAGAGCCAGGGAACTGGGCAGAACCAGCAAAGGAGAAAGAGCCAGGGAACTGGGCAGAACCAGCAAAGGAGAAAGAGCCAGGAAACTGGGCAGAACCAGCAAAGGAGGCAGAGCCAGGGAACTGAGCAGAACCAGCAAAGGAGACAGAGCCAGGGAACTGGGCAGAACCAGCAAAGGAGACAGAACCAGGGAACTGGGCAGAACCAGCAAAGGAGACAGAACCAGCAAAGGAGACAGAGCCAGGGAGCTGGGCAGAACCAGCAAAGGAGACAGAACCAGTAAAGGAGACAGAGCCAGGGAGCTGGGCAGAACCAGCAAAGGAGACAGAACCAGCCAAGGAGACAGAGCCAGGGAGCTGGGCAGAACCAGCAAAGGAGACAGAACCAGCAAAGGAGACAGAGACAGGGAACTTGGCAGAACCAGCAAAGGAGGCAGAGCCAGGGAACTGGGCAGAACCAATAAAGGAGAACGAGCCAGTGAACTGTGCAGAACCAGCAAAGGAGACAGAGCCAGGGAACTTGGCAGAGCCAGGGAACTGTGCAGAACCAGTAAAGGAGAAAAAGCCAGGGAACTGTGCAGAACCAGTAAAGGAGAAAAAGCCAGGGAACTGGGCAGAACAAGTGAATGAGGCAGAGCCAGGGAACTGGGCAGAACCAATAAAGGAGAACGAGCCAGTGAACTGTGCAGAACCAGCAAAGGAGACAGAGCCAGGGAACTGGGCAGAACCAGCAAAGGAGACAGAGCCAGGGAGCTGGGCAGAACCAGCAAAGGAGACAGAAATAGGGAACTGGGCAGAACCAGCAAAGGAGACAGAACCAGCAAAAGAGACAGAGCCAGGGAATTTGGCAGAGCCAGGGAACTGTGCAGAACCAGTAAAGGAGAAAAAGCCAGGGAACTGGGCAGAACCAGCAAAGGAGGCAAAGCCAGGGAACTGGGCAGAACAAGTGAATGAGGCAGAGCCAGGGAACTGGGCAGAACCAGCAAAGGAGACAGAGCCAGGGAACTGGATGGGAGTAGCTGATGAGGCGGAGCTAGAAGACTGGATGCATCCAGCAGAGGAGGAAGGGTCAGGGAACTTGTTGAAACCAGAGCGTACACAAGCCAGGTGGGACCGGAAGAGAAGGGGAGACCTCAGGGGTAGGGGCATGAGTGGGAACCCATGCAGAGAATTCATCTAGGTCAATAAGTGCAAGTTTCAGGATGGACAATACAGCAGGTGCCGGCTCTGCATCCGTGGCGGTTTGGTACGCTGGCAAGGGGTCCATGGCAGGCAGTAGTGCTACCTCATGATCTGAATTGTTATCCTCCTCACTCACGGTTAATGGAGATCCTACCATCTGGAGGGCTACATCTAAAAAGTGGGCCAGTGTCTTTTGAGGAAACTCCTACAGGAGAAATTTTTGTTGTTTAGTGGTCCAGCAAAGGGGAATCATCTGGAAAATGTACCTAAACTGATGAACATGCTGATGTGGTCCTCAAAGTAATGACATCTATAGAAACCATCTATAGAAACCAATTATGTACATTTCAACATAAGAGTCATTGGGAACAGAAGCATTACAACAACGCATACAAATCCTCATGGCTGATTAAATTAAGCCATCAGAGCTGACAGAGGTGGATTGACCTCCGGCAGTCAATCTTTGCTGAATCACGGGCTAATTGGCACTTTCATTGCAAATTGTTCTAAGAAAAACCCTAGCAAACAAAATGATGGATGGCTGAATCACCTGACAGGAGGCAAATGAAACAACAAAGACGTCATATTAGAGTTTATCACTGTTAAGGAGTTCTTTCACTGGGAAGATATTAGTCTCAGCTTCAAGGAGCATACGCACATCGCCCACATCCGTCCACTCACCGTCTGATGCATAATGCACACAAAACTGCAAAGCACTTTCTTAAAATGGTACAATACAATCAGATTGGTCTAATTTATGCAACATCCATTAGTCATTTGCACAGTTTTTTACCAGTTGTCACGGAGTTCGTTGCTTTTGAGGAAGAACTAATACGTGGATTTGATAAAGTTTGCCAGGTTTGTGTCATTAAATATTTATAACGATGTTTATTTAAATTATTAATATCTTTATTGATATGTAGCCTATATGTATTATACAATAATACATTTTTGCTTTAACAAACTGATAACTGTAAATAAACATACTCTTCTTGTCCTTGAGAATGTCATTGGACAATACGTGTAAAAAGTCTTTATTGTGCAAAAAAACAAGAACAAGAGCAAGAAAAAAAGGTTCTCCAGTGAACTAGATCTCCGCTGTTAGCTGCTGAGGTCAGCTGTTCCTTTGGTCCATACGTGCGTGAGAGAAACATTATAAAAGCAGCTCACTAGAGGAGATTAAATATGGTGTGAAGTGGTCGGATTTATTGAGATGGATCTGTGTGAACTCCTCATTAAGTGCCCAGTGGGACCTAACTCTCAGTCCCTCAGATTAAATATTACTCATGACTCCAGGGTTAATCAGAACTAAAGCCCCACTCTAGATAAAAATCACAGTTTGCACGGAGCTACAGTGTTCCACATCCAAAATTTCAACAGCAGCTATTTCAGGAATGTTTTAGATTAATGCCAGTGGAGCAGGAATTTCTGGGATATATAGGAAGTTATGGCAACTAGTATACTTAATATACACTGCATCTAGTTCTAAAAAATACTTTCTCATCAAAAATTCATCCCACAGCTTGTTAAAACGAAGGTAAAATACTTTTACAGTAGTGCATTTACAACGGAAGCATAGCAGGCAAATATGCTGCACCACAAATAAACATTTAAAAATATAATTACACCATTTCAAAAGAATTACAGAATTTACCAGCGTTTGCAAAGTTAGTGTCATTAAATAATAAATAAAAAAATCAGAGATTTGCTTTAGACATTTAGTAGCAAGTAGATTACAACAAGGCTATATTCTTCTGTTTTCTGAGGTATATGTTTATACACTACCATTCAAGACAAGATTGTCTAAATGAAATGTCATTTATTTAAATAGATTTTAAAATGTAAATTTGAAGTGAATTTTCAGCATCATTATTCCAGTCTTTAGTGTCACATGACCCTCCAGAAATCATTGATTGGCTGATGTCGATTGGCAATAAACATTCCTTGTTATTATCAATGTTGAAAGCAATAGTGCTACTTCATATTTTTGTGGAAACCATGCTAAAAAATTTTTCCAGGATACTTTTGATTAATAGAAAGTTCAAAAGAACAGCCTTTCTTTGAAATAGAAATATTTTGTAACAATATAAATGTGTTTACTGTCTTTTGAACACTTTAATGTATCCTCACTGAATAAAAGTATTCATTTCTTCAAAGTTAAAGGCTCTTCTTGCCTTTTATTTTTTTATGAAGGGTTTTACAATCACCTATCTATTGTCAATGACCTGAATGAATATGAAGGGGTAGTGACATAATTACCAGATAAAGCGCTGTTTACATTTTCTTTACTGAATAATTCGCAAAAATATGAGCTCTCACATTTCCATCTGTTTTTATTCCAAATACAGTTTATTTCCATGAATATGTAGTAAAGGATGAGTGGAATTTATATTCTGTGGTGCAAATAAAGCCAAAGATACTGTACATAATATTTAAAGTGGAAATATTCTTTAATTTAAAACAATATGAATATATTATTGTTTACACACATTGGGTTTACACAATTTGATGGTGTTACATAGCTAGCGTCACTGCAAAAAGCCTTTCACTTTCTCTTAAATAACACATTTAACCTAATCAAACCTGACAACCCGAGTGTGCTTCCTCCTCGAGTGTAAGCACACCTCACACAGAGTGGAAAGGAAACAAACTCATCGGCTGCCACCAGCAAACAACCTCCAATTACGAGCATCGAAAACAGGTCTCATTCCCTGTCAGGAGTGTCACCATTAAGTAATGCGTCCTCCAGCTAAATCCGTGCTAAAGTAACTCGGCGAGGAGATTTCACAGCTACCTGCAGAGTGATCCACAAATGAGGAGGGGAGCAGGAATCGGGCTTTGTCATTACCTGAGACTGTAAATGAGAAAGGCTCATCAGCCACGCAGCCTGGCACGGAAGCGTCCTCCGAGCTCGGCTACAGCCCTTCCCGGCTCTGTCTCTAATGATAAACACCATTAGGCATTGTGCACAACACTAATGCGCCTATCTGGGGAACGCAGGCTGCCACCAGGATAAAGCAGCCCTCCTCTCTAATCACTGGGTTTGTTCCTCCTCAGCGGCACGGCACAAATGGAGGTGAAGGAGGGAGGTGGGCTGTCTACGGGGCAGCCAGGTGGGACCCTGTGACCATGGCAGGGGATATTCTAGGATTTTAGTCCTACCTGCCCAGCTGAACCAAAACACGTTAGACCAGCCTAGTTTTGGGCACTTTTTAGCTGGTCAGGTGGGAGGCTAAACAGCTAAACCAGCTAAACAACAGTAGGCTGGGAAACCACATTAAATCCATGTGTTGTCATTTTTTTGTGTGTGTTTGAATATATTAAATGATATGATAAGCACGTTTTTAAATTTGATCTTAATTCAAAACGCTATATATAAATATAAAAAATATATAAATACCGTAATATACCGTGAAACCGCTATAATTTAGAAAAATACAGTGATATGGATGTTTGTTCATACCGCCCAGCACTACTTAATATAAAAAGAATGTCAATGCAATGTCTACGATGTTAAATGAGGATCTCTTGATCAACTGTATCAAACGAATGCCAATCTGAAGTGAGCGTCCCTGTGCCATACCAAAGGTGGTCTTATTATTGGGAGATACATGGGTCTGTGGCTCTACCATTGGAAAAAGCATAATGTCTAACTTGGATCATGTGTCCCTTGATAACCAATCACATTACATCCTTGACGTCATTGAATTGAGTTGTGCGACAGTCAATCACTGTTTGCGCATACCATAGAAATGAATGAGAAGTGGCGTAAACTGAATCTGTTGTGCAATTGTCTGCGACTTCTCTGTAAAACAAAATTTTTGTCTGTGTAAACTCTAAAAATAAATAAATCCAAAATGAAGATTAAGAAGATAAAGATTAGCTAATGGGCTGTCGAATTATTAAATAAGCTGTTTTCCCACAAAAATAGTTTATTCAGCGTAGTGAAGCCTGTCCTCCATTGACATCCCTTCAAAAAAGGCCTCTGTTTTTCTACAAATGTCATCCCCTTTCCGAAGAGCCCTTCAAAGGGCACAAAAACATCGTTTGGAATTTGTCCTGATTTACCCGAAGAAAAGCGGTGCTGTGGTTTGCTCTGAAGCCTGAAATTTCACAGGTGGTTCAAGACAAACCCATTGGTTAAACAAAAATGGTGTTAAATAGCACATGAAGATTGTGTAGTAGCACACTTCTGTCTCAACCGTTTATTATCATTCAACAAGGGCTGAGGTCTACGGCTTTACGGACTCTGTTTTAGAGAAATGCAATACCATCCAAAATATCAGAGCAAACTGAATCAAAGAATGCAGGCAATTCTTCATGAACAGGTCCACCGCTGACTAGCAGGAAGTATAATACTTAATGTAATGCGGTTTAATTTTTTTTAACGGCCGCTACAGGGAGATTCAGAATTGAAAAACCTCAGATAGCTTAGTGCAGAGATATTGCATAATCGCAGTTTTTTTAAGGGTGCTGATAGCTCATCGCAGATTTTTAGGGAGGCTTAGATGAAAGCTAGCAATGCTTATGTGGAGAGACGAGACTGGGAGAGAAGATGGAAATATAATAGATTCATTTTGAAAAGAACAGTAGTCACATATTTTCACTTTTCAAGTACAAACCCAAGACCTGCAGACACTGAAGGACATTGCAGATCTTTTTGCATTTTATTCACTTTAATTGAGAGGACCAAACTCAAGCCATAACCCAATTTTGTTTAAAAACTTGTTTTCACTAAAAGAGCCATGGCCAGCTGCGTGTTGTGAGGAACAGCCATTGGTGATGCTAAACACGAAACCAGATTCAGTACTGGCACTCACATGTTTTACCATCCATCAGAGCAATCACAACCAATCAGATTCAACACCCCTCAAAGCTACAAAGCCAGTGGAGCGTGTCCAGACATGAGCGCTGAAATCATGATGGCTGAAGCGAAAGCCAATCTCGGAGAAGAGTGCTTAATAGATTTGCCGCTTAACAAGGGAGAAAATTCAGCAACAAGTGGAAGAACTTATGGTTGCTGTTTTGTATTGGAATGTCCCAGTCATATTTATCCCAGAAATCAGACAATATAAAAAATGTAGGTAAAGAAGTTGTGCTGGTGAAGAGAAGAGGAAAAAGTTTTATTTTTTTCTACGATGCAGAGAAATAAAGAAGAGTCACTGCTTATATAATACATAAAACAACATTTCCCCCTCACGCTATAGGCAATATGTGGCTAGGAATTAGTTAGTTACATGCCAGTAGGTGGCATGTTTTTTTCCTGTACTATCCCTAAAATGGAGGTTTTGGCAGATTTGTCTCACTATTGGAGACCACATTGTCCCAAATCTTGTCAATGTTCCATTGACTTCTGTTATTTTTACACCGAGCTAATGATATTTTGGATACTTTGGAAACTCTTTATAAATGCATAAAGCTGTTTTCCTCATGGGAACTGTTGGCCACCACAATGCGAGCTTCTCAGGTTTTACTATCTTTTTGGAGATTTTCAGTCCTGACCCCGCACCTATATATAAATACACACATTTGAGTACTAACAGTCTTTTTCTCGGCTCTTTCGCTCACCATCTCCCTCCTTCTCACTCATTTTTTTTAGCCCGTCGTCTTCTCACCCACACACGGCAGATAACCACAACCTTCATTTGTATGCAAGCACATAAGACACAAATTTTATCTCTTTTGCTGACACAGTCACACGCACACATACAAAGGCACGCAATAACTGTCTCCGCACTCCCTCTCGTTCCACACACACCTGCACCCTACAGATCAGGAGTGTGTGTGGTTGTAGTCGGGGAGGGATTAATCAAGCCAAGCAGCGTGAGCGGAGCTAAGAGACTGCCATCTCACTCTGTCTCTCCTTATCTGTCTGTCTGCCTGCCTTCCCTGCCTATCCATCGCTTGCCAAGTCGCTTCCCTGCCCCGTTCCCTGCCCCATTGTTTGCCTGCTTCCCTCCGAGTCTCCCGCCGGTTACCGTAGCTCCACTGGCCCGCTTTGCGGGGAGCCAGATAATCAGAATCTAGTCTTCTGTGAAGGAGACATTTGTCTTGCCTCCATCACAAGCTCATGTTCGCCCACTGAAACATCGCTGGCATTTAGAGCATGCCAATCAATGAAAGTATGAGTGAGGAGATGCATTGTGCATGGGAAATATGTAAGGCTAAATCCATCTATTAAAGGAGCCTCGAGTGAGTGTACGACTGCTACACGTCCTGGGGTTTATAAAAACGGCGAGTAATGGGCTTTTTGAGGTGAAGGGGACCGGCTTTCCTTGTAAAGGTTGTATTTCGGCAAACAGCTCATGCATGCGCTGTCAGAAAGTCTAGTCAAAGCTAAATTTCAAGACTGAAAACATTAGAAATGCTATTAACTGAAAATGTCAGAGTATTTCATGCAGATGTTTGGAACCAAGAATAAACACAAGCACAAAAGCACTGCATTTTATTTGAAGCATCAGATCTGCAGGGTCCAAAATGAACAATTTGCCTCACATGGCAATACGGGGGAATTGAAAAAAATGTTTTCACAGCCATAAAACAGTAGTTTTTTTTAAATCATTTTTCATCAAACTTTGTCTCCATGACGATGGATATATATTTAACTCGTTCAAAGATACGAGGCTTGACATTAACTTTTTTCCCTCACTAGCCACTGTGGCTAATGGTTTTCCAAAGTTACTAGCCACTAGTAATTGTACTGGCTACAATTTTGACATTGATACCCATGGAGAAAACCTGCCATTTAGATATTTATAATATTATCTTATAATTTGGCAGCAGGTATATTAGAATGCTGTCACTTTAAGACCTGATGCACAGATCCATTATACTGTTACACATGCATTTTCTTTCTCAACTATTTAGACTGAGAAAACCTAAAACAAAACTGAGTGTGTTTACGTGAATACTCACCAAGACCAGTATTGTTTAAGTGCTATAAGAAGCGAAAAAGAACTCAATTGAGTACGAGGTGGCTTCATGTGCTGCACTTTATTAGTAAAATTAGTAAAATGATGTGTAATACACGCAGACATAATGTGTGTAGTAGATTGTGTACAGGTTTTTCAGCAAAGTTTTGATAATGTTGATAATTCAGAGGCCTTAGAAATTAGTGTATCTATACATTAGATACATTAGTTTGCCTTCCTTCTGTCTATATGCTTAAAACATGATCATTTAAGGAGGCCTGTTTTTTCCATTACAGACTAAAGAGTCTAACATTAACACCATAAAACTTAATTAGCTGCATTTAATATGAGTATTGTTGATATGAGAGCAGCTAATGTACTTATAAGCTGAACAATTTACACTCTCCTCCACATCTTTTTTTTTAATATCATAATGGCTACTACAGATTTCTTACAACTACCATCAGCAGTTTTAAATAAACTCTTGTCATCTTGAAATACAGTTTAGCAATCCAGTGTGATAAAACAACAGATGGAAGTACTCAACCATGTCAAACACCCAAAAAAAAAAAAAAAGCAGGAATTGAACGCATTGCTAATAGAGCTTCGATCTGAAAACATCACCGACAGAGACTTTTAGCACATCCTTTGCCAAGTCAGAGTGGATAAACAGTTGCTGTAAAATCATGGACATGTCTCCAGATCAAAATGATATCTCTAATACGAATGAATAAAAGCGACAGTCAGCATGAAATCAAACTTGATTCTATTTATTATTTTAATACATGTTCCTGGTGTTGTCCACAATTCAGTGCATGTCAGGGGAAGTTTTATTATTTTGTGCCCCTACTTAAATTTTAGCAGATAATCTTTCATAATGCTGACATCATGAATTACTCTTACATCATAAACCCCTCCCCTCCAATCACATGGCGTCTGGTAAAACACCCACTTTTCATGATCTGATCTATTCCTGCTGTATAAAATCTTTTAACATTTTTCTGTTGAATATCCTGAGTATCTTGCTGTGATTTAACCTACATACACTGTATGTTGTTTTGGCAGCTGTTAACAGATTACAGAGAAGGCGTGGAGAGGAGACGCCGATAAGCATGGAAAACGATTATTCCAGCACTCCTGAAAACATTTTTCACAAAACGCAGCTTTTTATTGATCTAAATCAAGCATCGCCTCTTTATTCAAGAACATACTGATGAATACTAACATGTGATGACAGCTCAGATTCACAGTGTATATTGTATTCTATTCTATTGTATTGTATTTATTGTATTGTATTATTCATTGTTTGTTTTTGTTTGCTATTTTCTCATTCATTCATTCATTCATTCATTCATTCATTCATTCATTGTTTTTCCAGCACTCCTAAAATGATTATCTCTTCTTCTTTTGCTTCTTCTTCTACTTATTAAATATATTGTTATTCCAGTAATCCTGGCTAGCTGAATTTATTTATTTTTGTGAATGAATGAATGAATGCATGAACGCATGAATGCATGAATGCATGAATGCATGAATGAATGAATGAATGAATGCATGAATGAATGAATGGTTGTTCCAGCACTCTTGAAATAATTCTTTTTCTTTTTCTTTTTAAGTACATTCTTATTCCTGCACTCCTGTATTAATTATTATTATTATTATTACTATTCCAGTACTCCTGAATTAATTAGTTTATTTTTCCTGTTTGTTTGTTTGTTTGTGTATATATTGTTATTCCAGCACTCCTGAAATTATTTCTTCTTCTTCTTCTTCTCCTTATAATTATTATTGCAACACTCCTGTATTAGTATTATTACTACAGTACTCCTGAATGTATGTATTTATTTATTTATTTATTTACGTATGTGTATATATATATTCCTGCTTTCTTCTTCTTTTTCTTCTTCACAAACAAAATATTATTTAATGATTTAAATCAAGCATCACCTCTTTATTCAATGCACATATTTCTTCTTACTAACATGTGATGACAGCATGCTTTTAAGACTAACAACCGCTAACTAACAACATATCAAGAAGTGACCGGCTGTACACATGACAGGTTGAATTTACTGGACCAGTATCGAAAATCCCTTTGAAAGCAATTTATAATGTCAGGTTGACAGCTGTCAATTCATGTCATGACAACATCTGGCAGAATCTATAACGTTTCAGTAGTGATTTTAGCTGGCGAAGTCCCCTAGTGGCAGCACAAGCCAGCCAACGACTCTCATGGCACGTTAGCGAGACTATTTCTCAAAGCAGGCCTTGTTAGAAACTGCAGACTAGACAAGTCCTACCTAAATTGAGCGTGCAATTTGCTATAATTTGCTAAACCAAAATACAAAAGAGAGAAAACAGAAAGTCAGCAGTAAACAAATACGCAGCACTGCTTGTGGTGATGGTGCAGCAGTTTGCGCCTGACACCTGTTTATTTGTGCGGTGGCGGAGAGCAAACAGGAAGGACACAGACTGTCTAACTGTGTCATTAACTCTCTTCTCAATCCAAGTGAGCTGTCTTGAGGTGCAGTTCTTCAATAGGCAGTGACCTTTTAAGGCAGCCACAAGAGACTCTTCACAATTTGATTTCAGTTTGCCGTTAGCACTTTTTGCTAATAATGCAAGGCTCTAAAGGCCCTGTTTACACCTGGTATTAAGATGCGTTTTGGTTGATCGGATCAAAGTCGACTCACATGTCCACTTTTAACCACAAAACTACAATTGTAGTTGTATAATCGACAAACATTGTGTTTTACAGACAAACTAATTGGTTTAACCTTATCATAAAAATTATAATTAACATTTACCTCGACTCCAACGACAAGTGTGTCCCAATGCATTCTGGGATTTCATTTCTGTATCTATGATGGTACTTATGCGATGCTGCTTCAGGTATTGGCAAAATCTTGAAAATCAGCATAATTCTCCACAGCTTTCATTGGTGGGATTTAAGTGGACTCAATGATTGGAGAACTCCTGCATACATCACCAGAGAGAAGTCTCTTTAATTTATAGAGAGATTTTTATGTATTTATAACGAGGTCAAAAACAATTAAACATTAACAGTGTGATGTATAACATGCATTTGGAAAATAGATAGATGAATTTTCAATTAAATTCATGCAGACTATGCTTGAGACTAAAAGTTCAACACACACTTGTTGGGTTTTCATGTCCCGTTACACTAACCCCATCCCTAACCCATACCCATCACAGAAAACATTCTGCATTTTCACATTTTCACGTTTTCCTCATGGGGACTAAAACTATCCTATACTAATGAATACCAGGCACACGCGCACGCACACACACTCACTCACTCACTCGTGTTCTGTAATAGTGAGCTAACACTGTGCTGACATTAGGCCAGGGCTTGTGTCCACTAACCCCAAGATGACTGCTGGAGCTAATGTGGGGAGCTGAAAGGATATAGCCAACACATTATCTAGAGTTGCTAAGCTGCACTAGCAGAGAGCGGATCTAATTGGACCACAGGTTTCCATGGAGAGCAATTTGTTCCTTTTCTCAGCAGCGACCTTCATTGAAATATATTGTGAACTGTGGCTTCACCCCAGAAACTATTCAATAATTTGTCAGAGTGTTTCAAAGTATGAAAAAGCAATGAAGAAATGAAGGAAAACTTATTCACTAACTGGTCAGGCCATATTAGACACTTTTCATGGTCTTCTTGGCTTTTAGAATATAATGCAGTTCTATGAATATTAAATAATTTGTTGCAATAAATGGCATAAGGGGCAAGAACTCATTATATTCCCTGCTGGCTTCAAGAAAAAGACTCAAAAAGGGCTCAATTATACACACAATGTAATAATTAAACATATCTCTTCTGCATTATGAAGGAGCAGGGAATGTATAGCCTCTCATGGTCTCATGGTGGGTCTGTGGAGACCAGGGGGTCGAGGTTTGCTGGTTAGCTTCACAAATTAGCCCCTGCTCATAGATACACCATTGGGGGGACAAAATTATAACATAATTCTAAAAAATTCTAAAAATATATATTTGAATACTTTTAAACTGCTTTTAAAATAGATATGCTAATTCTATAAATATAGAAATAAACACGTCATGCTGTGTGTGAATGATAGATAGATAGATAGATAGATAGATAGATAGATAGATAGATAGATAGATAGATAGATAGATAGATAGATAGATAGTGTTGAAACCAGCACCACCTTCACAAGATTCATAACCGTCTGCCTGTCCCTGAGTGACATCATTAATAGTCCAGAGACCCACACGCTGGATTTCATTACGTCCCCTCTTAGAGACAGGACGTGTTACAGAGCCCCGAGTGCTTTATTAAAACCCTGTGACCTTCACATCATATTCACATCCTCCATAAAAACAACCCATAAAGACACCAGTTCCCCGCTGACAAAGGCCCATGAAGAGCAGGATCTGAAGTGGCTCCTCTTGGGTTGGTGTGTTATGCTTGAGTCTTTTGCACTTGTGTCTCCCTAATTCAATCTAGACTGACCATAGGGAGCACTTTTCCAGTGGATAACTCAGAATTGTGAACTGGCTGTCAAAATCAAAAATTAGAAAATATTACTTAACTAGTTTGTGCAACCAAACCTCATTTCCCCTCATCCTCTTTGCCAGCACTAATGATAAAATATGCAGTTAACTAATCTATCTATCTATCTATCTATCTATCTATCTATCTATCTATCTATCTATCTATCTATCTATCTATCTATCTATCTATCTATCTATCTATCTATCTATCTATCTATCTGTGCATACAATGCATATAGTCATGGATCTGCAGTGTGTGTGTTGTGATGGGACAGCATTGGTCTCGGGCTGATTGTTTGTTTCAGGGTTCATCTGAAGCTCTGTGCGTTGTGCCGCCCATCTCTCCCTCTCCAATTGTGGGACATGGTGCCTACGGTAATCAATGGTGATGAATGAGAGGGAAGGCTTTCTTTATTCTGCTCCTCACTGAATAGAAAGTTTCCATTATCTCTCACAATGTATTCACTCTATCAAAGTGACAGGGTTCAGGGCAGCCACACTCCACTGTCCTCCCCCCGTACCCTACCTTTCCACATCGGCAGGCTCCAGAACAAGGCGAGGGGGACAAAGGGGAACTTCTAATGTGTCGGCACGTATTTGAGCCATGTGGAGTGCACCATCCCAAACTGATGCTGCTGAATGGAGAAGTTTAATTTGACTTAAGAGGTCCATTTAAAAGCCAAACTGTTCATTTCCCAACACAGTGGATCTTGGATCTTTGTAATTACTAGTAGTGTAGCCCGACTGCCTCCTCAATTATCTGACCATTTAGAAATAAAGTACTACCTGCTGTGACAGGTCAAGCCGAGCGCTGTTGTTTTGAATCTGTGTTAGGCCTTGAGCTGGGTAAATAAAATTGAAGAAGAAGGTGTTTGCCCTGTGGTAAGACAGCCGCCCATGAATGTGAAGTGTTGGCCCTCTGGCAGAAGATTCTGACCTCCAGACTGAAGTCCCCTGAGGGAGTAAGCATGAGTTTACCATGATATGAATCTTTTGTTTTGTTGAAGTGCCAAAATAGCAATAAAAAACCAGTGCTGCCACTTTTTCCTCTGCATATTGCAAGGATTTTCTAACAATAAAATACAGTAAAATTAACCATAAAATGGTAAAAGCAGTAGGTGCCGGAAATGCACATTTCTTGTCCGTGTTCGAAATCACCTCCTATACCCTCATTCACTATTCCCTACATTACTCCACTAATAAAGTCCACTTGAAGGAGTGAATGAAAATGAGTTAGTGAATTGAACTGAAACTGAAACTGGCAGCTCCAGTAGTAATGAAAAGATTTATCTTGAATTCTGTCATGGAATAACTAGCATTTAGGAACCCTTATTAAACAATTTAATAATCAATTGAAAAGGAATTAATACCTGTATGATTTTATACTGTAGCCACATTGGACCAGCGGTTTGTAAAACGGATGGATGGATGGATGGGTGATTCAGCTGCAGCGCCATCTTCTGGCGAGACGGGGGATATCATTCGCCACACAACTCTCACAGTGCATTATGGGTGTTCTCTAGCTGTTGAGTGTACATCGTTGTACACTCGTTATTGCGGTCCATTGTGGGATTAAATGAGTGCGCTCGAGAACGTCCACTATGGTTTCAGCACCACTACAAATGGATGTCCCCTCAAATTGTGCCCTATTTAAAGGGGGCGATTTCGGACACAGCCCTTCTTCTTCTTCATGTTTTAGTTATCCAGCAAAACATAGGTTCATTTCCACCATCTACTGGACTGGGGTGTGAAGCGCTGGATGGCATGCAGAAGATCAATGGTGGCCACCACAATTTTACTGTACAATTGCTTAAATATATTCTGAAATTTCCCCTCCATGTTTAAAATGTTATATTTGCTCTGCTCCAGCTCCGCCTCTGGTTTTTCATTATTTTAATTTCCACGCTCATCTAAACTCTAAATGATTTGAGAAGTCCGTCATATATCACCAGAGAGAAATCTGTCAGAAGATTATATTTTGCTTAAAAATTATACGATTTTTAAAAAATTACACATATGCGTGGATGAATCATTTACAATAAGATCAATAAAATGCACTTAGAAACTAGTGAAATTTAATTTTGTGTTGCCTTTACAAGGTTGTCTATTAATGCCTGTAGACTGATTTTTATGAAGGACGCTTTTTCGGAGAAAATCGCACGCTCCCAAGAGCCTCTCTTCTGGAAATGAATGCTTATACAATGTTCAGGTTAATGCCGAAAGAGCTATTCTGTTCTGTAATGTCATGCAAAGAAAAGGGATTGATTCAAACTATAGTCTCACATAGCCAGATCTTATAATCAAACTATCATAACAATGTAATGTCCTCATCTGTCGACATGTCGGTGAATTGCAGAGCTTCAAAAATATCCACATCGCTATGATCATACTATGATGTTTTCTGCTGCTGCTGCTTCCTCGTCGCTGGCATTTGTGTTGAGTGTTTATTTTGTTATTGAGAGAAAAGTGTGCAGCACATATTTAAATATTCATCTAAACGTCGCTCTCAGCAGCGTGGACGCAGTCTGGATCTTCGTTAACAGTATATTACTGTACACTGTCAGAAAAAAGGTGCAAAATTTGTACCTTTAGGGGTCCAATGGCTTGTCACTGGGGCAGTACCCTCAAGGGTACACCCGTTGTACCCTTTAACATGGGTACATATCAGTACCCTTGCAGTATGTACCTTTCAAAGACAAATATGTACCTTTAGTGACTAAATTGTACCTTATGTGGTGCAATTTTGTTCTTTTAAGGGTACTGCCCCAGTGACAAGCGTTTTGTACCTTATGATGGCAAATTTGTACTCCATAAAACACATTAAAAAGGCCAGAATGCTCTTTATCATTTATTAAACATTAAAAAATTACATTCTCACATTTTTCGAAGCATGAATATTTTAAGCACTATCACAATGTGTCATAACAGGATGTATATATTGAGCAATTTTTCTTCAACTTTTTACTCTAAAAAAAAATTGTAAACAGTACGAATATTAAGCTTAATATTATAAGCTTTTTTAAAATCAGTACAATACATTTCATTAATCTTTTTTTACCATGCAATAAAACATGTTAACATCAAGAATCACAAAGAAATTTCATTTAAAAAAAATAATAATCAGTACTAGATCTCATTTTAAGACATTTGTGTATAACAGGATGTATATAGAGCAATTTTTACTTCAACTTTTCATACTCTAAAAAAAATTGTTAACAGTAAGAATATTAAGCGTAATATTATATTACGCTTTTTCAAAATCAGTACATTTCATTAACCTTTTTTTTTACCATGCAATAAAACATGTTAACATCAAGAATCACAAAATTTCATTTTTTTTTAAAATCAGTACTAGATCTCATTTTAAGATTTTTTTTCTACTTTTAAAACAGTTTTGTACATCAAGAATGACAAAGCAACCTTTCTAGCAGTACATATTTCATAAATTTTAACTTTATACCCTTAAAACATTTGATCAGAAAAACACATTTCACCAAACAGTACTGTACTACACATTTAATTTTAACTTTTTAAACATTCTTGAGGATCACAAATAATTGATCATCAGCAGAGTATGTGTCAAGGGCCTGAAAGTCCATCTCTTGCCCTGGTTTCATAATACTCCATTCAAAGTCAACTTTGACTGTATACGCATGGAAGTGTGAATCATACAACACTGGTATTAAAAACTTGCATTTCATCTGTTCTAGGCTGTAGCTCATTGGTATGCTCTAGGTCATTGTGACAGTCCATTTCCTCAAAATCATTGTCAATGTATTCAGTAGCATCCAGATCATCATGAGGTAGAACAAGCTTCCTATATTTTCGATAGACATGACGCCTGAAAGACTCATAAATTGTAAGAGATGACTTGCAGTTATTCAGTCCACAAGTGATGCTGAAATTGGGTTCATGGTTGTGAACCAGACCAACATGTTGAACTAGTTTCATTAAGGTGAAGGTTTTTCTCCTACACCTTGTAGATCGATATGGTTGTGGCATTTTCAGCACAGGATATTAATTATTCGGGGTGACAGTTATTGGAAGGGGCTTGCCACCCACCTCAGTAATCTTTGCTATGGCATGCTGCAGGAAGGTCAATGTATTCTTCAAGTAGGGTGGATAAGCCAAGTTGAAAACGTAGTAAGCACTGAATGCTGCAACTATCCCTTATTCAACTCCTATTCCCCTGCACACCTCCACACCATCCACTTTGACAAGGACTTGAAGCCTCTTGGAGAAAGCCATTTCCAGTCAGTTTCTACCAATTGTATGGTTGGGTATGGAGTATCAGCATCAAACTGTGAGAAGAAAAGAAAATGTTAAAGGGGTCATATGATGGTTCTAAAAACAACATTTGGATTTGGATTTAATGCAATGTTTACGATTTTAGGTTAAAAAAAAAGTCCTTATTTTACACAGTCGAATATTTTGGTTGTATTGTTCTGGAACAGTGTTGTAACTAAAGCTTAGCCTCTGTTTTCTAATTGTCCCCTCTTTTGGAAGGCCAAACAAAGTAGTTTGGCTTTCGCAACAAAAAACACAGCGTCTCCATGACATGGCGGTGCCAGTGAAAATAAAAGTTACGCCTTCTTTCTTTGCGTATACATTTGGGTGGTGTTATGAAACTCTGTCCCCACACACTGACGTAGAGATGTGGGGGTGTGTTTGAACAAAGTGTTTCAGGAAGGCGTGGCTGAGCCGTAACTTTTACAAAGAATATCTCTTTGGGTTAGAGACTTTGAGCATCGTAACTACAGATCTTATACATGCACATACAGCTACATAACACAAGAGAAAGGAAAACAAGAAATCGCATCATATGACCCCTTTAAACATCTATCAGAACTGAATAACCGGACCTGTATCAGAGCATTACAAAATGACAGTTTAACAAATAGTTCCATACCTCTCCCAATGTGATGAAGCTCTCAACTTTCTCTTTAAAGATGTGGGGCAGCAGAATCAGCGCTGCACGAAAGTCAGAATCTATTGTAATAAATAAATAAATAAATAAATAAATAAATGACTTCAATAATTTAATATTATAAATTGCCTGTTTTCATATTAATTTATATCCTCCTTAAGTGGTTTTCTGGTGATCCTGACAAATGTGCAAAACAAATTATTAATCAAATGTATTTCCTACAAAAATAACTATATTGTGATGTATATCATTATCGTGAAATAAAATTACTCGTATCGTGATATGAAAATGGTCATATCGCCCAGCGCTAATCACAGTTTCTCAAGGATATACTGTATGGAAACTAAGCACACATTTTCAACAAATGTATTTGTTGAGCACCTATACTTTTAATTAACAAAACTACCAGGAAATAGATTATCACAAGAATGTTTTATGTCAATGTAACCCCCCAGAGTTTAACGCTTTTATACATCATTGTTAAAAAAAAATATGCAGTACCGTAGTTTCCCTGTAGGGGCCGCTATATGAACTTGTGGACTGAGAAGAAAAGATAGAGAAGAAGACTGATATAGCTGACACGCACGAGGTGATCAAGCGCTGCTTTGGAAGTGCATACAAATGCGTGATTTTCTAAAAGAAAAGAGTTTAAACTTTTCCTAAGATTTATGAAGTTGATTCAAAAAGGAATTCCCTTTGATGTTGAGAAACTTCTGTGAACTCTGGTGAGTTTCTTTGTTAAGATAAATGTTTAGTCGATGTGCTTTAACTGATTAAAGATCAGAAAATTGTATATGAGTTGTGTTATAATGGAAAAAAAAAACAGTCAGAGTTAAAATGTTAGCTAATTGAAAGTATTGTTAATTGAGATGTTGATTGAAACTATTTTTGTGTTTCAATGCACGTTGTGCAAACGGAGATCGGGGAAACTGATAGATTTAATTCTTGAAACATTTATTTTATGATGTTCCCTGTATATATGTAAGGAAAAAAAGTATTTATACCTGAAAGTGAGTATTTTGAAGTGCAGATGATAAATCTGTGCGTTTTGCAGATTTATTTGTGTGTAATGAGTAGGCCTATGCCCGCGTGTACAATGTTATAATCGATAACATTAAGCTAGCACGTGTATGAACACGAGGGATACTTTGTGATTTCCATGTACTCGTGAATTTATTAACTGAAAAGCATATTTGAATTTTGAGAGATGTTGACTGTGAATTGTGTTTCGTGTAGATTGTTTTTTTTTGCTGCCGATCCCGTTCTGTGAAAGGATCAACTGTGAACTATGGCGAGCCAGACCATGATTTGCTGAAGGGCCTATTGCGCTCTACTGATCTTCAACCCGGACCAGTTTTCATCTGTTTGCATCGCGGGATTCATTTGGATTACAGCTAAGCTGTTGCTTGATACACATACACTACCCGGGTAGTAGAGAAAAAAGCCTTACTTAAACAATTAACTTTACACACATACATCATCTTTCTAAGGAGCCAGGAGGACTTTTGGACATTTATTTTATTTTTTTTTCATATTCTTTTGTCTTTTATTCTTGGATCTTTTGTGCACAATCTGAACTAAATATTGTTGAGTTTTTTTTTCTTCCTCCATTTCAGAGACCTCAATATATATTTTGCAATTGAAGCATTTTGTTGAGTTGTTTCATGTACAATAAATGTGCTGGCTGTTGGCTGATTTACACTATTTGGCCTAAATTTATTTCTATCCTCCTAGAGTCGAACCTAGTTTTTTTTTCTACATTCAGAGAAATAGAACCCTTGTGTGTTCTATTGACAACTTTAACAGTGTTACATAGTATTTTGTGGCGAGCCCAGCCAGGAGGATAATTAGAGCCTGAGCACAAGTTATTTGATTGAGCTGAGTGAAATATTTTTTTTTTTTCATGTAAAGTTTTTGAAAAGTAATTGAGCAAAATGAGTGTTTCAGATATTGAGAGATGCTACAATGTCAAAGCAAAATGTGCTGTGTGTGTGTTAGGTGTTACCGATACAGATGCTGACGATGAAATCGCTGAAACCCTTAGAAAATATGGAGTTGTGGTGAGAGTAGTGAGAGTAGGCCCCAGTACTGTACAGCCAGGGCCATCCACTGTAATAGTAGAGTTTGATACACACACTCCTGTTGCACTCATGGAGCCTGATTTCCCACTTGAGATCAGAAATGTGAAAAAACCCACAGTTATCTGGCATGTAGATAGTGTCAAAGTGTTAGCCCCACTCACTAAACAGTCCCATGTCCAAGTGGAACAAGCTTCACTGAATGTAAGTGATGCCAGTAGTGATGATGATGATTCAGGTGAAACGTCTTCTGACCACAGCACCTCCATCTTGCAAAGACACAAAAAGAAATTAAAGTCTAAAAGATCAAAAATGAAGTCTTTCACCCATGATTCAGACAGAAATTCTGATCCAGTAGTGAGGAAAAAGACCCCAAAGTCAGCATTGAATGTACTTACTCCTGATGATTTAAACCCACCTGAGGTGCAACGCATAGTTGTCGAACATGTCATTAAAAATGACTCTTCTGCACTGCACTCACATTCAAAATGGCTGCGTTCCTTCTCTGGCAGAGTTCCAAAACCCCCAGGTGAAGCTGACTTTGACACATGGTGTCTGCATGTTGACCTTTTGCTTCAAGATTCTCTCCCACCAGATGTTCAGCGGAGACGGATCCTTGAAAGTCTCTTACCACCAGCCTCCGATGTGGTCAAGCAGCTTGGTTCCATTGCCCCTCCACATGATTATGTGAAACTTCTTGACTCCGCTTATGGGCTGGTGGAGGATGGCGATGAGATCTTTGCCAGGTTTCTGAACACTCATCAGGACACAGGTGAAAAAGCTTCTGACTACTTGCAGAGACTGCAGACCATCCTTAGCACTGCTGTCAGGCGGGACGGGGTAAAGCAGTCCTCCGCAAATCGCCACCTACTGAAGCAGTTTCAGCGGGGGTGTTGGGATCATTCTCTGATACTTACCCTTCAGCTTGAGTCTAAAACAAGGACACCACCTGACTTTGCGGAGCTATTGCTAATGCTCAGAACTGAAGAGGACAGAAGAGCTGCAAAACTTGATAGAATGCAGCGACACATGGGTGGTTCAAAGCATAAGGTTACGAGTCACACACAGTTTGCTACTGATGTTTCCACTTATGGTGACCCTGGTATGTTGCAAGCTTGCCTGTCAGAGACGGAGGCATTGAGAAAGCAAGTGGCCGATCTGCAAATGCAGTTAAAATCCTCTAAGTCTAAAAAGAAGGAAGGACGTGAGCCAAAGTTCATGGAAAGCCCAAAAGTCATGCCAGCTAAAGGAGAGATAAATGTGCAACACATAACCAGTAAACCTCCAAAACCATGGTTCTGCTTTAGATGTGGAGAAGATGGCCATGTAGCCAGACTATGTGAAGGATCCATTAACAAAGTCCTAGTAGATCAGAAATACAAAGAGCTTAAAGCCAAACAGGATGACTGGACAAAGAGGAACGGGATGCCGTTAAACCGGGTCGGGTTTCAGTAATGGGACATACTGGGGCCCTTAGCAGAAATATTCGTCCCAATGGATTAAATGAGGGAAGAAAAGAGAGTCAAGCTCATTCCAGTCTTGCAGCAAATGCCAGTGAGTTGAATCCCAACCTTATAGGTCCCAGATGCACTGCTGAAATTGTCATTGAAGGGAAACCCTGTATCTCCCTTCTCGATTCAGGGTCACAGGTGACAACTGTGTCAAAGTCTTTCTATGATACTCACTTGTCGTCCCATCCGATCCTCTCCATGAACAATCTCATTGAGGTCGAAGGAGCTGGAGGGCAGACGGTGCCCTATCTGGGCTACATTGAAGTGAGCGTGCATTTTCCTGAAGATATCACTGGAAAAGCTGAAACTGTCACCACACTAGCACTTGTGATTCCAGACTACAAATTTAATCTTGAAATCCCGGTACTTATTGGCACCAACACCCTAGACACCTTGTTCAAGTCCTGTGTCACAAGCAGTAATGGCCATGCTGTTCTTAACAGGCGTTGTCCATACTCACCTTTAGTCCAGAGCCTTTTGCAAAGATACACCATTGAGCAACGAAATGGTAAAGTGGGTCATGTCAAGTTGAAAGGCAAACAAAACATCAGAATACCTGCAGGTCAAAAGATAGTCCTGGATGGATATGTTAGAGGTGTGTCTACAGCCAGAAATTCTCCCCTTGTGGTAGAGCCATGTGCTCACTCCAATCTCCCTGGTGGGTTGCTTCTTTGCAGTTATATCCTCACAAGTCCCAGAAGAACATCGTTCAATGTTCCTATTCTCCTTCACAATGAAACTTCTCATGAAATCACCCTTCCAAAGAAATGTTGCTTAGCCGAGCTTTATGTTCCATCTGCTCTGTCTTCACTGAAGGATACCTCTGTTGAAGAGAAGGAGACAAAATTCCTACCTCCCTCCGCTGTGGTTAGCTGCAATGCCATGTGTTCTGCCAGCCATGATAAGATCACTTTTGATTTCACCCACTCACCTCTCTCTGAAGAATGGAGAAACCGAATTGCAGAAAAGCTCAATTCCATTCCTGAGGTTTTTGCTTTGAATGATCTAGACTACGGACACACCATGGCAGTCAAGCACAGAATTCGCCTCTCTGACCCAACCCCTTTTAAACAAAGGGTAAGGCCCATCCACCCTTCTGATTATGAGGCTGTCAGACTTCACCTTCAGGAGCTCAAGGACGCTAACATCATCCGGGAGTCCGAAAGTCCATTCGCTTCTCCCATAGTGGTCGTGAAGAAGAAAAATGGTTCTATTCGGCTTTGCATAGATTACAGAAAGTTGAACAATCAAACAATAAAAGACGCCTATGCACTGCCAAACATTGAAGAGACATTCTCCGCCTTAACAGGATCTAAATGGTTTTCTGTTATGGACTTGAAATCAGGGTACTATCAAGTTGAAGTTGAAGAGGAGGACAAATATAAGACCGCGTTTGTGACACCCATGGGATTCTGGGAGTTTAACCGAATGCCACAGGGAGTGACGAATGCACCTAGCACCTTTCAGCGTGTCATGGAGAAATGTGTGGGCAGCCTGCATCTGAAAGAAGTCCTTGTTTTTCTTGATGATTTGATCGTTTTTTCAAGTAGTCTAGAGGAACATGAGGAGCGCCTTATGAAGGTCTTAAACCAACTAAAAGAGTTTGGTCTAAAGCTGTCCCCAGACAAATGTCGTTTCTTCATGAAGTCAGTAAAGTACCTTGGGCACATTGTTTCCGAAAGCGGTGTGGAGACTGACCCCGATAAAATCTCAGCACTTACCACCTGGCCGAAACCCACTAATATCAGTGAGCTGAAATCCTTCTTGGGCTTCACTGGATATTATAGAAGATTTGTTAGGGACTACTCCAAGATCGCAAAGCCTTTAAATACACTGACAGCTGGTTACTGTCCACCCCGAAAGAAAAAAGAGTCCAAACCTCTCTCCAATGCTGATTTCAGGAAGCCTTTTGGCAGTAGATGGACATCTGAGTGTGATGTTTCCTTTCAGACATTGATTGACAAGCTCACCACTGCCCCAGTGTTGGGGTTTGCAAACCCGAAGTTGTCATATATTCTCCACACGGATGCCAGCCTGCATGGCCTGGGTGCTGCCTTATATCAAGAGCAAGAAGGCCATCTCAGAGTTATTGCATTTGCCAGCAGAGGGTTATCAAATTGTGAGAGACGTTACCCCACACACAAGCTGGAATTTTTAGCCTTGAAGTGGGCGATAACAGATAAATTCTACGATTATCTGTATGGGGCAGAGTTCGTTGTCATGACAGACAATAACCCGCTGACGTATATATTGACATCAGCCAAGCTCGATGCTGCTGGACACCGTTGGCTTGCATCCTTATCAAATTTCAATTTCAGCCTTCAGTACCGAGCCGGAAGGAAAAATCAAGATGCCGACGGTCTGTCCCGGCGACCGCACCCTCAACCAGACATGGATTTCAGTTCCAAGACTGAGGATGACCGGATTTATAAATTCATTTCTCAGTTCATGAAAGAAGGAAATGGAACCTCATTCCCTAATGAGGCAGTGAAAGCCATATGCCAGACGCACCAGGTGCATGAGCTGGAGGAGGCAGAAAAGGAGGAGCATTCTTTACCTGCTGCCTTGGAATCTTTGGCCATGAACGCTGATGCCATTCCAGCAGAGTTCTTGCAGGCCGATCTACTCCCTGGGTCAAGCACTCTCCCCAGAATGTCATCGCAAGAGTGGATTGCAGAACAGTCAAAGGACCCCACAATAAGTAGAGTGAGTGAACTCTTGAATACCGGTAAACGGCTCTCCTATCGTGTCAGACGTCATGAATCTCGAGAAGTTCAGCTGATGCTCAGGGTGATGGAGCAATTCGTATTCATAGATGGAGTACTATACAGAAGACGGATGAACCAAGGGAATTCATCCTATCAGCTTGTTCTTCCTCAGAAGTTCAGAGAGATTGCATTAGAAGCCCTGCATGACTCAGTAGGTCATATGGGAGGAGAACGGACGTTAGACCTGGTCCGCACACGCTTTTACTGGCCAAGGATGTACTCCGATGTTGAACACCAAGTAAACACTTGTGAAAGGTGCATCAGGAGAAAGGCCAAAGCCGAAAGAGCATTCCCCTTAGTTAATATAGAAACCAGCAGGCCTCTAGAACTTGTCTGTATGGATTATCTCTCTCTTGAACCGGATGGCCGGGGTACGAAGAACATCCTAGTCATCACGGACCATTTTACTAAATACGCGGTGGCTGTTCCTACGGCTGATCAGAGAGCAAAAACAGTTGCTAAAACTTTGTGGGAAAACTTCTTTGTGCATTACGGTATTCCAGAACGTTTGCACAGCGACCAAGGTCGTGACTTTGAGTCTGCAGTGATTAAGGACCTTTGTCTCTTGTTGGGGATAAAGAAGACTCGAACAACTCCTTACCACCCGCGTGGGAATCCCGTAGAACGTTTTAACCGCACGCTCCTTCAAATGCTTGGAACTCTTCAAGAAGAAGACAAAGTGAGATGGCGGGACCACGTTCAACCGCTGGTACATGCCTATAATTGTACCAAAAATGATACAACTGGGTTTTCTCCGTATCAGTTAATGTTTGGGAGACAGGCAAGTCTTCCAATAGACGTGGCTTTTGGTATCAAACCAGAAGGGGGGAAGAAAGTCACCCACACAGAGTATGTCAAAAGGCTGCAAGAGAGTTTGCAAGAGAGTTACAAGATTGCTGTTGAACACAGTGAGAAGACAGCTCTTCGCAACAAACAAAGGTACGATCTGAGGGTGAGAGAGTCTACGTTGCATGTTGGGGACCGTGTCCTTGTCAAGAATGTGGGAATAAGAGGTAAACATAAGCTTGCAGATCGATGGAGCAACACTATATATCAAGTGGTCAAACAGATAAATGAATCTCCTGTTTATGTGGTGAAGCCTCTCACAACGAACAGCCCGGAAAAGACACTTCATCGAGATATGCTTTTGCCCTGTGGATTCTTGACTTCCACCAATCCCACTGATGAAAGTGACAAAGGGGAGAGAAAGAAGATTTCTTGTTCCAAGGAAACCTTGTTAGAGAATGAATTTTGTCACCCAGGTGTTATTCAAGAACCTGTCCAGGACCATGATGCAGAGGAGGATTATTATTTCCCTCAAACCACACAAGACACATCATATCCTACCATAACAGTTATTCGAGAAGTGCCTTACAACAAAGCCATGAATGAGAATGCCAGTGAAACCACATTGGATCCTAATGCAAGGCCGTTTGAACCTTCAGGTAGTAAGGAGGATGTGCTCTTACCTGGAGAAACCCTGACAGAGGATGTCTTACCTGGGCAGTCCCTGGAAGAGATGAATAACTCACCTGTCAAGGAACTGGATTCAAAGTCCATGGATGGCAGTGATGAGTCAAATCAGGAGTTGCTTGTTAATGACGCTGAACCTGTTGAGCAAAGGGAGAAGGAAACAAGAGAAGATAAACACAACAACAGTGAAACTGTGAGTGGGGATCATGATCTAGAGGATGTACCTGTTCAAGAGATGCCAGAGCTCAGACGTTCTGCACGGCATAGGGGACAACCTGATAGACTAAACTATAAGTCATTAGGAAATCCTTTAGTATTAGTTATGCATTCCCTATTTGAAGGTCTGAACCAAGCTTTCACACAAGCCCTTGAAGTTGATACTTTCCCTCAAGTTAGAGCACTAGCGCCTGATACATCTGAACTCTTATAAATGCACCACATGCAGAGACGCATGCAGGTTCAGGAGGGGAGGATGTAACCCCCCAGAGTTTAACGCTTTTATACATCATTGTTAAAAAAAAATATGCAGTACCGTAGTTTCCCTGTAGGGGCCGCTATATGAACTTGTGGACTGAGAAGAAAAGATAGAGAAGAAGACTGATATAGCTGACACGCACGAGGTGATCAAGCGCTGCTTTGGAAGTGCATACAAATGCGTGATTTTCTAAAAGAAAAGAGTTTAAACTTTTCCTAAGATTTATGAAGTTGATTCAAAAAGGAATTCCCTTTGATGTTGAGAAACTTCTGTGAACTCTGGTGAGTTTCTTTGTTAAGATAAATGTTTAGTCGATGTGCTTTAACTGATTAAAGATCAGAAAATTGTATATGAGTTGTGTTATAATGGAAAAAAAAAACAGTCAGAGTTAAAATGTTAGCTAATTGAAAGTATTGTTAATTGAGATGTTGATTGAAACTATTTTTGTGTTTCAATGCACGTTGTGCAAACGGAGATCGGGGAAACTGATAGATTTAATTCTTGAAACATTTATTTTATGATGTTCCCTGTATATATGTAAGGAAAAAAAGTATTTATACCTGAAAGTGAGTATTTTGAAGTGCAGATGATAAATCTGTGCGTTTTGCAGATTTATTTGTGTGTAATGAGTAGGCCTATGCCCGCGTGTACAATGTTATAATCGATAACATTAAGCTAGCACGTGTATGAACACGAGGGATACTTTGTGATTTCCATGTACTCGTGAATTTATTAACTGAAAAGCATATTTGAATTTTGAGAGATGTTGACTGTGAATTGTGTTTCGTGTAGATTGTTTTTTTTTGCTGCCGATCCCGTTCTGTGAAAGGATCAACTGTGAACTATGGCGAGCCAGACCATGATTTGCTGAAGGGCCTATTGCGCTCTACTGATCTTCAACCCGGACCAGTTTTCATCTGTTTGCATCGCGGGATTCATTTGGATTACAGCTAAGCTGTTGCTTGATACACATACACTACCCGGGTAGTAGAGAAAAAAGCCTTACTTAAACAATTAACTTTACACACATACATCATCTTTCTAAGGAGCCAGGAGGACTTTTGGACATTTATTTTATTTTTTTTTCATATTCTTTTGTCTTTTATTCTTGGATCTTTTGTGCACAATCTGAACTAAATATTGTTGAGTTTTTTTTTCTTCCTCCATTTCAGAGACCTCAATATATATTTTGCAATTGAAGCATTTTGTTGAGTTGTTTCATGTACAATAAATGTGCTGGCTGTTGGCTGATTTACACTATTTGGCCTAAATTTATTTCTATCCTCCTAGAGTCGAACCTAGTTTTTTTTTCTACATTCAGAGAAATAGAACCCTTGTGTGTTCTATTGACAACTTTAACAGTGTTACATCAATACCTGGTAGATCTTCTGCAAGCATGTCTTCTCTTGCTTCTTTGTAGATTTTGGCTAATGGAGCATTTCTTTGAACAAGCTCAAGCACCTTTGGCACAATACTGGTAAAGCTGTCCTTGAAGCGCTGGCTTAAGCTGACAGTTGATGAATGCATTTGGTCAACTTCATCACACAACTGAAAATAGACAGAAAGAGAAAGTTAATCATTCACATGAACTAAAAATACAACAAAAAAATAATCAGACATTTGAATATTCTATGTTACCTCTTTCATTGCCATTTCGCTTAAACATTGTACAAATATTTCTAAGCTTGAAAGCACATATATTTGTTCACCTGACAGTTTAGAAAATTGCAATGTTTTTAAAAAAGAAATATAACTGTAAATTATCATTTTAGCATACTTTTAGCTTACATCAACATTTATTTTAAGCTGAAAACTGATATAAAATCGGTGATATCACTGACCCCTGAGGGTGTTTTTAGGAAAGGGTATTTCTTAAGTATATCCTCCAGTCATCCCATCTCTTATCTCCCTTCTACGCCATGCAAAGTTCGCTGCGTGCATTCTGTCTTTGACCACCAAGGTGTCTGGTCGCATCTTGCTGTACTGGATATGCAGGACATTCACATGACCCTCAATAGAGGATGCATCCTCACCAATGACAGCAATCTCCTATTGGATCCAATTTAAAAGTACAGAATAATAATAATAATAATAATAAAAGTTAAACCTCAAAAACAGAAATATTAAATTTAAGGCTGCACATGAATTCCTTAAAAATGAGCAAATTAGTTAATCCCGTGTCAAATTGACCACATTTCAGAAACCTCCCTGGCTCAAATTTATGATTTTGTTAATTTGTTTTTTCTTCTGAAGAAAGCAAACTTAAAGGTAAATATCCTTTTAGGTTCTCAACAAATTTTTCTTTTGGCAATTTCAACTCAGGTGAAATGGTAATTTTCACCCCCCTCTACAAAATAGTGCATTACTCAGTAAATATACATCCATGACATTTAATATTTTGGCTTTCTTCATTTATGTATTTCTTTAACCAGAATAAAAATAGCCAGGGACCTCTGGTTGAGATGACGGAGATGCACTACCCAACAAACTCATTCTATCCCTAATCATTTTATAATGATTAATATAGTCATTCAAGTCATCTGGTGAAAATTCCTGTAGTGTTTCTTATAACAATATATACTGCAGAAAAACGAAATATTGTAATGTTAGTTTTTTTTGTTTGTCATGCAGACCTAGAGACACTGATGAAATTGCAACCATTAACTTAAGGACCATAGCAACATGGCTTCATGAAGAACTCTAATGATTCTGTGTCTATCCTTAGAGAACTTCTGGCATGGTTCTTTGTCATCAAGCTTGGTCTGAAGATCTCTAGGAAAGGGTGGAATGGTAAACCCAGAAGGCAGTCTACCACTTGTTGCATTTCTGCAGTGAGGATGGGGTAGTAGTTAAAAACTTGCATTAGTAGTAATACTGATAATTACTGGCAATAACTGATTCCCTAGTTATTTTTTGTTATTGACTTTTTATTTGGGCTACCTATTTCACTTGTCCCATCAAAAAAGAAAAATATTTCTCTCTTCAGCTCTTTAAATTTTGCACGCTAGTTAGATCAGAGAAAAAAAAAATCTATATCGGTCGACCACTAAACATAGGACAAATATAATACAAAATAGTCAATATTATACCTGCATTGAAGTCTGTTGGTGGGATTCTGCTGGTACAGGCTCCAGTGTTAGTGTTCACCTCCATCTCATGTACAAATTTGTTGAACTTGGACTGTTTTTTAAAGGAGCCTTGGAATAAATATGAGATCATGTTCTCTGTGAGGCCACACTCTATTGTTTCCCCATCCACTTCATTTTCTGAAAAAAAAACAACAACAGAAATATCAATGTGAGCTTGAGGTTTTAAGAGCAACATAAATGTATTTTTTAAAACAACATTTAAAATTACAATGGAAATTCATCAGTATACAATATGACTTTAATTTAGAAAAATACACTATAATAACTCTGTACATATACACTCTTAGAAAAAAGGTACAAAGCTGTCACTGGGGCAGTACCCTAAGGAACAAAAGCTAAAAGGTACCAATATGTACTTAAAGTACTAACGTTAGGCCTAATATGTACAGGGAGGGTGAACGTACCTTTTTTCTGAGTGTATGATTATACGCAAACTTATTTAAATTAGCAGCTCAAAGACTAGAAACTTATTTCACGAGTTTTGATAAATGGTTAACAAACTTCGATGCCGACGCACGCATCGATCTCCGAGCCATCGTCTTAACTTACATACGCAGTTAGCTCGTGATGACTGACAGGACTAAATGATCACTCTCATGGACTAACGTTTAGAACGTTATTTAGTATGTAACGTTACCAAATAAAACTGATATAAATCAACTCACACGGATGATATTCGTAAATTATTTAATTCCAGACTGACTAGAAGCATTAAAATAGAAGCAGGCCATAAGTTCGCTCGCGTCCGGGCATGGCGTCCGGGGTGGACACGGGTAACGTTAGGTTAGAGTTGGAAGACAATTCTGGGAAACTGAATTTATTCTGTTGGTTTATATAACTTTGTTTTTACACAAAACGCGATGGGTTTTAACTGTTTCTAAGGCCGTTTCACCACTGACAGCGTGTCAAGCACTGTCTCGCGGTAGAGTAACCTAACGTTGTAAATGATGCTAAAAGTTATATCTTAAAAAGGCTAAAAAATACAAATAAGTGCAATAACAATAAGTTTAAAACGTAATAACAATACGTTGGTTTTGTCAGGCCAGTATTTTCGAGGAAATGTTTTCCCTCACGCGTCAGTAACGTTAGGCCTTACTACAAACGCGAATTCAAGTGCACATAACAAAAGGGAACCAACGGATTTTCACAATACTTAAAACTAAACATACCTCTGAATTTTTGTGCTTCGTCTTCTGTGATATTTATTCCGGCGTCTTTCAATTTCTGCAGAAGATCCTCCGTCGACAGCGTCAGGAGTGAGACAGCCATCCTGGAATAACCGTCGTTTTTTGTGCACAGTCCCCCTCCCCCAACTTCTTCTTCGCGCGCATAAAGTCGTGCACTGCGCGGGCTACAATCCCATTGGCTGGACAAATGCGTGTATTTGTACTTTGATGCAAAGTAAAAGTACCCCATATCATTTTAAATAAACATTGAATAGTTTTTGTCTACATTGCTTTTAAAAATTGCTTTTGCTAAAAAAGATTAGCATGTGTATTTATTTTAACTCTAAATTAGGTAGGCTATCTTAAGTTAAAACAGGTATTATATTACACAGTTTAGCATTACAATAAAAAATACAGACCTACTTTATTACATTTGCTTTATGTTTAAAACTTATCATCTTGATGCTCTGCATAATCAATAGAAGGTCATGTGCCAGCCTACTGTTCATAACCAGTGAAAGCCAGTAAAGATGTGGGCTATTCAATAGGCCTACATTTGGTTACTTTGTGCATCTCTTCTAAATAACCAACAACTCATGAACATGAATTTCTTATGTTTAATCTATTTTGGGTGATTGACAATTATGTGTTCACTGAACTGTTAAGATCACTGTGGATGGTAAAAGCCTAATAAGCTTTTACCACACTTTGGCTTCCTATGTCACAGATTGTACCTTTGTTTGGGGATTAAATGGTCCAAACATGGACCCTCTGACAGTTGGAAACATATTTGTACCTTTTTTACCACTAAATGGTACATATTAGTACCCTAAGGTGTAAATATGACCCATTGAGGGTACAACTTCACCATTTGTACCCTAAGTGTTCACAAATGTACCCCAACCGTACCCTTTTTTCTGACAGTGTAAAGGTATTTCCAGCTTCTTTTTACCCCCAAGGGAAGAATGAAAAAGAACTTCGCCGTGAGTATATTGTGGCCTTGAATCGCGTTCAGTCTCTTGTACGTTACTGTACGTGAGCATGAGTAATATGTTGCTGGCTGCAGTTCACTTAACGGCCACCGGTGTCACTAATAACAAGTGTTTCTGAATTCTATACATAGCCCCTATAAAGTAATTTTTTTCAGTTAGTTAACAATAACTACGCTGAGCTTTTGTTTACCTCTATACTTTTCCAGAAGGTGAATTACCACTCCATTAGCGCTATTCACTGTGCCCGCAATTGACCAGAATGCAGCTAAACCGTTCGCAAGCACAAACGGTACATTTTATCAGGGGTGAATATCACAGGGCCACGACAAACCTACCTAAATAGCAACAGACTTGCTAATAGTCACGGTGCAGCTTTGCTTCCCGTATGTAACATTACCTTCAGTGTGGGGTAATTTCTCGCTTGACTTACAAGCATTAGCTATAATATCCTTGTCATTCTGTATAAACCTATTACCTAGTCAGACACCAAAAAGCCATTCGTGGTTCTAAAAGCTTTTTCAATGCGACTGCACCTTAAAAGTAATAGGATAGTAGGCAGCCTACGCATGCAACTGATAACGTGAGGGAGATGGACTTTCGGATCATACATAGCTTTCTTGCTCAGTCTATTGAGAAAATGTCTCCATTATCTCTGTCAGTAAACGGCTTCTGTTTGGAACTGGCGGTTAAGCACATTTTTGGCAGCATACTATCAGTGATGTAATGAAATGCGATATCCTTAGGACATAGAAGTGTGGAAGTAATTATTAATATTAACGCAAGGCCAAAGAGAGGCGTTCAGCTGTGACTAACTTCAAACGTCATTTCACTTCCCATGGAGTGAAATTATGATCCCACTGCTGTATCCGAACACACAGTATCACAAATCACTGCAGTGATGGATGCCACTTGTCAGACTTGCCACTGGTCTACTTTTGAAACAACAGTACAGGCATTTACAGCCTCTTAAACACTTTCAAGAGACAAAGTCAAGTATGCAAAACTAAAGATTTAAATCTCATTTAATATCTTACAATAAGGCCTATACTGTATCATATTTGATACGCGCATTTCTAAGTCCTCGAAATTATCAACATGATAATCTACTATGCCTTCTGTCGTCTGATTGATGGTTTATATTTTTTGTAGCAAGTAAAAGGCCTTTCAGTATAATTGTAAAAACGTCACCCACCCTTCAGGTCGTGGTTCACATGTTTTTTTTGCTGCGAAATCTTTACTGATTTTTATAAAGTAAACTTAAGAATAACTTACATACTTACTCAGGCTTTTGAGGAATGGTTATTTAAAATGTAAAATGGTCGTACATTATGATACCCTGATCGTACATTAATAATAAGGTAGAAAGATAATAAAAATGTATTGCGGAAATTAACTGTTATAAAGATCTCAATGATTTACATTACATGCTATTAGAATTTCATCTTTCTTTTCTGGCCATATAAATATCATCAACTGCACTAAATTGCTCAGTTTGTGTCTCTGAATAAACCTGATGTTTTTTCCTCCTTAACCTTGAGTATGAGCTCCATTTTCTCACTATATCATTCTATATGAGCCATAACAGCCTGATTTATCAAATATGATACTCAACAAAAAACACACATGCACAGACTTTTTGAGACTTTTTTCTCAGAATTGTGTGATATACACTCACAATTGCAAGTTATGAAGTCAGAATCGCAATTCTGAGAAATAAAGTCATAATATAGTCAAATAAAGTCTTTTTTTACTCAGAATTGTACAATTGCGGGAATGCTGTGTGTCTGTCTGTCTGTCTGACTGTCTGTCTGTGTGTCTGTCTGTGTATCTGTCGGTCTGTCTGTCTGTCGGTCTGTGTCTGTCTGTGTCTGTCTGTGTCTGTCTGTCTGTGTGTCTGTCTGTGTATCTGTCGGTCTGTGTGTCTGTCTGTCTGTCGGTCTGTGTCTGTCTGTGTCTGTCTGTGTCTGTCTGTCTGTCTGTCTGTCTGTCTGTCTGTCTGTCTGTCTGTCTGTGTCTGTCTGTGTCTGTCTGTGTGTCTGTCTGTGTGTCTGTCTGTGTCTGTCTGTCTGTCTGTGTCTGTCTGTGTGTCTGTCTGTGTCTGTCTGTGTGTCTGTCTGTCTGTGTCTGTCTGTGTCTGTCTGTGTCTGTCTGTGTGTCTGTCTGTCTGTCTGTCTGTGTCTGTCTGTGTCTGTCTGTGTCTGTCTGTGTCTGTCTGTGTCTGTCTGTCTGTGTGTCTGTCTGTCTGTCTGTGTGTCTGTCTGTGTCTGTCTGTGTGTCTGTCTGTCTGTGTCTGTCTGTGTCTGTCTGTGTCTGTCTGTGTGTCTGTCTGTGTCTGTCTGTGTGTGTCTGTCTGTGTCTGTCTGTGTCTGTCTGTGTGTCTGTCTGTGTGTCTGTCTGTGTGTCTGTGTCTGTCTGTCTGTCTGTGTGTCTGTCTGTGTGTCTGTCTGTCTGTCTGTCTGTGTGTCTGTCTGTGTGTCTGTTAAATGCAGGAACATTTAAAAGATTTCCATGACCTACACTGGACAAAATTTATTGTAAATTCACTCCGAAATTTTCAAAAACAATTACAAAGAAACAGCAAGTAACACATTGAATGAAACATGACATTTTTGAAGTCGAAATACCAAAATAGTATTTTTTATTTACAGTGTATGCAATTGCTGAAACATTTTATTCACATTCAGACACAATTCATTGACTGCATGAGTGAAAGTGTCTGTATAATATGGGGTTACTAAGATAGAGTAATATTCCAACACGATCTCATGAAAGTGCGTATCTGTACCACAAATTTAATTTCTCGTACCATTTACACGCCAAAAATGGTTTTTGCGTGTATATGCTACGCACTGCAAACCCTTGGGTAGGATTAGGGGTGTGGAGTGCGTGTGTATTACACGCCATAAAGTGCGTATCATATGCACGCGAAAACTGCGTATCATATACACGCAAAAAGAATTTTTAGCATATAAATGGCACGAGAAATTCAATTCGTGGTATAGATACGCAGTTTCATGAGACCGGGCTGGCTAGTCATGTGATCCAAAATGACATGAGGTGACCCGCTCTATGTAAAGTCAAACATGACTGTACGTGATTAAAAAAAATTTTTTTTTTCAAAGTACTATTTATTTCTCTGAAAAAAAAAAAATATATATATATATATATTTGGGGGGAAAAATATGGAGTGCACGTTGAGATTTACTCGAAAAGCTAAACTGCAAGATATATAGACTTGTTTCAGAGAATATACCCTGAAATAAGTCCCATTGCCTGCTTCTTATTTTCTTGTTTTAAACATAAATCTTACAAAAATGTAGGGAGGTTCATGCTTTAAAACAAGACAAGTCTTATTTTGCACCTTCCAAAGTAAATATATATTGTTTCAAGAATGCTTTGATTATTTTTGTCCAGTAAAAAAAAAATTTCTGTAAAAGTGTGATTAAAAATGATTTTGCAGTGCATTTCCCAGGTGGAGCCTTCTTCACAAACACTAGTGCAGCAACCACACGCCAAGTTAGTTCTCAGTTTCATCCTCTTTCATCATTGCGTTCTTCTTTTGACTTAAAACCAACCCATCTTATGCTCATTTCCCTTTCAACCCCTTAGAGGCTCCATTTATGAAGTTCTATCATATTACATCCTTAAATAAAATGTGGGTTGGTGATTTGAGGATGCATTCTATCTCAGGATGTAGACAAGGAAGCAAACTGCCTTAGTCTTCCTCGCAGGCACAGTTTCAGACGTGAAATAATGTGTTCAAGCAAGAGTTTCTGACACTAGGACTGTTAGAAGAACATGGCAAATATGTGTGAAAATTGTTTGAAGAGCATTTATTTTTGTATATCGCTCCAAATCAGCACTTTTTTTGGTCACTAACTTTCATATTAAGTATCTCACCAACTTCTTTTTAAAAAAAGAAAAAAGAAAACGGGGGCTGAAACTATTTCTTGTGATAATCACTGTTACGCCGCAAACGCTGAACTTCATTTAAATACCAAACCTGCAATATTCCTAGTAACAATAAGATGAACACAGCATTGTGGGATACATTATTCCCTGCACTCATTTTGGCTAATGCAGTTAAAACATCCAGGTATTACATACTAAAAATTTGCATAGTAAGTGCACAGTATTTAAGTGTGGTATGCTAGCATGCTATTGTGATCATAGCCTTTGTTGCAACTCAGGGAACAATAATGGAGAAAATGAGAATTTTACAAATATAGAGCATAATGACCTTTGGCCGAACAGGTAGAACAGAACACTGACGCAGACAGAAGTCTAGCGCAGGCAGAGAAGTACGTCTGAAATAATTCGCTAATTAAAGGTGTGAAGCCACAAAGAGGAGTTCGTTTGAGCAGACACTCAAGGTCAGATACATTTGAATACTATTATAAATAAGCAATTGCTCTGTGATTACACACACATGCAAATGAAACCATCTGCTGCAACATCTTTTATATCTTTTTCTTTTTCTTTTGTGCAGACTGGAAAAGTTTCAGACGAGGTATAAAAGGTATAAACATTCATAAAGAAATACACAATCAAAAAACACCCATGCTTCATATATAATTGTTTTGGACACTAATTTGGAACAAAAATAAGCCCAATTTATCATTCATTGCGTAAGAACAGAAAATAGAGTGTGCAAGAGTGCTAATAAACAAGCAATTAATAACATGATTCCGTATGTAAATTATACGATTAATTTCAATTACCAATGCTGTATAAATAAACAATTTTTGAGACGTAGATGAAATTGCCACTCCATATGAACCGTATGGCTGAACACCGCATTTGTCCTTGTAGCACTTTTAAAAAAGTTTTCCTTTAATGATTTTTCAGAATATCAGGAAAGTGTCTAAAAAAGGGTGATATATCTGCACAAGGACTTCATGTTCTGCACAAAGTAAATTCATTTCAAAAGAGCTCTCTCGGTCTGGAAGAATCATTCATTATTTGTAGGCATCTCACTAAACTACTATTAAATCAATTTCACAAAGATTATGCCTTGCATGAGAAGACCATAATAGCCACACACTGTTTGCATTCAAGTGCTGATTCCGGGTATTTAATTTTGCATCATCCTGCTAATACAAACAATATGGAAATGTGTGTCCGTGTGGATTGACTCTCCTTGTGCACATACGAGAGATGGTTAACAGGAGAGGACGTGTGTTTCAGGAGATGTCGATGGAGTCGTTTTCTGGTTGTAAGACGATTTCAATTAATTAAATTCCTGCCGGTCACCAGTATTTGGGTCATCTTGTTTCAAAATACAAAGTCATAAAGTACAATGACTTGAATACATTATGTGATGATGAATATGTTTTTATTGTATTTTAATGTATTCTTTTTATTCAAATGAATTTTGATATTTTTGTGGTGAAAAACAAAATGAAATTCTTGACAAGAAAACCTAAAAAATAATTTTGTTTTTTAATATATACTTTTAATATACATTACATATACATATATATATATATATATATATACGCAGGGACTATATATATATATATATCAAAACTACTTAAATTCATATTGAATATGATTTTCAGATGATTCGTTTTTTTTAAAATAACATTGTGGTCCAACCCCCAAAACAATTTAAGAATTAATTATTTATACCACAGTTAGATCTAGTTCTCAGATCTGATTGGCTGAGAGCCTTGTCCAGATATGCATATTCTACTAAATTAACACGGAAAATGTTTCACAGTTTGTATCATTCCGCTAGTTTCTGCCGGATCTACAGTATACTGCAAGTGTCAATGGTGGAAGAGCAAAACCATTATAGCAAATACTACTCTTATTGTGTCACAGAATGTATTTTTTAGGTGAGAATAGATGTTTAGACCTCAAATATGCGATTTATATATAAACATCATGCCTATATTTAAAATTTGTTCAGATGTTTTCAGAGGTGAGAACAGCTTTACCTCAGCCAGGCCTTCGGGAATTTGCCGCAGTCTCTAGATAGTGGTTAAACATGAGATATAATTCATTTTAAGTATATCAAACGGGCAATCTTTGGTCTTATTAATCTATTGACTTTTTAGCATTTGTAATGGAGGCTTCGGCTCATCTGTTAAACTGACAACTTGAGATTTTAATCCTGGTGAAAGAAAGGGGGTTGATTGACACTGTTGTTTTTAGAGTCATTAAATGAAAAGTTTTCATGGAAATAAAATACTGTAAAATAAAATATAGATAACAACATAAACATAAATCAAATATTTCTAAGAACATACTCATGCACTACATTTTCCTTTTATTTCATTGTGGACACTTTTCAATGAATTTTTCATTCACTCTTTTTATTTTTTTTATTTGCCATGTTAAACTATTTAAACATGTCACACGACTGTCACTGAAGGATTTCCACATCTCTTGCGGATGCATTGGTTATATCACTTTGTAAAGCGCTGGATTTCTCGCAGGGACTTTATTCCAGTGAAACTCGTGGTTGTCTGAACTGAATGGTAATTATAGCTCTTAAATCAAAACTTTTACCGACAGGCACAATCATTGTCTAGGAATCCTGCCACCAACGATACAGCATCCGAGGGCACTTTTAATGAGATGCTTATTTAAGTTAGTTGCCTCAGGATCCGCACAAATAAAAATGTGAACAGGCAGCCATATTTTACTCTAATGAATGCATCTTTGAGATGGGCATGTAGAATTAGAAATGTGCCTTTTTCTTTTTGAGCTGCTCATTTGCATGATATATTAAAAACAGTATAGCATGAAAACTCCTGTAAATAACCCCATTTAGATGCATTAAATCAAAATGCAAATGGGAACTAATTGCATCTCGAGGCTGAGGTGTAAGCATTTTTCATGTAATTACGCTGAGAGAGTTCACCTGAAAACCAGACTGACACAAAATTCTCAGGAGACAATAAGACTAATTTTTCGCAAATGAGGGAGAATAAGGCGATTTCATTCCACAAAAACATATCATATGCACTGGCCTGAAACCAAAGACAAAGGGGTTCGAATGAATGTTAAATATCACAAAATGCCTGCAAATTGCCTTTTTAAAATAAGTCAGAATGATTGAAAACATGTTTTCCTTTGAGTTTCATTTGACGACACATCTGCAGTGACTCAAATTTAAACAGACATGTTTCTAGTTTTCTAACTCTAATATTCACAAATCCTTTAATACAATCAAATCTAAAATAAAACAATACCCTACCAAGTCTGTGAATACATTGAAATTAGAGTTCATAAAAAAGTTTGTTTTCATAATCAACAAAATTCAACAACATAGCTCGCCACTAAACGCCTTTCCTTTCCAGATGGTGTCACCAAGGTCTCACATCTGAACCCATCCAACCGCGTGGCTCCATTATAACACCCACTTTTTACAATCATTTCATGTTGACTTTTAGCACTTGTACATTTAGATTAAACATATAAAGCGCTAGTACTTTTCTTGCTCTCACATGGGCCTGTTAGATGGACTGGGCTGCTTCGAATGCATTTTTGACCTTCCTGTTACTTTTTTATTTTATTTTTTACAAACGCTTGTCTCTCGACAGTCAAACTGACAAGGTTATGATGAACCCCGATGGGACTGCTGAGGTCAAACAGGGCATAAAAATAGACATCTGTGCAAACTCATTTCCAGCTGAGCACAGGGACTTCATGTAGGAAATGCTTCATTGAAGTGCCACTATTAAGAGTCCATTACGTGCAGGAGTGTATGATGCATTAATTATGAAAGCACCTGTCCGTATTGTAAAGTCACTCTATATACATGTGCTGAATATTATACTGTTAAGAATCGCCTATTAGCTGTGTGAGACGAGCTCAACAAAGCATGCGGGGTAAAAAGTGCAGATCGATGCCAAGTAAATCAGCTATCCTGCAGCAAGGTCACAGGATAAAATTCCCAATGTGCACAACTACTGTAAAGACCAAATTGATTTTTATTTTTTTTTATTTTTTTAAAGTAAATCTACTCAGAGAAAAAAGTCAAACACCTAAGAGCCGAATTACATCCCTAGTGCTTATTAGAACCACAAAGAGTGTGAAATATGTTTGGTGGGGAGCCTCTGGAAAGCAAATGTGCATCATTAATGCAGACAAGCATGTGGTATTGTTCTGCTTGCCGTTGAATAGACAATATGATTGCAGAGAGATATTATAATCTAGATTTTCTTGATTTTCAGAGCACAGCGTCTAACACAGACTGCCTTCCTAATTGAAAGTGGGGTAAATAGGGAAGGTTTAATCAAAACGCAGCACAAACCCTCCATTTTCATCAATGCAATGCTGTACTGCGTGCAAAAGAGTGATGATGATGTGCAAACATCCCAAAGGAGCCTGTCCGTACACATCTCATGAAAATGTATCGGGAGAGTGGGGTAAGATGCGCCAGAGGGGTAAGAGATGCGTCACTCCATAAATCTGCATAGTTGTTGGAAAAAAAAAAGACTCTTTCAATTTATTAAAAAAAAGAGTCTGTCGTACACAGTCGTATTTGATTTGAGATGCCCATGAGAAAAGTAATAATCATAATTGTTTTTAGTACAAATAAATGCTTGTGTCAAAGTAAATTTTTTACGCAGATAAAATTAGATTTTTGACAAAGCTAATTTATTCAGGCCTAAAAAATATATTATTGACAATATAAAAAAGAACCGACGTGATATGGTAAGGCATAACAGATTTACTTTTATCTTATATCTTCTTGCCAAGAGGACGTTAATAAAAAAATAAAAAAAATGGCACAGCTTACCCCATGCTCCCCTATTATTTTCTCAGTGAAATGACCCTGTATGATAAATCAATTAACCTGCTATGTAACCCAATTAGCATTTGAACCTGAGAACGACAGCATGTTTGTGAACTACACGGCTACTATCAGATTGAATAATCAATATTTGTAAGTCAACTGAATATCTAATTACAATCTCCTAATAGACAGCATTCTGTAAATTCAAATTCTATAATTGTTTAAGTGTTCATTACAGGTTTTTATTTGTTTTTATAAATTATTATTTTATTTTATTTCATTTTTTCATTTCATGATGCATTTCTGATGCAAAAATATATATATGCAAGCAAAACCTTCATTTTTTTAGAGCACGTTTAGAGCACTTTTTACGTGTTTTTTTATTATATATATTTTTTTTTTTTTACATAAATACCATAACATAACATTTTGCTTAAAATTTACATTTTAGCAGAACATTTAAAGAGCCCTTCCAACCCTTTTTACAACCAAGAAGATGATGGAAGAAAAATGCTTTTTGCTGTCAGATGGTGTAATTGTGGCATTTACCAAAACCAGAAGAGGGTCAAAACCAGCAAATGGTCCCATCTGCAAACTGCCTTTGGAAAAAGTCATTCTGATCTAATTTTACAATATGAGTCATATTAAATTAGACTAGTGCAGAATCCTCATTCTTTTGGCACTTTATCTATAACACAATGGTGTTGGAAACTAGATCAATGACTGCATTGAAATGTAATTGCGAATTCAGAATTTCTAAAAGGTGCCAATACTTTACAATTATTTTAATTGGATTTAAATGTACAAAGCTTACTTCAATGATATACAATGTGTGGCCTCATTTAATGAAACCCTGAATAGCTAGCAAAGAAAAACTAAGTGTCTCAGACATTTCACAAGGTAAGTAGCATGTGCATTACTTTCATTTATCTGAGCTCTCAACCGCTATTTCCCTTTACTTTCCCTTAAGTGGATTCACCTAGCAAAGGTTTTCAAAGTTGTAATTTAAAACATATTCACTTTTTTGTAAAATTTTTTTTATTGCATTATTGTATCATCGCACCACAAAATTGTATTACAGTATTTTTAATGAGCATTTAAACCCACCTACCTTAAATTTACGGCACTGTCATACTTTTCAGCCTACTTCTCTTAGTGTTCGCACATAACAGGTCCATCTGTTTTAGTCATAGACAAGCTCTCTCTCATTAGTCGACTGGCCTCCTCTTTTGTCAGTGCTGAAGGGCGGCTCACCTCTGCTGCTGTGTGTCTGACTCAGGGGCCTAATTACCGATGGGAAGTCATCCCCTACCAAATATGTCACACTTCATTTAATATGTTAATGAGAGTTTTAGCTTCTCGACGTGATGGCTAACAGGCTTTCGCAAGTGCTCATTTGAAAGGTTTTGTGTGGGTGAACTTTTGCAGTGTCCGCTCACACGTGTCCGTGTCATCTGTGGGCTGTGAATACAAAGATGGGATAAAGAGGAAAAACACTTCGTCGACTTCCACCTTAAACTGCAAAGATCTGATTAATGTGGCTTAAAAGAATCCCTGAGCTTTGTTGAAGAACTGCAGGTGGGATGAATTAGCTTAGTGGGATGTGGAAGTGTTAGTTCTAGTGTTAAGCTGAGAGTGAGGTGATCTGAATGAGAAGGAGAGACAGAGGCACTATGAGGCCCATTTTAATGATCTAAAAGAATGGTCTAAAGCGCATGGCACACTTTATTCTCTTAATGAGTAATGGGTGTGTTTTGGGCGTAACGTGCAATAAACCAATCAGAGTCTCATTTCCCATTCCCTTTAAAAGCAAGTTGCGCTCGCGCCAAAGCGGATTGCTAGGTACATTTTTGCAATTTGAAAGCCGAAAGACTGAACGCTTCTCCAGAGAGGAAACGGATCTATGGGACAAGCCGGATTCCACAATATCTTTAATACAAAAGATTATTATTATTATTATTATGTACATAATGTAATCCTTTTATTTTTAATATTTGGCATGTTTGTGTGCTGCTGTGCGTCCCTGTGTGTGTAATAAGCAGAGTGTACTCGCGTTGTGGAGTACACGCCTTTAGGCGCACATTACTAATGCGCCCTTTAAATAAATAAAAATTTGTGCCATTGACTTTAGACCAGGTTTCAGTTGGTCAATGGCGTGTCTATTTCAGTTGCCTCAAAATAGCAACGCACCAACAATGCGCCTGAACACACCTCGTTTTCAGACCAGCAGCCCATGGGCACACAAATGGGTGCAAATGCATTTGGTATTTAAAGAACGTGGCGAAGGACATGAAAATGATAACTGCGTCAGACTGAAACTAGCAAAAAACACATTGAGCCAGGTGTATGATAGGACCCTTTATTTTTCTGTGTCTGTTAAACGCATTATACATTGATACTGACATTAAATGTTGATTATAGTAAAACTAATAACGATGTGTATTAACAAGCAGCTCCACTAAATAATTACAAGTCTACTGCAATTACAAAAATACTTGTAGGTCATACGTTTTACTCAGCAGAAATTATTTTTCAAATAAACACTGTGATAGAGCTAAAGTACGAATTTGTACGGGTGAGTAAAAGGTGGATAATTCGTATGAATTCGCTCGTACGATTTGTCTAAACCCACAAATCTTGTCTAAAGTCTAAGGTTTTGTCTAAACCTTCGTACAAATTAGCCACCTCGTAAAATTCGTATGAATTGCCATGAGATCGGGTTGGGTATTCATAAAACAGTAGGTGAAAACTGATTGAATTGAATTGAATTGAATCATTTACTGAAAATACAGATTCATTCAGTAACAAAACTACTGTGTGTTGTTCGGTGCTGCGATTCTGCTTTTCTTCATTAGGAATTATTATCGTTGCCGCCTTGGCGCAGAAAAAAACAGACCAAAATAACCAGAAGTTGCATCTAAAACATAAGTTACTCAATAACATCTGGTTTATTAAACTGCTGTCTAAAAGCAATATCTCACAATCATGCCACATCCTTGTTACTCAAATAACTTGTAAGAAACTAAATCTTTGCTAGTTCTAACATTATGTTTCTGTGTCTAACATTGTGTAGTGGGGTGGCTATGGGATGTTTTACCTGACACTCATTGTTTCTTTCATAGTCATTCACTGAACAAGTATACCTAATTCATATATCAGTATAGCTACCCATAGGCCCATACCCATAAGTTACCCATAGGCATATTGGGCATATTGTGTATACAGAGAGAAATATAGAATATAATGTGTGTGATTATTCCTTAACTTCTTTGACTGTTAGGCTAAGTGAAAGAACTAGCCAAGAGTTCATCTTTGATGTATCTGAGTTGCCGCAACGCCAGGTTATAGAGCAAGACTTGAGATTCAGACTACACAGTGGTGGGTGAAACTCTTTAGACATCCTGCTACACCAGTAAACATGCTGTAACACCATGAAAGTTTAGTTTTTTTCTTACTTCTCTTTCACATAGAATACATCACCTGGACCATGAGAAAGAATACTGAACTGCAACCAAGAGTCTGAGATCTCCAGGAGAAGAAAAACACGTAACCAGCCCCCTCACTAGTGTGCAGACTTTAAATGCACCAAAGACATTCTCAATATCAGGTTCTCAACTGGTGAGTCACAGAACTGTTCTGGAGGCCACGACAAAAAGAAAAACAATGCTTAATGCAAAGAAAAAATGCAACCTCAATGCTAAATCACATAATCATGCTTATACCATGGTCTGGGTGAATACTCAATTCTGATTGGCTGCAGGGTGCCCATTAAAAAGTGACACCTAGTAAAGGAGTTCTGGTGAAACTGACTGTTTACCGTTGGAAATTAATAAATAAATGCGCTGGCTACATCAGCTGTGAGTAACCATGGCAACATGCAGTCAAAGTATCCGTTTACAATTTATTATATCAAAACAAACATCTAGTTTGAAAACGAAAGTGTAACGCCCATGGCTAGACAAGCCTAACTTACATGAAAAATAATTCAAATAAGTTAACTTTCTGGCTCGTAAACTGAAGGGTTCTACAAGCTGAGCGGACTATAAATATCTCCGGTTGCTAAATAAACCGTCAGGCGTAACCAGGGAAACCAAGTTATTGTTTGTAAAAACTTTAGATTTCGATTGTAAAACTAATTAAAATATAAACTAATGTTTGAAAAATGTGTTATTTGGCAAGTGACCTTGGTATAAGCGGGTTAATGCCCTTCGAGGTGTCCATTGTCTAGGTATTATTGGTTCACGGTTCACGTCTCGCCGTCGTCCATTAATACCTGACAATGGACACCTCGTCGGGCATTAATTAACCCTTACATGGTTTTGGATAGCATAATAAATATCAACTTTGAATTTTTTTTTTTTTTAAATGCGTCCTAAATCTTCTGTTGTTGGTGCAAAGTCTTTGCCAGTCCAATCAAACTCTGTGGTACTTTGGCACAAATTCATCTATCACCTGCTAAAAGCTTGCCAAAGTAGACAAATGCCAACATGGACAGGTTGTGTGACATGCGTGCCCTCATCCCTCACCATGAGCAAAACTACCCAAGTTAGAGAAAATACAACTACATTTAATATGAGTAAATTTGAAGCATTATAAATATTTAGGTTTGTTCTGTGAATTATTGATTGCTGAATGAAATCTTTGAAATCTAAGACAAATTTAAGACCAAAAATATATACATTTTGCTTTTCAGCATTTGTTATATTAATATTTCATGATAAGTAAATGTTTGATAATGATAAATTGGCATGGTTTATATAATAAATACATATAATAAATGTAATATAACCTAGGTCCACTGATCTAAGGCTTTGTTCAGATGGGCAATAAAATGCCAATTTAATTAAAAAAATGTTAATACACTTTTTTTGGTAAATCTGTTTAATTGTTTGTAGTCTAAACAGAAAAAATATTCAAATATTCAAAATATTTTTTGTAATCAAATATAATATTTGGGGGGGGGGGGGTCTTTTATTTATTTATTTTTTCCTGTAGAAAATACATATACTCATTATACATCTAAACAAGCAGATTAGAGAATTGACAGTAAAAACTATCACTTCTACAGATGGGATTTGACAAACAAATCCGATTTGTGTGCGGTGTGAACAAGGCCAAACGCTCTGTTTATTAGGACATAACTTCCAACATAAGGCCATCGTCCTCGGTTTCCCGAGCTTTGGGGGTCGTATTCATCACAAAATTGCCTCCATGCATGCAACTAAATCTTGGTGGGTAACCTGAATGACACTGTAACCGAGATGGCCTCCACGCCGCGGCCCACGCTGGCCTCTGTCGGCCTGGTGTTTGTAATTACTGCGTGTGTCACAGAGGGAAGGGGACGGGGCCCTTGCAGGAGACGCCGAGGACAGATGGCTGGAGGATCAGCCCTACGCAGGAGACGTGACAAGCCACAACGCTGCTCACCACAGAAAGCTGACAGTGAAGGAGCCTCCTGCCGGGAGCCTGGAAGCTCTTTCCAGCGCTGTCCAACAAGCTGCCATCGCTAACGTGTTCATACGGCCAAGACCGCGGGGACCGGAGGGACAGTGTTGTATGTTAAAAGGGATGAAGAGCAGGAAACAGGTGTGAACACAGAAAGCTTGTGTTTTCAGGGCAGAGATTCAAACAGTCTGTTACTTCGCCTTTATCACTAGCTTAAACTTTAAAATGAATAACTGGTAAGACTTAATAATGGTCCGTCATTGATGGGTAACTATGCAGGAAGTAAAATGACTAGTACTATATTACACTACACAATTAAGGCTGGCCCACCTCAAATATTTTTAAAATCTCATCAGATTTTTAAAATGTGATCGATCACAAACATGACGATACAAAAATCATAGATGTTACAGTTATGTTTCTATAGTGTGTGGAGTGCTGCGAAACACACAGACATGGCCATTTTTAACTATTGTAAATTTTTTGGTGAATTTTTAGCTAAATCGTTTTACATTTGATTACGTATGATTCGTACATTTTTAAACTTCGTAAAATAGTAAAATTTTCAAATGAGATCGGCTGGGGGGGATTCACTGTTTCAGGCAATTGGTAGAAGCGTTGATTAAATTTTTTATTTTCACATTTATTCAGTGTTTTTTTTTTTTTTGCTATATTTATCTATTTTAGTAATTTAATTGCATCTGATTTTTGTGTTTACATTTTGCATTTTAGTTCACAAGAACAAAATATTTTGAACTGAAAACAACCAGTGCAAACTCTAGTTGTGAAAGCATGAGTTCCTGAAATAATATTATTATGATTAGGCTACACTATTGTAAAATAATATTATGTTTTCTTTAGGTTGTAGATATTCATTGACCTTGTGTTAGTGCATTCCCAGACAGCAACATTGTGTCGGCCCAGATCCGGCCCACATCCGGCACGCGTTGAATCCACATGTACCAGATGTGGCCCGGATCTGGGCAGAAACTATGTTGCTGAAAAAGGTGCATTCACAATGTGTTACTTCAGCCTAGCATGTAACTTTACTCATGTTCCCTTGTGCACTTGCGCAGATGCAAGTGGTAACAAAGTGATAAATCTGTAAATATGACTACACATTATGCATTTATGTAATATGAAAAACTCACAAAGCACTTGAGTTTACCAGAAATCATTCACTGTTCAGCTTCAGCTCACACAGGTCAATCAATGATATGAGTTGTGATATGAGGATTATTATTATTATTATTAACATTATCATTGAAAATGCATTGTTTTTTTCTTGTTATATTTTTGTTAACGGTACAATAGTTTTAATTAAAACTGTGCAATTATTATCATGATGTCCATTTTTTTAATCTTCGTTACTGTGACAAAAAAAAAAACTTTGCTAATGACCATTTTCGTCAGTAATTTTGAAGATGAGGTTAACACTGGGTAGAAGTCTGTGGCCTCAGGCATGTTCTGCTAATCCTGCCTTGATTTATTGCCTGGTCAATAAATGACCACTGGCATGAAAAAGATCAGAATATTGAGCATGTGAAAGTCACAGTAATTCAATATGATAGATATTTCATTTTTACTATTTGATATCAGACTTCTGGCCATTTTCTCAGTGAGCTGGACACAGAGAAGATAGTAGATGCATTGTAAAAACTGAATTTCCAGGGCTGTCCGTTTAAGTGGACCACTAACAAGAGAAAGTCGATCCAGTATTAACATGCAGGAAACACCGTTGTCTTAGGTCCTGCGTATTAAGCATATGGCACTTAGTCGATTCAAAACACTGAATTATTTATGGGAAAAAAATAAATTCAAGTCATGAAAGACAAACCCCAAGAGTCATGGCCAGACTGGAGATTAAGGCAGAGTTGGCAGGGAAAGTTGGAGACCGTAACATGCTGTGAATCTGAAGACCTTCATGAGAGAATTAACAGACGGAGTTACAGCCACCAAACTGGGAAGTGGCCATCAGGTGCTTGGACAAATAGAGCTGGGGACTGCGGTGACTGTATATTTAGGATATTATTGTATGTTAACTTTGTATGTATTTAGTCCTTTGATGTAGCCTGGGAAAACCCAGACAACTTCCCGCCAATTTAGATTTGCTCTGAAAGTTAGTCTGGCAAAGAGCTCATTCAAGCCCATTTCCAGTCCGTCGAAATCGAGGCACCAATCAGAAACGTTGGGGCGGGCTTTACACGATGACGACAGCGCTGGGATTTTGAAGCAGATTTTGTAGCCTACATTACAAAGATGGATGCCGCCGTCAAACATCACTCGTTCGAATCAGCTATCGCGTCTGTTTTAAGCGATGGACGTTTGAACGTTTCCTTTTTGTTAAAAACCGAGCAAAGAACAACACTCGGAGATGTTTCTCCGTCGCTCTGCATACGTCATCTCCTTCATCGCTCTGATTGGTTTTAGGTCTATCCGCGACGTCCGTTGGTGACGCCCCTCTGGAAATGATTTGTCTATGACGCTTTGCCAGACCCTAACTCAGTTACAACTGAGAATGGTCTGGTTTTAACCAGGCCACCTTTGATGTCAAGTTTGTTTATTCTTAGTTTTCTGATGTCTAGTCTATGTTTAGTCTGGTGTCTTTAACCAGTGTCTCCTCGCCCATGTGTGATGTTTAAAGTTGGCATGAAACAGAAGTTGCAATAGTCTTTTCTTCCCTATTTCTCAAACAATAAAACAATTACTTTGTCCATGGAGAATTGATTGTTTGCTATTGGTCGATCTCGTGTGAGTGACAGGTTGCCCCGCCCTCATGCCAAAAAAACACATCAACAGAGAAGAGAAGAGATGACACTCCAAAAGGGAGTGGAAGTTATTTTGATTAAAGATCATGAGGCAAGTGAATTTTACGATAAATTTACTGCTATATTCCATAAAAATTAAGGATTGCCCGGGGGCTGCCCATCATAAAGCTGCTGAAATAGAAACCAAGCCACAGACTTTGAACGGCCATGGACAGAAAACACTCAGCTAAATATTCTATTAGTCATATTAGAGTTTGATCGGATGGCAACAATAGCAATTATTTGATATCAACACCAAAAGATATGGGAAGCTTTTTATGGGACGTTGATAAGCCTATTAACATCTTGAAGTCTGCAACCATTGCAACCCACCAGTTGAAAACCAAAGTTTTAATACCAGGTTGATGTCTATAGGGCATATTTAGTGTTTTAGCCTCACGCTGTAACAGATATGCTCTGTTTTTGGACTCTTACTGTATGTTATGTTTTCTTTGGTTTCTGTGTTTCCTTCCTGTGTTTATTTCCTGTTTGATTGGTTTCTGATTATGTGCTTTGCTACTATAGTTACTCATAGATTATTTGTCTTGTATTGTCTTTGCTATTTGCCTAGCTGTTACGTTGGTGTTACACCTCTCTGTGTTTGTTTTATTTTTTAAAAAATCTCTTCAATTAAAAACAATTGTGTTGCCATTTTTGTGAAAAGATTCTTTGAGAAATGGAAAATTCAAAAGAACAGCATTTATTACAGTCATTTTTGTTGAAACATTATAAATGTATTTACTGTCACTTTTGATCCTTTATTGCGTCCTGGCTGAATAAATTTTTTTATTTTTTTTTTAGTTATTTCCTGTGGAAGTCTCACATAGTTTGCGTAATGGACCATGCTTCATAAAATGTGCTTATTGGGCACACTGTAAGATAATTTTTTTTTATTTTTTTTTTTATATTCCCCTCCTTATTCCCGTAGGTATTATCAGCTCTGACCAACCTGAGATTTATGAATAAATGCAGGAGTTGTAAGTTGTTTTGCAGTGATAAACAGATATCTGCCTATCCAACTCCATTGGGAACAGATTAAAAATAAGTTTCTCCAAAGAATCCGACACTGCTTGTACTTGTATGAATGTTTGAAGCACTGTTTCTCATTTACCACTGTGGTCTTGGCTTTAGATTGATATATATACTGAGGTTGACATTTCATTCTTTCTGGTGATGCGGGTACAGTGTGTCTGCTGTCTATGAGCTTATATTCATCATGAAGGTGACGCAATGTAGCTAATACACTGGCTGTATTGGACATTCTGGTCTATATATTTCAAATAAATCTCTGTTTTCGGCAGTGCTCTCAGCTTCTTAAGCGTAAACGAGCATTGAGGTCTCCACCTATCATAAGAAAAATATTGACCATGAGGTTCTCCATAAACCAACTTGTAAAAAACTCACAAAAAAAGAGAACTTTTAATCGGTGTAAAAACCTTTGCCTTCCAAGAGGTCTATGGAATTATAGCGCAGATCTGGCGTAACAAAACACTCCTGTAGCAGTTGGCATGCAAATCCGATGATACGTACCTCCTGAACACAGGAACGCATACATTTCAAAGACGATTTCACAGCTATTGGGATGTTACGGTAATGCCTAAACCGGTTATACTGTGGCTGAACCTCCAGAAGTTTTTCGGTCAAAGCTATGACAAATTTTTTTTCCCTCAAAGCCATTAAATTATAAAGAAAACATTAAAAATGCAATTCATGCAAACAGTGATTTGAATATACCTCTTCTATGTTAAACATATATTTAATTTCTGAATTCTTGGCAGACATAAAGTAAAAAATGTTGGATGGATTAAATTGGATGGATGGATGGATGGATGGATGGATGGATGGATGGATGGATGGATGGATGGATGGATGGATGGATGGATGGATGGATGGATGGATGGATGGATGGATGGATGGATGGATGGATGGATGGATGGATGGATGGATGGATGGATGGATGGATGGATGGATGGATGGATGGATGGATGGATGGATGGATGGATGGATGGATGGATGGATGGATGGATGGATATAGATATGGATAGGGATAGGGATGGATGGATATAGATATGGATAGGGATGGATGGATGGATATAGATATGGATAGGGATGGATGGAAAGGATGGATGGATGGATGGATATAGATATGGATAGGGATGGATGGAAAGGATGGATGGATGGAAGGATATAGATATGGATAGGGATGGATGGATGGATATTTTGACCCAAAAACTTCCCCAAAATGTTATGATATCTTTATTTTTGAATTTTTGATATCTTTGAAAATTATGTTTTATTCAAGATGTAAGAAAATTATGTTGCTTTTCACTTGATGGTTACACCACATGAATCGTTCATTTAAAACAATTGTTGAAATGGTATTCAAGTTTTTCAAACCAACATGTGGTATGACTCCCCCTCAAAAAATGTTTAAAAAAATAATGAATCTGATTAAATATAATGAGTCACTAAATTAGTAATTAAAACTCAATGGCGCTTTTACATAATAGCTAACATTACCAAGGTTATACAAGTCTCGCTAAAAACACCCACTGACCATTGATTAGAAACGATTGAGCAATCGATCCATCAAAAGGAGATCTTTCCCCTTAGCCATTAAACCATGTACGGCTGATCAAAGGCGGCTAACAGATGCTTTAGTGGGATTTCTCTTTAGGAGCCCTCCTTCCATCTGTTCTCCGCTGGCATTGCCATCATGATCCTGCTTACAGGCTCCTCACTAAAGCACTCCATAGGAACCATTTTGCCCAGAGCAATGGGGAATGGAAAACAAGTGGCCAAGAAAAGCTTTTAATTTTCCCTTCATTAATGGCTTGATGACTTTATTCTGCATGGAGAATTAGTGCATCTAACTAATCAGTGTCGATACCAATACATTTTCTAATTCATTTCCCACAACTTAAGAAGAAAAGGTTATAAAAAAGATATGGTGCATAATGATTCCCAGAGGGATGCGGATAACACTCTACCAGACTCTCAAAAATCTTTTTTAATCATCTTTGCCTGCAGAGATTATTATTTATATGCAAGTTTATAACCATGAGCTATATGGAAGCGCTTTAATGTCTCTTAAGAGTGAGACTACAGGACAATGCATTGCAGAAATCATCTGAAGGGAGCGCAGATATCTAATCCTTAAAATGATTTGTGAAATAAACCGACCTTTGTTTATAACAGGGACAGTTCACCCAAAAAAATACTCATTCACCCATGTGGCTTTCCAAACCCATATGACTTTCATCTGTGGATCACAAAATGAATGAAAGTGAATAGGAGCTGTCAAGATCCAAAATGACAAATAAGCACAATAAAAGTCTCATAAAATTTGTCCATATGATTCATGCATTGTATTTGAAGTGCAAACGATAGCATTGTGTGAGAAATGGGCTGAAACTTAAGTCATAATTCACAAAATCTTGACGTCTGTATCAGGTCTCGTGAGGGGCTTTGTGTCGAATCATTTCCATTGATCCAGTTCAGACTGAGATCCGAATTTGTTTACAGTTCTTGAGTTCAACTCACTGACTCAGTGATTCAGTATACAGCAGACATTTTCAGTATTTTTTTATTTTTATCAGAACACTTGGAATATAGTGTATACATAGTATTTTGGGGCTTGAAAGTCCCATTCCCCATTTCTTTTCATTATATTGAGAAGAGCAGGCAAGATTTTTATTTATTTATGCAACGCTGAATATTATTATATTATTATTAATAATATTATAAAACGCTGAATATTATTAATATTATATTTATTCATTATTTGTCAAGGTCAATAAGTCTCTTAAATTATCATATAATTTGACATTTTCATAACAAGGAAAGGGTAGTTCAGGTCTGGATTGACCAGTGGTTTTGACCCTATGCCTGTTATCTGGATTACGATTATGAATTACCCTCAATATCTCCAAACCAAATCTCGGAGAAGGTACGTCACAAAATTAGATGTGTACAGTATGTACACATGTATTCAAGAAAACAATCGTATTGCTTCTCACTTGATGGTAATACCACATGAATCATTCATTCTTAAAATGCCACTGAAATTTTTCAAAAACATACAGGTGTGAAAATGTACCAAAAAAAAAAAACTTTGTTGTGACGACTCAATATTTTTTTATTTATAATTTATGACATTTAAAAAGAAAATACCTTGACAAATATCTTACAAATGTTTAAAAAATAATGATACTTTTATGAATGACACTTATTTTGAGGCTTGAAAGTCCCCGTTTACTTTTCTTACATGTTTAAGAGCAGCCAAGATTATTATCTTTTGTGCTCCACAGGAGAAAGAAAGTCATACAGGTTTGGAACAACATGTGAGTGAGTAAATAACTCCCAGAAATGTTTTTTCTTGAGAAGGAATAACAAAAGCAACAAAAAAGAAAGTGAGTACACAGAAGATTGGGGCTCTACAGAGGGAACCTCAGGCATTCAGACCTGAGCGTCGATGTGAGGCTTGGCCAACAGTTTGCTCAGACTCTGCGGAAATGCAGCAAAGCCATCCATGCAGATTATGGGAGCTCTGCAGCCTGGCACATCTTTTTGTTGCTCCCATCCTGTCTTGAAGGGAGAGAGAGGAGAGGAGGGGAGGTAGCAGAAGAGGCTTTTCTCTGCGGCAAATTCTCCAAGCCCTCTCATTCCCTGCTCCTTGAGGCCTGTCTTATACAACAGAGTTTTGTTTGCGCACATCTGCTCTGAGGAGATAAAAATTACATCAAAATATCACAAGAGACCATCTTGAGAATTGCTCAGATGTGTACATTCCAAACGAGAGACTGTTGCTTCAAGGCTAAAAGTAAGGTACGAGAAAAGAAGACATTCACTGGCGTTCACCAGAACTACGCCCATCACAGCAGTCAGACACGATAGTTCAAAAACCTGTGGGCTAAAACAAGGAGAGTCGAATATGCTGGAAACCTTATAAAGCGTGATGAAGTCAGACTGAAGCTTTCAGGAGTCAGGGTTTTATCAGTCCGCCAGGAAACAAAATTGTGTTCATATGGTATCAGGTTGATATTACGAACGTTTGTGGGGATGAAATAATCACCGGATTCGGCAAAGTTTGCTAGGTCTGCGGCTTCAGAACATTAACATATTCAGTTTGAGGCACTTAGCAAGTTAACTAGAAACTGATTTGTTTTCTGCCAGCAGAAATGTTTGCACACATTTTTTTGCTACTTTTGGTGCTCATTTTCTTTACGTTGTTATTGTACAAAAGAATCCCATCTCCCTTCTTCAATGTCTGGTCACAAAGGTAGCACATTAAAGCGATATCTTATTATAGCTAATAAAAGAGCTTACATTAATCAGTTAACACTGTGCTAAGATGGCAAGGTGCATATTAGTTCCTTAAATTATATATAAAACTATATATATAGAACCTAAAGTGCACATATTAGTATATGGTAGTAGTACCTGACATGCAATAACAAACGTAATGATTACAGATTCTCCTAAACCTTCTATTACACTCAACTAATGAACTTTGACAGTTATTTAAAGACACGTCATTATACTTTATGAATTTAGCAGCAGAGTTACACGTACATTTATAGACTATAACATTTGTAAGATTCAATTGAACTTGAAGGATTGTTTGAGTAGTTTGACATTGATGAGCAGAAATACGGGAAGGGTAAACTGGGTGTAATTATTAGAGCAGGCTTTGACAGGAGTTGTAAATGGCACGCTGGGTAATGATATATCGCTTGCAAGTGTAACTTGAAGGAATTTCCGTGGTTATTTTCAACCTAATGTCTATAGATGGCTTCAAGAAAATGGAGTCTTCTCCCAGTGTTGTATAAAATAAATGAACATGGTCATATAAATGAACATTAGTGTTTTTAAAGTTCATCTTTTAAAACACTAATGATTTAATATCATTGTTAAATCTAATCTTTAACAAATCACAAAAAAGCAATTTTGTGGTGCCTAAATTAACTTGTCATTCAAAACAATTGAGAAATTTTGTAAATACTGTACTTTAGTGAAATTACAAAATATTGCTGTAAAATTAAATAAGTTTAATTCAATGTTACTGTAAAAAAAACATACAAATTATTGTATTTCATATACAACAATTAACTGTAAACTGCTTTACAATATTATACTGTAATCAATTTTACAGCAATTACCAACATTTTTACAGGACTTTATTGGCAACTTTTTTGCCAGTAAATTCCTGTAAATTCTACAGGAATTTTTTTACAGTGTAATACATTTTGACATTTGCAACCAGCTCCATATGTGTGGCTTTTCTGATCTTGCTCAGTAATTCACCGGCTACAACATTGTACACTTGTGATGTGAAGCGGATGGGTCCTGTGAAACATGAATCATGATAAAAGAGCCTAAAGACTTGCCATGACTGCTTCGGCAAATGTAGTTTTATCTCGTTTGCTTTTTTTTTTTTAACACTATCAGTATAGTGGTTTTATTGTTGCTACATTATTTTCAAGCACAATAAAGCATAGCGCTACTCAGCAGTGTTGGGAAAAGTTACTTTTAAAAATAATGCGTTACAATATTGCAATACTCCCAAAAAAGTAACTTTTCTTAGTTACTTTATCTGGAAAGTAATCTGTTACGTTACTCTCAGCATTGTGTTCTCTCACCTGGGCTGGGCTGGGCTGGTGCTTGTTTGGTAACAACAACAAAAAAGTTATATCTTTGGCAAATGTAAAGGCCCCTTCACACCAAAAGTGAAATGAATGAAGCCTGAAGGAAATGCAAATGCATGCATGTACATTAGAGAGCGCAGCTCAACAAACCTTTCAGCTGTGCTTCACTCTTACTTGACATTGGTGAATAAAGTGAGATTAAATACATAAAGTATATTTGTTTTTTTTTTTACATATTTAATTATTGCAGGTTTGCTTAATATTTTGAGTTTGCATTTAACTGTTTCTATTCATTTTCATGAATACTGAATCTGTTTTTGTGCAAGTGAGATGAGTAAATGCTCACATTTAGCCTATAACTTCAATAATCATCATGTGAACATTCCCTCTTACTCCGCATTTCTTAATCTGATTACGTAACTAGCATTGGTTGTAATGTTTTACCCCCAACACCGTTCACCAGACACTTCCTCTCCGAACTGCCATGATACGTACAACAACCAATGTAATAATATGTGCCAGATTCACGTTCATCTGTTTCGGAAAACCCAATGTGCTTTTAGCACCACTTACTGGACATGTCACTTTGAAAGTCAAATACACAAATAAAGCTTTTTCCAATGAACCTGAGTTTGATATTAGCTTTAAATGCTTTATTTTTTTAGTCATAATTCTAGTATATGATGTATTCCGAGCTCAATGAGAAAAAATGTACAATGGGATGTACAGTCATCAACAGCTATTGGTCCAGTTGTCTTCATAGTATGGACAAAAACAGTTCTCCAAAATCTCTTCTTTTCTGTTGCACATCCAGTAAAAAAAAAAAAGCAAGTCACATGATTTTCATTTTCAGGTGAACCGTCAAGGTTTAGAGAGGACAAAGAAATGCAAAATCTGTGAAAATACACAGTTCTGCTTCATATCCATTGATGTTTTTTGTCTCAACAATATCTTCATCCTTTTTCTCTTTTCTTACCGCCAGTGTGTGTGTGTTGCGTGTCTCTTTGTTGACACTTCCCTGAACTGTTCCAGTGAAAGGTGGAATCCTAAGCCTTTAAACCAATGCCTTCACAGAAAAATCTGTGGCAATCCAGCCCTGAGATTCTAATTTCCCCTCCGTCTCCTCCTGTCTTCCCGCGCTCAACCCAACTTTCTCACAGCATTTCTCCTGAGATAGATACTAACTACCAAACACCGTCCATCCCATCACGACAGCCAGACAGAGACGGCGTTGCATTTGGTTCTGCTAGTCTTCATTCCAGCGCTGAACTTTGACCGCACAGCTAACAGACGCATCATCGACATACTGAGCGGCTATAACATTCTAGACTTTTCCGTCCTCTGAGCCCTGCTCCTCTTCCGTTTCCATGGTTTCAGCACATTCTCACTATAGATAAGTCACTCCACATATTCTTAATTAAGGTCAAGAATATATTTTCATTGCTTGCTGTTTTCAGGGCTAAAACCAGCCATCATTACAAAAAAACACACTGACACAACTGGAGCGCTTGTGCGCAGAACATCTGTCTCTGTGCTGTGTGCATTGTGTGTGAAAGCTATGCATATTTAAATAAACTGGGGCTGTCAGTTGATTCGAAGATTTTTAAGAAAACGAATAATATTATTGATTTTTAGGTTCAAAATTTGTGGCTGGAAAATATGCATAATATATGCATAACAGTCTCACTTGCTACACGAGTAAATAATAATAATAATAATAAAAATCAGACACTATAAGAAAACGGCCAAAAATATAGTGCCACTGTAAAATATATTGAAATAAATGTACTTAAAGTTAGACTTATAGTTACTTGTGTATATATACACTTTTTTTAAATGTAATTTTAAACCTTAATGAATTACTTATTCCAAAATATACATTTTACAAAATAAATTTAGCATATATCCAAAATAAGATTTTAAGAATATATTTTTTTTATGTACCTACGAAAATATTTCGCCATTAGTTTGAATATTTAAATACATTTCCTTAATGCATTTCCATGCCTTTTACAATGTATTCTGAATATATTTGCAGTAATTCGAAAGTAAAACAATTTTCCCCACACTTTATGGATGTAATCTTACATGTGCAGATATACACATTAACATTTCTATGAATTCACTCATGGGTGATATTTCAATTGTTGCTTAAATGGTAATTCAATTTCACCAAACAAAGAATGCAAATTACTTTTAGCAAATGTCCCGTCTGAGTTAGATTTATAAATAAATTAATGTTTATGTAAATGAAAGTAATGTCTTTCTCCATTCTCTGATAAAGGGGTGCTGCTCCGTAAGGGACTTTTGGACATGGAAGCTTGCGCTTGCGATAAGTTTTTTTTAAATAAATAACACTTAACAGAATAAGGCTGGGTATCTCAAACTACCCCACAATGCAAAACACATCACAAAGCATTTGTCACAATTCAATATGTTTTGTTTTCAAATTTTGGTATATTTGGATAATGTTAATATCTCCCTTATTCGCTTGAGTTTTGAACAGCATAGCTTTTTTTATGTAGCTTCCTTTAAAGGGATAATTCACCCCAAAAATGACAATTCTTTAATAATTTACTTAACATCATATCATTCCAAACCTAATTTAAAAGCCTAAAATAAATCTGTTCATAAAGTTATTATCTCTTCACATAACCACTCGAATCATATGGATTCGTTTTACGATGCCTTTATAAACTTATTGGATGTTTTAAATATGGTTTCATTATTGTTTCACGTTTCATTAAAAATATCTTAATTTGTGCTTAAGTTAGTAATGACATGAGGGTGAACAAATGATAACTCTTTAACTAAACCTATGGGGAAGTGATAAAAATGAACATATAAGAAATAAATACATGGCCAAATATTGTGAGAAACAGTTTGGTAGTCAGTAAGATATTTTTATGCTTTTGAAATAAGTCTCTAATGCTTACAAAGACTGCATTATTGGATAAAAAATACAGTAAAAACTGTAATATTGTGAAATATTATTACAATTTTAAATAACTCTTTTCTATTTTAATATATAATTTATTCCTTTGATGCAAAGCTGAATTTTCAGCATCATTACTCCAGTCTTCAGTGTCACATGATCCTTCAGAAATCAGTCTAACATGCTGATTTGCTCACTCTAGAAACAGTTATTTTAAATTATTTAAATCTCTTAAAGGTGCAGTGCGTGATTTTAAGCGCATCTAGTGGTGAGGTTGTGAATTAAACCAACAGAAGTTACGGTGGCCGACTGGAATAGATGTCGTTGTCTGAGACAGCAGAGAGTAGCCAGTTGAGCAATGAGGTTTCTTTACAAAGATAAATTAATACTTACTCAATTATTCAGTAAAACGATAGCCTTGTCTAACGCCAGACCCAATTCTCATTGAGACTTGGGTCTGGGAACCACATGTACATTTTCTCGTATTTGAGCCGTGGTTTACGAATGCCCGGCGCCGTTTATTGGGTGCTAAGAATGTCTATCAAATGCGCCTGTATGTAGACCATAGCCAACATAGATGTCGTCATCGTCTTGCTGCTCCCTCCCCGTTCTGTGATTGGTTCCCTAAATGAGGCGAAAATCTGGACCATGGTATCCATACTGCCTTTCAGCGTGAATAAAATCGCGCTGCGGGAAGGCAGCATGGGGAAACCCAGACTAGTAAAACGATGTGTTATTGCGAATATAATTGTTACTTGTTCATCATTGTGTCAGTGTTGTATTCGCTGACTTTTGCTAGCTTCTTTGCATGAAGAAAAACAAAGTGATGAAACGGGCTCTGTAGAGCAGTTTGTCCATTTAGGGCCACTGTAGAAACATGGCGGTGCAAAATGGCCATTTCAATGTAAGGGGACCCGCGGTGTGTGTAGATAGAAATGGCTCATTCTAAAGTAATGAAAACATAATGGTTCATTATGTCAGGTCTTTATATACACCATTGAAAGCATAGTTATGAATATTATATTGTATTTATGTCAACAGATCCTCCTAAATATTACACAATGCACCTTTAATGGAAAATTAAACAGCATTTTATCAAACTTTGATGTCATAATCTTTTAAGCAACTGAGAAGATAGTGATCAAACAACATTTAAAAAAAAAAAATCACCTGTAAAGTTCCCGAATGTACTTATGAGTGTCAATTATTGTATGTATTATCTGTTAGGTTATGGTCTCTCAGAGCATGTTGAAACCGCTCAGGCCATCATTCTCTCCCTAATCTCGGAAAGAGATATCCTAGTTAAAATATCTGCTAGTGTGGGTTTTTCCAGGAAATGCATGTACTTTCTGAACCTCTGCTGGTCGTAAATATTACCGTGTGTTGTGTGTTATTTTCAAAGTATGTGGATTTGAAAACAGATGGATCGAAAGGTAATAATTATTTATTTCTTAGCCGGCGGCAAGTATTCAGTGATTGATGCCTATGAGTGTATGTCAATGTTTTTACTTTTTTAATATTCCAAACCGAGAACCAGTCGGTTTTTGACCGACATGATAACGTGCATGAGGGGTGAACTATATTTGATTTTTGGGTTATTATAAAATGCGCTGGAGATGTTCAAAACGCTTTTTGTGTAGTTCATTATACTTACTTTACGGAATGAAGTTTATTTCATGGCTTGAATAAATTACATGTCCACCTTTTTACTCTAAGGTGGAAACGGGCAGCTATAAATTAGGGATGGAGAGATGAACAGTAAAAAAAAATAAAAAAAAAATAAAAAACACCACATCATTATCTAGGAGAACCAGCGGTTGAGATAGTTCAGGTAATTTAGCTCGAAACTCGATGGCCTAATACAGACACAGTGGCTGCATGAGATTAAATCTGTAATCATTTCCGTGTTGGCCAGCACATAGATGGAGAGTCATTAGCCAGCAGGTGCACAGAGTGTTTGTGCCATTATCTGACATTACTGTTTCGCATCTCAGCCCTGAATATAACATTCAACAAGCACAGGAAAGGTTCAAGCAAGAGGACCAGAGACCTGACAGCCGAGAGGGGCTGAACCGTTGGTTTCTACACTCACTCACTCTCTCCAACACTCACACATGCAAAGACATGCATTTAATGCGAAGTCACAATAATTATGCGCGACAGCTGAGCTGCTGCTCTCTGCGAGTGGCTGTTCTGTCATGACCATATTTCATTTCAGTTTATCTCGGGCTTGGCAGAGTTTCCACTTACTCTGCTGAAATGTGTCTTGTGTGCGTGCGTGCTTGTATCCTTAAACGTAATGTTTACTGATACATAGAAATGAGTCGAAACATACATTTTCGTCTGACAAAATTCACAGCTTGTAGCAAAGTGGAAATTTGCAGATTTCTCACAGAGACTCAATGGGTCAGGATGGCATATTAGTTTTAATCTTGGGCTGATTAGTTTGAAATGATATGTCCCACTATCTTTTAGAGATGTCTAAGTTAATCTATTTCACTTTTTGGGCAATCATCATTATATTTAGGAGGTTAATTTTGCTAGCATGCAATATGAAGATTTTTTTTTTTAGACTACGCTTTATGAAGCTTCTGCAAAACATGCAATTGGCTAGCATTCGTGCATAATTATAGGACAAAAGTTACATCACCAAATTAAAGGTATGTAACGGTTGGCGTTCTAGCGATTAAAAAGACAAAACTGAATGCATTTTGCGGAAGAACATTGTTTTGGTTGTGCTTTGGCTCTGCGTGACTGTGCGGATGAATATGGTTTTTCTCATTACTAAAAAAAGCGAGAGATTATCCTACTGCTCCTAAAACATTCCCTACTAGGCTTAAGAGATATACAACGAACAACCATAAGGAGATGACCCTAATAGATCATTCTTTACAATCAACTCTGTTAGAGAGCTACATATGACAATTAATCGTTTCAATAAAATACCTTACTAACCTGTTGAGTAATAAAAACACCATCTCCACATTGCTTTTACAACATTTTAAATCCTTCAGATCTCATTCCCGAAAAGCCAAGCCAATGTTGATTCTTGTTTTATTCAGAGCTATGTCGCAAGAAGTACACTTATTTTAATTTCTTGACAAACATACTAAAGAACGTGTAAAATATTTGATCATAACTGTAGGGTGTTATTCAATATTACATTTAAAGTTAAATTACAAATGTTTATATTTATACAAATATAAATACATGACATTAAAGTAGGCCTATATAGTGTTTACCATTGTCAGTACATTCACCAATAAACTTTTTTTTATCTGTGTTTCAAAGACAATGATTTCAAAGTAATCTTGAAATTACATTAAGATGAGGGGAAAATCTGCTGGCAAGATGAACTTCTTTGAAATATATATTTGAAATCACACCTACATGACTAGAGAAAACAGAGAAAATGGACTGTGTCATTATGGAAGTTGAAGTTCTCCTAACTTGACTAGAAATGTCAGCTTAGGGTAACTGATTATCATGGTATCTGATGACAGAATGTTAGCTTAGAAGGCTAATCATTATAAATCAATACAGTTTGTGACTTCAGTTATGCCGTGGGATATGTGGTACAAATGGAGCTTTTGAAAATGTCAAGTGCGTATGTGTGTGTTAGGGGCCGTTCATACATCGCGTCTAAAAACGCGTGAAAGGCACGGCTGTGCCGCTGTTGTCTCCTTTCCAAAGCGCTCCCGTCCAATCTGTCATTGCTATGCAACCATGAACCGCGCACTCCACATATGTTGACTGAGCTTTCAATGTTGTCACGGAAAGGGTGAAGCTGATTGGTTGGTTCTTGTCACATTTATTATGTTGCCTACATTTGAAATAACGAACTTGAGCGCGCAAAAGACGCGATGTGAATGGCCCCTTACAGTATCTTCAGAAAATATATTTATATATGTGTTCTTCTACCCACACTCTGTCTGATTAATTATACTAAGACAGTCTAAAGCTTTACATCAAGGCCCTAGATAATAAGCTGGAAAAATACTGTATAATTAAACACCTACTATTAATGCAGTGAAATTACAGAGAATATGTCAGATTTTTGTATAAACATATTCCTTAAAGATGACTAAAGACCAAATTAAACAAACGTGTGATATAAGGCGATGAGTGGGAGAAATGAAAGTTTGAAGCAACACCAAGTAGACACTTCATTAGAAACTTCTGGTTAAATATCAGTCTCAGAGCTTTTGCTGTTCGTGATTTTAACTGGAGGCTGATATCTGCCCATCTTTAAATAAACTGCTATTTTTAGGACTATCTGCCCATCTGTCACTGAAAGTGCTGCAGGCGTCTTCTTACCAATTACTTTTCATTTGGTTGTCATCCTCAAAACTTTTTTCTCATTCACACCTCTTTCTCTGATTTTCAGATCCCCCCCTACTTCATAGTTACATTGTATATGTTTCTTTCTGATGTGGTGCAGAATGTCCAGTGAGTGGCACTAAAAGTGTGTTCAATTTGATCATAAATAGTTGAACGTGAATCTGGCAATGTTTTATTACGTTGGTTTGTTGTATGTAGCACAGTAGTTCGGAAATTAAATGTCCGGTGAAAGGGTTATCCTGTATCGTGTTTGAAAATAACGTACCACCTACACTAAACCCAACCAATAGTGTGTGAAATAGCAAATATAAGATTTGATGAAGCAGCCATGCCATTTTAGCTTGCTTCTGCAAGTCTGAGCTCTTTTATCGCAACTCGTGTTTCATGGGACTTGTAACCGAACACTTCACATCGCAAGTGCAATACTGGTGGGTTACCGAGCAAGTTTAATACATCTGAAAAGAAAAACATATGGAGCTGATTATGTGTTGTAAACGTCAAAATGTATTAGTTTACAAATCATGCATGTGGTACAAATGTTTTGAGGTCATAACATATACTGTGCAAGAAACCTCTCAAAAAAGTATTTATTAAATGATAATCTGCCAGGTGTAAAAAAGGAATAAAAAAATGATTGTTAGTGTTTTAGTGCCTCTAGTGTTCATTTCAGCAGGAAACTGCAGTGAATTGTATGTACGTTTTAGGAGTTTTGCAAAAATGTAGGTAGAGGCATGTTTTTCCAGTGAGCCTAGTTTGAATAAAATTTATAGCAATCCATTGAGGTATATAAATATCCCTTTTATTGACTGGAAAATAAAGTAACTGTGGCAAATACGTGTATGCCACATTGTATTTCTATTGCCACACCATTGCAAAAAGTCCTTTTCTTTCATCAATTGGATCTTCCCATTTAGTTTTTGCCCCATCGCCAGCGCTCCCACAAGCCATTGCCAGCTCTCACTGTAAATTATTAGCGTTTTAATGGTCATTTCATCAACAAATCTTTAGTCTCAGTCAGTCAGGCCTTCACCCACCTTGCTATCGGTATGCAGTTCTCGTTCCAAGCGTTGATCCTCCTTTACGAGGTCATGGAGTTGATGCGCTTTTATCCTGTCCCCCACACACACAACCTCAGCATCTCTCCTCACCAAACCTCCACACCACCTTCAGTTGCAAATCTGTATGTATTCAGCCTTGCTTCCCCCGCCTTGCTTACCCGTGGGAACCTTTTTAAAGATCAAATCAATATCAGGACATAAACATGCATCAATTCAGCTTTGCGCTTTTCCCTCTCTCACTTTGTAGAAAGTTGGGTACACAAGTGTAACGTGTCACTTACAAGTGAAGCAGAGGACCATCGGCCTCTGAATGATGTACGGTGTGGCGGTCAAATGACATTTTGATGCTGATATTGACATTTCTCTCTTTAATAATCCTGTTTAAACTAAAGTAATTTCTGTGCCAAACAGAACTGCAACACTGTTTTTCTCAGACAGGTTTCCTGAACACTCCTCCCGTCCTGCTATTGGTCAAATAAATACATAGCCACGCCCCAAACTCACACCATTGGTGAAGCCAAGCCACTGTTGCCGTGCTGGACTTGGCAGATTCTACAACAAACATTCATATGTTTTGAAAACACCAAGCCACAATGTTTTAACCTACAAATTTGGGTTTACGTAAAGTTTACACCACTAAGTTTTTATAGGAGAAATTTGAACATAAAATCAACTTTAAACACTACCTTTTCATCACTGATAGCTCCTGCATTGTTTCTCTGTTATGAAGTCATTTATATCCACCAAGCAGATGTACTGCCATAGGCCCCCTCCTTCTCTGATTAGATTAAATTGTCTCCTCAAATGAATTAAGGACAGAAATCAATTATTGCGTGTCTCCATGCCTGTATCACAGCAATACCCACTTATTAAATAGCCCTCGCCTTTGCCTGTTTAATCTTTGATTACGCTTTCAATTTGAGTTGCTGTTATCTCCATCTGCCACCATTATGTTGCCTCACCGGCATCATTGAGATGTAGTGCCACACGCTTTTGATTACTCTCATCGTGTATCTTTGCTTTGATTGCTGTTTTGACAAAATAGATACTATCTCTTTATAGTCTCTCACTACAAGTATTTGAATAGGCTCTCTAAGTGACTGACAGACACAATGATTTTGCTCCCATTTTGAGGCCTTTCACACGCACACACACACACTTTGGGTTATTTTTTTTTTTACTTTTGTGTAAATTTTTTGGGGGTTATTTTTTCAGTGTTTGTGTAGTTTTTGTGTTACCCTGCTCCTGGGTCTGTGTTATTTATCATGGGCTTTTTGCAAAGCCCCTTTCACACAGAGATTCCGGAAAAAACACGGATAATGTGACCCGATATTTGTCCCGGGATTGTTTGATTTTAGTTCATTCACGCTGCCGTTTTTTTTCCGGGATCTGTGAGTGCGTTCACACACATCCCGTAAAGACACATGATGTAAGGATGAGACGTGTAAAGTACACGTCGAAAACATGTACATGCGCGTACCGTTCCACAAAGCTGGTGAGCGATCTCAGCTTCAGCACGGATAGTGAGGAGCTCCTGGTCTCTGCTTCGTTCCAGTTTGCAGAAATTTTTTCGTTCTTTCTTTGTTGATGACGAATACAAACTTTCTTCTAAGAGCAACAGAGTCGCACAATGGCACGTGCCTCATCACTATAACACACCCCTTACGACATTGATCCTGGCTTTTGTTCACACAGGGCGCGTTCCGGGACTGATCCCGGCAATGTTACTACACTGTAAAATGAATTTTGATGATTTGTTATCACAACTTTTTACATTTTCAACTTAGATAATTAATGTAGTTCAGATAACATAATATTTTGAGTTTCTATTTATTAAACCAATCTCCTTTGTTTTATTAACTAAAATTTTTAATTTCAATGAACTCAAAATTTTAAGGCAACCAGGTAACTTACTTTTTTAAGTTAATCCAACTTTTTTTTTTTACAGTGTAGGTTCTCAACCCGGCATCGATGCCGGTATCAATCCCGGGTCGTGTTTGCGTTCACACAGAAGGCGTTCTGGCAATTTGTCGGCAATTTGCCGGGATCATCGCACTGTGTGAAAGGGGCTCGAGAGAGACCAGTGCAGCTCCGTCTAATTGGTGCATGTCTTTGGTAAAATAGCGGTTTGTGTAAATTTAATTTTATCTAAATACGTCATTGTTCTGTATATCATTTTAATTTTATGAAAAGCAACATACAGAGGCGTGATGTGAGTCACGAGTGTTGCGTCAGTCTTTTCACGTGATGGAAACGCCTGATGCCTTGCATAAAATGTTGTTTTTTTTTGTTATAAATGATTTTATTTAAAAAAAAGATACAGAATATCAATACTTAGAAAGTTCAAATATATTCTCAGAACTGTACACTGATTGTTTATGGACAGGTTATGGAGTCAGTCTCAGCATATTTCGGTCTACGAGTGAAACGCAGGGCGGCAGAACATGATACAAGTGCCGGCACGAGATACTAACCAATGAGAAGTGTTGTGGGCGGGGCGACATGCCACCGATCTGCAGGCTCCAGCCAGGTGTAGCTACTTGACGGTGGAAACGGGACAACAGAGACTGGTCAATTACACTTGAATCATTTCTAAATGTTTAATTTTTACTTCTAATATTTGTTAAACGAGCATAAAAAAAGCTAGTTCTATAGTAAAAATTAATCAACCCAGTATTAAATTAAATTAAATGGATTAAATCATCCCATTATGTAAGCAATAAGGTACGAGAGGCTGTGCTGTATCGTGAATAAGTAACGGCTGGAGGGCGTTGTTAGGCACGACGCGAAGCGGAGTGCCTGCAACCCCTTCAGCCGTTACTTATTCACGATACAGCACTTGCCTCGAGTACCTTATTGCTTTTATAAAACGGTTGCCACACAATAAAAATATTAAAGCCGAAAACGATGTTTCTATGCAACTTTCATGAAGTAAAATCACTATAAGCATTCCTTCCGCTGGAAAAAAATAGTCCCGGACCGTAAACAGCAACAGAAGTTACATATTATTTCGCCAATAGATGGCGGCAAAGACTGTCTTTATGAGTGAGTGAGTCAGTAGAGAAGGCTTTTGAAAGGACTCGAACATGTGATCACGGAGAAGGAAGACGCGACAGATGACTAACTTAACGTTATGCACGGGAAAACCCCATGACTGTTAAAAGGACAACATATCGCAGCGGACATTCAAACGCATTTTTTTTATTATGAATATAGGACTGACCTGAAGGATGCAGGTAACGTTACACTCACTAACTCGATCTCTCACAATGCTCTACTCTAGCTTTAAATGAACAATATCAATGAGATCAAACATCTGTTTAAGTTGCTAAGAGTGGTTGCTAGGGGTGTTGTGTAGTGATACATAGAACCATTGGGTGAAGCGGTCATAGCCGTGTTTTATCGTGAAATAAAGCACAGCTATTGACCAATCAGAATCAAGGATTGGAACTAACCGTTTTATAAGCTGGGTTAAATAAACAACCCAATTTGCTGGGTAAAATTAACTCAACATGTGTTCTGTCCTATATTTACCCAGCCCTTGTGTTGAAAACAACCCAAATTTGGTTGTTTTTAACCCAGGTTTTTTAGAGTGTATAATATATAAAACCTACATAAATTGATAATGATAATAGTCAACAACATATTTAATTTCTTAGTCTGGTTTTTGTGCTGTGCATGAATTTTTTTTGTCAGTGACACCACTTTGCAGTAAAACTTGAAATAGAATGTTTGCATATGCCTGTCAATCAAATGTAAAATGGCAGGAAAAGGAAAGGAAATTATTTTGATCACAACTATTCTTTGTTGAACGATGGAATTCTTTGTTGCAATAAAATTAATGAAAAATAAAGACATGGTGCCTTGCATTACTTCTTTACAGGAAAAAGTAATCAAAATAGTTTGTTGCAGGTCTATTTCATATTATTAGTCTCGCTTTGCAGCACAATAACAAGTGAATCACTGGTAGATAACTGGTAAAAACAGCACGGATGGCTTTTCCTTCAATTCACGGCAAGGCCACAGAAAGAAAAAGCAGAGCAGCTCGGTGTTGCAGAGTAAATGAGATTCATTGTGTGGTTCTCATCCGCAGGCAGTGTGAGGACATTCTTCTAAGAGTAGAGATGGTGAGGGACTCTTTAAAGGTCAGACAACAGATGAGATGAAGACTCTGCTTCGTTCTCAGCCAAGATTCAAAAGACTCGAAACAACTCCAAAGTGTCTCGCAGACGCAACTGTAGTACCGCATTGTTTTCAACTCAAAGGTTTCATTTTAATCTTGCAGTGTTGCTTTATTTCTTACTTAATTTTTTACTCTAAAAGGGAAACGAGCTTCCATGGAACCTCTACAGTACTTATGCAATTCAAGTTTAACGTGACAACGTGCAACATGAAGTAATTGGCCTTTGAGATACAAGAGTCTGTTAACTTTCAACTGAAGGAGTTTATTTTTAGTGCTAAAGACATAAAATACGTTAACTTGTCAATCTATAGAACTTTTTTGTGTTTTCAAACAGCGATGATGTTTTTTGTGGGCGGAGCCTATACCTGCTGGCAGAAAATGACAGTTTCTGCAGTAGCAATCTGTGGAAGCCAAGGAATAAAAGAATTAAAAAAGTAAATTTCGAGTTTATATCTCACAATTATGACTTTTTTTTCTCGCAAATCCGAGTTTATATCTCATAATCATTAGAAAGATAAACTGAATTGTGAGTTTTCTGTCTTTTTCCAATCAGAATTGTGATATAAACACGCAAATGCAAGAAAAAGAGTCAAGAATTTACAAAAATGTTTTATACACATTCTGACATACAAAGGCACAACAAAACACTTTTCTCTTATTCTGTGGATTTTGCCCAATTCTTTGCCGATTTCTTGTTTTCCTTTTTCTTTAGTGTGTTATGTAGCTGTTTGTGCATGTATAAGATCTACAGAGTTACAAAGTTCAAAGTGTCAAACCTAAAGAGATATTCTTTATAAAAGTTAAGGCTCAACCACACATTCTTTCAAACACGCCCCCTCAAATCTACGTCAGTGTGTGGGGGCGGAGTTTCATAACACCAGCCAAATGAATACGCAAAGAAAGAAGACGTAAGCCTAACTTTTATTCCCGCTCTATTATTGTTGCCGCTGGCGCCGCCATGTTGTGGAGAAAAACGACTTTGTTTGGGCCTTCCAAAAGAGGACACAATTAGAAAACAGTGCTTAAGCTTTATTTACAACACTGTTCCAGAACAGTATGCAACCAAAATTTTCGGAGGACTGTTTCCAGACCATGGGAGAGTTACAAGAGCTGGTTCTAAAAAGTGGGGCAATTCCATCTTTGCATGTGCATTCTGGTGCTTCTGACTCACAGACAATAATAATAAGTATGTTTTCATATTTTAAGAATTTGCTACAGACTATTCAAACGCGAGTTTTGAGCAGTATGGAGTAGCCCTTGCTTGTCGTTTCTGAGATCACAAATGCAGACATAGTTTTATGTTTACATAGTGTTCTCACACCCGTAGCGCTGTGCGACGCGTAAAAAGACAGTATAATCAGTAATCATGTCCCTAAAGAAATAATGTTCTTTTTAGAACCATCATATGACCCCTTTAAAGAACTGGGATCAGGTGCGCTGTTGGGGTTTCTGGACCGCATCTTCTCCACCGGATTTCTCCATCAGCGATGGGGCTTCGTAGCTCTGAATTTCTCTGTCTGTGGGGAGGATGAGGGAGCGTGTCCCCCCCGATAGTGCCGAAAGGGTCCCCTGTCTGACCAGGGCCCGTAGAATCGTACTCTTGCCCTATACTAAGGCACCTCTGCCCTGACTGGGACATATTCACAAAAACATCTATGAATTAATTTGTAATGAGGCTTCGCAGCAAAGAGTCATTTGGATATATAACAAAAGGAAATGGCAGTGTCAATGAGAAGACCAAGAGTTAGAGAATCATTTTGTTGTGGTATAACAGAAATGCAGGGGTGACAATCAGGTGATTTTAGTGTGTGAAGCTTTCGGTAAACAACTAATTAAGTCATCTGCATTTTTTGCACATCCTGTTATCAAGCTGTGACTCTTTTAGCAGCTGCTGCTTTTATGTTACTTTCTTCTCAAGAAACCTCTCCTACTAGTTAACCAGTTATGAGATGATGCTTAATAAATCAAATAGTAGAGTAAATAAAAGAGTCGGAAACGTTTAGATGCATTTCCAGTGATCAATACTGCACCACTTTCAGAAACTTTCCCTTTATCTCCACTTAGAGATAAAGAATAGAGAACAGACGTAAAAATGAAATGCCCCAAATTCAAATATAATCTTTATCTCCGCTTCTGTCTGTTCTGTGGCCAATGGATCGCCAACAGAAGCTAATTATCATGTCTGTTTGCCCAAAGGTAGGTGATCTTATTAATTGTGCTTGTCACTGCACCATTTATCAGTAGAGTTATTATGGTCTTCTCAAGCGAAGAATATCTGTCCTTTCATTACTGAAGTCTTTCATAGGCGCAGTACTTTAATTGCACTTACATCTGAATCTGCTCAGAGCAACCTCATTACAGCCTACAGAAACAAACGTGCCATTACGACATCTGTCATGTCGCGCTATAATGGTCGCAGTTAGGACTAGACAAACCGAATGACTCTACAATCTAGATTAATCAGTAACATTGAGCCAATAAGCATGAACTCGCACGGAATCTGCATCCAACACATTTGTGCCCGGACATGTGCAATTACACAAATGTAATGAAGTAATTCACCTGCCCTGAAGGCTTTACAACAGCCTACGTGACGGTCCTCTGGGCAACGGCCAATCTCAGTCTAATCATTTTACTAAAAACATCATTTCTTTCTTGCAGGGAGTTACAGGTTTAATCCACAGTTAATGAAAGCGACCTAACATTCTGGTATTAGGCTAAAGGCAAAGATTTTGCTAGTGTATAGAGTTGTATTATAAAAACCTTCTAAAACCATTCAATATTGTTATTTGAGAAACTGACACAACTTACCCCAACGCATCTGGCCAGTGCTGTCAATTAAAACTAAAACTTTTTTATTTTATTTTATTGGGCGTAAAATAGTACTAAAGTACTAAAATGACTAAAAATATAAATAAATTAAAGCTAAATGAAAACATTTCAAAACAGGAATAAAAATGGCAAACCATAACAAAATTACTCAAACTAAAACTGAAATGCTCATTCAAAATATGAATAAATCCTATAAATAATGAAATAACACTGCCTCTGTCACACTGTCTGGAAAATGCTTCATTTAATCATTCATGGCTGATTTTTTAGCTAAAAATAATTTGCATGGTTTTATAAATTGGCAATGCACCAACAAACAAGGTAGGCCTATGTATTTTTTAGACCTAAATGGATTTATACTCAGGCATAAAAGTCAGTGGGCGGCACATATTACCCCACTCTTATCCCCTACTGATATTTTTATCCACATTAATATGAAAGTTTTTAAATGCGCAAAGCATTTTCTTTTAACAGGCTTCAACCGGAGATGATAATGCTTCTAAAAATACAGCAATAAATACAAAAGACTCTTCCTTGTTTAAGACAATAAAACACTGGCTGTCACCCAGGCCCCTTCTCTGCTGTTTTTCGATGTCTCTTTAATATCATACCCCCCTCCCTCATAGCGCTTCTGTGACTCATCTGTACAGATGTAGATCTGTCAGCCAGCACAAAGCACAGAGGCTTGGCTCCTCTCTACACACAGCCTGCTTTCCTTTACTGGATTACTGATATGCGGCGGTACACAGCGTAGCTCCATGGCCGGCACTCAGCGGCTTAGAGCCCATTCTGCTAGGATAAGCTAACCCTCCATGGCGAGGAGAGAGCATAAAGCATTCTCCCCGTCACACCTCACGTCAAAACGCTGTGATGCGCTAACGCTGCACTTCAGCTCGACACACACTACCTTAAACGCTCAGCTGACACAGGATCTATCCGCACGTTTAGCCGGGCCCTGGGGCAACTGAGCCACAAGATGTTACGGGGGCTTTTTCAGTCCCTTAGGCCCAATTTGTATGGCACATTCACAGAAAGCCAGCTACAAATGTCTTTTTTGTGAATTGTTAACTGGTGGGAAAGAACCTGCTCTAATGGGAATATGACGGTACAGGAACAAGGAGGTGCTGTGAAGCCCTGACCTAAATGTCTGGTCACAGATGTAATTGGAGACCTCAAGTTTTATATAGCTATTAAGACACCATGCAGCAGTGTTTTGATCCGTGATGCGCGAGATTCGTGGAGAAGTGAAAGGGACTGCAAATATCAAGTGCGCTTTAACGCTACTGATGAAATATAAGAGCAATGACAACGTGGTGAGCTTTACGGACCTGTGGTGTTAGCGGTAAGTGACACATTAAGTCCATTAAGTCATGGTGCTCATGTGGGAGATGCAGGATTGATTTTTGACAACTAACTCTCAATGACTTCTTGACCCCTCTCTTCTCATCTAGCAATAAAAAAGATGAACCACTCAGATTAATAATTCCCATAATGCTGTTAAATCTGTCCCTTTATGGAGTGGTGCTCAACAAAGGGGGCCACAACGTTAACGTTGTAAGATGTATTATCTTAAAATAATTAAAAATAAGGGGGGAAAAGCTTTTAAAAAGTCGTAAACTAACATTATTCTTATTTTAACTAACCCCTCGGAAACAACTGTAAAAAAAAATTAAGAACCAGGGTTCGCATGGCTTTGGAGAATCAATACACCAAATATAACCAAATTATAAGTGGATAAAATACACAAAATATTAATTAAAAAGTCATAGAAATGTCTATAATGAATGAACATTTCTCTGGTTAATCCATTTTCCAAATTATTAGTTGAAATTGTTTTTTTTGTAAGTAAAAAATTAACTTGAACACAGAAACTTCTGGAATACTTAGAAGCTCATTTCTGATAGATCAATCAATCAATCAATAAACCAACCAACCAACCAGTCAATCCAATTAATCAATCAATCAATCATTATAAATAAATACATTAATAAGTAAATAAATATAAATCTTTGGTAAATCAGAATTATGAGATAAAATGTACATAAAAAGTCAAAATCATGACTTACAAGTAATGTTAGTTAAATTATGACACAACATTTAAATTGTTAAATAAAAAACTGTCATAAAATACATTTTGATAATTATGTGTGATCATTTCAACTCTCATAATTATGACTTACTATATCATAATTTAGAATTTGTATGTAAAAATTATGAGCTTATATCTCTTTTTATTGACTGATTTTTTTTTAATGATATTTTATGCCATAATTATGATTTACCAAAGTGTGTTTTTTTTTTTTGTGGGATGACAAAAAATAATTATTAATTAATAATTTTTGCTGACACTGCAAGTTACCGTAACTAAAAAATGGTTTGAAAACAAGCAGCTTTGTCATTATTATAGATGAAGTACCAGACTTTTTTATAATGTGAATCACTGACCTATAGCAAAATAAGACACATGTTGTGGTTCGATCATTAAAAAAAAACTGGCATCTGAAGTCAGTATTTTATGCAATTCCACTTGGAGTTCAAGACATTCCATATCTAGGATATATTCCTTGGTGATCAGGACTGGTTTAATCTGATGATTTCTCTTACTTACCCCTGATGGCCTTTTCTCATTGTTCTGTGTAGCAAGACAAAAACCTCATCAGAGAACACTGACTCAGTCTTCAACATCCCTGCATGAATGTGACCCTTCAGCCACAGTTTATCTTATCAAGTCTTATAAGGAAATCATTCCATCAAACTGATAAATCAGCTGAGTGAGTAACTCCATGCAAAAATATTCATCTAAGCACTGTCTGTTCTTCACTGAAAGCACTCAGACTCTGTGAGACTGAGCTACAGCACATTGGTTCACATTTTAAGAAGGGATAAGAATCAAGCTGGTGAACAAAAAACTGACAGCTTATGGCAGGGATTCTTGGGATATAAATTATTTAAATACTTTTCAGAGTTACCATTTTAGATGTTTCAGATATTAAACTGGAAAGGTTCTGGTATAGTCTTTAACTTCACAAGTCAAGCAAGCAGCAAATCGACTTTATATAACCAACATACGCATTAAAGAGATACTTAACTGTCGTACGCAAACCCGAGAGACTAAGAAATAAAACCAACCACGTTCTCTAAATAATTTTTTTTTATCTTGATAGCTTGAAATGTATTATTATTATTAGCACTAAACTATATGTTAAAATACAGTGCTCATAAAATGTAATTTTCACATGTGGCCTGCTATATCATTGTCATTTACTGCATGCGTTTGCACCTTTAGTCCGATTGGTGTTTTTTTTTCTTGCACTTGTGTGTATGTGTATGATAACAACACAATATTGAAACATATGCCAATTATATATCAGCCAATTATAAATAAGCCTCAAGGATGAAATCACTATTTTACCAGATGTACGCATTTGAAACAATACTATTAAGGATTTATAGGATCAAAAAAGAAAGTTTTAACTTTTCACACCAGGTTTTTGATTTGTTATCATGTTACTGGGTGTTAAAGACCTGGAATCATCAGAAATCAGCTAATTCTCTAGCATCCACACAAGTTTAAACTATATCATACCATGTAACCTTTTCCTCACACCCGACACATTTATGAGCATTAGCGAGGGAATGCCATGGGGGACATTGTGATTTTGCCATGTCATGGAACAACTGTCTGAAAATGTAGTCCTTACCCTAAAATCAGATTGAAATGATATGTGAATAACACTGATGTAGAAGCACCTCACCCTGGTTGTAAGCCTAAACTTGACCTAAACTGTAAACGTGTCCCTCAAATCTGATTGGTTGATTGGAATGTTGTTCGAGGATCATCAAAGGTGTTGATCCACAAACAGGTTGTACTTGGTGAAATCACGTTCACCAGGCAGATAATTCAAAAACACCGGAAAACCAATATCAAGAAAAAAGTCGATCATTGGTTTTGATCCACGCCAAGTTCCAGGAATAATTATATGGATCTGTAGTCAGCACAGACATTGCCTAACATTTGCAAACATTTACATATCTCAAATCCATCTCCGAAACAGAGAGTGTGGGGTCTTTTAAGAGTACTGGTAAATCTCTCTTTCAAAAGTGACTTCTTGTTGCGTTTTTTTGGTCTGATTTGGTCACAAAGGATCTGTGATGATCCTGTCTGAACGTGACAGCAGCTTTTAGAGCAGCAAAAATGGGTCCAGGTCAGAGAAAATGACCAGAGATCAAACCAACATCCATTTACCAGAACTTTTAACTTTTAAAGTGAAGATGAAGGACAGATTTTTTTAACAGTTGTATTTCATTTAAGTGTCTTTGGGATGTAACATTACTTTAAGTACATATTTTTCATATCGACTTGTTTTTCTTGCTCATCCTGTGTTAAACACAGATGTCATGCTTCATAATCTAAGCATAAGCAATTTATGAGTATGAGTGTGTGTGTTAGTGTGTGTGTTAGTGTGTGCGTGTGTGTGTGCGTGTGTGTGTAACACACTGCCTTGATTTGAGAGTTTTATATATTTTCTATGCACTTAATTGGGGGCGAGTGCACCACAATAATTATTTTCGCCAAATAAATCTGATGACCAAGATAAATCAATTAACAATAAAAAGTGTATGTTTACTTTACACAGTTTAGGAATAAGCAGTAGATTACAAATGGCTAATTTGTAGCAGACAAATATGAAAATAGTATATAAAATTTTGAAACATATAGTGCAACACACACACACAAATAATGTAAAACAAAATCTGTCACAACACTCCCCCCAGTGCATGGTGTACAATACCGAGACATATCTACTGTATTAATAATCAATATTAATAGTGTAACCTAGCTTAATATTGACTCTCTAGGCAGACATATATTATGGACTCTCTCTGAGTCGATAAAGGTCCAGCAGCTGTGAGTCATGTTCTTGCAGTGGTAGATGTAACCTAGTGAATGGTTATTATTTCCATTATTTGTGCCTGTATCCTTTTGCGGAACTTATTGAAAAAATACCATGGCGTGTAACTGACAGAGTACTGTCTGTGAGATTGTGTGACCCGTGGGGCGCGGCTGCGCGCGATCCGCCTGCGGGATTCAGGGAGTCAAAGTGGGACAGCAGTGCGCACCTGCTCGCTGCATTCTGGCCGCCAGAGATCCATGAACATCATCTGTCCGTTCGGAAATGTTCCTGGTAGCTATATATAAATATACATATACACACTTTGTATTCTTGCTATATAACAACAGTTATCGCTACTGTAAATAAATGCACAAGCCATATCTTCAAGTCTGTACTTGCACAGTGCGCGCCTCGGAAAGAAAATCTTATGCTACGACGACCCCAAGATGTAGAGTATAGCAAATACCCGAGTGAGATGCGTTTTAAACGCGCGTATGCCCAACTTACACCAGTGCTGGCCAACTAACAGAGAGAAGAAAAAAAAGAAGAAAAAAACATACACACACTGTAGGACTTGCATTAAGCATCCATTAAGTTCAGCTTGTATTGCACATCAAATCACACCCTGAAACCGCAAGCCTACGCGTAACTGCGATTACATTGCAGATATCAAAATGAAGCATATGAATCGATTTAGAGATTTAGAACAAGGAGGTCGTTATTGAATCAGTGTTGACAAAGTTAAAAAATTGATAAACACAAACAACTAGACGCATCCATCAAATCACACGATAAGTGAGCAATAAATTGTTGCGTTCGCAAACCATATTAATCAATTTGGAGCGCGGGAACATGCCCACCGAATCATTCTGTGTCTAAAGTTGCTCATTTGATAGATGGAACACAAACATCATTGAATTAACTACAAACAACTTCCCACGCACCTGATCCCGCGTGTAAAAGAATGTGCACTGAACAAATCTGCACTGTCATCATCATGCCACAAAACACACGTAGTGTATTTGACTTGTCCAAACGCACGGGCTACTTCTGAAATATGATCCCTGGTGCAATTGAGGTCTTGAGATAATGTGTGCTTAAATCACACTGGCATTTCTGTTCTCCCAGCCAACTCCCACCACACCCAGAGGGCATCACACTACTGTGGCCACACACATCCCAGGGTTCTTACCTTTAATGACAATCCCACAGAAGCTGTAGAGCACGAAAAGCAAGTGCTGTTGGAGCATCATATTCTTGTGGCGATGCTTGCGTCCGTGTTCTCCCTGCACTGATGCTGATGCTGCTTATCCAGGTGGATGGTGCGCTCTCAGTCGCATGGATGGCGCAAACCCGAATCTCCTGTCCCGATCCGGAGGATAGGTTGCGTGCAGCAGTTACTGTACCCGGGGCTGGGAGAAGATGCTGCCTCACTGAAAATGCTGAGAAAGTGGCACTTCAGCCCCTGCCTGAGTCTCTGCCTCTCCAGAGCGCCGCAGCAGACGTGGGTCCCGCCCACTCTAGATTGACACATGGAGACGCCTTAACGATAGTACACACACCAGCGTGAATGCGCAATTGATCACGCTGATTGATCACACTGATAACTTTCTGGTGCGCTGCTGTCTGAGTTTTGGTTACACTTTAGACACCAGCGTCTATGTTACTGTCCGGTAATAATTAGGCTCCTGTAATCACGAGAACATGTAATTACAAGCAGTCCCCCTGATAAATTACGCTGCATGTTGTTTATTAGGGGACAGCAGGGAGTGTTGTAACACAAGGTGAGCTGTAACACCCTACCAATTTGGAATGAGATACACTGAATGTATGCTTTATAATCAGATTTTCAGAGGACAAAAGTGGAATGATCAGAATCAGCATTATCTCTTGTTTAATGTGATTGCTAACTTCCACACATCATCGCATGTTAAAAAAATCTATTGACGAGGATGTAACACTTGTAACTAGTGTACTTCTAGTTAACTAGTGGACGTGCGCACGTTTAATTGGTACTTTCCATTGACAGAGTGATGTTTATACTGTACAAACTGTATATTCTAAACACCCTAAACCTACCCATTACAGAAAACCTTCAGATTTTTACATTTTCACCAAAAACAAACAAACATAATTTCGTATGATTTATGAGCTGTTGTCCACATGGGGCCCACAAATGTCCCGACAAGGATTTTGGATATGAAAATGTCTTTTTATTATATTATATTATATTATATTATATTATATTATATTATATTATATTATATTAGTCAATGATCAATACCTCTAAATATCGAAACACTTAAACCCGAGACAAATAGAAGAGAAAAATACGTAAGTAGGCTAAAGTGGGGAAAAGTGGCAAAACCTTTTTTAAAGGTTATAAATTGGTTAAATTATTAAAACGAATTGCAGCATAAATTGTATTCTTATTTTAAAAAACTAAAACAAATCATAAGTAAATCATAGCAAACAAAAGCATGTTGAGTGATGTTAATTTGTCTTAATAAATATTTTAACTTTTCTGTTTGTTTCTTTCTTATTAAAATTGTAGCCTTTTACATCTGTGACAAACATCCGCATGTGCACAACATACATTTAGTCATACATGAACAATACTGAGGTAATATATTATGAAATTGATTGTTTTCAAATTTCAGCTTTCATCTGTCTAGTTCTTATCTTATCTCTTGTTTGTTCCTCGCAGAACGCATGAACAAACTCAATGCCAATCAACACTGTTCTACCACACATCAGTGTTTGCACATCTATAGCTTTATTTTGCCTCATCGCTATTTTTGATCTGTAATATAGTGTTATCTGGAAGGTCATTTTGACTTGACAAAAGATGTGAGATGGACTTTGTGCATAAAAATACTGACAGACTAAATTAGATTAGAGTAACACAAATATCCAATCGGGGAAGCAGTTTTGCATATCTGTGTAGACTGAAAGGTTTTCTGTTGTTGTTGTTGTTGTTGTTGTTGTATTGGAATGGTTTTGAGATCTCAAGTGGAAAAAAAAGGAATATTGTTTATCCTAGTTGTTAGCATCTTTAATTGGGTCTCCAGGCAATCTATCAGCAATGAGGCCATGCCATTCACACCTTCTCACCTTATTCCTTGTATTGCAAATGTCACTTTCGGTAGAGAGACACGCATGCTTTTATGAGGTTGCATTAAATGTCTAGCATAAACCACTGAAAAAAATAATGATATATATATATAAAGACACATAGACCAATTTGCAATTTAATAAGATTGTGTGATTGTGTTCTGCTGCCACAGTTATAGAAGGAAAGTGAGAATAAAGAGTCCTGTAGAGGCGGATGGCCTGCCATGAGGCCGAGTAATAGTCTTCCTTCCACACCTTCCATAGGATTGGGGGGCCGAATTGAGCTGGTGTCCATCCATGACCAAAAACACAGGGCTAAAACTGTGCTTGTAGTCCAGGTTCTCTCTCCAATAACATTGAAAAGATTTTACACTTGATTTCATATGTCGCTCACCAAATTTCTTCCAATTTAACACAGAAACCTGACTTGCCTGACCAGAGTCTGGACTTCTGAAAGATTTTGGCTCTTCTGAATCACTCATATGTGGCTCAGTAAAGCCAGTTTTACAAAGAGCATAGCAGGGGCCAATTGGTTAAAGTTCTGAGCAACTTATAAATCAAGCAATAAAAGAATTAGGACACAGGATATATAGCACAAGAAAGATTTTAGGGGGATGGCAAATGGTTATATCCTTCATCATTTCATAGGAATTTCACTCAAGGGCTTTGCAAAGTATTACAGTTAATAGAGCATGACCTTTGCAGCAGAGGGGCATTTTAAGACAGAAGCAGGTAGAAGCTCTTATTTCTGAGATATGCACGCATAGAAAGAAGTTGGAGAGTCCCTATTATTAAACCACCAGTTTCAGTCTAAATTCAACACTGATTTTCTTTTCAAATATGCTCATGCCAGCAAGGTTTTTTGTATTTGTGAAAAATGTGGTGCAAATCCATCAATATGTGAAAACAGTAGAAAAGATCTGAAACTCTCATTTTGAGACTCTTGACTTTCAATGCTTCTGAACTTAATGTTCATAAAGATTTAAAAAAAAACGTTCAATTTCTTTTGACCGTGTAATCTTTAATAAAAATGTAATGTAAGTGAATCATGCTCTAAAATGAATTTTTCAAAAGATGTCACATTTGGTTTATTGGCTAATGTTACTAAGAACCTCATTTAGACATTATTTTGGCAAACTCGCATTTGTCCTGTCTTTGTTTCTTGCTGAAAATACAGTTTTGCTTGAATTCTACTGAATTGGTTCACCAAATACACTCACCTAAAGGATTATTAGGAACATCATACTAATACAGTGTTTGATCCCCTTTAGCCTTTAGAATTGCCTTAATTCTATGTGGCATTGATTCAACAAGGTGCTGAAAGCATTCTTTAGAAATGTTGGCCCATATTGATAGGATAGCATCTTGCAGTTGATGGAGATTTGTGGGATGCACATCCAGGGCACGAAGCTCTCCTTCCACCACATCCCAAAGATGCTGTATTGGGTTGAGATCTGGTGACTGTGGGGGCCATTTTAGTACAGTGAACTCATTGTCATGTTCAAGAAACCAATTTGAAATGATTCGGGCTTTGTGACATGGTGCATTATCCTGCTAGAAGTAGCCATCAGAGGCTGGGTACATGGTGGCCATAAAGGGATGGACATGGTCAGAAACAATGCTCAGGTAGGCCGTGGCATTTAAACAATGCCCAATTGGCACTAAGGGGCCTAAAGTGTGCCAAAAAAAACCCATCCCCCACACCATTACACTACCACCACCAGCCTGCACAGTGGTAACAAGGCATGATGGATCCATGTTCTCATTCTGTTTACGCCAAATTCTGACTCTACCATCTGAATGTCTCAACAGAAATCGAGACTCATCAGACAAGGCAACATTTTTCCAGTCTTCAACTGTCCAATTTTGGTGAGCTCTTGCAAATTGTAGCCTCTTTTTCCTATTTGTAGTGAAGATGAGTGGTACCCGGTGGGGTCTTCTGCTGTTGTAGCCCATCCGCCTCAAGGTTGTGCGTGTTTTACTTCACAAATGCTTTGCTGCATACCTCGGTTGTAACGAGTGGTTATTTCAGTCAAAGTTGCTCTTCTATCAGCTTGAATCAGTCGGCCCATTCTCCTCTCAACCTCTAGCATCAACAAAGCATTTTCGCCCACAGGACTGCCGCATACTGGATGTTTTTCCCTTTTCACACCATTCTTTGTAAACCCTAGAAATGGTTGTGCGTGAAAATCCCAGTAACTGAGCAGATTGTGAAATACTCAGACCGGCCCGTCTGGCACCAACAACCATGCCACGCTCAAAATGGCTTAAATCACCTTTCTTTCCCATTCTGACATTCAGTTTGGAGTTCAGGAGATTGTCTTGACCAGGACCACAACCCTAAATGCATTGAAGCAACTGCCATGTGATTGGTTGATTAGATATTTGCATTCATGAGAAATTGAACAGGTGTTCCTAATAATCCTATAGGTGAGTGTAGATCAGTTCACATTACATCACTGATATATTTAGCATATTTTTTTGCAGGTTACATCTTTGTGACAGTGGATGGCTTTATGAGACAGCCATCAAATAATTTATTCAGTCGATTTAACCAAGTTGTTGTAACCAAGTTGTTTCCAAATCGAATCTCATTATTGCACTTTTAACTTAACGAAAGACATAATTGTTTAGTTGGTCAGCTGATCCTCATTCATGAAACAAAATGTACTCAGGGTACTTTTACACGACAATGATATACTAAAAACGAAAAAATAATTCCTTTGCGTTTTTCGCGCACAGACTACAGCGTTGTCAAAACGAACCCCGTTCAGACAGAAAACAAGTAAAAACGCTGTATTCTGCTGCCAGGCCAGTAGTTGTCGATGTTACTTTGTAAAACAACACTACATGCCTATAGACTGATCACGTAATATGCAAGCGCATGATGTCACCGTGTCACCATTGAATATGGAGTCGATGACGTATCGGTTTCAAAAACTTTTCAGGCCAACAAAACATCATTGTCGAGTAAATGAACGGCCTAAAGTACGTCATAAAAACCTTTCCGTTTTTTGTGTAAACGGCCCTAAAATAATTCCCAAACAATGTTTTGTTTCCTCTGTTTCGTTAACAAACACTCCAGGTCTCGTTCTGATTCAAAACTGATTCTCCTTTAACTCCCTCATGCAATAGTTGGCCTTTGAAGATATAAAATCAGTCGCATACTTTAAAAGGAAGAGACGTCAGTAAATGCAAACTGTGAAAAAGATCAAAGATCAGTGTTGTTTGCGGTGCCACGCAATGGGTCCCAAATGAAAGTTAGCAAATTACCTTCTTCACTATGTGTCATTTGCAAATTCACATCGAAAAAGTTTACCGTTCATGACCAGATGATCCAGGGTGGCATGTCCTCGCGATTCGTATGCATTTAAGTCTACTTTTTTAATGCCCTTCCCATCGCAAACTGCAAACTCCACTTCTAGACGTACACTCGTGAACTTCACTATACATTTCCCTCATGCTCTGGTCAGGCAGGGGGCCCATCGAAGTCAGCCAAAGGCCCTGGGACATCACTAAATACAGCACATTGGTAAAATGGGTTTCTGACTGGATATCATGTTGCCTTAAAGGGGTATTTCACCACTGACAACATGGGCTTTCAAAAAAACATGGCTGCCTATACAGTAGATACAGTTTTTTTTTTAATCGGTGCTACCTGACTAGAGACCACTCCCACCAGTTTGCTATAGATACACTTGACCGGAGTCAAACACCACCTTGCTTTAGTAGGAAATACTTCTTAAACTTTAAGTCATAATGGAGTTGACTTGTATTGTTCCCGGGGGTGCAATAATAAAGAGTAAAAGTTTAGTGGGAATGAGTTAGGTCTACTTTACCTGGAGCTGTCAAAAGGACTTTTCTGACAAATAAATGTGAATTTCTCAGTCCAGGTAACACAGAGAGCGAGTAAACATTTAGCATTTTCATACTACCAACACTGTATCAATACAAAGCGGGTTGAAAATCACTTAAAACACACATCTCAGTGTACATCTCTATACTCAGGAATAGAGATGACTTTAGATTTACTTAATTGAACAGTCGCCACCATGGCTGTGTCTCATACTAAGTTTCATGTTGCGTTCAGAGGAAATGTACGTCAGCATTTTACAGATCTCATTACATTGCAAATCTATAAATATTCAATCAAAATGGTTGCCTAGAGAGAAGAGGTTCTTGTGCCTCACCGATGAACTAATTGAATCCATGAAACGCTCTAGCAAATATGCCCGCAGTGCACATGTCATTGTAACCCCGAGAGTCAAGCGACTGCAAATTGGTTTTTTGAAAAAACATATTTTTCTTATATGGAGTGTATGTATTCTGCTGGAGAGCTTGGAGAGTGTGTATAAAGAGCTTTGACTGTTGCATTGGAACTTCTGTCACTACAACGCATGTTTGCTTGATCGCAATCTTATGGTGAAATTAATTTAACCCTTTGAGTTCTCATACCTAACAGCTTCTACCCATTTATTGGTTATTGTTTTTGCACTCGTTGCTGGAAGAGAGAAGCAAACAGACAGTGAACCAATCTAAGGAAACTTTCTGAGGTAATCTTGAGCAGCCCAAAAAGCCTTTTCTCCATCTACAATGCATATAATTGATGTGTTTTATGCTGTTCCAAACAGTGATAGCGTTAATACAATCAAAGTGCATCTTCCTGACACTTGCATGTATCACCTATGTTCAAAGAAACTGCGAAAGTACAGTAAGAGATAAACATGAAATAAATAATTAAAACACCACGTGTAGAATACAATGCATTCTTCCGCTCTTTCTCCAGAGATAGATGTGAGAGTGATTAGAGACAGATATATTACATGGGATGTTTTGACAGGCATCTCACTGCTGAATACAGGTACACAGAGGATGCTTTTAAATGAGGCTTTCATTCATTTTACCTTTGAGATTAATTAACTTCCGTAGGAGTTGATGAGACTCGCTGTTGTGACATTGTAACACTTGCCTGAGGGATTCTCATGGGTGAATTCACTGAAGAGTACTTCTGCGCAAAACCTGCGTCTTATTCACTAAACACAGGTGCTAAATCCATTGAAATAGTCCTGCACCGTACATAAATGAAGTAATTGTAATTTTTTCAACTATAACAAAAACTTTTAGTATAAAGTTGAATAATCGTTAGGCTATTAATCCGTGAGAATATGGAAGTTCGTACCATATAACGATAACAACACGGAGGAACAATATCGTAGGAATCACTTTTTTTTCAGCTGATGAACAAATAAAATTAAAGTATGCCAGATATTGGAAGTCTCCTGAATCCTAGTACGCCCTCTTCGACCACAGATGGTGAACTGTGTCGTGCAAATTGCTTTCAGCACTAATTTTGTGGGAGTATTTTTGCTGTTACTAGATTTGCATAATTCCTTTAGTGAATCTTGCAGTGAGTGTAATACATTTTTAGTGAATTCCTGGATCACATCCAAACACTAATAAGACCTAATTATTTAAAAGACCTTTAAAAAAAAATTTATGTAGCCTGCATAAATGTTATTTTTTAACGGGTTCATTACATGAAAAATAAAATTTGCCTTGATCTTTTGATATAAGAGGTCTCTGGACCATTAAAACATCCTGTAAGTTTCATCACTTAAACGGTCCAAAGTATTTATTTAATGAAGCTCCAAAAATGGCTAATTTTGATATTATGGGATCTGAACATCACACGGGTAAATACATTTGCATATGCCTGTCTCCAGAGCAAAACATGGACGAATAGTTATTCATCATAGCACATAGGCTCCGCCCACTGGCATTCAGTCATTTAACGTTTGACACTTGCCAACACTGGATGTGAGTGTCACATTGCTTCAAAAGCAAATACAACCCATTATAATCAGTCACTGAATACAGTATACTGACACGAGTTCAGTTTCTGACATACTCCACGCACTTGAGTCTGTCGACAGAAGGACAAATGGAAGAGCCAGGAAGTCCAGTTTAAACGGCTGGGTTTTTTTTTCGTCTCTGTACATACTTCAGAAGGATCCCAGCATCGGAAAAAAGTGGATGGTTTATTTTAAAGGCATCCCGTATCGTATCGGAGGATTATATGTTTGTTCGGAGCATTTTGTTTTGTAAAATGAGGCACTGTGTAATGGAGAGTTTACATAGAGACTTCTGTTGAGAGATGAAGCAGCTCTACTGGATCTGACAGCTGCATCAGAAATATAAGTAAATGTTTTCACAATTGTCTGTAAATAACGGCTTTATATGAATAATGTTTGCAAAACACTTATTCACGTGCAATATCAAGTGGGTGTTGATACTGTTTCCTGCTAGACAATCATAACAGTGGTCATTTACTGACTAGACTTAAAGGATTAGTTCACTTTAAAAAAAAACTTTTGCTGATAATTTACTCACCCCCATGTCATTCAAGATGTCCATGTCTTTCTTTCTTCAGTCGAAAAGAAATTAAGGTTTTTGATGAAAACATTACAGGTTTTTTCTCCATATAATGGACTTCATAGGACCCAAACGGTTCAAGGTCCAAATGACAGTTTCAGTGCAGCTTCAAAGGGCTTTAAACGACACCAGACGATGAATAAGGGTCTTATCTAGCGAAACGATTGGTCATTTCAAAAATAAATAAAGTTTAAGTTTTATAAGCACAAATGCTCGCCTTGCTCTGTTCTGTGATGCGCGTTCGTCAGGTAATACGCAATTACGTTGAAAAGGTCACGCTTAATGTAGGCGGAAGTACCGAGTCAGTGTTTACAAATGTGAGGAAGGAGGACCATATACACATATTCAAATGTCTTTGTGTCAGGTTATCGTTTAAAATGCCCATTTCGTGTGCGTATCCTGGGTGTTTTAATATTAAAAAGGCTAAAAGAAAATTTTCGTCAGAAGCGTGACCTTTTCAACGTAATTGCGTATTACGTGACGTCGCGAACGCGCATCACAGAACAGAGCAAGGCGAGCATTTGTGCTTATAAAACAAACTTTTTTATTTATTTTTGAAATGACCGATCGTTTCGCTAGATAAGATCCTTATTCATCGTCTGGTATCATTTAAAGCCCTTTGAAGCTGCACTGAAACTGTCATTTGGACCTTGAAAAATCCTGAAATGTTTTCATCAAAAACCTTAATTTCTTTTCGACTGAAGAAAGAAAGACATGGACATCTTGGATGACATGGGGGTGAGTAAATTATCAGCAAAAGTTTTTTTTTAAAGTGAACTAATCCTTTAAAGGAGTCGGCCCTTTAAAAAAAGGGTCAGGTTGAAAATAATTGAACCTTGAGGAACATTTTAAAATAAAATCCATGTTATGACTCCATTAATGCAATGCTTGTGTTTTTTTTATGTCAAAAAGCATAAAACATTAAAAGAAAGTAGAACTTTTACCAATAACTGTAAGTGATGTTTTGAACTGGAACTCAGACAGTCTACACGGCTACATTTTGCAAAGGAATCTTTGCTTCAAAGTATCTTCTTGAGAATCAGGCTTCATGAATCAAATCAGACAATCACTGCTCTTCCGACAGAGCGAGAAAGACATGCATACAAGTGCGTAAGTAATCTCAGCAGTTCTTTTGTGGTGAAAAGCCGTACCATCCTGACAAATGTAACCAGGCGAGCTGAAGGGGGAGCGTTATGAAGTGGAGTGTTTGTCATACGGGGCCGGACACTGCTCAGATAAACCCACGGGTGCTGACGACTGACACAACAGCAGATTTTTCCGCTGAAATGAATGCACATGGCAAAGGTGGCAAAGTAGTTTCTGAAGTGGCAAGTAGGTGTCTTCCACAGACTGTTTAATACTGCTCAGAGGTGGCATAAATGCATTTAAATGCACAGACATTTTAACTGCATATATACTAAGAGCAGAGCAGATCTGGCTTTTTTTTTTTTTTTTGCTGCATTGCGTCTTTACACAGAATTTCACGAGTTTACACTTACAAATAATCAGATAGAGTTAAGAGTGCTGTATGAAGTGAGGGCTCTGAGCCCGAACCCTGAGTACTCCCTCTGTATCTCTGGCTGGGATAGGAACCAGCCGAGAGTGGGTAGTCAGGCGGAGGGATACAGAAAAACTGTTGAGAAACATAGGTGAGTCATCTATAGGCCTCCTCTTGTGCTGATTTGGTAGGTCATTTCAGTTTGTTCCTTACAGAACTTTGTTAATAAAACATAATTTGGAGTTGGCACAAAGCAGCCATTCCTCTAAGAACATTTTTACTACAACAAGCCACCTCTCATTATTTCGGCCTAATGTTTTTTTTTAACATATTGATAGCTACATATTTGGTCACAGTGAAGTGCAACCCCACAGCTGATATGTTAACAGCTTTTCCATGTTATAGACGTTGACGCTGGAGAAGCGACAATTAAACGGCACTCTACTGGTCAATGATTTCTGCCAACTGAAAACATTTCTGACATATTTTCAATTGCTGAAATTTCGGTGCATCTTAATCTGAAAAAGACCGTGGAGGTCTGACAGGAAATGTGTGGAAAGAAAGGGGAAATGGGATTGGGATATAATTCAGGTGGCATTCGATGCTGGGTCAACACAAGAGTCCATGGCACTGCAGCAGAAACAACATTTTTACCAGTCTCTTACACACAATGACACTCAATACAAACTTCTGTCCTGATTCCCTGTGTTGAAGTTTCATGGACTCTTATTTTGATATGTTGTCATGATTCCCTGTGTTGAAGTTTCATGGACTCTTATTTTGATATTATGTTGTCTTGCTGTGCCTGTGTTCTCTTCCTGTGGTTTAGTTCCTGTTTCCTTGTTTCTATTACTATCTTGTTAGTTTCATTTGTCTTGTGTCCGTTTTGTGCTGGTTTTTCCTCTGAATCGTTCCTGGTGTTTATTAAATCTTCTGCCTCAAGCACTTTGGTGGATTATCATGTCTAGCGAGCGAATGTCAACTTCACTGTCCGATTTATTCAGTTCATTTCAACGGGTCAGCGGATAATTTTTTTAAATTATTTACATGCCACCAGTCAAAAAGTGATTAAGATTTAAAAGAAAATGTTTTCGACAAAGTCCTTATGCTCACCAAGGCTGCATTTACTTGATCAAAAATACAGTAAAAACTGTAAAGTTGTGATTTATTAATGCAATTTATTATAACTTTTCTGTCATTTATTCTTATGATGTCAAAGCTTATTTTTAAAGCATCATTACTTCAGTCTTAAATGTGACATGATCCTTTAGAAATCATTCTAATATGCTGATTTGGTGATTGTAAATAACATTTAAAAAATTACTGTTTATACTGTATTTTTGATTAAATAAGTGCAGTCTTGGTAAACATAAAGACTTCAAAAACATTAGAAAAAAATCTTAATTATTAATCTTTTGACCGGTAGTTAAAATATATCTGTTCAAACGTAGTGTTTTCCTTCGTCAGCTACTTTTTGTTAGTAGATTGTAGTCCAGCTAACTAGCCTACTTTTTTTGGAACTTTTGGACTGTAACTTAAATGATGAGTACCTTATGGCCTGTTTGGAGATACTGTAGCTTCTCCAACACTGACACGCGCACAAAATGCATGAAAGAGCCGGGGACCCGTCCTGAACCCGGTAGACTTCCACAGAATTCAAAACAGAACCTCCGCTAATTGCCTGTCTGTCTGCGTTCTGATCTCCACACCTGCATTATCCCGAGACGGAATCTTCCAGAATGCCCGACAGTCAGCCTGTCGTCCCCACTGAGCCTGGAAAGTGAAAAGAGCTACTGCCACCGCAGATACGTCGCACTGATTGCTTTGCGTTTGCCTGCGTATGTTAACGATGGCCCATGGCAGCTGGCATTCTCACAGACCACTGCATGGAAAATGGACCGATTTTCGGATTTAATTACCCACGATGGATTTTACCCCTTCTCTCTCTGTTCCTATCCTCTAAGCAGCCAGAAAACATTTATTTCGAAAACAGGACAAGACAAATGACAAGACCGTGGCCTTCCACCCCATTCCTTGGCTCAGTATATGCATTCATGTTCTTTTTAATCCAGTGACAATGGATGATTCATTAGCATAGCTGAATATGTGCATTTGGACCAATGACAGCACCGATCTCCGCTGCAGCTGTTGTTGTTGCTTGATATCATTCCCTTTTGCATTTCAAAAACTTCCAGTGATCTCTTTGCACTTCATTTAAATGAAAATGTGTGCGCCATCCTCCGCAATATTCCCACAGCTCGTAATTTCTGCAATTGCATTTCTCTTTGTCAATATTTTGTTGTCATGCTATTATACAGTTACATGTTATGATAAGATGCTTGGGGTCAAGACCTTACATCAAATTAATTGCTGTTTGAATATGAACAGTGTTTGCTTTAGACAGTTACTTTTGTTCCTAAAATAAATTTTTGTCTTCCAATGTATTCTTCCAATATATAATGTGTTATTTCCCTTGCCTTTTTTATTTTCTAGCCTTAATTGCCCTCATTGGGCGATATTTTAAATAAAAATGTTACTTAAAGGAGCATTGCGCAAGTCTCTGAGTTTTTGCAGAACTATGCCCCCTCTGGCGACAAGCGAAACTGCAACCAGAGGTGTGCACGCTCATGGACCACACGCACAAGCACGCTCTACAAGCCGGTCTCTTTGAATCCATCTTCTACTTTTGTCGAAAGTTGACAAAAGTTTTGTCGCTCGAGTTGTCTTTGCTGATACGGAGAATGGCGGCGAATACACAAACCTGCCAGACATAGCCAGGTGAGCGTGAACGCGCATGACGTCACACCCAGTCTCAAATTCCGTCCCGAATCCCTCTTATTTATTTTACTGTACATTACAGAGGCAATCGCAGTGATCAGAGAAGGGCTCATTCAGCCCATCAGGCAATTGTTTTAGCATGTATGGGTTAGAAAAACGGGTATTTTTAACAGGAAATGTTGCGCATTGCACCTTTAAGGCAGACAGTAAATATTACTCCTAAAAAGAATCCACATTTAAAGGCCCCCTGAAATCAAAGTATAAGTTTTTTAGCTCTTAGTAGCCTATGTATGTCAGCCTTAAGGATATGAATAAGCTGGTGTGCTCCAAAACAAATGACAAAATTCGCATTTAGGAGATATAAGCATTCAAAAGTCTCTCGCTTCCGCTAAAATGGATTTTAATTTTAATGAATTTTTCGTATTTTAATGACATCACCGGCTTTAGACTTCAGCTTCTCATCACATCTTCTGTCCAATCAAATGTTCTCCAGAATCTGAAGCATCCCGCCCCCTATGCTATAAATAGCCTACCACCTGGCCAAAGACTGTTGACATGTCACAGAGCAATATGGGATGGAGATGTGAGTTCGGTTGCTCAACGCTCGAGTATTATTCTGTTTTCCAACTGTACGTTGGTAAAGAATGAAATGGCTAATTCATTCACACCTCTACTGCTTTATCCAACGTATCATCAATGCTCGGATTCGCTTCCATGGTGCTGTCAAGTAGGACTCTGTGAAGTATACTAAACGCTATTGGCTATTTTAAAAGGGGGAGAAGCCATTCAATATGTCCCGCCTATAGCTCCCTGTTTTTATGCGTTTTTAATGTAGGCTACAGGCTACAATATCTCTTGTTCATGTGGATCTGCGGAAACGACAAAAAAACACTGTATTCTGCTGCCTGGCCAGTAGGTGGTGGTGTCATTTTGTAAAGAAACACTACACGCCATATAGACTATATGCACATGACGTCACCGTTTTTTCCACAAATTCACGTTTTTGTAGTTTAAATGGAGAGGATAACATTTTAGTTTTCAAATATTTGCGTTAAAAAATGGTTTTCAAAAGTTTGCGTTTTCAGGCCCCCAAAACGCTGTTGTTGTATAAATGGACAGACAAAACACATAATTAAATAGGGATAATTATATGTAGCTGAGGAATTATTAAATAAAGCATAAAAGGTAGCTGTGGGATAAGTGATCCAGACCGAGGTAAGCGTTGTTAGCATCTAAACTAATATTGTTTCTAACATTATTACAAAATGTTTAAAAATTGTTTCAGGTATTCAGAATATTAAATGGTTTCTTGAATGGTATTGTGCAAAATACCATTATACCATAGCAAAAAAAAATCTTTATATTGTAATTTGAAATGTAAATCATTGTATCTTATTTATCAATCATTCATTTATTCATATTCGTAATAATACGTACTAATAATTCAATAGCCGGTCTCTTGACATGACAGCTTACTCCTAATGTGATATTGTCACTTGGTAGCACACAATTTCAGTTGATGGAATGTATCCCGAAATATAATTAGACACATTAGTTTTACCTCAGCTAATATTTCGTTTCTCTTTCCTTCAAGGACAACTGAAGCAAAAACTGGCACAGCTTATCCCACTCTTCATTACATATAAATATGTATTAGGTGTGCAGCACTAGCAAAATTTCCTTTGTCATGTTTTTATTATTCAGTCATTTATTTGTAGAATATTTAGTTTCAATGTCTTTTCATTTCAAATCACACTCCGGTTGCCCTGTGGACAGTTAACGGGGTGTTATTCACTCCACACACTGCTGTCTCTAAACTGACAGCATTAATTGGGAAATGATGCAACCTGTTTTGTTTGTGATTAGTCGTTTTGCCATCTGGACTGTTTTCTGCAGAGGAACCCTCACACATGATTGAGCGAAATGTGTCACCAAGAAAAGCTACCCACATTATATGTCACACAGGCCACATGCGAACTATCACCTTCAACGACGCCCATGAAAAACATAACGGAAATAACAAAACACCAGACTGTTTGGAAAAATATCTCAGACAATACCTTGTGATGCGTTGGTTTTTATATAAGAGCTTTCCTAACTGAATTACACAAATAGTTCTACAGTAGCTCCAAAACATAGGGGTGAATTCAGGTTGAATTGAGACACTTTTTTTCCCCCCAGTCATCTGAATTCACCCCTATTCACACATTTCTATGAATATTAACTACACTTTTCCCTCAGAATTATAAGATTATCTTTTAACCAACATGTCATATTTTTTTTTTTAATGGCTGTATAAAGTCAGTTCCCCTCAAGTTCCACATTTGAGATATTTTTGTGTCAAAGTTAGCATTTTTCTATAACATAAATGCCACTTGCTTTGATATTTTGTTATTAACATTTAAGTGTTTATGAGTGCCCAAATACATCTTGCTATACCAGCAACATCAAGCTTTTTAAAAAAGACGCAAAAAATATAACCATGATCCCATGCGACGCATCCTATATATTTCAAGTGTTCCAAGGGCTCTAAAAAGACTTAAGACTAGTTAGGTTAAACATACCTTTTGCAAGAATTTTTAAATGTATTTATTGATTTAACTGATTATTAAGGAATTGCATTTTTTTTCCTCAAGTATACAATTACTAAAACAATCATCAATCAAACCTTAATCAGAGGAAGTTTGAAGGATTGAGTGGGACAAAAATCTAATAAACGTATAAGAATAAAATAATCTAAATCTGAACATCTTTCATGTATGACCAAATAGACTTTAATATATGCCTTTGTTTGTGCATTTTCCCCATTGTTGTTCTCCAATCATAAATAAGTAAACAAAAAAAAACTTGATTCCAGTCTCTGTAGTGTCAATGTATGAAAAGCCTCTCTCTGTCTCTAGCAGAAACCTGCAAGGAATCACATTGACAAGAATTCCAGAATTCTTATGAAGTCTGAGAACAATCTGTCATAAATGTAGAGCATTCTGACCATGACCTTGCAGATTATGCCGCAAAAACCTGACAAGCTGGAAAACTTTCTGGTTCTGTTTGTCTCAATGCAGAGCTTGTTGCATTCCATATGTAACAACCTAACCTTAAGAGCAGGTAAACCTCTCTCCCCTGGCTTCAAGAGGCGCACTAGCCTTTAACGCTAGAGACTGCGGTCTTTAGCGTCCTTGTTAGCCTGCCCGTCTGCTATGTCGGAGACACCATTTCGAGTCCTGCTCGGAGTGGGGCGAGTAGAACCGGAAGGGTTACATTGGTGCCGTGACCCGGATGGGAGTGAGGTTTAGGGGGTGAGTGTAACGGAGGCCAGCTATAGTGAGAGCTGTGCAGGTAAGCCTCACTCCCCTGATCTCAAGAGGCACACTAGTGTCTAACGCTTGAGACTGCGGTCTTTACCTTGTTAGCGCACTAGAAAAAGTAGGAGACGCCAGTTTGAGTGGAGCGAGTAGGCAGGAGGGGTTACACAGAGGCATGAAAAACAAGTTGTCCTTCAGATGGTGAACATTTACTACACTCTTATATAAAAGTTGTTTAATGGTTCTTTGCAGCATTTTATATATAGCAAAAACAGGACAAAACAGGACAAAAGCACGCATATGACTCGACAAAGGAAATAATGAAAAACAGAAATAATGTCGACACACCAAGGCTCCAAAAATTTGATAATGGACTTTTAAAATTAGACTTTCATATTTAGTATTTAGTATTTTTCTTTTACCTTTTGTTCCATGGCTTTATTTATTTTTTCTCTTTGGATAATCTTTTTTTTAGGGTTTGATCAAAATATTTGTTGACTCATATTCAACATGTACGTTTAGATGAAACCGGGACAGGACAGTTTTAATTTCAACTTTTTGCTGTCATCGTCCCTAGCTGCTGAGTGCCTATTTTGGTGAAGATTGAACCGACGGCCTAGAAGGAGTTCGAAAAAAGTCGTTTTTTGAGAAAATTATTTGCCTTATTATAGCACCACCTACTGTCTGGCGGAAGTGTCTGTGCGCCTGAGTAGCAGTGAACAATTGGGACCATCCTGCCAATTTTGGGGTCTTTACAATTTACGGTCTCTGACGGCTAAACACTTTTTGGGCAAAAAATAAGGAAGAAGAAAAACAAACAATAGGGTAACAGCACTTTCGGTGTTTGGACCCCTAATGACATTAAAAACATGAAAGTGTACAAGTCACAAACAGATTACTAGTATTCTTTTATGGTGTGTTTCTTGTCACCATTCACTTTCATTGCATGGAAAAGAGCTGGAAATTCTCCCAAATGTCTTCTTTTGTATTGTACAGAAGAAAGTCATATTGGTTTGGAAGGACATGAGGGTGAATAAATAATGACAGAATTAAATGTGTTGGCTCAACTATCCCTTCAAATGCATATTTGACAGAAATGGATGCAACGAGCAGTCTATTATATGAAAAATTCAAATGGAAATTAAATCAACAATAACAAGCTTTCAAAGCCTGAACCTTGAATAGCATCTTTTTTTTGGTGTAAACCACATATTGTGATGTTGTTTGAGTCATTGGCACAATCACAAGAGCATGCCATTTTACGACAGAAATTTTTCAATACGCAGAATAATGCAATGCCACAGCTCTCTTCAGCTTTGTTCTGAATCTGGAGCCACCTCAGTTAGTTCAGGGATGTGACTGTCATATACTAACAAAGGAACACCTGGAGGTGATCCACCAGCAAACTCAGCACAGTCGAGAAAAGATCAACTGAATATTACGAAGGAATAGATAACTTTTTTGTCTGTTCCTCATACAAAGCTCTCATTCGGCTTTACACGTCTTCAAATAGAGCATGAATCACATTGGGGTCAAAACCGTCAATAAATATTAAATATCAATAAATACTATAAAAGTATATCAATAATACTACAATAACAGCGGATAGCAATAGTGATGATTGCCCACTAATTACAGTCATGTATTAAATAACTCTAAGCTACTGTATGTCAGGGACTGACCTTTGTGAGAATCAGGTGAACACAATAGTACTAGTGTTTTTGAGACACTTAGCAGGACGTCCTCTAATCGTGCCTCTCTCAAGTCAAAGCCAAAAAAAGAGATTACCTCTGAAGTTACAACGGGTTGTATCCTCTCAGCTGCAGTGAGAGAACGGAGGATCAAGGAAGCAGGATCTGGCAACCACTAAAGATTGGCAGCATGGAACAGATGGTCTGGAGGAGAGAACGATGTGGACATGCAAGGAAGGAGTGCAACCCTGAACACAGATAAGCGACGAGGCTGCTGATGAGACCGCTGCTGTATAATCAGCAATGGAGTAATCCTCCTTCAGCCCACACTCAAAGACAATACACTCATAAAGTTTCCAGAATGGCTTTCACAGCCAAAGGGAAATTTCTGTCATTGTTTACTCACCCTGTCACCCTTCAAACCATGTGAATTTCTTTCTTCTGCAGAACACAAAAGGAGAAATAAAACAAAAAACAACATACTTGCCGCTCTTTACCATGCAATTACCTGTAACAGATCTATCCAGGTGGAGCTGGGGAAGGTGGAGGGTTTCTGAAACCGCGCTGCAAACTGCTTACAGCAAACGCTAAACAAGTATTTAAAGGGCCCCTATCATGGATTTTTTAAAATGACTGTTCGTGTAGTGTGTAAAAAAGCTCTAAGTGAATGAAAACATCCTGCAAAGTTTTATATCTGAAAGTGCACCGTATATAAAGTTATTGTCTTTCAAAAGTGAGAGTCGACTGAGTCTATGAAATGAATTGTTTTTGAAATGTGTTATGCAATGGGCGTTTTTGTTCTCGACGCGCTGGTCTCGAAGCGCTGTACACGGTAGACCAATCACAACAGACTGAGCTGTCTGGCCAATCAGAGCAGATAAACTCGCCGAAAGGAGGGATTTAGAGAGATTGATTCATTTGACGAGCCGTTTTGAGAATCATGGAAAATGTGATGATGTGCAAATGTATATTGTGAGGAAATTAAACAGTTTTTTTTTACATTAAATGTGTGTAAACATGTTGTAGGAGACTCTACAACAACATTAGGAAACTTTAAAATACCATGGGGCACTTTAAAGGTTGAGCAGCGAGCTCAATTGCTACTGATTGAGCAGGAACCAATCAGCCTGTGCCATCTAGAGTTTCATGACAAAACTTTTGTTGGGTTTTTAGCACAGTCATATGTCATATGGAGTTCATTTTATGGTGCTTTTTTTAATAATTTTTGGAGCTTGACAGTCCCTGGTCACCATTCACTTTCAGTGTATGGAAAAGAGGAGCGTTAAAGGGATAGTTCACCCAAAAATGAAAATTCTGTCAGTAATTACTCACCCTCATGTTGTTCCAACCCCGAAAAACTTTCATTCATCTTCGGAACACGAATTAAGATATTTTGGATTAAATCTGAGAGCTGGATCACTCCTCCATAGGCTTCTAAGGGATTGAAACTTGCCAGCCCAGAAAAGTTATTAAAGACATCGTTAAAATAGTCCAAGTGACTACAGTGGCTCATATCTTAAGTTTATCAAGCGACGAGAATACTTTTTGTGCGCAATAAAAACAAAAATAACGACTTTATTTATAGAGTTCAAGTAGTGTAACAGCGCAGCGCTTCTGTGTTGTACGTCACACGCTCACTATTTAACGTCTTGTTTTGTGTTCTAAAGAAGAAAGAAAGCCATTGGAACAACATGGGGGTGAGTAAATTATGACATAATATTCATATTTAGGTGAACAATCCCTTGAAAATACATAACATTTATTAGAAACCATCAGTGTTTAAGCTCAGCTTTGAAACATCAAGCATAAATCTGATTTTAATGGACTGGAACAAATGTACTTTATAAAATCTCTGCTTTTTTGGAAGTAGAAATACTCTTTTTGAGTCTTGCATTATTCAGGATTAAATGTATTATTTATGGATTTGTAAAATTTTTATCAGGGAAACGTGGTGTGAGGTACATGCAGTTATGAGTTTTGCTCTCATCAAAGTGAAATAAAATCATTTGAATAAATAATGATGACACAAAAACATCCATTCAGCCTAATGATGCTCCAAAGGCGGAGGGTAATTTTACGGAATATTAATCTTTAAATGGTGCAAAGTGCATCAGAAGTTGTATAGACTAAAGGTCTGCGTGAAATAATAAATAATAAAAACTTTGTAGGTCTGCATGATAATTTCACCATATCTCTCCGAAAGTGCCGTCTCTGTCGAGCTGGTTTACTTACGCATATTAGTATGTGTGCATGCATCTCCGTGCCTACTGCAAGTCTTCTTTTGAAGCTACTTTTTCAAAATCACCTTGGGCTTGATCTACGCAAACAGCTGAATCAGCTCTCAGCACTGGCTGTTATTCACAAAGTCAAGCGTTGTTTGTTCCAGGTTTCTCATCTTAAAAGCTTCGTTTGAGTTCACAAAAGAGGCAAGATGAAGGCTGAGCTGAACCGCAGCCAGTCTAACGGTGCTCATTCAGTCAGCATTTTAATTATAAGTGGTGATCGCTAAAGCAAACATTACTTTGACTCGTGTTAATATTTAGGGTTGGGTTGTTCATGATAGGTAAATAAATAAAAAAATTTAGACACTAATGTGATGATAATTATAATAAATAATAGTTAGTCTTTATTTTAACACGATATAAATGTAATGAGGACCAAATTCCAGTGAAATATCTTCACAATCCCTTATGATGTCTTTACATCCTTCATTATGTGTGTATTCAGAGTGGCAGTTTCACTCTGCAGATGATGAGGTTATGATACAGGACACTATCTGAAATAAACAATTGAGTTTAGAGTTACATTGTGTCTCTTCCATTTGATTATTTAAAAAGAATTATGTTCGTGAAGGCCACAATTAGCAAAACAGAATGAGCCCTTTACCATGTTAAAAGTAAAAAGTGATATAAAGTCATGGTACAAATGTAATGTTTTTTTTTTTGTGACTGGGTATGTTTAGGCATAAATTCATTTAAAAAAAAAAAAATCAAACAATATGGATAATAAATTACATATCTGTGTTACTTACTTAGTGGAGAAGAGAAGATATCCTTAACTGAACAGAGCTACTCACACTAACATGCGCTGTTAAACTAAAAGAGAAAAATACATGATTGTTAGGAAACGATTGTTACAATTTTTAAAGTTGTAATTTATAGACATTTTAAGAAAGAAATAATTTACCTGTTGAGAGTATGTTGACAGTATGTGTAGTAATTGTAGTTATAGCTGAGCTCCAGAAAATCAGGAATGAGGAGGCTTTGACAGTTACAGATTTTAAAAAAACTGCATTAATAAGTTGGGAAATACATCTTTTTATTGGTATAGCCCATAAAAACTATGTTAAACTGTGAGCATAAACACTTAATAGCACTTGAACAATAAAAAAATATAAAATAAATCCTAAAAGAAAGTCTGGAAAAACTAGAGTAAAGTTTAGTGACTGGATCTCTGAGCTGGTGTGAGTATACTCAGCGTATAGCCTACTAAATGAAGCAAGGGTGTAAAGTTACATTTAAGCTATTTTGAGGAATGAATACATTATTTTTCACAGAAAAAAAAAACTTTATATATGTTATTTTGGTGAGTTTTAAGGGATACAATTATTCACTACCGGGGGACTTTAACAACACAGCAGAATGTTTTGGCAGAACAGTGCCAAGTTTTAGTAATTGTGATACACAAATGTTTTTCAGGAAGCATCCTGTCTGTTTCACACTGAATGGCATTCGCGCAGTTTTCCCCCCTCACACCTTGGCACGGCGTGCTAGCAGAACAGCTGTGGTGATGAACTCATCCTGGGGCTCTACCTTTGCTGTAAGGCGAACGTCTCGACATGTCCTGTCCGGACACAACAAAACTGCCAACTCCCACAGGAGTGGTGGCCCACCGCCAACTCCATTACATCTGAGTGACCAACGCTAACGCTGAGGGCTTGGACACAGCTCTGATTTTAGACTCAATAGGTCTGATGTTATGACAGGTTGTCGCATCTCCCTCCAGTGGCTGTTTGCAAGACAGATGAGGAAACCAGTGGGTCAGCAGAAGTACATGCAACCCTCCCTCTTTTAATCTTTTGAAAAAACATTTGCACGATTAGCGTTGTTGTATTGTCAAGTTCAGTTGGTTAAGCTTTTCCCCGGTCATATAAATGCAAATCTATGTGTGCTGATAACTACGTTAGCTAGAAGCTAGTTAGCTGGATCTGTGATAATCATTAAGCAGTATCAGGGAGAAACTAACTACAATTAATAATGCGTCTATGTTTATGTATCTTAAGGGGTTTTAAAACACTTTACTATAGACTTTCCAATAACAAGATACTTTAGTTTTGTTCCCAAACCAATTAAGCACAAACCTTTCCCTATATGCAGTCACCTGTCAAGAAGAGTTCAGACTCCATGGATTAAGTTTGAATTGAGTTCAGTGATCCCATGGACAGATCCGATAGTAACAAACAATAAATGTGCGGTCAGTCACACTTTATATTAGGGTCCAATTCACACTATCATTAAAGCTGCAGTCCGTAGTTTTTCCTCTTTGTCGCCATCTCTGTTCGAAATCTGCAATTGCAGTTATTCGCGGAATTATCAACTTTACGTGGGTTGTGCCTCGGCGCTGCACAGCGTGGATGAATCCAATGTTTTGAAGAGAATTGTACAGCTGTCAGTCACCGCGCCGGTGTGGATACTGGCATTCAGAATCACAGATTCTACTTTTTGGAAGTAAGACCAACATGTTCACTGGAAAATGGAAAATGGAAAACAAGTAATATCCACTTTTGTTCTGACCAACTAAGGGTAAAAAAGCATTGCAGTAAATTGCGCTGATTAAATCTAACGATTGCTTATCATTGTCAAACCTGCAAATTTTACTTTGTTCTCAAATTGTTAATGTTAACAACATCAGTACTGCGTGACTACATTTAATGCCCTTCCGATATTTATCCTTGTTTTCGCATGGGCCCAGTTGCAGTCTCTTTTTTTCTGTAGCAACTCCGAAGTCTTTTGCATTTTACAACGGGTGAATCTCCAGTTGTCTCTGGCGATTGTCTTTTGAACTTTACATGTACAGATGTGACGTAATGACGCAAAGACATGCACGAAACCCATCAGTACCACTGGAATTAAAAACGTTATTACAAGCGTACTGTTTTGAATCGAGCTACGGCTAGCAGATAGTTTTGAAAACTGGCTGGTTATGTACTTGCTCAAATTTATTTTGGTTAATTTTTGAACCCCAAAAAGTTACGGACTGCAGCTTTAATTATTTAACTACAACTTTTGCCTTACTGCAGCAGTTAGTAAGGTAAGTTGTTAAGTTTGGGTAGGATTAAGGGATGTAGAATAAGGCATTAATATGTGCTTCACAAGTACTAATAAACAGCCATTATCCTTGTAATATTCATACTAATAAGCAAGTTAATAGTGAGAATTGGATGGTCACATTTGTTTATGGAATTTGAGCGATGCAGCATGACAAAATGCTTCAAGTGGATTTGATAAACAGTTAATTCAGTCCTTGCACAGTCTTCTTTTGTAAACTTTATCTGTTCATCTGTTAAAATTTTAATGTTGTCACCTTAATTGAGATCCTTATTGTTTTGTGGTAGATTAATACTGCTTTAATTGCAAAGTATAAAATATATTTTATGTTTGTTTTTCTCGTAAAAAAGATTGCCGCCTTCAGGCTTCAATTTATTTTTGTTGGCAGTTTTTGTGTAGCTTCTTTCTCAAAGGAGTTGCTTGCCTTTAGTTTCAGTAATTTAAATCAGATTATATCTTAATGGCAAAGTAGCAGTCTCTGCTAGTAACTCGGTTGCTCGCCTGACTTAACTGTGACAATTTCCTAATTAAAGCATTCGTAACTTAATTAGCAGTACTTCACCACCTCTCATTAATCATTACATAGACCACCCTGCACCCTTTCCGATATATGCTTCGGTCTAGATCTAAAAAATAGGTTTGATACCAGTGATTTTTCGGCCCATTTTCTACTCTCTCATTTGTCCAAGGTCAAAAAGGTGAATTAGCATGTTTTACAGTCTCCCATGTGACAAAAGTCTCTGATAGAGACTTATTTTAAATATTCCCTCATAGAGATAAAGCAAGGTCAGAGGGAGGATTGATGCGTCGTTCACCCCGAAATCCCATAAATTTTTACCCTCATACACAAATGAGTTATTGGAAGAAATTTTTTATTCAAAACATCTTTGCAAAGGTAAACCCAAAAGCCTTGATGGTATGGCATTTGTGTCAAAACAGTGGTTCTCAACTGGTTTGGCCCTTGGACCCAAATATTCCCATGGTCATTAAGCTGGAAAATGTAACCCATTTTTTTTTTTTTTAAATAGAGGATGGAACTAGTAATGCGTAAGTAGCTTACGCTATGGGAAAACTCCTTTTCTCGAGAATATTGAAGCCATTTTTTTTTTAAACGCAGTGTGGCTGCACAGCATACACAGATGAACAGAGAGCTCGGTCATTGGCTGTGCTGCGGCAACTGCACGAACCTATGACGGGGCGACTCAGACGCAAAGTCCAATCAGCACAACTCGAGCCCTGACGCGTCAGAGCCCGCCAAGATGGCGTGGCCAAGGGCTATATATTGCGCCCATCAGTCGTCAGAGGCTTCAGATTAAATCGACTGAAGCGATACTTGACCAAAGCACAGGCACGGCAAGTTACGCAATACTCGTTCCCTCCTCTCAGGGAACCGAGGTTACGTTAGTAACCAAGATGTTACCTTTCGAGAGGTCTCTCCTGTTGCGTAAGTAGCTTACGTTATGGGAACCCCATGTAAAACGTTGTGCGTGCTTATAACTTCGCTCTAATATCAGCCTGAGGCAAGGTGCCTGAGCCGTCAGAGTAAAGTATGAATCCCAATAAGCCGGTCAGAGACGGGCTTTATAAGGGAAGAAAAAGAGTGGCCTAATGAGAGACCACTCTTAATAATAAATGAATGTATATGTATAGTATACATAATATATATGTGAAGTTTTAGTATGAAACCCCATAAGTGGAACTGAGACGGGCTTCATAAGGGAAGGAAAAAGAGTGACCTAATGAGGAACCACTCTAGTAATAGATGAATATATATGTATAGAATACATTATACTATATATATATATATATATATATATGAACCTTAGTTCGTGTAAAACAGGACCGGATACAATCGGGCCCACGTTTTAATGATATATGTGTTTACACATGTCACACTGAAAGTACCCTGGAATGCGGGGTGGGGACTTGTAGGTTATAAAACCTGATAAATGTGGACGGCTAGGGCCAGCCGGCTGCCGCACAGATATCCTCGATAGGTATTCCACTTGACCAAGCCCATGACGAGGCCATGCCTCTCGTGGAATGAGTTCTGATGCCTAAGGGGCAATGAAGGTCCTTAGCTTCATAAGCCAGCGCTATAGCTTCAACTATCCAGCACGATAATCTCTGCTTTGAGACAGCGAGACCCTTGGTATGGCCGCCAAAGCACACAAAAAGCTGTTCTGACTGTCTGAACGAGGCAGAACGCACACTCTGAGAGCCCTGACGGGACAGAGTAAATTCGCGTCACTTTCGTCTACTGGTGACGAAAGAGCCGCTAGGGAAATAACCTGTTCTCTGAAGGGAGTGGAGAGTACTTTAGGAATATACCCGTGTTTTGGCCTAAGGACGACCCTGCAGTTGTTAGATCCAAATTCGAGACAAGACGCGCTTGAGACAGCGCATGTAAATCACCCACTCTTTTGACGGAGACGAGCACCAGCAAAAGAGCAGTTTTGAGCGAGAGCTGCTTCAGGTGTGCAGTCTGAAGTGGCTCAAATGGGGCGCCCTTTAGTGCATCCAGGACCGTGGAAAGGTCCCAAATACAAATACGGACAATGAGATTGTTTCTTCCTAATGATTGTCCGGCAACAGGATGCTGTTATGGCCGCAACATACACTTTGAGCGTGGAGGTGGTGCGGCCCACGTCCAAAAGCTCTTATAAAAGGCGAGTACACTGGGTATCTCGCAAGAGTGTGGGTTCAGGCTTTTAGTATTACACCAGCCAGAGAACACCTTCCACTTCTGAGCATAGAGGTGCCTGGGCGAAGGCGCTCTTGCTTCGGTAATAGTATTCAGCACTCCACCCGGGAGGCATCCGGGTACCCGTTGAGGGGCCATACATGAAGGGCCCACAAGTCGGGACGGGGATGTAACATCGTCCCGTTGGCCTGTCTGAGGAGGTCTGTCCTCAGCGGAATCGGCCATGGGACTGATTTCAGTATTTGTGTCAGCTCTGAGAACCATATCTGAGTTCTCCAGAGAGGGGCTATGAGAAGCACTGCACATTTTCTCTCCCTGATCCGTTTGATGACCTGTTAGGTAGCATCGTGACCGGGGGAAAGGCATACAGAGGACGATTCGGCCATTCGTGGGCGAGTGCGTCTGTGCTCTTCGAGAAAAATAACGGGTAATGAGCGTTTTCTTCGGAGGCGAAGAGGTCAACCTCTGCTTCGCCGAAGGTGCTCCATATTAACTGAACCATCAGAGGGTGGAGAGACCATTCTCCTGGAAGAAGCTTGTCTCTGGATAACATATCTGCACCCCGGTTCAGAACGCCTGGCCCATGAGTTGCTCTCAGCGAGCACAGATTGTGCTGGGACCATAGAATGAGACTCCTGGCCATGTTGTGCAAGGAGCTCGACCTGAGGCCGTTTCATTTTCTTTGACTTGGTCACTCCAAGACCCACTCAAAACAGTCTCACAAGTTGAGAAACACTGCCATAATTCACTGGCTTCCAGTTTCACTTTGAATTGACTTTTAAGAACTTAATTAGAGATGAACAGATACAAAATTTCTCCGCCAATACCGATATCCGATTATTCAGAATGATATCTATAAAGCATTATCTATTGTGAAGGGTCATTTCATTTTGGTTGTTGTTGCGCTGTGCTGGAATTTATTTACAAGGAAGTACCGTGTCTATTTATGGGTATAGCTACAGTAACGTCTTCAGCTTGTCAGCCTGAGATCCTTTCTAAACTGGTTATATCTCTTAAACCTAGTAGTGAATGTTTTATGAGCAGTAGGATAATATAGGATAATCTCTCTTTTTTTTAGTCAAGCAGAGCCAAAGCACAACCAAAATAATGTTCTTTTTTTTTTTAAGTTTTCTGTTGTTTTTTTTTTTTACCGCTGAAGTGCCAAATGTTACAGTGCATCTTTAAAGGAATAATCAAATCATACTCAGTCATATGACTCACAAGAACCAATAAGGTTTGATATTTCTGATATATTGCCATCATCGATTCAGGTTCTGTATAAATTAGTTGATCAGTGATTTGATTTGAGAGTTAATAACAACTCAAATGTCTCTCTATTCACCATACAAAGCAATCATATTGCTGCAGAAGCTACCGTAATGTCCTTTTTGGAGCTTGAAACTTTGGACCCCATTGGCTTTCATTATGTAAATAGAAACAACTTGAACATTCTAGACATAACAAGAAATAAATGCAAACAGGTCTGGATTATGGGTAACTCAATTAAGACCATTTTCATTTTTAGGTCAACTAAACATTTAAACTTCCTTTAAAAACACAAACATCATGGATAAAAATTGTCATTTAAAATACAGTTTCAAAATACCGATCCTCTACTAACTATATGAAGCGTCTGACTGAAAACCAGCTAGAGGGACACGAGCATTACAGACATCAAATGGGTTTTGAATGCTGTTTCATGCTGACTTTTACCTGTTGTGGTTGTTGGCTGATAGGAAAGAAACTGATGTTAACATTGGAAGGTTTTGTTGTTGAGCTCAGGACCTTTAGCCTAGCATAACACATGCTAAGCCATGACATTCAGTAAATGCCTCAAAAGCCAGTGATCCATGTCTGTTGTCAAAAACCTGGGTGTTATTTTTTGTCAGCTAGGTGATTGATACCAGCAGATAAAATGTCAGAAGGTCGTTTTTTGATGGCTTTTTTTCTCCTCAAGCCTTTTATAGGTCCAGACATTGAAAGCTCTTTTGCTTCTTTCTTCTGGTTGACTTAGCACTACATGAAATATCTAATATCTAAAATATCTAAAATACACCAGATTCGAAATATATTCATAATTCTGCTTTGCTAAAAATAGAGAACTATGTTAGACACATTTGCTTTCACTCTGTGCCTGACCATTATTTGAATTATTAATAATAATTAATAAACATGGAACCTCACATGTGTGACCTTATGGGTTTACCATATTTGATGCTAAATTAAATCCGTCTAAACATTCATTTTGGGTGTACACAACTTAACCATTATTTTCAAAAACTTTTTTTTTATTATAATTTTCACTATAATTTTTTTTGCACTATAGTTGCACCACATTGCTACGTTAATCCTCAATTTGGCATAGTTTTTAAATTGCTTTAAAATTCTATTTAAATACAGAATTACTTTCCTGTTTTTTCTAAATAAAAATAAAAGATTATGCAAACCCCTTTTAATACATTTTTATTTTCAGGAATTTACCGGGTAAGGACAGGACAGTTGTATCATCATAAAACAATTGACTTTTATAAATTCTAAAATTAAATCTAATTTTATATAAAGTATAGACACAAGTCATTGTATGTATTAACTTGCATTTTTTCATGTGCTTTTAAATAAATTCATAGATTTAGACTAAATAAATCAGCATCAGGTCATTGACCTTTATGACAGTGACGTGACTCTTCGTTCTTGTGCCTTTTATTCTTCCAACGCATTACGGGATCTTGTTTGTTTTGGAGTTCGCTGATTTGGAATAAATTTGCTCCTCATCAGCAGATGTAATCATCTAATAAATTCAATGCTTTCTGGACCTGGTCGGATGATTCAGCATTAACACAATCCGGTATCTTTTAATCAGGGCTGAAATTAAACCTCTGAAATTGATTTAATTTGACGTGTTTGCTCTTGTTGGCAATAATTACAAACCCGCCACGAAGTGCTTTGCAGCACACCTACTGACTCAAATGCCTCTTCCCAGATATAACAGACCTGCATCTTGTCATGTCGATTATAAAGTGTGGAAGTCCAGGGGGAGAATGCTGGCTCTTCACCATCTGTGCTAATATTTAAAAAACAAGTCTGCACAAAGGGCCAGAACACTGAGAAAGATAAAGAAAGGGAGAGGAAAAAGAGAGACGTAGACCGAAATGGGTTCCTTCACCTCAAAAAAACAGTAATGCCAGTGTCATTAATTGGCTTGTCAGCACAGATGCGACTCGAGAGAACAAGGAGGGGCGGCACTGTGAGTTCATGCGACTTCAGGTTTTGTATTCAACTCTCGGAGAGGTCGCAACAGGGCGCTATATAAGTGTCATCATGTGCACTTGAAAAACTAGTCATGTTTGAAAACACCGTATGACCGTAACAAATATTGTCATCTTCATAAGAGAGATCTTCTGAAGAAACCCTGATGAGATGCTTATAGATGCTTGTTACGCAGCACGTTTGATCTATCTATCTATCTATCTATCTATCTATCTATCTATCTATCTATCTATCTATCTATCTATCTATCTATCTATCTATCTATCTATCTATCTATCTATTGTGTTGGGAAGGATATTGGTAATGTAATATGTTAGAGATTACAAGTTACCTTAAAATGTATTAAGTAGTTTAACTTTTTTAATTACTTTATTAATGTAATGTAACTGATCACTTTTCTAAATTTCTAACAAATGTTTTCAACAGTTAATCATTTTCAAACATTTAAGCCAGACAGGGTTGACCAAAATACTTCATCACTTGAATTAAGATTACAATAGTTACATTTTAAAGCACAGCCACCACAAAATCAGACGTTAGCACCTCTTTTTTACTTTGAGATCGTTCTGAGGTTAAATACAGATTTCTAGATGAAATGATTTTTCAATTTCCAGCACTGGAACACATTTTTATCACTCGCCATGGTGGCCACTCTCAGACAGGTTGTAGCCTAAAGCTTTGCACAGCAATGTGGATTGATGTAATTGGCAGACGTGGTGCGCTGCAAATTCAAACAAGAGAACCAATCAAAAGCATCAGAATAGCATCGCTTTAATAAATTACCTTTAAATGGCAGGAGGCATTGTGCACATCATAAACAGGCAAAGCAACAAATTAATATTATTCAACATATCCTAGCTTTTTACAGAAATATATTCAGATGTAACCACCTTTGTAATTGTTAAGTTAAGTAACAGATAACAGTTACGTTTATTTATATATTACTATAATATTACTATATACTATATAGTCTCTATCTATCTGTCTTCAAAATTAAAGGCTTTTAAAACCTTACAAAAACTTTACAATAAGGTCTCAGTTGTTAACATTATTTAATGCATTGACTAACATGAACTAAAATCATTTAATTTTTGCAAATACACAGATATACTCAACCAATTGTGAAAAGAGAGACTCTTTTGAATGTAGAAAACTAAATAGTCATGACATCCCTAGTCTAACAAAAAAATTAAAATAATAAAAATTAGATAATAGATGTTCTGTTTTAAATTGAAGTTGATTTGCTTGAGAATTTAGCTATTTGAGTTTGGAAACCTAATGGAGGAATTGCATTAAAACTGTGGGATGTGGACAGGAAATGACTGCCCAAATGTTTGGAATCTTCTCAATTAGTTATGGTTGATTATGTGATGGAGAGCTAATGAAGTGGGCTTTAATTAAAATATTCAATGATTATAAGACTTTTTTGAGGTCCATTTTAACATACTCAATCATTTTTAGCACTAATTGAAGATTCATTAGGCAACTTGACGCTGCGTGCAATAATATTGTTTAATGGCTCTAATGGAAATTTTGTTTGGCCTCTACAGGTGCATGGACTCTTGTAGCTTCAGCTGCCAATGAAGAGCGAAACAGTGAGCTTTTTAAATAATTGACACCTCACGTCTGAAAACACCATATATGCCGGAAACTTCCGAAGGGACAAGAAATGATGAGAATTGGTTCGGAAAAAAAGGTTGGTCTCACAGAGGAAATATAACATTAAGTTCAATGATTTCCTTCCTGTCACAGGTAAAATTACATCGCCGCCATTTGATTTCCCCATGCTGACTCAAATAAAAGCATCTATGGTGTTCCTGTTCTGTCTCTTTCAGTTTTTTACTCCGAGCTAAAGCCTTTCCCTAGAAACCAATTTTGCCACTTCATCATCAGGTCAAGTGTTAACAAGTCCGTTTTGCTGCCGCAGCTTTAGCAAGCTCAAATTTGTAATTGTGTTTTGTGAAAATCAAACCTCATACCGCAGTCTTGCGCGTAGCTTCCTCTGCCACCATTCTAATAGCAGCAAAGTGAAAATGTAGCCTCAAAACAATGATAAAAAGCTACAGGTTTGTCAAATCGTCAGGAAGCCATCAGGTTTACTGATCACGCCAGAAGTGTGGATTCCCACAAATCCACTTCAGTTAAAATTGCCTTCAATACAGCTTTCATAATATAGGCTATTACATTCATAAGAGTCAAAACCAGACGTTGTAGCCTCTGCATTCTCAAGTTATCCTGCGTGTTGAGATAAACTGCAGTATATATAATTTCCCCTTTTTTCATCCATACTTTATTGCAACGCTTGTAACAGGAGTCATGCCTGGCATAAAAAAAAACTGCTCTGCATACAAAACTCAACTGAGTTAGCAGCATTGATAAAAAGACGGTCTCAAGATACATCTGTGTTTCATTACTTGTAATTGATTGGATTATGTACGTGTTGTTTTGTCTCAGTTTGTGTAATTATTGTTGATGAGCTCACCATGAAAAATTCCATTGTGATGGCAATAAATACAAATAAATAAAGTACACTGTACATCACTGATTAAAAAAACAACAACTAAGAAACAGTAATTTCAATGAAAAATGTGAAGTGTCAAACAGGAAATGTCAAAACTGTATTTTACTTTAAAATTACATGAGATTGTAACGCAGTTCGTTGTTGCGGGAAGAAAGGCGGCGGGAACCGGTTAACATTTAAAGACTTTAATAACAAAATTCAAAATGAAAGTAAAGACAGCAGGCCCTCACGGCCCTCGGCCTCATCCTGCTCGCCACAGAGATATTTGATTTTTTTTTTACTGTTAACTTTACCGTTTACCGTCTTTTATCGTTAAAATTACAATAATTTTTTACAGGACACACAAGAACAAATGACATCCAATTTCACTGACATCCAACTGCACAACTTTTGATTTGAAGATGATATGTCTCGAATATTCAGTGAATAATGATTTTGATTTCGGTTCATCACAAGTTAAGAAATTAAGAAGATATGGAATATAGTACATTAGTCATATTATGGACTTTTATTTTTGTCTTTTTTGGAGCTTGACAGACATGTGTCCGAAATCACATAGGCTACTCTCTAATTTTTTTATTACTTTGCTACCATTATTAATTTGGATATACTACTTTTTTTCACATGCTATCTTTGTATAGTGGGAAAGTATGCATATTCAGATGCAGCCACCATGTACTGCCATTGGTAAAAAGCAGCGTGACAATTAATTAAAATGTTTCCTTCACTTAAATTGGGATGGGGGATTTTGATCTATTCCTTTCATTGTCAGAAAATTTGAAGATTGCTTCTCACCTTTGTGAGATCCAGGGATATCACTCTTTTCCTCGAAGGCTAATATCTTTCATTAGGGCTTCAAGTCCTCGCGGGAGTCTCACGGTACTCTCCCAGACCACTTGCTCCTCCATCCTTGAAATTGAGGTCTGGAATGAATCTTATCACCTCTCATTAGCTTCATTCCCATTCTCCTCAGCCCCTTTTATTGTTTAACGTTAACCTCCTCACATCACGGCAGAGCACCGTTCACGCTTTTGGGGGAATTATGTTCCGCCAGGCGCATTTCATGAAAGTCGATCCCTGACTTCTTATTCTGTCCCCCAGTGGATGCAGTTTATCAGGTGACACTTCCGCATCCAATTGTGCAAATGCACTGTGGCTCAATTCAGTGTTTGCTGAAACATGCCAGACTTTTAGTCTTTCCATTATTTTGGTTTTACAACAATTTTAAGTGCCAGATGAATCAGGTGGCTTCTTTTAAAGTCGGCATGAAACGGAAGTTGAGATTGTCATTTTTTCCTTGTTGTGACGTATATCCGAGTGAAACGGCTTCTGAAATTAGAAAAAAATGGAAAGTGAGGCTTGATTTCGTCCTTCGGAAATTGATTGGATCGTTGGCGGTTGGGCGTTGCAAACAAAATGGAGGCAGATTTGAATGCCAGTTTACATTCAGTTGTGGAGGATTTCTCTCCACCGGACCGGACTCCCCACCGTTACCCTCCCATGAAGGATTTTTTATTGAGGAGCCCGGCGACGAGAATGAGGACTGCGATGACTGACACTGACAGGTTCTCTGAGAGGCGGTGCACCGATAGCCGCACCCTCATCGGCTCTGGCCGCACCCTTTCGCCATGGCACGTGACCGAAAGAGAAGAGAGGTCGTTTCGAGGGTAGCCTGGTTAAAACCAGACCCTTCTCAGTTTGAAACTGAGTTAGGGTCTGCCAAAGCTCCATAGACAAATCATTTCCAAAGGGACGTCACCAACGGACGTTCCTCAAATGCCTCTTGGCGCAATTGGATAGACCTAAAAACCAATCAGAGCGATGAAGGAGATGACGTATGCAGAGGGCTCTCGCTAAGACAGTCTATGGCTAAGACCCACCCATTAGTTTAGTATTGACCAACGGGGCTCGTTGTTATGGGAAGGAGGAGGCGGAAACCAGCAAACATTCACACATTTTAATGACAAAATAAAACAAATACAAAGTCCCTCACGGTCGACTGCCGCCACACATAAAACAAAACATCAAATAAAATTCAGGCCTGTCCTCTCTCGATCTTCACCGTCGTCGCTCCTCATTTTATGCTTCCGCTCCTCCATGAGAGATGCGAGACCGGCCTCACTCACGCCTCGATCGTCCTGCTCGCCACACTGGTATATCAGACTTTTGCCGAATCCAGTCGGTAAGACAGCGATAACATGTTTTTTAGACATTAAGGCTTTGTGTTGTTCTTTGCTCGGGTTATAACGAAAAGGAAATTTTTTAATCGCTTAAAACAGACGCTATAGCTGATTCGAATGAGTGATGTTCGACGGCAGCATCCATCTTTGTAATGTAGGCTTCAAAATCCCAGCGCTGTCGTCATCATGTAAAGCCCGCCCCAACGTTTCTGATTGGGGCCGCGATTTCTGCGGACTGGAAATGGGCTTGAATGAGCTCTTTGCCAGACTAACTTTCAGAGCAAATCTAAATTTGCCGGAAGTTGTCTGGATTTTCCCAGGCTATTTCGAGGGTGGAGGGAAGGGTAATGTATTTGATTAAAGATTATAAGGGTAGGCCTACATGAATTAAAAAATAATAATGAAGTCCACAGATAAATAATTTACAATAAACACTACAATATTACATATAAAAAGAAGATTTGTCAAATTTGATTTCATGCCGACTTTAACCCTCTCGGGTCTAAAGGTGATGATACACAGGGCAATTTTTTGAGCAATGTTGCTGGGCAATCTTGCTGAGCGATTGTTGCTTGGCCACTTTCTCATTGATGGGCAAATACATCAAATGGGCAATACATTTCTTTCTGGATAATTTAGATTGGTCGTGGGCCCTGTGTCTCATCTGGTTGCCCATTGACGGCAACATTGCCCAGCAACATTGCTCAAAAAGTTGCCCTGTGTATCATCCCCTTAAGGGGTTTTTGAGGTCCTTGAGATGTTTTGACATGCCCTGACATTTGTGCTTTTTTCAGTTGCTTATAACTGTGAACTAACATGAAAAGTCCAAATCTTTTTTATTAACTAACATTAACAAAGAATAAGTGCTTTGAAAAATATATTGCTCACAGTTAGTTCATGTTAGTCAATGCATTAATGTTAACAACTGAGACCTAATTGTAAAGTTTTTGTAAGGTTTTAAAAGCCTTTGATTTTGAAGATAGATAGATAGATAGATAGATAGATAGATAGATAGATAGATAGATAGATACTGTAGATAGATAGATAGATATCATACTACTATTTGTCTCTGTTTTCAATGACTCTTATTTTGCCTGTGTTCAGTTCCTGTATGTTTAGTTCCTGTTTCCTTAGTTGCCATATTTAAAGGTGCTCTAAGCGATCCTGGGTGACGTCACTTCTTGTTGACGTTCGAACTATTGTCAAACAAAACGGAGGCTAGCTAGACCCTCCCTCCTCCGCATCTCGTCTCCTCCCCCTCCCAGGGCCGTTTGAAGGAATTTGGGGGCCCCAAGCAAAATAGACATGGAGACCCCCCCCCCCCCGGGTTATTAAATATTAGTTATTAAATATTAAATAACTAACAATTTACCATCTATTAATGATGGTTCTTATAAAGTGTTACCGAAAACTTAAAGATATGTTAGCATTTCGATATTTTGATATTAGAAGGGAAGGGATGCTGCTTTCACTACCAATGCATAAAAACATCCCAAGCTAATGTTTGATACACGGAATTTATTGTGTGGTTTTCCTAACCCCCATTGGTAAATAGATTATCACGGTGGAAAAGTTAGTATAGCATGCTATGCCACTTTCATCAAAACCTATTACAAAGCTATAGCAATCATGTCATGTCATTAAATAAGATAAACGGATCTGCGTCTTCCTTAAACCGTTAAAAAACATATTACATTATGTAACGTTAACCATATTCCGTCCGTTCGAAAAAAAATGTGCAGCATTTGCCGTCAGGAAGGTAGCTAACATAAACATATTTTTGCTAGCCTAACGTTACCTGCTGCAAAATTACACCATTTGTACAAGACAAGTAGAGCTATTTTTATGCAGTGTAATTTATCACTTTACCACTATCTGGTATTTTTCTTATCCTCCTCTTCCTTTCTCTTCTTTCTTTTCTGGCTTCCTGAAGCATAATTCCGCTTCATGATGACTGCCGAGGAGGTTTGTATTTGCCGGCAGTAGAGATCGCGTGGTTGGCTGGCTGCTGTCAGCGACTACTGAGAGGGCCCCCTTGAGGGGGATTCCGATAACAGTGTCATTGCACTTTACTGCATTGACTATCAAAGGGGCGCTCACAGTTTGTCGTTGCATTTTATTCTTAAACAGTCGTTGTCTTGGGGCCCCAGTCCAGCTCGGGGCCCCAAGCAATTGCTTGGTTTGCCTGTCCTGTTCCGACGGGCCTGCCCCCTCCCTTCCCTTCCTACCTGAATGTCGGACTGGAAGCCCTTCTGCCGGCGGAGTTCTCGCCATCTTTCGAATGCTTTACCGATGTAAATTCGGTACTTCGCGCATTCTTTGTCCTTTTCCCTCTTCTTTGTAAGTTGATCATCGGAACGTCGTCTCTTTGGTCGTGTGTCGGCCATTATTCAAACTTCCCTCTTGATGCTTCTCTCTCCTTCACACCCCCCCTTCATGTGCACGCACACTAACCCCCCAGACCCACCCTCAAATACTTCTTGCCAGTGATTGGCTGGAACACTGTTTGTTATGTTTCGTGGAGCGGGTCGCCGCAGTTTGTTTTTGTTGCCGTTTGTGGAGCCTGTGGTGTCTACAGAGACCACGTGTTTTTACAGTGTGTTCAGGGGACAGGCAGCTAGCGGATAGTGAGGAGATGTTTGCTGTATGTGACAAAAAATGTTTTGGCCTAAAAAACGCGTGACATCGCTTAGAGCACCTTTAATTATTGTTTTATTGTTTAATATATCACCTGTTGCTTATCCTCTTGTGTATTTAAACTCTCAGTCTTCATCTTGTTTTAACATTTCGTGCTGTATTTATCTGTATTGTTCCTAGTGGTTATTAAATATGATTTCATCGTTCTTCTGCATGGAGCACCTTTTGTGGATTATCAAGTCAAGCGTGATATTCATAAATTCCACTTCTTTCCAATTCAAATTCCAAATCTTCCTGTGGGATGTGGCCAATTCAATATAAATGAACACTTATACATTGGAATTCTTCTAGTTAATTCTTTAAGTGTGAATTTTGCCAAACGTTGCTACGTAAAGATTTGTCAAAATGTAATAAGATCTTTGAGTTGTTCCATTAATACAGACTAAGAAAGAAATATTAAGAGGTCCTTATTATAGGGTCCTTATATTAAGACGTATAAGGACCCTATAATCCAAAACAACACCCAGAGGTATTCCCGCTGCTCCAAACAACACGCAGTGATCCCCATGATAAATATTCCATCCGCAACAGAACACTGGCCTCCCCGTCCTCACCTTGCTCATGCAGAGAGCACATCCCTATAGGCAATAGAAAAATGCCTTTGATTATGTGGATGCGATGGGAATTGTGGGCAGGGCTCTAGAAATGTGAGCAGACTCAGGATGAGCAGTAAGTGTCCTTCTCTTGGACAAATGGTATAGAAGAGCGCCCGGTACGTGTGCGACTGTGCCCGTCTAAGTGTGTGCGCTTGGGGATCGGGTAAATGATCCGTGCACTCTTATAATGCCTCGACAATAGTCATAGCCATACAAACGCAGCTTGAAATAAGTGTGCAGTCTCCGCCACAGTGATACTATGAATATTTTCAGCGTCTCAAGTCAGATAACTGAAATTTAAAGACATGCTTGACTGTGCATTGGCGGGTACGGTTTGTACTGAGTCATAGGGAGTTTTGCAATCATATTGCCTCTTGTAGTGTTAACCCTGTGAGGCGGAACAGAAAACTCTCTTATTTTAGCAGAAGTGAAGATAAAGATTGGGACTGTCAGTTTAACCATTAGTTATAATCAGAGCTTGACATTACCAACTGCCAACTTGCTGTAGGCCTATAATATATACATTTTTTTTTTACATCTGAAATAATAAACTAAGTGCAATGTAGTGTTGTCAAAAATAATGTTTTTTGGATACATATCGATACTGAAATATCTGAAAGTGTCTTAAAGTGAAAGTAGCCTATAGCCGCTGCCAAATTATGAGATAATATTAAAAATATCTGGCAGTTTTTCCCTATGGTATCAATGTCAAAATTGTGGCCAGTGAAAATGCTGAGTGGCTAGTAACTTTGGAAAACCACTAGACACAGTGGCTCGTGACCATAAAAGTTCATGTCAAGCCCTGGTTATAATGCATTAAAGAATTTGGGCAATTAATTGCTAACTTGGAATTTCATACCATCAGAGCAACTTGAGATTGAAGAAGCGTTGCCTATATGTGATGTATACCGTACATGTTCTCTGTTGTTCTGTTGTATTATCATGGGGTTTTGGTTTCCCCATTAGCCTGCCTGTTTACCTATTTAGTTTCCCTGGTCATTAATTATTTCCCACACCTGTTCCATTTAACATTGATTGATATTTTTTTAAAATTCCTTGTATAGTGCAATTTCCTACTTGCTGTTTCTTTGCAAACACTTGTGAAATTGACTAGCAAATGATTGAAAATAGTTTCTGCACCATTTGTTTTTGGTGTTTTTGCGAGTCCGCAGACTTTCAGTCTCACATTTGTGACTTTATATCTCATAGTGTGCCCTTTTATCTCACAATTATGACTTTATTTCACAAAACATGACTACATTTATCGTAACTGTGACTTACCGGTAATCTCAAAATATGACAAATTTTTCCTCACAATTGTGCATTTATTTTTTATTTTTTTACTCTGAAGCAAAAACTGGCTTCCATTTTTTTATTTTAGCAAATATGAAATTAATTAATTAACTGGTCAATCATTCATTTTATTTAAGCAATGTAATCTATTGACTATTACATGAATTAAATCACTTTATCCATTTAAACAAAAAAGAAAGAAATGAAAGGGAAAAAGGATAGGTTGTTAGATCTCTAAAGATATATTACTGCTAATTAACCACATATTGCATCTATATGTACAATTAAGAGCCATACACTGCACCATGTGTTTTATCTGTTTTTCCTGTCAGTGAAAATGCAGAGATGCCTCAGCTCCATTCAGCGATAAGCCCACTCCCATATGCGTAGGGGATGGTGATTGATGGCTGGGATATGGTGATCAACAAACAGGAGGCTGTTTTTCCTTAAAGCAGGTCGGCATAGACTGCTCAACCCCGGCAGCGGGAGCTTCTGTTTAAAAAAGCTGTCAGTCCAAAAGAACACTCTATCCCACAAATCACAGAGAGTGACTCAATGTACTCTTAGCCCATCCGTACAGAAGCTGCTGCAATCATCTAAAAACACCTCCAGTTAACTGAGTCATTATGGGTATTTGTGCATCAGGATGATCGCAAATATGTTAAGGTCCACCTACCACTCAAGTATTGGTTTGGCCTTAGAGCCTTCAAAGTTGAAGGAGAATTAATCAAATATAGTAAGGAATATTGTGCTTAAAGGGATAGTGACCCAAAAATGAAAATTTTGTCATTGTTTACTCCTCATGTTGTGCCAAGCTATGATGACTTTTTTTCCCTCTGTGAAGCACAACACTTTTTTTCAAGATGTGTGGTTCACAGAAGAAAAAAGCTACTTTTTAAAAAATAAAATAAAATTAGCAAAGACTGGGAAGAAGAAGAAAAAAAAAAGATCCATACTTTTTAGTATGTGCTCTATACATACTCTATGTAGGTAGGTGCTCTATATTTCATTTATGAAGCTACAAGTTTTGAGGAAAGCTGTGATGAACGGATTTTAAATTTAAAGAGACATTTCACCTAAAAATGAAAATTGTCATTATTATACCATCATGCCATTACAAAACCAGGATGACTTGTACTTTCTTTTTTCTGTGGAACACAAAAAGTGATTTTTTTTTTTTAAAGAATATCTAGGCCATTTTTTTTCAATATAATTTAACTGAGTGAGGATTGGGGCTGTCAAGCTCCAAAATGACAAAAATACACCAATAGTGTCATAAAAAAAAAGTCCATATTACTCCTGCACTCTATTTAATTTCTGAAGCCATATGAAAGCTTTATGGAAAGCAGAGACTGACATTAAAAGGGATAGTTCTTTCATTATTTACTCACCCTCACATCGTTCGAAATGTGTATGACTTGGGCCTACTCTACGCAACACAAATGTCAGGGTTCTGTCACTTCTGTCTAGTCTATTTCTTGGTTTTGTGATAGAGCCCTGACACTCCTGTTTTGTCTTGTCTGTGTGCCTTGTTTCATGTGCTTTCATGTCATGTTTTGTTTTGTGCTGTGTTGCATGCATCTTGTGTTTATCACTGGCTGCATGCTTTCATGTTGTCATGTTTTGTGTGAATATGTGGCTTCTGAGTTCATGTCTGGTTTTGGGGTCCCTAGGTCTAAGGTACCCGTATGTTTCCTGCCCCTGCCCCTGCCCCTGCCCCTGCCTCTGCCCCTGCCTCTGCCCCTGCCTCTGCCTCTGCCTCTGCCCCTGCCCCTGCCCCTGCCCCTGCCCCTGCCCCTGCCCCTGCCCCTGCCTCTGCCCCTGCGTCTGCCTCTGCCTCTGCCTCTGCCCCTGCCCCTGCCCCTGCCCCTGCCCCTGCCCCTGCCCCTGCCTCTGCCTCTGCCCCTGCCCCTGCCCCTGCCTCTGCCCCTTTCCCCACTGGGTAGTTTTTGTTTCTTTTTGCTTAATAAAAGCCCATCTCTCTGCATTTGAGTCACCGCTACTATCATCAACCCACATAATGACAATAAAAGTCTCGACTCCATTGACCATTGACTTTTATTGGATTCAACATCAACATCCTTATTGGTCCTGGAAAAATATTCTTATCAACGAGCATAGTAAATTTCGTACTATCAGAGCAATTCAAACTTGAAGTAAACAACCACGCACAATAAACTGACTACTGGCAACTCTCCTCTATACCGAGAAATACATTTGCACCTTATGTTAAGTGACAATTATGAGAATTAAGTTGCAATTATATTGTGAAATAAATGACTTTATTTCTCGTAATTGTGACTTTATCTCACAATTGAGATCATCTTCTGTTTTCTGATTTATATCTCATAATGTGACTTTATACCTCCAAATGATGACTTTATTTCTCAGTATTTTACTTAATTGTTTGTAATTGTTGTATGCAGTATGTGAGAATATGGTGGACTTGTTGATCCATGAAAAGTTCTAAAGAGTCCAGCTTTTCTATTTTGACCACTCAAGTTACGTGATGATTCATCTTCATCTCAGCAGCCAAAAGGAACCGACGGGCCATACTGAGTTTGAGTGACCCGTTTTAGCCCTATATGTCAACAAGTATCAAGCAGTCCATCCTTCTCGTCCAGCCAGGGTTTCACGCTCCAGGGGTTCATGGGTAACATGGCATGCTGGGTAACTCCGGTGATATTGTCAGCTGCCGTCTGGTGTCTCTCCACCCTCTCTGAAAACCAGGAGGCGTCACGCTCAGTCAGCCACCAAATGCTGGCATAAATCGACACAGTGACTTCCCAGCCACTGGCCCTGACTCCACGGCTCTGCATAGCTTATAAGGTGTCATACTTGTCATGCAGCAAGGGTACATGGGTTTCATTTCAAGGACAGAGGACCAGGCTCCTGAAGGAGTCTTGACTGTGGCACTGGACCTGAATGCGGTCAGGCCTCTAGTGTGTATGACCGTTGAGTGGATTTAAAGGCTTTAATGGTTTCAATAAAGAAAAAAATATTGTCTTTTAAAGGCGAAGTAATCCCTAACAGCACAAAACGGAATTGCAAAAAATATTGTTTTCAAACATGTTCAGGAAACACTGTTTATCTGCCATTGGTCAGACAAAAAGATAGCTCCACCCCAAACACACGTTGAGCTGAGTTTCTATGTGAGGCGACACACACGCACAAAAAGACATTGTTTGAACTTGTGTAGTTGTTTCATATTATATTAAGTCTACACACTTAAGATTGAATTTAACTTTAACGAGCTTTATTTTATGGACTATAGTTTTTAAACCTGTATGAACTAAACTTAAATGCAGGTTCAAATGCAGATTAAAGTCTTTTGAAGGTGATGAGGATCTGATTTTGTTAAATTAGTTCCAGAACCCACCGACAGAGGGCTCTACTGAGTCCTGTCCATGAACTCTGTGAAGGGAAGAACGGTCACTACAGGTTCACGTGGCAATCAGACGGATTCCAGCAAGAGGTCAAAGTATTTTCAGTAAAAAAGGTTTTTTTTTGGAGAACAGTGCACCACTTTGGTTTCCACAAACATCTTTATTTGGCTTTGAGGTCATTTCAGATCAAACCTCCTTAATTTACCATGTGATTCTTGTGTTAATTGATTATGCTATAATGTTACAGTAGTAGGCCTATGCTAAACATACTATTATTTAATTAAAGCAAATATACAGTAGATGTTTCTTCAGTGGTAATTATTCTTGCTTTTGACGTAACTGGTGTGAATTTTTAAAAAAGCCTAGCATATTGCGGCTGTGTTTAAAGTATAAATGTGGGCATATTATTATGGTTAACCCTTTATTTTATCTGCTTTTATATTGATGCCGTACAGGTAATGACACCATCTGTGTTCTCCAAGTGGTTTACATTTGTTTAATTTACAACAAAACAAAATAATATATCTTAAAAATATATATATTTTTTGTCTTATGCATTATGTATTGAAATTGGACATGCTCAGTCCCGATTCATTTTTGGTTAATTATTTTTGGTGAATTGGAATGTGTGCAAAGGATTGTGGGTGACTGGAGGATGTGAAGAATTCACTCACTCTTTTTCATTCACTCCTTCAAGTGGTCTATAGTTGAGTAAGGAAAAAGAATATAGGGGGCGAATTCGAACACAGCCCAATTGTATTCAGACACTGAGTGTGCCGCTTTTGCATAGTTTGTGCTTGCTGTTTAATAATCATTTGAAACTTAGAAAACTGGCAGCTCCAGTAGTAATTGATTAGCATGTATGAACCTTAATTTATAAATAACAATTTAATAATCAAGTAAAAAGGAATTTATAACTGTATGATATTACACTGTAGCCACATTGGACCAGCGGTTTGGAAAATGGATGGATGGATGATTCAGCTGCGGCGCCATCTTCTGTCGAGATGCGGGAATTCTCGTCCAAACCCTCACAGTGCATTATGGGTATTCTCTAGCCGTTGAGCATACATCGGTAGCATACATTGAGGTGCATTGTGGGATTGAATGAGTGCACTCAATATCATCCACTATGGTTTCGGACACCACTACAAATGGCTGTCCCCTCAAAATGTGCCATATTTAAGGGTATAGGGGGCAATTTCAGACACAGTCTTGATGCAAGATAGCAAGATCTTAGAGAACACTCTTAACTGATATAACTGCCTAGCAACATGCTAAAAACGCTGAGAACAGCTTAGAACCGTAAAGCAATGTGTTAAAAAACTAAGGGTGCGTCTCAACAAGCAGTATATATCGTGTACACTAATTCGGGCACTGGTCTGGTAAAGACCCTGGATCACTACACATTGATGGTGACATAACAACATCCTTGTTGTACTATACGTCACTTCTGGTTAAATTTTATTTAATGTTTTTTAAGGTACATTACGATAACCTGCAACATTACAGCCGTAAATTGATTCTAAGTGTTAATGTTCAGTATATACAGTCTAGCAATGTTTATGCCGAAATATAATTAAATAATGGTTTGTTTAAAAAAAAAAAAAAAACGTTTTATTGCGTGAGTTGACGAGATGGTCCTCACTGCAGAACATGAAATCCACGGGGAGGAGTCGGATCCAGATCCAACTCCTCCCACCTTACATATACCTAAACCTACCCAGCTCCACTCCCTTATCCCTAAACCCACCCCTAAACCTACCCAGCTCCACCCCCTTATCCTTAAACCCACCCCTAAACCTACCCAGCTCCACCCCCTTATCCTTAAACCCACCCCTAAACCTACCCAGCTCCACCCCCTTATCCTTAAACCCACCCCTAAACCTACCCAGCTCCACCCCCTGATCCCTAAACCCACCCCTAAACCTACCCAGCTCCACCCCCTTATCCTTAAACCCACCCCTAAACCTACCCAGCTCCACCCCCTTATCCTTAAACCCACCCCTAAACCTACCCAGCTCCACCCCCTGATCCCTAAACCCACCCCTAAACCTACCCAGCTCCACCCCCTTATCCTTAAACCCACCCCTAAACCTACCCAGCTCCACCCCCTGATCCCTAAACCCACCCCTAAACCTACCCAACCCCACCCCTTAATCTGGATCCGACTCCGCCTCCTGGATCTCGTGTACTGCAATGAGGTGCTACTGGAGTTGACTTGCTTTGTGGGACTTTTTAGGGAGCAAATGTTTCAGTTGACTGAACTAGGGAGCTGATTGAGACGCACCCTAAGAACACCTTAGAACCATATAACAACATGCTAAAATCACCCAGAACACCTTAGCAACCACATAGCAACTCCCTGGCAACCCCACAACATCATAGCTATGTTTGGATTTGCATGGACAAGCAACACTCTAGCTTCTCTCTTTTTTTCTGTACATTGCTGGAATGTAGATGGTGGAAAACTGACTATTCTTCCCAATGGCCCTGAGCAATAAGAGAGTGTTTACACAGAGAGTCCCTCCCACCCCTCCTCTCATCACCAACTGCAACTTTTCACTGGCTGTGTGTCTAATGCACCGGAAGCAAAAAGCTTCCTCCAGAGAACAGCAAACATTCTCCCATTATCTTTTCAGTTCTGTACGTCAACACAAATTAATGTCAGGAAGAGTTTCTGAAAGTTCAACCGATTTAATTCATTCAGAGATTTTAATGCATTAACACATTAATTATCAAAGTGTGCAGAAGATCACGAGGTTACATTCTTTCAGGTCTGCTGTGTCAATCAAATTCTGAAATATGCTAAATTAATAGAATTAGAGAAATGATAGTAATGATATTCATTGTGAAAATCACTTCTCAGTGCATCTTTAATTTTCTTGTGACAGTTTCTTTAAAGATTATGAGCCTGTTAAACATCTGATGAATCACAGTGTTTATGAAATGCGCATTTCTTCTGGGCTTTCCACCGCCTTTGACTTGAGTAATTGGTAAATCAAAAACTAATGCCCGCGAATCAAAACATTAACCTTGCCACTTTTTTTTTTTTTTGCTCCTAACCTGAATTTATAACATATTCTGCAGCCTTGACTTTCATCTAAACCTCCACATGCTGAAAAAGAGTCTCATCAATTCAGAATCATTGACTCGCAGAAACATATTGTTCTTTCATAATATCAACCTTGACTTTCATTTTCCATTTTCATGAATATTATCATTGTGATATCTAAATGCATACACTTTAGGTTTAAATTACCTCTGATGCCAATAAAATGTGAAATATGATTAATATATATGACATTTTTATTCTAGATATAAAGAAGAAACTGGCTTGAATGTCATAGCACTGAATGTCACCTCTACACAAAAAAGTATCATAAAAAAAAAAAAAAAACATGCCGTAAACTACATGAACATGTTTTTAAAAACACAGTTATATTTAATTCTGTAATGTGATTAAACATTGAGTAAAACCAAATGAAAACAAGATAAAGCTTCTGTGATGTTAGTCACACTTACTGAGAGTCTGATACTGTTTTAACTCACACATTTTTCTGCATTTGATCATACTGGACTGTTTCAAAATCAAATGTGATGCAACCAAAGTTAAAAGAGAACTGCTCCGAGGGTCCAGGCTTTGAAAAGTGTTTCAATATTATCAAATATGAGCAGATATGAGATCAACAGCAGCCACGTGAAGTCTTGAATGTTACATTCATTTCTAAGCATGCGTTTCACTTCCATGCAGTCTTCCTCTTAACACTTATTTTGCAATATTGAGTATAAAGAGATTAATAGCTGTATAGCAAATATGAACAAATACAGGATATGAAGTTTGAGTAAATTGAAGTCAGTTATTTGTCAAACTCAAAGAACCAAGGCTAACCTGAACGGGGGGTGTCCGCTCACTCTAAAGCTTTCATGATATTCAGTAGTTCTAATTTGTGATGTGTATTTTCATTTCTGGCTGAGCACAACCAGGTTCAAAGAACAGTAACCTGCCAAATGTAAACAGACACATCTGTGACTGCAGAACTCTTGCAGACTGTATAACACATCGACTTAAGGGCAGAACAACACAAAGCAAATCATTTTGTGGTTTGTGGTTGATAAAATTGCATTAAAATAAGTGAAAAAATGCTGATGAAATATCGGTTGCTTTTTCTCGCTCTGTGAATTTTACATGAATATACACACTTTATCTTAATATCTAACCTTGAAACTATAACAAACCATATGGTGGCGTTCTAGACATGTCACATATTGTACATTATTCAGTATGCTGAAGCATAAAAAGATCAATAATTAATGAATACCTGGCCTCACGAAAGGGGCCAAAAGTGCTTGCCCATATAAAGCCTTTACCTCAAACCTCTACTTTTATATAAAAAACTAAACATATTTTATTATTGTTAACACATTGTTAGTTATGTTATAGTCATGTTACTCATTATAATTAATCCAACATTTTATATATATATATATATATATATATATATATAATACAAATACCTTTATAAATAATAGGCCCTATAGATGAAATAGAATCAAATAAATACATGTCTATTATAAAAAATACAGTGGTTCAAAAAGTAGACAGTTGAAACACACCATTTCAAGTTTGTCACCTTTTTAAATAATCTTTAATCACCTAATATATATATATATACATTAGTGCTGTTAATTATTTGAAAAATAACAAATTCTGTAATTAATCATGATTATGTGTGCCTAACGTTAAATTTGTAATGTGTGATTTTTATATTGTGATTCATAATTTCACACTGAATCTCCAAATTAATGGAGAAACATAAAGAACAGTATATTTTAAATATTTGTTTAATGCCATCGGTTTACTAAGTAGCCACTATGAATGAAGGCTAGTGTCACAAATACTAATGCTTGTCTCTATCAAATCAATATTAATTTTTTTTCTCAATTTCTGGGGACAAAATGAGTAATTAGTCATTCAGCATTACAGTATATTTGTACATTTTCTAACCATTTTTTACATTTACTATAGGTATATAGGTAAAAAAATACAACTTTTATTTAAGTGAACTTAAAAAAAATCTTCACATTACCCATTATATGCAATATATGTTATAGGCTATATTATGTAAATGTTAATAATAAATGTTATATTTTATATATATTATGTTATTTATAATATTATTATTATAAAAAGAAAAACTTAAAATAGCTTTAGATTGAGTGTCTAGGCCATAGGATAGGATATTCATGCACACTATTTATGTAGGCTACACTAACCAATTTTTTTTTTCATTCTTATATCTAATGCATTTACATTTACAATAACAGTGATGTCGACAGAAGAAGGTCCGTCCATGTCATAAAGCAAGAGGGTTAAACTTTGTGAAGGACAAGAGTTCAATCATTAGACTCCCCGCCTCCCCCAAAATACACCACTGCCTGAACGCTTCCGCGGTTCCCTTAAAGCACCACGCTTTAATTTAAAAACAAACATGAAAAGTGAACGCAGGAAGCCACATCCTCTCATTTTGATATGGGCAGGGCATAAAAACATGACCTGTGTCTCAAATGACAGTCCAACACAAACCGTTGCTTATTGCTCCATAGTGAATTCAGAAATCTCGCGCTTTGGCTTTAAATAAACGAAGGACTCGCTGCTCGATTGCTCTGGTCTGGCGCGAACATGGCAGATTCAGAGGATAATGTTACAGTTCTTCACTTGAACTCTCTTCTGCAAATGGATCCTTACCTCAAACCATTTGAAAAGGACTTCCAGAGGAGGTAAAACGCTCTTTTAAGAGTTACTTGCATCTTGTCGCTGGGCAATGGTCCTTTTCCCGTCCCTAATGCACAATGACTCGCATGTCTGTCTGTCAGCCCTTCATACCCGGTGCTTATGACTTATGAGTTGTTATATTAAATCAGTGTAGTGTCCATTAAGAGACAGCTGCTGTATGCTCGCTGTCTCGATGTGTCAGTGCTGTGAGTGCCCTAATGAATATGTAAATATGAACATCTATGGTTACTATATGGAAGGTATGAAGTCCACTTCTTTGCATTGTACACGTTTCAACTCCAGGACCAGCACAAATATGCTTTAAGGCAGTATAGGACAGTAATTTATTAGTGATTTAAAAGTGCGTCATAGTCAGGGCTGCCAATGACACTGTTCTCACGCTCTCTTACGCCACACACCCACTATAGTGTACAGCAACAACAACAACAACGGCAGTAATAATAATAATAACAATAGGTAGGATATTAAATCGGTTTCTGCTTAGTCTGACATCATTGTGAATGATTATGAATTTTTAAGTAGCCAGCACTAGTAGTCAATAAGGTAGATTATAGACACTTAGGGTAGGTTGGGGTAAAATGGACACCCCCTCATAAAAACCCAGAAATGACCCTCAACCCCTGTTCTGTCAGAGCTGTTGAAACTTTAAGTAATACAAATAAATAAAAAATAGGACAAATACTGTACAACAGGGAAAAAAGATATGAATGAAATTCAATTTAGCCTGCTACTAATAAAAGCCTACTATACAGACATTGAATAAACAAAACAAAAAATTAACAAAACTTTACTGTATGAATTAAACATACAGTGATTCTTATTAAAGTTGCTAATGTTATTCAGTGCAGAGCGTTGAATGATTCTTTCATTTTCTTTTGTTTGATTAACACTAAATGACAGGGAGAGTAGCAGGTTTATTAGGCTGCTGTCACTTTAAGACCAAATGCACCCTAATACACTGACAAGCATTTGATTTCTTTCCCAGCTGTTTATGTTCACTGAAGACGTCACGTTTAAGTTAAAAATACGTGGACATTTTGACAAATTTTTGCATGTATTTGTCAGTTCAATCGAGGCCCAAAGTAGTGCCATTGGGGTGTAGCTGTAAAAACACATAAATTCGAGTCACGAACCGCGCCGAGTATAACGTCACAGATTTTCATCTCTTTCAAATTACAGTTGGCATGCCGTGAACGCAGCATAAGCTTGTTGTTTTGGTTCAGGAGGAACTGTAAAAGCTGTCTGCTGTTTCGAGTGTGGGCTCTGACTGACGTCTGTCTAACTCTGTATAGCATGAAACTCGCTGATGATGTGTGATGTGTGCGTGAGCAGGGTGCGTGGAGCGGAGGTATGAAATACGTAGACAGGCAGGCAGGACATTGTGTCGTTGCCCTCGGAATGAGGGAAATGATTGGATGAACGTTTTAGGGTCCTACACCTTCCACAGATGATATATAGGCCTATACATATGAATACATTGGACCACTTAACTTCGTGATTGCTATCAGGATGTAAAGAGACTTTCAACCAGCATAACAAAATTTGTTTCTGGAACAAATCACCTACCCTGCCTTTAATTTATCTAATTTTGTCTAATCTATGACCTCTTATTAGGTTGAATATCAAAGTTTTTTTGTGTGTGTCTATTTTTTAATGAGGGACTAGTGGACACATTAATGTTTTTAGATTTGTGGAGTAAAAGTTTTTATTTTGAAGTAAAAAGATTAAATCAGGGTTCGACAGTACAAACATTACACTCGCATCGTCTAAAAATAGATATACGTGCGAACTGTAAAACGTATTTAGGTGCACGTGTGCGTATAGCGTTTTAGTTAACAAAAAAGTTTTTTAATAAACCACACTGTCACTGCGCTGAACCAATGACGTTGTCTGTTGAAAAAAAAGAATAATCACGTGATCCACACACCACACACGTGACGTGATAGACACCATTTAAAAAAAGATAGATAGATAGATATGCAACATGGCATGCATAAAGTTTGAAGCCTATTAGCCATCATTTCAAAAGACCTAGTGTTACGACCGAAACAGTCGACACTGAGGAGGAAGGCGACAAAAACGCCAGAACATTAACTGAAGACCAGGCGGCACCGGCGATACCAGTTCATCCTCCATCGCCGCTAAGAAAAAACATTTTAATCCGCAGTGCCAGAGAACATATAATATAATATGCAAGGAGACGTCACATAGGGACAACTCTATGCAAAGTTGCAAACATAATAGTTTTATATAATTACAAATCGCTATGGTAACAGGGAAGATGCATGGGCTTTAATTTGCGTTATTTTAATGTTATGTTTATTTTTTTATTTAAAACCTGCCTAGTTCTATATTGTACACTATACTGCCAAAAAGCACAGTCCTTCGGATGAGACTTTAAACCGAGGTCCTGACTCTCTGTGGTCATTAAAAATTCCCTCAAAAATCCTTCGTATGTCCCTCGAAAAACAGTAAGTGTAACCCCCAGCTTCCTGACCAAATTTGCCCCTTGTCCTCTGTCCATCATGGCCTCCTAAATAATCCCCATATACACTGACTGGCTTCATCACACCGTCTCCTCTCCACCAGTAAGCTGGTGTGTGGTGGGCGTTCTGGCACAATATGGCTGCCGTCGCATCATCCAGGTGGATACTGCACATTGGTGGTGGTTGAGGAGCTTCCCCCCTTTCATAAAGTGCAGAGAAAAGCGCTATATTTAATGAATTATTATGGTTACTGTCCACCACTGCTGTTAGGTATGCAAATTTTCTGTATGATATAAATGTAATGTTGCTAACGTTTTAAAATCTAATATTTATGTTACATCCTGTCTTTTAAGATGCTTTCAGGCAGCAAACTGTAGATGTATCCCACATATGATATGATATCCCATCTCACAATCCTGTGCTGGTGGAAAGAATTTAAATGGCATCTGATGGCATTTATTATTGGCCTCTGTTACATGTTCCCACTGGATTCTCCCAACATTGGCACTGTAATGAGATCATGTGACAACACAACAATGCAACATACTACATTCTTTATAACTGCATAAATTGTACGGACTCGCGTACCATCAGCAGTATTCAGTACTACTTACTTAGTATGCATTACACTGCTATTCCATTAATAGCCATACAAGAATGCTTAAAATGAATGGAAAGAGAAATATTATTAGCCGAGCATATTAATACGTAAAGACCTACAGGAAAGTGATGGATGACTTGAGGTGACCACCTTGAATTTCTAATTAAAATGTCACTCATAATTATAGTTACAGTTTAACAGTGTTATATTTGAGTATATGAACAGTGATGCACAATTGGTACTCCAGATTCTGATTGCTTATGCCGGGAGACTTTGAGTGCTCTGTACCAATTAGATGACACTTAATAGCAATCCAGAGCGGCACTGTCAGCAACCGTATCCTCACCACTCGTCACTTTAATGCATGGTATATACAGGGTCCTATGGCACCGGCTTTACATTTTTATTATAATGATAACAATACCTAATTGCATTGTTGCACACATTAAGTGTGCATGGCACAGACTGCATATTTATGACTCAACATTCTCCATTCATTAGTGCCACAGAGACCACTGACAAGTGAAATGGAGTTCTTCATTATCGTTTTAATTAACACCAAAGTCTTGAGGGGTAGCCATCGAGGTATCTGAAAACATAGTACATGGTTTCTAATTTTAGCCCTCTCTGCGGAACTGGTTTCGAAAGTGGAATAATGTTGTGTGAAATGTGTGTCACGGATTGACTCAGAAAAACCACATGGGATGTAAGAAACTAAGATTATTAAGGAGACTATACTCTTCTTAGCGTGTTCCGTAAAACTCTTTTGAAATGAAGGTTAATAACATTTGATATTTCTGTGCTACTTTCATTTGCTCTGGATGAGAGAGCCCATAGGAATGGGCAATTGCAAATGAGAACCTTAAATATCTCTATTGTTTCTGCTAGATTGCAGTGATAATTATAGAGAGCTATTTGATAATTTTGCATAAGCCTTTTACTTCTCTATTGAAACCCATTTCCGTCACGTAAGAAAAAAAAAATTTGGTAAATCATAATTGTGACAAAAAAAGTGATCATTATGACAAAAGGTCAAAATTATGAGATAAAAAGTTTAAAGTATGAGACAGAGTCGAAATTGAGAAGTCAAAATTATGAGAAAATGTCAAATTCAAGAGTAAATTTTGACAGTTGAAATGTACAAATTAAAAAATTATATAAAAAGTAAGAATAATGAGATATAGTCTTACTAGTAAAAGTCAATTTAAAAAGTTGAAATTGACAGTCAATAATTATGAAAAGAAATTTGACTTTAAATTGACTTTTTGTCAATTTAGATTTTTTGTGTCATAATTATGATTTACCAAAGCATAGGCCTATATGTGAATTTTATACTTCTTAGATATTTCACCATTAATCCAGACACCTGTAATCTCATGTCTCCTCTTGCATTTCAGAGGAGATATCACGAGTGAACACCTATTTGCCAATTGATATTAATGTTTCCAATAATTGCTCATTGAATTATTTCAAAACTAATTTGTCTTAATATCTTTGAATGTACATAAAAAAGAATTCATTTTTTATGTTTAGGAGAAACATCTACAGCTGTTTTTTAATTTAAACTAAAATAGTGTTTTAAAATGTTGCAAGCCAGATTCGACCTTGCATCACTGTCATATGCACCACCGCTCCATATATTGTGCGCTGAGTTTATGTTACAGCAGTGATGAAGGTCCACTAGATCGCCTGACTTAAGCAATACATTTTCTTGTAGTAACTGAATGAACATTAGGTGGAAGTGAAGTTATTTGGAAGTAAGATGAACTTTGTTTTATTGGTTTTTGGTGGTGAAACGCTCTTATTGAGCTCAGACGGATTGCAAAGGGTCGTGCTCTGATAAACAAACACTCTAGGGTGAACAGAAGGCTAACAAAGGCTAATCATTTACACGTTGCCCTGAATATCAGTAATCAGCATGGGTAAACATAGCCTCCAGAAGCTGTTTTTCACTTGATCTCTCATAAATATTTAGTTTAGCAAATTTCCCCTGCTAGCATAATGAGATGATGCAAACTTGTAAGCATTGAAGGTGTATAACAACTAAACAAAATATAAACGAGATTTTGCCAAGAAAGAACACAAAATACAAATTTGATAGGTTTCTGTATTCAGAGTTAAACCGAAAATTGAATGAGAAGAGTAGAGCTTGTTTATATATATATATATATATATAGACACTCACCGGCCACTTTATTAGGTACCCCATGCTAGTAACGGGTTGGACCCCCTTTTGCCTTCAGAACTGCCTCAATTCTTCGTGGCATAGATTCAACAAGGTGCTGGAAGCATTCCTCAGGGAGTTTGGTCCATATTGACATGATGGCATCACACAGTTGCCGCAGATTTGTCGGCTGCACATCCATGATGCGAATCTCCCGTTCCACCACATCCCAAAGATGCTCTATTGGATTGAGATCTGGTGACTGTGGAGGCCATTTGAGTTCAGCGAACTCATTGTCATGTTCAAGAAACCAGTCTGAGATGATTCCAGCTTTATGACATGGCGCATTATCCTGCTGAAAGTAGCCATCAGAAGTTGGGTACATTGTGGTCATAAAGGGATGGACATGGTCAGCAACAATACTCAGGTAGGCTGTGGCGTTGCAACGATGCTCAATTGGTACCAAGGGGCCCAAAGAGTGCCAAGAAAATATTCCCCACACCATGACACCACCACCACCAGCCTGAACCGTTGATACAAGGCAGGATGGATCCATGCTTTCATGTTGTAGACGCCAAATTCTGACCCTACCATCCGAATGTCGCAGCAGAAATCGAGACTCATCAGACCAGGCAACGTTTTTCCAATCTTCTATTGTCCAATTTCGATGAGCTTGTGCAAATTGTTGCCTCAGTTTCCTGTTCTCAGCTGAAAGGAGTGGCACCCGGTGTGGTCTTCTGCTGCTGTAGCCCATCTGCCTCAAAGTTCGATGTACTGTGCGTTCAGAGATGCTCTTCTGCCCACCTTGGTTGTAACGGGTGGTTATTTGAGTCACTGTTGCCCTTCTATCAGCCCGAACCAGTCTGGCCATTCTCCTCTGACCTCTGGCATCAACAAGGCATTTCCGCCCACAGAACTGCCGCTCACTGGATGTTTTTTCTTTTTCGGACCATTCTCTGTAAACCCTAGAGATGGTTGTGCGTGAAAATCCCAGTAGATTAGCAGTTTCTGAAATACTCAGACCAGCCCTTCTGGCACCAACAATCATGCCACGTTCAAAGTCACTCAAATCACCTTTCTTCCCCATACTGATGCTCGGTTTGAACTGCAGGAGATTGTCTTGACCATGTCTACATACCTAAATGCACTGAGTTGCCGCCATGTGATTGGCTGCTTAGAAATTAAGTGTTAAGGAGCAGTTGGACAGGTGTACCTAATAAAGTGGCCGGTGAGTGTGTATATATATATATATATATATATATATTGCTTGCGAGCAATCGCGAAAGTGCATATGAAGTGTGCATTTGGGACAGGGCCATTGAATAGAATTGAATAGAAATTGAATCGCAAGCTTGTGAATCTAAGTTAAATCAAATCGTGAAATTTGTGTCAATGCCCTGCCCTAATTTTTTTATATGGTTTTAGATTTAATTCTGAAAAGTACATGTAGTTTGAATATATTATAGATTTTGAATAATATTATATACTCTAAAATGACGCATTAAAAAATGCTCAGAAATTGTTGACATTCTGTGCTTCATTCATGGTCATTCATGATCAGTGTGTTTACTATACTTCTTTCTCAGACACTTTGTTGTTTGTCTACAGATTTTACATGGTTCTTGCCCTTAGAACCTTGAATTTCCCTTCACTCAGTAGAATAAGTGTTTTCGGTGCATGTTTGTGAGGTGACTGGATCATGCTGAACACACAGCTATGTGTCACAGCCCATTCCAGCAGCAGCGAAGCTTTTGCGGACTCCGGGGAGCCCCGGGCGAGCCTCACACACCTGTCTGGCCCCTGAAATCCCCTCTCCTCCCCATATATAATTGTGTATATAGGCAGGTGCCAGCGCAATAGCTGCTCTGCTCTTGATCAAACCCAGCGTCAAGAGGCCCCTGAGCAACAGGAGTGTTTCTTATGAATGCAAGCGTCAAAATCAACAAGGTCTTGCGGGCAGCTCTGAATCACGCTGTGCATCACCAGAGGGAATGAAGTGTCAGGAATTCAGATGACTAAAGAGACTTGGTAAACTTCAAACTGGGATTGATATGTGTTGCCCTGATCACTTGCTTTCGGAGCTTCAGAAATGTTGTGGTGTGGAACTTCTTAAATATATTTTTTTTGATTTATGAACCGTTGGTGCACAAAGTAGAACAAAAGCCTTCTTTTATGTTTTGAAGACATTTTTGATTTTGCAATATTTGTTTCTGTGTAGTAGAGCTAATTTGTCCTGGACTTTCTTTTTTTTCGCACAGCTGTTTGTTTGTTTTTTTGTTTGTTTTTTATCTTACATTTTTGAGAGAAAAATCTGTTTGAATAGCTTTCTGTAGTCCCCCTGTAGTCAATCATTTTATCCCTTAAAACTCAACTTTGATCACCAAAATTACATATTTAAACGTTTCATCCTTGAAAAAAATTCTTCATGCCTTAAATTAGCTTGAATGTAACTCTATACCTTTGCCTCATTTAGTAAACCTGGTTCTATGAATATGCACATTATATCCTTGAGATCCACTCGCTGATGATCACACCTTGACCTTATTGATTATAAGGTAGTTTGAGAAGTCAGAAATACCCGCGATTTCAAACTGCATTTTTGAGACTGTCTTTGACTTTTTAAGGAGAACATTTTCAGCAATGGTGTTGACGTATGAATTTGCACATGGTTTGTCTTAAAGCATATTAAAAACACCACATATACATATAATCAACATTAAAAGCTTGATTTTAACCACAGGGGGATGTTAAGGTGAGTGAAAGTATCAAATGATTCCTTCCCAAACTATGGGCCACCAGCCAAGGACAAAAAAAAAATTTGCAATAAATAACAATTATATTAATTGGAAGGAGTTTGTCTTCTGACCAATCTGTAGGATTTGTGAGATATTGTTAACTTGTAGAACTAGCCTCTAACTGTATCATCAACTCAAGATAAATGGTATTAACATAAGATAGACAGGAGTAGCTAACAACTGCTAAATGAATACCATGAATGGATGAGGAAGTAGAATCTGGCGATACGATATACCATATACATGGGTTATGATACGATACATTTGCAATTTTGTAAGAAAGGTGACAGATTGCGATATTTCTAATAAGATCTAATAAAAGTAAAAAACTGTCATAAAGAACCCACCACCATATGCATAAAACCTACGAAAAAATATTCTGGTCTTGAGTAGGGTAAGGTTTGCTAATGCTAGCGATGCACTCTTGCACTTCTCCGCATCACAGTTTACGCTCTGAGATAGCGCTGCCATCTAGCGGTCGAGTTTAAACCAAACACAAACAACTGACATTAATCTTCTTGATGTAAGTAAATAAATAATTAATTGGAAGGTGTTTTTGAGAATCTATACAGTATCATGAGCAGTCTATACAGTAATCAGTCTTTTTGACGTTTAATATTCATAGAGTAGGCCTAGTACATACCACAATTTGCCTAAAAGTGCAGCCCTAGTTTTGATTTATTCGTCCTAATGTTGCCATATTTTGTGACATTCCACTGTAAATTCTGAAAATCATAGGGCCCTATTTAGTGAGTGTACTTGAGGACATGCATTGACTGGTGCATGTCTGTAAATTCCATGAGATGACCCATTTTCCATTTTTAGGTTTCAGAAGGGTGCTCATAAGCGTTCCCTTGTGGCTGCTATGCAACCTCAGTGCACTTCACAGTGAATTATTACCCGACACTATGCGGCATCACCAAAGTGCAAACTCAAAGGACAGCCGCAAGGGCTTAGGGTGGCATTTGGTACAGGCCCGCAGCAATACCAAGGTCTCGAATGTGTGTAAACAGCAACCTTGGCACACCGTTATTCCAAAAATAATAATATCAGTCATGTTTTCCACTGTGAGTGTAGAGAATGGTGATGTTAGACCACCAGTGCACCTGGAGGTCTAGCTTTCTGTGAAGTTCCACATTAATGAAAGACATTTGGACTGATTGACTTAGGGGGCTTTCACACTGGCAGTTTAGTTCGGAACGGGGCACGGTTCACATGAAAAATCGCTAGTGTGAACGCTGTCATGCGGACCCGGGTGCGCACTGGGTAACGAACCCGAGACTACCTGGAGGAGGTGGTCTGAGTTCGGTTTCTCCCGAACCGTGCCGCGGCTCGCGTGAATGTGAAAGCAACACGGACTCGGTGCGCACTTGTTCAGGAAGTAAAGTGACCTGCGCATGCGTTTTAGCTGATTATGATGTATTTTGTTAAGGGATGATAGTGTTGTTGATTTACCTTGGATACACTTAGCCTGCATTGTATGCGCGCATATCGCGTGGAATCAGGGCAACACATTTGGAAATCCACTCACTCACAATTCACTCAGCTGCGCATAATAGCACCGAATTAATAAAAAACACAACATTGACCCACGTTCTGTTTTCTATCATGCGGCGTCACTTTTGCGATGACGTAAGATGCTCGCAAACGCACCAGGGTTCGATAGAATCAACTTGAGTGTGAAACCAGACTAACGCCGGGAACAATTGGGTTCGGACCGCAGCAAACGAGCCCAGTGTAAACCCCCCCTGAGTCTCATGAAAGCTGTCAAGATTCAAGAATATATCTTGAATAAAAATTTTCATGAAGACAATGATGCTATTTTTACCAAAAGGCAAAACATATATTATATTATAAAAATGAAGAATATATAAATATCAAATTAAAAGATTATTTTAAGTGAAAAAGTATACATTGTAATTACATTGTAATGTGATATCTGATAAATATGGTTACGCTTAAACTATTCCTATGTTGTTGTATATTTTGTCATCTGTTTTTTTTTTATTTTATTTTTTTTCTCTAAAAGTACTTTCATGTAACCTCAAACTTTCTTTTGACACAGTTTCACAAAGACTGCTGGGAAAACCCAGCGTTCTGTTCTCTAGACTGTGTCTCGTTGCATTCTCTCAGCTGATTGAGAAAGAGCATGAAATGCAGTCTGATTTGGTCTCCATCTGGGGCTGATATTTCCCAGCAGTCTCCCTCTGACAGTTACTTAGCCGACTGTACATCTGTGAGAAAAACAGATGAAACTAAGCGAACAAACTGTGGGGACAGTGGGAAGGTCAATGGGTCACATTCTGTAGTCTGCATGATATTGGCAAAATGTTTAGATTGTTTATTTCACAAATGGGTCAGGGCTTCAAGGTGGTTAACCAGAAAGATCTTGGTTCAAATCCAAATCTTGGATACTCTGGGATACTGTCCTACTATTGGGTTAAGCCCTTGAACAAGGCACTTAATCTAGAGCTGATTGCTGCAACATGGGGCTAGTGTCAATACATTTCACTTTCTAAACAAAAGCTGCTTTAAAGAAACCACAAGCACTGGTGTTTGTTGTGTGGCATCAGGATACGTTCATCTATTTGATTAATTAATCAGCATATCATGTACTTAATTTGATTACAAGTAAACATGCTTAGAAGCTCTCATTCTATGAGTGTTGTTATTTAAAAGTAAGGGCTGGCTGTATTATAAATAAACTTTATCATTCAACTCAAATGATGTTCTATCAAGTTAAATTGTCAAAATCGTATTTGTTACTTTTTAAAACTAACTTTTTTTAGGCTGTTCATGGCACTAGTTGTCTTTTAAAGCTGAGTCCTCTGTAAATTACACTCTACTGCATACTTCTTAATTTTTTTTTATACTGGCGCACACTTAGATTTTGGACATGATTTTGTCATCTGAGACAAACTTTTGGGAATCGTAACAGATTTTATGTTGTAGGGCACACTTTGATCACTTAGCATGGCATGCTCATTGACTGCCAAATAATTGCCTTTGAGATCAGTATTAGCCTCTGACGAACTTCTGACAGTGTAAGAAATTTTAGGTTGCGGTCCTAAAATGTGTCTGCTCCTACGACTGGCCATTTCTACCGATTCCCTCTTTTGCCCATCCAACCGTCTCCAAACTTTTGTTTCATTTTCTGTGCCAGGCAAAACATTGCCAACATCTTTCTGTAAGTGCTTGCTGTTGCTGGGTTTTTGTGTGGTACGATTTCAATGTTGGCAACATTAGAACATGGCACGATTGACCATCCAGTCAACTCCATCAATCTGCCTCAGCTTCAACGCAAGATCTCACAACGTGACAAACAACAAACTTAAAGGACAGATAAAAACCACACCACAGACACCCATCTTCAGAAAGGACATCTATAGTCTAGTAATTTGCACTCATTATAACTAATAAGCAGGTGTGCTGAAGTTCTGATTTCACTGATGTTCAGGTACTGGTAATGACCGTGTTGGAAATCAGCTTCCTATGAAGTCACCTTGACTGTCTGATTGAGATGCAGTTTCTGATCTCTCCTCTAGACTCTAATCATCTGGGACACGAGCCTGCGGACATGCGGAGAATATCACTACCTTATGGTGTGGCAGTAGGCCAACCCTCCCTCCGCTCCTCAAACACTGATTTCTTGTAATGGCAGTGACTCTCATAATCACAGAGCAGCTGAAATTTGACAGTCGGCATGGACTGGGAGGGGGTCGCATTAATTTTCTTGCATATTGCTATCAGGTTCTTGCTTTCGTGTTTGCCTTTTGGGTGTCCCAAATACACTGAAGTTGTATTGAGTAGGGAATCCGATTCAGTGTAAAACACCTTTTAGAGGGAAAAACATCACTTTTCAGGGGCCTTTTAAGTTGTTCTCATTTACCCAGTGTCACAAGATTTGATTGCCTTGCAGAATCCAATCCCTCTTATTGTCGGCATGAAACAGAAGTTGCAATTCTTTTCTTCCCTATTGTGACATATATGTCATAATTTGAGTAAAACGGCTCCTCGAACAAGGAAACATGTAGGGCAGTCTTGATTTTGTTCATGGGGAATTGATTGGATGGTTTGATGGTTGTGATTAGCTATTGGTCAATCTCATGTGAGTGACAGGTTCTCCCGCCCTTGCGCCAGTAAGCGTTTTATCAGAGAAGAGGAGAAGAAATGTTGCTGTCCAAATTCTCATGTTATTCTTTTTTTGGATATTTCCTTTCATTTAGTGTGTAATATAAATGTTTGTGATTGATCTTTGAAATTTGCAGACCTTTTACAAAGTGCAAGGTAAATGGAGTTATTGTTTCCCGAGTCCCGAAAGAAAGAACCGATTTTGAATCTGAAACGAGTCGTCAGTAATTCCAGCCTTACTTCAAGCATGAAACTACGTAGGTTTCGTTTGTAACATTTGCATAATGCCAGCCTGTGAACAACGTCTACTTTGACCCTCAAACACTGTAGTTTTAGCTGAGGTCTGGAAGACTTTGGTTCAGGTTGTCGACATGTATAGAGGACGCTGCTTTCTATGCTAAAGCAAATCCACTTTGGACTTCCAAAGACTGCGTCCAATCTTTACTGTTCGTATCACGCGCTTGGTTTCTTGACACATGCTGTGTAAGCAGTAGACCAATCAATACAGACAGGGGCATCTGACCAATCAGAGAAGAGTAGGCTATCGGTAAGGTTGGGTTTAGAGAGACCAAATCCTATATCAAACCAATTCAGACGCTGTGAGAAAATAGGTTATATTATATTTAAATGAAAGTTGTGTTTTTTTTTTGTTGTTGTTTTTTGGGGGGATTCATGGAAACCTGTTGTAGTAGGAGACCTTTAAAACTAAATTAGGTACATTTAAAATAGTATAATATGGGCACATTAAATGATGTAAAGCTAACTGTAGAGTTATTGTAATATTAATTTAAGTAAACCTTTGAATAAACTGCAATGTGTGCATTCTTTTCATATTATTGTCTGCGGTTTGCTCTTAACATGATGAGAACTGCCTTAATTCTTCGAGGAATAGATTGAACACGGTGCTGGAAATATTCCTCCGAGATTTTGATCCATATTGACATGATAGCGTCACACATTTGATTTGTCGCAGATTTGTGCTTTGTGACATGGCGTGTTATCCTGCTGTAAGTAGCCATCCGAAGTTGGGTACATTGTGGTCATAATGGAATGGACATGGTCAGCAACAATATTCAGGTTGGCTGTGGCGTTGAAATGATGCTCAGCTAGTAGGGGTATGCTCAGCTTGCTCAAAGTGTGGCAAGAAAATAGCCCCACACATTACACCACAACCAGCAGCATGAACCATTGATACAAGGCAGAATGGATTTATGCTTTCATGTTGTTTGACAAATTCTGACCCTACCATCCGAATGTCACAGCAGAAATCGAGACTCATTAGACCAGGTAATATTTTTCCAATCTTCCATTGTCCAATTTTGGTGAGCCCGTGTGAATTAGCCTCATTTTCCTGTTCTTAGCTGACTGGAGTGACACCTGTGAGACCAGTGTGGTCTTCTGCTGCTGTAGCATCTGCTTCAAAGGTTCAACGTGTTCAGAGATGCTCTTCTGAAGACCTTGGTTGAAACGAGTGATTATTTGAGTTACTGTTTCCTTCCTATTAGCCTGAACCAGTCTGGTCATTCTCCTCTGACCTCAGGCATCAAGGCATTTTTTGCCACAGAAATCCCACTGTATATTTAGGCCTACTCTTTTTCGGACCATTCTCTGTAAACGTAGATGATAAACCTAAATCCTAATGGAGTCTGTCACCAGTCTGGCATAAACAACCATGCCATGTTTAAAGTCACTTAAATCTTTCTTTTCCATGTTCAGTTTAAACTTCAGCAGATCGTCTTGACCATGCCTACATGCCTAAATGCATTGAGTTGCTGCCATGTGATTGGCTGATTATTCGCATGAACAGTTAAACGTGTATACCAAATTAAGTGCCTGGATTATGCTGAATTTTAGTATCAAATCATCCATTCTCAATCATAATGATAGCAGACAAGGATGAAGGATGGATTAGTAGGCCAGTAACCTTTTTAAATGTGACTGTTACAGTGCTGTCCATCTGTGCATTGATTTATGTTAATTTTTTTTTAATGCTTGAAAAGAAAAAAAATCAGTCTCCACTCCAAAAATGTGAGTTTATCACTGACCGATATGAGCACATTTGTATTCATATCATAATATTTCTCTACATGATAAAGTGGTCCATGAGAGAAACTTTGAAAAGGTTTAACTTTAAAACCAAATGCCAGAGATTAAACGGCCTCGCTATGATCTCAAATGACAATGAGATCATTGACGAAAAGCCAAGTTTGACTGTACAGCTTTACATGAAGGCTTACTTTTGTTAACTTTAGTGAATCCGTGAGGTGTTATGAATTAATGATGAACAATCACAGCATTTATGCATCTTGGTTAATGTTAATAATACATTGACGCACATTTTTTTTCGTACATGTTTTTGAAAGAAGTCTCTTATGTTCACCAAGGCTGCATTTATTTGACAAAAAATACAGTAATATTGTGAAGAATTATCTATTTTAAAGGTTGTATCAGTGATTTCAGGCCCAAAAATAAATGTCTAATCTTTCCTAACGATCCGCTAGCTGCCCGCCCCATAAGCATGCTGTCCAAAAACCGCGTCTCTGTAGGCAGCCTAGGCTCTGAGATCTGCACACAAAAACAAATGGGACAACCACCACTCAAAACCAAAATATACAGTGTTCCAACCAATCACCGACAGGGGCGGGTGTTGCTCCGACTTCGCGTCCAGCCGTGCACGAGCTCAAAAACTCACAACACCCGCCCCTGTCTGTGATTGGTTGGAACACTGTTTATTTTGGTTTTGAGTGGTGGTGTACCCATTTGTTTTGTGTGCAGATCTCAGAGCCTAGGCTGCCTACAGAGACGCGTTTTTTGGACGGCATGCTTATTTGGTGGGCAGCTAGCGATCCGCTAGTTAGGTTTAGGTTAGATTAGTTAGGAAAGATTAGACATTTATTTTTGGGCCTGAAATCACTGATACAACCTTTAATATAGTTTGCCTAATATTGTTGTTTAAACTGTAATAAAAAAATCCGGATTCTTTGATGAATAGAAAGTAAAAAAAAAAAAACCCCAGCATTTATTTGAAATATAAATCTTTAATAAAAATACAATTGTAAATGTATTTACTACTACTTTTGATCAATTTAGTGTGTCCTTGTTGAATACAAGTATTAATATATTAAAAAATGGTACTGACCGCAAACCTTTGATCATGTAACAATGGACAATAGTAGATTTTTGATTAATAAGTGATGACTAATGCATTAGGTGTGCTAACAAAATTCTAACCTTTTTGTTACAAGATTGTTAATGACGAATTCATCCTCATGTTTCTGAAGAGTTAACTTGTGACATTTTGTTCTACAACATTTAGTGTATATTTAGTTTGTGATTCATTTTGTTATACTTTTGTTCAATGTGTGATTTCTAGTGGCTGTGATCTACAAAGAATACATTTGAGAGAGTTTTCAGAGTGGCTTTTAGCATGCCGAGAGCGTGCTCCGCTTTAGTGTTCTTGGTACCGGTTAGACTGACAGCACAGTGAAACCCTCTCTTGGTCTGGTGTGTCTCTGAATTTGTCCTTTTTCAGCCTCACTACTACAAAAGCTTTGCTTTATGTGAATCCACAATACATTTAGAGACATTTACTGTTAGACTTCTTCTTATGGATAATCTTTAGGTCAATGTTTGTTTTTTAAAGGACTATGATAATTTTGTGTTATTTTAAATTGTATTTATTTAGTAGGTTTATTAAAATCTGTCAGTTACACTTATTGTTGCACCCCAACAATTTGTCATCTTACATGTGAAAAATGCCTTGCCAATGGTAATAATATATATATATATATTTTTTTTTTCACACCTCTCCCCAAACAACCAAGCAAGAGCCAATGAATAGGTTTAAAGTTTACAGTGAAGATGCTGACAGATTTTGGCTATGCAGACTGGAACAGCTTGCCCTCTTCATCCTCGGGCATCATCCTAGAGCTTTTTTCTTCTTCTTCTTCACTATCAAATCAACATCTCCAGCAAGTAGAGAAATTAATAATAAAAAAAAATTCCGCAAAATTTGGTCCAGGGTTTATTTTGAAACACCTTTCACTCAGAAATTGCTAGTAGATTTTAGAAATGATTACAAACAGAGAGTAACTGAATTCAAATTTTGAAGACTTAAATAATATTTTTGTAAAATGTAAACCAATAATATTTTTATAACAGTAAAGCATTTCCTAAATCGTTCTGACCACAAAGGATTTTGCCATTAAAAATAGTCCTCAGAGCAAATTTTTAGTTTTGTTTCTATTCAAAATCAACCTACTCCAGATTTTTTTTTTTTATAGTTTATATATCTATCTCAGAAATATATATTTATCAAAAATCTGTTTATATGTTTATTCTTTTATCGTGCAGCCCAGCATTCAGCTAAATTGGTAGTTGGTGCTCATTTGCAGAAAGTTTCTTGCATAAATGTTGCTCATGCTGTAAATCGGCAACTCTCATTGAAAACGAATGACTTCCAGTTGTTTTATCGCAGACAATAGCCCTGTATGTGAATGGCGTAGGCATTAGACAGACCGCTGAGAGCTTAGCTGTTTACATTCTGCATTTAATAGCGACTTCATCCAGCCAGGGAATCTAATAAGCAGCAGGTGGCAAAGGGGATCTGAAATGCTATTGATTGTTTTGAGGAATGAGAATTTGCCATAAGGTGTTCTCCAATGTGTGAAAAGCATATACGTTTCAAAAGCAGATGTTAAGTCACTGTTAATGTAGAGCTGTGGAGCAGAATTATTGGTTGTACGGAAATAAACTTGAGTAAAAATTCATGAGCTTGTTTCTTTTAAGCTCTGAAATACCTTAAATGATGTTTAGTAAAGCAGACTTTTGCCTTTGTGCTGAGGGGGGTGGGGTGTAAATGGTTTTAGTTTAGCTTAACTCAATTAACTTATTATTAAAATAAAAATTGAATAGTTAAATCTTACAAAAACATTTCCCATTTTTTCACCACAAAAATAAAAGTAAAATAAATAATAATAAGCCTCTACTTTTGCTGCATTGTGACATGATTTAATAATTATTATTTTCATGATACTTTTCAGTATTTTGTTTTAATGTAGTTGTGGAAGAGGGCAGTTGGTCTCATCTCATAGGCATATCTTAACAATGTGTCCCGGGTTTTTCATTTGTCTGTGCTCCTAACACACACACACACACACACACACACGTTGTGTTTTCATGTTTTATGGGGACTTTCCATAGACATAATGATTTTTATACTGTACAGACTGTATATTCTATCCCCTTACACTGCCCCTGTCCCTAAACCTACCCATCACAGGAGACATTCTGCATTTTTACATTTTCAAACAACATCACTTAGTGTGATTTATAAGCTGATTTCCTCATGGGGACCAAAAAATGTCCCCACACGAACAAGGATTTTGGATATTGCCATCCTTGTGGGGACATTTTGTCCCCATAACGTAGGGTTTACCAGGCCACACACACACACACACACACACACACACACACACACACACACACACACACACACACGTCTGGTTCGCTATCTTTGTGGGGACTCTCCATAGGCGTAATGGTTTTTATAGTGTACAAACTGTATATTCTGTCCCCTTACACTGCCCCTGTCCCTAAACCTACCCATCACAGGAGACATTCTGCATTTTTACATTTTCAAAAAACATTACTTAGTGTGATTTATACGCTGTTCTCCTCATGGGGACCGCTGGCTGGTCCCCACAATGTAGGTGATCTCAGGTTTTACTATACTTGTGGGGACATTTGGTCCCCACAATGTAATATAAACACGAGCACATACATACACAATGTACAATGTACAATGTAATAGCTTTCACAATGTCATAGCTGTGCAGAATTGAAAGGAGGTGTTGACTGAAAAAGATAAGATTTTTGAAAGAAGTATCACCAAGCTCACCAAAGATGCATTTATATTATCAAAAATAATTTTGTGAAATGTTTTTACAAATTAAAATAACTATTTTCTATTTATTCTTGTGATGCAACGGTGAATTTTCAGCATCATTCCTCCAGTCGTCAGTGCCACACGCTTCTTCAAAAATCATTGTAATATGCTGATTTATTGCTCAAGAGTTGTGGTGCTTAATATTTTTATGGAAACCGTGATATATCATATTCAGAATTCTCTGATTAATAGAAATTTCGAAAGAACAGCATTTATTAATGTCTTTTCTGTCACTTTTGACCAATTTAATGCATCCTTGCTAAATAAAAATAAATAAAAAAGCGGTAATGTGTGTATACATGTAAAATAGTTATTTTTGATGGGAATTGAACAAATTATGTTTTATATATTAAATAGTCTGTGGCAATGCTCATCTTTAGTAACCCAAGTTAACCACAATACTTCACAATTGGAAGGTACTATTATTAGATTATAGCCTACTTTATGGATGCAAATCAAAAGATTTATATTACATAATAAATTGATAAGTTTGGCACCAGTGCAAAAGCAACTACCTCACATAGTAAAACACCTGAGTTAAAAATAAATAAATAAAAACCATCTGAAATATCTACCATGGATTGCAAAATTGGCACATTTGTACCATTAGATGTATATACTATTGTACCATCATACAGCCGGTGCTTCTTTGTGAAGCTAGCATATTTGTGAACAAGGAAAAGTGAAGTGGGGGGAGTACAGAGCCCTGTGGTACACCTTTGTTGTTGGCCAGAAGGTGGGAGGTGAACTTCATCTGCCTTGTAAAAAATCAAGCAGGCAGCATCTTTCGGCTGGCTTGATGCCCATATTTCTGTTTACGAAGGTGGATGATATTGAAAACAGAAGTGAAGTCAAAGAACAGGATGCGTGCCTAGGTGTTTAGTGTCTCCGGGTGATGTAATGTAGTGTGTCAAAGATGCCAGGTCAATGGCATTCTCCATCAATATACATGAGTGGGAGACTGTTTTCAAATACAAACTGAACTTTGAGATTTCAAAGGCGATCCTGAGGGTAAATGTGGTTCTTCTGCCAAGGGGATGTTCAATAGGAGGCGTATATAATAGTATAAAATATTAACTTTTTAAATAATTCAGTTTAAGCTCTTGAATGCAAAATAATTTGGTTAACGGCCTTTCACATTTCTTTTAGTTGGTTTTCTTGTGTATTAGGGTTATACTTGTTTTGTATTTCGCCCCTAGCATCTTTAGTGGAACTTGTGTGAGATATAACAGATTGAAGTTTTCCTCTGCTTTGTTTTGGAAGGTATGGGCTGTTTGAGAAGCAGCTCGCACTCCTTGAGGAGGCAGAAGGTGGCTTTGATCAGTTCACAAGCAGCTATAACAGTTACGGAGTACAGCGGATGCCAGACAACAGTCTCTTCTTTAAGGAGTGGGCCCCGGCCGCCGAAGCGCTGTTCCTCACTGGAGACTTCAGTACGTCTTTTCTCATTCTAAAATCACGTGTATATGACTCTGCACATCAATAGTGATTATTTTAATTCAATTGCTTACAATATTAAGCTGTACTGGCTCAAATTACAACATGGTTTTGTGTAAATAAGGTAAAATATTAGTGTATGAATCTGCATATTAATAATGATTGTTTTAAAGGCTTAAATATTAAATATGGCACTATGTGCTTAAAATGCAATGCTCAGTTTTATATAGTATGTAAATAATAAGGTATAATATATATATATATATATATATATATATATATATATATATATATATATATATATATATATATATATATATATACTGTGTGTGTATATATATATATATATATATATACACATACACACACACACTACCTACCGGTCAAAAGTTTTAGATCAGTAAGATTTTTTATGTTTTTAAATGAAGTCTCTTCTGCTCACCAAGGCTGCTTTATTAGATGAAAAAAAAAAAAAGACAAACAGTAATATTGTGAAATATTATGACAATTTAAAATGACTGTTTTCTATTTTAATATATTTTTAAAATGTAATTTGAAAGCTGAATTTTCAACATCATTACTCCAGTTTTCAGTGTCACATGATCCATCAGAAATCATTCTAATATGCTGATTTTATGCTCAAAAAACATAAATTATTATTTTCAATGTTGAAAACAGTCGTGTACCATTTTCCCCCCCAAAATTCTATGATGAATAGAAAATTCAAAAGAACAGCATTTATTTAAAATATAATCGTTTCTAACATTATAAATGTCTTTACTGTAACTTTTGATCAATTTAACTCATCCTTGATGAATAAAAGTATTTTCTAATTTCTTTCCCCCAAAAATAAAAAAATAAATGTTTACTGACCCCAAACTTTTGAATGGTGGTGATTAATGTTACAAAAGCTTTCCATTTCAGATCAATTCTGTTCTTTTGAACTTTCCTGAAATAAAAATGTAAAAAACTGTTTTCAACATGGATAATAATCATAAATGTTTCTTGAGCATCATATTATAATAATTTCTGTAGGATTGTGTGACACTGAAGACTGGAGTAATGATGATGAAAATTCAGCTTTGATCACAGGAATAAATTACACTTCACTATATATTCACATAGAAAACCGCTGTTTTAAATTGTAATAATATTTACAATATTACTGTTTTTTTTTTGTATTTTTTATCAAATAATTGCAGCCTTGGTGAGCAGAAGAGACTTCGTTTAAAAACATAAAAAATCTTACTGATCTAAAACTTTTGACAGGTAGTGTGGTCAAATATTTAATTTATTTTCAGGGTTTGTGTTTTGCAAATATTGGAGCATTTTACAAGCTTTTGCCAAAAACTTTTCAGCTTTGTCACAATTCATAATTCAGAAAGTTTGGTTATAGTACTGATATTTTGCTCCACTGCAGAATTCATAAATCATACAAGAGTTAGTCTGCCTATTCATCTATACCAATTTGTAGTTGACTGTTTGTTCTGTTTGACAGATATTTTTTTCATCTTAAACTAGATGAAAGAACACTGTGTTCAGGTTAAGACAAAAAGAAAAATCCCTTCAAGGTTATCTGAATCGCCTACAAGACCAAATGCAGTCAGTCAGTCAGTCACTAAGGGCCTTTCTTTTGAAATCTGTTGTTGTCAGAAGTCTGGCATAATGATTTTTCACCAAGAAAGTGCATGAATGCAGGATTTTAAGGCATTTGCTTGTCTTTTCTAGTCATTAGGAAGTGCAAGTTTTTTCTTTAAGGAGTAATGAGCCAGACTTAACAGACTACAGGCCACATTATGTACCTTTGATCATATGGCAGAACTTACATTGCTTTTGTGAATAAACAAATGATTGTTAGTTGTTGTTGAGATGATACGATAAATTAGACAACAAATAGAAATGCATTACTATTACTATTGTTCATACTCATTTTTTATGTTTATTATTTTTTTCGGCATGCTAATTTGGTGCTATTTCACTGTAAAAAATTACTTGGGGTGTTCACACATTTTTAAAACCAACTATACAATTTGTAAAGGAGTCATAACAGTTGCAGGAATTCCTCTGTCACACACACAAACGAAGGTCTGTTGCAAGAAGAAGTGGTTCTGATGCCTGTACCAAACATTGATTGGCAACATAGCATTCTGTCCTTTTTAGGGGCGCATCTTGTGACATCATGTCCTGTTTTTGGTTTGAACATGTCTTCAGTTCTTGTTGCGTTCATATTTCAGTCGAACCGCACTAACAGAACAATTGCACCAGGGTTCGGATGGCAACGTTCACACTTATTCAAATGAACCGCACTACCAGAGCAATGGCATCAGGGTTCGTTTTAATCCAACCAAACCTTCCAAGTGTGAACACACCCTAAAATACAGTGACATACAGTGATTAATAAAGTGGTATCGTATCATATTGTTTCAAGTATTACAGTATGGTATATGGGCAACTGTTACTACCAACCTATAAAGTGATGTAATGCTAATGTACCAAACCAAAATCTTCTTGTTACCATAAAATGTGATAACCAGAATAATTATACATGTTGTAAAATAGAAAGCCACATGATGAATCTCTAGACAAAACTCTATCAGGGGTAACATACCTTAACATTAATGATAAGTAAAGAAAAGAAACAAAGCTTATGTAAAATATAATTATGTGATCTTTTTATATTGTTAATTATATGGTAATTGGTCGTTTTGACTTGCATAAACCATACATTTTACAAAGGACAAAGGTCTTTTTTCCTTTCCCTAGCAATGATTCACCTTAGCAATATCAGACCGACACACTAAAAATCACTCTTAACATCTTAACAAAAACTGTTTTTGCAAGATTTGCACAGACTAGAACTGCTCACCTTTTCATCATAAAATGTCAAAATCTAGTTTAGATGATATTATATATCGAATAGGGGAAGTTTTGAACTGTAACTCTTTCTTTTTAATAGATGACTGGAATAATTTTTCGCATCCCTACACTAAAAAGGAGTTTGGGAAATGGGAGCTGCACATGCCCCCAAAAGAGGACAAAACACCTGCTGTCACTCATAACTCCAAGCTGAAGGTGAGCAGACACATTATCTGGTTTGTTTACTTCATTAGCCTGAACGAGGCGCTGAGGTATTATGAAGCCTTTATGCACTGTCAAGATGGATTTAATATTCACCCTTTTTATGGATGGCGTGTCAATGTTGAAGCCACAGGAACAGCTGTGACTTTCAAGCCATTTGAAGCTCTTCAACAGCATATGTTTTTAATAATGCCATTCCAATTTGGTGTTTCACACCCATGAGGTTTAAACACAGAGCTTTCATTTTAAACAAACTGAAGCCGGTCCGGCAGGAACGGTTGGACTCTTCACTCATTTATAGGTTGTACATTCAATTAAAGTCAACAAGCTGAATTTTTACTTTAACACACATTCCTGATATTATTGAGAATGATTCATCGGTGCATGTTGTTCTAAAGAAAAAAAAAAATTATTTGTAATATTGCATCAAAATGTAATAACTTGCCCTGCTGAAAATTGGTGACAGTTTAAAATAAGCAATACATTTAATAATATTTGTTATTACACGGCTCTGTGGAATACTTAATTCTGATTGGTCAACCACGCCATCCAGCCTGATAACAACCAGTAAAAACCGATAACTCCGGTTTTCCGCTTTACGCTCACTAGTAGCGTTTTTTTCTTCGTGGAAGTTTAGCGTTTGGTGAGCTAATAAAATATTAAAAGTCAAGTAAATTTTGTGTACAATTATTTAATCATGTCATCCGTTAGCGTGGAGTCGCTCTTTAGTTTCATACAAATGCAGCTGCTGCCATTTTGCAATGATAGTTATTAACTTATAATTATAATAACAATTATAATATTTTACAACAGTTTAATCTCAAATCAATATCTCTTATCCCCATAATTATTTATGTGGTGAAATGCTGTGTAATAAGTTGTATGACTGTACCGTATCCCTTAAATGTCCATCTAGTCTGATCTTGCTAGCAACTGCTTTCTCTGCGGAAGCTTTGCGTTTAAAGACCTAATAAAATATTTCAACTCAAGTCAATATTTTGTGTATTTTGAAAAACTCAAGTGATCTGATATTTAAAAAGATACTTATTGACCTGACACACACATGAACATCATGTCATAGAGTGCTGCAGTGATGTATTTTTGTTGGCCAACCTGGAGGTTCGCATCACTCTGGTTCCCTCGACAAAAACCCAGTAGGATTTTTCCATTGGCTTTTGGATTATTGCAGAAAAAGTAAGGTCTGTGACCAACAAAAGCTCTATAAGTCTTATACGGTTTGTCTATCGAGATGATCTTCACTCAAGAACACAACTTTTTTTTTTTTTCTTCAATTGACAGAAGTAAAAATCTGAACGTAGGTTACAAACGAACTACACCACGTTCGCATGATTTCAGCGTCACCACCTCTTAAGCTTCCGACAACTCTTTCAGTCTTTTTTTAAAAAAAATCTCCCCTGAAAATTTGAGCTACAAGAGTTTGCAAGAGCACGATTATAAACACAATAAGACTGTGAAAGCAGACTAGTGCGTAGATGAGTTTACCTGTTCTGTGTGAGAATTTTTAATGTTCCCAACAACCTCTGGAGTCGCATTTAGCCACTTGTTAGCAATCGCTGTTTTAAAGACAAGTAGTCACACTGATATATTTAATTTAGTAGAACATTTATTGAACTAATGTACATCACAGACCTTATTTCATGCATTTAACCAATAACCAAACAAAATATTGACTTTGAGACGATGCAACCGGAGGTGCCGAACGTTTTTGGCCTGCAAAAATACGTCATCCCTGCAGGACTCTATAGATCCAGTGGCTGGACATCAAGCTGAGATTAATTTCTAATCTATCGGTGTACCAAGCCGTTATAGCCTCTTCCGCTTCTGCTGTGCATTCTGTTGTGTGACACTCTGGCAAAGGCTTGATTGATGGCAGGTAGGTGCCACTCACTGGGCAAAGGCTGCTTTTCTGGTTGCTTTGTTCCTGTTGTCTCCTTGGGTCAGGCTCCGGACGATAAGAACCAGATGCAGAGCCTGGCCCTGTCCCAGTTCAGGCCCCCTGACTGGACTCGGATGAGTTGAGTGTCAACTGGATTATGTTTCCGGTGAAAAGTGGTCCAGTCAGACTTTAATTATGCAGGAAATGGACTGTCCTGTTCTTTCTGATTCACGCCTCAGGTTTAGGAGAGACCTTGTGTTGTTATGGGTCTTTTAGGGTCTTTTATGCACCTGTTGATTAAATTCAAGACATTAAGACCTGGTTTCACAGACAGGGTTTAGATTAAGCCAGGATTAGGCCTTAGTTCAATCAGGACATTTAAGTAACATAAACGTGCCTTAGAAAAGAAAGCATTACATATTTTAAGATATGTTATTGCAAGTTTCATTCAGTTAAATCGGCTCAAAAGTGCATTTTAAGCCTTGTTTGTAAAACTACTTCTACTACTACTGTCTATACACAACTTTCACAAAATTAAAAATCAAAATCTCAGAAGTTTAACTAGATCTCCATAGTAACACAAATATGGAATATTTCTTGCTTGAAGCCACCATAAATTAAAATATTAGTGTCAAAATTATTAGTGAAAATTTTTTCTGTTTTTAATACATTTTGAAAAATGTAATTTACTCCTGTGATGCAAAGCTGCATTTTCAGCATCATTACTCCAGTATTCATTGATACACGATTCTTCAGAAATCATTCTAATATTTTGATTTGCTGCATTATTTATTATTATTAAAGATGGAAACCGTTGTGCTGTTTCATATCTTTTAAAATAATTTTTCAGGATTATTTAATTAATAGAAAGTTTAAAATGGAAATCCTTTGTAACAATGTAAATATCTTTTAATCTCAGTTTTGAACAATTTAATGCATCCTTGCTGAATAAAACAATTTCTTCAAAAAAAAAAAAAAAAAAAAGGTAATGTTTTGCAATAAGGTCTCATTTGTTAACATTAGTTGATGAACTAACTAGCAATTAACAATGTTCTTATAGCATTTATTAACCTTTGTTAATTAGTTCATGATATAAATTATAAAATGTTCATGTTAATTCACAGTCCAATAACTAATTTTTTATCTTAAAAATATATTCGTAAATGTTCAGATTTAACATTTAAGATTAATAAATGCTGTGGAAATGTTGCTCATTGTTTGTTCATGGTAACTTATGTTATAACATAAACATCTTACTTGAACCAAAACGTTTGAATAGTAGTTTACATGAAAAGTGTCGTTATCAAAGGAACAGAATTATATTTTTTAATCAAAATAATGCAAAACACCATTTCATGCTCTGTAAGATTTCACAGCCACTAAATGTTCTCAGTAAACCTGCTACTGGACACTAATTTGACAGTACAGCAAAGTGAGACATTAAATGAACTCAGTAAGAGTTTTGTCATCATCCATTTATCCTCCACCTCACCCTGCTTTTATTGATACTGTGTGTCTGCTATTTTCTGCTTTTTTATCTCCATCAGTCTGTCTGGCTCAGCATCTGTCCATTCTCACACTCTTTTCTCAGTAATTATATAAACTGGCAAACCCGTGGTGTGGTGGTTTGGCTCTCCTGCATGTCCTCGGGTGAAGAGCCGCTAATGATTGAGCCCCACTGGGACGCTCCTCTGTAGGTCACCGGCAGGTGCCAATGGCTCTGTCATTACCTCTTGCTGGCAGCTTATGGAGGGGACCATCAAATGATCCATTTGCTTTTTGGCCCGAGAAAGAGAGAGATAGGAAGACTCTGGATGGAGAGCTCCCCGGGGTGCATTCACACGGTGAGAGATGCTCTGTTATCGATCGGCGCTCCCGTACTGACAGTCGTGTGACTGTGCGCGGCTGCGGGGAGGGAAGAGAGGAGTGACTTTGAGTAAGTTAGACCGTAGACTAGTACTCACCGCTGTTTTCAGGCTCTTGTTTAGAAAGCGGGCTGGAAACTGAGTGCCTCGGGCTGGTTTTTCACTCTTTCTCGTTCTTTTTCTTGGTGTGTTGAGCAAAATTCTGAATACATTAGTCTTTTATGCTCACCAAGGCTGGTTTATTTAAATCCAATTACATTACATTACCCGGCCACAAAAAAAAAGTTGCTGTTTGGATTTAAATTTGCAAATGCTATGGATCATTATTGCAGTGATTATTATATTTCTATGTTAAATGTTTGCCAACAGTTCTTCTAACCCTAATTGATTGAGTGTTTAGCTTTACATTTCTGAAACAACCACTTTACAGTGTGTTTGACTCTTGCATAATCAATACAAGATCTTGACCAAAAATTGATGCACCTCTTTATGGAAACAAGTGTTGAGATGTTACTTCCATCAAGAGGTGCTTAAATGTATGTTCAAGCTCTTGTATTGAAAATGCAAGAGTCCAGCACTCTGTAAAGTGGTTGTTAAGATGTAAAGATCTGGAATCAGAGGTGACAATTCATGAGTGAAAATGGTTCTTCATGCTCCTCACAACCATTCTTTCACAGTTTGAGCCTGATGAATCTTGACATTGTCATGCTGGAATATGGTCATGATGTGTCTTCCTACATTTCCTAGATTTTAATCCAAACAGCGATTTTTTTTTTTTTGGCCCGGTATTGTATTTTTGTATTACATTATACTATCTTATATTATATATTGGTTTTTACAAACCGTTTTCAATCCTGAATGGCACTCGTTTCTGGCGTCTATAAATCCCGTGCCGCCACATCTGGTGCACATCTACAACTGTACAGATCAATGGAAAAACACACTCTGACATTAAATTCACACGCTGCCTTCGAATGCCCTTTAGAAAGGATTGCTTCTGTAGTCTAATCTGGGACACGTGATGAGTTTTTAATATCTGCGAGTGAATAGTTTTGCTTCAGCCTATAAATAACACTGCCAATAGTACACAGAGGATTAAATGACCCTTTCCGTTTCTGATCAATGGTTTTGCGCTGGCTAATAGCTTTATTTCAGACAGCCCTAGAAATCATCTTCTCTGTGAGGAAAACACAGTGTAGCATAATAAAAAATTTTGGACATGGATTGGTTACACATCACTTCAGTGACATCAAAAGGTCACAAATAAAAATTCTAAAAATTTCTCACTCTCACTTCCAAACCCATATCACAGGTTTTCCTTCTGTGGAACAGAAATAGTTATTTAGCAGAATGCCTGGTCATTGATTTCCATACAGTCAAACATAAATTGACCACAGTTTAGAATAGGACATTTTTATGGTTCTTTTTGTCATTTTTGGGCCTTGACAGCCCAAGTCCCCATTCACTTTCAATTTTGGGTTCTTACAAAAGTCATAGAGGTTTGGAAAAAAAACATAACGGTGAATAAATGGTGACATACTTTTTATTAATGAGTGAGCTGTTGCTTTAAACACTGGCACAAACATCAGTTCCCACGTAATGTTTCCTGCTCTCTCTGTCTATAGTTGTAATCTAGGGCATATTGGTTAAAACGGAAAGTGTTTGATCTATTATTCATGTTACTCTTTCAAGTTTGTATGTATATGCCTTTAAAGCAAGTGCAAAGTTAAAAATATAAGCAAACACAAATGTGTTTACCAGAACGCTGCATGTTTATTGCCACATTTGGACTTTTCTATGGTTATTAAATTAAATTGGTTATCAAATTGATAACCATGCAATTTTCCCTTTTAAAAATGTTCATAAATCTTTCAGAAGCTGCTTGTTGCCACAAGATTTTCTCGATGCAGTCAATTCAAAAAGTCATATTTTTTTCTGCACAAAACCTCTTTCACCTCCAGCGGTCAGACTCCACTCAAACGTCCTCTTTGCTTGGACTGTGTGACCTTTCTCCATGAGATTGGCCCTTTATCCCTGCTCTCTGGCAGCTGTAAACACATTTTCTCTTACCAGCATTACCTTGCACCCTTTGCTTGTGCTCATGTCCTCACCCTCTCTGTGTGTCCTTGCTGTTACATCCTTCATTTGTCTCTCCTCCCAGGTGGTTGTTCACACCAGAACCGGTGAGCGACTCTACCGAATCTCTCCTTGGGCAAAGTATGTGACCCAGCATGAGAAGTCCGTCATCTATGATTGGGTACATTGGGACCCTCCTCAACCTTACATTGTAAGTGATTATTACCCCCCAGCGTCGGTGTGCCACAACCTTTTGTTTTGTAGTTAAAGGTAGGGTAGGTAGAATTTTTCTAACAAAATATGTTTGAACTGTCTATATATATACCAACACATAATTAAATTAAGTACTCTGAAAAAGAAAGTATAAAAATCGAGTGTCTGTAGTCCTCTCAGAGCTGCAATAAACACAGCTACTTATCTCCATTCGGGACGAATGAAATGATTGGCTGGAGCGACTGTCACTCTCCCTCGCTGCCATGGCAATCACCCCTGCTGCTACAGGAGCCGCCCACACGCACGCATACGTTTGACTCGAGGAGTGGAAGAAGCATGGACGCTAGAAAGAATCACAATTATGGCCGCAAATTTAGCAGTCAAAATTCCCAGTACCTGCATACAGTCAGCGAAGGCAAACCAGGCAAGAAAAGGAAAACAGTATTTGAAAAGGCTATGCCCAAAAAGTCTTTGGATAAAGCAAGCAATATCAGGGCTTTCCAGCGGTGGACAACTGAGGGACATCAAGGGGCTGAAATGTGACGGTAACAGTGCTTTCATCGTGGAAGCTCTTACAATCAAAACACCGTATATGTTATGAATCTTACACAAAATTCCCCTTCATCACAGTGTAACTGATGGTAACAGGAAAAACGTGTATCAATGCAACCTGTTTTTAGCTTTGAGTTTGCCTTATGTTACTAGTTTGTTACAGAATCAAACTCAATATATTTTAAACTTTACCAGTATCGATATGCTGGCTTGATAGTGAGTACTAACAGCCATGTTAGTTGTTTATATTCATAATGCTAAAGTTAGGTATTTTATTACATGTGATTCTGACATGATGTTACTCCATGCACTGCGCTCCTCTCCGCTCGGCACTGGTAAACGCTTCCTCCAGCTGAGCGCGGGCGGCATCACGCGGTCATGTGTTTTGGGGGCGTGGCTTTGGAAGGAGCCCAGACGGGAGGGGGTTGGTGTCAATGGAATAATGAGCTCTGTTTATTGCAGCTCTGAGAGGACTACAGACACTCGATTTTTAAAATCTCTTTTTCAGAATACTTACATTTTAATTATGTATCGGTATATAAAGACAGTTTAAACAATTTTGGGAATTGTTATTTTTTTGAAAATTCTGCCTACCCTACCTTTAACTTATCATGAGTTCTGAGTTTCGACGCTTCTGTTTAAAGGGGCTATATGTAGAATTCAGAAACACTTGTTATTAGCGACTCCGGTGGCCATTAAGTGAACTGCGGCCAGCAACTTATTGCTCATGCACACGTAACATACAGCGATATACTGTTGACAAACATCCCTGTGTCGTCCACGCTGCTGAGAGCGACGTTTAGATGTAAATATGTGCTGCGCGCTTTCCTCTCAATAACAATGACAGCGGTGAAAGAACTGCATTTAAGAAAGCATCTGATCATACCGGTGTGGCTATTTTTGATTCACCAGCATCATGATGCTTACAGATGATGTAATTAAAATTACACTGTTAGGATAGTGTATATTAAGTATATTTGAGACTATAGACTATATAGATCTGGCTATGTGAGACTGTAGTTTGAATTTATCCCTTTTATTTGCATGACACATTGACATTACAGTATTGAATGGCTCTTTAGGCATTTTCTTAAACATTGTATAAGCATTCATTTCATGAGTCTCAGAACGGATGAGAGGCTCTCAGGAGCGTGCGTGAACGTCACATGATTTAGATTTTTCTGGCAAAAACTCCCTGAGTCCTTCACATACGTGGTTTTCATAGACACCATAGAAAGTCGGGTAGAGTCTCGTTTTTTAAAAGTTTCGTTACAAGCTCATCACACATTGGCATTAAAAAAGTAATTAATACATGAAAATTCTTACATATACCCCCTTTAAGGATAACTATGTACATGTAAAGCATTTTTTATTTGGATGACCCTGTTAAAATAGTATGAAACCCTTAAAATAAAAATATCTAAAAAAGATAATTGCGACTTTTTATCTCTGTTTTTTTTTTCCGCACACATCCAAGTTTACACCTCACATTTCTGACTTTGGTCTCCCAAGTCTGTTTCCCTCACATTTTTTAGAGACCTGACTGCATGCAAATGCAGAATTCTGAGAAAAAAAGTCAGAATTGTGAGATGTAAACTCAGTTTATTGTGTGATTTATAACTCTCCCTTGTGAGATATGAACTCGCTATTCTGTGAAGAAATTCACAATTAGTCACAATTACCTTTTTTTATTTTTTATTAGTTTATTCCATGGCGAAAATAAGCTTCCTACTTTAATAAGGATGTGTGTGTTTGTATGTGTAATTCCTATTAATTAAAGTTTCCAAGCAAAGCAAACTCTCTGAAATCAGGGGGATGAAGAAAATGGCTTTATAAATGCATCATGAGCAATTTCATTGGTTTCTACTTGCTGCAATTTTGCTTTAATGTCAAGTCAAGGCATGAACATCATCCCCTCAGACTATGAATTATATATCCTTGTTAATGTCCTCCAGTCATAAGTCATTATACGATGAGATTCTCCAAATTAGCCACTGTCAGCTCTGTTCAGCGGCTCCATCTTATCTTCAGTTGTATTGGCATGGACTTGTTTCATACTGTGGTGTTAAATTTGGATGAAGAATTGTTCCAGAGATATTTCCCTGCTGTTTCTGTGCCAGCACAAGCATCCACGTCCACAGAAGCCCAGGAGCTTACGGATATACGAGTCCCACGTTGGCATCGCTTCTCCTGAGGGCAAAGTGGCATCCTACAGCAACTTTACACACAACGTGCTGCCCAGGATCAAAGATCTTGGTAAGAGACTGTTTCGTTGACACAAAACTGTTGAGATAATGAGAATTTATATGAAATTGACTTTCAAAGTTGCTTAATCCTCACTATTTAAAAAAACAAACAAAAAAAACAGCTTTTATTTGTTTTTGTGTGCGTTTTATTTTGTTTCCTTGCTTTAATTAGTATCTTAGTTAGTAACATTTCATTCAAATACATACATGAATGTGTTTTTTTTTCACACATCCTTTATTTTCTTTCTTAGTTTATTTCATTCTTTACTTTATTTTTGTCACATTTCATTTAGTCACGTTTAATTTTATTGCCTTGCATTAATTAGCGTATTTGACAGTGACATTTCTTTTTCAAATAATTTTATTATTTTATCCATACATGTCACTTAACCGTTTTTATTCATTCAACATTTATAATTTTTCTCTGTGGTCTTTTGAAACAAAATGTTAAACAAATGTCCTTTTTCTGCTTTCAATTTATAATTTGGCACACGCTTTAATACTCTTCTTCCCTCAAATAATTGTTTTAGCTAAACATATAAAATGAAAAGAAGACATTTGACAATTCAGGGGGGGAAGATAATTCATTACCACAATGTTATGCTCTTAAAAAGAGTTTCACACTTTCATTTTTCTCGGCTAACAAAAAAGCACAATGGACTTCATCAGTAGTAGCAGGTCTCTAAAGCACTTTATCCATTTGATACATTACAAAGAAGTACTGAAGTAACATAATACAGTATTACCATGTTTTTGGGGGTTTTTTTTGTGGAAATAAACCAACATCATGGTATTCGAGAGGTTATATTCTACCTGCCAACATTCCTCCTCCATCACAAAGTTTCGAGCTGCAGTGGTGCTTAAACTGACAGGCATTGCCGCATTGATGATGAGCGACTGGCCCTGGTGCCAATGTTCTGGGGAGGCTGTTCTCTCTTTCTGTGGGTCAACACCCTGTTTACAGGCTTTAGTCGCCGTGTGGAGTGTTCATTAGTGCTGTCGTGGATGAGGGTTGGAAGAGAGGTGTATTTGAGTGTGGCGATGTGTTTTGGAGAAGTATCCACCAGACACAGAAGATGAGGTTTAGAAGCCTGTGGTTTAGCGATTGGGGTATTATAACAGTTACAAAGATTCTGTGGAGAATGTTCTGGTCACACTTTTTTTTTATATAATGAAAGGGAATGGGGACTCTCACTGTCAAAGTCGCATGAAACGGAAGTTGCGATTAGTCTTTTCTTCCATATTGTGACATATATACGAGTGAAACGTTTTTTTTTTTTTTTACTAGAAAAAATGTAGGGTGGACTTGATTTTGTCTATGGGGAATTGATTTGATGGTTGTGGTTTTCTATTGGTCGATCTCATGTGAGTGACAGGTTGTCCACTATTCAGTAAACGCATCGTCATTGAAGAGAAGAGATGTCACTGCAAGAGGGAGGAGACAGACACATGAATTAAAATAATATATATATATATATATATATAATATATATATGATGTGCATGGTTGACTCGATCGTTTATGATAAATACAACAATATATTCCATAAAAAACATTTTGATTTTATAGTGAAATGGTGGTCCATGCGTCGCATGCAAGAATTCTGAATCTATTCAAAAGCTTTATATGATGAACGGGAATAAATCTCTTGTTTAACATTTCTTACACATTTTATTTGAATGTTTTGTAATTGATTTTTGGTTTGAATTTAATCTCATGGAAATGGGTTGGTTGGTGTTGGGGATGGCTTTGTTAAATCAAAATTTCAACTTTAGAATATCACTTATAGAACTAGAGAATCATAGAAACATGGGATGGACAATGCAGACAGATCTGGTATGGAGGGCCCAATCTATATGTAGGCACAATAATTTTATAGAAATATCTTGGTGGTGGGTTCTTTTGGCATCTCGGAGACAAGGAAGTCATTGAAATTTCAGGCCAACTCCAGCATGGTGCCTGTGAGTTGCACCACTCGCGTTTTCCTCTGAAAATATATATTTTTAAAAAAACGTGTGCTTGAATGTTTACATGGAAATTGACCGTCTTCCCACGTAAAGTCCTACGATGTTATTCGCAAAAACAAATATTATGATAGAATAATTCATGCGTATGTCCATGCATTAAAACATACCGTGTCTGTGGCTCCCAGGAGTTCTCATTGTTTTGTGGTAACTGGTTTGCATTTCCCTAGACAACTGTGGCTCTGGCATTTTAAAAGCTTGGAAAAGTGCTCTGTGTGTGCGCGTGTCGGTGCATCATCGCTGAGATGAGCCCCTGGTGCTGTCACACCTCATCAAAAATCCAAACTTTCTCTGAAGCAGGGCGAGGAAGATAGCTAGCTAGGTAGATAAATAAATAAACCAATCTTCTCAGAAAAAAAAAAAACTATGTGAGACAAGCCTGGATTTCCCTCTTGAGTCCTTCCTGTACAGTTTCAAAGCTGTGTCAGTGCAGCTACAGCTTGCGTGGGGGAACGAAATGCTGGTTTTGTGGCTGATCCGTGCTGATTTTGTGACCCGATGAGTCATTCAGACAGTGCGTCCTTTGTGTTCGCATAAAAGACCTGACTTCTGTAGTGGACACTCACTGGACAGAGAAATAAAGCCATTTCGTTGGGTTTGACGGTTACCGCTGTACCTCAGTGTTTGTTGTAGTTGTAGTGTTGTCTTGTCAAGGTTTTGGGTGTTGAGTATAATATCCTCTCGTTAACGAAAGCAGATGTTTATGAATTATGTGAAGCCATCGTACTCTGCGTGGGCATTTCGAACACACTGTCATGAGGGCTACACAAATTCAGTAACAGCAGAATTTGTACTTTTTTGTCTCCCACATGTTTATTTTGCATGAAAACTTTAAGTTTGCTGTAGACAAAAAATAGTTTTTAACAAAATGCATGTAGCATCTTAAAAGATTTTAAGCTTCTTTAAAGAATAAAAAATGAAAGTGCTCTCATTTACTCACCTGTATGCATAAAATATTAGATATTTTGACATCCTGATTTTTTTGCAGTAAAATATTACAATAATATTTGGTTAATTTTTATATTTTTGTATTAATTTTAATTCATAATTTTTTTTAAAATATATATATATTATTATTATTATTATTATTGTTGTTGTCATATTGATATATAATCATAAAAAATTAGCTGCCCTAATATTGATTTTGCAAACAAAACAAGCAGAGCAAAGAGCTGAGCAAACCTGGAGCTTTTTATTTTAAATTGTAATCTCAGTGTTTATCAGTCCTTTATCAAAAAATAAATTATTTTCACATAATCGTGCAGCCCTAGGGGATTTGTATATTTCTTTAGTGAGTTAAGCTCCAAAAATGACCATAAAAGTTTTCCAGATCACTATTACATATCTTCTGAAGCCATATGATAGCTTTGTGTGATGAAAAGACAGAAATGTATCTGTGCCTGGAGTCACTGGAGTTGACCAAACCTGTTCATTCAAAAGAACATGATTTGTTCAGACTGATTCGATCCGAGTTCAGAATATCTAATTTTCCACTAAAGAAAGAAAGTCATATGAGTTTGGAACAGCATGGGAATGAGCAAACAATGACAAAAATATGCTAATAATCACTGCTCTCTTTATTGCCATACACACAGGTTATAACTGTATTCAGATGATGGCGATCATGGAACATGCCTACTACGCTAGCTTCGGTTACCAGGTCACAAGTTTCTTCGCAGCATCAAGGTAAATATATCTGAAACTGGAAAATGTTCAGATCCATTTTTTATAAATCTTGTTTTCTGACTAACAGTGATGAGCTCTGTTCCAAACCTAGTGAGCTGCTTTGTTGTCTTCTGTCTAAGGGGCTGTTCGCTCCACTGTTTCATTGCACTGCAGTGCTTTTCCATTGTTTTGCTATGTAAGCATGCATTAGATGGACGTGTTTGACCGCTGCACTCATGTCTCGTGTATTTTGCCGCATCGCCTTCATTCTAAAACCTCTAATTCCATCTCTCTGCCTCGCACATTTTATGTTCTGTGCGAATCACCTCTTACACTGTAAAAAAAGTTGCTGTCTTATATTTTTAAGTACAATCAACTTGGATGTTTAAGGCATTTCAACTTAAATTGCGTTAAACTGACTTTAAAAAGTTAGTTGAATCTTGTATTACCTATAAAAAGAAAGTTGAAAATTGAAAAAAAATGGAAAATTAACTTATTTTGACGAGTTAATGCAATGTAAAACACATGTGGTTGTAACTTATTGATCATATACATTTTTTTTTTTATTTTTTTTTTTTATGGGCTGTTCACACAGAATGGGTTTTTGCATTCCATTCTGCTGCAATTTGCTTTCTCCCCCTCTTAAACATGCCCTGGATGGACGTGTTTTGCCTTGCTTTTTTTTCTCATTACACTGCTTTTATGTTATTTTTTTATGCAAGCAAGCTCCAGACGGACATGTTTGACTCATGTGTCGTGTCTTTTTAACGCCTCAACCATGACTACAACATTACAACAACAAGTTAAAAGCAGTTCAGCTTTTAAAAAATGTGTCTTAATAACTTTTTAAAATTTATAACTTGAAAAATTTTCTATGTACACTCTCGACCAGTGGTTCCCAACCTTTTTTTCCCAGGAGACCCCCAAGTATGCTTAGCCACATGCTGGGGACCCCTGCTGGCCAGAACAGTGTAACTGCAGCAAAAACTCAGCTCAAAATTGCATAAAACCAATGTTTTATTGAAGGTGTAATCTGTTAAATGCAATTAACAAATCATCTAATACCATTAAAAATTAAGTGTCTTTATAATCTGTTATTTTATTATATAGTAGGGCTTGTTTTTAGTTTTGTTTTATGGAGACCTTGGTTAATCAGACAAATTAGAGACTTTAGACTACCACTCTTCAACTTTTTTATTATACAGATGTGTCATTTAAATGTCTACAGGTTTATAAAATTGATCCGAGATCAGGCAAAAATCATATATAGACATGGTTCATGGGTTCACAGAGATCGCCCCTAGTGGGAACCATTGAAATTTCGTTTATGACAGTTGTCTCATAACGAAGCCTCGTTTACTGAAATCATATGACTTTAGCAGTTCGATACGCACTCCAAATCACTGGTTCGAAAGCGCCCATCACTGCTCATGGCTCACGCTGGAAAGCTTTTCTAATATTAACGTGTGTCCCAAAGTTCTTGTCTGATCATAATCCTCCTTTTTCAAGTGAAATTCCTCTGATCTTTTTGTCTTTTGTAATGTCTCTCAGCCATGTCTCTCTCTTTCTTCAAATTTCCCTCTTGCTCACTCTCTCTCCTCCCCCATCATGAGTGGACACACCCCCTACAGCTGATTGGCTCACTCTATCCTCCCTATCATTAGTGGACACACCCCCTACTGCTGAATCTGATTGGCTCATTCTCCTTCCTATCATAAGTGGACACGCCCCCTACTGCTGATTGGCTCACTCTCTTCCTATCATAGGTGGACACGCCCCCTACTGCTGATTGGCTTCGAGTGTGTTGTGCTGCTCAGTCCGATCCACTTTAGTTTCAACAGTGTTTCTCAGAACTCTGAGTCAAAGATAAAAAAACACACTGAAAATCAACTGTCAGGCACACTTGCTAACACTCACTCACTGGACACCCAATGGTACCGGCCACTCATTTAAATTTTCAGAATGTTTAAAATGAGGAAACTAACACTCCTCAGTATAAACTATAGGCGCGCACACTTCTTGAAGACTCTGTGGCCCCAAATCACAGAGAGGCGTCTCTGACGGGGCCGATAATCTCCCTGTAAACACATTTGCAGTTAATCCTGTGGAGAGGTAGAGACCTCAGATAAAGGAAGACAGGCAGGAATTCTTTATTTATGTGCTTTTATTCCATCGGTCGCCCTTACCAGCTAGCGCTGGCGACAGCCTATAGCGCGAGTATAATGTATACAGAGTAATTTCACCCATGATTGATCTCCCTGAGCCGTTTAAAAAGTGCAAGGTCTGGATGCTGGGAAGGGGCGGAGGCCGAGGGGAGGGGTATTGTTGTGTCACGTTTGCCGGGGGAAAGCGATATGATGATAGCTGGAGGACAGATGAAGCTTCATGGAGCAATTACACGAAGGAGATACGTGAGGAAGCGCTGATGGAAACCCGCCACTCTCGCCCTTTGTTCCGCAAGGAGCAATATGTCACCCCGAATGGAGGCTTTGACCTCTGCTCAGCGTCCATGACGGTGTAAACGATCTGAGATTGATTTTTATTTACTGCCATATTTGTTTGTTTTTACACGGCAATTGTGCTGCACGGTTGATGTATTTGCACTGCTGCTATTGCTAAACACAGCTGTTGTGTAGGGTGACGTCTTTCTGAGATAAGCACACACACACATATGTAGTGTGGCAGAACTGGGACGGTATCCAGCAGGTTGTAAGTTCGAATCCCAAAAGGGGCGATCCGTTACGCATCACCACTGTGCCACTTAAAGGGGACTTTATTTGGCGTTTGTTTGAGCAGCTGAACATGTTAACTGGCTCAGCCGATGGATCCATCATATCCTCTTGGTATAAGCCTGAAAAAAATAGCTTATAAAGGAAAGCACAATTTAGTTTTTTATTTCCATTTAATTTTTAGTTCATCCTTTCAGTTTTTTTTTAATTACAAAATAATTACATTTCTCTGGGCCATGTTATTGCTATTTTCATGTTGAAATTACTTAATCTGAAATATATTATTACAAACAGTGTTGGGTGTGATGCATTACCAAGTAATTAATTACTGTAATTTAACTACTTATCCCTTTGAGAAAAAGTAAAGTAATTAAATTACAGAAAAATTAAGAGTAATCCGTTAGTTACTTCTTAAGTAATTGCGTTAAATACTGTATAGACTATAGAACATTTATGTATAAAACAATAGGTAATTTAACATCAAAGTTAAAAGCCTAATGTTTCAATGTACAGTATGCTTTTAATGTAATCTTCTCCCTTTAAATGCTTTGGTCAGTTCGAGAATAATTTATGCAATTTTATTTATTTATTTGAAAGAATTAAGAGAATTTAATTCTTGTCAATTCTTGTACTTTTCAACTGGTAAAGGTTGATATGGTATTTAGAAAGTAATAAGTAATGCTTTAATACGTTTTGGAGTAATTAGTACAGTAATCTAATTTTTAAAGTTACTTGCCTAACAAAAACTACAATTGAGTTTTTATATTGTCTTAATAATGATTTTTTTAAAATATTATATTATTTTGTAGTAGTTAAAATGTATTTGTTTAGTTTAACTTCCAGTTTTTTCAATTTAATTTAATTTTGTTTTATTTTATAATTTTTTTTATAAAAGTTGTTACATTTAAATACAAATAAATATATAAAATAATTGTCAATACAGTAACATAATTTTTCATGTCTTTTAAAATATAATGTATGCCTTTTAAAGTGTTTAAAGGAGAACTCCGGTCAATTTTAACATTGAGCTAATTTTTTTGTAAATTTGGAGTGCTGTCAATACAGAGAACAACGACAAAAATCGGTGTTGCCTACACAGTGTTATATCTTCTTTTTAAAATTTGCACCCTGTTGACTTCAATGGGGCAAGATTTAAACCTGCTTTTAGCCTCTTAACATCCTTGATTTGTCATTACAAGTGCACAGCCATGTGAGTGATGTTATTAAGAATGAACACGGTCAATCTGACTGCAGTAGATGTGAAAGATATGAATAAAAATGATGTTAATTCAGCCAGCTCACATACCTGTATTTTCTTCCTGTTTTCGGTCGAAGTCCAAAGTAGTCGATTATCGAGTTGGGAGAATGGGATCTCATACAGCCTGGTCGCACGCGCGAACTCGATAATCGACTACTTTGGACTTCGACCGATTTTTGTCGTTGTTCTCTGTACTGACAGGACTCCAAATTTACAAAAAAATTAGCTCAATGTTAAAATTGACCGGAGTTCTCCTTTAAAGCCTTCAAAATCACATAGGCCTTGAGATGAGAATGAGGCTACATGTACAAAACAGACAAATTGTTTATCGCATTATGACAATTAATCGACAACCATTACTCCAACCCAACTCCAACAATGTTTCACACTCACATTTTCTTGAGCACGTCTTGAAGAAAGCAGATGTTCTGTATTCTGCGAGCCTACGTGTGTATTGCCATGCACCCCAAAGATATCTCTATACTTTTCAAAAGAATTGGGCTTAACACCCAAACTACTGCTAGATTCAAGCTCATCCCAAGTATAAGATCATACAGCTTGACAGACAACCTCTGCCCAGACTGCTCTGATATCTGCCTTCATCTGTTCTTCTCTCCCTCCAGTCGTTTCGGCACCCCAGAGGAACTCAAGGAGCTGATTGACGTGGCTCACTCTCTGGGTATCATCGTCCTGCTTGATGTGGTGCACAGCCACGCATCCAAGAACACCGAGGACGGGCTGAACCGCTTTGACGGATCTGACTCCTGTTTCTTCCACAGTGGGCCCCGTGGAGTACACAGCCTCTGGGACAGCAGACTCTTCAACTACTCTAGGTGAGACTGAAGTTTGTTTTTCATTTTTCAAACACCCCACGCTCCACATAAGTTACTCTGCTCTCTCCTCTTACAACATCTTTTGTTACACGCCGTTGTGCAACAACACAAGCTCTGTTCTAAAATCTAGGCTCCGTTCCAATACCTCGTGAGCTGCTTACAGAAGGCTTTCGACTGGAAGGCTGTTCCAATAATTATTTTGCTTTCTAAGATGCCTTGTTTTTGCCAGGTTATTCTCCAGGGCTGAACTCTGCTTGTTCATGAGAGAGTCAAGTTGTGGCGGAAGGGTGATCTCTGACCCGACGTATATCCTCTTCTCTTTATCGAAATCCTCCGACTTTTTTCTTTAAAACGTCTCATTTTAGACTTCCGGTGTTTTATTTTGCTCTATCCTATCTGGATTTGCGTTCATCAGTTCTCACCTAAGATTACCCTGCGTCATTTGTTAACCCATATGGTCGTATGGATTCTTTTTATGATGGATGGATGCGCTTTTTGGAGCTTCAAAAACTCAGGCTCTATTCAAAGCCATTACGAAGCTGGGAATAATTATGGGATCATTTAAATTTTTGGGTGAACTATTCTTTTAATACATTTGCTTTGCTCTAATTTTGCTTAAATTAATACCAACCACTAAAATGTAGTGTTCTGTGTGTGCGTATGTGTGTGTGTGTTCTTGAGCTGTGTGCACAGGTCATATCTCTGTAATTAATAATGTGGCATGGAATTATGCTTCCATAATTAGTTCACCTCATCAGCACTTTTGTTTGCCCATAATCAAGCATTAACATGTCCTTATCTCACGCAACGGAATATTCATGTAAAATTCTTAAAGCGTTTTAAAGATGCTTTCTGTTTATGAATAATCATTGCAGTATTTGCCTATTTAGACTCATTCATCTCTGAAAACAATGAGACAATGCTAAAGAGCTAAGAGGCTTAGAAATGTGGAGCCCACAGTAGACCAAGTTAAAGGAATTGCTCTGTCATTATTTTATCTTCCTCATGTCATTCTAAACTCGCTTGACTTTCTTCCATCAAATATAAAAGGAGATCTTTATTCTGCTTAAAAAAAGTGGGGAACGAAATGAGGACTTTTCATTTATGGGTGATCTGTCCCTTTAAATACCAAGATCAAAATAAAATTGTTGCAGTTACAGTAGATTCTATTTAAGGCAAGTTGCTGGAACTTCTATTTGACCGGTCAGATTGTTCATCATTACAGCTAAAAATGCATTGTATTTCTGTAGCCATTAGTTTTTCATCACAACCATATGCCAGCTAATATGTTAATTTCCTTTTCTTTTCTTTTTTTCCCCATACCCATACTGAGCGAGTCTTTAAATTGGAACACCTACTGTACTCTATTTGCCTCTGGCGGTATTCCCACTGCACTGTCTTGGGCTGACAGCAATTACTTCAATGTTGCCAAAGCGCAGTGTGGATTCTCCATCAGTATGTCCTTCCTCATCATCGCTCACTGCCTTTGCTCTGATGTTAAATATGCTATCTATAATTCAACTAATCACTTTCAAAAATTCAATAATTGCCACACTGTTTTGTTTCAAATAAATGTTGCCCATTTAAAAACTGATCAGATATTTTTCTCACAGTATTCTTGTTTATGAAATAATGTAAATGAGTGTAGCATTTTAAGGAAGAGCACGACCTGGAGTGTGTTTTTGCTTTTATAAACCAAAAGCATAGATATGTGATGTTTAGTAAATTATATAATTTATTAATAATCACAATAAATGTTTCTTCTGCCCTGTAATATAGTCTAAAAACCTAACTGAATCCTTAGGATGACGACTTCATAAAAAACATTTTGCATCAGTATACAATTAAACCCATGCGTGGTCATATCTGCTGTTTTCAAATCAAAATTACAAATGTAAAATATATATATATAGTGCTGTCAAACGATTAAAATATTTAATCGCGATTAATCGCATTAATGTCGTAGTAACTCGCGATTAATCACACATTTTTATCTATTCTAAATGTCTCTTGATTTCTTTTTGTCCCATTATTTTTTCTAATTTTAATGCTCTTATCAACATGGAAAAGTGGATCGGCTTGCTTTGTGAAAACAACATTGACAATACTGTGTTCAATTTCACACTAAAACATTCTCACTTGGAGCAAATAATCGCTCACACTATGTAACACTGTCCATCAATAAAAGCGTGAAATAAATACTGTGACGAGGTCCTGATATTGACGAGGGGGCGGAGAATGCGTATCAGATGTGTGTGTGTTTGGCCATCAAGTGGTATTTCAGACTGGACGTGCTGCGATGATGATAGCTTAGTTCACAACGACAAAACACACAGATCACTTTGGTCTTGACAATGGGAACATTTGGTAACTTTTGAAAAGTAAACTTTCAATTCAGAATCTTATTGGCATCCATTTCGGCGTCTCGCACTCGTCATCCACTCAAAACGTAACTTTAACCTAACCTATTATTTGGCCGGCTCGCAAGCCCAAACAAGTGTGTGGTTTCCGGTAGCTAGATCCAGTGCTTTCACACAGGACGCGGAATGCGCAGCGCTACGCCAGTTTTCAAAACTTTTTGCATGTAATCGCGCTGGTAATCGTCACCGCGGCAAAAGTTGAACCATTTTGAATTTTGACCGCGGTGTGTGCGGTCAGATGAATGAAATGAAATGAAATGAAATGAAATGAAATGAAATGAATGGGTTTCATAGCGCAGCGTCATGTTGCAAAAGCATGGGAAAAAAACGACAAAGTTTCCTAGGCCAAAAAGACTGTTAATCTCGCGATAAAAAAAAATTAATCGCGTTAAAATGGATTTGCGTTAACGCCGTTAATAACGCGTTTAACTGACAGCCCTAATATATATACTGTATATATATATATATATATATAATTTATGTGTATCCATGAATATGCAAATTAACCCCTGCCTCCACTCAATCACAGTAATGCTATACAATGGGTAGTGGAAGTATTTGTTTAGTGCAGCCAAATATGTTTGAACCAGAAACTGATTCAGAAGAAGTGGAAGAGTGAATTATACAGACTCGTCTATAAGTCGATGTAATAGAATGGTAATGTGTTTTATGTATCGCTCTCTACAACGTCGGACACATAACTGTAATTAATATGATTAGCCTTTGGCTTGACTGTTATCAAACAGCTAATAGTGTGTTACTAATGTTACACAAACCATGTTTCTGTTCTCCATCTCAGAGTCAGACAGCTGCTTTCTAAAACTAGCATAGACATATAGACACATTAGCAACACTAAAAACTTGATATTCACCACGGGGGGTCTTTAAGGTCTATATTTTAGAGTATTTTGCTTTTATTTGTACAGGACAGTATGGAGTAAGTATAGTGTAGACCGAAAACAACTGTTTGTTTTATGAAAATAATCAATTTTACTATTTTTAATTGCCAATTGTTGAATTTATGCTAGTAGAATTCTAGTTAGTAAGCATAACTTACTAGTTACTAGTGATAATAGGTGATGATGTGCAATCAGTCCATTATCAACTTCAAATGTGATTTTAAAAAATCTGCTTTTTATAAAAATGATGCAGTTAAATATTGTATTAATTAATGTAACTAATACCATTCATAAGCATTACTTTTGATTTGTGTAAATCAACATATGGACTTTAATTTAATAGCCACAGGTGTGTGTAAATCAGCTATTGTAAAATGGCTTTGAACATGACTCGTCCAATCAGATTGTAGAGCTGGAAATGTGTTTTGGGAATTTTGTTCACCTTACACTGAACTCTGCAGGTCTTTGTATGTTGAACATGCATTCGATTTTTAAGTTATGAGTGACTTTCTTTTTGATACGAAAACTCACATTCTTTTTGTTTTTGTGCACTCATAGATGTATTTCCAAGCCTATACAAAATCGGCATTCAGAACACTTAAGCATGAAATTTGTACTTATTCATCGGAGCAAAAGATCTTAGGTAGGTGAAATAGATCTCGAGAGATGCACTTGACACCTGGATGAGTAGAAAGTTCATTTTGGGTTTGCTTCTGACAGGTTTCATTTAGAGCATCTGTTTTCTTTCTGATGGAAAAGAACTTCAGTGGTTTTTGTTCTCGAATGCAAACTTTACAAATTAGAGCAAACTGTAGGAGTGTTTCCAAAAACAATTATGTTTGGTTTGCTGTCAAAACAAAGTTGACACTTAACTAGGCTTTTTTAAACACATCTGATCTACCAAATCACAATTTTGACATTAAGCATATGTGTATAATGTGTGTGAATACTGTTTACAGTTGACAGTGTATAATTGGAAGACAAAGCCTCCATTTATGGAGCTGATTAAAAAAAAAAAAACTTGGCAGTAACTAAAAATATGTTCGTGTGAAATAAGTTTCTGAAATTGTTTCAGTTTTGTGTTTTTATTTTGGGAACCCGTGATGGAGGCTATGGAAAGAGGCGCTTATTGTAGGACAGGGTAGTTCAAAATATATTGGAAAGAAAAAAGGGGTTCAGCAACAATAAAACTGTCCGTTTTAATTCAAAGCCTTGTTTATTTTGTCCTTTGTCAAATACTGTAACTAAATCTGAATTTCTCATTGCACTGCCTGCATTTTATTATGGAGATATTTTTGCCAGTAAAATTACATTAAAAAAGCAGTGAATGTAAATCCACAATTGAAAATTAAATTAATAAGAAGCATCAGGCATAAAGGTAATCCTTTATGAATTAGTATTAAATACTTTTTGGCTCTTTAAAGCTTAAATAAACAAACATTATAAGCGGACCAAACTATAATAAAGTATAAACATGAATATATGTATATGTATCCTATAAGTCTGAATTTTAATGCCCATAGCATTTAAATTGTCTTTTTATTTCAGTCTGCTCTGAGTATCAATCGGTAACAGCTGTTTTTTGTTTTTTTTGGCATCAACACCGAAATTCTATGGGGTTAAGCATTTAATGTAATTTTCCCTAGAAAGTAATGACATTTATCCTTTTATTTTACAGCACGGAAATGTGCAGATCCCTGATCAAGTGCACATACATTTGAAACAAATTGAACAAAGCCCATGAATGACAGTCTACTTCTAACAGTGTTCTAATGTTAGCTTAACACGTATCAGACATGCCCTGTGAGATTTTCAGTAATGAAAGACTTAGCATATCAAAATGAGAATCTCTAACCACAAAACAACATGTGTAAATGAACTGAAGAACAGCACTTGACATAAATGGGTCTTAAATTTGTAGTAGCTCGGAGTGCCCTTGTGTGTCCCAGTATCAGAGACGTGTTTACAATCCTTTGGTCTGAACAGTTCTGGCTTCCAGTCAAACACACAATGTATGCGGCTCCACGGATGCCGCCCAACGCTCTGTTCTCCAAATCATTACTGTCATCACAGCGGTAAGCTCTACAAAAGAGTATGCCACTTTAGCCGCTAGCTGGCTCTGACCCTAATGGCCCTCACGGTAAACCCGAACCTTTTGATTGGCGCTCTCACGGCGCGTGATAATTAAGTTTCTCTTCTTCTCCTTCCACGTCTGTAAGCTCATCTCGTCACACATTAAGAGACAGACCGGCCGCCTCCGTGGAGTCTATCAATGCCTTTTTGAACCCACATTTAATAAGCGCATGCCAAAAGCTGCTGCCGCCAATACATTATCCAGTGTTAGTGTCAGACGGTGCAGAGATTCTGTAATAAGAGCCAAGCTGCAGTTTCATTACTTATTGAGCTTGTGCCGTTTTCAGAGGGACTCATTAAACGGGCAGCAGACATATGCCACAACCAGCAGCCATCTGAAGAGTCATTTGTAAAAGCCTGAAGGAACGCCCCGGTGTCATTGCCGGTTCATTTGTCTGTTTTTCTTGTTGCCGCTTGTTTGGATGCATCTGTGTCGGGCTCTCTATTAATTCCTGCTTATGAAACGCAGAAGGGATGTTCCTGCCGACTGTGATGGGACAGCATTGTTTAATCAAGCAACTTTTATACAGACGATCAGAAACCATTGGCAAATGTCGGTGGATGGGTTTTTTTTTTCTCAAGAAGTTTCTAGAAGTCACTAAGAAGTTTCTAAGAAGTTTCAAGACCAAATTGTTGGCTGGAAGAAAACAAAGTCAAATGGTCTTGAGAGTGTACTTGACCTTGAAAAGTGAGGTGGTGGGTCAGGTGGGGAATAATCCATTCAACCACATGCTTTGGTTACATCAGATCCACATATACTAGCAATTAAGCAAGCATCTGCTGTCAGAGCCATAGCTTTATGGACAAACAGCGCAACTCGAGTTCAAGTACCGGCTCGATGTCCATTCCTGATCCCACTTTTCTCTCCACTTTTCTGCTTCATGTCTCCTCTAAATGATATCAATTGACCCTTCGCAGAGAGCTTGATTGACAGGTGATCTGACCAATCATACTTCGCCATCCGCCATTTTGTCTGACAAAGCAGTCAGGAGAGATAGTAGATTAACATGGGAGGATTTGAACTTAAAAATGGAGTATACTGATGCTATTTTAAGCGTGCATGCTTGGTCATAATACAGAGTGTGAACAATGCGCATACACTGTAGATGATTCTCTCATCTACACAGATGCATTTTCCTTTTTGCAAATGATACATTTTATAAGTAAAAAATATTAAAACACGAGGGAAATCATTGTTGTGTCCATGACGATGGGAAAAATAGCCATAAAGCTTACATATTTACCCAAATTATTATATGAATGTATAACCAAAGCTAATTTGTGTGGGTTTGTCCCATCCCCAATGTCACTTCTCTTTCTTTTACGGCCCTGACGAGAACATCGATCTCCTCGGCTGTGAACTGATTCTGAAGCGCTCCTGGTAAATGCGCCGTTATAATAGTATTGCGCCATGGAGCAAGCGCACCTCGTTCATCATGCTCTTAAAGGGAATGTGATATGACGCTCTGATTGGTGTATTTCACGTTACGCCCAAACCACACCTATGAATAATGAAGCTACTTCAGACCAACCCCTTTTAGATTTGCGCCAGGCGCAAGAGGCATTTATCCCGCTGGGAAAATAGCAACAGCGCCGGGATCCGCCCACAAAGTTACTTGCGCTTTGACACTTGCGTTTCAGATCGTTAAAATAGGGCCCCAAAAGTAACTGAAAAGTAACCTGGTCTGTCCTGTCTGTCGGCGTGTTGTCAGTCTCCTCTCTGCTCCATGATGTATTTTTCACTGCGTGAGAATTTGGTGTGTGTGTGTGAGAGAGGCGTAGCTTGTCGGACATAGCGACAGTAACTAAGGGGGGCGGGTCTTTGAGAAGGGTCAATTTTAGGCAAAAATGCCAAAAAAATCGAACTTAAAAAGAGCAAGCCCCTGCTGTAGAACCTTGTTGGTTGTTCAGGCAAAATCCTATCACTGAGATTTATATTTCTTGGTCTATCAGAACCTTCTATTCCAATTCATGACAAATTATGTATTGAGATTGAGTTTCCCTGTTTGCCTCATCTTCAAAATGTAGAACCCATCGTTTTGACATGCAAAAGTCATGAACACAAGGTGATTTTATGGAAACATCTGGTGCATAATCGGTTTAGCTCTGTTAAGCTCCGTGTCTCGATGGCATCTACAGGGAAATGCGAACAGCCAGTGTTTGAGGTCTTGTGGTAGAGATCTAACTAGCCCAGAGACATCCGCTGGGCCGCACTTCATGGCTTCCTGTGGCTCCTCTAATAGGCTGTTTCAAAGAGCTGCAAGGACACCTTGTGAAGGCGAGTAAATTAATCCTCTGTGCCGCCACGACGCTCCTCTCCACCCGTCTCCTGAAGGGCAGGCACACTTCCTCTCGGCCATCGCCACCGTCTGCCCTCTCTCTGGCGCTTGAGAAGTCTCAGATGTGTGACTTCAGAAGGCTCTTTCCACGCTTATCCATCCCTTCCTCCAGTCTCCTGCTGTATTGGCTCATTTGCATCCATTTCTCATCAGTCATCACCGGAATCCCTCTGCACTTCAAATGGAGCCAGACCCGAGGCTAGCTGCTTTTGTGGTCTCACATTTTGATCGTGCGTTACATTCACCAATGCTCATTGCTCTTTTTTTAAATACGAACTAAGAGGAATGTGCAGGTTTAATGACTTTATGGGGCACGCTTGGTATGCTGTGCAATAAGCATGAATTATACTTGGCCTTTGTGAAAGATTTCCAGTGACAACAGTGGATAAAGTTCATGAGGTTCCCCAGCCACGTTTCCACAGAATATTCATTCCTCATCAGAACACGTTGCATGCTCACCCAACACCTCTCCATGAGACTTAATAAACTTCCTATTGAGACAAATGCCTGGAATTCACCAGAGGCACAGCTGGATGTCGATGGAGAATGCTAATTCTGACAGTTTTGGATGAATTCCAGAGCCCTCTATGCAACAAAAAAAATCTAAAAATTATACGACGATGGCACTTGTCACATCATTTTATCCAGGTGTTATCCATCTCTTCCCCAATAAACATTAATCTGCGCTGCTTGTCTCTTATTGAATGAGTGAAGAAGCCGTTTTACCGATAGGACAGGCACAGCATGTGAGATGCGTGAAATGAGGTGCCTCAACCGTCGTTTCCCACAAGGCCCGGCTGTTTGCCATCTCTCAGACTGTCAGATGCCGTCGTTTCACCGCTGCGCCTTGTGTGAAATGACCTGTCAAGGTTGTAAATTTATTTGTCCTCATGCAGGTTGACTGTAATGTTGAGGATACAGGGATTTATACCTTTCCTCTTCCTGTGATCTTCCTTACACCTGAGACTGGATAACAATATCAGGTAGAGCTAATGCAAATAAGGTCAGTGTATCCCCGTTGAGAGATTATCCTCGGTTTTAGAGTATTCTTGTAGTGTTAATTCGTGACTATCTGTGAACCAGTGCTTATGACATATTTGGCATACTGTGAAGCAAGGTCATTTTATGTTTATCATCACACTTGTCTTTTTCCTGTCATTCTTTCCCCAAGGATACATGTGGTGTTGAGGCAGATTATCAGCTATTTGGCTTTCTGGAAATGTTGCGTGGCTTTTTTTCTTTCTTGCACTGAAAGGCTTGACTACCAATGCAAGCCATTTCATTGATATTCATCGTATATGTTGTCATTGCTCATGGTAAATTGTAGCGATGTTGGGAAATCATGAAGGGAGACTCGTAATCAAATGAAACAGCATTTTACTGTCCTTCCAGACACCCTTGAAATTGTATGTAATCTGGTTAAGGCGAAAACTGGCCCATTTGTAAATTTCTAGCCATAGTGTTGTCGGTAACTGGTTCCTTCACCTCAGCGTTACTTAAAACGCGGGCCTCAAGTCATTTTGTGGCCTGTGTGATGATGTCAACATTGTGGCAACTGCAATTTACAGTACTGTGTTCATTCTATGTTAACTATAGAGTTGATCTATTATCAAATTTGATATATGGCTTTGTAAGACCTTTCCCCCAAAACGTATATGTTCTACTACATGTCTTCTGGCTTCTTCATTATTTGTCATTTTATTATGATATATTTGGAGTAGGACCTGTTATTTATCTATGCAATATATTTTATATACACATTTTATCTAATTGATTTCTACTTAATTGTAGTTATATTTTCATGTTGTAAATCCTATATATTCTATATTTTAAATATATTTAACTTTTGTCTAAATGTTCAATAGACAAATAATTTTCTTTTTTTTTTACTTTACAGTTTTAGGTTAATATTTATGTTCGATCGTTATTTCCTGTTCGCTTATGAAACGTTACACTCTAAAAAGTCTAACCATGATTTACTCAATTTTTTTGGTGAAACATTTTTACACTTAAAAAAATTGAGTAAATTTTAAAGCTGTGAAATCAATTAAATATACTGTATGAATTGAGTAAATGCAAGTAAAAATATTAAGTAAATCTGAGTAAATGCATCTGGTATATCAACAAATAAAATTGAGTAAAAATAATTTAACATTTAAACATTTAAAAAACAATATTTATGAGTAATATTAGCTGTTTTTATTTATGAGTAATATTAACTTTTTTATTTCCTCTAAACCTTTGTAAAATAATATTCCATACAACCACCAGTATACATGACATTGGCCTTTATTGTCAATGAGTACAGCAAACATCATATTTTACACTGTTTTAACATACAATATTGCCTACATTTAAACTAATTTAACAAACATTTTAGAAGTAAAAATTAAACATTAAACATTTAGGTAGCCTAATTCAAGAGTAATCAACAGGCCTGTTATCCAATATCCACCGTATCAGCGCTGGTCCTTGTGCCGGAGATGGACTCGCGCTCTGCGGGTGAACTTCGGACTCCAGACCGCCGTCTTGCGTTTCACTCATAGCCGAAAGATGCTGCGACGACTGACTCCATAACCTGCCAATAAACAAACAGTGCACAGTTCTGAGGACATTTTATCATGCAAATTAATTATATTCATTATCATTATGATGAATAAACTCGTGTGTTTTATGCAAGGCGTTTCAATCACGCGAAAAAACAGTCGTTTAGGTGTCACATACATTACGCCTTTGTATGTTGTTTTGCATTAAATACAATGATTTAAAGCACAGTAATGATTTTATAGATAAAATAAAACATACACAAACCTGAATTTCGCAGAGACTGGGAAGTTTCGGCGACACTGAGAAGAAAAGAGGAGAACTGTTCTTCTGGAGACTGGAGTCCAAACAGCCCGCGCTCACTCGACCGTTGAGCTGTCGTCACTTTAGAGGGTGGGGAGGGGTGCATTGTTTTAATTGAGTAAACTTACTCAATTTCTTAAGTGTGTTAAATATATTAATAATATTGACTTAAATTAAGTATTTTTTGTGGTTCTTGAAACAGATCTGTTTAATTCTCAATTCTCAAATATTTTGCTAGAAATTTCACAAATATATTAAGTTTATTTAAAAGAAACAATTGGTTAGTCAAATACTAAATTCTTTTAGTGAAAAAAACTTATATATAACTGTAAATTCTAGACAAAATTAACTGTTGGATTTTTAGTCAATTATTTTGGTATGTTCAACTCAAACAATCAAGTAAATGATATTCAGAGATTTTATTAAGTTAATACAGTTAATTATTACTGTGATATTTACTAAGCCCCTGAATAATTTTTTAGAGTGTAATATATATTAAATAATACAACTTAAAATCTTTAAATGTATGTAGAAATCACTAACCAAGATTATTACCAATTATTATAAAACCTCATTATTATCAACCTCATTATTATAAAATAACTACACTGTAAAAATATTCTCGGTTTAACTTAAAAAATTAAGTAACCTGGTTGCCTTCAAATTTTAAGTTCATTGAAATTGAAAAATTAAGTTAATACAATGATAAAAATTGGTTTAATCATCAGAAACTCAAAATATTATGTTATCTGAACCACATAAATTATCTAAGTTGATTTGACTAAAGAAAAAGTATTGTGATTACAAATCATGAAAATAATTTTTTTTACAGTGTAGTTAAATTAAGTGCGGCCCTCTAAAGGGACTCTTCTGTGCGGTCCCTGAGCTTAAGAGAGTTGAGTATCCCTACTTTACCTGAACAGACCATCTCACCTGAAGGCTTTTTACCCACCGCGTACCCTCCCTGTCAGATAAGCTTCCCGACAGGACTTGCCCATAAGGAATAACAGCTATTCTTATTGCTTTAATGTGCAGGTGTGGCTTTGTCATGGCCCTGCTCAGGGAGGCATTACCTCAGTCCCACGATAACGCATTGTGTATTTGGCCTTTGCTATGTGTGTTGATCACAGTATAATCTATTTATCAGTCACAGCTCTGCGTGGCCGCCCATGCCGCACGCTTATCAGATTACCACAGCCCCCTAGTATTGGGATAGCAAACCCTGAGTTGCAAACTCGCCATTTGCAACTTTATGAAACGACAGCGGGGAGATCTGCATCAGCATTTTCCCCCGTGGCTTGGAAAACTACAATCTACCCCGACGCCTGATTCACTCCTCATGCAGAACCAATTGGAAACTGCTCAGTCCTGGAAGAAGCTTTGGGGGATTTGCGCCTGTCCGACGGGGACTTGTATCCATATATTTGATTTAGCATACATGAATGTTGCTGCCTAGATCAGCACAGCACTGAATACATCAGGCAAAGCATGCAATGACTCCAAATGAAGGCTGTTGCTCCTTATAGCAAGCTAATGTTATCAGACATCTTAACAGTTCTGCAGACTTGCATGTGCGACGAGGTTCATAAGTTATTCTGAATAGCTTCAAGTTCCAGTGTGAGTGGCAAAAGATGGTTCATTTCCATATTTTTCTCATTTTCTGCTACCTGGGCCTTTTGGCATTGTTGAAGTTTAGAAGAGAAGAATGGAGGTTGAAGAGCGTTCGTGCAGTTGAATACAGTTTAAGATGTAGGATTAATGCTAGCTATCGTTCCGGCCAGAACCGGCAGCATCGTGAGTGTCACATTGTCCTTCTTCTGACAATAACATTAAGGATGCTGTACCACGAATCAGAGTGCCTGGCATTTATAAAACTCTCAGGCATGATGATGGTGTTCTTTCGCGCTCTTTAATTTGGCTTCACACGGTTGAGGTGCTTTACCTTGTTCTGTGTGCGCTTTGCACTGTGCCAGGGGACCGCTGCGCTCGCATTTTAACAAAGTTTCTATGGCAACGTGGCCATTACTCCAAGTTGTTGAGGATGCTCAGCTGGAGGGGGCTGGTCACAAGTGCCTACACATATCATCCAAACACCAGGATATAGACATACTTTAGAGATGAGTTGATTTCAATTTCTCATCCTGACGGATAATTTATGCTCATAGCCGCATGCCACAGGAAGCTGATTGGGATACCCGATGAGGATTCACTACAGCTTGAGCGTATTGGTATTCATAGAGGTTTTGAACATAGATTGAGTCCCACTTGTATGTGCAGCTTTTCAAAAATTCACCAAGGGGGTTTCAAAACATTTGCGTAAATTAAAGCGTAAATTACCACAGGGGGTCACAACCACATTTTTCAGGTTCTTAAAGGGATAGTACACCCAAAAATGAAAATGAAAAAATGAACACACAAGAAGATATTTTGAAGATTGTTGGTAATCAAACAGTTGACGGTAGCCTTTGACTTCCATAGTAGGGAAAAAAAGAATATAGAAGTCAGTGGCGACTGTCAACCGTCTGGTTACCAACATTCTTCAAAATATCATCTTTTGTGTTCAAATATTTCACCAAACTTCTACGGGCAAAATTTGTCCCAGTTTTGGGACAAAACTGTAGCAAATTTGCTACAGTTAGTGTAGCAATGAATGAAGCACAGTTTACTGTTACAGTTTACAGTTTACGTATTTTTTCAATTGTTTTCAATAGGAGCACCGCATTTTTTAAACGCCATGGATGAAAAATAAATTTTTAGTATGAAACAAATTATCAGTGAAATCAGTTACAAGTAAACTGTGCTGTGGATATTCTGTATCATTGCAATGAAACGTCCCACCTGAAAAAACGCTCTCAAGCGCCCAAAGCTAGGCGTTTTCAGCAGAGCGTCTAGTGTTTTCAGCTGGCTAAAAATGCTTTGGGGGACACACGGCCTTAGTGAAAAAAAGCTTATTTAGATTTCTTAAATGTTTCACACTAAAAAAGAGAGGTTCTTTTAAGAACTGTTTAAAGGTTCTTTAGGAAACCAAAAAATGGTTCTTCTATGACATCTCTGCGAAAAAAAACCTAAACCTTTTGGCACCTTTATTTTTAAGAGTTAGTGGTAACTGTGCCCACACCTTAACTAACCGCACTATTCTAACATTTAGACACGGATCATCTGTGCTGTTATGTTCAACTTGAATTGGTATTTGCTCTTGATTTGCAATATCTGATTTGTGAACCAAAGTCTTTTGTTCATGAATCCGAGTGAATCAGTGGTTTTCGAATGAACAGTTCTCCAAGGTCAAACCAAGAACCGTCTCTTTTAAACAGGCTCAATTTGTAATGATTCAAGTGAACAACTCACTAACTCATTGAACCAAGAACTCCCTTTAGGGTCACCTTGATTTTGGCAAGTAAGACATGTTTCTGGGTCAACATATTTGGTTGATCCTGGAACAAAACCCTACAAGTAACTTATCCCTAAAACCAGAGGGAAATGATAGGCGAATAACACTGATGTAGAAGCACCTAACCCTGGTTGTAAGCCTAAACTGTAAACTTGTCCCTCTGATCAGATTGGTTGATTGGAATGTTGTTTGAGGATCATCAAAGGTGTTGATCCAGGAACATGTTGTATCTTTGAACTATCCCTTTAATGTAAACAGACAGCCGTTATAGTCACTCACTCAATGATACCATCATCACATTGATTTCACCGTTCACATAATGTTTTAATAAATAAGCAAAAACAAAGTTTTTTTTTTTTATATTCTAGAGCCATATAGTCTGTGTGCTGCTGTATCATGAGAGTAGTTGTGATCGATGCTCGCTGCACTATCAGGAGGTTTGTTTCACTCTGTATCATGTGAAATCCTAACTCTGTCAACGCAATAATACCGCACTTCCAGGCAGTGCAGAGTTCTCGCCATCTGGGAAGCAACACATCCCAGAAAGTGATGATGTCAGCTGGATTAATTATATTGCCTGGTGCCTGAGAACCTGGAGCCACAACTCAGGTCTTCCAGAAAGTTTTGTACACATAATCACTGTATAACAGGAACTGCTCCATTAATTACGATAAACTGGATGCTGGTCTTATTAAAAAAGTTTGTGATATTTCAGGAGTAACTGTTTAAAACAGAGACAGGACAGGGACCCTCTGTTACATAATTGTATAAATTTGAGTAATGTATTTTAAGCCTGGTTTATGATAACATGCATGTATTAGCATATTAATGTATTTACAAATAGTACTTTATGACGTTACATTGAACATCAATAAGGATTATTTTGGTTACACTTTATTTTAGGGTGTCTTTGTTACAAATACTGAGTAATGTTAAGTTACTACATGTACTTTCTATAGGGTTAGGATTAGGGTTTGGTTTAGGGTTTGTGTCATGTAATTATGCATAATTTATAGTTATTACTATAGTAACTGCATGTAACATGTAACAATGACACTAAAATAAAGTGTCACCATTATTTTAAAGGCTTTTCAGTCATAAACTACATTTACCTGAACTTTAAGATTTTGACGAGGTTAATTTAACATTTGTAATTTGGTTAAACGCATAAATGTTACATCAAACAATAGTTGGTGGACCCATACAGTAATGTTGAAGAACCCTGCTTTAAAATAATGTTTATTCAGAAGTCATGAGCAAATATGCTCAATATATCAGTAGTTCAAATTAAAATATATGCATTAACTCTTTCCCATCCAGCGCTTTTTTTGTTGTTGTTGTTGTTGTTGTTAAAGTTGCCAGTCACCGCCAGCATTTTTGATCAATTTCAAACAACTTTCGTAGCCTACGGAATATTTTGTTATATTAATATCTGAACATATAATATATCAAAAGAAAGGACAGAGCCTCTGCTTAAAAAGACAAAACATTAATTCTAGCTTCATGCATTCTTTTTTTCAGTGAGTAGATTGAGTCCATCAACACACCCATAGTTGCACATTTCATTCGGCTATGTTAAGCAGTTATGATTTATATGCTGTTTAATATTTGATGATCACGTTAGCTTACAGGTGCTTAAGCAATAGGTATGTTTATGGCATGTGGTAATTATGAGATTTCAACTTGTAAAAAGCGTTCACGTCCTCGTAGAGCTCGTAATTACAGCTTGCAAGCTAGGAGTTTTCGAAGAGCTCCTACTTGTAACACGTGACCGCTGCAGATTCATTTAGCCATTAGAAACGCATAATTCCCAGTTTGAGGACGAGATCAGCCTCAAATAGTATGATTTCTGAAGGGTCATGTGACTGAAGACTGGAAAATTCAGCTTTGCCATCACAGGAATAAATAACATCCAGGTGTATAATGAAAATTAAGATGAACGTGTGTGTGTGTGTGCACAGTTTGTAGTATTCATGTGAGAATTGCATAATAACTGTGTGTGTTTGTGTAGCTGGGAGGTCTTGCGTTTCCTCCTGTCAAACCTGCGCTGGTGGATGGAGGAGTACAGATTTGATGGATTCCGGTTCGATGGAGTCACATCTATGCTCTACCATCATCATGGGATCGGTACGTCCATGGAAAATTAAGCACTTGATGTACTTTAGTTATGATTACCATACACAATAACCTTCTCTTCCTGTAAATGTCACAGTCTCTTACTGTAGAACAGGTAAAGCCTTTACTTGGAAGAGCCATCGTTCCAAGGGCATTTTCAATTTGAGCGTGTTACGTAAACTCTCATAAATGAATGGAATTAAGAAGGAAAAGCATGTGATACAAGTTCTTTCAAGCAAGAAATTAATTACATAAATTGAGTGGCAAAGGTTACCCTGACATTTTTCTCTTTTCTTTAAAATGTTGTACCACTGCTAATGAATATGGCAAGGTTTGCAATCGCTTTGACTAAATCCTACTTGCTTTTAATGAAAGATTAAAAATCTCACTTAAAAAACAGTGTCGTAGCAAGTTGGTTTCTTCATAGCTCTTTTTTAAAATAAGATTTGTTAGGTAATTATTATTAAAAATTGAACTGGTGTCTGATTTCAACTTCATGTTCCCTGATGCTCAGGATCAGGATTTTCTGGGGATTATGCTGAATACTTTGGACTTCAAGTAGATGAGGACTCTCTTGTGTACCTCATGTTGGCAAACCATATTTTGCACACTCTCAATGAAGACTGCATCACTATTGCAGAGGTAAGCCATATGTTTTCTTCTGAAATACACTGAGCATGAAGAGTATTTATGAAATGTCAGCAGTTCTTTAACTGAATTGCTCCTGTTCTTTTTCTGATGCTTTGAAATGATAGTAATACTACTGTAAGTTCCCAAAAGCCATGGCTTATACTTAAAGCTGCAAAAATAGGACTGTTTTCAAACAGGTTTCCTAGACAATCCCCATACAACTTGTGTGAGCTCTATTTCAAATTCTTAGGTCTGCAAAAGCTTTGCCTGAGAAAGTAAGACCAGCATAAAAAAATATGAATTATGGGTAATATAATATTTGTAATATACACTATCAGAAGTCTCCTATGCTCAGCGAGGCTTATAATATTATTATTATTATTATCAATTATAATAAATATTATTACAGTTTTAAATGACCATTTATTTATGAAATAAATATAACTGTCTTTTATGGATTGAACGTTCAAAAGAACAGCATTTATTTGAGATATTTTGTAATATTATTAATGTCTTTTTGGATCAATTGAATCCTTGCTAAATTAGAGTATTAATTTCTTCACTATAAAAACCTCATTGACCCCAAACTCTGTGTGTGTGTGTGTAAATTATTTATTTGTATTTAAAAAATTTATTAAAACCATAAATTAGAGATACTACAACATATCGTCGCTATCGGGTGGAAATCGCATATCTTCAAAAACGCCACTTTGGAAAAAAAACACTGTATTTTTAAATACCTAAACACTGTGATGTCAAACTTAATATCGTGGCTTTATATATGGGCAGACACTTGCATGTATCATTAGATTATTAACGGTTTACCAAAATCATGCTCAAATGGAATTACGAGGTTTCTCAGATAAGATTTTCAGACATGCAAGCTCTTTTTAATACTTTTCATTGGTTAAATATTTGCAAATCCCACAGACAAACATAAATTGTGACCAATAGTAATGATTTATTTTGATAATAAAATGACAAAATATGGAGATACATATTCTGTGAATATACTAATAAAAAGTAGTGAAAAGTGTCCATACCAGAAATAATTATGTAATACACGTATTCAATTTTGTAACATCAAAACACAGTCAACAACTCTTTTACAATGTGGTAGTTTAATTATGCAAAAGCACAATTATCAGTGAATGACTATTTAAATGAGTAGAAAGGTGTCTCTCTTGCAGTACTGGTTACTCTGTTCTAAATATGCAGTGGAATCATCCGAAATGACCACAATACCTTTAGTCATGGCTCGATAACCTTAATCTTGTCAACAGCGACACTGTATCCCAACTCCACAAAGACAGAATTAACCTTCAGAGCCAACGGGACACAGTGCATTAAATTAGCACTCTGTCTAAAGCCATGATTAATGAGACCACTTACTTTTTACTTACTTTGTTCTGTGTTTTGTAATTAGTGGACAGTGCCCACCAGAGATATCATCTAATTCTCTTTTATGAGCTCCATTGATAGAGCTGGACTGTGAATACTAAAGTTTGCTTACATTGCAGGAAACAATTAAATAGCATAAAAACAGACTACAAATATAACTAAAACTAGGACCACAGTGCTGAAAGCTACTTTTTGTATTCAGTGTTTAATTCCATTTTGCACAGCACTGCATATTATGTGATACCCTGCAGAAAAGACTAGCATGGCTGGAGACCACTGCTAATCTAGTCAACGAAATTACTAGCAAAAATGGATGAGTTTTTTTATTTTGTCAGCAATAACACATTTGGCTGGTCATGTGATCCCAACATGTCCGCCCCCGTGAGGCGACCCACTCCATGTATATAAATAAATTAACTTTTATTATGCCAGATATGACTGGAGTCATCATTATATTTTACATTTCAAAACATATTTTTCAAATACATTAATCATTTTTAATGTATACAATTATTTAAGGATGTTTTTAAGTTCCACTCCATGCATATACATATTTACTTTTATTAGGCCAGATATGACTGGAGTCATCATTAAATTTTAATTTTCTTGTATTAGACTTTTTTTTTTTTTTTTCAAAATGCATTATTCATTTTTACGCATTAAAATGTTTTTAGGATGTTTTTAAGTTCCATTCCATGTATATAAATAAATTTGATTTCATCATTATATTAATTATTTGTATTATATTAATCATATTTTTCAAACACATTACTCATTTCCACTCCATGTATATAAATAAGTGAACTTTTAGTCATCATTATAATTTAATTTTCATTATATTAAAAATGTTTTTTTTTTAAATACTTTGAATACATTCATTTTTTTATTTAAAAAAAAATAAATAAAAAATACCATGTGCATATTTTAAATGTCGTAATATGGCTTCTAAAGATGAGCACACAAGTTGTATTAATCACTTTTAAAATGCTTAAGCTACTTTTGCCATTTTGAGCCACATTCCCAGTCCACACTTTATTTTTGGCTGAGTTATTCCTTTAATAATATTTCTAACCTCTCCATAATTGTTGTTTCTAAGAAATGCATTGTTTTTTAAGGATGTGTCCGGTATGCCCACCATTTGCCGTCCAGTCAAAGAAGGAGGTCTCGGTTTTGACTATCGCCTGTCCATGGCCATTCCAGACAAATGGATTCAAGTGAGTTTAACATAAATTGATGAATATGCAATTAGCTCACTTACATTCAACATCATCAACCAAACTACTGTACAGTCCTGCTGTAAGTGTAACCAAAGACGGTGCACTTATATTGCTATGAATGGGAGAAAATGCATTGTGCAATATGGCGGAATAAGTCCCGCCTTCTAAATGAAAGAGCTAATCGCCAATTGGTAAATTCATTGCGTCACTGCAGCTGTCGTTAGACGCTCCGGTTGATATACTGCAAATGTGCATTAAATGTTTTTGGCTGGCTGTGCAGTTTTTTGTCATGATTTGAGCGTTAAGAAAGTAAATTTATGAGACCGTTGTCATCAGATTTAATTTATGATTTCAAATATGAAATTGAATCAGAAGCTTGGTGAACAGCTTTGGGGAATTTGATCTTTCCCCATTTAAAGAGATACTGTACTTGCGTGACCAAAACAGCTGCCCGAGAGGCGTTTCAAAGATGGCCGCCGAGTGAAATGACATGCCTTAAAGGAACTTTGGTGTAACTGACAACTTACCTCATTTTACTCACATTTCAATATATTCCCTCCGGATAGTGCCAGTTTGTTTGTGCCATATCGTGCTAAATATCTCATTCATCATTCATCACACACTTGCCCTGCTTGTAATTTGGAAGCAAGACGTGTTTCTATCTGTATCTCTGGGGAATTAGATTTAAAGATACTGTATCTAGAACCAGCTCCAAATCTAGACTGACAAGCGGTGGATCAGATAAATAGGGCGTATTCAAATTTTTCTAGGCAGATATTTATAAAATGTCATACACTTGGAAACTGGGATGCGTTTTATACTTGCGGTCATGTTTTTTTTTTTGTCTTTTTTGTGAGTGTGCATAATTAAAAGTATAATTATGGGCAATTCTTCAATCATTTTTCTTAATTAGGGTTTCTTCTGTGAGTTGATCTAAAGCATTCCTTTGTTCTGTGCTGTTTCTGTGGATATGCATATTAATGAAGGTCTTCTCATTATGGATAAATATATATAGAGAGAGAGATTTTGGGATTCTTTTCTTTTCTTGGCAATAGCACAAGGCAAATCACATCTATCAGACTGATCAGAGAGCCACAGTTTATCAAACTATCAGTTTGAACCCTTTATTTCAGCCGTTTGTTATATCTGTTCTCTACTCTGAGTCTGACCCATTGGTGGGTTTAGCTAGATATAATACATTTTAAATTCTGTATCATCTGAAGTAACTAGAAACCAGTTTGGTTCATTCCATTTGTCTCTGTGTTAAACGGAATATTTTCAGTCTTCAAAATCATCATGACCACTTGAGGTTCCCAATGTCGTATTTTTGGTGTTTTGCTTTAAAAACAATTTGCTTTGGCTCATAATGGATTGAAAAGGAATGTTACACAAAAATAATAGCTTGGTCCTTAAATTATTCAACTATTTGTTTACACTACAAAATCTTAATATCCAGTGAAGAGACTGGATCGCTTTATATGATGAACAGATTGAATTTAGACTTTTATTTACATTCATCAACTCACATATTAGTTGTGGTAAATGGAAACTCAAGCATGTTTGAGAACCAATGAGGTTCATTCACGTGTTGTCTTTTTTGTTTGCGTGTCAAGCATGTTCTGTTGAGGTTCTGTTTATGATATGTGAAAAAAATGATATAAGATCCCGCCAAATCACAGAGATGCCGATTCGCACGGGACTAATATTACCACAGGACCTCGGTGTTCGGCGAAATATGGTATTTCATTTGCGGGGGAATTTTTACTTTACAAATTACAGACATGGCCGATTCCCACATGATTAAGATCACAGACAACCTCTGCAGTTATTACAAATGACTAGAGGTCACCAAGTAACACTAATCCAGTGCGAATAGGGCTTTTTACAGTAAAAGCAATAAAAAAGGTGTATGTGCCCCGTGTACTGCAGGGGTGACTGTTTGTGCTGAGCGCACAGCCTCCATTGAGAATCGGCATGCATTGCTAAACAAGACTACCCAGAATACAAGGCTTTTTACCAGACCTGCAGCATCGGGCTGTCTGCTCGCTTTTGCCCCAGATGACCCTCTGCGGCTCCGCTCCAGCAGGCTGATTCACTGAAGCACAAAGGTGTCCACTTCACTGACTCAGGACCAGTGTTTAGAATGGCATAAAGACTGCTACTCTTTAACTTTTTGCTTTTTTCATACGACATTGCCCAGCATGCAGTATTTATCTGGGGCTTTTCATCCGACACTGCTATCGATTTCATTCTGCGTTGGGGTACAGATGAGACTGCACTTTGAGGGCACTCGGGTGACTAGGAGTTTGTGTGAAGGAAGAAGAAGAAGAGCGCATGGAGAATTGGAGAGAGTGTGTGACTCATATCTATGCATATGATTTGAGCCAATATATTTTTGACAAGGAAGTTGTAGATGGTCCCCTGCTCTGTGGTCTGTCAAAAACAACAGCAAACCTTCTGGATGCACTGAATCTCACAAAAACAATATGGGTCTTACTTTACCCCAAAATCTCTCTCTCTCTCTCTCTCTCTCTCTCTCTCTCTCTCTCTCTCTCTTGATGAATATACATACATACACTACCGGTCAAAAGTTTTAGATCAGTAAGATTTTTTATGTTTTTAAATGAAGTCTCTTCTGCTCACCAAGACTGCAAAAAATATACACACACACACACACAGGTGAAACTTGAAAAATTTTAATATCGTGCAAAAGTTATAATTTTGATGATTATGGCTTACAGCTTATGAAAACCACAAATTCAAAATCTCAGAAAATTTGAATATTACATGAAATCCCCCAAAAAAGGATTTTAAATACAGAAATGTCTTTTGCACAATATTCAAATTTTTTGAGTTTCACTTTCACAAGTTTCTGTGTGTATGTATATATATTATATGTGTGTATATATATATATATATATATATATATATATATATATATATATATATATATATATATATATATATATATATATATATATATGAAATCAATTTCTGTATACTGGATTATTTATTACTGTAGTGGTAATGCATACATAATACATACACACACACACGCGCACACGCACACACACACACACACATATATATATGTATGTAAACATATGTTACTATTGATATAAAACATGATATACACTCACCTAAAGGATTATTAGGAACACCTGTTCAATTTCTCATTAATGCAATTATCTAATCAACCAATCACATGGCATTTGCTTCAATGCATTTAGGGGTGTGGTCCTGGTCAAGACAATCTACTGAACTCCAAACTGAATGTCAGAATGGGAAAGAAAGGTGATTTAAGCAATTTTGAGTGTGGCATGGTTGTTGGTGCCAGACGGGCCGGTCTGAGTATTTCACAATCTGCTCAGTTACTGGGATTTTCACACACAACCATTTCTAGGGTTTACAAAGAATGGTGTGAAAAAGGAAAAACATCCAGTATGCGGCAGTCCTGTGGGTGAAAATGCCTTGTTGATGCTAGAGGTCAGAGGAGAATGGGCCGACTGATTCAAGCTGATAGAAGAGCAACTTTGACTGAAATAACCACTCGTTACAACCGAGGTATGCAGCAAAGCATTTGTGAAGCTACAACACACACAACCTTGAGGCGGATGGGCTACAACAGCAGAAGACCCCACCGGGTACCACTCATCTCCACTACAAATAGGAAAAAGAGGCTACAATTTGCAAGAGCTCACCAAAATTGGACGGTTGAAGACTGGAAAAATGTTGCCTGGTCTGATGAGTCTCGATTTCTGTTGAGACATTCAGATGGTAGAGTCAGAATTTGGCGTAAACAGAATGAGAACATGGATCCATCATGCCTTGTTACCACTGTGCAGGCTGGTGGTGGTGGTGTAATGGTGTGGGGGATGTTTTCTTGGCACACTTTAGGCCCCTTTGTGCCAATTGGGCATTGTTTAAATGCCACGGCCTACCTGAGCATTGTTTCTGACCATGTCCATACCTTTATGGCCACCATGTACCCATCCTCTGATGGCTACTTCCAGCAGGATAATGCACCATGTCACAAAGCTCGAATCATTTCAAATTGGTTTCTTGAACATGACAGTGAGTTCACTGTACCAAAATGGCCCCCACAGTCACCAGATCTCAACCCAATTGAAAATCTTTGGGATGTGGTGGAACGGGAGCTTTGTGCCCTGGATGTGCATCCCACAAATCTCCATCAACTGCAAGATGCTATCCTATCAATATGGGCCAACATTTCTAAAGAATGCTTTCAGCACCTTGTTGAATCAATGCCACGTAGAATTAAGGCAGTTCTGAAGGCGAAAGGGGGTCAAACACAGTATTAGTATGGTGTTCCTAATAATCCTTTAGGTGAGTGTATTTAAATGTTTTTGTAAAAAATAATCTATAAGGGAGAAGTATACTACTTGAACTTTGATTTCATCTTGACTTCATATCAGTGTTATAGCAATTATAAATCAGTGTTTATTTTTCACAGAGAATTAGGTTCTTAAATGTCATAAAAATAGTGCACCAATGCAAATCATAAATGTGGAAGAAATATACTTCTTTTTCTTCAAGCATAGTATGCTATTTTATTGATTTATTTATTAAGTTTGGGGTGAAATATTTATGACGAGATCATACATATATATATATATAATATATATATATATATATATAATACATATATATATATATATATATATATATATATATATATATATGAGATCCCCTTAAAAGAGTAAACTGACAGGTGGTGCTCCAGTGGGGCAGCATTGCCTGCTTAAAACACTCTCATAGACACACACATCCAGCCCTGCTTTTAATGTTGTCCAACCTGTCTGATTAATCCGACCTCTGAGCTCGCAATGGCATCCCGACTACATCCTAGACCCTGAGAAATTAAGATGTCCTAACAAGAGAAGCAGATAAGGCTTGCAGCACAAGTTTGCCTGATTTGATCTGATTACTACTCCAAAATGCTGTCGCTTCCAATGCATAGCATAACAAAAGCCCTCTAATTTAGCCAGTGCCCTTCTGTCCGAGTCCAACAAATTGAAATGTAATGGAAACAATTAGAGCGAGTGAAGAATGCTGCCGGAGAACGAAGCTCGGCTCTGTTTCCCAGCTAAACATACAAATTAACTTACGATTGGTCTAAAGTCACCTCTGTCTGTGGTGCTCTCCATTTCAAGCTGTTTAAAAGTCCATTAAAGAGAGAGTTACAATTCTTCATTATTTGTCAATATTTACTCACCTTAATGTCATTCCAAATTCATATGATTTTTTTCTTCCGTGAACAAAAGGAGGAATTCTTACAGGACTATTAGGTTCAGTACAATTCAAGCTCAATCAAAAGCATTTCTGGCATAATGCTGATTTAAAGTGCACCTATTATGCTTTTTCGGAAATTACCTTTAATAGCTGTTTGCGAACGTAAAAGGTCTGGAAAGTTTCAAAGATCAAAGTGCATATTAAAAGGAGTTATTGTCTCCCAAAAGGAAGAACCAATTGTGAACTGCCTGAAGCGAGTTGTCAGTAATTCCAGTCTTGCTTCTTGCTCGAAACTACGTAGATTTGTTACAAATTTGCATAATGCCCTCCTATGGTCTTTTTATTGACCCTCAAACACTGTAATTGTAGCTAAGGCCTGGAAGAAGTCGATTCGTATTGTCAACATGTCCACTTTGCATGGAGTTTTAAAGGATGAGGACTCAGGCTGGAATTGAGACAGCAAAACCAACGCCATTGTTACTGTTCGAATCACTGTGTATGAAGTGCTGAGAAAGATCCGGAGCTGAAATTGAGATATGGTAATGGGGGTTTCGTTTCTGACACGCGTTGTGAGCGATAGAACAATCACAAAAGACTGGGACATCTGACCAATCAGAGCAGAGCAGGCTCTCAGAACGGAGGGGTTTAGAGAGGACGAATCATTAATCGAACCGATTCAGACACTGATAGAAAAAAGATGATGCAGCAATGTATATTATGAGAAAATTGAAATGATTTTTTAACTTGGATGCATGTAAACTTATTGTAAGAGACTTCCAAAACCAAATTCAAGGTTATGGTGAGGAACTTAAAATGAAAGTGAATGGGACCAATTTTTTGAGGATTTCCAAGCAAAAATGTGAATCTTCTTTTATAATAGGACTTCCATTAACTCTGCTGTCAAAACATGTGCATTATTTGAACTGTAAAGCTGTTTAAATCTGTTTTTTTATACATATTTTAAATTTTTTAAGTTTTACAGCATTACATTGTGTAAATGTGTAACTTTTTGGCCAAATTGTGCAGCCCTATGAACAAGGATTGTGGGAGTTTGCCTAATTCAGCATGTTGAATCATCATCTGGCCACCGGCGGGATAGATCGCTCTGATTGGGTGTTCAGTTTACAGAACAAGTCAGTGCATGAGAAGTGATGAAAGCGAGCAAAGAAGTCAAGACGGCACAGACAGAAGCCTGTTCTAATTTTACTTAATCTTACCTGAGCATTCCAATGCACAAATATTTTCATAACTTGAGCTGCCTGGAATGAAGAGAGTGATCAAAAGCGCAGTTTTTTTTTCCTTCTTTTTTTTTTTACAGTTTCTGCAGTCCTAGATTTGATTTCACTTTTTGAATGACATAGACTGTAGTGGTAGTTTCTTCTGATTCTTCTGTACCACCTTTTGAAGTCAGTCAAATTGTAACCAGTATTTGAAACACGAGCAAACCAAACAGTCTTCCTTTTAAAGTTTACTTCCAAAACATAAAATTATACATAGACATGGTACGCACGGTCAAAAAACTGTGTTGCTTCCAACGTCTCTAACTTCAAACTGAAACTAACTACATACATCCATTTGCTTACGCTATGACGTAGCGCTATCTGACTGGAAGCTCAAATATTTAAATGTAATCAGATCTAAACGTTACTAAATATGCATTTTAAACCAAAAAATAAATAAAATAATAATTCTTATTATTTTTACTAAATTATTAATTCAAATGAACTAATCCCTATGTGGCTCTTACATTACCCGGCCCCTAATTGGTTAGGCAGAAAGACTAAGCAATTATAAACTTAAACACTAAGAGCCAAACAATTTCCAAATGTCCATAAACTATCAACTTGTTTCTTATTTCTTCACTCTTCTGACATTGCCTCCTCCAACAAGCACAGTTTGTTTATAGGCCTTTCCAGAGTGTTGGTCTTGGTCTTTATCTTCACTCTTCGTACTGTTCCATTGGAATCCGGCAACGTTTCAACAACCTTTCCCATGAGCCAGGCGTTCCGTGGGGAAGAACTATCCACTAGTAACACAACATCTCCTGTAATGAAGTTTCTTCTTGGCTTTAGCCATTTCTGGCGCTCCTGAAGAAGTGGAAGGTATTCACGGGTCCATCTTGTCCAAAACAAATCCACAAGATATTGAACTTGTTTCCACCTCTTTCTTGTGTACATGTCATCTTTGTTGAAAATCCCTGGAGGCATGTTGGGTTGAGATTTCAACAGCAATAAGTGATTGGGTGTTAGAGGTTCTACGTCGTTCACATCATCTGAAACAGTTGTAAGCGGCCTGCCGTTGATGATGCTTTCAACCTCACACATTATTGTCAGAAGACAATCATCGTTCACTGCTTGCTCTTTCAAAAGGGAGTTAAGGATTCTTCGCACAGTCCGAATTTGTCTTTCCCAAATCCCGCCTTGGTGCGAAGCAGCTGGGCTATTGAATATCCACTTTATTCCCTTTGGTTGCAAGACCTTTTCAATTTTGTCATTATCCAGCCGTTGAATGGCTTCTCTCAACTCTCTTTCAGCGGCCACAAAATTTGTGCCGTTGTCAGAACGCATGATGGTAACTTGACCTCTCCTGCACATAAAGCGACGAATCGCATTAATGCAGGAGTCTGTGTCAAGGCTATCTGCAACTTCGATGTGCACCGCTCTGAGTGTGAGACAAGTGAACATCACGCCGTACCTTTTGACAGTACTCCGGCCCCGCTTGACATCAAACGGCCCGAAGAAATCAACACCGGTATTTGTGAAAGGAGGCTTATCTGGCAAGAGCCTATCTTCAGGCAGGTTTGCCATCTTTTGCTCACCAACCTTTCCATTAATCCTGCGGCACACTGTACATTTGTTGATTATCTTTCGCACTGCAGAATTGGCTTGTGGGATCCAGTACCTGCATCTCAGTTGTGCCAAGACATAACTGCGTCCACAGTGTCCTGTTCTTTGGTGTATATCTCTCAAAATCAATGTAGCAACTCTGCTGTGCTTTGAAATAATTGCTGGATGTTTAGCGTTTTCTGGCATGGCAGACTTGTTGAGTCTTCCGCCAACCCTTAACGTGCCATCTTGAAGAATCGGATCCAATTTAAACAGCTGACTGCTTCGACTGAGCTGTTTACCTTTCTCCAATACCTTGATTTCTTCTCCAAACTGTTGTCTTTGACTGAATTTGATTATTTCAGATTCTGCGACAACCAGATCATCCAAGGTAAGTGACTTCCTTTCTACTGCTTTGAATTTCTTCATTTGTTGTTCTAATTTTGATCTTGCCTTTTCAGGGTCCTTTTCAGTTTCCCTGATCTTTCTTGATACTTCCTTACTTTCCTCTTTCAGTTTCCACAGATTTTCTTTCACCTTTAAAATCCAGGCCACTGATCTTTTTAGTTTATGCCAGTCCGAGTAATAGTTGATCAGTTTGTCGATTGGTTCCATGTTTTCCTCAACTTTGATCATGTTGACTGTAGCTCTATTCTTGACTTCCGGATCATTTTGAAGGATTTCCTTCCTTCGCACAGGCTGTTCCGACCAGTCACATTCATTGTTCATCAAGAAGTCCGGCCCATTGATCCATGTTCCTCCTTGTGTCAAACTTTTAGCTTTCAGGCCCCTGCTGGCTTGATCTGCAGGATTTTCCGTTGTTCTGACATACTTCCATTGTGATGGCTTGGTTGCTTCTCGGATCAATGAGATTCTGTTCGCAACGAAGGTTTTGAAACGAGCAGTTTCACTGTCAATATATCTGAGCACAGTAGTACTGTCTGTCCAAAAAATTGATTGTTGCAATGGAACTTGAAGCTCTTGATGTAACATCTTGTCTATTTTGATAGCGACAACTGCTGCGGTCAACTCGAGTCTGGGAATGGTGACCAGTTTGAGTGGAGCCACTCTTGCCTTCCCCATGAGGAATGCACAATGTTTCTCACCTTGACTATTTTCTAGCAGCAGATAAGACACAGTGCCATATGCAGACTCAGAAGCGTCTGAAAAATGATGTAACTGTGCTGCTGTAGTGCATCCAAAATCTGTAGGCTTTAAACACCTGCTCACATGGAAGGTAGAGAGATGATTAACATCTTCAATCCATCTTTTCCAAACTTCAGCATGTTTTCTGCCAATGTTCTCGTCCCACCCGTATTGTTCTTTACAAAGATCTTTCAGCAGGAGTTTAGCGGGCAAAATGACTGGAGCCAGAAAGCCAAGAGGATCGTAGATAGAATTCACGACTGATAAAATGCCTCTTCTGGTCATCGGCTTGTCTTGCAGCTTCATACTGTAAGTGAAAGTATCAGTTTCTGTGTCCCACTGTACACCGAGGGTCCTCTCGACTGGCAAAGCGTCATGTCTCAGATCCAGGTCTTTCACTTCGCTGGCTCTATGCACTTCAGGGATTGTCATTAACACCTTCCTGCTATTGCTCATCCACTTTGTTAAAGTGAATCCTCCTTTGGCACACAGGGTACGAAGATCTTTAGCCAAGGTCACTGCATCTTCTTCTTTAGCTACACTCTTCAGACAGTCATCTACGTAGAAGTTGCGCAGAACTGTCTGGACAGCTTCTGGAGATACATCAGCCTTGTGATCTTCAGCAGTTCTTTTTAGTGCATATGAGGCAACACTTGGTGAAGAAGTGGCTCCGAAGAGGTGCACAGTCATTCGGAATTCCTCCATAGGCTCGTTCAACTTGCCGTTGGGCCACCAAAGAAAACGCAGTAGGTCTGCATCACGCTCCAGCACCTTGACCTGATAAAACATCGACTCGATGTCCGCCATTATAGCTACTGGCTCCTCACGAAATCTTAAAAGCACACCAACTAACGTGTTCGTCAAATCAGGTCCTTGAAGCAGTTCGCTATTCAGCGACCTATCCTGAAACGAAGCTGTGCAGTCAAAGACCACCCGCAGCTTTTGTTTCTTCGGGTGATACACCCCATGATGTGGTATGTAAAACAGCCTGTTGTCGTCACGGTTCAGCTGATGAACTGGAACTTGGACAGCGTAACCTTTTTCAATGATGGTCTCCATGAAGCTCTTGTACTCTTCAAAAAATTCAGGATTCTTCTTGAACTTTCTAAGCAAACTGGCTATGCGCTGTTCCGCCACACAACGGTTATTTGGCATTTGGAGCTTCTCATTCCTTAATGGCAGTCCAATGCTGTAATGCCCGTTCTCAAAAATGGTGGTTTTCTGCACAGACTGCAAAAACTGTTTGTCTTCACAAGACATCTCCTCTCGGTCTTCGTAATTACGCTCTGGAAAATCAGTGTTATACTGTTGGACCAGCAGCTTCTCAATCTCCATCACAGAAACTCTGTTTACTGAAAAAGTAGGCATTTTATTCATTGCATCATTCAGTTCCTTTCTTACAGGCCCATTCACAACCCAGCCAATGGCAGTCTTCACAGCATAAGGGCCTCCATCCTCAGCATTAATAACATGCCATGGTTCCATTGCTCTTGAACAGTTAGCTCCAATAAGCAGGCCTACATCAGCTTCTATCTCTGGCAAGCGTACTTCATTGAGATAAGGCCACATCTGGATATCTGACCTTTTAGGTATGTTCTCGACGTGAACAGGTATGTTGCTATGAGTAAACACCTTAGGTAGATCAATGAACTTGGTGTCTTCCAGCCCACACACTTCCAGGTCTGATATGATGAAACTGTTCATGAGCTTCTGTTCTTCAGGTTTGTCTTGACCCATGGTGCTAAGAAGTATTCGTGTCGGTTTCCCTTTAATGTTTAGTTTCCTTTGCAGGTCTTCTGTGCAGAACGTTGCTGTGCTTCCCGGGTCCAGAAAGGCGTATGTTTCAACACACTTGTCACTCTTTTTCGATTTTATCTTCACCGGTACAATTGACAGCACACATTCTGCTTCTCCAGCCCCCGTGAGGCTACAGGACTCTTGCAAAATAGAAACTTGAGCACAAGATACTTCACTTCCATGACGACCATCTTTCTTTTCAGGTGAGACAGAACCTTCTTCCTTTATTATGTGCAGAATGTCTGGATGCTTTAAAGCACATTCTTTACACTCAATTCTTCTTTTGCAGAATTTGCTGAGATGACCCGGAACTAAGCATCCAAAACACAAGCCTTTCAGTTTTAAGAAATCCACACGCTCCTTATGTGGTTGGTGTTTGATTTTGCTGCATGATGCAAGGGTATGTGATTGCTGGCAGTACAAACACGGCTTCTCAAAGGCACTCACAGGTTTAATTGAATTTGTTACCTTAACATGCGTTTCTTGAGGCCCTTTGCTTTCGGTGAAAACATTTGTTGCGAAACTGCTTCCACGAAGCTCTCTTTTTCCATGATGCTTTTCTTTTTGGTCAATCTTTCCACTTGAGATTGGGCGGCTGTCCGAGATATTTCCAAAGAGAGGATCCATCGTTATTCTAGCTTGGCGGTCTATGTAACTCACCAAATCAGCAAACTTTGCTCTTTTGCCTCTTCGCTCTTTTATGTCATAAGCTTCAGCACGCCAACGTTCTTTCAGTTTATATGGTAACTTAGACACCACTGTCCGTAAGTTGGTTGGGTTATCCATCTCCTCTAAGAATTCGATGTCTTCCATAGTATTGCGACATCCAATCAAAAACATTGCATAAGCGTTCAATGCTTTCCCATCATCAGACTTCACTTGAGGCCATTTAAGTGCTTTGTCAATGTATGCGCTGGCAATCCGTAATTCATCCCCATAGTGCTTATGAAGTAGTCGCTTCGCTTCGCAGTAGCCTTTGTTAGGCGTCATATGAGCACAGCTGCGAACAAGCTCTTGAGGTTCACCGGCCGTAAATTGTTCCAGGAAGTACAACTTGTCTTGATCATTGCTGGTTTTCTGATCTATTGCGTGCTCAAACGCTCTCATGAAAGATTTGTATTGTAGCGCATCACCCTTAAACACAGGAATGTCCTTGGTTGGTAGATGAGATAGCTGCTGTTGCTTTACTAGTAACTCAGTGATTACATTCTGCTTTTGCATAACCACTATTATGTCATCACCTCTGTTAGATTGAGCACTAGACACATAATTGAAGACCGGTTGAGATTGATGTATTCGGGAGTGCTGTGTTTGTGGTTGAACATGAGTGTTTGTATTAGCTTGCTGTGGAAGCAGAATGCTAGTTCTTTCCATCATGTGTCCACCTTGTGGCTTTTGTACTGCCGAATAGCTATTTAAACCATCTTCAGATCTTTCATACTCTTTAAGCACCCTTAATTTTGCTTTACTCTCAGCTAACGCAGTTTCCAGCACTAACTCTTCCTTTTCAGCTTTGATTTTAGCTGCTTCAAACTCAAGCTGTTGCATTTTCTTTAGTGCTGCAGCACGTTCGAGCAAGGCTGCATGTTCTGCTTCCTGTCTAACTCTTGCTGACGATACTCGTGACACAGCTGAGGTGCGACTGATTTTTGATCCACGTGTGCTGGCATGTGTGACATCACTGACCCCTACTTGTGAAACACTGTCATTTGGTTTAACAGTTTCTTGCAGATAATCAACCACATTTTCTTCTAGCAGCACCTTTTCCACTGGCAGTATGGGTTCATGCTCAGCTGCAATCCAATTTTTTGTAGTTTTCATAAATCCTCTAATTACTGCCATTTTAGGTTCAAACCAGATCTCTTGATCAGCTGTTTTTTCATCTTCAGTCAAAAGATTTGCAACTTCGTTGTTGAGACGGTTAAGCTCATTTAGTGATGTTGCAAAATCATTTTCCATCATGTTTTTCACCCTTTGTACATTTTGAGCATCACTCATCATTGATTCTAACTCCTTTTTTTTGCTTGTAAGAGTTCCTAATGTTCTTCTTCTCAGTGCAATGCACCTCTGCAATCTTTCTTCTAATGCCTTCTCTGTCAGCTTATGTGACCTTCCCTTTTTCATTGTATCCTCAATACATCTTTGTTCATCTTCCTCAGCCATCTTACAAATAGCAGAGTTAATGCTTTAGTTGTATGCAAACGTTTCAACACTTTCTTCAAATGTACTTTTCTAGATAAACCGAGTGCAAAACAACTTCTTAAAGATCGCCATAACTCCACATTGACTGAATCAGAGCTTGCTTTTTTTCATACGTTTTACAGGGAGAAGTTGAAGAAGTTATTTTTGTTTTATTTTCTCAAACTCACTCATTATCTTCGTGCGTCCGTCCGTCGGCACCCACTTCAGCGCGCGCAGCTTTACTCACTTCTCTGTTAACAAACAGGCCAACGAAACCCGACAAACGGAGAAACTGCCGCCTGGTGTCGGTCCGTCATGGATCTCTGTTGCTGACTGGCCCAATCCTTTGTCTTGATTGCGGCGCTAAAGTCCTATACATTGCTTCCTCATCCAACAACAAGCTAAACACGTCCTCCCCGTTATCCAGCTTCGTTTCGTATTAGCGAGTTTTTTGACTAATGTAGTGGTAGTTTCTTCTGATTCTTCTGTACCACCTTTTGAAGTCAGTCAAATTGTAACCAGTATTTGAAACACGAGCAAACCAAACAGTCTTCCTTTTAAAGTTTACTTCCAAAACATAAAATTATACATAGACATGGTACGCACGGTCAAAAAACTGTGTTGCTTCCAACGTCTCTAACTTCAAACTGAAACTAACTACATACATCCATTTGCTTACGCTATGACGTAGCGCTATCTGACTGGAAGCTCAAATATTTAAATGTAATCAGATCTAAACGTTACTAAATATGCATTTTAAACCAAAAAATAAATAAAATAATAATTCTTATTATTTTTACTAAATTATTAATTCAAATGAACTAATCCCTATGTGGCTCTTACATAGACTATTGATACCTGCTGATGTAGACCGTTATTTTCTTGCGCAGAACGCATGTGCTAATTGGCAGTTGCCTGTAGTCCCTTTGGTGTGTTCAAGTGAAGCTTGTCGCCTGTGAACATGGACAAATACATTCTGTGGAAGTCTCCGAAGCAAAAATGTTTGTTCAATCATTGCATACAGTCTGAATGCAATGATAGGATGTCCAACCTGCCTGTCAACATACAGTATGCTTTTCTATACCTCCACGCATAGTTGTCGAAGAACAGCCACCGAGTGCCAAAAACAAACGGAACCAAATTTCTCCTGAACCAAAACAATGATCCTTATGCACACCACGTCGTAATTAAAAGTAACTCAGATTTATGCGTTTCTCTGGCAACGCAACAGTCAGGCGGTACTAGTCTGAGCTCTGTAAGTTGTTTACGTTCTTTATTGCAATGTTATGTGCTTTGAGTCCGAGACATGAAGCAATTTAATGCCGTCTCTTTGCAGACTCTGCTCTGGCTGTGTTTTGGAGGAAGCGTAACTTTTGAGAAGCTCTGAATGGAGGATGGGATCTTGTGCTTTCAAAGCTAGCTCACTATTGCTAGCCTCTCTGAAATTGTCCACGCTTTAATAGCATTCTTTGTGGTTGTGAAAAACCATCACAGAAGTCATTCAGATGACTTTATGCAGATGTGACCCAGATTTGCATCTCTCACAATGCTGTGACTTATACGTTCATGCCTGTGAGTGGGTTTTTATGTTGCTATGCAATTGTGCATTACATCAAATCATTTATTTTCCTCTCTGTGTCAATAAGACGGGGTCATGAGAGAGTTCTCACCCAAAAGAGAGACTGATAGAATCTAGAATCAGACAGAAATTAAACTGTCAGATGATAATTGTGGGGAAGCTGTGTGGTATGTCTAATGCCAGGAGATAAACAGAGAAGAACCGTTTCCCATTTGGCCCTTTGAACCTTAAAATCATTAGGGGTTGCATTGCTCGGTGTGCTCCATTTTGGGACTCGTCCTTTCTCATTTGGTTAATGGCACTCCGTTGACTTAAGCGTCTAAAGCAGACCATATTTTTTAGGGCAGACTATTAAATGCTTTAAAAGGATTGAAATATATATTAAAAAAAATAACAATTAATCATGCTCCCTGAAGTTCCATAATAAGGTATTTTTCTTTCATCTGATATTCAAGCTTAAAATACCACCTTTGTGATTTTTTTTTTTCTCTCTCTACATTACATATGATACATTACATAATGTATGTAATACTGTGTATTCATCATCGAAGGGACAATATGTATCAATGTTAGTATCAATAAAAAAATAAAAAAAACAAGCCGGTTAAATGTCAAATCTTCATGAAATGTCTGTGGTGTCAAACTGTCATGGCAAAAACAATTTGAGGACATAACACAGTTAAAAATTGTAGGGAAATAAGATTGACCACACTCATATGTGTGATGCGAGTAAGGAATAATTGACGACGGGCTGCTGAATTATTTGAAAAATAATGCACACCCGAGGTGGTTATTACACCTTGTTATACCTCGGGTGTGCATTATTTTTCAAGAATTCAACAGTTATTCCACTCGTACCACAGTTACCACACCTTAAAACATTGTTCAGATGATATATTTCAAGACTTTTGTCAGCTTTTTGTCTTTAATAATTTTTTACGTATCCAATCCCAAGCCTCCAATACTAATTCCAAAACATAATTTTAGAGCTAGTAACAGAGGCAAACTATCAATGCAGTTATTAATGCCATTATTAGAGAGAGAGAGAGAGAGAGAGAGAGAGAGATTTTACAGAGTCTGTGTGTCTTTCAACTGTGTTCGCAGCGTCTCTACTAATAGTGAAACTGTTAACTGAAACCTGTTACCTTCAGGGAGCAACCAGTCAGTCTTGGGCTTCAGGGTGATATGGCTGCTGACTCTCTCTCTCTCTCTCTCTCTCTCTCTCTCTCTCTCTCTCTCTCTCTCTCTCTCTCTAACCTACAATCGACATAAAAACAGTCACAGCAACCTGCAATTTCCTTGTTTAAATATTAGTTGTTTTTTAGGTGTCACATGCTGTGATTCAAAGGTTTCCCTAACAGATATTTTCCTCTCAGAACAAACCCTAAGCGATAAATAAAGGGATGGCTGAAGATGAAGAGCGATGGCTTTCAGTTCTGCTTTCAGCAGACTCTTCATTGCAGCGGTAGTGACAGTTACAACACCCCAGCCTTTTTTTTGTCTCTCCATTGATTGTTTGGCTGTGGGCTAATATAAAGGTTTTCCTGCGAGTCAGTCAGCTGTCAGGCTCAATCTCACCCAGCACATGACTGCCTGTCACTCTCATGGGCTTCCCTCGCTGCTGTCAGTCAGACTGTGTGTGTGTGTCTGTGTGAGAGAGAGGTAAACACACACAACATGAGCAGATCACCATGAGCGATGTGAGGAATACAAAAAAGTATATCCTTCCTCCTTATTTGCTGCTGGAAAGTTGCTGATGTGTAGAACTTGAGATGTTGTTGTCAGGAAAACTACAGACAACACTGTTTTTACTGTAACGGATTTTGTCGTTAGGTGCTTTTATTGTTTGGGATCATCACCCTATGGAAAAATAAGTACACTTCAACATATTTTTAAGAGTACTTATTACAGAAATAATATTTATTAAAAGAACACACTTAAGTGTGAATTGAATGTAATGTAATGTAATTGAATGAATGTGAAATGCATGTTGGTTGCAATTCAATGAAAATGTGTTCTAGTTTCAATTTATATAAGCTGAACTTAAGTAAATCTTAATTTGTAATTTTAATAACTTCTGTTGTCTTGGAAATATGGTTATGTGGACTGCTGAATGTACAGACAAACATTTATGGCAAACTAAGATATACTTTAATGTCTATCGAAACTTGTTTGAAATGTATTTGTAATTACACATTCGTGATGATGTTCCAATTTAGTACATTTTAAATATATTAACTTTAAATGTAATATCAAATAACACACAACAGTTAAAATTATAATCAAGAACTTAACCTGTATGTTAGTCAACACATCAAAATAAGTGCATTTCTTTAAAGCATTACAAAAAATTATTAATACATGTGCAACTTTTAATTTGGCATTATTACAAAGTGCATTGTTTAACACAGTGACTCTTTAAGTGTACTTGCTATTATTTATTTCAATAGTATTTTTGTATCTGCAAGCTTTTTAAAAAAAATCATTTTAAGATTTGAAGTACACTAGTGCACATTTAATGCAATTAAGCACACTTAATTCACAGGGGTAGACTGTTTTTGCGCTGTTAAAGGTGACCGTTTGAACCGCATCCCTTTTTCACAAATAAACAGTTGCATTCATGACAGGTTTTCATCATTGAGTTTTTCCATCTTTGTTCTGTTGCAGTGAAATCTCCCTGTAAGAGGATGAGATGTGCGGACCGTCACAGGGCTTAGGGTGAAAAGTAGAGTTGGAATACATTTTGAGTTTGAGTTGGATAATGAATTGCGGTGAGAAAAGTCTCAGATTTAGGAGCAGAGGATGTTGACTCTTTCCATTCATAGGGTGACAGAAATGTGATGCGACATGACACTTTAATGATTTATTTTTCTGCGTTAACATACAGCTTTCCCTTTATCTCACCATGTGATGGTGTTCACTATAGATGTGGTTTGTGCAGCAGCAGCTGATTGAATGTTATCATTACATGGATGACTTTTTGGGGGGATGAACCCTTCATTATAACTTAATTATTATCATAATTAAGATAACATCAATATTTCATTCACCCTCATGACGTTCCATACAGGTCTGGGTAGGGTTGCACCAGCATTTTGTAAGGTCCCACTACATACTTAAGAAGTACTAGTTAGTTTTGTAACCAAGTGTATACCTAATTTGGGTCTGGGTGTACCATTTGTTCTTAAAGCAAAATATAACTTGCCGTTTGTAAGCTTTTCTTGAAGAAATGCATATACATATGACGTTTACATGAGGCCTTCAAAAAGCATTTATATACAGAAGTAGTGTTTGATAAATCATCACCAACAAGTTAACCATTTCAGTTTATCCTGTTATGGTTCAAACTTATTTTGACTTATTTTAATAAATAAAATTTTCATTTTAATATGGTACATAAATTGAAAACAATTATGTTAATTTAATGTTTATACTTATATAATGTAGTACTTATACATAAGTATATAATATACATTTTTTTATTTATTTAATTTTATAATGGATTATTGAATACTTTATTAAGAATAACTATATTTATATATTTTTTTGCTAATTTATTATCAGTTGTATCATTTATTTAAGTTATTTAATGCTTTATTACAAATATTATATTGAAATGTGTCAATAATATTCAGGAAATGCATTTAGGAAAATGTATAATATAATTTTATTAAATATTTCAGTTATGTAATAATTTATTAACAATTAGAATGTTTAGTATGTAAATAATATTCAGGTGATACAAAAAGGAACATTTTATATTATTGATATTTAAAATGAATACAAATGATAAAACATTTGCAAAAAAGTATTTAATAATTTATTAAGAATTAGTATATAGAAATATGTAAATAATATTCATGGAATAAATTAAGGAAAATGTATAATATTTTTTTATTTTTATTAAAGAATTTATTAAGCCAGCAAATATGCAAATAATATTCAGGAACTGTATTTAAATCAAGGTGAGGTGTTTAGATCAGGTTTGTTCTGAAGAGCTGCTACGAACCCTCTTACTCACATAATGTAGGATGTAAATTGAATATGTGCATATTGAAATTGCACAAATGAGTGCTACGGCTGAGGGGAAGATTTTCAGTGACTTCAATTTCAGGTCTGGCCTTTTTGTCGTAGCATTGTTTTGTTGATTCTACATGGCTACGCACTGGAAAAAGTATTTACTGGAAAAGCTACTGTGCTCTGAAAACAACTGAGCTGCTGCACCCCTCCCCAAGTTAAATTAGCCGTGTTGCTACTTTTAGTTGGTTAGGGACATTTTCTCTGAAATGGTAAGGGAGGCAGTGAATCCTCAGAGTCAGAAAATTGAGATGAGAACAAAAAAAAACTATATTACACAAAATAAAATAAACATGAACTTTATCGCCTTAATCTCTTTCATAATCTCACTGTAGAGTGCATTACCGTGGTATGATGGATTCATATACTGTAGAAATGGCGCCCAGGCTGCCAGATAAAAACGAAATCCGGCTTTTGGCTAGACCAGCAAGACCGACGGACGTGGCTGTTCAGGTCGAAGCACTGAACATTTAAAGTACTTCTTGAATTACTGTGAGATCATTCTTTCTCCTTCTCTCCGATCACTTGTTTTCCATTTATTTATTTATTCTTTCTCTTACATTCTCAGATCCTTAAGGAATTCAAAGACGAAGATTGGAACATGGGAAACATTGTGTTCACGATGACCAACAGGCGATACGGCGAGAAATGCATCGCTTACGCCGAGAGCCACGACCAGGTACTTCCGGCCGGATACCTTCATTTCTCCAGCGTGGACTAAAGGAAATGTAATCAATGTGTCATTGGGAATGGAAATTGGTGTCAAACCAGGTTGTAGTCCTCTAGGGACCAGGGTGAAATGAGAAATTAACACATCCGTCCTGTTTGTACGCTTTCTAACGCCACGACTAGATGTGATTGTTGTTGTTTTTCTCCTGTCTTCTTTTGTTCTCTTTGTTTTTCCTCTGTGTTCTGTTTCCAAGGTCTGGGAATAACGATTTGTGCTACTCAATATGAGACACTTGAGTGAGTCTGAGTTGAAACGTGCTAAAACTAGTAAAACTTTACTTTGACACTTCTTCAATAGACTGACTGTTTAGCATTGCAATAAAGTTTCCATTGAATGGGCAGATGTGCGAAAGGATGTCTTAAAATATTAACGGATGTTGGGACCTTGGCCTGGCGGTTGTTACATATTGAGCTGTGGTGCTTATGTATGTGATGGTGGTTCAAATACAAAACATTTCTTTATCTAGTTTGCCCCTCTTAACCGATTAATTTCGTATTGTTTCTCACTCCAATCTAAAAAAAGTGACAAAAAGCCCCAGTTTTTAAAGAAATTATTTTAGCATGACGCGCTTAAGGGTGTTTAAGGCAATCATCACTATTGCGTTTGCTCATACTTTGGTTAGTTCCCCCAAAAAGGAAAATTCTGTCATTTTAATTACTCACCCGCATGTTGTTCCAAACCTATAAGACTTTAGTTCGTCTTCAAAACACAAATGAAGATATTTTTGATGAAATCTGAGAGCTTTCTGTCCCTCCTCCAAGTTTATAATCGTAAAACTAATCCATATGAATTGAGCAGATTAGTCAAGAGACAAGATCAATTTATGATGAACAGATTCAATTTAGTCCTTTATTCACATATAAACATTGATCAGTGAACATAAACAGAAGCTCAACCAAACATGCTTGATGCGTGAGAATAAACCACATTGGTTCTTGAGGAAGCTCAAACGTGCTGTGTAACACGAGAATGATCCTCATTGGTTCTTGAGGAAGCTCAAACGTGCTGCGTAACACGAGAATGATCCTCATTGGTTCTTGAGGAAGCTCAAACATGCTGCGCAACACGAGAATGATCCTCATTGGTTCTTGCTGAAGCTCAAACGTGCTGCGTAACACGAGAATGATCCTCATTGGTTCTTGAGGAAGCTCAAACATGCTGCATAACACAAGAATGATCCTCATTGGTTCTTGAGGAAGCTCAAACGTGCTGCATAACACGAGAATGATCCACATTGGTTCTTGCTGAAGCTCAAACGTGCTGCGTAACACGAGAATGATCCTCATTGGTTCTTGCTGAAGCTCAAACGTGCTGTGTAACACGAGAATGATCCTCATTGGTTCTTGAGGAAGCTCAAACATGCTGCATAACACAAGAATGATCCTCATTGGTTCTTGAGGAAGCTCAAACGTGCTGCTTAACACAAGAATGATCCTCATTGGTTCTTGAGGAAGCTCAAACGTGCCGCGTAACACAAGAATGATCCTCATTGGTTCTTGAGGAAGCTCAAACATGCTGCATAACACAAGAATGATCCTCTTTGGTTCTTGAGGAAGCTCAAACGTGCTGCGTAACACGAGAATGATCCTCATTGGTTCTTGAGGAAGCTCAAACGTGCTGCGTAACGAGAGTGATCCTCATTGGTTCTTGCTGAAGCTCAAACGTGCTGCGTAACACGAGAATGATCCTCATTGGTTCTTGCTGAAGCTCAAACGTGCTGCGTAACACGAGAATGATCCTCATTTGTTCTTGAGGAAGCTCAAACATGCTGCATAACACAAGAATGATCCTCATTGGTTCTTGAGGAAGCTCAAACATGCTGCGTAACACGAGAATGAACCTCATTGGTTCTTGAGGAAGCTCAAATGTGCTGCGTAACACAAGAATGATCCTCATTGGTTCTTGCTGAAGCTCAAACTTGAGGAAGCTCAAACATGCTGCATAACACAAGAATGATCCTCATTGGTTCTTGCTGAAGCTCAAACATGCTGCATAACACAAGAATGATCCTCATTGGTTCTTGAGGAAGCTCAAACATGCTGCGTAACACGAGAATGAACCTCATTGGTTCTTGAGGAAGCTCAAATGTGCTGCGTAACACAAGAATGATCCTCATTGGTTCTTGCTGAAGCTCAAACTTGAGGAAGCTCAAACATGCTGCGTAACATGAGAATTATCCTCATTGGTTCTTGAGGAAGCTCAAACGTGCTGTGTAACACGAGAGTGATCCTCATTGGTTCTTGCTGAAGCTCAAACTTGAGGAAGCTCAAACGTGCTGCGTAACACGAGAGTGATCCTCATTGGTTCTTGAGGAAGCTCAAACGTGCTGCGTAACACGAGAGTGATCCTCATTGGTTCTTGAGGAAGCTCAAACGTGCTGCGTAACACGAGAATGATCCTCATTGGTTCTTGCTGAAGCTCAAACATGCTGCGCAACACGAGAATGAACCTCATTGGTTCTTGAGGAAGCTCAAACGTGCTGCGTAACACAAGAATGAACCTCATTGGTTCTTGAGGAAGCTCAAACGTGCTGCGTAACACAAGAATGATCCTCATTGGTTCTTGAGGAAGCTCAAACATGCTGCGTAACAAGAATGATCCTCATTGGTTCTTGCTGAAGCTCAAACTTGAGGAAGCTCAAACGTGCTGCGTAACACAAGAATGATCCTCATTGGTTCTTGAGGAAGCTCAAACGTGCTGCGTAACACGAGAATGATCCTCATTGGTTCTTGCTGAAGCTCAAACATGCTGCGCAACACGAGAATGAACCTCATTGGTTCTTGAGGAAGCTCAAACGTGCTGCGTAACACAAGAATGAACCTCATTGGTTCTTGAGGAAGCTCAAACGTGCTGCGTAACACAAGAATGATCCTCATTGGTTCTTGAGGAAGCTCAAACATGCTGCGTAACAAGAATGATCCTCATTGGTTCTTGCTGAAGCTCAAACTTGAGGAAGCTCAAACGTGCTGCGTAACACAAGAATGATCCTCATTGGTTCTTGAGGAAGCTCAAACGTGCTGCGTAACACAGGAGTGATCCTCATTGGTTCTTGAGGAAGCTCAAACGTGCTGCGTAACACAAGAATGATCCTCATTGGTTCTTGAGGAAGCTCAAACGTGCTGCGTAACACAGGAGTGATCCTCAGTGGTTCTTGAGGAAGCTCAAACGTGGTGCGTAACATGAGAATGATCCTCATTGGTTCTCGCACGTCTTGCGAACATGCTTGAGCTTCCGTTTACCACAACTGATGTGTGAATTGATGAACGTTTACATGTGAATTAAATCAATAGAGTCTCTGCAGAATATTTGGACTAAACTGCTCAATTCATAAGTCAAAGTGTTGCTCAGATTTCATCAAAAAGATCTTTATTTGTTTTTTCGACGATGAATGAAAGTCTTACGGGTTTGGAATGACATGAGGGTGAGTAATTAATGACAGAATTGTATTTTTTTGGTGAACTAATCCTTTAAGCTAATGTGCAGTTATACCGCCGATGCTAATTATCGTCAATGCCAGTTTTGCATCATTACAATCAGACCACTATTCAGCCTTGCTTTTTATGGTCCCACATGCTGTTTCTTAGTACAAGACAAATAGTCGCTGCCCCCCCACCCCACCACCAATAACAAGAGCAATCAATCAAAAGCTATTCATCAACCTGCAAACAATTCACCTAATGTGGTGTTCGTGCTTATATTGTTGATCTGCCTGTTCTGTCAGGCCCTGGTGGGAGACAAAACGCTGGCCTTCTGGCTGATGGACAAGGATATGTACACCAACATGAGTGCTTTGATTCCAATGAACTCCGTTATCGATCGGGGGATCCAGCTCCACAAGATGATCCGACTGCTTACCCACAGCCTAGGAGGGGAGGGCTACCTGAACTTCATGGGTGAGTCCTTGCAGATGCATTCATTTTTTGAAAAAAACTAGTCCGTATTTGGATTTCGTGTGCAAGATGTTGGTGCATTGTCTTTGCAACAATGTAACAACAAAAAACAAGTGATAAGAAAATTACATTAAAATGTCCTTTGATAATATTAGTCAAGGTTTCTTGCACCAAAAACAGACATATGTGATTTAGTTAGTTAGATCTACTTTTCCACTCTCTCTTTGATCTTAGATTTTTTGTTTTTGTGTTTTGTTTGTTGTGTTTGTTTTGTTTTCATTTCTTTTGTATTCTGTTTTTTTTTGTAACATTTATTAGATATGTTTGATAAACTATTGTCTAACATAAAATGAACCTATGAAAAGTAGCTGTCCCACCTAAGAGATCTTGACGACCTTGATTGTATCCAACAATTAAAATAATACAGCATAATTTCACATGATCTATTATAATATAAGTTTATCAATAACTACAAACTATTATTTGAACCCAACCTTGCTAGTCCCTAATTTGGGCAAAATATGCAAACCTGTTAATGGCTTTTTTTATTCTTTTTTTTTACACATGCATTCAATTCTAAAACCTGCATGAGGTTTACATAGTACACTTGTATGTGTTTTCGTTGATGTTAACCATTAGCTTTGACGCATCATCGGTGGTGAATAACAACTGTTTGTAATATTTATGAAGTAGTCATTATTGCCGTAAGTGGTTGACCGTCAGCATGGTCAATAGTCAGCACAAACAGTGTACTAGCCCCACCTGCTGACCAGGTGTTGATGCTGTACAACCCACATTACTGTATGAATCTCCCAAAAACAGTTCAGATTAAAAGAGACAGACTTTTTCCCCAGCCAAGGCAATATTCATATAACACACACACACAACCCAAACCCCACAGATTACCTCGTGTTTGTGACCATATGGGCAGACTCATCCATGATGCACACTGGAGGTCTGTTATTGTTTACTGCTGTTCTTGTTCTGCCAATACCACTAACAGTAATGACAGCTACAGATGTGGACTGCCTGATGTGGACACTTTTTCTACTCTCTGCTTGTAGTATATCTGTTAAAAGCTTTTGTCTACTGAGTGAAAATCCTTTCCTAATGGTGTTGTGCCCCAGCTGAATATATATGTTTCAGTCGGTTAAGCCTGTAACAGCACAAAGGGCCAGAAGAATGTGAAATGTAGAGACGTCAGGTACACTCTTAGAAGAAAAGGTTCTATATAGAACCTTAAACGGTTCTATCGGCGCTACGTATTTGGAACCCCTAAAAGGTTCTATATGGAACCTTTTTTGTCCTTTCCGGATGTTTTGTCCTTTCCGGATTAAATATTTCATATTATTGACAAACATCAAGACCCCTAAAATGTATTTATGAATGCATGTGAATGATCACAAAATTCAAGATATGGGGGTTAAAAAATTTATATATTTATATAATTTTCTGTAGTTAATCAATATCACACGAAGAGTGCCATTTCAGTTTTTCTCCTCCAAAAATCAGCATGATTAAAATGTGATATTAAGTTACTACAGTTTAATAAACAATAATTTAATTACAACTACAAAATTTTGCAGAATAATGTAATATATGAATGAATAATAGCCTATAAAGAACCTTTGTGGCAAAATAAATCATTATAGAACCTTTTTAGCATAAAAGGTTCTTTGGAGTTGAGTAAAGAACCCTATGGTTCTATATAGAACCCCAATGAACCCTTTTTTCTAAGAGTGATAGAACCTTTTAGGGGTTCCAAATACGTAGCGCCGACAGAACCTTTTAAGGTTCTATATAGAACCTTTTCTTCTAAGAGTGTATGTTTGCTTGCAAGAAAGCATACTTGGTTTAGCTCCAAGAGACTGTGAAGTGCAGACATCAGCTTTTTTTTCTTTTGTCAAAAACAAATATATACCATATGTTTATAATTACAATCTTTTTTTCTTCTTTTTTTTTAAAAGTAAAATTCAGGATGTGAAACTGTGAGATGTAAAAGTGAATGCCCTCTAAAGAGGACAGAATTTGCTGGGTCTCAGGATCATTAAATTGTATCTATACTTGAATTATTCCTCCCAATTAAACTTTTAGTACACCGGGGATTAAGTTTAGACATGCTTATTCCTGAAATAAACTACATAAAATGTCTCACAAAATAATTAAAAGCTTCAAATTAATCATCAAATGGGAATTTTTGGTTTTTGCCTCATTAATTGCTTAGTTAATAAAAAAAAATCCCTTAAAGTTGACTTTTCATTGTCTTTATAAAATGAAGGTAACCAATAAGCCAAAGTGAGCGAGAAGCCAAAAAAATTATAAATGCAGGATGATGTGTCATGTCAATGGATCAATGGCTGTGAAGTCATTTAGCCAGTGCAAAGCAAGAGCAAATTGTTTGAGCAAGCAAATCAATTTGAGCTACCCTCAACTCTGCGAAGCCCATCTATTGACTCTTTAGTGGCAGAAGACGGTTGCAAAGTAAAAGGCCACAAAGAAATGACGGCCATGTTTGCAATGCAGAAAGAAGATGAGTGCTGTGAGGCAGAGACTCGACATTATAACACACTCGCGAGACGGCAATGAAACGGCTCAGTGGTTTCATCATTAAATCAGCAGGTGGAGAGTGAGATGAATGTACGCTTGACTTTCAGAGATGGAGGGAAAACTTCTGGATCACCTTCAGAAGCACAGACTGACGTCTGACTGCGTTCAGACTGTGTGATCATTCAAAACTGCGTGAAGAATTCAGTGAAATTAACATTACGATAAAATGGCATGCCAAAAATGTACTAATTAACTCTTTCCCCGCCAGTGTTTTTAAAAAAAAGTTGCCTGCCACCGCCAGGATTTTTTACCATTTTCACAAATGTTTCATGGCCCCCAGAATATTTTGTTGTATGAATATCTGAACATGCAATATGTCAAAAGAAAGAACAGAGCCTCTTTGTTCTACAGCTTTTATTCTACCTTAATGCATTCTTTTTTTTTAGAATAAAGCTGAGAAAATTGTGTTTTTGTCAAAGACTAGATCTGATCATATCAGATGTCCATCAACACCCTAATGCTTGCACAGCTCTATTCTGCGTCGACATTTCATTCGGTAACATTAGGCAGTTTTGACTTATATGCTGTTTAATGTTGATGATCGTGTTATTTTACATATGCATATGCTTACATGTATTGCTTTTTTTCTGTTTCTTCTTCACGTGTCTTTTGATCAGGAGATTCAGCACTCTTTCAGAAGATGCCTAATAGCGCCCCCTACCGCATAACAGTGAAAACGCAGAAAGCCGTACATTTCCTTCAATGGCGAAATGCTGTCAATGGCGGGGAGAGAGTTGATAAAAACATTGTGAAAATATTGAGATCATATACGTTTAAAGGGTTAGTTCACCCAAAAATGAAAATGATGTCATTATCAGGGTTTCTGCGGGGCATTAAAAAGCATTAAAAGTACTTAAATGGATTTTGTGAAAATAAAGGCCTTAAATGGCATTAAAAAGCATTCAATTTGATTCCTACAGGCATTAAAAATTGTGAAAGTTTTGAAGAGAATTTTATATAAATTTACAGCTAATGTTACCATAGCAAAATCGAGCGACATTCGATTAGCGTTTGGCTCGAATGCGACTTTGCAGGCGGAGGTGCTCAGTGTCTGAACAATCAGACCTGCCAACCTTACGCATTTTGACCTTAAAGTAGCATGAAGTACGCAGGTACGATTTGTCACTCTAAACTACGCAAAAAAACTTGTGACGCCTCTGTTCACGCACAGTCCTCAAATCAAGCAACAGCAAAAGAAGAAGAGTTCGACCAATCATAGCACTAGTTTCATGATTGACAGATCATTTAAAAAAGAGACTGAGAATCGACAGCAATAAAAAAATCCTATAAAGACATTATTAAAGTAATCCATGTGACTCCAGAGGTTTAACCTCAATTTTATGAAGCAACGCCAGTGCTTTGTTTGTGAAAAATTATATATAACTATATTTGCAAAATATGAATCTCTCTTTTTGCTGCTTTCTGGGGCTTGAAAGGGGTAGTTGCGTAGCCTGTCAATGGAGGGACAGAAATCTTGAGATGATTAAATAAGGGTAAGTGGGCACATTTACCATTGTTCAGCGAATTTTCAATATTGATTCTCCAGATCTGGAATTCAAGTTGGTCTTGCAGATTCATTGTTGACCAACTGAAAGCTGCTTGATTGGAAAGCGTCTTCTGTGAGCTGTGCTTTGTACATCACTTTACTATTGAAAATAGACAACTCATGCAAACTATCACAAAAAAGTTCTCAAATTTGTGTAACCCAGTACAGTAATAAGTAGATCTACGGTTTTGCCACATAATTAATACATTTCCCCTGTTTCCCCAAGACAGATTTGGAACAGAGGAGAAAACATAAAAGCGACAGGCAATGTCCGTAAACCTGAAATACTGAGCGAGAGAGATAAAGGAATGAGCGTAATTGACTGTGAGCTTACGGTAGTCATGAAGTCCAAAGTCATTTCCTAAACAAATGACTGTTGGCCTGTTTTGATATTTGTCATGATAAAGGCCCCAGCTACTGTATTTCCATTATAGATTTATTTAACGTTAAGAGTCGACTTGCTTTCAGCTCTAAATGTGTGTTATGTTTGTGTAAGATGGAAGGGGAGGATAAACTGCTAAACTAATTGGTCTCTGCAAGCAGGGTTGCATGTGATTCAGCTATAGGTCATCAGGATTAATCCTGAATCACATTTTAAAAGGATCATCTCATCGAGCTCAGTGTTTGCGTATGCTAATGCCTGCGTGGTTTTCCAGACAACCTTGTTTCAAGGGCAGCTCTCGAATAGTGCTTTAAATTGAAAGACCTGCAGGCCTGAAGGACTGTCGTCTGTTTTGAATTTAAAAGGACGTTTTTATTCATAATTCTTTTCATAATAATTTGTCAGGTTCACTATGATATTTTTCTGTACTTAAATCGTACCACATCTAAACCTGAATATAAAGACCTTAGTAATTAGTCACGCACCAAAATCTGAAATATTTGGCAGAAAATTTTTTTTGGAGGGCCCGAAATCATTGGCCAGAACGGTGGCGTTTTATTAGCGCTTCTCCAAAGGCACGTTTGACTGTCAACATGGCTATAGCTTGACATTTGGGCCAAACGAGAGTAAATTTGGTCCGTCACACTTTAAAAAACATTTAGCTTTTATAGCTCTTTTAATGTATCGTGACAAATCGCTGTTGCGGCTCAGTTCAGGCGCCAGCCGAACTAGATGTTTCCATCAAATGTTTTTTTTTAATGCGATATCCCAAAATTAACTTAAAAATAGGTGGATGGAAACATAGCTAATGTCTATTTTATTACATAAAAATTAAGTTTTTTGGCTAAAAGAAAACTAAAAAAAAATCCTTTTGCTGCATCTCTAACTTTTTTTATATACTGTTTTTAAATCCGACCTCAACTAAACCTGAATATGAAGAGCTTATAGTTTAATATAGTGTATAGATGAATTGGGACTGGGAAATGTTGCAAGAATCTGAATCTTTTTTTTTTTTAGCTCTGTATCCAACTTTTAATCAAACGCTGACTTTGAAGCACTTCACCATGACGAAGCAAACACTAAGCTTTGACTACACCTTCTGCTTCATTTCTAACTGTATTACACACTCTTTTCCCTGGCATTGAATTTCTCTGTGTGTGTGTCAATTGGGAATCTCAGCTGCCAGCGTGAGCCTGAGCCACAACACAGCACTCCGGCTCTGACGGGTTTGAGGCTTCAAGGTTTCAGGGCCGCTGTTCACGTCTGACACCCTTTAAATCGACTAATGTCAGTTTCAAATTTCACTGTCGTGTCTATGACTCAAGATTTGTTTTTCTTACTGCAAATCTGCAAAATACCGTATCATGCACGTTTGATTTCAGGAAATTCTGGACTAAAATAAAATATCCTAGTCATGAGTCTCAGATGAGTGATAAATGGGTGAATCTTAGTCATATTTCTTCCTCAGAGTAAAAAATGAACAATACCATTCAAAAGTTTGGGGTCAGTTATTATTTTATTTTTTTAAGGACACATTAAATTAATCAAGTGACAGCAAAGACATTTATAATGTTACAAAATATTTCAAATAAATGCTTTTGTATTGATCAAAGAACCCTGAAAGAATGTATTAAAGCTTCCAGAAAAATATGAAGCAGCACTGTTTTATCAACATTGATAAAATAAGAAATGTTAAATCATCATATTAGGCTGATTTCTTAAGGATCATGTGACACTAAAGACTGGAGTAATGATGTTGAAAATTCAGCTTTACATCAAAGAAATAATTATAATTGTAAAACAGTTATTTTCAATTATAATAATATTTCACAGAAATACTGTTTTTGCTGTATTTTTGATCAAATAAATACTGTCTTGGTGAGCATAAGAGACTTAAAATATTCAAATTAATTTTAAATGGTGCATTTTAAAATATGTCGCAGTTACAATATATAATAACTATTTATTTATTTATTTTTTCTTTTGCTTGGACATGGAAAACAATCTCTGATTTTTATATATTTTTTAAATGTATAATTTTGATATAAATAAGGCCTATATTAAAGAACATTTTTATAGCGATACTAATGCAAAAAGTTACACAAAAAAAAAAATATATATAGTTTTCATTATAATGCAATTCAGTAAAGAGAATCATGCTGTCCAGACTTAATTTTTTATTTTATTTATATGCATTTTTTGAAAATTATTTTGTTTACTTAAAATCACATGTACAGTAACACAAATAATATATCACTGTTATTTTCTTTTATTACAGTAATAATAATGTTTAGTTTTGCATTATGGCTACAGAGAGTTGGGGAAAGGGGTGTAATTGTGCTTAATTGTCATATGTGACAACACATAAAAGCTTAATGGCACTTCAAAATGATTAATTATTTTAAATTGTTGTTGAAATATGTTTTTGACAGATTTTATGATATTTACCTATCATTAAGAGAAGGAACATCTGGCTACAGCAATGAAGGATGTGGAATACACCTCTCTTACACATCTGGAGTTTATTCAATCTGGAGTAGTTTTTTCTTGATGGAAAAGCGAATTCAAAACCTCAGATAAAGCCATGCAGCAAACAGACTGTATTCCTCAGATAAAGTTGACGTTCTGCTTTGTGAAGTTCGTGGAAGTTTGCAGACTGCCGTCATCAATGCGTTCCTTTCTTTGGGGAGACTGGGAGAATATTTCACCTGCTGTGATTGTTATTGTTCTAATTCCCTGCTTATTTTCCCATCTCCATTTGTTCAGATTTAGAATCATGACTGTAGCAAGGGGTTTGCCTGCATTCGTGATCATTAATATATACGGCTCTTACTACACAGGACTCAACCATTTGAGTTTTGTTTTTTTTTCTTCTTTTTCTGTTGGTCAGTGTTCTTATTGTTACCTAAAACTATTTCGGTAATTGAAGTAAGGTTGAAATACATAAATAAAACTATAAATTAGATGAAAAATAAATGAAATTAGATGACAAACTGGCAAAAAATTAAAATAACCCCACATCATCACATACCCTTCACCATACCTAGAGATTGGCATGGTTTTATTTCAGTTAGCCTAATAGCTTTTAGTATTTTAAGGAAGAACATTTATTTACACTCACAAAGAAACAAAGAAAATCTTTCACTCACAAAGAAAAGTGGTGTCCTTAAAGGTTGGAGTTTTCCTCATATTTTTAATTAAGGCATTAAGATCAATTTCCAAAAGATGATTTTTTAGTCAACTTTAGCATGGGTGTATTCACTTATGCTAAGCACTGTATATTCAAATACAAACCCATTGTTTTAAATTGTAATAATATTTCACTATTTCATTTTTTTTCTGTATTTCTTGTCAAATAAATGCAGGCTTGGTAAGCAATAAGAGACCACTTTCAGAAACATTAAAAATAGTAATATTTCCAAACATAGTTTTAAATGGGATTATGACGCATGGAAGTTGCATGTAACCACCAAAATGGTTTGCAAGATTGTTAAAGTGCTTTAAATTTTGGGAACACACACATAATTCGAGTTCGTCTGATGCCCGAACATCTCTAAAACTGACCTCAGTCCATCCTCATTGTGGAGCCCTTCACAGTACGTGCACGTCTTCCCTGTTTGCTTCTGCTCGGACACTTCTCTTACAGCTACGTCATTTATTTCATTAGAAAGCACTGTCACTCCTTGTCCGTTCCACCTCATCCAGGCATCCATTTTTATTTCCATCTTCCTCTGAATAAACAACTTACCTCATCACCATTGTTGTGCCTCTGTTCTCTTGCTTGTCAAAGCGCCTCCTCGGAATTCAATTACCCAACTGTTGTTTTATGATGTTGTCTTGTCAGCTGATGACGGATTCATTATCTCATCACTCCGCTTGACAAGACTGTCACAACGCTCTCTTTGCCTTTTTATTCCACTGCTCACGCTCCGCTTGTAAATATATTGTCTGGCTCTCTTCTCTTCAGTCCTGTCTGTGATCTCCACTGCCATCCTCATCTCTGAGATCATCGTGCCCTCAGAGTCCAGGAACGCACACAAACCCTGCTGTTGTGGTCCGGACAAAAACTCTGTTGTTTTAGTTGAAGGCCAGTTAACATCTCTGATATGACTAAATATTTATGCACACTGCGGCAGAATACGGTTGTCAGTGTTTGTGTTGCTAAATACAGCTCTGATCACACACGGTTTTTGGTTTAGGTTATTTTTTTTTGCTGTCAGTCAGTAATGTTAGGACTGTCAAGCTCTCCCGGGTTATGAAATATGGCAGGGGAAAAAGAGTGAGACAAAAGCCAATATGCGTCAATCACAAACAACTGACTAAAATTTTGCTTAAAATATTTATAAACAAATATCACGCCACAAAATATTTATACATATAAATTCATGACAGCTGCATGAATTATTCAGCATCTGAACCAGTGTTATTTATATAGCATTGGAGTGTATATATAAGGTTTCATTTTTAGATATTTTATATATAATTTTAATAATTTTGTAATGTGCCCAGGTCATTTTATTTAAAAAAAAGTTTGTATATTACACTTTAGGTTTAATTTTTAGTTTTTCATTTTAATATCTAGACAGTAATTTCAGTGCTTCAGTTTAAACTTATTTCGGTAATTCCTAATTTTTGTTTAGTTTGAGTTTTTCCTTCTAATTTCAACTTTATTTCAATTGAAAACATTTTTTTTTATAGTTTGTTTTAGTTAAATGATACAAAAATGTACATGTAAGCTTCCAAATATATAAAATAGATAAAATAATGCTTCAATTAAGCCTATAAAATAAAATAAAATGTTCACATTTTTTTATAAAAAATATATAAAAATATAATGTATTGCTATATAATGTTTAAATGTATTATATAACTATTTTTTTGCCTGTCGTTTGCAGTTGACTAAAAGTTCATTTTGGACCCTAGAGATAGTTATACAAGATAATGTAGGCCTATACTTACATGTAAATCTGGTGGGAAAAACTTTCTTATTTCTCATAATTTACAGTGCATAGAGAGACATCAAAAGGCAGTCTTTTCTATTCCTGTTACTTAACCCTCAGACAAGGTCATTTTGTGTTTCATAATGCATTATTCAGTCCTATCTTTTCGTCTCCTGGTTCATTATGCTTGTGTGTTTGTGGTGTTTCTCTGTTCTTTCAGTAATGTTATGAATAAAGGGTCTGCGGATTCATTTAGCATTCATTCGGTTGTTAGAAAATAAACTAAAAAAAAACCCCGCTCTGGGAATAGATCTTGAAGCTGTGCACTTCCCTTGTCTTGGTTTGATAATGTCAGCGGGATTGAAGTGAACAGGAGGTGCTTCGAGAGGGGAAAGGTACTTTCGGGGTGAAGCCAGCTTACTTGCTTTGACCTTGATTGGTGGTTATTTAGTGGCCTAAGTAAAAAATGTAAAAAGGCCCACCCTAAATATGGCTTTGGGTCCCTCATCGAATCTTACGTTGCTTTTCTTTGTATGTGTACTCGACTGTGTTTTTCTTCTGCGGAACTGACAGAACGGTAGTTTCTTTCAGGTTTTCCAGTTTAAAATGTTGACTACAAACACAGAGGTTTTTTAGATATTCTGTCGTATTTACTCTGTATTTACAATTCTTTGCAGTCTTCAGCTTCCGCCTACAACACGCTGAATCCTTCAGTGGAATCTAAAAGTAACTCACTCCCGCTAAACGTTTACTCTTTCCATTCTTACACCTGGGAAGTCCACACCATGGCTAAAAGTTTGCTAAGAAGTATTTCCTACTAAAGCAAGGTGGTGTTTTACTCTGGTCAAGCGTATCTATAGCAGACTGGTGGGAGTGGCTTTAACATGCCCAGTGCATTATGGGTGTTGAAGTTTTCCTATACCTATTTGACCAAAGGGAAGGCAACAGCCTTTTTTTTCTCTGTTTTCTCTAGTCTGGAAGCACTGATTTCAAAATTTGTATTTTGTATAGGCAGACACGTTTTATTGGAAGCCCATTTTGCCAGCGGTGAAGTACCGGTACTCCTTTAAGACACGACTTATATCTGATATCTGGGATTGATCGCTTTTAGCAACACTGTTGACCCTCTGGTTTTGAATGTCTGAGCTGTTTAAAACTGAAAAAAAATGTATTTATATAATTCATATCAATCTGCACAAGATCTGATTCACTTGCACTTAATGACTCACAGAGATGGATTATTTTCTTTTTTCATAGTCTTTTTTTTTTGTGTGTTTATCCGAAGAAAGTAAGTTGTTTACTTTGGGGGTGGCATGAGGCAGTTGCGAAAAACAGATCTTGTGCAGGTTATTGTGTTTATTCCTGTGATGCAATACCTTTGTTAGATGTGGGTAAAAAGTATGCATTTTTTTTTTATGTGGCAGTGTAAAGGAAACATAAGTCTAGATAATTCTATGTGTATATTATTGTCCGCCAGACAATAAGAAGTCTCATCTTTTACGAAAACAACAACACGCATGATTTACGATATCATTCATAAAAGTAGCACAAAGTTTACAAATTAGGGTTATAGTTTTGTTCACATCCCTAAAGGAATCTATTAGCAGTAGTCAAGTCAAGTGGATTTATTGTCAGTAGTAACAGTGACATTTACTACTAAGTCAACATGTATTTGTATTAGACACTCAAACCAACTGCTTTTGAAGCATTTTTCTTCAGTTGAACATGTATTTGTGTAAAACGATCTTCTCTATTGTGTTTAATTGCAGGCAATGAGTTCGGCCATCCAGAATGGCTGGATTTTCCACGAGTCGGCAACAATGAGAGTTATCATTACGCCCGCCGGCAGTTCAACCTTCTGGACACGGATCACCTGCGTTACTTTCAGCTGTACTCTTTCGACCGAGACATGAACCTCACGGAGGACAAGTACGGCTGGCTGGCTGCTCCCCCGGTGAGAGAAGATTCACCCCATACAGTTTCCCTCTCTTACCCTGTCTTTCTTCCCAGTGCCAATAAATACTGCTTACTGTTCTTCCTTTATCAGTCAAGCTCTGCGCGTAAAACCAGTTTGGCATTCTTTTAGTCATCTTCCATGTTCTCAATCCGCCCTCTTTCTCTCGTTGTAACTCCCTTTATATGTCACCAGAACATCTGCCGTTTCACTAAAACAACTATCAGTCCCTAACCAGCCCTGCAATCTCATTACTCAGTTTCTTTTTAAACAAATTCCCACCCTACCATATGGAAAATCCATTTATGAGTCATAACCTGAGGAAAACAACTCCTGCAGCAGCATGAAGGAATGAATGATGGAAGGTAGTAACAGCTTGTCTTAATACAATGCTCTGGGTAAATACAACAAACTCTGTCGTCAGCATCCGAGCCATGAAGGATTGAAAATAATTTTGACTTGTCGACCAGTTCATAAAAATCATATCGCCTTTTAATAGTTTTAGCTTTAGTTCTGGATAACTACACTGGGTTCCCTGCCCCATAGAGTTCCATTGTATGTTCTTTTTACATGTGGATGTGTCAGTCTGACCGACATCGAGATGATCATGCAAATGAAGGGAATTGGCAGGGATTATATTCCAGACTGTGTAAATGATTCACTGAAGAAGATTCACTTCCTCTTGTGGTCCGTAGCTCATTTTACACCTGCCTCACCTTGTCTGTCTTACTTTGACCTTGCCACATTGTTTTATAGATGAGGACTGTGAGCATGTTTGAAAAAAAAAGAAAAAATTCTTGCCTATTCTTTCAAAGTCAAATTTGACTTTCTGTGGTGCAAAAATACATAAAGCATTTAAATAATATAAAATTGCTCAATAAATCAATAAAAAAACAATGCGGCTTTGCTGGAGCAATTCATAGAAAGTGATATAATTAATTTATCATCCTCGTGAAAACCATATCATTTTGGATGCGGTATGACAAGGATGCTTAAACCTGTCAAGTCACATGAAAGCCGGGCAAAAAAATGATCTCCGCACAATTTGGCATGTTTCATTGTGTTAAATAAAACAAATAAACCAATTGACTCCATGCACAACGATTTGCAGCGTCTCCGTCTCACAGGATTGGTTTTACTCTATATACGTATGTAAATGAATTGTTACTTCAGATGTTATCTGTAATGTTTACGGTCTTTGCAGAGAGGGAGTGTCTCGTCCGCCCGCCAAGCTGATGTTCACTACTGTAATGAATATCAACATAACTTTTAAATAAACGGGAAATTCCTGACTTTAAACAAATAACTATTTGCATGCTTAGGGCGTTTGCATTGTAAGATAATACAGGGAGACTTTAGATATAAAAACTGTGTCTTGTTAGACAATGTTTTCTCAGTAAAATCACACAATTTCCTATTAATTCGATAGAACGCGTTAGCTTACTAGGGAATACCAATATGGTGGCGCGGTTAACTTAATATGGTTAACTTTTTATGACGTCTTGAGCCTCTATATACGTAGATCTGTGACGTAAACATTTGAGAAAGAAAACGCATGTGTAATGGATCCGTGTGTCATGTCTTAAAGTGACAGCAGAGATTATGAGATAATATAAAAAATATCTAAAGGACAGGTTTTCCCCATGGCATCAATGTCAAAATTGCGGCCAGTGAAAGTGGCTAGTAACTTTGGAAATCCACTAGCCACATTAACATTAAAAGTCAATGTCAAGCCCTGTGTGCGTGTGTATGTGTATATATATATACACTCACCGGCCACTTTATTAGGTACCCCATGCTAGTAACGGGTTGGACCCCCTTTTGCCTTCAGAACTGCCTCAATTCTTCGTGGCATAGATTCAACAAGGTGCTGGAAGCATTCCTCAGGGAGTTTGGTCCATATTGACATGATGGCATCACACAGTTGCCGCAGATTTGTCGGCTGCACATCCATGATGCGAATCCTCCGTTCCACCACATCCCAAAGATGCTCTATTGGATTGAGATCTGGTGACTGTGGAGGCCATTTGAGTACAGCGAACTCATTGTCATGTTCAAGAAACCAGTCTGAGATGATTCCAGCTTTATGACATGGCGCATTATCCTGCTGAAAGTAGCCATCAGAAGTTGGGTACATTGTGGTCATAAAGGGATGGACATGGTCAGCAACAATACTCAGGTAGGCTGTGGCGTTGCAACGATGCTCAATTGGTACCAAGGGGCCCAAAGAGTGCCAAGAAAATATTCCCCACACCATGACACCACCACCACCAGCCTGAACCGTTGATACAAGGCAGGATGGATCCATGCTTTCATGTTGTAGACGCCAAATTCTGACCCTACCATCCGAATGTCGCAGCAGAAATCGAGACTCATCAGACCAGGCAACGTTTTTCCAATCTTCTATTGTCCAATTTCGATGAGCTTGTGCAAATTGTAGCCTCAGTTTCCTGTTCTTAGCTGAAAGGAGTGGCACCCGGTGTGGTCTTCTGCTGCTGTAGCCCATCTGCCTCAAAGTTCGACGTACTGTGCGTTCAGAGATGCTCTTCTGCCCACCTTGGTTGTAACGGGTGGTTATTTGAGTCACTGTTGCCCTTCTATCAGCTCGAACCAGTCTGGCCATTCTCCTCTGACCTCTGGCATCAACAAGGCATTTCCGCCCACAGAACTGCCGCTCACTGGATGTTTTTTTCTTTTTCGGACCATTCTCTGTAAACCCTAGAGATGGTTGTGCGTGAAAATCCCAGTAGATTAGCAGTTTCTGAAATACTCAGACCAGCCCTTCTGGCACCAACAATCATGCCACGTTCAAAGTCACTCAAATCACCTTTCTTCCCCATACTGATGCTCGGTTTGAACTGCAGGAGATTGTCTTGACCATGTCTACATGCCTAAATGCACTGAGTTGCCGCCATGTGATTGGATGCTTAGAAATTAAGTGTTAAGGAGCAGGTGGACAGGTGTACCTAATAAAGTGGCCGGTGAGTGTATATATATATTTATATAAATATTTGGAATTGGAACAATGGACTTGAATCTTGTTCAGATCATATGGTAGTTCATCATGTTGATAACGTGATATCAGTTCTATTTAAAAATGTTCACCTTCCTTTGTTTGGGAGAGGAAACGATCTCGAAAGACTCTAATGAGATGCCTTTAGAAAAAAAAGAGCTGATCTTTGAGCACATCTTGGGTGTCTGACGTTTGTAATTGCTGTGTATCATCCTTGTCTTTTCTAAGGTATATAATCGACAGTAAAAACATTGGCACCCACTCAGATACCCAACTCTCTCTCTCCACAGCTCTGACAGAGCGGTAACAAAGTATCTCTCCAGTGAGAGGAGCATATGTGTACATGAACTGAATTCTTAATTCCTTCAACTTCACTATGCTTGGCTCATGGGGTCACAGCACTGGTCCACACTGAGCAGAGCGGCTGCTAATGCAGTCTGGGGATGGACACTGGGGTGGGACACTGGAACATACACATTTTTTTAATAATTAAAAATATAATAAATATATTAATAATTAATAAATACATAAATAAATGCTGTTCTTTTGAACTTTCTATTCATCAAAGAAAAAAAAAGCATCACGGTTTCTACAAAAATATTAAGCAGCACAACTGTTTTCAACATTGATCATTAGAAATGTTGCTTGAGCAGCAATTCAGCACATTAGACTGATTTCTGAAGGATCATGTGACACTGATCCTGAAAATTCAGCCTTGCATCACAGTAATAAATTAATTTTAAAATATATTAAAATAGAAAACAGTTCAATGAGTTTTATTATTAATTAAATGTATAGTGTTGATGATAATGAAATATATTTAATTATATAATATTAGGAACGAAGTTTGTCTCATGACAGTCAGAGTGACAGTTGACAGATGTGAACACGATAGATTTTTGTTGCGACGAACACAACGGATAAATTCACCCTGGAGAAGAAAGCACATGGGTTTTATTTCATATCACATTTGTATTAATCTTTTATTTCTCACAACTTGTGTGCTTTTTCTGGGCGAGTGGGAGTGAACTGAGGCACTAATAGAGTCTCATGAACGTGCAGCTGTGTACAGAAGAGCAACGGTCAAGGTCAGGATTTTTTCTTAAATAATACATTATATTTTGGTTTGTTTTTCACCAAACCTTATCGTATACCTCCAAAACACTTGGAATATATGACACGTGTAGCATCGGATCATCCTGTGATTCTTTTGCATCTGTCAACCAGCATAACAACAACAAAAAAAATCTGTAGAAAATCACCTATTGCACCTTTAATGCTGGTCGCTATATACTGCCATTACTGCCATGGACGTATATATATATTCCTTTTGTGGTCTGAAAAAGAAAAAAGGTTGTACAGCATTAGCACAACACCAGGGTGAGTAAATTATGACTTGATTTTCATTTTATGCAGCCCGTTCTCACGTAAATACGTGTCTATAGCACGTGGTGTGTTTATCATGTTATTTATACACGAAAATGAGTTTTTACGTGCATATGATACGCAGTTTTCGCGTGCATTTGATACGCACTTCATTGCGTGTAATACACACGCACCCCACACCACTAATTCTACCCAAACGTATAATACACACGCACCCCACACCACTCCTAAACCTACCCTTAACAACCCATGCGTATCCTATGCACGTAAAAACTCATTTTCGCGTATAAATAACACGATAAACACACTACGTGATATAGACACGTATTTAGTGTGATCGGGTTGGGTAAACTATCCTTTTACTGTGAAAACTATTAAAAAGCGTGTAACATGCTGTTTCAAGACATGTACATGTCAGCAAATTCTGAATGCAAAATGATTACAGACTTTTCTAATTGGCTCAAAATTCCCCAAATAAAATCTCACTCAGACCCACAAATTATGAGACAAGGAAGCATTACGAAGCTCGCCTAGTGCGATAATCTTTCAGAAACGTATTTAAAATCATTGCAGCATTCACCATGTTGCTTTATTATCTCCATGATATTATGAACTTGATCTCTAGCAGAAATCACAACAACTGTATCAAGGATTTTCAATATATCCTCCGGCCCTGCAGGGGACTTCACTTGAAAAGCCGGTTTCATGAGCCACCCGCTAATTCGAAACGTTTTCTCAGCAGGCTTCTAAAGACTAAAGCTGTGATTTTTGAGCCAAGCACTGTTTACGTGCAGCTCCAATCATACAGAATGCCCGCTGTGCAGCAAACAGGGCCGCTGTTCCGTTACTCATCTCTGCTCCTGCTTTCTGTCTGTCTGTGCTGAGGGCCAGTCATACAATATTTACAGTACGTCAACTACTGCACACAGCAAGTCATTTACAGTATGTCTAGCAGCTCAAATTCCGTAGGTCTGCGGATATTTTCAAAATAGTTTTGTTCACATCAGTTTTTGTATTTTAGAGTCAGCATGAAATTTTTAAGTCACAATACATTGAACCTCAGCGCCCGCTCTCATTTTACAATGCAGACGATAAAAATAGTGGCATTATCAGTTTTTGGCTGAAAGAGAAAAAGCTCAAAAGTACGAGCTGAAAATAAATGCCTAAATTGAAAATAAAAAATCTGTTAATCGTCACGCATAACAAATAGTCGTGTGTCATAAATCATCGCAAAACTATCAGAATACAACAAGGATAATTGTTTCATGTAGAGACCAGCCGATACAACCGTATACGCATGCGGCTTTTAGGCCGCGTTTTGGTTTGTAGCCTCACCAAACATTACTAAACCATAGTAGATCACATAATGCAGGTGTTCTCGATTCAAGTGAGCCCCAAAACAACATAATACAACACATCGATCTTGAGATAATCCTCATAGAGTAGCATTACATGCTGCTTTACTGAAGCCATAAGTCATCCGAGATCCGATCGCGTCGCGGTGATGATGATGCGTCATTTTTGCGCTTGGATTAGATCGATCACTCAGATTGACAGCTCTTGAATTTACAATTCGCTATGGAATAGAACCACACAACTGGAATATCACATGCCAGTAGTGATTATTGTCAAGTATGCAGAATTTCTCTTCTTTCCCACAAAAAACAATTTTGTCTCTCATTTGCTTGTATGGACGAGCCATCAATCTGAACCTCACCACTGATTGTATATAAGGACTAAAACCTACAGTACTTCTGCATTTTCATACTGTTAAACTAACTAACGTAGGTCTTTCTGTCTTATAAGGAAAGTTTTTCTCTAGTGTGGAATTCATCCAAATCTTTAGTAATACACCAGTATTTGCCAAAGGTCTGTCAGAGCAGTTTCTACATTTGTGCCCTGAGAAAAGCAGTGCTTATTCATCAGTGAGAAGCTGTGGAAGTTAAAAACACTGGCTAACTTAATCGAACACAGAAATGCAATAGAACCCGCAAGCATCCTGAGGGTCATCTAAACGGCAAGGACGGTTGGAGAGGGCCGGGGGGGCAGTGCTCTTGTGTCAAAAAGTTTCCTCTGCATTCCTGTTAAATCCCCCCAAAATCTAGTTTTATATCACTAATAATTTGCAATATTGAGTTTTTTACTCTAGACAGTTTCCGCAAACCAAATAAAACATTTACATATACTAGTGAGTTATCTTATAATATTGTGAAATATTAAAAAAAATTCTGTTGTATTGTATTTTAAAATGCTATTTATTCCTGTGATGGCAGAGCTTAATTTTTCTGCAGTCGTTTCAGTGTCAAACGATCCTTCAGAAATAATTCTAATATGCTAAATTGCTGCTCATGAAACATTTTCTTATTAAATCGTTTTTCTTATTAATCAATTTAATGTGTCCTTGATGAATACAGATATTTGCTGTCACTCTCCTTTTTGACCAAAACACGTGAAAATGCTTTAGACGTGAAGACTAAACTTAAATGGTTGAAATTCATGAAAGCTTTTGAATACAGGCCTAAGGTCGATCTCTTTTTAAAGACATTTAGCAGATTATTGCACTTAAAGTGTAAAAAAATGAAAGAAGTTTAAGTTTACTGTAAAGCAAATGTTCTGTACTAAAACAAATTATTTTATACAAAATAATTGTTGCTATAAAATTGCTGTACAATTGCAACCGTCAAAGCGGACTTTCTAACTCACAATTCTGACAATAAATGTCAGACTTGAGATATAAACTAGCAATTCGTACTTTTTTTTCACAATCGCGAGTTTATATCTCACAATTCAGACTTTTTTTTCCCATAATTGTGAGATATAAACTTGAAATTGTGAGTTATAATGTCCGAATTGTGACAAACTCACTGTTGTGAGGGAAACAAGTCAGAATTGTGAGATAAAAATGTGCATTTTTTTATTTTGTGGTGGAAACTAGTCATTAGTAAAAACTAGTCGCGTTGCCAAACCTTCAGACTGACGGCAGAAAGGCTGGACTCCATGGCAACATTCATTGGCCAAAGGCTGCCCAAAAGTTCATCTGACTGACATGTAAAACAACCAGTCACAGTTCATTTTGTTCAGCAATATGTTTAGAGGCGTGGAAATGTAAAGTCAATGTTTCTGCAATAACAGACCGGCATGTAAAACTCTTGAATGTATTTTATGCCGTGAACTTCACATATTTCCGACACTTCTGAAAATCCAGCATTTAGTTGATCGTGATGAGCACTCTGTCTCTGTTGTAAACACAACGGATTTCTTCTTCCATGAGGGGGCTTGGCTTCATGACCACTTTGTTTCCATGCAGATCGTAAAAGAACACGACGCGCACAACTCCCGGAATTCCTGTAGGATTCATCCAATCAAATGACGACTTAGAAACTCATGAAGTGTTTCCAATTTTGTGTGCCACATGCATCGAACGGTCAGCCAACCGTTGATCAAGTCTGAGGATGAGACTCCCTAGGAAACTCACAACCTGTGATTCGTACGCTTTTTATAGGACACTAATGTCCCTCCTTTGAGAACACCTTATTCATAAGCATACTTTTAGCTATGAAATGAAACCAGGCATGATGGGAAACTCTATTAAAACACTAAAGCTGTTTGTGTATGCACTAAGGTATATAGTTCCAGCACTCCATAATACACATTATTTCCTGTGCACCAGTTTGGTGCCAGCATATCATGACAATGAAGAGCATTGCCTCATCTCCTCACTCATATGTCTACTTCAAAAGATCTGCTTTTGTGCCAGCCATGTCGATGAAAATATAACCCCTCAGATCGAGACTATTTACAGTAAACTCCTCCAAAATGCAAGACTCATGTTACTGTTGCAAAGGATGAGGAGTGACTACTGGAATTAAATGTATCCTTCCTTCGATATTTGATTTATGTGGTTAAATCCACTTTGAATGCATGAAAAAATAAAAAGGGTTTTGTTGGACTGACCAGCATTAATGACTATTTTTGATAAATGAAATGATAAGAATATGTGGCTTACACATGTATAGACAGAAATTTTAAGGTTACATTCAATACTGAGGTTTGTTTTCATCATAGTATTAAACATGAAAAAAAAAAAAAACATTCTTTCTCTAATTAATCTTTAAAGTAATTCGGGTCAGTTGTGATGTTGACTTAATGGAGCATAAACTAAGTATGAATGCTGCAGAAAAGACAACACGTTCTCATTTCCAACTCGTCACATATGGACACTTGGTCAGGACACCTTGGCGTCACTTGTAAAGCACCCTTTAGCATCATTTTTCCCATAACCTTATAAATCATTCAAATGTTGTGTGATCTGTGGCACAGTAGACCTTCTTTTGGCTCGGACCAGACATCGCCTTCATTACTCCTCCTGCATCAATGAGCCTTGGGTGGTAAAAAGTGATGTCAGCGAGGTCCTGACCAAGCATCCTTAATGCAAATCAATGCAAATCAAATAACTATTCTTGTTCCCTTCATCTGGATCTTCTATCTGTTCAATACGAGCGTTTCTTATCTCTCTTTGGAATTCATATCCCAAATCGGCTGACGGTCTGGGCCACCAAAAATAGCGGGGCAGAGTGACATTAATACTCTCTGTTAATGGCACATTACAGACTGGTATTTCTGCTGGAAACCAGCAGCTAAATCACTGGCAGTCGTCTGCTGCTGACAGTGAGCTGGAGTTTTGCCCCAAGAGTGTCATCTCTGGATTTCAGTTGAATGAAAAAAAAAAAATCAGCTCTTCAAAAGTTTGGAGTTTGAGTAGTTTGAAGGTTCTGTGTTTTGCAGGAGAAAGATCTTCAGTGGAAGGAATCCTTTGAAAATATTATGTTTCTAGAAGAGATTTCATATGAAATTAGATGGTTGCAAAAATGAGCGGATCTGGGTCACCAAATCTCCAATATACGATGCAATTAGAAACAAACACTACTTAAAAATAATAAGTCATAAAGCAAAAATACATAAATGTTTAATTTGAAGAATGTTCATTTGTACTTTTTAAGAATGTAGTCATTCCCAATCTTTTTTCTTCTATTTATGTATTTATTTGTTTCTGTTTATTATACACTCACCGGCCACTTTATTAGGTACACCTGTCCAACTGCTCCTTAACACTTAATTTCTAAGCAGCCAATCACATGGCGGCAACTCGGGGCATTTAGGCATGTAGACATGGTCAAGACAATCTCCTGCAGTTCAAACCGAGCATCAGTATGGGGAAGAAAGGTGATTTGAGTGACTTTGAACGTGGCATGATTGTTGGTGCCAGAAGGGCTGGTCTGAGTATTTCAGAAACTGCTAATCTACTGGGATTTTCACGCACAACCATCTCTAGGGTTTACAGAGAATGGTCCAAAAAAGAAAAAACATCCAGTGAGCGGCAGTTCTGTGGGCGGAAATGCCTTGTTGATGCCAGAGGTCAGAGGAGAATGGCCAGACTGGTTCGAGCTGATAGAAGGGCAACAGTGACTCAAATAACCACCCGTTACAACCAAGGTGGGCAGAAGAGCATCTCTGAACGCACAGTACGTCGAACTTTGAGGCAGATGGGCTACAGCAGCAGAAGACCACACCGGGTGCCACTCCTTTCAGCTAAGAACAGGAAACTGAGGCTACAATTTGCACAAGCTCATCGAAATTGGACAATAGAAGATTGGAAAAACGTTGCCTGGTCTGATGAGTCTCGATTTCTGCTGCGACATTCGGATGGTAGGGTCAGAATTTGGCGTCTACAACATGAAAGCATGGATCCATCCTGCCTTGTATCAACGGTTCAGGCTGGTGGTGGTGGTGTCATGGTGTGGGGAATATTTTCTTGGCACTCTTTGGGCCCCTTGGTACCAATTGAGCATCGTTGCAACGCCACAGCCTACCTGAGTATTGTTGCTGACCATGTCCATCCCTTTATGACCACAATGTACCCAACTTCTGATGGCTACTTTCAGCAGGATAATGCGCCATGTCATAAAGCTGGAATCATCTCAGACTGGTTTCTTGAACATGACAATGAGTTCGCTGTACTCAAATGGCCTCCACAGTCACCAGATCTCAATCCAATAGAGCATCTTTGGGATGTGGTGGAACGGGAGATTCGCATCATGGATGTGCAGCCGACAAATCTGCGGCAACTGTGTGATGCCATCATGTCAATATGGACCAAACTCCCTGAGGAATGCTTCCAGCACCTTGTTGAATCTATGCCACGAAGAATTGAGGCAGTTCTGAAGGCAAAAGGGGGTCCAACCCGTTACTAGCATGGGGTACCTAATAAAGTGGCCGGTGAGTGTATATACATGCATAAATGATAAATGACTGGTGAAGTATAATACATTTTATTTATTATTATTTCAAATTTGTATTCTCTCTTTTTTTTATTGTTTTTTATCTTGTATTTATCCAAAATTAACCTTCTTGCATACTTGGAAATGTAAGTGCAGTGCAGAGACTTTCTGTAAGACTTTTATTTATAAATAATTATTTGTTGTTTATTCATAAATAAATATTTAAAATAATAAATCACAAAGAAAAAATAGCTAGATGTTTAGTTTTATTTGTACACTTACTTTACTTTTACTTTTAAGATTCATTCCCAATGTTGTTCTCTCGGAAATATTTATTCTGCACTAATTATAATTATTAACTAATCAACAATTGTATTTATTTATTTATTATAATAACTTAATGGTTATAATATGTAATATATTTTATTTATATATTATTTTATACATTATGTATAATATATACATGTTTATTCATATACATAAACAATAAATTAATGGTAAATAAGTGTAATACATTTTATTTATTATCATTTTCGATTTTTGTCTCTAGTTTTTTTAATCTTTTATTTCTTCTTTTAATAATCATCTTTTTATTTGCTTCTTGCAACTTCTTGCATACTGTGAAAGTTCCTGTAAGACACTCCTCAAAATCCATCTAACAGAAGAGCGGTTTAATAACGTCGGGAATGATTAGCAATGAGTTCATTCACAGGGCATGAAAAGTTGTGGGATTTTCAAAAATATCCGTACAGATAGGACCCATAACGTTACTGCTAAAGATCAAACATGCATGGGCTGAGATACAGAACATGTGTGATTAAAAGCACACAAATCTCATGCAATCCCATCGGGCTCAATCTTTGATCTCTCTCTTTCTCTATAGGCTTACGTCAGCGCCAAGCACGAGGGAGACAAGGTGATAGTCTTCGAGAGGGGTAACGTCATCTTCATCTTCAACTTCCACCCAACCAACAGCTACAGCAACTATAGAGTCTCTGCGGGGCCGGCGGGGAAGTATCCTTCACTTCTGTTGAGCTCAGTCACGACGCTGAGGCTGCTGGGAAGTCTGTTGCACAGGGATCAAACCGATACGATTCCATAAGGAAATGTATTGAACTAAAGCTGAAAAATAATGAAAAACGGAAATGAGAAAGTACTAAAATTTCTAAAACTGAAATAAAAATAAATTAAAGCTAAATATAAATCTTTAAAAAAAAAATAGATCTAGAACAAAATTGCTAAATCTTAAACTAAAATTACAATGCAAACTACAAATGGACAAATAAAAATCCATTCAGAATATAAATAAATACTATAATATAAACAATACCAAAATAGCACTAATACTGTTATGGTAAAATTTCATAACAGCTTCGCTTCATTAATTGAAATAAAGCTGTAAAAGTGTAAGTATAATGTTTAAAAACTATTGTTTAAAACAAAATTGTTAAAATCTCATCCAAAATTACAAAGTAAACTACAAATATAAAAAATAATTCAAACTCTTTATAAATACTATAATATAGCTAATACCGAAAAAATAACACTAATTATAAACAACTGTAATGTTAAAATTCTGTTATTGTTTGCTCATCCTCATTCATTTCTTCAGAGAAACTCAAAATCATTTTGAATATTGAATATTGTACTGGTCAAAAAGCGCCATAAAAGTGCTCCGTATGACTTGCGAGGCCATACAATAGCTTTTGACCCAAAGTCCATTATAATACAGAAAAATATGTGCTCAAAAACATTAACACCACATCTCACCCAGTAAACAGAGTCATTCGGAGTCTCCCTCACAGTCCGTAACCGATCCTCACATGTCGGAGGCATTTTCTGAAGCCATTTAATTGTGATGTTCTTCTTTGCAACAACTATGAGTATTCTTAGTAGCACACAAAAGCTTTTGTGTGACAAAATGTTCAAAATTTGAATTTCCAATGACATGAGGGAGAGTAAATGAGGACAGAGCGTTCAGTGAAATGTCTGAGTGTGAACAGCGTGTGTATCTGCATCCGTGCCGGTGTGAAACTACAGAACCAGCTTTCAGATGCAAACAGCTGAGGAGCTGCAGAAATAGCTGTCATTATGAGCGCCAGAGGTAAACATGCAGGAGAATTTGCCACACGTTACAGTGTGTGTGTGTGTGTGTGTCAGCATGGTATCCGTACTCGAACGATGAGAGTCGAAGCGGAGCGTCCAATTAGAGCAGAAGACGGATGAAAGTGCCACTCTGTTACACAAGAGGTAAACAAGCCTGACCCAACAAGTCCAGAGTGCTTTTTCATTAAAGCATCTCACACACACATACATCTGCGCTTATGCACATACATCCATAAATCTCTAGGTTATCTCACAGTCGTCTGTTTGAGTGTATCAGCTGGGTCAGGCTGGGTGTTACGATGAGTTGGTGAATAAGGGTCTTGTATGTTTTGTGGGTTTAGAGGGTGATGTGTTTTACATTTAAGACCATCCTGACCCATAATTCCATATGACTGTCCTTGTGATTGTCTCTGATTTTTGTCTGTAGTTCATTTTTCATTTTACTGGTTTGATATGGTCAACCAGTACACCACTATATTGCAGATAGTGTCCTTAATAATAATAATAATGATGATGATAATGATTATTATTATGTTATTGTTGTTATTATTGTTATTATTATTATTATTATTATTATTCAGAGTATTAGCTGCAATATTGTACCACTATTCTACACTGAATTATTATTATTATTGGTTTATTATTATTATTATTATTAAAAAAGTAATATAAACAAATAATAATAATAAACCAACAATACTAATCCTAAAATAATAGTAATAATAAGCCAACAATACTAATCCTAAAACAATAATAAACCATAGGTATATCCATCAGGGTAGAATAGTGGTATGATATTCCAGCTCATACCCTGAATAATAATCATAAATATGTATTAATAATACTTTTCATAATTTAATGAAACTGAAATTAACTAACATGAAATTAATTAACATGAAACATAATCTGTCTTATTTGTTTGTTTGGTTAACCAAAAGAAGTTTATTAAATAAATAAGCGATTAATGATAGGTAATGCATTCACAATCAGTAATACGTTTATTATTAAAATTAAGGTTTATTTTCTCTTTTTTAATTGACTTTTGCAACAAAAAAAATCTGATTTGGCCCACAATTATGCCACTTTACAGCTAATACTCTTATCAATAATAATAATAATAAATCATGAAGACTGTCGCTATTCTCAGTTTTTTTCATGAATTACTTTAACAAAACAAGTTTATTAAATAAATAAATGATCAATAATTTAACTTTACATTCTTTGTATCATTATCAGGGTTTTATTTTCTGACTATGAATCTCTTGTTGGTAAAAAAAAAAGCTAAAATTTCACATGATCTTTGACATTGCATGAAAATCAGGCAAAATAAAATATTTATTTCATTGGACTATTCCAAAAATAAGATGATTTGTGCCAGCAGTGCACCACTATATTGCAGATAATACCCTAAATAATCATAATAATAATAACTGGAATCATTACCAATATTAAATCATTTATTTAAAGATTAATGATTCAATGATACATTATGTTTATGTTTTAATTTTAGTTTCTTTTCTTCATTTTTAATGTCTATTCAAGTGACCACGAAAATTGAAAAAATCTAATTTGACCACAAACATGATATTTCGGTTGAATGCATGTGGGCCACTTAATGTTGTCATTGTTTTGTAATATCGGGCAAACTGGAGAAGTTACATGTACTAAATGACTTCTTTTTTTAAAGCTGAGTAGTTTGCATGACAGATGATGTGTTTTTTTTTTTGTCGTCTGGAACCGTTATGATGCATTAGTGATGTGGCCAAAATGCATCCCTGAAAAATTGGAGCACAAAATATTTTGGACCCCGTTTACACTTTAATACCAGGTGTTTAAATGGGAGTTTTTTTTGTCTGTTTACACATTAAAAACACCTTAGCTTGAGCTCCCGCCACTTCTAATGACAGACACAAAACCCATATTTGTGTAAACAAGTGGAGCTACAGGTATAAGCCAAACAAAAAAACCTTCAGGAGGAGAACGTAGTCATCCTTTTTTTCCTAGAGAGAGACAGAGCACTTCAAAGCCTTATAAAGTCACTCGTCCTTTCAGTAGGACGAGCAGCAGTTTTGTTCCTTAGACTCTTTCTCTCTTCAAACAGGAAGACAAAGTTTCCCCTGAGTTAAGCCCTCCACCACAAACATCAGCCATTAAAATTCTGTCGACATCAGCTTTTGACAAGAGCTCAAACCATCGATGCATTTCTTTTCCCTCAATCTTTGGTTCTCTGCTCTCAATGGGTGCGTTCATCGGGTGCTTTTATCCATTCAGATGGATGGAGTATTGTAAATCCCAGTTGGGTGCACTTCCTGTCAGGCCTGATGTGTCTTTGATACGCTGCGTGCCAACAGGCGTCTGTGATTGTGTCAGGTCATCATTCTCTTATTATCTGTCAGGGGCATTTACCTGAACGCCATTCTAAATAATTCAACCATATCAGCATTCCTCCTTGAATCTGTAGCAGGCTTGTCCTCAGGCAAAACAGCAGCATGTTATAGTACTGAAAAATGCTCGATGACTTTATTCCTCCAAAAACTGCTTAATGAATCTGATAGGTGCATAGGAGGAGAAGAAGAAAAGTGCATATCGATAGTATCAGGCAGAACACCGGTGATCTCGGGGGAACGACTGTGCTATTGAAGATGAAAGTGTTGTAAGAAGGGTCAGTCTGTGGGTCATGTGGGCATGTTATGGTTGAGAGTATGTGAGTTTCTTGAAATGATGACTGCCTAAAAATCATTGCAGAAGCTTCATACACATCTGAAACTAAGATTTAGTGGGAGTGATATATTAGAAGCATTCCTCACACACACACACTGCCGTTCAAAAGTTTGGAGTCGTTATGGATTTTTAATGTTTTTGAAAGAAGACTCTTATGCTCTCCAAGGCTGAAAAATAAAGTAAAAATTGTCGAAAAATTATTTTAATTTAAATGAAATGTATTCCTTTGATGGCAAAGCTGAATTTTCAGCATCATTAATCCAGCCTTCAGTACCACATGATTCTTCAGAAATCCTTACGATTTGCTGCTTTGCTGATCAAGAAACATTTATTATTATCATGAATGTTGAAAACGGTTGTGCTGCTTACTGTTTTTGTGATGAGAATCTGTGAAAACACATTATTTTTCACATATTTGCCATTGTTGCATCACCTCTCTTCCTAGTCTGTCTGTAACGCTCTGTTTAGTTTTTGTCTCTATGAAAGTCCCTCCTTCCAAAGTGCTTCGAACACGTTTCAGAAATGCCACTCCCCTTCAACACACTTCTAACGCAACTCCCACATGAGCCTGATGGAGAACATAATATGCCATATTTGCAACCCTGTTATCCATTGTGGGTAACACAATCTTTATTTCATGCATTTTCATCCATTAATTTTATGTTTATTGCTAGAAAATGACATAATCACACAAATCAAGGTTTTAAACTACACTGAACAAAATTATTAACGCAACACTTTTGTTTTTGCCCCCATTTTTCTATCATTTTTCAAGATCTAAGACGAAGACACAAAAGGCCTATTTCTCTCAAATATTGTTCACAAATCTGTCAAAATCAGCGTTAGTGAGCACTTCTCCTTTGCCGAGATAATCCATCCACCTCACAGGTGTGGCATATCAAGATGCTGATTAGACAGCATGATTATTGCACAGGTGTGCCTTAGGCTGCCCACAATAAAAGGCCACTCTAAAATGTGTAGTTTTACTATATTGGGGAGGTCAGGCGTATATACCGGGCGTATACGACAGCTTGTCCCAGGTCCTGCCAATATCCAGCAACTTCGCACATCCATTGACCAACATTCCACAGGCCACAATCAACACCCCCCCCCCCCCCACATAAAATAGTTTCTGAGTACAATCAACTTAGATGTATAAGTCATTTCAACTTAAATGACATTAAAATGGATTTAAAAATATTTTAATCATGTATTTGAATTTATTGTTGAGGATAACCCCTTGAGATGAAACATCTCGTTTTCGAGGGGGTCCTCGAGACAAAAACAAAGATAATACAACACATATACATTCACTCACACTAAAGCTCTACCTCATCCCGCCTCGCCCTACCCACCAGGCCCCCCAACTCCTTATTGGATACAAATCCATATATAAAACATATTGCAGTATTAAGATGCATGACAACATTTAGCCCTTACATACACTTATGTCTATACATACATGCACATACATACATACATACATAATGTATACGCACACCTACACCCATACTCGCATATGTACACAAAATAAATAAAATAAAAATAAGTATCCCAGATATAAGGGTATAAGCAGCAAAGTCAAGTCACACATGAGGAAAACATTTACAGCAACAGTTTGCTTGCAAGTAAGTAAAGAGAGATGTTTTGAAGGAACTTTTGGTGATAATAGGTTCAGTGAGTCATACATTACGCAGTGGTGAGTAGTAAAAGGACATCTCAGCACAAATCTACATATATTATTGAAAGCAACATTCAATACCTTCAGGTTTGATTCTGATGTGTTTTGATAGACAACGTCCGCATAGTCTAATATGGGAAATATTAACTGTGACACAATTGTTAGTCTAATCATTTGAGTGAAGCAATTAATAGAGCGATACAATATTCGTAAATTACAATTAATCTTTTTTACAACAGAATTTACAACAGAATTTTCAACTTAAATGACATTAAAATGGATTTAAAAATATTTTAATCATGTATAACTTATAACAATTTTGAAATGACCTAGTTCTGGCATGAAACTCTAGATGGTGTAGGCTGATAGGTCTTTAACTTATTAAAGCGTGGATAGCAATCATGTCTATCCACATAGCACAGCTGATTGTCTGCTTTTGCATCAGTGGCCAATAAGATTGCTGCTCAAACATTCAAATACTTGGCATTGTTTGCTGTTGCACAATTTCAGAACCAGCGTAGCAGATCTATTCCGCTAAGACCAAATACATTAACCATGCCAATCTCTATTACCATACCAATCTCTGAAGAGTTGTCATGACAGAAATGTATTAACTTATTTTGATGAGTTAATGTAAAAACTTATGTCTTCATGACTTACTGATCATATAATTTTTTACTGTGTAACAGGGTTTTAAAACAGCTTTTGAAGCCTCTTGACAATCGATTTTATGAAGGTTAAGCATCAGAAAAGTTTCCGCCTATTCGTTGAACATGCCAGTGACGTTTGCCCGATGTTTACTACAAGAAAAGGATACAAGATGATGCTGAGATGATACACTGTGTGTAAACTTCATTTAGAAATGTGGTCGCCGAATCCCTCCTAGTGCCAAGACCTGTTTTTGCCCTCAGAGGACAAGCAGCCATTACCGCTGCCAGTAACACAAGAAACACACAATATCACGACCCTCTTCGCAATCATCATCATCACGCACACATTTTCTTCAGGTCATCAGCGGTTCTGAGTCCGACCGTCCTTAGACCTGTCACCCTCTCGTCCGCTATTTTTCCTCCTGTGAGCAAATTGACTTTGATCTCAGGCTCTCCTCTTTGTTCAGCCAGGCTTGGTTGATTACAGTGCTTCACCGCCAGAGCTGCCTGGCCTCAGAGACAAGCATCTGTAAGCGCTAACAAAAACATAATTGCTAAAAGCCTCCAACTGCCAATTTCAGCAGGAGAGCCACTGAAGTTACACTGGCATGCTTGCCAGGGAACATTGAATTAGCCATTTTGGGTCTTGTGTATTCGTTTTCACACTCATCTACGCACATACACATACATTTAGTATTTTTCTGGCACGCTGTTTTCTGTGCTGCCTGTCACGTATGCTTTGGTCCTGGGTGACATTCACGCTTGTCTAATGGGAATGGGTGGTATTGATCAATGCATGAATGCTTAAGGTAGACTTCCTCTTAAAGGATCCCTGTGCCTTATGTATGCTGTTTCTCTCTCCGTCTCCCCGTAGACGTCTTTTTATGATCTCAGACTGTGTCTGTGTGAATTCACAGGGGGTGGAACTGATATTCTGCAACACAGCACTTCTTGCTAACATCTCGCTTCTGGTGCTCTTCCTCTAGAACTGCAACATCAAATGTTGGCATCGATAATAGCGTTATTGGTTTCAAAAAGGCTCGGAAATACATTTCCAATGGTAGGCAGCCAAATCCCTACTGAAAATCCAGGTCTACGGGAGTTTAAGATGGTTATCAGTGCCTTGCCAGGCTGTCATGAAATATCGAAACCACTCAAAAACCAGCAAACCACTCCTAGTTAGACCAGGCTAGGGGGGTCTAAGTGGTTTATTTCCCACAGGGTGATTGTCACTAAATGCCTTTGACACCTTCAATCTGCTTGCTCTAATGATACATCATGAAATGGTCTGTTAATCATTGGCTGTTCTTCAAAAGGTCAGCAGCAAACAGAGTCAAAGTTGAAGATCAGGCGTCTCGTTACAGCGTTTGATCTGAGTGCAACTTGGTGTTACACTGTTTGATGAGTTCAATGTAATGTGGAACATTGTCACGAGTCATGCAGAAGGACCTTTGTATGAAATTAGCCTGCTTGATAAAATGCAAATGACCAGACTTTATTTGTGCTGAGGAAGTGAAGACTGGCTTTAAAATTTTCCACAACAAATGCAGTTTAGTGAAACTTTAAAGTTACACTTTCAATCAATAAGGCCATTAGTCTCAGGTTACAAAGTAAATCTTAAGTTTCCTTGCTAACGCATGCGCACACAAAAAAAAGTTGCTGTCTCAAACATCCAAGTGGATTGTACTTAAAAATTTAAGTAATTTCAACTTAAACTTAAAAAAAAAAGCTGAATCTTCTACAACTAATAAAAAAGCTGAATATTGCTTGGCTTATTTTGATGAGTTAAAGCAATGTAAAAACACATGTTGCCATAACTTTAATCATATAATTTTTTGTATTGCAGAAGTATTTGTTTGGGTCACCATTCAGGTTCAAGCAAGTCCCATTTTCCTGCTCTGCACAAAATATTATATTATGTATTGTGGCAGTTTGTAAAATACATTTCTGGTGAGTGAGAACATTTAATAAACCCGACCCTTAGCCTAACCAATAGTGTTAACAAATGTAAATGTGAGATAAAAACAGCTTTAGCTTGCTTCTACAAGCCTTTGCACTATTTTATTGTGACCCGTTTTTCACGGGACTCAAGGTGCAATGTTGTACCAGGTGAGCTACTGAGCAAGTTTACTCAGAAAAGCCACACATATGGAGCGGTTTGTGTGATGCATATGTCAAAATATATTAGTTTACAAACCATGCACTATGTTAAAAGCGCTTCGAGGTCATAACATGGTATCGTGCAAAGAACCGTGTGAAAACAAGTCTTTATTATTTGATAATCTGCCTCTGTAATCATAATATGTGTGAAAAGGAATACAAGTTGCTGGGGTTTATTTTTTTACTTCCACAAGTGTTAATTTCTACTGTTTGTATTGTTTGTAGAGGCACACTTTCCCAAAAGTTTTTATAACACATATTACCAGTGTTTATTTTTAGTTAGCATTTAGCTTATTTAGTACCGTGGGGTAGTGATGCAACGGTCTGTGATTAATACATAAATGTAAGGTGTTTCCTGCATATTACCAGTGTTTATTTTTAGTTAGCATTTAGCTTATTTAGTACCGTGGGGTAGTGATGCAACGGTCTGTGATTAATACATAAATGTAAGGTGTTTCCTGCACTTTAAGAGAACTTAAGGTCTTGCATGCTTTACTTTTGTGTTTAAAAACTGACAGTATATGCAACTTATATGAATCCCCCATTAATTCTCTTTCAGAAAAAAGAAGGCATCAGATCATTTTGTTTTTTTCACTCTCTTCCCGATAACATCTCTCGAAATATCCATAACAAAGGAAGTTTGTTCTATCAGTGAGAGGATTCAATGCAAATAGGAGTATGGGGGTGTAGGGTCGGGGGGGCATCTGTCGTCATCCTCAGCAGGAACAATACGCCAAGCAACACTTCTTTTTAATCATCACTATCAAAGCCGGCAAGCTGGCAGTAAAAGCCAAGTGTGCTCCTGCTCCAGGGCAGAGTAAGAGAGCGTTTGAGGATAACATGAAGACCCACCGCTAGCCCATGGGGTTAGGAGGTGATTATTCAAGCAGCCAATTAGACGCCTGTCTGCATGTTTGTTACATCTCACAACTGTTTAAACCCCTGAGAGGTAAACAGAGAGAGAGAGCAGGAGTGGAGAGACTGGGGACTGCAGCTTCTCCGTCTATTTCCTTCCTTGTGCCACAGGAATACAGTTGTTTACTTACAAGGTGAAACTGTATATTTACATGGCAAAATGAGCAGTTTTTTTTTTTTGCTTGCTACATGACTAAACTAAACACATTGTGTATTGCTTCCTGTAGATTTGTAGACGCATGGTACCACATGTATCACTCGTTCTCAACTGGTCTTGCATCAGGACCCTGTTTTGTGGAACATCGAGTGACGACCCAACATGGTACCAAAAGTAAACAGAAGTTTCCTAAAAAATGTAATATTGATGACATGGTAATAAAAAAGTATTATTATTATGGTAACACTTTATTTTGATGGCCCCTTTTGAACGTTCTATTGACTAAAAGTAACTTTGCAACTATATGTCAACTAACTCTCATTGGAGTATTAGTAGACTGTCTGATTAATATCTGTATACTTTATTGTGATGGTCCTCCAACAGACACTCTACTGACAATAAGTAATTTTGCAACTACATGTCAACTTAATCTAACCCTAACCCTACCAGTCTATTAATACTCAACTAACACTCTAATGAGAGTTAGTAGACATGTTGGAGCAACGTTACTTATGGTCAACAAGAATGTGTTAAAGGGACCATCAAAATAAAGTGAAACCATTATTATTACACTTTAAAAAGTGGTCAGTTGAACATAACTTAAAAAAGTGAGGAAACCCGTTGCCTTAAAATTAAGTAATGTCATGCGTAATTGACAAAATTAAGTTATTATTAAGTACTTGACATTTCCACATAACTTTTTTCAATCACGCGTGAATTTACTTAATTATTTTAAGTCAACTGATAATTTACAGTGTACGTTGTTGTTTTGTCAGTACTTGATTTTTAAGAAAATTTTGTTTACTTTTGGTTATTGTTATCGTTGTTGTTGTGCAAATAATAATAATAATAATACATTTAATATAATATTGCATAATATTTCTATTAACTATATTGCCTGTTGCACAATTTTTATTCCCTTTTTAAAAACTTTTAAAATTAATTTATCTATCTATTCTTTATTATATAAATAACTGTTTATTTAACTGTGGATAATTATATGAATAATAGTTTTTTGTTAATTGTTTATCCCTGCTTGAGAGTCACTGGCATGATGTAATTTTTATTTATCTTTATCATTTTTTTAATGTTTACTATTTATTTTAATAAATGTCCCTAATCTTATTTTGCATGACTCATCAGTGCACGTTAATCGTGGGCAAAGAGGTTTTTGAAATCTTTTTTCAAAATGCAATAACTTTCTCTGCCTTTGACTTTTGTGATATTCTTTTGTACTCGTTGGCAAGGCAAAGTTATATTAACCATTTGTTAACCGTACATTATTTTTCCCTTGATATTGTTTCACTTAAAAATCATTTTTCTTGCTTCATATTGTCTTTAAACAATTTTTCAATACAAGTTTAGCTCTATCAACCGCATCTGTGGCATGCTGACAATTAGCACAGGTAATCATTTCAACATTATTGCACCTAATGTCTATGGTGCAATCCAGATGTTCAGCAAGTTTTAGCACGTATTTAGATGTATGTCCACTTTTTAGGGATTATCACTCAAACCTTAAAACACAAAAGCATGAAATAGATTTCCAGTTTTCCACAAAATGTGTCTTCATTATTCTTTTATGCTCTCTGTCAAAGATATTTCTTATTCCGGTCATGAGTCTAGGCAATTACTTTTTTTAATATTTAATTTAGTCAGTGTAGCACAGAGTGAAATTGTGTGTGTGCACGATTGGTGTTGTTTGAAACAGTTTTTGATGGAATACATTATTAATATTTTGAAATGGATAAATAATTCTGCCTGGAATTGTTGATGTGGTGGCTCATCGGTTTTATATGGGACAAATGTGTGTCATTGTCTCGCAGGAGCTCAAAGCAATCAGTGCGGTTGACTTCTGCATTCTGACAAGAAGAAAGTGGACAACCTGTTCACATCCGGAACACTTCAGAGTGGACACCATGCAGATGCTGGCTTGCTTTGAATAAATGATAAAAGAAAGTTAATTTGTCCCTGTAAGACCATCAGGTGTAAGCATTTTGATAACTTGAGCAAATTTGACTGTAATGTGACTGATTTATCTTCTCATGAGTTCTGTCTCCAGTATCTCCTCTTTGGTTCCTTAACACGCTCTGCTCCAGATACAAAATCAAACTGGACTCGGATGAAATCAAGTATGGAGGCCATGGCAGACTGGATCACAACACCGATTTCTTCACCGAGCCATTGGGTTTCAACGATCGGCCCAACTCTATGATGGTATGCACGCAATACTACTTGTTAGCATAAAGCATACACCATTCCTAGCCCATTCAGAATCTGCTTTTCTTCGCTGATTGTGGAGAAAAATGTGTGTATGCTCAATACCACAGAAGAAAATTACAAATGAATATGAGCAAATCATATTAAAACAATTGTAGCCTTTAAGCATATCTCATTAAGTAAACATTGCCCAAGTAATTAAAAACAAGTAAACAAATTCCCATTTGATTACTCGAGTAAACGTTCAGTAATCAAATAAAGATTAAATCAACACATTACAAACACTAGATCAAATTAAAAGCTTCAAATGAAGCAAACAGCAGTGTGCATGTATCTAACAGCAGTACGTTATCAGGTATTCAAGCAAAGATCCCGAAATTAAATGTAAATCTACTCTACTTAAATAATTTGCATGGTCTTCAATACATGATTATTAGATATAATGAATACTGATCCGATGCTGTTGGAGTTTGACTGAGAAGCAGGTCTATAATTAAATTTGAATAGCGCTTTTCTTTTTTCTTCTTCTTCTGTGTTGTTGAACAGTGTTGTTTGAATCAAATTAATGACACAATGGACATTTACAGCAGTGATTCTCAGCCAGGGGGCCTCACACACATTCTCAAGATGACTTAAAATGATTTAAAATAAGCCAAAGCAACTATGAATCAGAATGTTTATGATCTCTGATTCTCTGAACTCGCAACAAAAAAAACCCTGTATATATGAGATTTTAGAAGTATGATTTCTAGACCTGGAAAGGGTGTGTAAAACTCTGGGCATTTTAATAATGAATAATCTTTTCCCACTTTTTTTTCCCCCACAAAGTGCATTTAACCGTTTACACTAGTAACCGTACTGACATGTGTTAAGACACACATGAGACGTCCAAAAAAAAGAAATCCTTTTTCCATATATCATTGCTTTGAGAATTTGTTTTATTTTCCTGCATTAGCATACAAAACTCCTCCTAAAAAGCGTTTGAAGACTGAAAGGGCATTAATTGAAGCTCAAGACAAGAGTGTGTGATTGAACTAGGGTAATGCACAACATTTTCAACCATGCATTACTAGAGTAATGCATGTATATCTTAATCCATGCAGTCGCTATATAATCTTCCTGTTATTGAGGCTCCTTTTATGGATTAGCCTCTTTATCAGAGCAGTAATACATGTGAGTCAAGTGCAACACTATCTGACTGTAGTAGTCATAGTTCAGTTGATCTAGCGAGTCACGTGTCTCCATCAGATAAGTTCTTCTATCTCTTGGGTTCCAGCAGTCATATTGTGAATTCTCTATCCAGAGGCCTTATTGAAATTAAATGCATGCCGTGAAATTTAAAACCCCTGTTTCAGGCTTTAGCTCTTGATGCAAGTCTTCATTCCTCCTCTTTTCTTTGTCTCCTCCCTCGTCTCCTCACCTAAGGGCCTGCTGCCGATTTAATAAGACCCATAAAAATTCAAAAGCAAACTTTCCATTTTGCTGACTTGTCCTATTGTCAACATAGTTTTGTAATTGTTAAGCAGAGCGTGTGGAACAATCTTGAGCTTGTAGGTAAAAAGTGTCAAATTAAAGATGTACATAACTGATGTTTGTTTTCTTAGTTGTGTAACAGCTTGAGACCACATTAATGGACTGATTTCATTAATCTGATATATTCACCCTCCTCTCGTTGACTTTTTTTCTTCCTTGGAGAACAACTGGTGATATTTTTAAGAAGGTTCACACTGCTTTCTCCCTGCAATGAATAGAAAGATTACACAAGACAGCGTAATGTATATGTAGAAAATGTATAGGTGCTTAAACATGGGCTACACTCACAAAGATAGTTTTGGAGATTGACGACAACCACATTTACTTGCCGGTGTGAGTCTTGAAACGTCCCGTTCACACAGCAACTAAATTTATTTATTGTAAGTTCGTCTATCAAATCTTCATTAACAGTCAGCAGTTTTTATATCTGAGAGGAGAGTGGAGCACAAGTTGTCCCACTTGGTCAGAAAATAAACACTTATTGTAGGGATGTAATATAATATCTCAATGATACTAAAATAACAATATTTATGAATGAGTCACTGAATCATCTACTCAACTGTTTCATTAACTTAGTCGACCAAATCAAGTCCCATTATGATTTGCCTTTATATCTATTTAAAAGAAATGTTTAAGCACCATACATGTTCACAAAAGAGATGTTTGGTTCAGTGTCGCTCTAATTCAGTTTAGAAACACTGACTCGTTCAGTGAAAGGGTGTGTTCGTTCAGTTGGTCCAGCCACATGTGAGTATCAAATTACTCATGCTAGCAGTCGCCATGTGCTATCTGATATAGTGGTAGGTGATCCGATACTGTAATAGACATTTATTAAATCTGCATTATTTATCAACTGTATTATTTTCATACTAGTAAATGTGCTGAATCTACTCTGGAAACCCTCAGGGCTTGAAGAGACCTCAAGGCCTTTGACAGAAATAGCAGCTAAACTCTAAGCTAAATACATGATTGAAAAAAAAATGACTTGGTGATGATTGAATAATTTCTATGCACTGATATTCAATGTCAATGATCAGTGATGGATATTTATTTATTAGTGCTACTTACTTTCTGCAGAAAATCAAGTTTTTGGTGTTTAACTATTGTTTTGAGATGTTATGTACCCTCCTCATTGCATATGAATATGAATGTTCTGTATGTTGCGGTTCTGAAGTTGAATAGATATGACATGATCCCTGTGAAATTGATAGTGATGCATTAGTCTGAATATATATGGTTCCATTTGATCTGTTGCGGCCATGGATACAGCAAGAATAGCCTAATTTTATGATATAAAGAGTTTATATTGAGAGTTATAGATTTTTTTATGTTTAGACCCCTTCCAAGTAGTTTCTTTAAATTCATCCTCTGTTCAAACACCGCTGCTACAGCTATCCAAGCAGCGTTTGTGACAAATTCACAATCATATTTTTTAAAAAGCATTCAGTTCCATTCGGTTGCATGCCATAGCTATTTGTGAACAAAACACGCTTAGTCCACATTCACACAACAACAGAATATGGTTGTCAGTCCTGTTACACACAGACACGTGTTGCAGGTTTTCATGTGTGGTTTCGGTAACTTAAAGCCACAGAGATTTGAGCTGTGTGTGGGTTTTGGATCCAGTCACAGTTCTCCAGTCAGTTTTGTGTTCCACGCACGACTCCAATGCTCCACTCTCCATCCAGATATAAATGCTTCTGTTGGTTAATGAAGATTTGGACGGATAAACTCGCAGCTTGATTGGACTCGTCATGTCAAAAGTGATCTTGTGACTAAAAGCCATCTTTGATATCACTTTAGTCATTGTGGGTTTAGAGAATAAGGGCTTGGCTCACGTTGCACGTTCAGACAGTATTTGAGACGCTGCTGTGCTGTGTGAACAGGACATTTTGAGATGTTGACACATTGACTTGGTGAGACTCCAACATTTTGTAAGTAAATGCGATCGTCAATCTCAAACGCTGACAGTGTGAAAGATTCTTCCCAAAGAATCTCTCAGTGACCAGTTCCTAATATAACCTTTTTTCTTAGTGGTAAAAATCTAATGATCTATGATCTAATAATTTTTAGATTTAAACGCCTTTGCGTGACGCAAATCTACGGTGATTGGTCAGATGACCCAGTCAGTTGGTTAACACGAGTACAGCGTACAATGCTTTTATCAATTACATTGTGTTATAATAATGATTATAGTGCACCGCTTTGCAGTAAAAAATTCCAAATAAGAGAAGGAATTTAAGTTGAGTTATGTTAGCCATAACCCAAAGTTCAGTGGTAAAAGCACATTCAGTCTTTGTTTGCGTTAGCCCAACACATAAACATATTTGATAATGCAGTACTACGAGGTATTGCTCTATTCTTTATGACAACTCTAATAACAACGACAAACACTTCACATATTTCAATGCAATTGACATTGAAGACTATAGAAGCTGCGCTGTGCGTACACAACACACAAAATTATTATTGAGCATGCTACATAAAACATAAAAGAAACAATTATTAATATTAATAATACTTACAGGTTGTGATTCGGAGGAGAAAGCTGATCCAAATAAACTTGGTAACGTTACTGAACCTGAATTCCTTCAATATCAGCCGGCTCACGAATCCATATTTGATAGCATTTATGTTTGTGAAGCAATCATCTTCAAAATGACGCGAACAAAGCACAAGGTTCAGGCTATACTTCTGTGGTATAGTTATGAACTGCTATACCTCTGTGGTATAGTTGTATATATGAACTGTAGCCACTTAGTCCAAATGCTCCTCCCTGGGCAGATGAAAAAAGTTCGTTTTTGCGTCGCACTTCAGAACACAGCGTCTCGTTGCCATGATGTTTTCAAGTTTTCCCTGGCGTCTACGAGCGCAATAAGTGGGTGTATCTTATTCAAATAACTTGTCAAGTTGACGTCATCTAGATAGAGAAAAAGCATCGTTCGTCTATCGATTCATATCAGCGACTCAGAGTCGACTCTTACTTTTGAGGGACAATAACTTTGTATACGGGGAACTTTCATATTTAAAACTTTGCAGGATGTTTTCGTTCACTTAGATCTATGTTACACACTACATGAAAGGTAATTTTCAAAATTCCATAATAGGTGCCCTTTAAAGGTTCTTCGTGGATCCATAGGTGCCAATGGAGAACCTTTATTTTTAAGAGTGAAGCCTTATGCGCACGACCGTTGTACGATTTTTAAAGTCCATAGTTTGCAGCACACCCCTAGCTTATTTTGTACTTTAACCCTCATGTAAAGTACATTGAGTTCTGCCCAAGACTTTCTGCTCCCTGTGCAAAACCTCCTCTTTTATCTCCTCTGGAAGCCCCAGCTGCATTAAGACAGCCTTCATCAATTAAACCCCTAAAATTACACATTCTCTTTTTTCTTTCTTTGCAGCACTTTATTAATTCAGAAAGCCCTATATCGCTTCCCACCCACTTTCTGCCAAACGCAAAGTTTATTTTAACAAGTGTGTGACCAGTAGCATTCCCAGCAGGGAATAAAGCGAGACACAGACAGACAACAGAGCGGTATTCTTCGGAGATTTCGCTCTGATATTTGTCTTTTCCGCAGCTCAGAGCTGACACACCTGCATAAGTTAGAAATTAATCATTGTGATTGTTGGCAGGTGCCACAGTACCGGTCCCTTTCTGCTCAATTTTTCTCCATGATTTATTTAAGGGCCGCAACTTCAAAGTCGATGCCAGTGTGTGTAAACTTTGCCTCCCTCTTTTCTGTTTCTTCCCTTTAATGGGTCCATCAGCTCACCACCTCCGTTTCCATGAGTGACAATAAACTCATTTGCTGTCTGAAGGCGTTGCAAAAGCTGACACGTCGCGCTCTTAAAGCGACGCATTCGGCAGAATCAGGTATGCGGCAGGCGGACTGCGGAGGCGCCGAGCAGCAAATGAGTGGAAAATTCTACCCTTTCACTTTGCAATGATGATCAAATAGGAGCTCCTTGCCCCAGGCGTCCATTTGGTGCGAGCGTCGTCTGCGCTTTTACGTCTGTTTCCTAAAGTTTTGCATATGAAATGGATTGTTTGAATTCCAATGATATTCATGAGACTCTAATTACGAAATGCCTGTGAATCACCCCTTTTGAGGTTTTCCAGAGCTAACAAGACTGCTTAGCTCGATCTTCCATCAGAAACATGAAATTCACTAAATTAGTGTGTGAATAATGTCCGGCAGTGAACTTTCTATTTGTTCAACACATCTCTGTGCATGTGATATATATCGTATAATTTGCAGTTTTGTATTATTTATTATCCTTAAAATAAACCACGAAAAGTTTTCAGCTCTTAGAGTTTGTCTTTGAAGAAAACTCCCACGATCTCCTGACAGAGTTTTTAGTGTTCATAAAAATAATTTTAAAATGATATGTAATTAGTGAACTACATTTTACATGTTCTTAAAGGGATAGTTCACCTAAACAATGAAAATGCTCATCATTTATTTACTCTCATGCCATCCCGGATGTATAGTAGATAACTTTCTTCAGATAAACACAATTGAAAAGTTTTAGGAAAATATCCATCTCTGAGTCCGTAAAATGAAAATGAATGGCTGCCGCTTGGTTGACGCTTAAAAAAAAACACACACACAGCGATCGTGACTGCAGTCCATACGACCCCAGTATCTTCTGAAGGAAAACTATAGTTGTTTGTAACTTTTTTAACTATAAATCATTGCTTTCGGTCTACTGTCTTGCGAGCATTTCTGGGTTGATAACTTACAAATTATAGACACGCCTCTAAAGCCGTGCTTCTTTGGAAGCAGAGCCTAACGCAAAGTTGCAAAGAAATGCTGTGCACACCGCCATGCGAAGCGGGGGCTATGTTCAAAAACTGAAAAATGTTGCCTTCGGAGGATGGATTCCAAGGTAGGAAGGCATCAAGGCACGTCCGAATCTAATGTTAGCTTCACTTCCTGTCTCCTGAGATTCCTTCATCTGATCGATTTTTAAAGGCAGCATAGACGTATCCTTCACTGCCTTTGATATCCCACAATCCTGTGCGTTTCATTCTGTGACAATTGAGCTAGAAATAAAGATGGCGTCTGAAAGTTGCGGTTAGTGGTCAGTTTGTGTATAAATATGGTTTTAACCAACATTTATCACTTTTGATGTAATTTCTAGCAAGAAATTACTATTGTAGTAATTAAATATTCGCTTAGTTATCACCAAAGTTCTTTCTATTTTGTTGTAGATAATTAAAACGTAACGCTGCCCCAGAAGTCTCTCCGAATTCAGTTTCGTGAGGTGCCTTTGTGTGCAAATGCTGCCTGCAAAGTCATTGCCTGATAAGAGAGCGAGGTAACAAGTTTTGGGACGCAGCCGGGGTCTCGCGCACTTTACTTGCACGACCGCCCACACCGCGATGACATCATTTTTGACGTCACTCGTGCAGACGTGGACTACCACTCCTCACATGCTCTTAACAATGCACTTATGCTGTGTTCACGCTATGTCTTTATTACCGCAACTATTCTCAGCTGTAAAAAGCCTTCACATGCTTGTAGAACTTGTAATTACAACATGTAAACGTGTCATTTTCTGAGAGCTACGACCTTGTGCCAGGCGTACCACCTGAACACTGCAGATTTTTGGTGTGTTTGATTTGAAGAGGCGTTCATGATCGATCATATGACGGTAGACTGGAAGCAATGATTTATAGTTAAAGAAGTTTAAAATAATAGTATTTCTCTAAAACACATCTATCGTTTCACTTCAGAAAACTTTAATTAATTCATCCTGGGGTTGTATGGATCTCATTCACAATCGCTGTGTGGCTTTTAAAGCGTCAACCAAGCGGCAGCCATTCAATGGCATTATATGGACTCACAGAGATGGATTCTTTTTTTCAAAAATCTTTGTGTTTATCTGAAGAAAGAAAGTCATATTCATAGGGGATGGCATGAGAATTTCCAAATATTTTCTCAGATATTTGAGTTCAGCAGTTATTGATTTCTCATATATTCTGTATTTTCCACTATTCATGCTTTGCTGAACAATAATTAGGAGTTCAGCATTACCTGCATGTCAATCATTCACAAGCATCTCATACTAAATTCTTTTCACTGTTGATTTTAAAAAATATACTGTTCCAAACGTTCCTTTTATTTGTTGTCTTTTTGTCACAAATTGACGGATTTAATTACATACTACTGGATGTGTAGTGTATCATGTAAGCATTTTTATATCTCGGTGTCCACGCACCACAAATCCGTATCCAGCCGAAGCTTCTTGCTCTGCTTCAGTCGAGAAGCACTTGAAAAGGGCTGAGATAAGAGACAGGTGTGTGAGAGTTTAGTCGGTATGTGTGTTCCCCAGAGACTCGCAGAACATGGGTTTGAGGGGGGGAGAAAGAGGCAGCGGATTGTTTTGGAGTGTTCTTGTTTTAAGGTTACACAATGTGCCCGTCTTCAGAAGGTCATCATAAGACTCCGACATCTCCCCGAGGCTCGTGAACCAGGCTTGTTTTGCGCATGATGTGCACTGATCCGGCTCGCCTGAACATCAACCCGCTGAAGCAGTGTTCTCGAAGGCTCTTCTGATTCTTCCTTGAAACTCTGGACCTCACAAACCTAATCTGGGGAAGCAGTCGAAGTTCGCGATTCGAGATGCTGTTACAATGTCTACAAGAGTCTATTTCTCGTACATCTTCAATTTGTTTACGCATCAAACAGCGGCCCTGTACCTTTCGTTTACTTTTCAAAATGCTCTTTCATGCTGATCACAAAGAGAAGTTCTAATAATTTACTGTCCTTGAAGCAGAAAGCGCTTGAGCTGCTATTGAATATTTACATAAGCACAATAAACCACATGTGCCATCAAGGTCTTCAGACACCTGCTATTTGGCTCCTGCCAACCTTTCCACAATTCTTATAACAAGCATTGAAATGTTGGGTTTGGAATAAAGTGGACCTAAAAAGCATTATGGCACTTAAATGTCACAGTAATATACAGTATAACAAAATATCAAATTAAGTGGCATTAGAGTTTATTATCATTGAGATACTATTATAGTTTTTATTAATCTCTCTAAATTAGTTTTTAATTTTTATATTTTGTTTTCATTTTAGTTTAAGATGTCATTTTGTTGTATTTTTGTCATTCTTTATTTCTAAAAATAAAAAATGTATACATTTTTATTTGAATTATTTTAGTATATAAAGGTAAACCAAATGAAAATGTTATTTTGGCAGCTGTAAAAAATTGAAATGTGGGTAAAAGTTTACAATAAAGGCCTGTAACTATAACAATAACGATAAAGATCTTTCTAAATTTAAAAGAATAGCAGTTCACACCACAAATAACGGCACAGTGAGACAATATAGTTGGAATCACTTTCAGAATGATTTTTTCTTTGGCAGCCAATCAGAATCCACCAGACATTAAAGAGCTTGACAGTTGATATTGTGGCTTTATATATGGTCAGACACTTGCATGTGCCATTTATATTATTAACATTTTATGAAAATCAAGCTCAAATGGAGTTACAAGGTTTTTGACCTGCAAATACATGTTTTTGTCCGTCATTAGAACGGTCACATCTGAGGCAGAATAAGTGCATCGCATGTTTTCATCAACTCACTGGTTATAAAGTTGACTAAAGTTCTGGCGAGACTTTTAACCAACTGCTCTGAAGCTGAAGAACGTCACAGGTGTCCTAGCAGAGTGTGGTTCATCACATTACGACGACCACAAAATGTCCCAATGGTAAAAAAAAAATGATGCAAGAGAACATCTACAGTTTGCACAGAATTTCTCATCAAAATTCAATTTTCTGTTCATAGGTGGCAATTGCACAATGTTAATTGTGCCAGGCAAATAGTCTGACTTTCACGAATAAAGCACAATTATAATATAAGCACTTTTAGCGTCAGGATAAACTACTTTGAATTTGCCACAACACTAGCTTGATGGCGATTAAGTAAAAAATCTATTGTATGAAAATATCTGTTTTGTGAACTACCTATTCAACTGTCCAGTTATTGCAGTACAATTTAAAACCTAACAAATTTATTTTGGTGAACCGTTATACTTTTATAATAGGTTTTATATATTTTTTATGTTAATTTAAAAAAAAAAATTTTGTGGAGTCACACCAGTGTGATTTTAGTGTTATTTATAGACTATTATAGTATTTATTGATATTTTGAATTGATAAGATTGACACAAAATGACAAAGAAACACAACAAATATAAAATATAAGAATAAAAGCTTACTTTCGATATATCAAATTATTTTTATTTCAGTTGTAGCTTTATTTTTATAAGTTGAATGCACTTGACACACAGTCATGAGGGTCTGCACGATCTCTATGATGACATTTCCGTTGTTTTTTTTGTTTTTTTATGTGTGTTGGTTGATTTGGCAGTCAAAAGTTGGTTGAATACTATTACTTTGACAAAACTTAGTTTCCTGCTTTTAATGAGGGTTTTTCTCTTCATTATAATATCAGGACAACTACATCCCCCTGACATTTGAGACTTTATGTCTTCAAAAAAAATCAAAATGAATTTTAATTAAGAAATTATCATAAAATACTGTCGAATATTCAAGTGATTGTATGTATGAATTGCATTTGAATGAATTTTTGAATAAATGAACAGACGAGCATCATGCAATTGACCCAACTATGCACGCGTCCTAGTTTTAAACCGAGTGCAATTAATACCAATTGAATCTCAATTAAGTGGAGTCCAAACCTTTTATCCCCATTGCATATTCTCGACTGCACGTTTAATCGGACACATCTATATTCAAAAGCCACAATCTAATTTGAAGGGATCACATTCAATTAATGAGGTTCATATTGCATTGGTTGCAATGATCAGCATGTGTGTGGCGTGCTGTAATAATGACATTAGAGACCTCTGCTGTTCTTTGTTAGCTGATTAATCCGCCATTTGTCACCATTGTTTTACGCAGCTCTGGAAAGTAAATGTTGTTGACACGCGGCGGCTGTGGCGCGGCGGTGGTTTTTGTCTAGACAGGTGCCGTGATTCACTCTCTCAGTCATCTGGCTCTCTCTCTCCACAGCAGTTCCGACTGCGTTTAATTAGTCACCGTTGACGGTTGCGAGTTGTTCGGCTCCCGTGGCTCTGTGGAGGAATTGGCAGCGAGCAAACATGTTCTGAGGTGTTCTCGTCGGGCGAGGGAAGAGATGCTGAGAAATGAGTCCTGAGGGAAGCTGAGGAACAGAGGAACGCCGCTCGATGGGTCAGGGATGCATGCTGAAGTCTAGATTGCAGTGTGAACATATATTTCCCCTGATTCTTGTGGAGGATTGTGCAGGAGTAGCAGAATGGTTCACGTGGTGGGTCCACCTACAAGGAAAAAGCTCAGTGTGAATTTAAAGGAGCTGTATGTAAGAAATTTCAATTAATCATCAATTTTCCCTGATATGTCACTAGACATTAAGAAATCATGTTCATTTCAAATACTTATATCACTGACAACAGTAGTCCGGCCAGGATATTGTAATTTAAAAAGTGAAGTTGCAGCCCTCAAGTAATGTTGATGTTGTCATGTTGTGTTTTGGTCTGATGCTCCACCCTCCACCGATCTACCAATCACGGAGTCAGTAGTGTTGCGGCATCTGGGTTGCCAGCTCTGCTCTAGTTCCCACAGCTGCAGATACAAACGTGTCGGAATCGGATCCTGCAGCATATCTGGCAACCTCGAGTCAGTAATTTGAAAGTGATTGCAGTACCAGTTTTGGCCACAATCTTACATACGGCTCCTTTAAAAGATGGTCTTGTTGTGAGTGATAACGGGTCAACTGAACTAAATCAGATCAGTATAATTAAAGTGTAACTTAGCCGATTTTCAAGCTGCTTTGTATTTTTACAATGTCGGTAGTATATGTAAATGAACAGTGTTTTCTCGTTCTCTGTGTTACCTAAAATGAGAAGTTCACGTTCATTTGTCAGCAAAAGTCCGTCGGATGACACGAAACACACCGTCCAGTGAATTTGAACAGCTTCAGGGCTTTCGTGAAAACTATAGATTATACTTCCGTATGTTTGTATCCCTGCCCACGGACAGTCGGATTGACAAGAGGGTTATATTCAGAGGGATTAACAGAAGACTTATTGTAAGGGTAGGTTTATCACTAATAATGGTATCATGTTTTTGTCTACTCTTTAAACAGCATTATGGTAAAAATACTATGGCAACATCTTTCTTACCAACAAGCGACAGCGTTTTGCTTCGGGATGTTGGGCAGAAGGTGCTCTCTGTTCCTTCTCTTCCCAATTAACTGACAGAATGACAGTTTCTCAGTTTTTCCCTTCCGTTTGGCCTAAAACACTGTGTTCGTGGTCATCCAGTTGGAAATGTTGACTGCAAACACCGTTCTCTCTGTATTTACAATTCTTTGCAGTCTTTAGCTTCCGCCTACAACACTGAATCTTTCACTGGAAACCGAAAGTAACTCACTCCCGATTAACTTTTACTCTTTGAATTCCTGCACCCGGGAAGAATACAAGTCGACACCATTATGACTAAAGGTTTGCTAAGAAGTATTTCCTACTAAATCAAGGTGGTATTTGACTCTGGTCAAGTGTATATATCTATAGCAGACTGGTGAGAGTGGCCTTGAACGGCAACATGCCCTTTCTTTTGTGTATTTTGTCATCAAGTTTTGTCGTTTTCTTTTTCGTTTTTTTCTTATACTGCTTAATGAACGCCGTCCACCCTGCTGAGAGCGACCTTTAGATGAATATGTAAATAATAAATATGTGCTGCGCGCTTTCCTCTCAATAACAAAATAAACACACAAAACAAATGACAGCCGTGAGGAAGCAGCAGCTAAGAAAAAAATGTGATCATAGCGACGTGGATGTGTTTGAACCAGCTTTGAGATTCACCGGCATCATGTCGACAGATGAGGACATTTAATTACAGAATAGATCTGGCTATGTGAGACTGTAGTTTGAATGAATCCCTTTTCTTTGCATGACACATTGATATTACTGTACAGAATAGCCCTATTGGCATTATCCTTAACATTGCCATAGAAGGGAAGAGAGATTCTCTGGAGCGTGTGTAGAGGTCACATGCTTCGGATTTTCCCGGCAAAAACATCCCAAGTCCTTCACATAAAAATCAGTCTACAGGATTTCATAGACAATCTGTCGGTGAAATCATCAATACATGAGAAATCTTACATATAGCCACTTTAAGTCATTAAATTGAAACTTTTCTTTTGAACAACCATATGAAACCAACATGAATACAAATATTACATTTCTAAAACTTAATACATGTTTTAAACTATAGGTTTTTGAAGGATTTCTTTGTCTGGGACCCTTTATCATTGCCCCATTTAGTGCATTTTAGTTTTCACAAATATGTTGTATGCTTAAATGCAAAAATTCAAATTTCAAACAACATTTCATTTTTAATGTACAGATGAATTGCAGTGAAGGAGAATCTTTGTCCTTCCTGCTATTTGAGTCAACAACTCTTTTTCCATAGTGAAATGAGATTATTGATTTTTTTTTTATTGAATTAGCTTAATGCTGATAATGAATTCAAACACACAAATTCCTGCACATCCCTGTCATGTACATTTATTAAACACTTCTGCATATTTTCGCCTCATGAATGTGAAAAACGCATCCAGATTCCACTTGGGCCTAGTCATAGCTGTAGTTTAACTTTCACTTGAAACTTTTTTCACATTCCACAGTGCTTTAGACATCGACACTTTTTTATGTTATGCATTGTTTCAAAATATGCTACACCGCCTCAAACAAATGCTGAGCCCCTTTGATCTCTTTCTGTCTTTGGCTCTTCCACTCTCTCAGGTTTACATTCCCTGCAGAACCGCTATTGTTCTGGCCAACGAGGAAATCGATTACTGCTAGTGAAACACAATCAGCGATTCACCGCGAGATGGAAAGCCAGCGCGCTTCAACCTACCTCCATTCACAGCGTGTTTGCCATCATCCTTCAGAAACCACACATTTTCCCTGTGAACTGCCACCACACTCAATTGAGTACAAGATGTTGTGAATACCTTCTAGGCCATTTCATCTCAGGTAACTTTTCCTGTCATTGTTCACACATTAATAATGAAGAATATCGCACTGCTCTAACTTTGATAAAGTTTAATAAAAATCAATATAACCCCAATATTTCAGTTTTTAAAATGCCTAGGTTTTTTTTTGTTTGTTTCATAAAGATGCATCTTGCTGTGGTTATGCGTGAAATTACTATTCAACAGTAAATAATGTTGAAGTTAATAATAACTAAATGATAATTTGACTGTGGCCAGTATTATAAGAGATATTTGTCAGCACTGTATTTGTAATAATTGTGAAAAGTAAATATACTTAATTGACAATAAGTGTGATCTGTCTGCTGTTTAATTTGAATATGACTCGAGCACTTTTTGACATTCTATGTCAGTGATGGGAACTGTTCTGTAAAAATATGAATGTGAACCATGTATTAATTCATCCACATTCAAAAAATCATTCAAGAAGGATGTATCAATTACATGTCAGTTTCATAGTGAGCTCAGTTGAATTATATATTTTTAATACATAAACGTGTAAAGTCATATACATGTAAAGTTATAAGTTTGACGGGCTGTTGTTCAGTGAAAATTCAAACCAGAATTTGATATTAATTTCACTTACTAAATTAATCATTTAAAACAAAAGCTGTATTAATACAGATATACTATATCTTGTGCTAATAACAAGTTAGAAGACAGTTGTGCAAATTCACTTTCCGAAATTCGTGTTTTATAATATATTTTTTCTCTTCACTAACCTCAGAGATTGTGTAGCACTGATAGAGATCCAAAAATAAGTCTGTATGCAGAAATACATGTATTATTATCCTGAAGCTTCTCTCATCAAGGCGTCATAGGAGACACTTGTTGCTCATCTTGCTCTGTCTTGTTTCGTGGTTCAAAGAATCTGAAATTGCTCTTAATGAATTTGATGCTTGTAGATGTGCAGTAATTGAACCTGTTATACTGAGAAATGGCTTTCCAGAAAGCGTCTTGAATAAAGGTTTACGCTTATTCTACATGATTTTTGTTATTTCGAAAATACAGCAGTTATTGCCGAATGGTTTTATTTATGAAAACTGAAACAAAAGCATTAAAAACAGTCAAATTCAAAAGTTATCCTTGTGATGGTCAACATTTGTTTGTGTGTAATGTTAAACACTGGGCTATTTGTGTGTGAAAGCCATAATAACTGAAATAAAACACTTGAAGAAAGAAGGACTGGTTTCTTGCTCTTATAGAGCTCAACAGTTTTGGAAGTAAAGTCATATTCAATTCTCAAGTTTGAGCATTTAAATTAGCATTTTAGTTTGCTGTTACCACGAAAACAAGCTTAAGAATGACCACTCAAATATTTAACTATCGCTCCCTGTGTGATAAACTAGTCAAGTATAGTTCATGTTGATTCAGTGACAGTATGTAATGTGCCATTCTTCATGGGATGAGTGGATCATTCCCTCATTAAAAGAAGTAGAAGATATCATCTTTTCTATTTCTCGATTATATTTTTGCTTTGAATCATTTGGATCTTTGTTGGTTTAGATTAAAAGTCTTTACTGAAGAATTTTTTTAAATGTATATGGATAAAATAAATGTTATTTAATTAATGACAACAACAATAGATATTATACATATTCATTAAGTGTATAATTTCACCAGAAGATAAATTCCCTGACAACAGACATAGAAATACTCTACGGGTCCCATGCAGTGATATGATGAGGTGTTTCGCATTATAGTTATTAAATATAAATTATATTTTATCAGGACTAAATCCCTGTACACACCAGTACGGAGCCCCTAAAGGGACATGGTGCTGGGGGAAAAAAAACGTTGTGCGTTCGCTCGCAAAAGTCTTAAAAGTTTTCCGAGGGTACACAAAACATTGGGGAGAGAAACTGTGCAGGACGGTGGCCCTCCAGGAGCAGTTTTGGACACCCGTGCTTTAGGGGCTCAGTAATTGACCAATCAGAAGCCAGAACCAAAACTGGAGATGTATGCAACTCGTAGTGCTTGTAAGGTAGATATTTGCCTGTTAGTCTGGATGTGCTTTCACAGCCATTGATCGCAGGCAAATTTGCACTGAGAGCTTGTCAGGCTTAATGCAGTGATTGTATATAGAGATGTTTAAAAAGGCTTTGTCTAGTGACAGTGACATCTTTATCACTGAGATTAACAGATCAAGTCTCTAAAGTGCTCAAAAACAGACAACAAACCACATCCTCACGCATTGATATACTTATTCAAGGCATTTTTATAGCTTACTCTATTAAAGTGTTATGTAACTCACCAGTGCGTGTTTATTTTAGGTAATATTTCTTGTGGTAATCTATGGAAACCCATTTTCGGCTCAAGAATAAAATGTAATTGTGAGATAAAGTTATTCTTATTCAGCTGAAGTCAGTTCAATGTTGATTCAGTTCAGTTCAATAAGTTCATCAAGTGAAGTTGACCTATTTTCAAGAGTCACATTATGAGATATAAATTCTCAATTATGAGAAATAAATTAACTTAGAAAGCACCAATAGTGAGAAACCAAGTTGCAAATGTGAGATATCACAGTTTAAAGTAACAGTCCATGAGGAAAAAAATCACAATTGTGAAATATGAACTCACATTTTGTGATGGTAAGTCACAAATAAGATCACAATTGCGGTATTTACAGTCACTGAGAGATGTAAAATCCCAAACATGAGAAACCGAGTCACAAGCAGTGTTGATGGTAATACATTACAAGTAAAAGTTACTAAGTTACATTATTTTCCTATGTTTTCACTGACAGCTCTCCTGTCCGCACGTTAAGAGAAATCTGGAGTAAGCGAAGCTTTGTGTGCCATTGCAAACTCAGAATATTACACAAACCTGCAATAATTAAATATGTTACATAACACAAATATACTTTATGTATTTAATCTCACTTTATTAAACAATGTCTTTGCTGCTGACCTTCCATGATCAACCAAGTGTTCAACTTCCTCCTCCTGTGTCTTCTTCTCCTGTGATCCGGAATGGCAGCTCTGCGGAGAGGGTCATTTGAGCGGCGCCCTCTACTGTTCAGGTGGGAATCTGCATTTCCTTTTGCATTTGCACTTTTGGGGCCAGATTTACTAAACGGAGTAAATTAGTTTGAGAGAGCAATTCCAAAAAAACGCTGATGGGAGTGGAAAGATTTGCGCGATATCTAGTAACGTCGTGCAAATTATTTAATGCAGTATTGCAACTCATTACTTTTAAAAGTAGCATACCCTAACACTGGTCGCAATTATGAGATGAAAGCGTAAATGTGAGAAACCAAGTCGCAATTGCAAAAAATGTGATGTAAAGTTACACTGGGATAGGATATATAACTGCATTTCATTTGTCATTGGAAGTCGTAAAGTCCTAGATCCCAGTAGGAACTTTTAACTTAGGGCGTTTTCACACCTGAAAGTCCGCACCAAGGTCCGAACCAAAGTTCACGGTTTGATACATTTTATACTTTCAGAAAGTTTTGGTTTGGTTTCACACTGCAATTATGCGAGGGCACTAAAGAACGTCGTCATCATCTCTGTGTGTCTGCATCTTGACATTGATTGGTTTGTAAATGGACGTGCGTCTGATGTCAGCGTGTTGTCAATTCGGCGGGTAACTTTGACAACATGAATGAACAGACGCATATCGTTGCAACTATATTGTTATTTTTATGGCATAATAACCTGCAGCACCAACTATACACAAGGTTAGTTCAAATTCAGTCGAAAATATTTGGAAAGTGTCTGCATTTTTGTGTGTTTTTTCCAGTTGACTTCTTATGTCATCAGACCATACTTCAATTAAAAACCATCTCTTCCTCTCCCCACGGCTAATTTTTCCTGCCACCTTCTGTTTTTTCGGCTATGCGGGAACCACTGGAACTTCCTGTAAAAGGTCTGAAAGTCCGAACCATACAGAAATGCTTTCACACTAGAAACAAACCAAACCTTTGTTCAGTTTGATCCGGACCAAGACTACCTCTTTTCGTCTGACCAAATTTCATCTGTTTGGTCCGGACCGTGGTCCGGGGTAGGTTTCACATCTGTAATTTTGATTCGGACCAAACTGAAAAGTCCGGACCAAACAAGGTAGGTGTGAAAGGGCCCTTAGAGTTGCAACTAGAGGAACTGCAACAACCCTGACTTCAGAATCCCAATATGGCTGCTCAACACGTTAACCATAATGAAAAAGGAGAAAAATATTTATAAGTACTTGTGTTTGTCTGTGTCTCAAAAAACTGACGTCATTCCCAGATACGACTAGCCTGGCTGCACCCTCCTACGCACTTCCGCTCAATTTAATTTTCCTTCAGTACTACGTCTGGGACTGCTGTATATTCTTAGGTTTCCAGAAATAAATTTTTTGTAGGACCAATCAGGGAATAGAGGGAGTGGCTGAGAACGATGACGTTGATGTAGTGCGTCAGTTTGAGTTCAGTAATGGCAGCGGAGAAAGACGTGAGAAACGGACCGAATAGCTTTGTTGCAGATCCGAAACGACCGCAGCGGCGTATTGTTAATGATTAGACCCAGCTTCGACAGTTGACTGAATACATCACTGTCCTTAGTGTCAAATATACATTTAGAATTTAGAATTGACCATTCGCAGAGAGCTTGATTGACAGGTGATCTGACCAATCATACTTCGCCATCCGCCATTTTGTCCGACAAAGCAGTCAGGAGAGTTAGTAGATTAACATGGGAGGATTTTAACTTGAAAAACGGAGTGTACTGACGCCTTTCCGCGGTTAAAACAACATTCCTCTTTATGTTCATTCATGTTTATTTGATGCTATAAATGAACTAGAAGGAAGAGATGATCGGTTCACGAGCGGCTTTAACTGAGGCTGTACAGCGATCTGTCAGACACATTAAAGAGCCACAAAACGGTATTTATTGTTTACATTTATTTAAGAAAATGACCAAATTTAAAAAGTGAGACTTTGTTTAATATGTTTAATATGAAAAGTAACCGAAAAGTAACGTTCTGTCCTGTCTGTCAGCGTGTTGTCAGTCTCCTCTCTGCTCCGCGATGTATTTTTCACTGCGTGAGAACATGGTGTGTGTGTGAGAGCGGCGTAGCTTGACGGACATAGCGACAGTAACTAAGGGGGGCGGGTCTTTGCGAACGGTCAATTGTTCCTTGAACTCTTGAACAAAACCGATGAACAAAACCTGCAGCTCTCGTTGACAGACATCTCATTCTAAACATAATCCTCTGATCATTCGGACTTGTTGTTTCCGGCCGGTTTTGGCGCATGACATACGTCACGACCACACGTTAGCGATTGGCTATATGGCAGATCCTGAGTGACTCTGGGCAGATCCAATAGTTTTTAACTTTAACAGAGAACCCGCCTACAAGGAAGTAAACGTTTCTCAATGGAGAGAGGCCAGACTCTCTGTACAAATTAAATGTACGAGAGTCTGGTAGAACCAGGCTAAGATCTCAGCATAAAAATGGAACGCAGCATACATTCTCAATTACAAGGAGCAAAGTCACAATGTGCGAATAAAAACACAAATCTGAGAAAGTCACAATTGTGAAATATAGTCCCTCTGCAAGATATAAAGTCACAATTACAACAAAAAAAAAGATGCAATTGTAAGATCTTTTTTTTTTTTACTCTGAGGTAGGACCTGGTTTCCATATAATCAGTGTACAATACCAACAGAAAAGCTACTGATCACTCTCTGTGGCAAAGGGCCCCATTTTAACTGCTCAACCATATGGCCAGTTTTATATTTTGTTGGCTGAGCACAAGAAAACATTCCTATTCCAAATCCATCAGTTCAACACGAGTTCTGAACACCTCGTTTACCTTTATGTAACACCAAAAGGGCTTAAAGTCCCTCTCTGTTTTGCTAAAAGCTTTGAGAGGACCACTTTGCATAAATATCTGCCTCTTCCACAAGGACCATTGTGAATTTGAAGGAGGACGTTGTGCTTAATCGTACCTTTCATCCTGACCGATGGCATTTTCATTAGAGTTCTTGAATTGAATGTGTTAATCTAAACGGGGGGAGTCAACAGGAGCGCCGGGACCGCTTTGTTTCGCTCGTCTTTTGAGCTAATCAAGTCTCCGTCATTAATCACCTCTGTGACTGTGTGGAACTGAAGAGCGGCTGAAGGAAGCTGCGACCTCACGCTCCCACGCAAGGTCACACGTGGACAATGGCTTCTTTTTATCCGCGTTATTCTTCCTCCGTTTTTTGCTCTCCTTCATCTGCTCTTCCGTCTCCACTTACTGATGCCCCGTGTAAATCATCCGCTTTCATTGACGCTTGTGTGATATATGTTTGGCCTTTAATGCAGTACAGAGAGATGTGCTCTGCATCTATCTTCCATTTCCCTCGTGAGTCGGGTAAACTTGCATTATCTCACTGATGAGCCAGCAAATGGCAGTGGTAATGAAATTTCACTTGGGTTTTGTGAGAGCTGCTGTCCCCGAGGGCTGTGCTAGATGGGGATGAAGCTCCAGGCCCGTGATTGGCTGGGAAGAAGTTTGGATGGCCATCGGGAGCACCTGAACTTTTCCCGATGAGCCGATCGGCAACATCCCTGAGAGACGACGATCAAAAGCCAAGCAATGAGAAGGCTAGACCTTATTCACAGCAGTGCCATCTGTGATTTTTAATGGGAATTAAAGCGAGGTTGTGAGGGATGGCAGTGGATTGTACTGTTATTTAATGCGTTCTTGGATTGGTCTGATGACGCAGAAATGTAATTTCTGAGAAATGTCAGTAGACAAAAAAGAGAAAAAAAACCTCCAGACAACATGAGCTGTGGAAATAAGTGATCGAGGAGCTTTGTGCAGCTTTTTACAGCGGACGCCATTGGAAACATGCTGATTTATTATCAGTGTTGGAAATACATCTATACTTTTATTCAGCAAGGATGCGTTAAAATGATTAAAAAGTAATAGTAAATATTTATAATGTTAGAAAAGATTTTTATTGAATAAATGCTGTTCTTTTGAACTTTTTATTCATAAACGTATCCTGAAATTCTATCACAGGTTCCAAAAATATATATTAAACAGCACAACTGTTTCAAACATTGACAACAAATCATTATATTAAATGATTTCTGATCATGTGACACTGAAGACTGGGTTAGGGTTAGGGAGTCCTTAAGGCAGTCGTAGTGCAATAATCGTTGCGTTCCTGGAAACCTGTTTGCTTGGTTTCAAACAAATCAAGTGTTGTTCAGATGTTGCAGGCCATTCTCAAAGGTCCTGTGAGGGACACTGGCTGTGGTTTGTCCTTGTATTCATAAAGGGATGTGAATAAAGCACTATTATTTCACTGTTCGCTGGCGCTGTACTCAAGAGTTTGTGTAATAATGCTTCCATCTAGTGGTAGGAGTATCTCAGCACCCTGCAGTTACTGGTGAAAGATATATTTAGACTGTTTTTGTGTTTTTTTTATATCACTGCCCTGTGTCTCACGTTTTTAAAGGGACAGTTCACAAAAAAAATATCTTTAAAATATCTTCTTTTGTGTTCAACAGAAGAAAGGAATTCGTAAAAGTTTGGAACAACGTGAGGTTGAGTAAATGCTGACAGAATTAACATTTTTGGGTGAACTATCCCTTTAAATGCATAACCGTGTTCTGTGTGAATGGTGTGAATTTAAAAAAAAAATTTGTTTTGTTTGTTTCTTCTTGTAGGTTATGAGGCTGGCTATGACCAGTTTAATTTAGCTTGAAAGCGCATATGCAATATTTTTAAGAATGCTCATATTAATAGAAAACCACTTATTGGATGACACTGCATGTTTATAATAGTGTGTGTGTGTGTGTGTGTGTGTGTGTGTGTGTGTGTGTGTGTGTGTGTGTGTGTGTGTGATAGCATAGCATTATGAATAATGCATGATAATTCTGACCACTTGGGGTACATTCTCAGAAAAAAAGGTACAAAAGCTGTCACTGGAACGGTATAAAAAGGTACTAATTCATTAGGTATAATTCATTACCTAATTCATTAATAATTCATTATTCATTAGGTACTAATATTTTGGTACCAATATACTGTACCTTTGAGGTACTTATATGCTCTCTTTAGGTACAAAATAACCTTTTGAAAACTCTTGCAAATGGTTACCGCCCCAGAGACAGCTTTTTTACCTTTACCTCCTGACAAAGTTTTACTCAAATTCAATGTTTATGGTTTTAATTCCTTTTGTCCAGGTTTCCAAAGTAGCCGAAGTGGTACATTTTCTAAAAATTAAATTTTTACAAAAGTGACTACTTTCACAAACCAAATAAATGTTTACAAAAATCATTTCTAGATAAATCCTTTCACAATGCAATCCACATAAAACTTGACATTTGCTTCTGTCCTCGTTCGTTTTGGTTTATTCTGGCCATCATGTAATCCGCCTGCTCTTGCAGGTTTATTGTTACAGTACGGCACTATTTTCACACGTTCTGAAAAACTGACCTTTCTGATCACACTTGTATCACAGCCAGTCATTCAACCCTGCTATTGTACTTTCATATTAGTAAATGTTTCTTTCTTCACAAATATTGTTTCAAAATGTTTAATTTCATTTGAACTGCCACTTAATTAATAACAGGATGCAAGAAACTTATTTTAAATACATCAGTCACTGAAGATGTGACACTGCCATGAGGTTTTCTGTCAATTCCACAATCTGCAAAAATAAAAACTTTTTTTTTAAATTACATAACCTTGTTACACTTAGTGTAATGGGGTAATGTTATAAGTAACATGCATTACGTAATCAGATTACTTTTTTGATGTAACAAGTAAAGTAATGCTTTCTGTCTTTACGCTTAACCAGTTTTACCTGATGGGACACACTTACAACAAATAAATGTTCCTCAAAAGCTTGTATCATTTGATACTAACATTTTAAAAGGATAATTTAAAAAAAAAAAAAAATTGTCATATTTACTCCTCCTTGTGTCGTTCCAAACCTGTATGAGTTTCTTTCTTCTGTTGAGCACAAACCATATTGTAAAGAATGTTGGTAATGGAAAAATTTAAATGGCACTTTGAATCTTCAATGACCTGAAACTGGTTAACAATTGCACTTTTTATGTATGAAAATGAAAACATTGACAAACAAAGCTGAGAGAGACAGTCATGGTAGTCTTCCTGAAAAAATGATTGAAATGCCCTACAATTTCTGTCTTTACTCTTAACCAGTTGTACCCGATGGCACACTTGCAGCATACTTGTAGTTAAGTGATAAAAAAGCAGGTTTTACGAGTTCCAGAACATGACGAATTATGGGATACGCTTGGCCTCGAATACCACTGTTTGGAAGGAATCGTGTGAGTGGAAGTTTCAAGCGACTCATACAGACAGCATAACCTGCAGAAAGAGGGATGTTTCTGTACTTGCTCCACTTGTTCGAATGTTTTCAGATTGTGTGTGTTTTGAAAGTTGTTTATTTCTCTGAACACTAGAATCTCTCTCATAACTTCCACAGTTGCTTACAACAAAGGATCCCGGTGTTATTTGTTTGTCAGCCTAGATGTTTGAGATTGGGTAAGGTGCATATTTTGGGGAGCCTTTTTCCAATGTCAAACTCTGTAAATCAAACTATCATCAAAGGTTTCTTTGAACAAATTTGCTAAAGGAGCAGCAAGAAAGTTGCAGCTGTGAAAGTATACAGCTCTAACTGTCTTACTAGTTTTGATTTTATTGCCAATTTACTTGTTGCTTTCACTCTGGTAACTACTGCATTTGCACTAAAATACTTTTAAAAGCATGAACAGCTTGAACCCGTTGTGAGGGGAAATGTTTCACATTGAACTTGTGGATTCCTATTGAAATGACTGGGTTTCTCTGGGAAAAATTAATAAAATACCAACAAGCAACAGAACATATAGGCTACAGCTAAACAAAACACATGTGGGGCTATAATGGGTTTAGCATGCAGTTGTATTGCAAATTTAATATTTGTCAATTGAAGGACTTTAGCCTCTATGTCAAATATATTGCAAATTATTGTTCTGAAATAAAGGCAATCTTGTGTTTTCATCTGTGTTTTTTATGTGGTTGAACAACCTATAAAATTGTTTAATAACTAGTCCACAGGGATTTCTAGTTATGATGCCCAAATAATAAATCTTAGTTTACTTAATATTAAACACGTTTTAATCGACAGAATCTTTGCCTTAGTTTTCTAAATGTTTGACTGTGTTCTAAAAATCTACAAATATTTCAGTTGAATGAACTATTATTATTGAGCATAGTTCTTTAAAGAATGCCGGTAATCAAAAAGTTGACCATATATAGCCATTCCTATTATGGTCAATGGGTGCCATCAACTGTCTGTTACCAAGATTCTTTAAAATATCTTCGTTTGTGTTGTTCAACAGAAGAAAGTAAGTCATACAGGTTTGGAACGTGAATTTTGACAGAATTGAAATTTTGGGGTGAACTATAACATGATTTTTTTTAAGAGAAGAATAAAAAAAGATGTAGCTATAATTTAGAAGCATTAGAACTGTGCGAATCTAATACAGAAGGGCTTTTAACTACGCTACAACTTGCATGAGCAGAAATGTGAACACAACGAAGGGGCTCGTTTTGAATCAATAAACGTGACTATGCAAATCATGCACGCATCAGTGTGGTAGGCTTTGTCTTCTCGCGTTTGTTTTGGGTGTTGGCTTAGCTCGACTCACGGATGTTAGACACACTCGGCCAATGATACCTCACGGGTGGGGTTTATACCCAAGGTTACAGGGGTAGTATTTTATTGTAAATAGTACAGGCGTGCCTTGATGTTTATTTTTCGCCGTCTCGAAATTGTCAGTTCCGAGGTCGCGGAGTGAATTGCTTTTGGGAGTCCTCACTAGGTAAGAATGAAGCACGTGCATTTAAACAACTGGTTTTGATTTCCTCGGTCATCCTCTTCTACGTGTAGCTTTCTTTTAGATACTTTGAACATTTTTTTGATTGAGATTAACCACCTTGCGTCATGTCATGCACATGGTGTGCTCTCCATTTACGGTTGACCCAACATTTCACTTTCCAAGATTACGGGATAACGCAGAATGATCGTTGGGGATGGTGTGTGAAAAGCGCGTGCATGTCCTTTTATAGAGCGCGCGCTATAATTCATTGTTCTCTGGCATTAACTAAACCCAAAGAACGCAAGACCACAATGCAGTTTGTGACATTAAGTGCATTCTGCAGTTATTTTTATTTTATTTTTTTTACAAGGTTTTAAACTGGTTTGTGCGGTTGTGTTCATCACTGATTTGTAGCTAATCGAGTTCCCGCTCGGTTTTAGGTTCAATGCATTCTTTGTAGAAATACTTTTTAGAATTCATAGGCACGTGTGACAATCTCTCGACATTTAAAACGTGGAATTATTTTGATTCGAAGACAGACAAAAATAAATTCTCCCAAACTAAAACAAATCGTTGAACGAATTGAACTTCTGCCACAAGAGAAGCCACGTGTGCCCCCGGGCAATCCGCATGTTTTGCTTGTTTGGCAGTTTGGGGCGAGTACGCTTTATGATGACGTTTTAAAATGCGGGAAATTTATTTTGCTACTCGTCGTCTTTCTGCAACATTTATCTCTCTGAAGAAAAAAAAGAGCTTTCGTGGCAGATGCAAAGAAACCAAGAGCTGTTTGTGGTGTTAACGTTTTGTTTCATACGTAAATTGAAGGTAGATTTATTTAGTTCATTCAATAGCAAACTATAGAGATGATTCCCCCACAGACAGTAAGTTATTCATAATACTAATGTACATGTATATTAATATAATACACAAAATAACAACATTGTGCCCGATTGCCATGCAAAATACAAAACTATTTACTGACCATTGCGCATGTAGTGTGACATTTGCACTAGTGACATTTTAAAATGTGACATTTCTCATGCTTATTAGCATGTAATTGGTTAATATATAGGCTATATTCAAGCAGTGAGCAGTATTTTCATCTTTAAGCCTATTCATGTTTGAATGTACTACAGCTGTTCTGTAGAGTGCATTATTAACGCTTGATAATGATTTATTGCTTAAAGTTATTCAAGTGTTGCCTTTCTAACTGCAGTAATAAAGTAAAAATGGCTCATATCTGTATCAGAAATAAGGCATGAGGAAATTCTCTCTTTTTTACAGAAACATTCATGCTATCATCCATGCCCCTCTCTGTGAACAGCTTATGGAATACTTAATTTTACATTTTAAATTTACTGAAAGGTTAGTTCACCCAAAAATGAAAATTCTGTCATCAATTAGCCTACTCACCCTCATGTTGTTCAAAACCTGTAAGACTTTCATTAATCTTAGGAACACGCATTAAGATCTTTTTAATTAAATCAGAGCGCTTTCTATCCTTATATTGACAGCTACGCAACTTCCACTTTGACGCTTAAAAAATCATAAAGAGAGATCGTAAAAATAGTCCATTTTTACAAAGTAATACAAAAAAGATGTCAGTTTATCAGTTTAAAATTGTTTTTTAAACACAATTTGAACAGATTCATGGAAAAGAATGAAACCTCTTTCCTGTGTCCTGAAACGCAGCCATGAACAACTGCAAATATAAATGGTCAGGGTGAAAGTGCCCTAGTCTACCCCAGAAAAAACACAACACATAGTGTTTGAATATTGTATTTGAGGAAGGTACAAGTTGTATTGAATTCAGCAGAGTTGTAAAATTAAGGTTAATATTATCAAGAATTAAATAAATTCTGCAGAAATCCACACAATGGGCCTCATTTATGAAACAAACACGTTTGTGTTCTATTTTATAGTTTAATATATAATTCATAGCGTTCTGAATACCGTTACATGATAATGTTTCATAAATCACACGTGAACCCTGTCGTAAGATGATTTCTGTATTCGCTTCAGATGAATGAGGCCCAATGGTGAAACGTTTATCAGAGCTAAAATATTCCAAACTGTTTCAATGTACGTGATTATTAGGCTACATAAGTTATTCTACGCAAAATCTTTATTTGAACATTTATTTGAACTGATTTGGGTGTGTATGAGCGTTGCCCATTGGGAAAATGCAGAATGTTGTTTGTGTGACCATTGCGGGTCAGGTTTGATTTCAAGCTTGTCAATTATTTTAATTGTTGATTATGATTAATTTGTGGTTAGGTTCATCATGTTGACACAGGTATCAGGTAAACATTCACAGAGTAGGTGTTTCTCTACAGTTGAAGGGTGGTGGACTAGCCTATGTGTTTGCTTTTCAGGGCACGTCAAGACTGCCATGACCGAGTTTTTGTTTGGACTATCAGATGTGCTGATAGAAATTTGGCATGAGTATATGGAGTGATAAGTGTTCAGTTCCAGAAATCTTTTTGGGTTGCTTCAATAAATCACCCATCATTTTGTTTTGAGGATGTCTGTGGTTTCACTTCTCCGTGGGTTGGTTTTGTTTTTCATCGTTAATGCCCTTCAGATTTCAGGAGACAAATTTAATGTTAGCATCAAGACAGTTAAAACACTATTCTTGGACTGGGTGTATCAAGATGGGTGTTGGCAGGCCTGGATAATACGCTGTTTGATTGGGCTTGATGTCCATAAGGGTGTGTAATAAAAATATTGAATTCACAGGTTGTTCCCGTCAGTTTAATGATCTTTAATAATCTATTGCGTTCACAGAAACATTCAGGAGCACATAAATTGTCTGTGCTGTCGCAAGTAATTAAATTCACATCTTCACTTCACTTCTTCACTTCACAGACGCAGCACCAGACGCAGGTAATTCACGCGCTCTCTTTTAAAAAAAAATTAATTTCATTTGTGAAGACTAGCTAGCATGAAACGATGGAATAAGCGGGATAATCCACAGCTAGGTGTGCAACTGTGCATTATTAAACTATCTTAAAGCACTACATTTCATTTTGGGTCGGGTGCTTTGCCTCCATATGTTTGTGCATTAAATTGAAGTAGATTAAAAAAAAAAGTGTTGTTGAGAGAAGTCTCTTATGCTCCCAAATTCTGCATTTGTTTGAGGCATCAATCAGTATTGATTTATTAAATTGAGCAAATGTGATAGTAAAGACTTTTATAATGTTACAAAAATTCCAGAAAAAATATGAATCAAGCAGTTTAGTCCAAATTTTCTGAAGAGACTTGATTGCTTTATAAGATGAATAGATTGAATTTAGTTTTTTTATTCACATATTTATTCCCAAGTTCAGATTCCTTTGGCTCTTATCTAATCAGGTAATCTCAACAGAAAGTCAAAGTCAACTGACCTGGGCATTGTGACCTTACTGAAGAGTGTGAACGCAACTTTACGTGTGAACACAATGTGACCAGCTGATGTGTTGTTCAGATGCCTCCCGTTTCTGCTGGTGCTCTGTGATTGGTGGAAAATGGGGCAAGGCCCTCTACCAGCCCACTTACTGGATTTACACCGCTTGACAGAAGCACGAGTTTCCGTGACTGCGTTGCTATGGCCGTTTAAAGTGGATATGGATGTGCTCATCATTACTCTTCAAGGCTATGAATGGCAGATTTTCCAGTATACCTTGTGCAATGATGTTGCCACACAGCAGCGTTAGGCTGTATTATAAGCAGGCTTTATTCTATCATCTCTCTCTCCAAATAAACAGCCCCAGTACACGAATGTTAAAGTCGACTGGCATCCATTGAGAATGTGTTCAGAAGAGCCAAGGTGACTTAAAAGGATATCTAATAAGACAAAACAACATAAAAAAATTATATTTATTGTAATTCATTTTGTAATTGTTCACTCTCGTCACGTGATCAATTAAATCGGACTCCTGCTGCTGATCGGTGCCGCAGCAGTTTTTAAAGGGTCATCATGAAACCCCAAAACGCATTTTTTGAGATCTGAATAGCCTACAGGCTGAAAACACTAAAAGCTAATAATCGGAAATTGGTTATTTACCGCAATACCGGTGTATGTCAATACCGGTATTAAGCGACATACTGGTGTATGTCACTTAAACCACGTTGGGAGCGCGGTGTGCCGCAACACTGTTTGAGAGGTTGAAAACACCTTTTCAGTTCACTGTTGCACTGTGGTGAGGACACGGCAGCCTGTGTGTGTTACTAAGCGTGACGGTGAAGATGGATAGGTTAAATTATAATTGATAGCTGTCAAATTATATTAGTGTTTCCCATGCATTGGTTCACAATATTAACACTGCCCAATATTAAGCTTTGACATCGTGGAATAAACGTGAGCACTGCACGTTTCAAAGTAAAAACGCGGCGCGGGTGTTTTTATATAAATGTATCTTTGAAGGGAACTGACTGTCTTTAGAAAAGTTTTTGTTATCCTGATAAAGCAGCGTTTATGAGCTCTGCACTGCTTTGTGTTCAGTCGTTACCGGGGAAACAGCCTTGCAAAACCTGTATTAATACTAGTGTTGTTGATTTATTCAAAAATTTTCACTCATGACAATAAAGGGCATTCTGATTTAATCTTCTGCAGTATTTCCTCTCTCAATCAGGAGAAAATGTAGTTAACACCCAGTCATGCTTGAAAAAAAAAAATACCGTCATTTACCATAAAGCCGGTATAATTTTGAAAATACCGTGATATAAATTTTTGGTCATACCGGCCAGCACTAGTTGAAAGTCGAAGCAACGACAGAATCTGAGCGCGTCTCGGCATTTATGTTTCTGTAAGTCTATGTTTCATCACCACAGTAGCATAAAAGTACTCTGGTTTGGTCGTATTTTAATATTCATGTGTCTGTATAATGACTGTGTTGCAGCTCTGTGTTTTATTGGTTTTCCCACCTTCTACTCTCCCGCTTTCCCACAGCTTTACACATCCATTTCTTGAGACTTTTTCAACTCTGAGATGTGAACGACAAGGCTTGAACAGGGGGGTTTCTGGACACTTTAATCGTAGTGTCTGTTCTCTAACTGAACTTAATGATCTTAAATGATGACGGCGTCGTGGTGGGCAAGTGATGTAATCGGTGTGCAGCTGAACACCGTGTAACACCGACTATCACAGCAAGCATAATCCATACGTTTTGTAGCTTGACAGGCGTGGCCATTATGAACTATCATTGTATGGGAGAGAGCAGCGTGAACATTTTCAAAACACCCATTTTTTTTACACCACAGTCATACGGGAATGAAGTGACATGAGTAAATCTTTTGTTATACTTTATTTCAAAACATATGAAATGTCATTTATAGGTTGAAACATCTAGAGCAGATTTAATTCTAATGATTCTAAGTGTCAGAGGTGTTTTATGACGGTAGGCACTCAGTGACGGACAGAAACCAGAGAGATCTGATGGAGTGAATGCAGGAGCGTCTTTGACCACTGCAGCTGCTGGTCTTCACGTGACCTCACGCTGTGCTATTTGTGGCCAGAGCTTTGAATGAGTTAGTTGCCACAAAGGCATGCGACTCGTGCTACAGGCGGACACAGGGTTTGAACGCCTCCCCTTGCTTGTATTTATTATGAGTTGAGAGAGGACAAAGGCTTCATCAAAGGTTTTACTTTACAAATCCTCATTGTGTTTGATACCTGGAGGAGGTGCTGAACTCAAGCCAGAGCCCTGAAAAGAATCACAGGACTTTTTTCGTATTTTGGGGATTTCCTTGCTCTGAGATTTTTGAGTTGGTAAGAAAAGGATTTGAAACTTCAGTGCGCTCTGATTAACAGTCTCAATGGATTTGTTGTCTTGCTGTTTATCTTATTTGAGTTTCCCATGACTCAATTATTGGTTTTGCTTACTAAATGATTCAATGGCACTAATTTATTTGAAATGCTTTAGTGTTTCAACAGTGGGCTTCAGGGAGACTCAAATTTAATATGGTTATCTTTTGATATCTTTTCTGGTAACACATTATTTCGATAGTCCACTTTAGACATTGTACTACTAACTATAAGTAACTTTTCAACTACATGTCAACTAACTGTCATTAGAGTATTAGTAGACTGTCTGCTTAATATCTGCTAACACTTTATTTTGTTGGTCCTCCAACAGACATTCAACTGAATATAAGTAACTTGGCGACTACAAGTGAACTTATTCTCCTAACCCGAACCCTAACACCTAACCATAAGCTACCAGTCTACTGACAGTCTACTATAATATACTAATACTCTAATGAGAGTTAGTTGACATGTAGTTGAAAAGTTACTTATAATTAGTAGAACGTCTAAAGTGACTATCGAAATAAAGTGTAACCTCTTTTCTTTCTTTAATCAAACATGAAGGGAATATTGTGAATTTGTGTTTTAAAGGGTTAGTTCACCCAAAAATGAGTAATTACTCACCCTCATGTTGTTCCAACCCCGTAAGACTTTCGTTCATCTTCGGAACACGAATTAAGATATTTTTGATTAAATCTGAGATCTGGATCAATCCTCCATTGGCTTCTAAGGGATTGAAACTTGTTTCCCCGAAATGTTATTAAAGACATCGTTAAAATAGTCCAAGTGACTACAGTGGCTCATATCTTAAGTTTATCAAGCGAGGAGAATACTTTTTGTGCGCAAAAAAAACTAAAATATCGACTTTATTCAACTATTCCTTTCCTTCTCGGTCGGCCTCGAGATAGTTCTCGTAGTAAAACTGCGTATCGCTTCTGTGGTGGACGTCACACGCATCACACACATGACCAGCGTCGGCCAATAGGGACCCTACGTGTGACGTAGCACTACGCTATCACACTACGTTAACGGACTAGAGGCCCACAGAGACAGAAGATTCTGTAATTACTGACAGAATTTTCATTTTTGGGTGAACTAACCCTTTAATAGCCATGATTACCAATTGATGAATCTAATGAATCTTACTTAGTTTTCCTTCTGTAAAATATGTATTCATTTTATTATTAAAAAAAAAAATATATTTTTTTTTGGTCAGTGATATTTAACGTAGACCTTTTGTAAGAATGACCAAAATATCAAAACTGTATCTCTGTTAGGAGCTGATGAAATAGGGTGTCCTGTTACTTGAGCTGGAGAAACTGGAAAAGGGAATAAGCTCACGTTCATATGTTTATTGGTGTACAGTATATTTGACTTGCTTGAATATGATCACTGACGTTAGTGCCACACTTGTGTTTATAAAAAGATCCTACAGTAAAGTTCAAGAGATACCTCGGCTTAACTCCAGTCTGCTTTTGGCTTACAGCTATTACAGTAACGATGAGTAAGAGAATCATGCAGGTTGTAGTACCAGGCTCACATATCATCACTCTTGTGACTCTCCCAGGGAAGCTTATGTCAGGATCGTGCTGATTGCATCATTTAATAAGACGCTTATCGCACTTCATTTGAATATTTTTATAGCTATTGATGCCACAAAACAAAGATATTTAGGAAAGTTATTGTAAACTGAAATAAAGTTAATTTTTGGGGGAGGAGGTATCAGTAGCCGCGTTTCCATTACCCTTCAAATTGCGCAAATTGAAATTGCAAATTGAAAATACGCTCAATGGAAACAAGTCAGTTTCGCAAAAACTCCCATGTATCGCAAAAAAGTTTTTACGCTCGCATGAGGAAAATTCGAAAAAGGAATATTTCCCAAAACTGCAATGGAAACAGTTTTTGTCACCTGACGTAGATGACACGGTGTGTTTGGACAGAAGACGAGACAGTTCTTTATTAAATTCATAAAAGACAAAAGAATTACAGGAATACTGGATTCTAAATCTCAAAGAAACGCCACAATCAAGAGCTGGAAGCAGAAATGAGTCTTTCCTTGCCATTAATGCTTGGATAACACACACACACACACACACACACACACACACACACACACACACACACACACACACACACACACGTCTCCTTGGGTTAATAATACATAAACCCACCAACATCCATCGCCATGATGTTTGGAATGATTATTGCAAGAGGAAAAAATTAGGTTTTAGTCGCATAACATCGGTTAATGGAAACGCCGTCATTTCGCAATAGTTTTTTGTCGACATTTAGAAAAAATTGCAAACGTTTTGCGCAAATCTGTAATGGAAACGCGCCTACTGATCGAGACCGATAAATTGAATAATAAAGATCTAACAAATCATTTTGAATGGTCACATGGGTTTATCTTAGAATTGTTTGTAAAAATGTATGTTACAGTTAAAGCTAGAATAATTTAGAAATTATTTTGATTTACTCAATGATACAATGAATACAATGAAATGATTTTGATTGGCCATAACACAAAAATAAATGGTACAATAAAAAGTATAATTGCTCAATTCTAGTTATTAAAATATATTAAAAACTAAATACAAAACTATTTTTATTTTAAAGATATATTTCTAACTATCAGAACAATTGTGCAAACTTGAACATTTGACAAACTTTAATTGACTGCATATCAGAATAATAATCGTTCTCACTTTCTTTTGTTTTTCCAGGTCATTGGCACGACAGTGAAGAGCTCGTCTCTGTGTGTGTGTGTCTGTGTGCGTGTGTGTCTGAGTGTTTAGAGAATCAACATGGTCCTTGCCCACCTAAAAGTATTTGGAAAGCAGCTTCTGCGGGTGAAGGTGGTGGACTGCAGCACAGAAGAGTCTCGGCTTTCCCGATGCCTCAACACCTTTGACCTGGTGGCACTCGGAGTGGGCAGCACGTTGGGCGCTGGCGTCTATGTGCTGGCTGGGGCCGTGGCACGGCAAAACGCCGGTCCTGCGATCGTCTTGTCCTTTCTGATTGCAGCATTGGCCTCAGTCATGGCAGGACTGTGTTACGCTGAGTTCGGAGCACGCGTACCCAGGACGGGCTCGGCGTATCTGTACAGCTATGTGACGGTGGGAGAGCTGTGGGCCTTCATCACCGGCTGGAACCTCATCCTGTCTTATATCATAGGTGAGAATGCTTCAAATAGCCCAGGGTCCATTACTGCCACTTGAAATCTTTCAGTTTTAACTATATGGATGCACAGTATTGGAAAAAAATTGACTTTGCAATATTTAGCTTTTCTGCAATATAAACAAAGACAGGAATTTTCACCAGATGACTTTAATATCTAGCCTATATTTTTAAGAATTAATCATTCTAGGAGGAGTGGGGTGATTTCATCAGGGAGTTTATTAAAAAAAAACTTATAGCTTTTTCGTTTTAGGACTGAATGATTTAGGAAAAACTTCAGATCACTGTAAATAAAATATTTTTGAAGTTGTAAATACAGATTTTTGGAGTATGTTTTACAAGAGAATGTCAGTCTTAAAACCATTTTTTACTTTAGAAATTGTTTATAAATATAATGTTTAACTCAATGTGTTGCTTGCTGTTTCTTTGTAATTGTGAAATTTACTTGCAATCTGAGCGAAAAGGGTTTCAAATCACAATAAAAAAGTTATTTGAATGTTTATTTAATTATTTAAATTATTTAAATTTAAAAATCTACTTGAGGTTTCATTTGAATTCAGTATGACTAAAATATAGCAAATTTATTGGGATTTATAAAAAAAATCTTTCAAAATAAAAACTATATTTAAAAAACACTATTGTACAGTAAAATAAAATATTTTACTGTATAATTACAATACTAGTACATTTTAATTTATTAATTTTCAAATGGTAACCTATCAACTTTTCTTTTGATTTGTAAATAAAAATATGCGCTGCCACTTTCAGAGTGAAGCTCAGCACTGTTTTTATCTACACTCATGCAGCTCATGATATCAGGCGTGTAAATGCCACACTTTACTTTGAAACCAGTAGCGCATATATTTATTAACTAACTCGCAGCTTGAGTGATTTGACAATCACACTAAGCTAAAACACAATATCGATTTTTATTTCGATTTATTGTGCAGCCCTAGTTATTAGGGCTGGGTATTGACACATATTTCACAATTCGATTCGATTTCGATTCAGAAGCTTGCAATTCGATTCGATTTTGATTTCGATTCAATATTGATTATTTTGGATATCAGTTACAATAAATGGCTAATTTTCTCAAGGAAATCAAATCTCTTAACTAATGCTGTAAACTATGGGAGTCTAGTTGTAGCCTACTAAGCTTCATTAGCCTAATATGAAGGTAATAATTAACTGTTTTGTAGCTATACAAACACTTAAGTTACACTTTTATTTATTTTTAAAATAAGAAGATTATATGCACGCTACAATGTTCCAATTATTCAAATGAAACCAGATGACTAATCGATTCTTGAGATTTAAGAATCGATATCGGTGCGTAAAAATGAGAATCGATTAATATCGAGAAATCGATATTTATTACCCAGCCCTACTAGTTATAACCCATATCACCTGACCGCAAATATAATGTTCCCTCTTTCAGGAACATCCAGTGTTGCTCGAGCATGGAGTGCGACCTTTGATGAGCTTATCGGGAAACACATCGAGGACTTCTGCAAGCTACACATGAATATGAACGCCCCGGGAGTGCTAGCAGAGTATCCGGACATGTTTGCAGTGCTCATCATCCTCACGCTAACAGGCAAGACACTGAGAGTCACATTTTACAAATATACCAGTTTATATCAGTTTATGTTCAAACTAATAAGGTTTGTTGCAGGTTTGTTGGCGTTTGGGGTGAAGGAGTCCGCTATGGTCAATAAGGTGTTCACCTGCGTCAATGTTCTGGTCCTGATGTTTGTGGTGGTGTCGGGCCTCATCAAAGGAACCCTCGAAAACTGGAACCTGGATCCTAAAGAGATCCTCAACTACACATCCTCCTCGAAGTATGACTGTTTTTATTCTTTTAATATTGCTATACAAACAGTATATTTTGTGGAATCTGAATTTTGTTTCAGAACACGACTCCATTTCAGATCAAAATCAAAAGAAAAAAATCTGTATTATATTTTGCTGAAAGTAATGTTGAGTTGCTGAAACAGAAGTAGTGACAGATATTAGGGTGCGACGGGGGTGCGATTTTTCGAAGAATAATCAAATAATTCCCCGCGATCATAGAATATTATTTTTGCTTGAAATGCCCATTTCCACACACGTGTGTGTGTGTGTATTATATAAAAAGCTAAAATAACACTGTATGGGCATTGCACTAAAAAATGGAGCCAGAACGTGAGCGTGAAGGGATCGGTTTTTATTGGAAAAGTCGGGATGCGTCACCAGAGAGAAAGTCTGATGTTTAACCAGACGATCGAGTCTGCATATTATTAAAAAATAAGTGTCTTACAGTCATTTAAATTTTGATTTAATTTAAATGAATTTTTCAACTTTATTGTCTTTGTTTGAGGGAGATGCTATAGCCTAGTCCTTGTCTGTATTTTCAGTACATCCGAGCCGCTGCCAGAGAGTCTGGGTGTTGGTGGTTTCATGCCGTTCGGCTTCTCTGGAGTCCTGTCTGGTGCTGCGACCTGTTTCTATGCTTTTGTTGGCTTTGATTGTATTGCTACAACAGGTATGTTTTTAATTTTGCATGACAAAAACTATTTAGAGTCTGCTCTAAGACAGATTTTCAGATTGTTGCTGCCTGTCGAAATAAAGCCCTTTTCTGCTTCTCTGCATTTCAGGCGAGGAGGTGAAGAATCCTCAGAGGGCGATACCCATTGGCATTGTAGCATCACTTCTCATCTGTTTTGTCGCTTACTTCGGCGTATCTGCCGCCCTCACGTTGATGATGCCGTACTACATGCTGGATAAGAACAGCCCTCTGCCCGTGGCTTTCAAACATGTGGGCTGGGAAGGGGCGACGTACGCAGTAGCTGTTGGTTCACTTTGTGCTTTATCCACCAGGTAGGAACTAAACAAACGTTATCTAACACAAGACCCCTTGCTGTCAGTATTTGTGTGTGTGTGTATTTGCATAGCATTATTTGGTTTAAACAGCAGTTTGTCATTTCTGGCACCAAACAGGATTGTGAAAATAATGTCTGGAAACCTTTGCAAAACTCCATTGGCACAAATGTCTACAAATACACATGTACAAAAATCATACTGATAATTATTTAAATCATTTAAAGGGGTCTTAGGATTTTTGAATTGAGGAGTAAGTTTGTTTTTGTTCTCCATGAAATGAGCTTTTTTTAATATGTCAGGCTTAAAGGTGCATTGCGCAAGTCTCTGAGTTTTTGCAGAACTATGCCCCCCTCTGACAACAAGCGAAACTGCAACCAGAGGTGTGCACGCTCAGTTTGCATTGGGGTTTGGAATGAACTACAAGCCGGTCTCTTTGAATCCATCTTCTACTTTTGTCGAAAGTTGACTAAAGTTTTGTCGCTCGAGTTGTCTTCGCTGATACGGAGAATGGCGGCGAATACACAAACCTGCCAGACATAGCCAGGTGAGCGTGAACGCGCATGACGTCACGCCCAGTCTCAAATTCCGTCCCGAATCCCTCTTATTTATTTTACTGTACAGGATTATAGAGGCAATCGCAGTGATCAGAGAAGGGCTCATTCAGCCCATCAGGCAATTGTTTAAGCATGTATGGGTTAGAAAAACGGGTATTTTTAACATGAAATGTTGCGCATTGCACCTTTAAAGCTGTATGGAACTTAATAGAGGTCGTCCGATATTTGATTTGACATGCTTTCATTTGAGTGTGCTAAGCACCATCTAGAACCCCCATAGATCCGCCGTTCTCACATAACTAGCTTTAGGCTAACGGATGCGTAATCGTGCCCTGCTGGATAGAAACTAATGCAAATACACCGTAACATTTAAACATTTGTTTCAGATTTGCTTGTATTTTTGTCACATTTTTCTAATTGCTTAAGGTACTACTACCGCAAAGCATCACAAGGTGTAAGTTTTAGTTTTTTATGCTTCTAGAGGCCACTCTCATACTGTGTAATGACAGCGGACACTAAGCTGCGTCTGCAACAGACACAACCAGGAAAAACTATCGCTGTGGATTACTGTCAATTAACCATCGTTCTAGAAATCGGTTAGCGGTGCCATATATAGGTCGATCTCTAGAGCTTCATTTATTTACTCCTAAGTTAATTCAGCTGCAGTTTCCTGAAGTAATTGTAATGTTTAATTTTAATATAATTTACATATTGTGTTTCAAATGCTTTAAAGTGTCATGAAACCCCTCCTACAAAGTGTCCCAAGAATTTTTTTTTTTATGAAACATTATTTGTTCATGAAAACATTTGTACGCAGATTTTACGCACAAATTTGTGCATACGCACAGTTAATGAATGTGAACCATTGTCTTACATCATGTGAAAACATGCACATCATATTATTCAAACGTTTGGGTTTGTTAAGATTTTGTGTTAACAAAGAAGTATTGTGCTCATCAAGGGTGCATTATTTAATATACAGTAAAACAGTAATATTGTAAGAGTATTACAATTTAAAATAACTTTTCTATTAAAATTATTTATTCCTGTGATGGCAAAGTTGAATTTTAGCATCATTACTCCAGTCTTCAGGGTCACATGATCCTTCAGAAATCATTCTAGAATGCTGATTTGCTGCTCAAGAAACATTTCTTATTATCAATTTTGAAACCTGTAATGCTTAATATTTCTTTTCATTATACGTTTCAGGATTCTTTGAATAGAAAGTAAAAAAAAAAAAAAAAAAAGCATTTATTTAAAATGGGTAATTCTTTGCAACCCCAGACTTGTGTGTACGATCTAAAAAAATGTGGTTTGGAGTTTTATGACCCTTTAAATGCAAACCCAGTGTTTTTTTCTTGTTAAAGCTAAATAGCTTCAGTAGATGTGAAATGCACAGGCTAACTGCATTGCATGTTTTGAATCTGTTTCTCTCCCTGAATTAGTCTGTTGGGCTCCATGTTCCCAATGCCCCGTGTAATATGGGCCATGGCTGAAGATGGGCTGCTCTTCAAGTTCTTGGCCAACATCAATGAGAAATCCAAAACGCCCATCATGGCCACTATAACTTCAGGCATAGTGGCAGGTGAGGACACTCATTCAAACCACTAACAGACTCGCTTCTTTACAGATCTCACAGTGATGCGGCCGACAACCTCTCAAACGGCACCATGACTAAATATGTACGTCTCATCCACTAAACTGCGGCCATGCCAGAGAACTGATAACCTCTTTGTGCTAAAAAATAGGCCTCATTCAGGCCTTCATGTTCAGAGAATTGCACCATTGACATTAAACAGTTAGCGGAATTACCAGAAGTATAAACTTAATACATTTAAAGTGAAGTTTTTATTTGAGGAGCTGAATTTGGTGGTGAGGCTTGAGGCATCTGTGATTTTCTGAACCGGACTCATCTTTGACGTTCAGATTTGGATCATATATCCACTGATCCTCCCTCCCCTGCTTGGGTCCATGTTCCCACTGACACGCTTTATCTTTGCCATGGCAAACGACTGTCTGATCTTCACTTTCCTGATCTTCACCACCATGGTGGCTGGGCTTCTGTCCGGTAAGAGTAGAGGAGAAAGGGATTAACCCAGTTTTTAGAAGGATCAAACCCTCAGAAATTATACTTCACATGCACTTCAGTGTATTTCGCATATTATTTTGAAACCTCTTATTTAACTTTTGTATCTATATTTAGTGCTGAAATGTATCTTAAATGTACATTTTATTTTTACCTTTTAGGAATTTAAATCTATGATCAAGACCTTTAAAAGGCTAGTCTACCCAAAGATGAAAATTGTCATAATTTACTCACTCTCATTTTGTTCCAAACCCTTTTGACTTACTTTTATATTAGAATGTTTGTAACAGAAAAAATACTATGGAATTTTAGAAACCAAAACTTTATATATATATATATATATATATATATATATATATATATACACTCACCGGCCACTTTATTAGGTACACCTGTCCAACTGCTCCTTAACACTTAATTTCTAAGCAGCCAATCACATGGCAGCAACTCAGTGCATTTAGGCATGTAGACATGGTCAAGACAATCTCCTGCAGTTCAAACCGAGCATCAGTATGGGGAAGAAAGGTGATTTGAGTGACTTTGAACGTGGCATGATTGTTGGTGCCAGAAGGGCTGGTCTGAGTATTTCAGAAACTGCTAATCTACTGGGATTTTCACGCACAACCATCTCTAGGGTTTACAGAGAATGGTCCGAAAAAGAAAAAACATCCAGTGAGCGGCAGTTCTGTGGGCGGAAATCCCTTGTTGATGCCAGAGGTCAGAGGAGAATGGCCAGACTGGTTCGAGCTGATAGAAGGGCAACAGTGACTCAAATAACCACCCGTTACAACCAAGGTGGGCAGAAGAGCATCTCTGAACGCACAGTACGTCGAACTTTGAGGCAGATGGGCTACAGCAGCAGAAGACCACACCGGGTGCCACTCCTTTCAGCTAAGAACAGGAAACTGAGGCTACAATTTGCACAAGCTCATCGAAATTGGACAATAGAAGATTGGAAAAACGTTGCCTGGTCTGATGAGTCTCGATTTCTGCTGCGACATTCGGATGGTAGGGTCAGAATTTGGCGTCTACAACATGAAAGCATGGATCCATCCTGCCTTGTATCAACGGTTCAGGCTGGTGGTGGTGGTGTCATGGTGTGGGGAATATTTTCTTGGCACTCTTTGGGCCCCTTGGTACCAATTGAGCATCGTTGCAACGCCACAGCCTACCTGAGTATTGTTGCTGACCATGTCCATCCCTTTATGACCACAATGTACCCAACTTCTGATGGCTACTTTCAGCAGGATAATGCGCCATGTCATAAAGCTGGAATCATCTCAGACTGGTTTCTTGAACATGACAATGAGTTCGCTGTACTCAAATGGCCTCCACAGTCACCAGATCTCAATCCAATAGAGCATCTTTGGGATGTGGTGGAACGGGAGATTCGCATCATGGATGTGCAGCCGACAAATCTGCGGCAACTGTGTGATGCCATCATGTCAATATGGACCAAACTCCCTGAGGAATGCTTCCAGCACCTTGTTGAATCTATGCCACGAAGAATTGAGGCAGTTCTGAAGGCAAAAGGGGGTCCAACCCGTTACTAGCATGGGGTACCTAATAAAGTGGCCGGTGAGTGTATATATATATATATATATATATATATATATATATATATATATATATATACTGTATATATATTTGAATGGACTATCCCTTTAAGACAGTGAATGTTTTTCACAAGGGAATGAGTGTTTTTGTTTTGTTTTTTGTTTTGTTTTTGGAGCCAACCACAACATGAAATCATAAGATGTTTGAAAACCTTGGTTTGTCTACATTTTAATCTGCAGTTTAAGGCATTTAGGACTAAGAGGCACCTAAAACCTTTTAATTGCGTGTTAAACATGAAACACAAATACAATAATTAAGACTAGTTATTATCTATTACTGTTAGTGCAAGATGTGCTTTAAGTAAGGGACCAGCTGTTAACAGGATATGTGGCAATACTGAAGAGAGGATATGCGATGTCAAATGTTATTATACAGGGCACACAGAATATGAGTAAATAGTGTTAGTCATTTTTAGTTTGTTGAAGTCTCTTTAAAGATCACAACTCATTAACCATTTCTTAATCATTTTAAGAGATTGTCTATTTTTATTACTTGTTGGTTATTAAATTGTATATGCCGCAAGAATATATTTACAATTCATAACAAATATTAACACTAATACAAAAACACAACCATTCAAAGTGTGGGCTCAGTAAGAATATATATATATATATATATATATATATATATATATATATATATATATATATATATATATAAAAATAAATATAAATAAATTTTTTTTTTTTTTTTTTTTTTTTATCAAATAAATGCAGCCTTGTTAAGCAGAAGAGATTTTTTTTTACTGACCCCAAACCATTGAACGGTAGTGTATTAATATTCATTCTGCTGCGAATATTAACAAAGTAGTATTAATGTGCATACACTTCTTATAATGATTACAATTAATACAAATGCTGAATCATTCTCCTGCAATAACCACTCCTCTTCCCTTCACAGCGGTGATGGCTTTCCTGTTTGATCTGAAAGATCTGGTTGATCTCATGTCCATTGGCACTCTTCTGGCTTACACACTAGTCGCGGCCTGTGTCTTAGTTTTGAGGTATGTGATGGGAGTGACTACCGTTGAACTGTAAATAATCAGCGAAAGGTTCGCTCTATGATCGCAATAAGCATTTTCAAACACTGGCTACAATGAGAGGACATTATTCTACTCACCATTTAACCATCAAACATTAGTAGTTAGCAAAGAAATTACTTGAACAGACAGTGACCCATTGATTATTACCGCAGCAATATTACCGACGTGATAAATATCACTGTAGTTATATATATATATAGATATATATAATATGCCTGTATTATGTAACGCGTTGTCTTAATCAAAAATGTCAATTAACTGGAACATTGGGTAATATTTCAAAGTGATTTCTGTCATTTTGACAGACAATAAAGATTGTTTTTTTTTAAAGCATCCCTGTGAAAACAAACCTGTAAAAAGATGTGAGGATTTGGGGAGAAAAACATTCGGGAAATTAAATCGAAGGAGCAGACCACGAATGCGCAGTATATGTTGTCTTTTTTCATACTGTTACAGCGAAATAAAAGAAAATATTCATCAGGAAAAGAATGTGGCGGCTAAAAGAGCGCTTTCCATAGATGATCTCGTTATAACCCGTCACATTAAAATACCAAGCGTTATTGTCTTGCAGTCTTAACATGAGAACATGAAGGGGATGTTACATCTAATTCAGTCAAACTCATGGATAAGGATTATTTGTAGCGCAACCTTATGGTTTGAAATGATTTGTTTCAGTCTTTTTGAGTGGAACTTCCCCAAACCGGAAGTGCCTCCCACAATCTAGTCCACAGTAAGCTTGTTAGGAAAAAGGTGGATAAACAATTAGGAGGTTTGTCAAGACTGTTAAACACAGAATGTAGTGTCTGACATGTCACAGTCTGTCATTGCACACTGTGTTGTTTTTTCACTCCATTTCTATGGATCCGATAATTGTTCTGCATTATTTTCTTAAGTTAATGTTAAAGTTACAGCCCTGATAGAAATGTATTCATTATCATAATATATAGTATCATTGATATACTTTTATAGTTTTTATGATTTTAATTGGATTTTATTTATCTTGTATGTTTTCATTGTCATTTTAACTTTTAGTACTTTTGTTGTTTGTCTATATAGTTTAAGTTTTAGTTTTTAGTATATTACAACTAGTTGACATAAAATAAGTGTTTTATTTTTTTTAATTTTTTTATTATTTATTTCAGTTAATGTTTATTTCAAGTAATACTCATTTTTATGGTTTTAATTTTAGTTAACAATAATAACCCAGACACACTCTCTCTCTCTCTCTTTCGCTCTTGCTCTCTCTCAGGTACCAACCAGAGCAGCCCAGTGTGAATGTCCATTATCAGATAGCCAGTTGTCAGGAGGAAACAGAGGCTGATTCCATCAATGAGAGCAGTGCTGGTTTCATACCTGGATCTCAAGACTCCTTCAGCCCCAGAAACCTTCTGTTCCCCAGAAACAAGGAGCCCTCTCGTCTCTCGGGCTTCATTGTCAACATCTGCACGAGTGTATTAGGTCAGACACACACAGATGCATGCTTAACATATTTACTTCAGTAGCCTTGAGTTCTGGTGATTTTAAAATTATTTGACGGACAGCGAATTGACTTCACACTGGTACCCTTCCTTTTGCTGCAGGTGTCCTGGTGTGTGTGTTCTGTGTCGTGGCGGTTCAGGGTGGGTTTCAGGTCTGGGCTCTTGTGGTTCTCGCCGCTCTGGCTTTAGTGTGCTTCTTCATCACCATGTTAATATGGAGGCAGCCTGAGAGCAAAACTAAGCTATCTTTTAAGGTAAATGCACACCTGCATGTTCACACAGTCTTTTATACTCTCTTCTTATGGTGGTTTGTAAAGACAGGTGGGTGTATGTGTGTACCCAGGTTCCTCTGCTGCCGTTCCTCCCTGTCCTCAGCATGTTTGTTAACGTGTACCTTATGATGCAGCTGGACAGAGGCACCTGGTTGCGTTTCGCCATTTGGATGGTCATAGGTAAGTCTATTAGTGGTTGACTGATATGGGTTTTTTGATGCCGATATCTTGGGCTCTGTTGACACCTGGTATCAAGATGCATTTTGGTCGATCGGATCACAAATAGACGAGGAAGACACTTACCTGTTTTCACCTGGTGTTTTAATCTATCTCTTTTGTCCACTTTCAACCACTTCTGTCCTGACTCCTTCAAGGGGAGGGTCTATGGGCGAGTAAATGTACAGACTTTTACAGATCTTTCAATCTATGGACAAAACAAGCTCGCACAATTTACATATGAACGCTTTAGTTTCTGCTCTGACAGCCGCAAGATCGAGCGGATCGCTGTGAATGCGTGTTAGAAATCAGGAAGGGTGAGAGAACGTTGTGCTTGGTACATTTTTTATCTTCAAAACTTGGGTTTCCAGCCAAAGTTTTATCCCGTCTGGCTAGCACATTTCCCATATTGTTTACGCATTATTTTTGTGGCTGTTTGAGCGCATTTGACCACATGAGTGTTTACACTACAAAAGCAATCCGGTCGAATGCATTTGACTATCTCTGGAAGTGGTCGAAACTGGACAAACTCAAAATATTTTCGACCCTGTTTACACTTGTGTTTAGTGTCGTCCTCTTGTTACTCGATCGACCAAAACGCTTCTTAAAACCACGTGTGTGGTTAGGGATTTAGAAAGCACACCATTTCATTTCAGTGAAATGTATTTATTTAATAATTTAGAAATAGTTGTAAAATGAATTGCTATCAAAAATAGTTTGAAATTGAGAATATAGTATTTTAAACATTGATAAAAATGGATGAAAACACTGTAGCTAACGGTACACTCTCCAAGACCAGGTAGTGCTAATTATTAGTTTAGATAAGACTTGTTTAATAGATATAAATGTGTATTTGCTGAATGCTGACTGTATATTATAAAAAAAATTAATGTTTATAACAATGTTAATGTTACAATACTTTTTTTCATATACTGTTTACTTTCTTTGTTAAACCGTTCTAATAATTTAAACTAATGAAGATGGAGAATGAAAGCTCCAGTGCATCTTAGCAGACGACTTCTGTCTTAAAGGGTTAGATCACCCATTATCATCATTTACTCACCCTCTTGTCGTTCCAAACCCGTAAGACTTTCGTTCTTCTTTCCTTCATTGACAGGCTTTTATTGTGGTAGTTGCATGGACTAAGTTCAATCTGTTCATCACATAAAGCGATCAAGTCTCTTCGGAAAATTTGGACTAAACCGCTCAATTCATATGGATTAGTTTTACTATCTCTGTATGAACTTTATGAAGCATCAAAGTGGCAGTTGTGTAGCTGTCTTTTTGGGGGGGGGGACAGAAAATTCTCTGATTTCATCAAAAATATCATCATTTGTGTTTCGAAGATGAACAAAAGTCCTAGTTTGGAGTGATATCAGGGTGAGTAATTAATGACAGAATTTTCATTTCTGGGTTTTTTTTTGTTTTTTTTTTTGTGTCATGTTATCAATCACTTGGGTTCCCTATTTTTAACTAAGTATCTCTGCCCACTGAACGATCAGTTTGGTCCAATATCCAGCCCAATATAACTGTATATTATACACTGTATATTGCAGAACAGTGAACTGCACAGGCTTGAATAATAAAAACATGATAAAAGAAAATAAATGGGTACAGTTGTTAAAAATAATCACAATAAACTTTAACCATAGACAGAAAACAAGTCCAAGGTCTTCTACAGTGCTTTAATAACTTTGTTTCTCTCTAGGATTTGTTATTTATTTTGGCTATGGGATCTGGCACAGCACAGAGGCAGCGTTGGCCTGTAACGACACCGAAGACCCCGTGAAACCAGACGAGCCAGCCTCACCTGAGAAAGAGGCTTTCCTGAGCAACGCAGGGGAGAGCAGTGACCCCTGAGAAAGCACTTCAAATACTCACTGTACTGATGTATGTACTGACGACAACCAGAACGCCCGAACACAAAGATGCTATCGACGTTCAAGATGATTCTCTCTTTATGTGTTACTGTAGGTCTGAAGCACCTTTTGAGCAGCATTACAACATGTGACGAATTCAAGTTATCAGTTGAATTGCGTCATTGGAGAAAAAGTGAAGTACGACATTACCGATTATAATATGTGCGTAGGGATCTATGCTGCACTATTTGAACAGTCGGTTATTCCTCCGTCTGATTGGTTCGTTTTTACCTATTTATTTTGGTAGCATGTTGCTATCATGCTTTTTAACAGGGTCTTGAGAAAAACTCGTACATATTGCATTGTTACCCACAATCCCCTTTGTGGTGTGCGTTTTGTATGTTGAATTCTAGGGATGCACCGATTCAAATTTTACATGGTTACATATTTTTTTAAAGAGAGGTAGCAGAAAACAACAACTGACAATTACACTGTTTCACAAGATAATTCCATATTAATTTTACTCTTATGTAATTTTTTTTTCACATATTTGTTTAGCTGACTTAAGGTGCGTCAAATCGATTTCTCAATATAAGAAAGGGTTTTTTAATGCTACAAATCAAGCCAGTTGGTTTTTGGTCATTGCACAAGTCTAACAGTCCAGTGTCTTTTCACAGCCTTTATAATTAACAGTGCTGATGTCTGAAAATGACTTAGCGGCCGATACCAATGATTGATCACAGTGCCACTTTTCAGACTTTTATGACACTGTTACCAAGCCCTTGGGTGGGGGAAAAAGACCACGGCTTGGATCTGGGAAAAAATGCTGTAATGCTGGTTTGTTTGGTCTTTTTTCTTTTTATATATATATTCAGCTGTTGTTTGCATGTAGCTATTGGGCAAAATGTTTTTGTACAGTATTTTTGCACTTTTGTGTATTGTATTTTGTCCATGTTTTAGTCGGTGGATTTGTACAAAACCAAAAACAAGCCAAAGAATTGATTGATATTGTTTTTACTATGAATAGCGGATCCGCCATAAACTGTCATCTCGTTGACATTTTGCATTAAAAACCATAACATGTTAGAGAACACTCAGAACAGATTTGCAGAAACATTGCCTGTCACAGTACATTTTCTGCAGTGTATTGTAAGTAATTCAAAATATATAAATTTTTGTCATGTCAAAAATTAAGGGAACTGTACATTTTTGTAAATATTTGCTGTTTTTCTTGCAATAAATTATTTTTTTGTTTGTAAATAAAGTTTCTGACATATCTTAATTTCTGCCTTTCATAACCCAAGACATAAACACTATGAGTGCTAACAATGTATGATGTTTTAACAACAAAGTTCGGGAGGAGCCCGTTCAGATAATTAACTCAAGTGAGCAATCAGCAATCAATGATAAGAGGTGTATGTAGATTCGCGGATCAATGTTTATTTGTGAATAAAATCCTAATTTAAATCTGTTCATAATTTAAAAGATCCAGCCTCTAAAGAAAATTTGAACAAACCGATCAATTCATATGGGTTAGTTTTACAATCTCTTTATGAACTTTTTCAAGCGCCGAAGAGTCGGTTGTGTAGCTGTCTATGGTGGACAGAAAACTCAGATTTCATCCAAGAACGAAAGTCCTTTGGAGTGACATGAGGGTGAGTAATAAATTTTATTTATTTTTTTAACTAACTTTTTTACATCTTTAAATCAATATTTTAATTCGATTGCCAATCAGTGCTGCATTCGATTGTAGCAATAGTTTTAGTCCAATGGTGCGCATATTTGGAGAAGTAATGATTTATCATCACATGTTTGTAAAATATTTTGTCATACAGAACTGAAAATGTTATTCATTTCCCACTGAATTAAGCGATCTGAAGCTCAAACAGCGAACACAGCGAGATCTGTGTCTCCTCTTCCTGGTTTACGTCAGTTATGATCTCAGCGCGCTCTCATTCGCTAGCTGTCAATCATCTCACGTGGTTCAACCTACAGTCTATGGGTTCAACGTGACCATAATCCTGCCCTTCTGTATGACGCGGTCCTGTGTGTACACTTCTTCATTCTGACCTCCGTGATAAGAAAGCTAAGATACATGTCTTCACCTGAAACAAGAAGCTAATGCATGATTTCGAGAATGTGGTTTGTTTGTGATTTTCATGCGATTTTGGGTATTTTCATGTGAATAAAGAATGTTTACAGTATTGCTAAGCAAGGTGTAGGCCTACCATTAGCTGCATATCAAATGCTTAAATATAACATATTTCAACATCTTTTTTTGAATAAAAAAACATTTTGAACCACGACCGGAATATGATACAAATACTCGATGGTGGTTTAAAGTGAGCTTTAAGTAAAAGTGTAATATTAATTTTTAAATTGTGTCATTTAGCTTGATGCTACTTGTTGCTCTAATCCACCCGCTGCAGGAGCTTTTCTATTCCATAAAATTATTTGTTACAATTATTTTTCTAACAACACTTAAGATAATAGTTGGATCTTGATACTATGTACAAACTAAACCACCTTGATCCTAGTTACTGCGGTCCTAAAACTGCAGCGGCCGCTATCTCATCCCGTTCTGTAGGTGGCGCTGTCACAAAAAACGAGGGTCCTGAAACTGCGGTCCTAGAACTGGGGTCCTGAAACTGCAGCCTCCGGTTGTGCAGGAACATACTACTGGAGCCGTGACCCCTTCGTGGGCATATTCAAAGCACATTGCTATGAATCCTGCTTTGAATAGAAGACTGCTGTACAGACGCCAGAGCTGAGTCTCGCACATCTGAGTTTTCGCTCATGCATGATTGCGCGTCCATGTTCTTCGAATGGGTGGAGTCAGGGCAAGGGGGTAATCCATCCGCCGGAAACTGACGCTTCCTCTGGGGGCCGCCATTGTAGCTGGCGTTAGCATCCCACTGACTCCCATTCATTTTGGTGTCACTTTGACAGCGAATAACTTTACATCTGAGGCGTCCAAAGACTCCATTTGTCCATTATTTATTTCTAAAGAAACACGACAATGTATAAAAGCCTCCATTACTTTGTATCTTACTTTATGGCCCCGTAGAAGCCGTTTTTGTAAAAATAGGATAATGATTGCATCATAACCACGGGACTCTCTGTCACGCAGTAGAGAAGTTACCGTATAGACAGGAGGAGAAGCTTGCAGCAATCTTTTACTGTCTAAAGTCAGCCCATACTTCGACCTTGGAAACTTCTGATCATCATTCAAGACAAGTATTGTGTTATAGGTGGTTAAATTGCTCCAGGTCACGCTTCGCCGTCTCTGAAATATTAGGTGATTCAGATTTGTCTCGGCGCAGCTACTAGAAGATGTACAACTGTCAGTCAGGTTGCTCACGTCACATGTACGTCGTCCAGCTCAGTGTGAGTCTGCGCAGTACGCTTGGCTATCAGGAAGTGAGTGCTTCTATTGGGCTTCAATTCTCTCCTTTGAAATCAATGGGGTCGCTGTTCATTTCTTTTACTGTCTATATGAGTCAGGGCCAGCGTTGGAGGACAGAAGGTAGGACCTTTTGAGTTGTGTTTTTTCAAAATCTGCCGGCCGTTTTGGAAATCACATACCCCACCTTTAAGTACGCCTATCGTATTTTTGTCCGATTTTTAAAAACATTTTTGACCCAGACCAAAAAGTGTTTTTTATCTCCATTGATAAAACAATTATGCTCATAGTTGAATTGAAGTAAAATGGAGTACTGGTGATTTAATTCCACTATACATGTATTCACACCTTAATTTTATACACTCTGACCAAAATATCTAATTAAGTTTATTCTTTAATTTTTTTTGGTTCTAATTTCTCGGTGACCAATTACAGGACCTAAAATTTACACTTCAATTTCATATTTGTGCCGATTTTAAATCTTGAAGTCAATCAACAATTTTAGTTTGAATGCATTGTTCTACTAGACTAAATAAAAGAAGCAATATAAGGACTGAGGGACAACTAGATTTGTATAGGTCCAGCACAGAAAAGTCCAATCTAAATGTGCAATGACTGTGTCGTACAGCAGAGGGCAGAGTGATGCAGAGAATGATTATTGCTGTTGAGTGAAAAGGTAGCACAACATATCAACGGGAAAACTTCACATTTTTAATCAAGTCCACCTAAAATAAAAGTATACAAATTTGATCCTTTTATATGTAAATTCTTTACCCTGTTTGTAAATGTATATCTATTATCTCTTTCTTCATTGACGACTATTTAAAAGGAGCAATGTAATCTGACGAAACTATGTGTTTCCTTGCAATTACTCCCCCCTGTTAATGAAAAGGCAGCACTGACCTGAGTCATGATTTTACCCTGTTTGTGTCATGAAAAAAGCCTTAGATGCTGACATAAACAAAGAAACTGATCAAGGGTTCAAGGTTAGCCTGACTCTGTTATCTCCAGCAGTAAGGCGATCTAACTACATGATCTGGGGGCAAAAAAAAAAAAGTATGTTGATGGCTTAAAAGCAGGCCTCTTTGTAAACAGCATATATATATATATAAAGGGCCTCTATTATGCATTTTGTTTTAAAGATGACCTTTTTATGTAGTGTGTAACATAGCTCTAAGTGAATGAAAACATCCTGCAAAGTTTTAAATCTGAAAGTGCACTGTATATAACGTTATTGTCTCTCAAAAGTAAGAGTCGTCTCTGAGTCAATGAAATTAATTGTTTTTCAAACAAGTCATTATAAGCCGTTTCGTTGTGACGTCAAGGGGACACCAGGGGAAACTTGAACCTCAAACACCACAGCTGATTCCTACTTTGGTTACTGACGTAACCTCAGTTCCCTGAGAAGAGGTCTCTTGTATTGCGTAAACTAGTTTACGCTATGGGAAAACCCCTTTTCTTGAGAATACTGAAGCCAAAACTTTAAATCGCAGTGTAGCTGCACAGCAGACACAGATGAGCGCGAGTGCGGTCATTGGCTGTGCTGCGGCAACTGCTCGAACCTATGGCGAGGCAGCTCAGACGCTCGAACCAATCAGGGCATTACGCACCCTGACACGTCAGAGCCCGCCAGAATGGACGTGGTCCGAGTCTATAAAGGGACCAGGCCTCGCCCTAGGGAGCTCAGATTTAATTGACTGAAGCGATATCCAAACACAGCACAGTAGCACGGCGGGTTACGCAATACTTCGTTCCCTCTTCTCAGGGAACTGAGGTTACGTCAGTAACCAAAGTAGTTACCTTTCGAGAGGTCCCTCGTATTGCGTAAGCTAGCTTACGCTATGGGAACCCCATTCAAAACGCCGTGCGTGTTAAGTTCGCCCTACTATAGCCCAAGGCAACTGCCTGATACTTAACAGAGTGAATAATTGAACCTATATATAAGCCGGTCATAGACGAGCTTCAAATAGGGAATGTGTAAGAATTTTAGTTCAACGGCCAACCAGACATGTGTCGAGCTTTATGGCTGGGGACTGGTCTGCCTGTGTGAACAGGACCGGCGAGGGGGATTCCTGAGGACATAACAAGGCACGCGGGGACTAAAGAAAGCAAAGGTAAAGAAAGAGCGGGGGTTGGATCGTCGTCGAAGACAGCCAGACGATCCCGCAGGGTGGTTAAATCCATCCCATCGCACTCAGGGCAGCCGCCCTTGGTTAGTGCGGCTTCCGCGTGGTTACGGCCCAATCAGGAAGCACACAGGATGTGCCGGTCTCCGCCGACGAGCGGGCCTCTACACGAGGCGCAAGTGGTGCGAGGCATTTGAAACAACGCCTCTCTTTTAGTGAGTGTGACGCAGCGGCGAACACACTTGCGTATAAAGGATATAGTGCGCCGAATGGCACAGCAGAACGGCGGGCTGAAGGCGGCGAAGTGAAGCCGACGTCCTCAGAAACTGCGATGCAGCTGCTCGTCCCGCTGGAAGCTTTTCAACGGCGAAGGCAAGTATCCTGAGGTCAGCGAAGTGGAGATTCGCTGAAGGAGATAGATCTGAGCTCCCTAGGCGAGGCCTGGTCCCTTTATAGACTCGGACCACACCCATTCTGGCGGGCTCTGACGTGCTAAATTAGCTTACGCAATTCGAGAGACCTCTCGAAAGGGAACTGGACAGCATCATGTCGAGAAGACGCTATGCTCTACAATGTGAAGATAAAGCCAGTTTTTTTCACTGTCCAAGGACAAGAATCAGTGAATCAGTGGTTAAAGTTCGTCTTTACAATGATACCACAGAAGTATAGCCTGAGCCTTGTTCTGTGTTCCTGTCATTTTACTGACTACTGATTCTTCAACCTGAATACGTTCAACGGTGGATTTCCAAGCCGGTTGTTACTGAAGGATCGAATTAAGTGTCAAAACCACAAGTCTTGCAGAAACAATACACTACCTGTTGTACTTTATGAATAAAGATTTTCAGCCTCACTTGGCATTTTGATACAGTTCCCATACGTACATCTAAATTCGGTAATTCATTTGTCTGTGTCGCCTTACACTGAACTAACAAATGCAGTAAACCAGTAGACCAATCACAACTGACTGGGTCATCTGACCAATCGCGCAGATTAGCATCACGCAAAGGAGGGGTTTGGAAAAATGAATCGTTGAGTGAATCGTTTGGGAGTCGTTGAGCAAACAAGGTAATAATAAATGCATGCGTGTAAACCTGTTGTTGGGGACTTCCAAAACAAAAATAGGAACCTTTCAAAATGTTGCCATAATAGGGGCACTTTAAATATTAATTTTTTTTTTTTTAGAATGCTGTTAATGCTTCTGGCTTTACTGGACTGCATTTCTGCTTTTATTGAGGAAATGCACGATGTTTAAATGCCCTACAGCAGATTTCATTCATACTGATCTGTGCAAAATCTCAACAGCACCTTAAATTTCATAGGTATTTGTTGCAAGAAGGACATTCGGAAATTAGATCAATAACAATGCAATGCCAGTCGTTAATCTCAATTAAATTACCCTAGGACAATGTACTTTTAAATGTACTTATAACTTTAACATTTTAACTACAGTAAGTCTAAATATTTCATCATAGTAAATGTGTGCTTAACATATATAATTATTCATTAGCTGATAGTCATGAATGGCAGTTAAAAATATATTATTTATTTATAGTAGTGGGATCTGAAGCACAATTCTGAAATATATTAGGTGGCACTAAAGTCATTTGTAATGAAAGCAGCATTCTATATATATCTATCCTGTCACGTTCACTTTTAGACATACACTTGCAAACTTCCCTAAGCACTTCCCCTCGGGGAATCCAGATGCCATTTTGAAGTGCGTTCAATTTCATTAAGTGGGCAAGCGGACAGATATGAGGCGCCACGTAGGATTTAAATCAAACTTCGCTTATCAATACATACATAACACAGGTGCATATACACCTATACATTACTCGCATAAACATGTATACTATTGGATGTTCAAAATACATATATGAAATACACGTGCACACTAATATGAAATCCATATCAATTATGTTAGTAATGAATGCATACACTTGTGAATAACTTGCATAAACATATAAACTTGACGCACGCATACACCTATAAATACTCGCATATACATATAAACTTCCATGCATATACACCTATAAACACTCGCACATACATATACACTCGCTGCACGCAGACACACCTATAAACACTCGCACATAAGTTACATATAAACTTCCATGCATGTACACCTATAAACACTCGCACATACATATAAACCCGATGCGCGCATACACATCCATAAAACACTCGCGCATACATACAAAATAAAACGCTTTAGTTGTGTATATATGTATATGCGAGTGATTTCATATGTGGATGTGCGTGAACTTTTCAGTGTAAAAGGAAGTCATTTTTTCTTCTTCTTCTTTTGGAGTTTTATGGCGGTTGGCAAACCAGCTAAAAGGTGCATTTACCGCCCCCAACTGGACAGGAGTGTGAAGCGTCAACACAGGGGGCGGAGAGATATCACACAACACCTGAAATAAAGCTTGCCACAAAGAACCTTTATTTTACTGTCTATGCAAAGAACCGGCGAAAGTAATGATTATGCATGAAACATTTGAATGGTTGATAAAGTTCAATGGTTGTATGTTCAATTTAATCAATGTTTCATCAACAAATTTGCCTGGATGAATAAATAAGAAGCAAATAGTGGACAATATAATCAGGACACAGAGGCGCCGGCGCGTTCACACTTCATATGAAGTGTGCATTTCTCTCTCTTGGCGCGTTCACTACAGCGAAGATGGTGAGTCTGCATCGATTTATGAACTTTATCAACCATTCAAATGTTTCATGCATAATCATTACTTTCGCCGGTTCTTTGCATAGACAGTACAATAAAGGTTCTTTGTGGCAAGCTTTATTTCAGGTGTTGCGTGATATCTCTCCGCGGCCGCCCCCTGTGTTGACGCTTCACACTCCTGTCCAGTTGGTGGCGGTAAATGCACCTTTTAGCTGGTTTGCCAACCGCCATAAAACTCCAAAAGAGGAAGAAGAAAAAATTACTTCCTTTTATACTGAAATGACTTCCTTTTACACTGAAAAGTTCATGCACATCCACATATGAAATCACTCGCATATACATATATACACAACTAAAGCGTTTTATTTTGTATGTATGCGCGAGTGTTTTATGGATGTGTATGTGCGCATCGGGTTTATATGTATGTGCGAGTGTTTATAGGTGTACATGCATGGAAGTTTATATGTAACTTATGTGCGAGTGTTTATAGGTGTGTCTGCGTGCAGCGAGTGTATATGTATGTGCGAGTGTTTATAGGTGTATATGCATGGAAGTTTATATGTATATGCGAGTATTTATAGGTGTATGCGTGCGTCAAGTTTATATGTTTATGCAAGTTATTCACAAGTGTATATGCATTCATTACTAACATAATATGTATTGGTATGGATTTCATATTAGTGTGCACGTGTATTTCATATATGTATTTTGAACATCCAATAGTATACATGTATATGCGAGTAATGTATAGGTGTATATGCACGTGTGTTATGTATGTATTGATAAGCGAAGTTTGATTTAAATCCTACGTGGCGCCTCATAGACAGACCCCCAGGCCCCAACCCCTCAATTTTGAACAAAGGAGTGAGTCAACTCATACAATCAATGCAGATAGATTCATAGACCACATTGCAACACGATTGTGACGTCAGAACAGCAACTTGCACGGCGGGCTCCATAGTAGATCAAGGGCGTTCCATAAACCCATTTCAAGGGTTCCGCCAGTAGTGGGCACTCATGCAACATAAACAATGACGTACATCTGAGTAAATGAGACGGAGGGAAGTTTGCGAGGGAAGAGCGTAAATGTGATGTGGACAGTTTCTCCGCTTTTTAGTTTCGGTTTCCATAGTTACCCATTACTCCCTTGTTAGTTTCTACCTGTGTCTCGTTTAGTTTCTTTGTTTGGTCTGTGTTTATATAACACAGCATATTTCAACTAAAAACGGAAAAATCAGATCTAATGAACGGTTTTGGCCGTTCATTTTCACGACAACGGCATTTTGGGGGCCTGAAACGTTTTAAATTGTGTTTCAAAGTTCTGAAAACAATACCGTTATCGTCTCTGTGTAAACTACCAAAACGCGGATTTGTGAAAACAGTGACATTCAGATTCATGTTCAGTCTATAGGCACGTAGTGTTTCTTTACAAAGTGACATCGCCAACTACTGGCCTGGCAGCAGAATACAGTGCTTTAATCGTTTTCACAGATCTTTTTGACAACGCTGTCATCTGTATGTGAAAAAAGCATAGGAAAATCTTTTCCATTTTTAGTACATAGTTGTTGTGTAACCGTATCCTTAGTTTGTTGTCATGTTTTGTCGGTTCTATGGATTAGCCTATGTTAGTTTGCTTTTTGACTACATTTACTCCTGAAGTCTTTTCAATGTTGTGGATTTATGATAAAGACTGCTTATTGTTACTTCTTTGTTTGCCAAACACGCTGACACGTCCCTGTTTCATTGAATATTTTTCCCTTTTTACATAAAGGGTTAGTTCACCCCCCAAAAAATACAAATCTGTCATCATTTATTAAACTTTATGTTATTCCAAAACTGTATGACCTTTTTTCTGTGCAACATAAAAGAAGATATTTTGAGAAATGTCTTTGTTTTTGTTTTATTGTCCATGCAATGGAAGTCAGTGATCGCTAAAACTGTTTTTTGCTTATTCTGCAGACGAAAGTGAATCAGACAGGTTCAAAAAAGACATGATGAGGATGACTAAATAAAGACAGAATTGTTATTTTTGGGTGAACTATACTCTCTCTTTTGACTGAAAGAGAAAGGCACTCACGGCTTGTTGTATTTGGATTAAGGCTCTCTCAAATTCCAGGAAATCTGGCTAAAACAATTAAATCCATTTAAATATTTTGGTAAGATTAATTATGTAAATTTATTTAAAAGTCCTAATCCAGAAGTCTGGCTCTCTACATTATTTCATCCTCCATGTCTACTTGGATTGAATAGCGAATAAGACTTAAAGTTTATCTAAAGCCCAATAATTCTTTAGTGTGAAGTGGAAAAGTGGAAGATCATCTTGGTAATAATGTGAGCAGTGGACACTTTAACATGTTGTCAACACAGTCGCATACTCAGCACAGTAAGAGCCTAAACTGACTCATATGGACACTAGGCCATGCTAAAACCTGTAAGGAATGCTGCTGTGCAATGCTTCCAACATCTGCATATTGTTATGAATATGGTTTGACATACAGTATGGTGAGAAGGTTTAGGCGTGTTTTATTATGTCATTTCAGTTAGTATTACAGTTAGCATTACTTTATATGAACTCATCCCAGGACTTTGATTATTGTGAAATGCAGCAGATGAAAAATATACACTTGTAAAAAGCTGGCACTGGTAAAAAAAAATATAAAAAAATAAAAACTATAATATAACTAAATCTTTCTTTATGTGCTTTTATTTCATCTGAAGGAATGGCTGTTGCAAGCAGGGTCTAATGGGACCGTGCCAAACCTTGCGACCTGTGAACTGTGAACCTTGATTTCTTTTTGTGAGTAAAACATCAGTCTTTCCTCATTCTTTTAGACTGGGATTCTTTATTCTCAGCATATAAACCACAGAGAATTGTGCACATAAAGGACAAGGGCTTAGACAGTGATATTTTGTTCAGTTTCATATTCTCTGTGGGTTTTTATGGACTGTTCCCTGAGTACGTTCTCATGGGACGGAGCAGTTAAGCACCTTCCCCTCAGGGACTTTCACATCGGAGGCCAGACACACTGACCCCCGCGATGACCCCCGGACTATAACCCATCCTACATGCTAACATTCCTCTATTCCTCTCTTCCTACAGCTTTCAAATAAAACCATCTAGTCATTACCCATTTCCCTCTTCTGTATAATAAAAAGAGCATGACATTGTTCACTTTTGTCCCACTTTTCATGGCTAGTTAGCCATATTCTGCAGGATACATTTCACCTTCGCCTGTGATTTCTGTGCACTCTGTGTTAAGTGTACATGCTCTGTAAATGAGATGGTGCTCTTTTTGGGGGGGATCTATACAAACAATTATATTATTGTATTTAAAAATACAATAAAAATGCAATTCATACATACAGTGACTGTAGAACATATCTTCTATGATGATATGTTTTTAATATTTGCATTAAAAGGATATGATTGTTCTCTCTACGACACTATTTTCTGTTTATCAATAACAGGTCAATAAGTCTCTTGAAATATCAAATAATTTGATATTTTTATGAGAAGGCAATGCTAATAATTCTGTAAATATAAATCTATTAGGGCTGGGCAACAATTAATCGCGATTAATCGCATCCAAAATAAAAGTTTGTTTACACATAATATATGTGTGTGTAGCGTGTATAATTATTTTGTACATATAAATAAACACATGCATGTATATATTTAAGAAATATTTGCATGTATATACTGTATATATATATTAATACATAATTCATATTATATATAAATATAAATATTTTATATATATTAAATATAAATAAATATAATGTGTATATATAATGTATATTTAATGTATATATTAAATATATACATGCATGTGTGTGAATTTTTATATACAAAATAATTATACACGCTACACACACATATATTATGTGTAAACAAACTTTTATTTTGGATGCGATTAATCGTGATTAATCGTTGCTTGGGCCTAATAATACATCTATATATTTAGAAATATATATTATGTCATGTATTCTAAGTCTAAGGAAAATTGGTTACACCAAATGACTGAGCCAATAAACATACATTTTTAACGTTTTTTCAAAACCACATGAAACCAGCATGACTACAAACAGTAAAAAAAAAAAACGTATTCGTCATTGACCAATTTTCTTTAACTGACAAAAATGTGCAGATTTCGATCACTTAGTGTGACATAATGTAATTGACTTTGTGATGAATGGCTGCTTCCGATGGAGTTCTGATTGAATAACCAATAGTAGTGTATGTGTGTGAGACCGACAGAGAGAGGCTACAGGCCTTTATACAGTACATCAGCTGTGCTAGTATTAGAGCAGGATTAGTGCCATAAACTGGGCCACATGCTGCAGTAGAACAGTGGCAGTCACATCCGACCCGGCGCCTTGAATAAAGGGATTAAGGTGCCATGTGGTTCCAGGCCCGAGAGAGAGAGAGAGAGAGAGAGAGAAAGAAAGAAAGATACCATCACACTTTACGACATTGTATCTTTGTTATTGTTTTCCTTAGCCTAGCACATGTCCTTTTATTAGCTAATCTTAGTGCTATGATTTCCATGAGCCACATAAAGATCTTGATCTATAGTCAGATTAGAACAACAATGGCAAACAGTAAACAGAAGATCAGCCTGTCATCAATCCGTCATTAGCAGAGAATGTGCTGGCAATGTTTCCTAAACTAGTGTGGTCCAGGTAACATTTAAGATGTGCCAAATCATTTACAGATCCTAAGTTTAAAAGACCCAGAGTCCAGCAGTGTCAAAGACATGAGCGTCAGTCAACAGAAAGGTCAGTAATCGAACCATTCTTTGGGAATTTAATAAAAGCAGTTGGAGGCTACATTTTTTCACTGATGCTCATGCATCTATTTCACTCGCTTTACAAACTCAATAATGACTTGGCAGGTTTTGCAAAAGCCAGCAAGGTCAACGCTCGACCACCTGTGGATTTCTTTGGGAACGTAAGCATCCCAGCTCTTCATTTCACAGCATATCCCCAGGGATACAAAAGATATACAACAAATGAAATAGGAGCGTCGTCCTGAGTTAATGTTTTTATTAGCTTTAGACTTTATTAGCTGCAGTATTAGCCGTTTTAGTCGCTGCATTATAGACATTACTGTATCCTAATACAAATGGTATTTAATACCATTCCCATGACCTTAAAGCTCTGGACTGGTAGGCAGAAATCAGGCCATAGAACTAGACAAACTGGAATGTTTGGGAAAATTAGTAACACATTAGTTTGTAGTGTCTAACATATTAATGCCGTATAACATGAAAGTTAGCCTTTGGGTACATTTACATCTATTTAAATGTTGATTAATATAAACTGTCCTTTTTTGTTCATGTTCTTCATAACTTTCAAGTGTTTGGAGGTGATTTAAGTTCATGTTCATCATTAATTTGACTACAGAGGAGTTGGACAATGAAACAGAATCATCAGGTTTTAGATTACGATGATATATTACTACGGTGTAGGGCCTCCTTTTGCAGGCCAATACAGCATCATTTCATCTTGGGAATGACAGATACAAGTCCTTCACAGTGGCTAAATGGATTTTCAGAGCACTTCCAGAGCAGTGGACAGGGACTATGTGATGCTAATGAAGGAAAACGTTTCCAGACTTGCTCCTCCAAATTATCCCAAAGTGGCTCAAACGTATTTAGATCTTGTGACTTTGCATGCCATGGCAGTTGTTTGAATTCACTTTCAAGTTCATCAAACCATTCTGTCCCAAGTCTTGCTGTGTGTAAGGTGCCTTATCATGCTCATACACGGCACCCCCTTCAGGGTACAATATCTGAACCATTAGGTGCACATGGTCCTCCAATGGTTCAGCAGTCCTTGAAAGTGATGCACCCATCAAGCACAGAGGGGAACGCCCTGATGTTGCAGCCCAAACCAAGACTGATCCACTTTGGACAGCAACAGTCCAGGTGTTAAGCCTCTGTTGGGATTCTCCACACCATAACTCCCACAGAAGTGTGAAAGACAGTGAAGGTGGACTCATCAGAGAACATGCATGTTTCATGTTGTCCTCAGCCCAAGATTTGCACTGTTGGCACCAAGGAAACTGACATTGGCATTGGCACGAGTGACTAAAGGTTTGGCTATAGCAGCACGACCATGAATGTTGACCCTGTGGAGCTCCTGATGAACAGTTTTGGTGTGCATTTAATTCTGCAGTGAGTTGGGCAGCTGTAGTTTTGTTTTTTTGGAAACGATCTGAGTTAGTGGACATCCCTTTCAGACAGCTTCCTCTTGTGTCTTTATTTAGTTACTCATGTTGGATATGTTCGTTTTTTCGTGGTGGTGTGCCAACATTACAATGGCTGTCATGGCTCTCGATACACCAGGGACTTGCTGTCCTAGATGAGCAAACTAGACATGCACCAACAAATTGTCCTCTTTTGAACTCTGATATGTATTGGCTAGTGTTTCCGTTTCATTGCCCAACCCCTGTAATTATTATGTAATTATTTATAATTTATATAATAAATATAATTATTTTTTTAAATAATTCTGAAACTTCAATGCCATGGGGAATAAGTTACACTTTAGAACGCAGTGTACATTTCACTGCAGGGGTGTGGGTGTGGGTGTGTGTGTGTGTGTGTGGGAGGGGGTAAATATTTTGGTTATAAATCACTAAGGGATGTTTTTTGAAAATGTAAAAATGCAGAAAGTTTTCTGTGATGGTGTCACAAGGCTAGTCTGTGTTTCTGTCGTGTTTCATGCATGTCCCAAGTCTTTCTTTCTGTCTTGTTTCATGTTTAGCAGCCTCCCCGTTATGTTTATTAGTCTGCTAATGTGTTTCCTATTAGCAACACCCTCTTGTTATCTTGTTAGCTTGTTTACCCTTGCATTTAAGCCTGTGTGTCTAGTTAAGTCTTCGTGGGTCCTTAATGTTGTTTGCTGGTTCTTCTGTTCCTGATTCTGTCTTTGTATAGTTTGAGTTGTGTGTGTGCATGTTGTACACTATAGAAATAGTAGGCATAGCAGTGCTATTTTAAACTGCTAATATGCATGTTATAGTGTAAATAAAGAAATAATGGACTGTATAAAAGTAACAAGGAACATGAAATTAATAAGTAATTCTGTGTTAATATGTAGTTGTTGTTTTTTTGTAGCATGCCTTAAATAGATTAATGTCTAACCTCAGGTTGTTTGGTGGATTGTTTTTTTCCCCATATAGTAATAAGTGCAGTTTACTTTTATTCCAAACGCTGTCTAGCAGTATATGTTGACATGCACGTGACTTCAGGAATATAAGGGCAACCAAAGTCCAGGTCACTATGGTGACAACTGGTAGTTATGGCAACCTGACTCTGCAAGGGTGTTCATGAAAGCAGTTCTCATCAGCAGGTATTACAGTGCTATATAGACTGTTTTGAGTTTTCTATCAAATATATTTAAAAATGGATTCACTTAACCATTCCATTTATTCGGTTAGTTGATTGTTCAAGCCTTGGACAAGCATTAGAAATATGAGAATTCTGCCACTGCTGGAAATACAGGCTATAGGATGCAGCAAAACAATTCAAGCAAAAGGCCGAACAATGACCCTTTATTGATCTCTCGTCGCATTTCAGTGGTCTAAGCAGAGTGAGAAGACGTGAGCAGTAATGCATATCTTTGGTGATGAAAAGAGTGGAGGAATGAAAATGAATGTTCAAGAATCTATAAACGTGGAAAGGAATGGAATTTTGGGATCTAGTGGAATGTTTCCCATGAGTCTGAGCTTTGCAATTCACTCATAGAATATCTTCGGAGTAATGCCGTCATTATTAGCCGTCAGAAGCCGGATGTCTCTAAAAATGCTAACATTTCAGGCTAACATTTAACTTTCATGCTAAAAATGTTAATTGAGGAATACATTTTTCATTGATCTTTTGACGTATAAGAGGTCATGTAATGTTAGTCCATAAACCGCTTTTATTGAAACCAAGCTCAGAAAACGACTCGTATTAGATTGAATCACATTTTGATGTCACAGTGCGACGAAAGACAGTCTCTGCAGAAAGAAATCAACGCCTACTTCTACATCATTGTCTCTTTACCCCCGCCCACCGATTCTGTTATGAAACTGCTCCGAGACTTGGAGGTGAAGATCCATACGCAGTATTTATTAGAAGAAGTCAAACAGGCAGGGATCAAATAACAGCAAACAGGGCAATGGAGACAAGGCAGAGACAAACCAGAAACAGGCAGAGGGTCGAGGCAGGCAGCGAGAATCAGAGTCCAGTGAAACAGTCCAGGGTCAGGGCAGGCAGAGAAGGGTCAGCAACGATAAACAATCCACAGGTCAAAATACAGGAAGCAAACACAGGAGGATAACGCTCAGAATTGCAACTAACAGTAAAACAAGACTTCGCGGTGAGAGAATGAGTGAACATGGTAGAAATAGACAGACTAACAGGATGACACAGGTGAATGGAATCAGTGAATGAGGTACAGGTGAATGTGATCAGTGATGATGAGTCCAGGCAGTGAGTATGGGAAATGTAGTGTGTGAGGAAGTGATCATAGTCCTTTGTGGAGCACCCTCTGGTGGCTCTCGAGGGCACTCCAGCTGGTGATCGTTACATAGCCCCCCTCCAATGAGCGGCTTCCAGACGCTCCAAAACTGTCCAGGTGGGTGGTGGTATGGAGGCGGATCCGGGGGCGGGATGGAGGGCCAGGTCCGTGGAGCAGAAGAGGACCTGGAGACTGCGACAGGACGGAAGGCCAGGGCGGAGCAGACAGTCCATCGGGCGGCCAGGGCGGAGCAGACAGTCCATCGGGCGGCCAGGGCGGAGCAGACAGTCCATCGGGCGGCCAGGGCGGAGCAGACCCTTCGGGCGGCCACGTCGGTGAAGACCCTTCGGGCGGCCACGGCGGTGAAGACCCTTCGGGCGGCCACGGCGGTGAAGACCCTTCGGGCGGCCACGGCGGTGAAGACCCTTCGGGCGGCCACGGCGGTGAGGACCCTTCGGGCGGCGACGGCGGTGAGGACCCTTCGGGCGGCCACGGCGGTGAGCACCCTTCTGGCGGCCACGGCGGCTGGCTGGACGGTCTCTGGCTGGACGGTCTCTGAGGAGACCTTTCTCCTCCTCCTCTGGACCACCGGACTCGGGACCAGTGGTGAAGGCCTGGCGTACTTTGGAAGGAAGCTCTCCAGACATCGGGCGAGTGCCTCTCTCCAGTTCAGACCCGAGAGATCGGGGAGCTCCCTCGGGTCGACCTCCTTAGCCCCCAGCCGGTAGCACAGCTTGACTGCCTCATCACCGAGAGAGCAGGAGGCAGCGAGAGGAGCAAACCCCCAGGTATACTGGAACAGATCGCGGCTGTCCAGGGCCAAGGCCGCGATCTGACCGGCGAACTCCCGGTCCATGCTGGGAAGATCTGTGCTGCTGGATTCAAGTGGTATTGCTGCTGGATCTTGGTGTGGCGAAGTCTTCTGTTATGAAACTGCTCCGAGACTTGGAGGTGAAGATCCATACGCAGTATTTATTAGAAGAAGTCAAACAGGCAGGGATCAAATAACAGCAAACAGGGCAATGGAGACAAGGCAGAGACAAACCAGAAACAGGCAGAGGGTCGAGGCAGGCAGCGAGAATCAGAGTCCAGTGAAACAGTCCAGGGTCAGGGCAGGCAGAGAAGGGTCAGCAACGATAAACAATCCACAGGTCAAAATACAGGAAGCAAACACAGGAGGATAACGCTCAGAATTGCAACTAACAGTAAAACAAGACTTCGCGGTGAGAGAATGAGTGAACATGGTAGAAATAGACAGACTAACAGGATGACACAGGTGAATGGAATCAGTGAATGAGGTACAGGTGAATGTGATCAGTGATGATGAGTCCAGGCAGTGAGTATGGGAAATGTAGTGTGTGAGGAAGTGATCATAGTCCTTTGTGGAGCACCCTCTGGTGGCTCTCGAGGGCACTCCAGCTGGTGATCGTTACAGATTCACACGTGATTACTCGACAGAGCATCCTCAAAGCAATCCTCAGAGGATTTCAAGACTTTTTGAAGTGCCAAGTTGTGAAAAAAAAAACTCTTTTGCATTGCCTTCTTTGTGATCCTACCATTAAGAAAGTGTGGATGAAGTTTCAGTCAGATTGCATCAGTAAGACGGTTGTTCGCTTCATTTTACTGTGGATTCGTTTTTAAACAAGACACAGTTCGACACAGGCATTTCAGAGAGACTGAAAATAAAAGATGATGCAGTGGCAACTATTTTTGATCCAACAGTAATTTCGCAACACATAAGTGCCCAGACAGCAACATAGTGTCGGCCCAGATCCGGCCTACATCTGGTACGTGTGGAATCCGGATCTGGGCCGACACTATGCTGCTGTCTGGGTGTGATTAACAGTGTTTTTACCATTTGTCAACATTGCTTTGTCTGTCACGGATCTTTAGATATGTACTTGTTTATTTTATAGCACCACAGTCAAACTGTGAATAGTTGATATTTAGTGTTCTTTAGTTTGCTTCAGCATTTATGGGGTTAATGTGGATTATGGGATACAGAGGAAAGCACGTATAGAGAATGCTGCTTATGTTATTGTTTTGAGCCATTCGCTGTAATCCTGAATAAAAGCTTCAGTTTGTGACATCTTCTGTTTTGTCATTAGTAAGACATTAAAACACGTTTCATTTTATTTAAAAAGCAACACTGCATTTGCCACAACCAGGACATTTAAAGCATAAAGTGCATAATAGGCATAAATGTTTCACATTGCTGGCAAATGTTTCAACTATGTAATAAGACATTTTTCAACATCGGAAGTTCTCAAAACAATTTCACGCTTGTAATGGCGGGGACATCGAAAATGATTTTCATATGCAAAACTGTTACCCAATCATAGCAGTGGGCGTTTACTTCCAAGTCTTGAATGCAGCAAGAGAGGGTCAAAACCAGGATAGAAAACAGCTTATTTCTTCTACATTAGGATGTTTTTTTTTAAATGTAAAAACATTTGATAACATTTCATGCTAACATTTAACTTTCATGCAAAAAATTCAAACAACTTCTTTCCACACCCCCATCTGCTGAAAATAGAAAAATCACTCAGCCACACTATTTGTTCTAATTCAGGGACTGTTAATGACAAAAATCTCAGAAGTTAAAATAGACAAACACACCACTTATGAGAGATGGTCATGTTACTTCACAGCATGCAGGTTTTTGTCATCTCTGTCTCATGACAACAGTTTACGCAAACTACCATGAGGTGAGAGGCAGATATTGGATACTGTGATTGATGGCTGAGTTTAGAACTGCACATGACAGAAAGAAAGCAATGTGTGTTTCTTTTTTATGCATGTTATGTGTGCGTCACTGATGTGTTTTATGTCATGCAGCTGGTCTGCGGTCAGCTGAACGGGTCATTACTGTACACATGACTTCATGTTGTCAACGCCACACTTAGGTTTTCTACACTGAAATATTTTTGTTATTTGCAATATATATGATGACATCAAAAACAAAAAAATAGTTTTATCTTATAGCATCATACACTGTAAAACGGTTCAAGGTGACAACTCAAATGTCTGTAGACCATTGGAACAAAACGTGTCACTGTCTGTTATTATCGTTTGGAAAAAAGCAGCGCACATTTTCTTTAAAATTACTTTTGTGTTTCATGTAAGAAAATAAGTCAACATGAGGGTGAGAAAATGCTGGAAAAAAGTTCAGAATTTGGGTGAACTATTCATTTAAATAAATCTTATTGTTGTGGTTGTCAATATATTAATTGTTATATTATTAACAGGTAAAATAACCTGCATTCTTGCTCTATAATAGCCATAACCCAGTACTAATTTATTTATAGTGCTTTAAAGGAAGACACATCATTGTAACTTAGTCAGATTAATGCGATATCTTTCTCCAACTCATCAGACACAGGGTTTGAATTGTTCATATTCATTTGTGGATTCCAGCTGGAGTGTTTTCAGGAATAGCTTATAATCTTCTTTTGTTCTTTTTTCTTTTTCCAGAAATGAAAAGGCAAAAACTACATTCTATACAAATATGCTGAAATATGATATATTACTGAGGGAGGTAGGAATGCTGAGGCAAGAAAAGGTGGGTGTATTTTTCTCAGCCAATCATATGGCTGTTTTTGTCCACCAAAAACGGTATGTTCCTGCAAGACTTCCTCCAGGAAGATTGTGTTCCTTCAACTATGTTTCAACTCTGGAAACTGCATGTGCTTTCTGGCATTTGTTAGCTTTTTGTCTTAGTACACTGGTTTGGCATCTCTCTGGGGTAATGAGAGACACTTGGAGCCTGGGTATCTCTCTGTATGTATAAAAGAGACAATTGTGTATTATGCGCATTTGTGTGCATTGCATAGTGGACCCCAAGAAGAATTTGGGGATTTAATATACACTTAAAAATTATGAATGCCACTGCATTAAATTAGATATGTTAGTGAAAAATAGTGAATGTGCTGACATTAGTTCTGAGAACAGATCTATAGCAATCTTTGTTTATCTTTTATTTACTATCAGAAAAGGATGAATCGTATAAATAAATGATATGTTATGGATTATTTCCTGTGCTTGATATTGATTATTCACATTTAGATGGTGGCCATGCATTTTCATGCACATCAACAAATGCAGTGGTTTTCAATGGGTTTTGCTATTTTGCATTAAGTAAACACAACCAAAATTGGTTATCATATTAGTCTCATTAGCCATATTAGGAAGTACATTTGCACCAAAATACCACAGTGCTTCTTTGGAATAGATCTAGAAAGCATTTTCTCCTTCCTTTTAAAGGTTGATAAGCCTATATATTCGACTAACCCAACTATGCACGCTTATATCATACGTTGCATGTTATTATTTGCATTTAACACTGTCTTTTCCTTGCTGTCCTTATCAGAACAGACCTGTGAGCCGTTTTGGGGTTGTGACCCTCCAGAGAACCATACACTGCTCTCCACCACAAGTGTTGGAACGGTAAACCGCTCCATTCCATTTCAATCCGGCCAAGCCATACGGATATGTTACAATTTTGATAACGGAGCTCTTTGGATTGTAATACAAATGCAGCAGCCATTGGTAACACAAGAGTTTACAGATGTAATGAGATGTAAATAGGGCATCATTACACACATTCTACCTGCATGTTTCAGCACGGTTGGCATTCAAGGCCGAGGCGGCTTGCAATCGTGTCGTGCCATACCAGGCTCATGTGGAAAAATAACTGAAACCTTTCCTTATAGTTCTTAGAACCGTTCGGCCCGACGGTGGAAAGGTGTCTGAAGTGAGAAATGTGTGTCCTTCAACAGGCAATTTATCCTCACAGCCAGCAGTAAAACTGAGAAAGCGGGAGAAATAGGAAGATAGGGTGGGGGTGTAAAACATACTGTTATACCCTAAGGCTATTTTTATCAGCAGTAGGGCGAGACAGTGTGGGATAATGGCAGGCCTTACTAATCAACAAAACGTATCAGAGGTTATTGAGTTCTTATTGAAATGCTGTAGTATTTAAGCCAGGCTCCATCTACATTCTGAGCGGTTTTGAGATATTAAGCTTCTTTGTAGAGATAGAACCTTTTTGTTTTCTAATAAAGTCCCAAAATGTACACAAAAACATAATGTAAACATCACAATAAATAAGTTGCCACGTAATAAGAATATGTGAATAATTCAATTTAGACATAAAATATATATATATATATATATATATATATATATATATATATATATATATATATACATATAATAGAGATATTATAAATATTATGAGCTCTATTTTGTTTTTCTTATGAGCCAACCAAACAAAAATTGACAGTGTTTCTTATTTATAATGGACCTTTGGTCACTAATAAAAAAAAACTAGCAGAATAATGTACAACAACAAGGATGTAATTGTATCTCTTTATTAATAAAAGAGCCATCATGTTAAGATTTGGCAGTTGCGTATCTGCATATGTCAGCTTTTCTAAAGTTAAGAAGCAATGAACCAGGCGAAAACTGGAAAAACAAACCTAAACAGTGACTTTAGCAGATTGTCTATAAAGGTCTGGAGACATGTGATAGGCATTAACACACTACAGGAGAGAACAGAAAATCAAAACAACATGAAACAAACCTTATATGGTTTATTCCTTTTCCTCGCACAAAGCTGAGACTTGGAATTCAGTGCAAGTTATGGACCACTTTTAGTATGCTTTAGTAAGCTATATGAAGGAAATTATGACAGAATTAAAATGTCCCTCTGATACTGTTATACTTTAGCTGTGTGGATTATGCAATAGAAGCATTTCATCAAACTCAAAGGGTTTTAATTTTAGACACATATTCCGCTGGTGTAATGTAGAAGTGCAGAACATACTTAGGCAGACTGGGGAAGGAGGGAGGGAGTCGGGTTACACACAGTGTGTAAATGTGTCGACCATTAAGTAGGCGTGCTGTGCAAGTGCGGCTCAGGCGAGATTAAACCAGATTTAGGGGACTGCAGCACCTCTCATGTGGGTCATTTGCCAAGTGAAGCTGCCCTACAGACATGTGTCAGAAATCAAACAGCCCTTTTGACTACATTCATGGATTTCACAGTGGTGTGTATGAACCTGTCGAGAATCGTCATTATAAGATTAGTTCACTCCAAAATAACAAATTCTCATTCCAAACCTGTTTGACTGTTTCTTTTTTGTTTCCTGTAAAAATTTTGAATAATGTACTGTTCGCTTTTTTGCATGCACAATGCAAAATCAACATAAAAGTGGTCCAACTGTGTACATTTATTTTGTCATATAATACTGTAGTTTCGTGTGTGGAACAGATTGAAATTTAGAGGAATATTCTGTTTCTGATATGTATCTCAATACAATACAAAAGTTAAGCTCAATCAACAGCATTTGTGGAATAATGGTGATAATCATACACTGTAAAAAGGGATCAGTTGACTTAACTTAAAAAAAGAGAGGAAACCCAGACGGTTGATGGGACCTCATTGACTTCCATAGTATTTTCCCCTCATATGGAAGATAATGTTATACACTCAACCCATATATACCCATACAATCAACTGTTTGGTTACCAACATTCTTCAAAATATCTTTTTTTTTTCAACAGAAGAAAGACATTTCATACAGGTTTGGAACTACTTGAGGGTGAGTAATTGATGACAGAATTTGATGATCCACTTCACAACACTGGTCTAAATGATTCATTCACAAATGAATCATTTATTAGGTTTGGATTTGATGAATAAATAATAAAAGTATATATTCCATACAGCAAATCTCGGCTTTGTGATTAACACGCCTCGCTTACATATCATGATTCAGCTGTTTTATGTATCTCAGCAAATGTCTGGTCCAGCTCTCTGGATTGCCTCCAAGAAACAAAGGCACAGTTCTGCACAGATCTGTAGCATGACCTGACAAGCACATTTGCTTAAATGTGTTGAAAAGCATCTAAACTGAGCTAACAATTAACCATTATTCTGTAAGCTGCATTCCATCATTTCAGTGCCGACGATTAAAAATAATAGATCAGATATCATCAAGTAATTCAGCTCAGTAAGGGTGACGCAGCATTTTACAGTGTGTGCCTTCAGCTACAAGAATAGCCTATGCACAGATGCACAGATGCAGTTTGCATGTACAATTATTCATTTAAGATGCTTTATCCAAAACACACAGTATTTTCAAGTACTATAGAGTAACCAGTTCAGAGAAACTTTCTATTTTTAGCATACGTCTTTTGGGAATCTTGAACTTATCGACCTGACGACTGCATTCAAACACACGCTGTCTAGGAAACATGTTGCCGCACATATTCTTATACAACCTTCTGTAACCCTCTTCTCGTTGGTCTAAGCCTGTTTTTCTTGCTGTCTTGTACCGTTCTGAACAATGCAGCGTCTGTGTTAACGTTATACAGCGGCTGAGGAGAACGAAGAAGAGTGCCAGGTTTTCGAGATAAACGTACAATATCTGGTTTCTCCGCTGATGCCATTCAGGGGCTTTAATTCACAAAGTCTGTGCCTGGACTAGCTTTCCCATGACATGAAAACCTGCAGCATTGTATCGAGCCTTTCTTCCTCTTCCCTGTTGTAAAAGGTCATGTGACTCCCCGGTCGTTTTACCCTGTTTTCTTTGTTTTGCCAGCACTGCACCCACTGTAACAGCACTAAAGTACAGCCAGCTGATACGCACCAACACATAATACTTTGTGTTTTCACCAATCACATTTTATATATTCATAAATCTATGTTTAGATATGAATATATAAATCAGCAAATCAGATGAAAATGACATTGCAGTTGTAAAATGACTCGGCAACATTCAAAGCAGAACAATAAAATGAGATGGCAGGGATATAAAAAAAGCCTTCCACGGCTTTAGAACTGCAGTGTCAGTGAAGACAGTATATGGAGCCAGATAGGGCAGTGAAGTTTATTCAAGGCCATCGAGGTCGTGGCATCTGTGACACGCACAGTGTAGAGACCCAGTGTGTGAGCGAACGCTGTTTTGAGAAAGGAGGCCCCCTGCCTCGACCCATCCGCACATCATGCTCTCTCGCCGTACGGATCCCTGGCACTCAAATCTCTCTCTCAATATCTATGGAATGTAGTGCTTCTGTGAAGTTCACACAGTCTAATACAGAGAAGATGAACCTTATATAAGCAGACCCTTAGGTTTCAAAAAGGATCCCCCGATGAGCGCTAGCACTGTTTATAGAGTGACTGTTCTTATTAACATACAAGCTCTTCACATAAAGCACTGCACCGGACAAAAAAAAACTGTTTAAAGAAAATTAGGGGTTTTGTTTATTAAGGATAATCTGACTGGAATGACTCCGGCTCCATACGGAGACCTCAGTCTTCAGCATATTTCATTACTTGCTGGGTGAGGACATGAACGAAGACCAGGTTTCTGCTAAAAATGAGATGTTGTTTTTTCTGCTCTGCAAACATATTTCTTGGCAATGCAGTGAGTGGTCAGGTATTATTATTATTATTTTTTAGGTCAGGGATGACTCAAAGGCTGAATTTGGAATGGGATACTATACTACTCCCAGATAAAGCATTAAGCAGAAATAGTAAAAGTAGTATTCTAGTTTTCAGCCAGTATCCCTGTGGGGCAAGTTACTTGGTTAAATCATTAAGTTGGCTTGAGAAAGCCAACTTACTGAAATCCTATTTAAACTTATTATTATTATTATTATTCTTCTGACTCTAAAATTTAAACTCTAACTCGTCCTAGAGCTTTAACTCTACAAACTCCAAACTCGGGTCAGACCTTCAAACTGTTCTGACTTAGTGTGCTATATCTTTTCAGACTGATTTGACTTTCAGATTTCTTAAAAATTAATATTAAAAATCATAAAAATCCCATTGACTTTCATTGTAACAGTTCAAAATGAGCCAAGACTACGGTGGCCCAGTAGTCTACACCAAATAAACTCAAATCTAAATTCCCTAAAGCCTTGGACTCAATTAAACTCCCATTCTATATGTACTTATGAACTCTATCTATCTATCTATCTATCTATCTATCTATCTATCTATCTATCTATCTATCTATCTATCTATCTATCTATCTATCTCTTTCTAACTTATCTATCTATCTATCTATCTATCTATCTATCTATCTATCTATCTATCTATCTGATCTTTCTTCCTTTCTAACTAATCTATCTTTCTTCCTTTCTAACTAATCTATCTTTCTTTCTTTCTAACTAATCTCTTTATTTCTAAACTAATCTATCTTTCTTTCTTTCTAACTAATCTTTCTTTCTAACTAATATTTCCTTCTAACTAATCTATCTTTCTTTCTTTCTAACTAATCTATCTATGTTTCTTTCTAACTAATCTATCTATCTTTCTTTCTAACTAATCTATCTATCTTTCTTTCTAACTAATCTCTTTCTTTCTAACTAATCTCTTTCTTTCTTTCTAACTAATCTCTTTCTTTCTAACTAATCTATCTTTTTTTCTTTCTAACTAATCTATCTTTCTTTCTTTCTAACTAATCTATCTTTCTTTCTTTCTAACTAATCTATCTTTCTTTCTTTCTAACTAATCTATCTTTCTTTCTAACTAATCTATCTTTCTTTCTTATCTATCTATCTATCTATCTATCTATCTATCTATCTATCTATCTATCTATCTATCTATCTATCTATCTATCTATCTATCTATCTATCTTTCTTTCTTTCTAACTAATCTATCTATATATCTTTATTTCTAACTAATCTATCTTTCTTTCTTATCTATCTATCTATCTATCTATCTATCTATCTATCTATCTATCTATCTATCTATCTATCTATCTATCTTTCTTTCTTTCTTTCTTTCTTTCTAACTAATCTATCTTTCTTTATTTCTTTCAAACTAATCTATCTTTCTTTCTTTCTAACTAATCTATCTTTCTTTCTTTCTAACTAATATTTCCTTCTAACTAATCTATCTTTCTTTCTTTCTAACTAATCTATCTATGTTTCTTTCTAACTAATCTCTTTCTTTCTAACTAATCTATCTATCTTTCTTTCTAACTAATCTATCTTTCTTTATTTCTTTCAAACTAATCTATCTTTTTTCTTTCTAACTAATCTATCTTTCTTTCTTTCTAACTAATCTATCTTTCTTTCTTTCTAACTAATCTATCTTTATTTCTTTATTTCTTTCTAACTAATCTATCTTTTTTTCTTTCTAACTAATCTATCTTTCTTTATTTCTTTCAAACTAATCTATCTTTATTTCTTTATTTCTTTCTAACTAATCTATCTATGTTTCTTTCTAACTAATCTATCTTTCTTTCTAACTAATCTATCTATGTTTCTTTCTAAATAATCTATCTATCTTTCTTTCTAACTAATCTCTTTCTTTCTAACTAATCTATCTATCTTTCTTTCTAACTAATCTCTTTCTTTCTAACTAATCTCTTTCTTTCTTTCTAACTAATCTCTTTCTTTCTAACTAATCTATCTTTCTTTCTTTCTAACTACTCTATCTTTCTTTCATTCTAACTAATCTATCTTTCTTTCTAACTAATCTATCTATCTTTCTTTCTAACTAATCTATCTTTCTTTCTTTCTTTCTTGCTAATCTTTTTTCTTTCTTTCTTTCTTACTAATCTATCTTTCTTTCTTTCTTACTAATCTTTTTCTTTCTTTCTTTCTTACTAATCTATCTTTCTTTCTTTCTTACTAATCTATCTTTCTTTCATTCTTACTAATCTTTTTTTCTTTCTTTCTTTCTTACTAATCTATCTTTCTTTCTTTCTTACTAATCTATCTTTCTTTCATTCTTACTAATCTTTTTTTCTTTCTTTCTGTCTTACTAATCTATCTTTCTTTCTTTCTTACTAATCTTTTTTTCTATCTTTCTTTCTTACTAATCTATCTTTCTTTCTTACTAATCTTTTTTTCTTTCTTTCTTTCTAACTAATCTATCTTTCTTTCTTTCTTACTAATCTTGTTTTCTTTCTTTCTTTCTTACTAATCTTTTTTTCTTTCTTTCTTACTAATCTTTTTTCTTTCTTTCTTTCTAACTAATCTATCTTTCTTTCTTACTAATCTATCTTTCTTTCTTTCTTACTAATCTTTTTTTTCTTTCTTTCTAACTAATCTATCTTTCTTTCTTTCTTGCTAATCTTTTTTTCTTTCTTTCTTTCTTACTAATCTATCTTTCTTTCTTTCTAATCTTTTTTCTTTCTTTCTTACTAATCTATCTTTCTTTCTTACTAATCTTTTTTTCTTTCTTTCTTACTAATCTTTTTTCTTTCTTTCTAACTAATCTATCTTTCTTTCTTACTAATCTTTTTTTCTTTCTTTCTTTCTTTCTTACTAATCTTTTTTTCTTTCTTTCTTTCTTTCTAACTAATCTTTTTTTTCTTTCTTTCTAACTAATCTATCTTTCTTTCTTTCTTTCTTGCTAATCTTTTTTCTTTCTTTCTTTCTTACTAATCTATCCTTCTTTCTTTCTTACTAATCTTTTTTTCTTTCTTTCTTACTAATCTATCTTTCTTTCTTTCTTACTAATCTTTTTTTCTTTCTTTCTTACTAATCTTTTTTCTTTCTTTCTAACTAATCTATCTTTCTTTCTTACTAATCTTTTTTTCTTTCTTTCTTTCTTTCTTACTAATCTTTTTTTTCTTTCTTTCTAACTAATCTATCTTTCTTTCTTTCTTTCTTGCTAATCTTTTTTCTTTCTTTCTTACTAATCTTTTTTCTTTCTTTCTTTTTAACTAATCTATCTTTCTTTCTTACTAATCTTTTTTTCTTTCTTTCTTTCTTACTAATCTTTTTTTTCTTTCTTTCTAACTAATCTATCTTTCTTTCTTTCTTGCTAATCTTTTTTTCTTTCTTTCTTTCTTACTAATCTATCTTTCTTTCTTACTAATCTTTTTTTCTTTCTTTCTTACTAATCTTTTTTTCTTTCTTTCTTTCTTTCTTACTAATCTTTTTTTTCTTTCTTTCTAACTAATCTATCTTTCTTTCTTTCTTTCTTGCTAATCTTTTTTTCTTTCTTTCTTTCTAACTAATCTATCTTTCTTTCTTTCTTACTAATCTTTTTTTCTTTCTTTCTTACTAATCTTTTTTCTTTCTTTCTAACTAATCTATCTTTCTTTCTTACTAATCTTTTTTTCTTTCTTTCTTTCTTACTAATCTTTTTTTTCTTTCTTTCTAACTAATCTATCTTTCTTTCTTACTAATCTTTTTTTCTTTCTTTCTTTCTTTCTTACTAATCTTTTTTTTCTTTCTTTCTAACTAATCTATCTTTCTTTCTTTCTTTCTTGCTAATCTTTTTTTCTTTCTTTCTTTCTTACTAATCTATCTTTCTTTCTTTCTTACTAATCTTTTTTTCTTTCTTTCTTACTAATCTTTTTTCTTTCTTTCTTTCTAACTAATCTATCTTTCTTTCTTACTAATCTTTCTTTCTTTCTTACTAATCTTTTTTCTTTCTTTCTAACTAATCTATCTTTCTTTCTTTCTTACTAATCTTTTTCTTTCTTTCTTTCTTACTAATCTATCTTTCTTTCTTACTAATCTATCTTTCTTTCTTTCTAACTAATCTATCTTTCTTTCTTTCTTACTAATCTATCTTTCTTTCTTACTAATCTTTTTTCTCTCTGTCTAACTAATCTATCTATCTTTCTTACTAATCAATCTTTCTCTTACTAATCTATCTTTTTTTCTTTCTTACTAATCTATCTTTCTTTCCTTCTTTCTTTCTAACTAATCTATCTTTCTTTCTTACTAATCTTTTTTTATTTTTTTATTTCTAACTAATCTATCTTTCTTTCTCTTTCTTACTAATCTATCTTTCTTTCTTTCTTACTATTTTTTTCTTTCTTTCTTTCTTACTAATCTATCTTTCTTTCTTTCTTACTAATCTATCTTTCTTTCTTTCTAACTAATCTATCTTTCTTTCTTACTAATCTTTTTTTATTTTTTTATTTCTAACTAATCTATCTTTCTTTCTTTCTTTCTTTCTAACTAATCTATCTTTCTTTCTTTCTTACTAATCTTTTTTTTATCTTTCTTTCTAACTAATCTATCTTTCTTTCTTTCTTACTGAACTATAAACTAATTAAACTTTAAACTAATTTAAACTTTAAACTTCTTCAAACTTATTGGTCCAAACTTTCACAAGCCAACTTAAAGTTTGTCTCGACGAACTTTTTCTAGTTACCATTCAAATCATACAAATTCATAAATCGCCACCGCATTAAATTGTTGCGTATTCCTGTGAGATCGTGTTGAATAGGCCTATCACAAAGTGTGTCGAGTGTTAAACAATCAGGCAAAACTATATCTTAAATTCTTTCTTTACCTCAAATCACTCTAAAAACTGATTTTTTTTATATGGGTCTAGTTGTACATGGATGTTTAGAGTAAAAAACTTTATAAATAAGGCAGAACTTTTGTTCTTTCAAGTTCCAGAGGGGTCGTTTGAACTTTTTTTTTTAAAAAACTTGTTATGCTTTTCGGACATTTATTTAAATGACAACAATGGATTTCAATGTGCAAGTTTTTGAAAATTATATCATTATCGTCTCTGTAAACTACAAAAACGTGGATTTGTGAAAACGGTGACGTCAGGCTCATGCGTATTACGTGTTCAGTCTATGCGCATGCATAGTGTTTCTTTGCAAAGTGATATCGCAACCTTAGCCTACTGGCCAGGCAGCAGAATACAATGTTTTTACGAGTTTTGATAATGTTGTCGTCTGTACACGAAAAACGTGAAGGAATTTTTTTCCGGTTTTAGTAGTTGTCCTTTAAATATACCACGAGTGTTACGATTTCTCTTATTAAGCTAATTGTTATACAAGTGGTCCACATGTCCAATGTGAAAACTTTTGTCATTTTTTGACAAATTTTCTATTACCTCATTTGCTGTGTGTAGGCTAATGGATAAGACAGATGGAAATACCTCAAAATGTTCAAATAAAACACCAACTAAACATAATAAATTGATGAGTTTGTTACATAATAAACTTAAGCCAAACTAAAAATGTCTGAATGTCATTAAATATTAAATCCATGACTTTTGCAAGAAAATGGTAGACCTTCTCAGAGAGAGCTTCCTTTAAAAACACATTTGCAAATAAATAATGTCAGACATTTTATTAGAATGTTTCTTCCAAATACTTTTATCCAACTAACTTTTAGAGGATGTAGCCTAAGATTTTCTTTGTAGCCTATACTCTAATAAAATATATCTTCTGTTTTATCATTTTAAACCAGTCAAACTGCTTTTTAAATTTTTGTATCGAAAAGTGCTTGTTTAAAAAAAAGGCACTTGGTTTGACATGATATTTTTTATAGGCTACTATTCATACATTTTAAGGCCACGTGTATAGCCTATTATATAAACTTTTAGATGATATAGGCTTTTAGATGATATAGGCTATTCATCCATAAGACCTGCTGTATAAATCTAAATTTCAAAACCTCACTCTCAAGAGAATAGATAAATATTTTTTCCAGCACATTTCCGATATGCAGTCCACGCCACGCCCAATGACGCGGTCTTGGAACTTCCACCAAACGCCCGCGTCTTTACGCCGCTTATTCACTCCACGCTGCCAGCAGCAGTCACACGAGGAGAGAGCAGAGACAATCAACTCACACCAAAGACTCCTAGCGCTTTAACAATCACTCTCCGGACACCAGGAGACCTTCAGACAGCACAATGACAGAAGAAAAGATCTCCATAGACGTCGTAAAGACGTCCAACGGTGAAGCGCACATAGACGACCCGACCGGCGTCGCCAATGGCTTGAGTGACCACAAGATGAGCGCGCCCGAGACAACCGGACAGAAGCTGAAACGGATCGCCATGGCCAATCTGCTGGTCATCCTGACAGTGTCAGCGGTCATCATCGGCGTGTTCATCGGGCTCGGCGTCCGCAGCGCCGGGTTGAGCCGCACTCAGATCATTTACTTCGGGTTCCCCGGTGAGCTGCTCATCCGCCTGCTCAAAATGATCATTATTCCTCTGGTGGTCTGTAGTCTGGTGTCCGGGGCTGCCAGCATTGACCCCAAAGCCCTGGGCAAGTTGGGCGGCTGGGCGATGCTTTTCTTTCTGGTGACAACTCTGATCGCGTCTACTATCGGCGTTATTATGGCGTTCATTATAAATCCTGGTGCCAATGACGGGAAAAAACTATCCCTCAATACACTGGATGGCAGCGGTGTTCCCGAAGCCAAAGAAGTCATCGATTCGTTTTTAGACTTGATAAGGTGAGTCAACTATAATTACCTGACGTCAAACTTAGTAAACCGGTCCGAAAATTTACGCCACGTGTTCACACATTGAGTTTTTGATTCAGAATCAAACCCTGTTTCTAACTATTTCATGTTGTTTAATTTCCTTTAAACGAATGAATTATGACGTAAAGGCAGCTTACGACCTGGGTATTTTTCTTTGAGTCGGATCTTTTCAATGATTGAATGGTCCTTTTCCATGTTTGAACGTCCTGAGCATTTCGTTCAGGAGTCGGACTGAATCGTAATGTACAGGCATCAACGCGTATATAAAACACATTTGGCATTAAAAGCAGTTTTTCATTCAAGTCAAGTGCAAACACATTTTGAGCTGAGGTTGAAAATAAACACCGTTATTAAAATATTTAAGTAATGCTTAACCGTAAAATGCTACCGCAATATATGGCTATTTGTGCCGTATTGCAATTTTAGAGCATTTAGGTCATGTCAGCGACCACATGATGCAAGAAGAGATGAATGTTAAGTATTCTACCTTTATAAGCCAACCGTTCGAAAGAACCGATTCGAACTCTCCATTCATTTGCCAGCGTAGCTTTGACAAACAGGAAGAGGAAATAACGCATATTTACTTAAAAGTAAATATGCCAAGACCAAGAAAGGGTTGAAACATTTGTGATATTATGTAACTATAGTAAAACAATTGTACAACATCTGTTAAAAAAAGTTACTGTTCTTGCCAACATAAAGTGAATCGGAGCATTCACCGTCTGGCGACATGTATGGGGAAAAAAGTCATTACTGCTCAGGAGCCGCCTTATGTATGTTATGTTTTTAAAATGAACCTTTTTTTTAATTAACGCCACTTATTTTTTCATCGACTTTCGTACGTACATTCATTCAGTGACATTGTTTTGACTATCTATAGCGTGGGTTGCGTGACGTTGATCGCCATGTGCTGTAAACGGATAGTAGAATTGCATCAGCTGCGTTGCGTCGTTTAATCCGCTCTGAAGAGGACGCAGGTTGATTGATGGTCAGAGTAGATGTGCCATTTACCCTTCCCTTTTCTTTGTGTGGTTTCCGCAACTCATGATATGAGTATTTTTAGTCCACTAAATACCTATACTACTTTCCTTTGTATTATGACATTTAAAGGGGGAGAATTTTTTTTAACTCAAAATATGTCACTAAACCACGACTCCTGACCCTAGGGACAAGCCAATTTCATGGTACTGACCATGTTCTACAATATATTAAAAAATGGTTTGCAATATAACTGTCTTTCATATGTTTTATTAACAATAAAACTTCAATTAAAACAAAAAATAATATTTTGTGTCATTATCTGACACCTTTAAGTGTTTTTCCTGGTGGTTAAGGCCGGGACAGGAAAGCCACCATTTTCGTCGAATGACCCATAAACAATTACACAAATTATATATTTTTTCTTCAGCGGTGCATGAACCTATAGGCACTTAGTTATTACAATTAATAGACATTCTAAGGAAAATATGTATTTATTATTTGAACAGAGGAAAACATCTTGCATTCCATAAGAAATGCCTAAAACCGACAACGGCTGGGCTTTTTGGGTTGGCCCTGTTGTCTTGTAAACAGGTCAAATTGCATCATGTGTTTTACAGAGTGATGTGAAGAGGACACTGTGTTCTCATTTACCTACAAAAACAACAACAAAAAAAGTTTTGTATACCATTTATAAACCTTCTAAAAATTTCACCAGACAAGCATTTTCATTAGAATATTTATGTAAAATGTAAATATTTACACTGACACAAATTAGGGTGACCTGACCCAAGAGAAACAGGGTTTTCCTGTTTTTGGTGAACTGTCCTAGGAAATGTAAGTCGGCCCAAAAAGTGAGATATGAAATGTTGTACTTTATACCTTTTGCTTTTTTATTTATTTATAAATATCACACAGTCATTTCAACTCAATACCTAATTTGTTTAGATCCCCATTCAGGTCCCATTTTTTTATTAATAGATAACCATTTAAATAAGGTATAAAATATTGTTTTAAACATCCAGTTATCTGAGATGCAGTGGTTCTTTCTCTGCATCTCATTGCTATTGATTCCAGATTCCAGTTTCAAGACTGGGAAAGGAATAATGGTTGATTATTCTTGAGGCCGGGTTTCAATTGCTAACAGTCATTCATTCATTCATTTCCACATGACTGAAGGAGCTAAAAAGCCAAAGCCTGTTTTATAACAGCATTGAGGCTGCTTTAGGTTAATGCAGTTTAATAACTTCTAAATCTAACAGAAGTTAGATTTTCTTTCCACTACAATTCTGTATGGGGGTTTATTTTATTTTTTCAACCATAACAGAAAACTGCTTCATCATGCATTTTCTTGTTTCATACTTTGACCAATTCCTCAGAATACAGAAGTTATCATTCAAAAGAAAAAGGTTTGTCTACATGTGTTGGGATTCCTAATTTAAAGCCAAACTGAAACGTATACATGTGTTGCTCCTGTGTCTCCAGGGAAAGTCAACGAGGTGGCGTATGCTTGCCACATGAGGGCCACACACACACACACACACACACACGTGCAAACATGGACAACAGAAGTAGGGTTAATTTAGGCAGCTGATGTAGCTCATGTCATCCATTAAAGGGTCTTCTCTTGGAGTTTCACTGTGAATAAATCCTGCCATACAATCACAAGGACCTCTGCGGATCCTGCTGATTTCACACTCTTGTACACACGCAGTCAGACAGTCTTTTTATTGAAAGTTTACAAACAGCACGTTCTGGCATCAGTTTTTGTAAGCTGTTTCAGTTGTTTATCTGTAGTTGTGTTGCCTTATCAGGTTGTCTAAGGCAAGACTGACAACAACAACAACACGTGGAACAAGACCTCATTCCACCCTATTACTCAAAATATATAGTTTATCTTAAAGGTTAAGCGAGTCCTGATGTTGCAAACCTGTGACCTTCTTTCTTTGTGGAACACAAAAGAAGTTTTGAAAAATGTTCACGCTGCTCTTTTCCAGCGAATGAGCTGTTAAGTGTGAAAAAGGGCCAAAAACCACCATAAAATCGTGATCTAGACAACTCATGTGCTAGGCTACATCTTTTCAAGCTATTGTTTGGTTTAGCCAAACAGACTGAAATTGAAGTAATATCACTGGAAATCTAGCTTGACAGCTATGATCACCATTCACTTTCAAGGTATGGAAAAAGCAGCTTAAACATTTGGTTTTACTGAAGAAAGCAAGTCAAATGCGTCATGGAATGTCATGATGGTCAGTAAATGATTAATTTCTAGGCGATTTGTTCCTTTAATCCATTTGTGTGTGCTTTATGTACAGTGCATGTGAAATCCACCCCCCCCGCACAACTGGCCTTTTTTTGTGTAAACTGAGTTTTTTTTAGACTGGGCAAAGTCAGAGTGTAGTTATATTTATCTGTTAATAGTTAATTTTAATATGTAAGCAAACACTGAACTTGATAAATCTTTGATAAAAGTTTTGTCAAGGTGTGTGTTGAGTGCCACGTTTCATCAAGGTCCTGTTTGACTTGTCTCCCTTTTTACACGCCTTAGTAGAAACTTCCATCACGCCTTACGCCTTACAGTCATTTAAATTGTTGACATATTTGTAATTGCATGGTATTAGTAGTAGTTGTAAATGATGCCTAAAAAGCTTTGGAAACCTGTGACAACATTTGGGTGCAACAATCATCAAATGTTTCAATGGCGTAAACTGGTGTTACCAGTGGTTCTATGCAGGTTCCTCCTGGTGTTTTGTTCATAAAGAGTTTTGTATTTATCTTAAGCTCTAACTTTCTTTGGTTTCACTTGGACAAAGAGTGGCATGTTAACATCATCCCAGGCATGATTGTTCCATCCGTTTTTTTTTTGTTTAATTTTTTTTAATTAATGTTTGTCATTAATCCCCATCTCCAGGCAGGTCCTCGTGCTCATCTAGTTCTCCTCCATTAGTGGGTTATAGGGGTGGGAGGTAATGTGTGGAATTGGGATTAGTGGAGGGATATAATCGGACAAAATTTTCCAAGAAATTTCCCGCTCAGAGATTGGCTGGTCAGGTCTGTGAGGATTTTTATAGCCGGTGAGCTGAAACTGTGGCTCGAATTGGATATTTGTTCTCTCACGACCTTGTTCTGAATAGTGTTTGCTAATACCCAAAGTATAGTTAAGTGTTGATGTGAATACTTGGCTTAATGCAAAATATACTCAATTTGATAGTGGGGTTGTCAAAAATATCGATATTTCGATATGTATCGATAGTTTCAGATATGTCAGTGTTCTAATACTCCTTTTCTGCAGTATCGATACACCGATACCAGCTGCGCGTTCCCTCTCTCTTCTCTCCCACGGTGAATTGACTCACACCAGCATCCTCACTCACGCTTCTCATTCCCTCCGGTTGAATGGTGTTTGTATTGCACATCATTTTACTCATTCCCTCAGGTTTCCCGCTCACACTAAAAGTGCACCACTAACCTATACAAGCGGCACTATGTGTGCACATAAAGCCACCTCTCAAACAGCACACCAAATTGTGGCTTATTGCACTTAAATGGTCAAACACACATCGTCAAATTGCCAGTCTTCAGTTTTGGAACGTAAATAGCGAGAAAACGCATGTTGTGTAACAGTATATTGGATCGGTGCATAAGCTCTTATAGTGATGGTATCTTAATAAACATGCTGCTCTTGGCTGAGTAACTTTAATTGTGAGCATTAATCTGTTTTTAATTTGTACAATGTAAACTATCCTGTTGTTTTACATTTGGTTAATTTCTGTAGTATTTCTTACCCGAGTCCTACTGTTAGACCCACCTGAAAACCATGTTTATTTCATTTGTCTCTTTATTCTAACCTATTGTATTTGTTTATGCTGTAAATTTAGTTCAACTATTCAAATAAAGCCTCCCTGTGCTGTGTGAGAGCCATTTAAACAAAGCTACCCAAATGATCCAAAAATAATGAGTATGGCGGCATATAGCAGTTTTCCCTGTAGTATCAAAACTAGATTGATATTTTTCAAGGTCAATTTATCGAAGTTGGAAATTTCAGTATCGTGACAGAACTATTTGATAACTTGTGCAAACGCAGGCATTCAACGCAAACACACTTGAAAGTTAGGCTGCTTCTTTGTCTATTGTCTGCACTGTTTATCTTCAGAAGATATGAGAGGAAAAATGTCTTTGTCCTCATTTAAATCCACTTACACAAATGCTCATTAGTGCAAATAACTTTCCAAGCGCAGTAGGCATGTACTATGCTGATGACCACATTTGTCACGTGCCAGGTATAGTCAGGTACATAGAAAACGCTTAAACTGAAGTATAATTTTGTTTTTAGTGAATGCGAGATATGAAAATGTCGTCTTCTGACATTAACTAGTTAGGCTTTGTTTGATTTAATTGGCTGATTCATTGATATCTTATTTTAAAGTATGTCAGTTATTAATTTCTACCTTTCTCCTCCTTTTCAGAAATATTTTCCCGTCTAACCTGGTATCAGCTGCCTTTCAGTCGGTAGGTTTAACAAGATTTGCTTTAACATGAGAAGAAGCAGATGTGTTTTATGTGATGTGAGGTTATGATTCTGAACGTTTCTTCTCCACAGTATGCCACGGGTTACAAGTTTGTGAAGAATGATACCAACTCATCCACCTTCTCTTTGGAAAAGGTAACAAGTACCAGATTTACCTTAGGATTGTCTTGAAACTCCATTTTATATATTTATAAAAATGTATCTAATATAAAAATATTTAATGTTTAAAAAAATCTATTCTGTAAATGCATAGATTCTTTTGTTATAAAATAAAATAAAAATAAAATAAATATTTATTCTAGATAAAAAAAAAAATCTAGATATTCTAGAAATGTATTAAACATTTAAATATTAGTGGTTGAATGTCATTAAAAAAAAAAAAATTATTCCCCTTTTTTTTTTAATTCAGTCATTTCTCTTTTTGTTTAGGTTCCAGTTGGCTCAGATGTGGATGGCATGAACATCCTGGGTCTCATCGTGTTTGCTATGGTATTTGGGGTGGCCTTGAGGAAACTTGGAGAGGAAGGAGAGATCCTTATTAAGTTCTTCAACTCTTTCAATGAGGCCACCATGGTGTTGGTCTCCTGGATCATGTGGTGAGGGAAAATGTACTTTTTTTTGTGGTTAGTGATTTTTGTTCCCAATTTGTGGATCGCGGTGTCCTATCCATTCATCTCTTTGCTTCCGTCAACCCATATCTCAATGTCTTCCTGTCTGAAGGTATGCACCACTGGGTATCATGTTCCTGGTTGCTGCTAAGATTGTGGAAATGGAGGATGTTGGAATGCTGTTTGCCAGCCTCGGGAAGTACATTGCATGCTGCGTCATTGGCCATGCCGTCCACGGTCTCGTCGTCCTCCCGCTCATTTACTTTGTGATTACACGGAAGAACCCCTACACTTTCTTGCTGGGATTGGTCACCGCTTTGGCTACTGCCTTTGGAACGTCCTCGAGGTAAATGAACAGCAGCTACTTACACTCTTCAAAATAAAGGATCATATTGGCATCTATATGGGCTTTTGCACTGAGTAGCTAAAGGAACTCGTAGGAGTGGTTGAAAACATTCCCTTAGGATCATTTTCCTGGCTGCAGTCACACCGCCAGTAGGAACTCAGAAGTGACGTAAGCCGTCACTTACGTCCTGCCACTCTGGGTGTTGTGAGGGACTCATAATTTAATAACTGCACATAATCTAATAGGCATTGCATTATTATTGTCAAAAAGAAATCATAATGTAAAACTTTTCTCAATGTAATAAAATCTTAAGCTCATAATGTAATTTTTTTACATTGAGAAATTGTATTACATTGTAAAGTAATAATTGAAATAGTTTTAAAACAAAAAATATTAGTATTCCCTTACAGTACATTTAAAAAAAATCTAAATCCAGTCTTAAACTATCTGCGAAATGCATCAGATTTAAATATTCATGTGATTATTATTTTTGTTGTTATTAATTTTTTTTTCAAACAAAGCATTGGTATTCCTTTACAAAAATCTAAGTCCAGTCTCAACCTGCTTTTCAAAATCCTCCAGATTACTGATACTACTACTAGTAGTATGAATTTTCAGTAAATGGGTTTTAATTTTTTTGGGTAAACTATCCCTTTAAAGGTTAACTGATCTATAAAGTGTATGTTTTTGGTTTGTCCAATTTTAATGTCATGAGACAACGGCTTTTAGACAAACTTAGAAATACATTTAAAGAATTGTATATACAATAGCTTTGTCTTTTATCTGAATTGAATTTTATTAAAATGGTTATTTATTGTATTGTTTGTTCAATGTTGAATCTAAATAGCCTATCTCCTACGTAAAAGCCTGTGAAGCTGATGGCAATAATTAAGGAATAATTGACTCGCAAAGAGGTAATGTGGTTACACCTTGGGTGTGGATTCTTTTTTTTTTTTTCTTTTTTTTTTCCCTAATAATTCCATGGCCCCGAGTCAATTATTTCTCTTATACTACGGTTACCACACCTCAAAACGTTAAGATGATGTATTTCAAGACATTCGTGTGTAGGATTAATTTCGTATGCATCTCACCCCAAGCCTCCGTTGCTAATTCCAAAGCGTCATTTTAGAGCTATTAACAGAGGAGGACAGATGGAGTTATTAATGCAGTTGTATATAGAGAGAGTATGTGCCGTCAATACAAGACCTGCCTGGAACTACTTGTGCTGTTTCCTTGAAAATAATTGCACACCTCAGGTTCTAGCACACCTCAGGTTAGTCAACCAATCAGATTCCAGCATTCAACAACCCTGTAGTATACATTCAAATTCAACATGTATGACGTCGCTACTTCCTTTTGGGACCTCTATTTTTAATTTTTAGTTTGGGTATGTATAAAAAAAGCCTGGTATTTACATCCGTCTTGGATCCAAACACAAGTATCATGCACCTCAGCTGTCTCCTGTGATCAGATTACTAGCCTATTAGATTTGATGTTTTATTACACCACGTTTAATTTTGATTACTCGCCTTGTTTTTATTTGATTTAATAAATGAGTTTTGCATATGCATAATTAAGCAGAAAATAACCATCAGCTCTTCTGATCAGCTCTGCCACGTTGCCCCTAATGATGAAGTGTGTGGAGGAGAACAACGGTGTGTCTAAGCATATCAGCCGCTTCATCCTGCCCATCGGAGCAACCGTCAACATGGACGGAGCCGCCCTCTTCCAGTGTGTGGCTGCGGTGTTCATCGCTCAGCTCAACGGGATCCCGCTGAACTTCATCCAGGTCATCACCATCCTGTGAGTTCATTGGATGTTTTTTATAGTCATCTCCGTACTCTACTTGATTGGCAGATGTTGACTAACTGTTATTTTGCTTTATAGCGTGACTGCAACGGCGTCTAGCGTGGGAGCCGCTGGGATCCCTGCTGGAGGAGTGCTGACGCTGGCCATTATTTTAGAATCAGTGGGTCTACCCACCAACGATCTGTCGCTCATCTTGGCTGTGGACTGGCTTGTGTGAGTATCGGGTTTAGATGTTTTTGTGGGGTAAAGATAAGGGTGCTCCGATCAGTGGAAGCTGTGTTGTCCGATCACCAAAATAAAAATAGTACTATTCTTTACAATAATGTATTTTAAGTATAAAAAATAATTAAGAGATGAGAAAGTATCGTGAATTGACAACTCTTATTTATTGGAAAGCAACATTTCCATTCCCTCTCTTAGAGGTGATTAGGAACAGCTTAGAGCTTAAAGCATTACTGTGAAATAAATAAAAAAAATAAAAAAACAGAACTGTCTTTATCAACAAAGTAATCAAATGTAAAATAACACTGCACAGTCTTCACTGTATGAAACAAATATAGATTAATCCTACTAAATCTACTAAAGAGTGACGAGTGATTTTCTGTCTTTTGTTGTTTGATTAACATTAAAGGTTGTATCAGTGATTTCAGGCCCAAAAATAAATGATCACATTCATCTAATCTTTCCTAACGATCCGCTAGCTGCCCGCCCCATAAGCAGGCTGTCAAAAAACCGCGTCTCTGTAGGCAGCCTAGGCTCTGAGATCTGCACACAAAAACAAATGGGTACAACCACCACTTAAAACCAAATAAACAGGGTTTCAACCAATCACCGACAAGGGGTGGTTTTTGTGAGTTTTTGAGCTCGTGCACGGCTGGACGCGAAGTCGGAGCAAAACCCGCCTCTGTCTGTGATTAGAATCAGTCTTGAAATACATCATCTTAACGTTTTGAGGTGTGGTAACCGTAGTATAAGAGAAATAATTGACTCGGGGCCATGGAATTATTAGGAAAAAAAAAAAAAAAAAAAAAAGAATCCACACCCAAGGTGTAACCACATTACCTCTTTGCGAGTTAATTATTGCCATCACCTTCACAGGCTTTTACGTAGGAGATAGGCTATTTAGATTCAACATTGAACAAACAATACAATAAATAACCATTTTAATAAAATTCTAATCAGATAAAAGACAAAGCTATTGTATATACAATTCTTTAAATGTATTTCTAAGTTTGTCCTGATAAAAGCCGTTGTCTCATGACATTAAAATTGGACAAACCAAAAACATACACTTTATAGATCAGTTAACCTTTAAAGGGATAGTTTACCCAAAAAAATTAAAACCCATTTACTGAAAATTCATACTACTAGTAGTAGTATGCAATGTACGTCCGTGTTTTACTCGTTTGCACAGAAAGCCGCTTGAGGAATAGTATCAATTTCGCGGCTTTGTGCAGTTTTAGTAACTCTTTATTATCATGCACCTCCTGAAGTTAAGCAACAGTAGACTGTATTATACTGATCTAGCTGATTTGGGCGTTAAACTTGGGCTTTTAGTGAGGAAAGAAAGAGCACCACTGTGAAGGAAAGAAATGCACTTTATTCTTGCTGTCATTGCTGTAGGGTTACTATCGTTGCAATGACTCTGCTCTCCGCAAAATTTATTTTTATTTTTCAGACATCTGGTAGAACTGCCAGATCGGTGAATGAAGTGAAACAATTATGCGTAGAAAAATTGTCTCAAGTTTTGCGTCATCTGATCAGCCTTTATGGAGACCACTGATCAAAGTGTATAAAGCTAACGATCGGCACCCGATCAATCAGAGCACCTTTAGTTAAAGAGAAAGTTGGTGTGGGAAAGCTGAATGGATAGCCATTAGGGAGGAGAACAAGAATTGTTTGTATTAAAAGGCATTATATTATTGCATCCTCATTCTCATTTTTGAAACCATGAGGATAATTGGCTTTTTTTCCCCCTTCATTTAGCGATCGCACTTGCACCGTCATCAATGTGGAAGGTGACGCCTACGGAGCAGGTCTTCTGCAGTTTTTTGTGGATCGCACCAGTAAAAAGGAGGGGGTGGAGCTAAGTAAAGTGCGAGTGGAGGAAGAAGACCCCGCCTCCAAGCCCGAAAGCTCTCCACTCATCGAGAAACAGGGAAACTTTGAACTGGAAGAGGTCGCTGGACCTAAACCCTGTGACCAGGAGTCCGCCATGTAAATTTGCACAGTATTTTAAGAAACTTTCCTACCCTACCTGCCTGATCTCACTAAATCAGTCGCTGCGTCTACGCGGTGACCATGGGAGAGATGGCGGTTTAAATTAAGACAGGACAAAGACTACATGCTTTTTGGCCCTCATCTAAGCCCAGCTCTTTATGAAAAGAGTCTGCCAAAACTTATGCACATTTAGATGGAAAAATGCTTGAACAATTATTTATTAGATGCTGGTCAGACATTTTTGATTTTTTGATTTTTTTTAAAGATTTTTTGATTTTTTTTTTTTTTTTTTTAGTCTCATTTCTGTTTTCTTTACTCCTTTTATATTATACAAAAAGTCAGTCCGGCCTTTTAAAATAATATTTTTGTTGTTATTATTATTATTATTATTATTATTATTATTATTATTATTATTATTATTATACATGCCCTGATAGTTCTGATTATATGCTCCTAATTTAAAACGCAGATTTCTCTCAACATCTTTTTCATGCAAAATATCTCTTAAAAAGCCAAAGTACCTTCAGAACCTCTGCATCCTTTACGGTCTTATCAACACACCAAATAATACGTTTTAGGTGGCATGCTGTTCCATTATGCCGCTTTGAAATACCTCTGAGTGCCGATTCCCTTTAAAACACCTCAGGCTCCTCAGATGTTGGCCCATTTAACAGGTGCCGATATCTTCACTAAACTCTTGCTGTTAGAGGAGCCACAAGAAAGGTGTAGGAAGTCTGAGAGTTAAGAGCTGACATCTTTGTCTTTATGCAGACACCATTACGTTTTGCTGCTTCCTTTTTGGGGTCAAGTTGATCAGACAGGAACACTAGCAATTTTTGTCTTTTGTCTTAAAGCTCCAAGGCTGTTCACACAAGGCTGTGGAAACCTGTTGGTGAGAGAGTGCTGGTTGATAAGAAACTCTCTGTGGTCAATCGGTGTAAAGGTTCCGTTTTGATCAGTTTCAGAAGAAAGCCATAGATTACAACATGAATCCAGACAAGTGAGGGTTTTTTTAAATATATAAAGCTGTAGGAACATGTTAGATGTTACAAAAACTGTTTTTTTTCTTCTCTTTTTATTGCTTAAAGAATGTGTATGAAAAAACTACTGTTTGCGTATTATTTTTTTGTAATTTTTTTTTTTTTAAAGAATTCGGAAATGAAGTATACAATTTTGTTTGCTTTTTAAAAGCATACTCTGATATCTGGTTGTTGTTTTTTTCTTGTTTTTTTTTCTCTTTTTTTTTTCTTTTTCTATGCATGTTATTGGAGGAGAGCAATGAAATAGGAAAATATGAAATGCCTGCCATTTTCTAAAGTTAGGGAATAATGTGGAGGAGAAATCCGGCAGAATATTCTGTTAATACAATTTACTGGTGAATGTTTAACTGTAACTAGTTGAAATGAATTGCTTTATTCTAAATTTCCTTTTTTATGGAAATGTTTTATAAATGTACAACCTAAACACACCAGCAGAAGGAAAGTACCAGGCGACGGGGTGCGAGACATTCGCCAGTGTACTGTACGTTGACCAAATGTTTGTCACAATGACGAAAAGAAAGTCGACATAATAGCACATTTCTGTAGAAATCACTTAACTTTGACTCCCATTTAATCTGTGTGCGGATAAATCCGACCAAAGAATAACATTACTTTATGTACTTGCCATCATTTTAGTTGGGTGTTCGGTGCTTGTAGTCTGCACTATTATCTATCAGTCTATCATTTTCGTTCCGTTAGTGCTCAAGTTGTATTATTTCAATTCATGCACGTGTTCTGTATGACAGACTTCACTCCATTAAAAGCCCGTAGTATGCGCAGTACTGTAAAGGCTTCTCATTCCAGGTGGCTGTAGTGTAGCTGCCCTGTTGATGCTGATGTGTAGGTTTAACAGGTGGTTGTATCATAAATGGTTGTGTGATGATGTCATCAGCGGAGCCAAAAAGTACTGTTAAGAGAACCAGTGAATGTACTCCACACTGACTGCAGAATAAAGACTTTCTTCTTTTTTTTAATAATTCAATGTTGTCTTTCTTATGAGTTCCCAGCCAACTTTACATGGTGGGGCCAATGTAGGCATGGTAAAGGGTTTAAGATATGGGCCCCAATGTGTTTGGGGGCTAATTCAGATAGGACCAAGATGGAAATCATGGACAACCCCTGTGTACAGGCTATATAATAAAGCTACTCTGACTGGCTCTGAAACCCATGTAGGGCCCATACTGGGGCTGATTCAGATAGGGCTGACATGAAGCCCATGGACAAACCCATTTAGGACTCATACTGTCTGTGACTAATTCAAGATGGAACACATAGATAAACTGGGGCTAATTTAGACAGGGCTGACATGGAACGCATAGATAAACCCCTTTGGGGCCCATACTGGGACTAATGCAGACAGGGCCAAGATGAAAAACATAAACCCATTTGGGGCTCAAATACCCAACATGAAATGTTGTCTGGGAAAATCACTAAAATTAGGTACATATTGGGTGCCAGATGATTTTGCAAATAAAGTGTAACCACTTGTTTGTTTGACTATCATATCTCTTATTGTCTGTATTATGTTTATTATACAGCTCTCCAGAACACTAGCTGCTGATTTCCATGACTCAAAAAATCATGTCAGTGCATTTATTTACTTGGCAAGAAGCCCTTTAGTGAGTAAGATAATGTACAGTCAGCTGATCATTATTGCAAAATGAACGCCTTTAGGGAATACAAGACTCCTTAGCCTCTAACAATATTTTAGGCTGATTTAGAATGAATGAATTATCATTTAAAACACGATACTGCTGTAAACAAAAGCAACTGGTTTAGGAAGGCTTTAAAGATTTTCCCCAAAGTTAATATTGTAATGCAGCAAGTTCAACATGTTTGAAGATTTTATGGCCTACTGCGCCACCTTGTGGTATTTTGCAGTAACTATATTTCCACTTGTCCTGCAACATCAGACACCATGAACACCAAATTAAAACCTCAAAAGTAATTCCATGTGATTTATTTCCAGACATTTGAAATGCATTTACATGTTAAGACACAGCAAGTGGTAAAGTTATGTCATTGTTTGTTTGTTATTAATCATTTAAATATTTCATGGACATTATGTACGTAATGTAGGCTACTATACAGAACATTAAGAAGCACATTTGTGTGAAACACGGTGCCAAAACCAAACCTAACAACATCAAAAAACAAAAGAATAGAAAACAGTTTAGGTAAGATGTTTTAGGTAAAACAGTCTGACAGTCAATACAAAAATGTAAACATCAAAAGTGTGATTTTTTTTAGCATGCAACTTATGTAAATGGAAAATAAAAAAAATTCATACAGCATGAAAATCAAAACAAATATCAGTCTAAATTACCTGGTGCAAGTATCATTAATAAAGTGAATAGGTGCATGAAGCAGTAGCTGCTTTTCAGATTTACCAAAAAGTCATGGATTCCAGCCTCTTTCAAACTCAGCTTGCACGTCTGCGTATGTCAGTGAAAACATCCTACACTCTACAAAGTTCATAGTGGTATAATAATGACCATACATCTGAAAAGCAGTGGAGTTATTTCAAGGTTTAAATGAGCTGCCTGGGTTATTAAATGGTTCACTCGTGGACCTATCAGTAGGTGGATATCTAATCAGTTTTTCATGTTTCTCTTGCAATCAGTTTAAAAAAATACTAATTTTTGTTATGTTTAATTACTATAGAAATGGATAAATTAATATTATGTATTATAAAAAAAGAAGCTAAGACCTTTACGCCATTTTGACATTCCTAGGATTCAGTAGTGTAAAAATTACATACTTAGACTTTCAGAACTTTTATTACCATCGTCACATACAGTATATTTAGACTATTTAGAGATTCATGACTCAACAGATCACAACACGCACATATAATAAATAAAATTGGCAAGAAACACTAACATTCAAGTGTTCAGACACAGACCGAGACATTTAGTCTGGTAGTGATACTCTACAAAGATTTTCAAATGTCAGAAATGCAGTATTGCACAATTGTGTCGCATCAAGTTACTGCTTGCTATGATCCTAACGTGCGACTCCTGTCCAGCCTTTTCTTGGCAGGGTTCGGGTACTGGGGGTTCTCAATAACCCCTTCCCCAAACTTGAGTTCCAAGAAGGCACAGTGGTTGTTTGGACCATAAGCGGTGATGCCAGCAAATGGCATTGGCACCAGGGGTTGCAGGAAATGTTCTGGGAACTCCACGTCTTGTTTGTGCTCAGTCCAAGTGTCCCTGGTCATAACTCCATTACGGGGGTAGAAGGGCCACAAGTCTACATGCAAATGGTTTACTTCACTATACTGCACGCGGTAGAAGTCACCCTCGACCGCTCGCTCCCACACATAGCCGTTAGCATCCACCAGTGAGCCGGAGTCCAGGTTCTTTAGGTAGTCACAGTTCGGAACGTCCTCCATGTAGATGCCCAAGTCCACGTCATAGTCCCATGGGATTATGTCCTTGTGTCGGGCAGCTCCCAACAAAGAACCCCCTTCCAGCCAGTAACGCACACCGGAGCTTTCCAAGATGTTGACAACATATTTAGTAGTCTCTCGGAGGGCACGCAAGCAGCAGGGTGGAGTCCAGCGCTCAACGTAAAGGTATTCTGGTGTGTCGTCACGCACTGTGCCGAAACATCGTGGCGTCTCTTTACTGCAGCCAAACCACTGATCTCGTCCATCAGGCAAGATCACGCGCTTCAGGCCAAAGCTGCGCAAGAGGTGATTGGTTGCATCTTTCAGGCGACTATCCGCCTTCCACTGGTTGTGCGCAGAGGTAAACAGTGGACGATGACTGGCGGAGAACGAAGGTCCCTCCAGGAGCTTGACCTTCCATCCCCGCAGAGATGTTTGGACAAACAAGGAAGACATCAGGGGGCGACCTAAAGGAACTGAGAGATTGAAGAGGTCCTCGGTACGGATAAGAACCACGGCGTCTCCCTGCAGGGCTGTGCAGACGCTACCGCTGCTCCCTGAGGCCGCAGGGTTGTAGGTGGCGGTCCATTCCCGCAGATTCACCCGAAGGTGCAGGCATTGCACTGCCGAGCGGGTCAGCACCGGCACAGCAACCAGTCGGACCGGCCCGCCACCTTCCCCTTCCAGCTCCCGAATGAGACGCTCAATTTGTCGACCGTGGTCCAGCTCCACACCATCTGGGACTATTAAAGCAAATTCCGTCTGCACGTTGAACTCCGGACGGTGAGTTTGTGGAGGCTGGTCAGGGCTCGGCGACAACACCAGGAGCCGGGCTCCCTCGGGAAGAGCCAATGGAGGGTACGGTGGACTATTGGCTACAGCGAGGAAGGGCAACTCAGGTCTCTGGCGCAAAAAAGAGCGAGCAACATCACCAACATAGTTCTCAAAGTCTTCAAATTCACGAACAAGGATCGTGACGCGAGGGCCACGCATGTTGCTCTCAAGGCCTCCCAATTTGACACCTCCAACTATACTTCCACCAACCAGATTACCCATAGCTCCCAGTCCGGGCACAGGAAGAGAGGCTTTCTTTAAGCCCTTACCTTGTTCCCGACGTTTCTCCATCATCTGCTGCTGGGCCCGTGAGACATAATATAGGATGAGCAAGTTCAAAATGATTGCTCCAGTTAACAGAGCCTGGCAAAAACTGATACGCATTATGGCTCTTATTGTTATATGCTTTTATGATACATACAGTAAGTGAAATCTCAGGTAGAGAGAGGACTGACAATATTGACTAACATAACTCATCCAAATTTCTGAAATCTTAAACATTAACATTCTGGTTTGGTCAAAAAACAAGCAAAGTGGAAAGTGTTTGAGGTAAATATTTGATGAAGCATCTTCAGTGACCAGATCAGTTTCGGCTGATTCCTTTGTGTCAGCTGATCCCATCCAGGAAAAAGAGACTGATGAACAGATTCCATATTCGACTCCATTGCCTTTAGTTCTCCACAGTTCACTAAATAAATGCTATAAGTGGAGACAAAAAAAGAGAACATTTTAATAAACAATTTCACTTTGAGCATTTCGAAGACACTGCAAAGTTATTGTTTGAGACATCCAGATCAAGTTTGTATAACAAAAAGCCTATTAGTCATAATTACAAAGTCTAACCAACAAAAATGACCTAGAAATATATAGAGATGTTCAAATCTGCAGTCCCAATTAGAGATGCGCTCTAGATAACCTACATTCATGTATTTGAGAAACTCTTATTTGATCACTTGAGACAGGTCCATACAAATGTAGAACACGCATGCGAAATTAAAACCTAAACATGCCTACAATCATCGTTCCATGTAGATCTATGCAGCCTCTGATCTTAAAAGCATAACAGTTACACATATTCCCGTTGGCACGCAAATCTATAAATCACGATTGAGAGAGAACTAACATTTTAAGGTTTGATTCAACATTTTCCTCATCAGCAGATTGTCTGCACGGAATTCTTGCTATTCTTCCCCATGCTGATTCGGAAATGAGCAAAGGAAGTCTGAGAGAAGATCACAATGTAGCAGGAAGCTCAAACTACTGGGTCGCCCCGATCAATCCCGTAGAAATAGAACGAGCGGGTAGAATGACAAACAACGTGGAAATTCAGTTCTCAAATGGGCGGGGCTTAGCGGTGACTTCACAGTGTATTTTTTACTTGTATTATCTGTAAGCAAGATGTTTTTGTTGTTGTTGTTAATTACAATAGTATTTTCTCAATTTACTATTTGTATTTCTCTGCAATTTTGTCATATGATTTTATAAAAAATAAATAAAAAAAGATTAAATAAATTCGAATTTGGAAATTAAAATGATAAATTATAATATGCAATTTCGTAATTGAACAGATAGAACATAAAATATCTTGAAGAAAAACTAAATTTCGTTAGATCAGGCCATAAAAAAACATGGACGCGACATTACCACGTGATAGCTTTAACTTTTCTCAATGCTTGTCAGGATGGGCCAATCACAGTCTTTGTGATGACTGAACTCTTGACTTTAAAAAAATGTATTGCTGAGGGGATTTTTACTTGGTCAGCCACAAATCTTTCTACTCAATATATTTAAGCGATTATACGTTGTAGCGGCTCAATTTCTCGTCTCCTACAAATTCACAGACTGTGATAACTCGTTTAAACGGTCATCCTCGGCATCGTAAATCCTGCAGTTTTGTATATTTTCATTTTGTTTTGGAGCCGCAAAACGCCCCCTTGCGGAAGCCAGTTTAATGACCCATGGGGAGGAGCGTTTGCAGCCATTCAGTGGTTGGAGTGGATCACTATTTGGCACTTTTCCGTGTGTACGAGTACTCGCTCGTCTATCTGTATCGGGGAGGAAAACGGGAGAGGGCTTCGGTGGAGACTTCAAACAACGGGGTGGCATATTCTTCAGTATTTCCACCTCCTGGCTCCGGCGACAGCTCGAACGCTCTGATGGAGGCGGAAAGATCCGGCGGGGTGGCTGGAGGAACGAACCAGAGCCCCGCAGGAAGCGGAGCGGGGCGCAATCCGAACGGGCCGAAGGCTGTGCTCGGTCCGGCTCCCACTGCAGCAGCAGCCGCCGCCGTGTCCGGGCCGATGGCTGGATCTTCCCAGCCGCGAGATCCGCAGGACGGGGAAGCGGGCCTCTCGTTGCCCGGGATCTTACATTTCATCCAGTTCGAATGGGGCCGCTTTCAAGCCGAAAAATATCGCTGGGAGGCCGAACGAGACGAGCTGAGGGTAAAACAGCGTTTCTGTAATCGCTTGTTTTGGTCTCTTGCAGACGGATATTACTTGAGGAAGAGCACATTTAACGTTAAGGATAAGACGCAGGAGAAGTCACGATCGCCTGCTTATTGTTGATCAGGCGTAGTTTTGGGATTTAAGCATTCCTCTGATTTTATTCTTTGAAACAGTAGCAGATTTATCTGTGAAATGTTGTCCTTTTGTTGAATAGCCATACCCACCTAAGGAAAGGAGTCGATTCTGGTTCCGATTCATCTACATGATTCTAGTGCCGTAGTGCTGTTGTAGTACTTTTTGAGAAATGAGGAAACCAGTATTCTTTACTGCTGCCACAGACAGTCTGTTGTCCAATTATGAGATTGGTCGTATTTATCTAATATAATACGATGAAATATAATACTGTGTGTAATATAATGTAACGTAGGCTAAAAAAATAATAAAATGGAACAACAAAATTAACGTTAGTGCATATCTAGGACACTGTCAAATGAACAACCAATTCAGTTACTATGCTTATTTAAATCTTCCGTGATGATATAACACAGTAACAGTTTTGACCAACTTGTGGTTTAGTAAGTGAGTTAAAAGATTTAAAGAATCTAAACCAACTCGTTGGTATGCGGTTTGATTCTTTAAAAAGAACCGGCACAAAAGAGTCATCCGATACTCGAACGAATGAACGTTACACTGGTGTTGTTGTATGCTTTTGATTGAGTAAAAAAGCTCAGCTGACTGACTCATTCGTGCGGGAATTGACCCTTCGCAAAGCCCCGCCCCCCTTAGTTACTGTCGCTATGTCCGACAAGCTACGCCGCTCTCATGTTCTCACGCAGTGAAAAATACATCGCGGAGCAGAGAGGAGACTGACAACACGCTGACAGACAGGACAGACCAGGTTACTTTTCGGTTACTTTTGATATTAAACATATTAAACAAAGTCTCACCTTTCAAATTTGGTCATTTTTTAAAAGAAATTTAAACAATAAATACCGTTTTGTGGCTCTTATGTGTCGTGACAGATCGCTGTAGAGCATCAGTTAAAGCTGCTCGTGAACCGATTATCTCTACCTTTTAGTTCATTTATAGCATCAAATAAACATGAATGAACATAAGAAGGAATGTTGTTTTAGCCGCGGAAAGGCGTCACTACACTCCGTTTTTCAAGTTCAAATCTTCCCATGTTAATCTACTATCTCTCCTGACTGCTTTGTCGGACAAAATGGCGGATGGCGAAGTATGATTGGTCAGATTACCTGTCAATCAAGCTCCACGCGAAGGGTCAATTGGGCTAGACTGGTCGTGCAATTAGTTGGATTTTATAGTCGAACATTATGACGAAAGGAATACATTGCGGTTCAGCTTACTGGAGACCCAAGTGTTTTTAAATGTATCATTTTGTATGAGTAATTTTTACTTTTTATCTCACAATTCTGACCTTTTCTCACAATCCTCCTGAGTTTATAACTAACTAACTACCAATTCAGATTTTTTCCTGCGGGTTTATATCTCATTATTTAGACTTTTGGCCTCAGAATATATCTCATTATTTAGACTTTCGGCCTCAGAACTCCGAGTTTATATCTCATAATTCTGACTTTCTCAAAATCTCAAGTTTATAACTAACAATTCAGATTTTTCCCCATATACATTTTCAAGAAATAAGTCAAGATTGTAAGTCCCAATTACCTTTTTTTAAAAAATTTTATTCCATAGTGGAAAAAGCTTTATAGAAATTGGAATATTCTGATTGTGATATTAGTTTTATTCACTAAAAGAACTGAGGCCAGTTGCACCAGCTACAGTTTACCATAGTTTTGACTAAAATTGGCTCTTAGTTTCAACTTATACGCTACTAAATATTTTTGCATTGCACCATTAAACTTAGTTGAAGCGTAACTCTTCGTTTTAACTAAATATTTATGGAAGCCTCCGAGCAGAAAGTAACCGTTGGAATAAAATACCAGACTGATGCACATGTTTTATTCTCGATAAAATCTCATCCGTGGCATTAAGTGCAAGGTAATAGAATAAAGGCAGTTCTGGAGCTCCTGGCTGACATTTATCTAAATGTTCTATTAATTGACATTGATGTCACATGACCTATTGACGGTTACTTCTTTTGTAAATTGTGTAGCTTCTGTCCAAGACATGACGTAATGCAGTCCGGCTGGAGAATTAAAGCAAGTGCTTTTTTTCAGTCCCAAGAGAGCCGATCTGTGTGTCTAGCACAGAAGATGTCAAAGCAGTTTTGTAATTTAATGCTGTTACTTACATGTATTGCATTACAATATGTGAAAGATGTTTGGCTCCAGTTATTTTATATGGAACTGAAAACATAAAATCTTTGAGAAAAGCTTGTACTCACATCAAGAACGTATTAGAGAGGAGGAAAAAAACAAAATGATTTCAACCTAGGATTAGGGATTTGCTTCCAATAAAATTCGCTTAAACCGTCTTTTTTTTGTTTTGGAGTCGGACTCCCCTGGCCTAGTTTGCAGCAGATCTTGGCCTGAGAAAAAGCTTAGCGATTAAGTGACCCCATTCAAACAGTGCCTGTAGTAGATTACATAAGGAGTTGCCAGTGTGTGCTATAATAGGACAGGCCTTGTGGCTCTCATGGACGACATGTGTGTGTTCTTCTGCCAGGCCTCTTCTGGACATGCCCATGGAAATGTACACAGGCTTCAGGGACCAACTGCTAGGTTTTCCATGTCCCACACACATTGTTTTGGACTTGGCCTATAAAAAGTCTAGTAAGGGACAGTTGTACAGGGTATCCGCGGGGTCTTGAAAAGTATTAAAAGGTGATAAATCAATTTTGGGAAAATTAAGACCCTTAAAAAGTATTAAAAAGTCTTATCACGGCTTTATAAAGTCTTACATTTTGAAAGTATTTTTTCAGAATTAGCTGTTTGAGTCCCAAAAACATCGTAAAAGTGTGTGAATTTAGTCATTTTTATAAAAAAAAACGAACAGGTACATAAAAAACTAGGCTACTGTGGGTGCGTTCGTAAATTGCCTCTGAGAGCACCAGGGCGGGCGGAAGTTCAAAAGCACAATGTACGCTCTGGCGTTCTCAGTGCGTATTACAACGCACCGAAATGTTTTAAGAGAAGGTTGGTGAACGCATGAACAGAATGGGGAAGTTTTTTTAATAAACTTTGCTTTGATTTACTATCCCAGCCTATTTCATTTTTTTTGTATCAGAGTGGTCTATAGTCTTTAACACAAACTAAAACTGTTAAGTTAAAAGTATCATGACTGCGTTTACATGCAGCCAATAACCCGTTCAAAACCGGGATATTAGCAATAACCCGGTCGCGAACGGCCATGTAAACACCGGCAAAAACCCGAATATGCTCATATCCCGGATTTTAAAAACCGGGATATTATACCTGGGGTACCCCTTTTCTAACCCGAATATTTGGTCATGTAAACGCGTATCGGGATATCCCCATAGTGATTGTCCCCACTGCGCATGTTCTATTCGCAAGTAATCTTGGTCTTTTGAGTAGAGGAACTTCTCAGTGCATACAAAAACCCGCGTGCAGTATACCGGAAGTAAACATGGCGAGACGCAGCACAGCATACGTTTGGAGCGAGGTCAGTAACGTTACCAGCATCAAAGCGCAAACAAAGGCGATCGCTATCTGCCCCGAACTATTCATTATCCGCATGCTGCTGTTGTTGTCGTCTTTGGATACAGGAAGAAGAATCGGAAATGACGCATACTGCGTCTTAAGGTTGTCCGTACGTCCAGACGCTAACCGTGCGTCGCTGTTTACATCGGGATATTGCAATTCCATGTATACAGGAGAAACTCTCTCTGCTCACGCATGTAAACGGGTTATTCCTAATGTTTCAGAAACCCGAATAGTGACCTTAACCCTACCATAACCCGAAAATTGGCTGCATGTAAACGTAGTCTAGTCACTACTGATGTAAATGGTTACAGCTTGAAGTGGCGGTGAGGTATTAAAAATTATTGAGAAGGTCTTGAAAAAGTCTTGAAAAGGTATTAAAATTAACTTCAAGATTCCTGCATATACCCTGTTGTAGTGTGACAGTAGCTGGTTTGCCCTGCCGTGGGACATCATGTTCCCTGATGTTTTATGTGGGACACCTGTGCTATTGTGTGTCCTTTGTGACAGGCGGGACATGATCGTTCAGGTATGGCGTCCTATGTAACAGCCAGGGTTATCATTGTTAACTAAAACGGTAAAATATAAATATTTGATAAAAGTTTTAAACGAAACGAAAATTAGAAATGTTATAAAAATTTGAAATTAAATACTAATACTAAACTAATAGCCTACAAAATAAATAAATTACCTATATAAAAAACCTAAGTAGTAGAGTTTTCTTCCAGGAACGAACATGTCACAATGTTCCTCGTTTAAATAATTCCCGCCCAAGGCATATGCTATACACAAAATAAAGGGGACGAGGCCTGGTTGAGTTGAGGTAGTGTTTTGAAACTCATAGTTATGGTAGGAGTATGACATTTCTGTAACGTTTCGAGGTAGTTGGCCAATCACAACACACTGGTCTAGTCAACCAATCAGAGCACAAAGGAAGGAAGTAGGGGCTTCATAGAGACCGGAATTAAACGGCATTACAGACAGACTGGGAAGAGAGGTGCTGCAGCACTGACTACGTTTACAAGCTGTCAATATTCGTGTTATGGTCGGGTTAAGGACACTATTCGGGTTTCTGAAACATTAGGAATAACCCGTTTACATGCGTGAGCAGAGAGAGTTACTCCTGTATACATGGAATTTGTAATCGATTGGCAATATCCCGACATAAACGGCGACGCACGGTTAGCGTCTGTACGTACGGACAACATTAAGAGACGCAATATGCGTCAGTTCCGGTTCTTCTTCCTGTATCCAAAGACAACAACAACAACAGCAGCACGCGGATAATGGATAGTTCGGGGCAGATAGCGATCGCCTTTGAAATAGATCGAAATTAATTTCCTCCTCGCTCCAAAAGTATGGTGCTGTGCTGCGTCTCGCCATGTTTACTTCTTGTTTACTTCCGGTATACTGCACGCGGGTTTTTGTATGCGCCAGGCGGAAGTTCCTCTACTCAAAAGACCAAGGCTGCGTCCGAAACCGCGGAAATAAGATTCCTTGCGAATTGAACATGCGCAGAACACAAATCAATGTTCCTTTTGATGGGGATATGCCGATACGCGTTTACATGACCAAATATTCGGGTTAAAAAAAGTGGTACCCCAGGTATAATATTCGGGTTTTTAAAAACCGGTATATGAGCATTTTCGGGTTATTGCCGGTGTTTGCATGGCCGTGCGCGACCGGGTTATTGCTAATATTCCGGTTTTGAACGGGTTATTGGCTGCATGTAAACGTAGTCAATGTCAAATCTATGTATACAAAATAATCTGAACACCTGGGAAAAAGGCCATATTTCTTTATTATGGTGTTTTGCTCATAACATGATCATAACACCATCTTTCTCACTGCCTCACATTTTAACTGTGGTGTGTGTCTGAAAGTGGGTCTCTTTCATTGATGTGGGCTTTGTTGGCTTCTGTGGTCTGTTTTGTGGAAACGTGGTCTTCAGGATGAATGCTGAGGTTTGCTTTCACTTTGCTGCTGTTGTTTTTGGACACAATCCTTCTTAGGGTTCGACAATCATCAATGTGAATGATATCTCAGACAGTGGTTTATGGTTTATTGCCCAACCCTAACAGTCTATGATTCACTTTTGGATTTTGTCCTCTATTCTTCTTCTTTGTTTTTTTCTTTCACTGTAGCCAACACAAAATTATACTAACCCCTATAATAATGGCAGCTCACATTTTGCCCATGTAGCAGGAAAACAAAGAAAACTATTGCAGTGTCAGTTTTTTTTTCTTCTTCCAATATCATGCAGCTCTTTAGCATGGCTGCAGTGCTGTATTAACCAATCAGCATCCAGTACTAGAACTATCCATTTTACAATTAGCCTAATACTTCGAAAAATCTTTATTAAGCAATATGGTTGTTACAATCACATACAGTCAGCGAAATATTTGTGATGTGATTCTTTACATGAGAGACGCGTGAGTCAAACAGCAGGTATCTTCACCTCTGTCAACTCCCTTAATGTCAATATAATATTGCATTGTCAATAGAACCTTTTTTGGATTTAACTGAAGGCCACAGAAGGGGTATAAAAACACTTAATAAAAGAGTTCAAATGGGTTCATATACTCTTAAAAAGACTCGTCCCAGAAAAAGTCTGCTGCTCTATTTGTTTGAGTGAGTCTCAAAGGGATACTAATGTGGAGAGAGAGAGTGTGTATGTGCCCTTGACCTGTTCCCACCCACAGGAAGTCACAAGAGGGGCGGTCCGCCTCATTTATGTGTCTGTGTGGTATAGTACCGACCCCTTCCTAAACCTTCAGTGACCAAAAACTTTGTGTTTTATTTTGCAGCACAACACCACAGAGCTGAGCTTGGTAGCTGGAAGTGTCTCTGACTTTCCCAAGCGATCATATATATGATATTTCCTTTTCTGCTAGTGATGAGACTAATTATGTTTTGATAGGTAGATTGTGATGTGTAATTCCCAAAGCAGTCTATTTCATTGATTGACAATTATGTCAGATGCACAGCCATTGTGCGACAAGTATCCCAGTTTCAAAGGCCGAAAACATGGGCAATTACTTGCCTTTGTGAAAATGTCAAAGTGCTCCAGAGACCTGCCATAACAGGTTTCCTGCCCACACCATGGCAACTGCAGAGAGCCGGTCTCCATGAAGACCTGTGCCAGCTTGTCATGCTTTACTTTTCCTGCAAGTCAGCCTTGGAGACACGGAGTGATTTTGAACAAATGTTATATATGGCTTGACACGGCCTACATAAAGATATTAAAAAAAGCTCTTAATAGAGATCAGGCTGGAATTGTCCCTGTTTTGGGCAAAAATTCATGATTTTAGGATTAAGCATTTAGCAGTTTCTCACATTGAGCTTAAACACAAGTCAAGACAGGCTTGCTTGCTAAACAGATTTCTCGTAATATAAAAATATACTTTTATAAATTCAATTTTGTTATAAATAATAATTATAAATATATTGGTGGTATTCATTATATAATAAAATATTTTTATTCAAATCAACATATTTCTTTACTATAAAAATATAATTTCAACAACAATAATAATAGCTATTTATATTGGTTCTATATTTATTAATCTTAGATCTTAAAATAATATTAAGTATTAATGTTGTAGTAGTTTAATATGTTGTTCTTTCATTATGGGTAATGGTGGTATTCATTAAATAGTTATTATTAGTTATTATTAGTATAAGTTATTATTCATTTTTATTTAAATCAACAGATTTATTTATAATTTTTTACATTAGCAACAACAATAGTAATAGCTGTATAGATATTATTTCTAGTTATTAATCCAAAAATAATATTATTATTATTTTAATTGTATTCGTGGAATTTATAATATAATAAATAGTTATTATATTATAATATATAATTATACTGTATATTATAATGTAATATTTTTAATCATCAGATACTCAAATTTATAATATGTTGTACATTATCAGTATGATTTTAACAACATTAAATATAGTTATTTCTATCTTATTTATAATTATTAATTAATAAATAAACTGAAAATTCTGTCATTAATTACTCACCCTCATGTTGTTCCAAACCCATAAAACTTCTGTTCATCTTCAGAACACAAATGAAGATCTTTTTAATTAAATCAAATTAAATACATTTTAATTAAATTAAAGAGTTTTCTCTCCCTCCTTATTTACAGCTGAGAAACTACTTCAAGGCCCAGAAAGGTAATAAAGACAATGCTCATTGAAGATTACAATTTTGTAAATAAAGTAAAATATTTTTAAACGTAAAGATTAGAGAAGTAAAGAACAAAGTAAAGATTTTTTTTAAACAAAGCACTCGCTTCATAAAATTGAGGTTAAACCACTGGAGACACATGGATTCGTTTTTTAATAATGTCTTTACTATCTTTCTGGGGCTTGGAAGTGGTAGGCCTAGTTGCGGTCTCAGATTTCATTAAAAAGATCTTCATTTGTGTCCCGAAGATAAACGAAAGACTTACAGGTTTGGAAGAACTTGAGAGTGAGTAATTAATGACAGACTTTTCATTTTTGGGTGAACTAACCTTTTAAAGGTATTATTATGAAATAATTTAGGATGTGGTAGTCCAACGCCTGTACAGTTCTGTTGTGTGAGGTACACTGATGGTGTGTGACTGATTTCTGTGAACACAAGAATATGACTGTGTGCTGACCAACACGCATCACTATTAGACATTTGTTTATTTACCTGAAAGCATAGATTCACTAGGCCGTAAGCACGTTTTGTCATTTGAAATAGAGACGCATGCAAAACTGGTTAAAGAATGCTCCATTAAAAAAAAAAAAAAAAAATCTCTGGCCTGAACACAGCTGACTTTGTTGGTAACTTGGCATCTCTAATTGATGTGGGTTTCACGGTGGACTCTAGGGGGCGATTGAGGCCTCGTTCTCTCTCTTCTAAACCACAGCTGACTGGGAAATGAATGGTTTTTGGTTTCTCCCCCTTTATAGTCTCTTTTCCATCAACATATTTGTCTTTCATGACTCTGGTCGGTGCTCCGTCAACAGCCATCTAAAATAAAAGCTTGTGGAATTGCAGGCCTTTAGTTAACCGTTGCCCTCAGAATGTCATTGGTGGTCGTACAAACACTGTGCTTCAGCATATAACCTTTCATTTTCTCTCAGATGTATCTGGTTTGAATCTGAACCATATTTATATCTTTGTCTTTCTCTCTGTCTGTTTGCTGTCTCAGGCTCAGGTGGCGTTTCTGCAGGGTGAGAGGAAAGGTCAGGAGAACATGAAGCAGGATCTGGTGAGGCGAATCAAGATGCTGGAATACGCTCTGAAACAGGAGAGGTGAGCCCAGACACACACACATAGATGTGTTATTTTCTATTGTGTTTTTTTTACTTTTTTTTTTTATGTTTTGCTCTGTGTTTTTGTTTTGTTCTTGTTTTGGATTTTGTTTTGTTTGTCTGTTTTTTGTTCTTATGTTTTGTGTTTCGGTTCTGGTCTGTTTTTTGTTCCGTTCAGTTTGTTTACTTTTTTTTCTTGTTGTTATGTTTTATTGTTTTGTTTTCGTTTAGGATTTTTTTCATTCTGTTTTTGTTTCATTTTTGTTTTGTTTTATTGTGTTTTTGTTTAGTTGTTATGTTTTGGTTCTGTTTTGTTCTGTTTTTGTTCAAATTTGTTTTGTTTTATTCTTTTTTGTTTAGTTTTTTTGTTTTGTATTTTCATTTTGTTTTGTCAGTTTTATCTTTAATGTTTGTTTCATTATTTTTGTTGTTTTTCGGGTTTTATTTTGTTTTACGTTCTATTGTGTTTTTGTTGTATTGTGTTTTATTTATTTTTTGTTATGTTTAATTGTTTGAGAGAAGACGCTACACCGACCTCATTGCGTGTTCTGAAGATGTTTCCATGAGTTTGTATGATGTCGATCATTTATAATCTCATTGTGATCCCAGGTCAAAACATCAGAAGCTGAAAAGTGGCACTGATCAGAGCCCTGGAGAGAAGAAGCCAGAGACCGAAGCTGAACCAAGTAACAACCTAGAAACAAACCTATCAAACAAATACACATGCTATGACACGTGGTCTAATTCATATTTTCAAAAACATATGAATCATACCCAGATTCACTAGAATAAATACTGTATGCTGTTGTTGTTTTTTTATGTTTAGTGACATCATTCTGTTTCTCACAGTACCCAATGGGCCTGCAGATTCAGACTCTGAGCCAACCAATCAGATGCCTTGGAAGGAGGGCCGGCAGTTATTGCGCAAGTCAGTGTGTTTTGTTTGCATTAATTCTGAAATGTATTTCTCAAAATGTTGTGCTGAAGCTGTGCATGTGGTGTCTTTGTGTGTTAATGAGCAGGTACCTGGAGGAGGTGGGATACTCCGACACCATCTTGGACATGCGCTCCAAACGGGTTCGTTCCCTGTTGGGTCGCAATAGTCCAGAGGCGAACGGGCCTCCTCCCAATGAACCGCCTGCAGAACCAGAACCTCACGGAGGAGGAGAATCACTGCTAGTGCGCCAGATAGAAGAGCAGATCAAACGGTTAGAACAACATGCGTTTTCACATCTCATATTTCAGTCAGTGTAAAAATAAGGTCCAGTAAGTGTTTGTGTACAGATGAAGTAGTCCTTAAGAAGTGAGGAATCTTAGGATCATTTTTTTCTGATGTTAAAATACTTTGTCTTGTTACATGGTGCTCTCTGAAATCACACATTCTGCGATCTAACGTCATTGCATAGGAAACACTATTAACGCCCACTAGCTATTACAAGTGTTTTGAAAACATTATTCATTTAAAATCGTCATTTACAAAGCATTATGAATTAATTTACTTACAATGAATTCATCACGTTTGCGATGCAGCTGCTGTAAGATCAGGCGGCTGCTTCATCTTTCAACAAAAGTTTCTTTGCGAACTGTCCATTACATTGAACAAACTTTTAATCCTTCAACGCGACCTGGGATGCCATTAAATTAAACCATTCACTTGTTTATAACGCTAGTATTTTTCTGAAGGTGGACAGAGACATAAACGAGCTGTTTAAACTGGACAAGCGATCGCTCTGTTGTCGACAGACTCGAGTGTGTGAAGCATGTCAGAAACTGAATGCGTGTCTGTGTACTGTATCAGTGTAGACGGCGTCAATTTGCTTTTGAAGCAACGCTCACATCCAGTGTTGGCAAGTGTCAGACGTTAAGTGACTGAATGCCAGTGGGCGGAGCCTATGTGCGATGATGTATAACTATTCGTCCCTGTCTTGCTCCGGAGACAGATCCCGCAATAAACAGGCCATTTTTGGAGCTTCATTACTAAATGCTTTGTTTATATTTAGAAGGACGTTTTGAAATTTGCAGAACCTCTAATGTCTGAATATCAATGCAAATTTGATTTCTTACGTCATGTGACCCCTTTAAACTCAAATTAATTTGATGGGTAGAAAAAAATCTATTTATTTATGCAATAAGTGAGATTTTGTTTTGTGTTCTATTTTTTGTTGTTGTTGTTTATTGATGTAACATATTTTTTGTAATTTTTATTTGATCAGATTTCATACAGTTTCTCAATGTTGCTATTAACACACCTTTAACTGCACTTTGTCTCGTGTTGCTTGGCAGCCGCAGACAGGTTATAGTTAGGATAATGCTGTACGTGTCTTGTTACCTGTCCATAATAAATATAACTCCTAACTGAGCATTGTACATTGCTGTTGCTGCCTTTTTATTCAAGTGGTAAGCCACAAGACACTTGAGAGGGGTGTTCTAATATGGTATGGTGTTTGGGAAGCCAGTTTTGAAACTAGTTTCTGCAATCATGTTTGTTGTGGTAATAGTACAGATATTTCTCTCTTACAGGCGTGCTGGGAAAGAGAATTCGAAAGAACGGATGGACACCTCTGTCCTGGATAAAATTCCTTTCCTCCGGGGCTGTGAGGACGACGATGAGGATGACAGTGATGAAGAAGAAGACTTCCAGGGCATGACTACAGACTGCATTGATGGACGCAAAAACAAGAAGTCCAGGAGCAAGGTCAGAGTGTTTACATGAAGATAAGGCCCACACGCACAGATCCTGTTTTGTTGCTAATAGCGTTTGGTCTGTACGCATGTAGATGGGCGGAGAACCCATGACCACAGATCTTGACCCTGAGGACGAGGATGATGAAGATGATTCTGAGGATGCCCTGGGCGAGTTTGATTTCTTGGCCTCAGGAGAGGAAGGGGAAGGTGCGGGAGAAGCTCGCATATCTGGAGACGGTCGTGAATTAGGTATAGAGGCTCATATGTGCATTTTTGGGGAAAATTGGGACATGTACTACTAGACAACTCCTCATTCCTGCATTGTATTTTTGATAGTGGATGTGAGGGTTTTCCTTTATCGTCATGCTGTGACCGCTCATTGTTTTCTTTTAATTTGCTTTTGTTTGTAACTTCCTGTTGATAAAATCTGTTGACAGGGACACCATTTTGTCTTCACGTTTCACTTCACTGCAGGCTTGTTTGTTTCCCTTAATATTCCCTTCACTTCTTCCAAACATGTCATCATACCACAGGATGAATGGCTGATTTAGTTTTTCTGCTGTCGTCTGGTTTGTTTACTTCTCTTACTTCCTCTGCCCAGGTTCAGAGAACCGCCGGAACAAATTGCAAGGCATTATGTCAGATTTCCCTCCCAAACCCACTCCACCTCCTTCTATCCCGGGCCAGGCACGCTCCAGTGAGGGTAAGACGAGCCATCTGGCTCTCTCAATCCCAAATCGATCACCTTTGGAAATACAAAAAAGCTCAATTTTTTTCAACTATTTGCTCTGATTAAAAGAGTAATTAATGAATTTGCTCAATCAATCCATCAATTTATTTATTCATTCATTTGAATAATTTTTCATTTTCATTCCTCAACCAAACATTAATTGTTGCCAATATTACGAATATTTAATGAATATTTAAATAAAGATTATATTATATCCCAGTGACATTATTGAATAATCTTTTACTTTATCAGTATAGCAGTTCTTTTAAGTAAATATTCTTTCTTTAAAATGTCAAACACATAGTGGAATGCATATCGCTCAGTTGATTTTTTTTTATTATTTGATTTTTCATTGTATTTATTTAATCTGCGTAATCATTATTCAAACAGACAATCATCGTTGCCAAAAAAATATTAAATGCCTGAAGTAAAAAAAAGGTTAAATATTGAGAAATGTTTCCACATTATATTATATTATTTGATTTACTCATTTTAATTTTATATGTATAACAGTAATTATTAATATTTATTTACATTTAAAAGGATAATGTATAGTGAGACCTTAATTATGCATATCGCACAAACGTTTTTCAATCTAGTCATTGAAATGGACAGTTCAAAAGAATTAAAACAGAAATGCTTGTGTTAATGATTTGGAGTTTTCAAATAAAAATGTGTTTTAGTGTCTAGAGACAACATTATAATACTGGCTTAGTTCTAATTGGCAAATTAAAAATGCATTTTCATTTCAGCCATATTCAGTGTTGCTTAAATTTCAACTGCTGCTATAAATAACTATTTTTTCCAATTTCAGCATGTTAATTGTTGTGTATGTGCCTGTGCTCAAGGGGGCGCTCTTGGCTTCTCATCTGATGTCTTCATCCTGGATGCTGTTGGAGGAGGAGACATGAACCTCGGAGAGTTGGCTGACCTTACTGTTGCCAACGACAATGACCTCACCATTGATGTTAGTGATATAAGTAATGTCTCTGCCCCACACAAGTGTGTTTTTTAAGTATTAAAGTGTGTGCTGCATGTTAAAGATGTACTTCAGTGGGTCAAAAAAGCACTCAAGTTCAGCTAATTGCATTTAATAATATAAATTTAAACTACAATAAATTTTTTTTTATTACAATTAAGTGTCAGAAAACTTCAGATTCAGTTCTCGCTTAAGTATATTCTTGTAAATATTATTTCCTTAAGTACTACTACTTTTGGTGTAGTAGTAGTGTCCTTTGAAATGATTAGTGTTGTTTTTTTTAAAATAAGGAATTTACTGTAAATACACTGTAAAAAAAAAAAAGTTGGATTAACTTAAAGTAAGTTACCTGGTTGCCTTAAAATTTTGAGTTCATTGAAACTGAAAATTTGAGTTAATACAACAAAGGAGATTAGTTTAATAAATAGAAACTCAAAATATTATGTTATCTGAACTACATTAATTATCTAAGTTGATTTGCCAAAATATAAAAAGTTGTGATAACAAATCATCAAAATTCTGTTTACAGTGTATGGCAGTATGTCAGTTGTCTGCTGTGTGTATGAAGTAATTTTCATTTATTTTCATGTCTCATTTTAGTTGCAGGAAAGTCGAGAAGAGTTCAAAAAAACATGGAACCCTCGCTTCACACTACGAAGCCACTTCGACGCCATCCGAGCGTTGACCTTTCACCCCAGCCAGGCCGTGCTGCTGTCCGCCTCTGAGGATGGGACACTCAAACTGTGGAACCTCAACAAGGCAATGCACTCCAAAAAGTAAGAACCACATCCTAACCCTGTGTCAAAACAAGACGCACCACACAAAATATCCTTATTTCACTGCCCTCTTATGTTGAGTATGTCACTATAATTGTGTCAGTGTAGGTGTCTCTAAAAGTATATTTAGAAATGTTGATCCATAAATGCTGCTTTTATAGCGCTGTCGCTGTGTGCTAATTTGGAAGCCTTTAATTTTTTTGCTTTCACAGAAATGCAGCGCTGGACGTTGAGCCCATTTATACATTCAGAGCACACAGGTGAGTGAGACTCAGACTGTAATCTGAAGAAAGTCCACCTAAAAATGAAATAGCTTGACCTGTAACATACTCTGCCAAGTGCTTAAAGGGTTAGGTCACCCAAAAATGATAATTCTGTCATTAATTATTGAAACTTTCATTCATCTTCGGAACACAAATGAAGATATTTTAAATGAAATCTGAGAGCTTTCTGTCCCTCCATTGACAGCTACACAACTACCACTTTGATGCTGTAAAAAGTTTATAAAGAGATCGTAAAAAATAATCCATATGTACGTAAAACTAATAATTTTCTGATCGCTGTCTCAATCGCTTTATATGGTAAACAGATTAAATTTAGGCTTTTATTCACATTTAAACATTGATCAGCGGACATAAACAAGCTCAACCGAACATGCTTAACGTCCAAGATCAAATCTCATTGGTTCTTGCTAAAGCTCAAACGTGCTGCGTAACACGAGAATGAACCTCATTGGTTCTTGCACGTCATGTGAATAAATTCAATCTTTTCATCATATAAAGGGATTGTGTCTATTCAGAATATTTAGACTAAACTGCTAAAAAAATTAAAAGTAGGTTTACAATCTTCTTAAAGCGTCAAAGTGGTAGTTGCGTAGCTGTCTATGGAGGGACAGAAAGCTCTCAGATTTCATTAAATTACCTTAATGTGTGTTTCGAAGATGAACGAAAGTCTTACTTTGGAACAACATAAGGGTGAGTAAATGATGACAGAATTTTCATTTTTGGGTGAACTAACCTTTGAAGGCTAAATTATGAGTATAAAGCTGTTATAAAACCTAGTGGTCTTTGAAGTACCTTAGATAACAATGGAAATGAATATGGAAATCAATCAGCTCCACTCTATATATCAGAGTACCGTGGTTTAACAATCTGATCACTGTGGTACAGCTACAGAACTTTTTTTATTGTAGCTTTTTAACATGTTTCGTGTGTGTGATTTTAGTGGTGCTGTTCTTTCTCTGGCTATGGGTGAGGAGGGAGACTCGTGCTACAGCGGCGGTCTGGACGGCACCGTGCGAGGCTGGAAGATTCCAGACCTTAATGTGGATCCTTACGACAACTATGGCAAGTCTACCTAATACTGCACATACAAGTTCCACAGTGTCACTCAAAAACGGTTGCGTTTATATAGGAGTCCACTAGAGGGCACTGACTACATATACTAATTTGCCGACACATTGGACAGGGCTAGACTGAATTGTGGTGTGTAAATGTGTTCAGATCCAGGCGTGGAGAGCAGTGTGTTGTCGGGGCATGAGGACTCAGTGTGGGGTTTGGCTTACTCGTCCAGCCTGAAGCGTTTGGCCTCCTGCTCAGCAGATGGGACTGTGCGGATTTGGGACCCCCATAATTCCTCACCGTGTGTGTCTGTTTTCAACAAGGAGAAAGGTGAGGAGGAGACCTTGTGTGTTTGGATTGCTTTTCTTTTCTGTATGTCCCTCTCACTCATTCCCTCTCTGTCTTTCAGAACACGGCACTCCCACCTCGGTTGCCTTTGTAAACACCGACCCGTCCCAGGTTGTTGTGTCTTTCGATGGGGGCGAGACTCTGCTTTATGACCTAAACACAGAGCAAAGCATCATGGTCCTGGAGACCCAGACTAAGGATGGTAAGCTCCGCGTCATACAGGGATTGACATCTAGCATAATGTCACTACTTTTACAATTTATGCTTACCAGCGAGTTTTTTTGAATTATAATTTTTTTAATTTTTTTTATATATATAAAATGAAGTGGTTACTGAAATACTTTACTAGACTGCCATTTTGGAAAAGGTCATGCAAATTAATAGAGATGCCTAATGTTTGTAATATTCTTATTTATTTATTTAATAGCAATTTTTACAACCTTTTTAATTATGCATAGAATAATTATTGTAAATGATTATTAAATATTATAAATTATAATGCATTTATTTAATATGTATTGGGTAACACTGTACGAAAATGTCCCTTATTTAACGTTAGTTAATGCATTAACTAACAGTGAACAATACAGTTATTTTTTTTTTTAAATTCTTATTTTTTGTCGTCAATTTCAGTTAATAAAATTTTAAATATTCATTGTTAGTTCATGTAAGCTCAGGTCCATTAAATAATATGAATAGATTTCGATTTTAAAAATATATTTGTAAATCTTGAAATTAATATTAACTAAGATTAATACATTTTTTAGAAGTTGTGTTAGTTCATATGAATGTAATGTCTGTGTTACCGTATATTGTTATATTAATACTATTATATAACATTACTGTATAACATTTTAATTTATAATATTATAATTTATTAGACTGGCATTTTGGAAAAGGTCATGTAAATGAAACCAATCCTTGTATAATTATTGTAAGTAATTCTTACTAAACTTCTTACTAAAATACCAATTTATTTATTTTTCATTAAAATAGATTGTGTGTGTTTGTATAAATATATATGAATATGAACAGGCGTTATTTCTAAGTAATTGATAAAAATGTTTAACTACATTGAAAATCATAGTTGCGCACATCACGTTACAGAAGTAAAATGTTATGGATCAAATGGAAAAAGGCTTATGAATGCAATTTCATGTTGACTCAAAGCCTGTCATACAATAATAAAATATTGTTTTTCTTTACCGCCCTCTGCAGGCAGCGAGCTGATTAACCGCGTGGTCAGCCATCCGTCCCAACCGGTTTCCATTACAGCCCACGAAAATCGTACCATCCGCTACCTGGACAACAAGACAGGTGTGTGTGTCGTGAGCTTGTGGCAACGTTGAGGCCCATAATAACACTCACTGTGTATTTTCCAGCTGTGTACTGTGGGAACTGTAAATACATCAGCAAAGCCATTTGACTCTCCTACGGTGCAGTCATAATAGACCTCTCAAAGCAGTTAAAAAATAACCTCCGGTATAAAAATACCTCAATCGAATCCAACCTTTAACCACCAGTTTATATAGCAAGAGTAGTTGAAGAAAAGCGAATAACATTCTTGGTGTGGAATATTAGCCCGTGAAGAACGACAGCTGGAACGTGAACCCAGCGGTGCACTGCCTGTGGCTTTATTTTCTGCCACATTAGGACATTTTTATTGATATGTGTCAGCAATGGAAATGGTCTTAAAGGTAAAATGTGAAATTTGTGGAAGAATCAGGATGGTGAATCAAGTCATCAAGTAAGGTTTATATAGATTTCTTGTGGGGGGGGGGGTTTAGCTTATTTTTCCAGGAATACATTAAAGAAGGGATTCCCAAACTTATTTTTTAATTTTTTTGCTAGCCAACCCCTTTTAAAATATGATTAAATAAGTTAAGATTTTAATCATTTAACAATACATTTCCATGTTCACGGTCCTCTGATGTTGTTTAATGCAAGTAAGTGTTAAAATGTTTTAAAATGACTTGATTTTATATTTTAAAAATGTAATTCATTATTAGCTTTTCATCAACCCCTTGCAGTTCCCTCATGAATCCAATTCTGGGAAACCTTGCTTAAAGGAATAGTGAAAATTCTGTCATAATTTACTCACTCTCAAGTTGTGTACACACTCTCAAACCTGTATGATTTTTTTTCCTTTGAGGTAACACTTTATTTCACAGTGTCATTGTTACATGTTACATGTAGTTACTATAGTAATAACTATAAATTATGCATAATTACATGCAATTAAACCAAACCCTAACCCTATAGTAAGTACATGTAATTACTTAATATTACCTAAATGTATAATTACAGTGTAACAAAGAACCAAAAATTACCATGGAAGTCAGTGGGGTCCATCTACTGTTTGTTTACAGACATTCTTTAAAATACCTTCTTTTGTGTTCAGCAGAAGAAAGAAACTCATACAGGTTTGGAACAACTTGAGGCTGTGAAAATTGTGAAGAATTTTTGGGTGAACTATCCCTTTAAAAAGGATGAATTAGAAACATAATCTTATCCCATTGGTTGAGCCAGAACTTGGAATATCAGAGTGTCAAAAATGTCACGCATGACCTAATCTTCATCCTTTCTCTCGTTGTGGCTTTAGGGAAAGTGATTCATTCCATGGTGGCTCACTTGGACGCTGTAACCTGTCTTACCACAGACCCTAAAGGCACTTACCTCATCTCCGGCAGTAAGTAAGAGTACACGGGCATGCAGTGTGTGACGTCAGAGAACATAACAAACAAGCCAATTGGAGCCTTCCAAACACATCCACGTCAACAGACCATTCTCACGGAAATGTGAAAGTTGCCAACAAAGTGTCAACTCTCCAATCTTTATCTTGTGTTTTTTGTTTCTCTCAGGTCATGACTGCTCGGTGCGCTTGTGGATGCTGGACAATCGCACGTGTGTGCAGGAGATCACAGCACACAGGAAAAAACACGATGAGGCCATTCATGACGTGGCCTTCCACCCGTCGCAGCCCTTCATCGCCAGCGCTGGGGCCGACGCGCTCGCCAAGATCTTCGTTTGATTTTCTCACTGGTAAATGCGCATTATAAGCATTATGAGTTATAAGTTCTGTATGCGATTTGGCCAGTTTACGCAAAAATCTACATCATGATATATTTTGAAACATTTTATTTGATAGTTAAGTTAACTTTTTTTTCTCACCAGCCTCTGTGGCTTGGGGTTTTCCAAAGTTACTAGCCACTCAACATTTTCACTGGCCACAATTTTGACATTGATACCATGGGGGAAAACTGCCATATAGATATTTTTTATATTATCGCATAATTTGGCAGCAGTTATACTAGGCTGCTGTCACTTTAAGACATGACGCACGGATCCATTATACCGTTAAACATGTGCGTTTTCTTTTACCTAAAACATAGCTAAGTGTGTTTACGTGAATACTCACCAAGACTTTTATCATTATTTTGTGTGTATTTGACTGTTTAAGCAGTGAAAAAGAACTCAATTTAGTACTGAGAGGTGGCTTTGTGCACGCGCACTTTTGGGGGCACACACTGCAGGAATGAGTAAAAGTATGCATAATACACGCAATCCCACGTCGAAATTCAAGCCCTGTAACATCAACAATATTCATCCGGAGCATATGAAACGAGTGAGTGAGCCGGGTTTGTGTGTAACTCGCCGTCGGAGAGATGAGAGAGCGAGAAAGCGCAGCTGGTATCGTGTGTGTCTCTTCTGCGGGAAGTGAGCATTGGTAGCGTTTCAGATATTTCAGTATCTATGTATCGAAAAATCTATATTTGACTAATACTCATTTATTAGTTCAGATGCCTTTTTAAAAGACTACAATTGAAAAATGTGTAAATTATATATTCCCCATGGTATCAATGTTAAAATTTTGTCCAGTGAAAATGCTGAGTGGCTAGTAACTTTGGAAAACTATTAGCCACAGTGGCTAACATTTCAAGCCCTGGTTCTAATTCCATTTGTCACAAGTTATCAAAATGGCTAAAATAATGTTACTTGTCATGTGTGCATGGGAACATGTTCATGTGAAACCTGCTGCCATGTGCTCATTTTTGCTTTATCTCTTTTCAGGGGAGCCACTCTCACTACTGGGCCAAAAAAGTGAAACGCTGAATATCCGCGCACACACACACCCACACACACTCTTACACTCACTCAAACGAGGGGAACAATGTTCTACACATCACTGCCTGTGTAAAAGGCACACGACCCATCATTCTTTTATGCCTCAAATGTTGTGATACAAACTCTACCGCTTTCAATACTAATGAGTTTGCTGCTCTGGTCCTGATTTCATTTTTAGATGACACTACTAACAATCTGCACAGTGTGTTGCAAAGAATGTCCAATCTGTTGACGGATGGACCACGCAAACACACACCTTAACACACACCCTGGATTTTAATATCACGCTCGGTTTAGGTTGAGGATTTGAAGGCTCTCAGTAAACAAGACATTACCTAAGCCTGTGCATTTTCTCAATGTAAATTGCATTAGTGCTAATCTGTGAATTAATGTCCTCTCGTAACTGTCGCCTAGTAACGTGAGGTGATCGATGCATTTCATTCCAAAGACTGCTTTTTTTTTTGGGTTTCGGTTCAGCTGCAAAGTACAACACAGCTTTACCTTTAGCCTCACAGCTAAGAGCCTTAGTATTTCAGCCTTTCATAATCACTTCCTCCACACATTTCATTCGTTTGACGATAGACCTTGAAATAAAACCAAACACGTGAGTATCTGCGTGTGTGACGGTGCCAGCACAAGCCTTTCGCAATCACCGTCTTCATTCATATCCAATCAGGTGGCATTATCCGTAATGGTCAGGTGACTGTTGAGTAGTGTATTTATTGTAGTGCTCGATATCGGTCAGAAGACTTTTTTGGGAAGATCTGCAGTTGGATGAGTAACTCATTTCTGTACATAAGCAGGATGCGCTGTACATAGCACTCTTGTTTCACAACCTTGGTGCTAAGATCTCTGAATCAGGGACCTGTTCACGACGAGGGTCGTAAAGTATCAAATCTCGGTTGACCCCTGCTATTCCTCTGAGTCATCATGTACAGGTCTTTGGCATTTCAGAAATGCAGCCAGTGTCTGGAATTTCAGAATACATCTGGTTTGCCGAAGTGGCTTTTAAGGTTTTGTCAGGGTATTTTTAAGACGATAAACTCTATATCCAAGCTTGAGGATCTTCAGTTGATGATTGTCTCCAATAAAAATAAAAAAATGTAACAACTAACAAGTTCCACTGTTTAAGTGCAGCTGTATTGTCGATTCTTGAGTTTCTCGACATCTGTGATCTCGACCTAAGTTCTTTTTTTTTCCTGAAAAGTGGAGAACAAAGTGAAGCTCGAACGGGCGTTTTAAGCGACAACGAAAACGAGTGCCCCCAGTATACGCTTGATTTTCCAAGAGGTTGAAGTCCAGTGGTGAAACTTAAAGGTAGACCTATTAAAAGAAGTCAACTTGATGGGTATTGTAACCTTAGTCAAGGCAAGATAAGGAGGTGTTTCAGGGTAAAATAGCTCTCATGGCTCTTTTAATGGAAATAAAAGTGGGGCTGCTTGCTTTTTGTTGGATAAGCAATGAATCAAAATGCTAGGTGAGATGAAGAATCATCTGAATCTGATCTTTAGGTTCCTTAGTTGGAGGGAGCCTGGTCTTGAGCTCTGGAGATCAAAGGTCACATCATGTATTAGCCAGTTTCCGTTTTGCAGGGTTTATTTTTATCCTTTACTGGTTTTCCGTGGTCGTAGACGAGTGGCCAGAAGGCAAGTCAGAAGCGACAGAAAGACTGATGGGCCATAAAGAGCGCTTTAGCATAATGGAGCCATGTCAGTCCTTAACCAGACCGCGTCCATCTAAAATCATTCTATCCAACCCGGAAAAATGGCAAGGAAATCGGTCTGGATTTGCGAGTTAGCAAGTGTAGAAACCTCTTGGAGTGATTTTATTAATGGACAAGGTTATGTCTTGTGTCCTTTGTATAATGTCGAGACCACCGTTTCATTTTGGGATGTTCGCCCAGTCAATGAATGTCACATGACCACAGACTTTCGTTCAGTGGAATCTCATAATCCTTTGCTGCTTACCTCTTTTCCTAGAAACTTCGCACCACACACTAACGGTTAGCTTTATGCTACACTACATGTGTAGAATAACACAAACAGTTCGGTTCATCTACGTATTGCTGCATTAAGTTCTCTTCCAAAGACTGCCGGTTGCATGGGTGTTTAGACGAGTCCTGCTGTCTCTTTTGTACACCTTTTTCCTTCGTTGCAATACGAGTCTTGAAATTATGATGACATAACACATTCCTGACCGAGAGAGGACGAATCTGTGTAAAAAGAAAAAAAATTATGAAAAGAAACCGAAAATGTTTATATGTTTGACAAGCTGCCGATGCATAATGTAAGTTTCCCATTTTCCTCACATATATGCTTTTCTTTACTAGACATATTATCATTATGATTACTAGTAATAAGGTGTAAGATGACAGTAGTACCTTTTTTGCTAGGCTTAAGAATTGCTTGTGATTGTGTAAAAGCCTAAAAACTGAAAATTGTATGGAAATTTAAGAGAAAAAAAAAGAAAAAAGTTTCAGTCCACAGCCAAGGTAAAAAGGACTTTTTGTTATGCGTTTTTATTTTTTAATAGCAATTTATCACTGTGTGATATTTTGTACATCATATTAAGCTGTATTCAAACTATATCCTATAACTACAAGGGATAAAAAAAAAGACCAGCCTTTTATTTATTTTGTTTTATTATGCATATTTTTGAACTGCTTTCTAGCTTGTATCAAATTACATCTTTTTCATTTTTCCTGTTGACTTTTCTTTCTTTTTTTGTTTTGTTTACTCTGCAGGTCTTGTGTTGTATGTCATAAAAAAAAAAATCAAAAAACGAAATAAAAACATGGTTTTGTACAGAGATTTCATTCTTGTCTGGTCTGAACTCTACTGTCTGAGAAAGTGTCTTTGGGTATGCACAGTTGATGGATTTGGATTGATGATCAGCATATTTGGGGTCTGATGTACAGTAGGTCACCTGGTTTAGAATGGTCAGAGAGTCAGGTTTTTCATAGGTATTTATTCCTGTGATGCAAAGCTGAATTTTTAGCATCATTACTTCCTTCAGAAATCATTCTAATATGCTGATTTGCTGCTCAAGAAACATTTATTGTCATTATCAATGTTGAAATCAGTTTTATTTCAGGATTCTATGATGAATAATTTTGTCAAAGACAAATTTCTGTCACTTGTGACAGACAATACAGTTTTTCTCATCTTAAAGGTGAACTAGTAACTTTTTTACCTTAACCGAACGGCTTTAGAGTCATTGTAATGTTTATATTACTGATTTCGTGTTTGAATGGTGGTCGTCTCGCCCCCCCTGGTGCCTGTGAGCCGCAAAACCACCCTTGCAACTTTGAGACGGCGGGCATCAGGAAGTGTTGTGTGATATCAGGTCTCGCGATGTAACGAATTGCTTTACGGCAAGAAAGATCTACTAAAATGAGCATCAAACAGAAATAACCCGGCGCCGCATACATGTGTGTTCGAGGCGCGCATACAATACAGACTGACAGTTCAACAGGACGCGCGCAGCTCTTAAAGGGGCCACACCTTATTTCTACTCGTTACAGCTTCCATCCACTGAACAGGTACCGGTATACAGGGGGAGGGGATCAGGCCGTGAGTGCAGAGACATCTCTGCGTGAGTGCTATTTACGACAGTACAAGTACTCCACAGCGACTCTAGGGGTCACTGTTTGACAAAAACGGAAATCCTGCATAGTGCTGCTTTAATAGAAAGTGTAAAAGAACAGCATTTATCTGAAATAGAAAGCTTTTGTTACATTATACACTACTGTACAAAAGTTTGGGGTCAGTAAGATTTTAGTTTGTTTTCTGTGTAAAGTCTTTTTTACTAATCAAGAATGCATTAAATTGATCAAAAGTGACTAAAGACATTAATGTTACAAAAGCTTTACAATAGATAGATAGATAGATAGATAGATTTCTTTCATAAAAGATTCCATGACCATGTCAATTGGTTGATTCCACCACAAGAATGTGCCCCTTTAATTTGAAGGATTGTAAAGTCTGTTTGTTAAAGATGGGTCTAATATAAATGGGTCTAGACAAATACGTTTTTTTTTTATCTGAAAAAAAGTTGAAATGTAATGTTATTTTCACCATTGTTATTGTTAAAGATAGCAAACACTTAATTTTTTGTTTAATTTGATTTAAGATCTCAGAGATTTGTGATGAATGCAATGTTGTTTCTTAACTGGGAATTGACACGCATCCATTCAAGGGGAAAAAATGCAGAACTCCCACCTTTCATAGAGTTAGTCCGGCTGCAGGATTACACGTGGGTGGATTATTTAATTGTGTTTATGCTACACAGATCAGATATTTGGTGTCGGACTGGGGAAAGAGAAAGAGAGAGAGAATAAGTGACTGAGAAAAGAGTACAAGTTAGTGTCCAGGCCCCAGGCAAAAACAGGAGGACAAAGTTGTTCCAGGGTGGGGGAGTAAACAAGCCAAAGTGTAACACAAAGAGAGAGACGTAAAAGTTGAGAGGGAGAGAAGAAGGTGTATGTGGGACTGGGAGGAGACAGAAGTGGATATGTATGATCTCATAGAGCTTCTCATTCACAGCTCTTTCCTTCTGATTGGCCAAAAGATCTGTCAGTCAGCTCACTTCCTCCTGGGCTCTGTGAGGTTCAGGCAGTTGGGGGGTGGAGGCAGGGGGAAGAGGGAGTGTCCTCAGTAGTTTTCTCACTGAGGCACAGCAGATACAGCTCACACGACAAGAAACTGAAACACAGCCTGACTTGCAAAGCAAGCCTAACCAGGAGCTCTCTCCAGTTTATTTGCTGTACTTGGAGGCCATCTTGAGTAGACGGACTTACTTCTACAGGCGTTCGTTTTGCTTTCTCATTTGTTACAGTTTCTTTTATGTCACCAGTGTGTTTCCTTGAAGTTTGGACGTGTCCCTCTTCAAAGTGTCTTTGGAGTCGCGAGAGAACAGGAAGCGGGAGGAGAAGGAGGAGGAGGGGATACTTACTTTGAAAGCTAAACTTTATCTGCATTGCTCACCTGCTTCTTCTCTGGAATGAAAGCCGTTTAGAGGATCTTACCGTAAAAGAGAGGGCGAGAAGAAAGAAAAGCTACTTCCTGGAAAGGTATCCGTTGTTTTTAAGCTCTAGGAGACACGGGACACACAGCAGAAACGGCCACTATTGATGAGTGAGTGACTGCTGGTGTGTGTAGGTGAGTTTGCTGCCTCACACTACACAGTCTTATCTCTCTCTTGACTGTCTTTGACTCTTCAGCATGGCCAATGTCAGTCCCTTCATGTCTCCGGGACCCATGTCCCAGGTCTTCTTCCCCCCGGGTGGCCCATCTCCACCTGGGTCAGTGGTGATGCATCAGGGGACACCGGTCTCTGTCCATACATCTCAAACCCCAGGGTTCCCTACAGTGGACATGGTGGTTGCCCAAGGTCCCGGCGGGGCATCTGGAATGCCGTCTGGGCCTCCGGCGCCAGCTGGTGTGTCCTTCATCATACAGATTGGGCTGACTAGAGAGTCTGTGCTTCTACCTCAGACTGCAGACCTGGCCTACATAAAACAAATTGCTTGTTCAATTGTGGATCAGAAGGTAAGCACCACCCAGCACGTTGTGCCTTGATACTGTATGCACTAGCACCCTTGCACAGCTCAAACGGAAGTTAAAATGTTTTGAAGAAGTGTGTTTGCCCTCAGAGTTTGTGTATTATGTTCTATAGAAAATTTTCTAGAGCAGTTTATATTTGAAAATTCAATGGAAATTTTGTGGTTTACCTTGGGGTCTGCTAAAATGATTTTCAGTAAACCCAGACTTCAAAGATTCTTCTTTGTATTTTTTGAACATTTAAATAGAGTACATTTCCTTTACTGTAAAGCCACTTTTTACCTCCCTGTCCATCACACCGTGCATGTCAAAAATATTTCTTACGTAATACACAGTGACCACAGAGAAATGCAATGTATGCAGAACATGCTGTGGTAACGTACGGCAATTCTTATCACAGCAGTTCTCCACATAAATATCCCGCACTGATCTCCAAACATTGCTAATTCACTGATGTGAACTCATGGAAGGTTGGAAGTATAAGTAAAAAGGTTGCATATGTCGAAACATTGTCCATTACTTGGGTTGGGCTCAATCAAGCCCTTGATGTAAAAATCAGACGTACTTAATGCCCTAGTCCAGTACAGAACCCATTTCTGCACTAATGGGACAAGAAACAGGCCATCCAATTCGTGACTGCCCTTACCTCAGATCTGCATCAGGACCTAACAACAGATTTTATCAGCCAATCAGACTGTGAGATGATTCAATTATCAGATTTCCATGCTCTGGGCAGTGGCCAGGGTCAGCTTAAAAGGTTCATTGGGAAAAGATTTTTCCAGGAAGCATTTGTCTATTCTACACTATACCAGTAATTATGCTTTGCTAAAAGCCCCAGAGAGCTTTGCAATCACTAGTTTGAATCTCAGGCTTGAATTTTGTTCTCCATGTGAAGGTAAATGCCTTGAACTATTCCTAGGGAGATAACTTGTTGCAAAAGTTGCCTCGGAAGGGAACCTACAGGGTTAGTCATGTTTTAACCCTCAAATTTTTATAATGCGATTGGGACTTTAATAGGAAACACTGACCATTTAACTCACAAATCAGATGATTACAACAAGTCCTCTGTTGTGTCCTTTGGATTGGGAGATTTGTGAGCTTGGATTTTGGCTCCTTCCCTCATCTCCCCTTGGCTTCAGTCAGAGTGAGTCACAGTGTTCCCTCTCTGTTTATTCAAATGGCTCCCTCTGTTCCATAGGCACTTTTTCCATTCACTTGGAGGGTAATGTGGCAGCATCACTCAATTCCTCCCCCTAGGCTCAATTTATCCTATTCTAGGACAAGTTTTACTTTTCTTCAATCTCTAAAGAACTGCAAAACTGTCCTGCCATCTATGTAATACATAATTAAAGCATATGTACCAGGCAAGGACAGTCTCCATTGATTGGGTTGTCCCTTTTGTTCCTTGCCCAGCCTATTTTCCCTGCTGGTCCAACACGTAAGCAGTCCATTGTCCATGGGATAAAGAGGAGGAAATGAAGCCTGTTTCCTCCCAAAGTAGGAGGCCATAGTGTGTCCTCCGCCTCTGAACCGCTCCCTTGGGTTTCCTCCAGGAGTTTGTTTTCTCACTGCAGGTTCCCAGACAATGCATTTAGTTTCATCTCTGCACATCTCCATGTGACATACCTTCTCTATAGCTGGTTTTGACATTCTTTTGAGTTTGAGCAACAAAAAGTTGAATTTTGTATGTGGTTGACAACAAAATAGGCGTCTAAATAATCATGCTGTACACAGGCTGACCATCAAACAAATAGTTGGGGTTAAGTCACATGTGTTGTCTTTCCCTAGAGAGGAATGTGTGTGGCTTTATCTGGATCCCTGAAGGAGTGCATTCTTTGGAATGTGCGGATCACACCATCAATCTCCTGTTCACCCACCACTCGCTCATAGGCCTGGGGTGTTAATAGCAGAAAAAGAGCAGATTTGTGGTTTTATTTTCAGTGGTTTGAACAACAAATTAACAAGTAATACCCTGTCCTCTTTAATATAATGTATAATTATAATCACACAGTTTGCAGCAAGTATGTGTCAGTTTATGCTAAAAGAAAGTTAAACATTACAAAAATATCTTGTGTACCAAGATACTCATGCACTGGTCTGCAACCTGTCTCAACCCGAGGTTATGTCCATCTTAATCCTACCACACTTTAGATCCATTCTAGATTTACAGGTTAAGGAGGTTGGATATCAGAGGGTGTTTCCCCATTCCTGAGGGAAGAGGACATTTAAAAACACTCATGTGGAAGTATCAGCAGCTGGTTAAAAATCACAACTCGTTTGTTTTCTTACAAATGCGGCCACTGAAAAGCACACAGTGTCTGGTATCAGGGGAGTCACAGGTAATTCTGCACCGTGCAACTCCCATATAGTCCTCTTACTCCTGCTCATTTGCATGGCTGCGAAGAGCCTTTGCATGGAAGGACCGTATTTCCTGGTTAAGTTACCGCTTTGTACTAGCCACCATTTGATTATACAAAATACACATTCGGTCTTGTGCTTATCGACAGGAAATGGATGACAAAAGAGAAAAGACAAGAGAGACAATCTTTGGCTTTTTGTTTTGTTAGGGATATTTTCTTATGAGCTGATCTTAAAGCTGTTTTGCGTTTAATCTAAATGTTGAAGATTTAGATAAGAGTTGCTGGTCCCTAGATTAGAAGAAATCTGCTCAACTTCTTTGATTAAACGTAGAGTGAACTTCATGTTTGATCTACACATACTGATTTGAATAATAATAACATTTTATGTTGTTTGTGTTTTATTTTAATAATACATAAGTCCAGATAGTGGAAGCAATATCTATATTACAATAAAAATAAAATATTTCTATGGTGTGGTAAATGTAATGGCAATTCACTGGGCCCAATTACAAGATTAGTTAATGTGAAATAGATGTTTGAGAATTCCTGAGATACTTCACTGTCAGCACCAAACAAAAACACATTTGCAGGTGTAAAATATAATGGGTTTCTCAGTGGCAAAGTACAGCGCCAGCGGCAGATCACTTTCCTCAGACAGGATTTTCTGTCATACACATTTACACTTCCTTTGGAGTTTTGTCCATCATATAGGCTATTATGAAATCCAATATCCTTATCCCTGGTTTGTGCTATGACTTATAAACTGTCTAAGTACAATGTAAATAGTAAACTATTGTGTATACCAATGCATGTGTTAATCATTCAGTACAATGGTGTATGTCAAAGTACCATTATGAGAATAATGGCAATAGTTTCATAATGCATACATGAACTATGTGATATTATCTTTCATTGGTCAGTTCATAAAGAGAAACCAAACAAGTGAGGAACAAAAGCAAACTTCTGTTTTTGGTCTAGCTGAGATTTGGAGGTGTGTCCAGATTACTCTTTCAGTATGTTGGGTGCTCAATTATGAGGCCACAGATGGTTTCTGTGACCCAGGGCAGTATGGCTTACCCGTCGCACCAGTTTCCACCAAAATACCACAGTAACAGTGATTGTTACTACAGTAAAAGTGTTCTAACTTGGTCTTCTTAAAGCCTCTTAGAATATTTGACGAAGATCTTGTTCATTTATTATGAAGTAGTAACAACTATTATTTTACTAGAACGGTTCTACAAGAACTGTGCAAAAGTAGCCATTACGATACTAGGGTGTTGTGGCTGGTTGCGAGGGTGCTGCTTGATTGTTACTATAGGCTGTTCGTTATTTCTTATTTTACTACAGATGTCTACATCATGTTTAATATTTAAAAGCCATATGAGCTTCCAACAAACGGACAAATGAAAAATGACATCAATATTTTTTTTGGTCCCTGTTTTTTTTATTTAGCACATCTCTGTTTGTTTTAAATAACATTATATTTAGCTAGGAGGATGTTCACTCTATTTAGTACACTGACACACAAATACTGCTGTTTGTAAGGCCTTAATCTCACAGTTGGCACACATTTTGGTTTTGAAATGTGTTGTTGAATGCCATGCTGTTAGTAAATCAGTATGTAATTAATCCCATTAGGATTATATTCTTTTCAGACCAACCATGGTTTGCTTGGTTTATTTGGAAGAATGGAGATTTTGTATTATAATACAAATCAAAGCAGCTTAACTTCGCCATGAAAAAAGCATGAACGAGTGGAACGAGGTGTCAGTCTCACGTGCTTGGATCGACAGTAATGTAGGACGGTGTGAACGTTAGGTGTGGGTGGAGTGTGCAATGTGCGATTTTGGAGAAGGTGGAGCAGTTTATCTGTGCATGTGTGAATGTGCATGAGTGTAAGAACAGAGGTTTTGTGCTTAGTGTTTCCAAGGCGGATTGCTGCAGAAAGTTAAATGGGTGGGTTACCACAGTGGGTAAACATATGATCTCAGGGAGAAGAGAGAAGTCTGGTTCCAGGCACACCGGCAGACGAGCATTTATGTGTGTGTTTTCAAATGCTGAGCTCTCTGAACTGTCTTGAACCAAAAAGCACAGCAGTATTACCATGTTTTTATGTAAATGTGCCATGGTCCAATATGGGAATCATTCAGTGGTACCATTGTAAACTTAGCCCTTGTGAAAAATTAGTAGTGATTTTTGACCCACTTAAGTAGGACTTTAAAACATAGGTACATCTTTATGCCATGTAATAACTTTTTTTTTTGTCTTTAAAAATATATGTTTAAAATGTACTGCCATAAAGTAGGGCCTACATTAAAATAAACTTTAATGTAATTTTATTGAAACGTATATTTGTAATTAGATATTTGTAATGATGAAGTTGCAATTTAGTAGGCTATTAGTGTAGCCTATACAAAAACCTTAAATATATTAGGCTAATGAATAACACACTAAGTTAAAATTTTAATCAAGTAGGCTACTTTACATGGGCTTTAGTATGTTAGTCAGCACATCAACATAATATGCTTTTCAAACCCCCTTTTTGTTACATGCTGTTTGAAACTCTCTTCACATCCTGATTGCAATTAATAGGCTTATAGAAGTGTCTAAATATATAAACCTCTGCAACCTCTGCTTGCCCTGCTCGCGCAGACATCATAAAACCACTTCATCAGCGCTAACATGAGGCAATGCTGAAAGAGTTGAAGACTGACAGAAAAAACAAACAGTAGCCACCTTTTATAGTTCCTCGTGATCGAAAAAAACAACGAGCTTATGCCGCGTTCACACGCATGTTGTAACTGTAATTTAGATACCGCAACCCATAACGTTCTGTTCACGCCCTTGGATATGCGTTTATCAACACTATCAACGCCGAAATGGATCTGCAGCAGTCAGGCGGAACAAGTAAGAGCAAGTAATTTGTTTACGTTAATTATTATTGTAATGTTATGTGCTTTGAGACATGAGGTAAATTTAACGCGTGACGCATTGCAGACTCTGGTTGTGCGCGTGGAGTTTGAGAAGCTCTGAAGGGAGGCTGGGACCTTATGAATTCAAGGCTAGCTTGCTATTGCTAGCCTCTCCAAAATTGCCTTTCTTTAACTTTAAGTGTACTTCTTTAAAGCATAACAAAATATTAATAAAACGTAGTTATACTGTAGTGTAAAAACGTGTACTTAACAGTTAAGTGTGTTAAAAACAACCATGAAAGCACACGCTCTTTAAGTAGGCTACACTTGCCTTTTATTTAAAATATATTATTTGCAGGTTCAAGTTTAAAAAAAATATATATATAAGCCTAACTTTTATACAATACAATTAAATAAATTTTTCACAAGAGATCAAAGTGCCATGTACTATCACTGTATTGTATCGGCACAATAAGGGTCTTTTATATGTGTATAGGCTTGGGAATCAAAAAGACTCAAGAATCAGTATCCTTCAAAAGTGCTGAAAGAATTTTATGCATTTATAAAAAAAAAAAAACTTTTCCATTCACATCCTTACTTCCATCTCCATTCATTTCTATTTTTTTTGTTCAAAGTAATAAAGTCCTGACTATGGCTCTGGGGATCAATGTGGCATTCCTATTGGCTTACCTGCCTCATCACCCTGACGCCTGGGCCACAAAAGACCATTTCAGCACGGTGGAGCACATACTCATTTAGTCCCCTCCGCCCCCTTCTCTCCTCCGCTTGCCAGCCATGCCTCTCGTGTTACCGTTCGCTTGAATAAAAAAGGGCTGCTTTGTTTTCTGAGCCCTTGCTTCAGCCCCAGGCAGCACACAGAAAGTGAGTTTGTGGGTTTAATGAAATCACTGTGTGTGTGTGTGTGTGTGTGTGTCTGCAGCCTGTGTGATTTTTGCATCTAAACCAACATGTTGAGGGCATGAGGTAGGCCTAGACGGCTCCGGACCCATTTTCAGACACTGTTGTTTTTGTTGTCACTGTGCATTTGAAGATTTAGAAAGTGCTCCAAAATCACTTTGACTGTTAAATAGAGCAAAATTGACAACACAACCCAAATGAGCTAATATTCAAGCTCTATTGATAGTATTTGCATGCTGTCAGTTACTTACGACAGAAAGTTATTTTGACTCATCCCTTGGTTACAAAAACAAAACTTGTTTACAGTAATACACTGAAAGTTGGATATTGTCTTTGAAGGCAAAATTGTGCATCTTACATTTTTTGCTAAAAAGCTTTTAATGAATCAGTAACCAAAATGTGGTATATTTTAGCTGTAGGCCTAGTTGTCTGAATGGTCTTTTTGTCTCTTCTTATCGAGATGCGCCTCTGATTATGCGTTCCCAGCATATTTTTTTTGTGAGTGGAATTTGTTCCATGGAAAGTGCTGCACAGATAGATAAATCATCTAGTTATGTGTTCCTTTCTTGACATCTTTGCTCAGATTTCACCATGTTTAGCCTACTGTTTTTTTTTTTTTTAGATAAGTTTTGACATAACTGCATGGACTGTTGATAAGCGACTCTATCACACTATATTTAGCTTGTATAAACTATGTTTTTAAATGTATTTAACCGTTTTTCCCAAAAGAATTGTGTGTCAACACACTTTTTGTTGGTTTTTACTAACCTTGTTGATTGACAGCATGCTAAAGATCGCTATCAATAAAGTTACACTTAACCGTCATGGATTATAATATCAAGTAGGGTTTGTGTAAAACAAACAATCAGGTTTATTTTAGCTGTGGGACTCAATCATATGAATGATACAAGATCAAATCATGCTTGCAACATTGTTTATTAATTAATTAATTACATTTATAAATGTATTAATTACAAATTTAACTATGCGCATGTGTGTGTGTGTGTGTGTGTGTGTGTGTATATATATATATATATATGAACACTGTATATATGATACCATATCAATGAGTTATAATTCTGTAGCAGCAGTTTGACTGCACTGTTAGTAAGAAAGCATCATTGGATTGGCATTTGTACCAGTCCTGCAGGCTTTCATGCTCTACGTAATGGCCCTAGCCATGTGTGGAATGTAAATTTGGCCTTTACACCTTTTTCCATGACACAGATGTTCACCTTTGTTATTATATCTGTGCTATCTACTCGTGACTCAAAGGAAAGTCGTCTTAAACCACATATACACTCTGTGATTGCATGGGACTGACGCAAGAACATTAAACAAAGAAACAGTGCACTTGGTACCTCCAAAAACGTTCCTTCCTTGCCCTCTTGGACTTGTGAGAACACAAACAGGAAGTCAGGCTCTTAATCCCGATATTTTACATAAACATCACAGGAGTTTTACCATGTCTGACAGGCGTACTAATACATGGCCTGCTGTTGCTTTATTTGAGTTTATAAGAATATTACACGAAGATCCAATGAAATGGTTTGACTAATACAATTTTGTTTCCTGTGATGTATTGGTTGCACTTTATTTTACAGTATGTGCACTTACTTGTACTTACACTACAGTGCACTACAGTGTATACTTACCTAAAGTACTTATAAAGTAACTACATGGGTTAAGGTTAGGTTTAGAGCCAGGTTCAGGATTAGTAGGCTAGTTATTACCCAGTTATTGCAATTACTATAATAAGCACATAGTGTACATGGTGAACAGGACTTTAAAATAAACTGCTACTACTGACGTATTTCCTGTTAAAAAAGGAAGTTGGGGCAGAACTTGTCAAAGGGCTAGCCATTTTAAATGGCTAATAGCCATGCTATTGCTGGTTCATTGGAGATGACATTTGAAGGAATAACTTTTTTGTTCTAGAGAGCGTTTTATTGGTGATTTTTATATCGGACCTTTTGAACGTAATTTCGTATTACGTGAGTCACGAACGCGCATCACAGAACAGAGCAAGGCGAGCATTTGTGCTTATAAAACTTAAACATTTTTATTTATTTTTTAAATGACCAATCGTTTCGCTAGATAAGACCCTTATGCATCGTCTAGTATCGTTTAAAGCCCTTTGAAGCTGCACTGAAACTGTCATTTGGACCTTGAACCGTTTGGGGCCCGTTGAAGTCCATTATATGGAGAAAAATCCTGTAATGTTTTCATTAAAAACCTTAATTTCTTTTCGACTGAAGAAAGAAAGACATGGACATCTTGGATGACATGGGGGTGAGTAAATTATCAGCAAAAGTTTTTTTAAAAGTGAACTAATCCTTTAAGAATCATAGTACACTTAAGTGGACTTTGTTTTGATTAGTAGTCCTATTATACTATCTTTAAGTACAGATTTTAAAGTACACTTCCACAAGGATAGTCTCTAACCGGTCAGCTAGCTGTTCAGATTTGCATTGCAAAGAACTCCTTCAGTGGTGCCTATGCTGCAGGGGACCACCTATTGCACAAGTGGACTAGGGTGGAGGAACAGAAAAAAAGAGTAAAACTCGGTAGAATTGAATCTTTTATGCTATTGTGCTCCAAATGACCTCAGTGTTGTATTTGTTGGGAATCAGCTACTGACATCACCCGTTTATTGCGTCATCTCTTGCGACGGGGAATTCTCATTCATTCCTGTGTCTCAGGTTGTTGAACCGTGCCTTATTATGAGCAACAACAAAAAAAAAAAAAACTTGGCATTTCTGATACGTTTCTCAGCTTGGAGGTACCATGACATCACGCAACCCAAAAATAACCTGACTCGCATCACGCACAAACACAAAGGCCAGTGAAATTCCCGCACTGAGCCAAGCAGTTGTTGGCCTCTAATGATTGTAGCCCATTGACGTCATTACACAGCAATACCATGGCACCGTTTCATTTAATTTAAATATCTGCCAAAATCACTGGGAAGTTTTTGTTTTAGCCATTTAGCTAGTAACAGAAGACTATTTCGAAGGTGATGACGGTGGACTGCTTAAGAAGTTGCAGCCAAGGGTGTTGTCTCAAACATTGTATTACGTTATTCGTATTAAGTTATTTTAAAGATGAGCCTTTTTGTATGTCTCTTCTGAGTGCTGTTTGCAACATTTTAAAAACATTTGCAAACCTTTTGTCCAATTCCTACAAACATTAAGCATTCACAGACACAGTCCAGTTTCTATCTTTCATTCGAATTTAAATGCTCACAATGGAACAGATTGAGAGAACTGTTTTTGAAAGGGTTATCTTTGGGAAAAGTGTATAAGCTGTACTGATTGGAAACAAAACAGGCATGTTGCAAACAATCAGCCATTGTTCCTAATATTCATTCAGTCATGGTCTGCCACTTTACACAGTAATCTCCTTTTGCTTCATAACCTACCCTTGTAAAAAGAATTGCATTTTAGCATAGTTTTAAAAAGTGCTTATTACGAAAATAAAATATAACCATGAATACACTTAATACACTGTTTTTAAACACTTAATTACACTTAATAATTATTTGAAAATGTGTTATAATTTGAATATATATTAAATGCAATTCGCTGAAATTGAGTGCTTTTTTGATCCACTTCAAGGACTTTTACAATTACATTTATTGTGAAATATGGTTAAAGTATAGGCCTAATGTTGAATGCACTGACAAATGTTTATTTTAAACTAATATTCAGTACATTACTGTAAATTTCTTATTTCCTATTATTTTAAATGTATTTGTAACAACGCATCTGTAATGATGTTATAATTTAGACATATGTAATATAATTTTTTTTAACATATGTTAACATTAAATCTAATACTCAATATTATGGAAGCTTGTTTCCGCCACCGAATAAATCAATATAAAAGATAGTTGCGACTTTTTATCTCGCAATTCTGATCGCAATATTTTTTTTTCTCAGAATTGTGAGATATAAACTCACAATTGTCACTTTTTTTCTTGCAATAGCGAGTTTATATCTCGCAATTCTGACTTAAATAAATTCGCTATTGCTAAGTTCAAAATGTAAAAATTCTGAGGAGAAAGACTTTTGACTTCTTTTTGAGTTCATGGGCTAGATTTTCTAAAGAGAGAGCACAATTCCAAAAAAAAGCACAGATGGGAGTGGGAAGTTCTGCAGGTTATCTTGTGACATCACGCAAATAAAAAAAAGAATACAGACGCAGCCGGATCATTTCTGTAATGACCAACAAAATCTACCAAGAGCAGCACATATTTGCATATGGTTTAAAACATGCTTTTTTAGGGCGGTAAATAATGGCTCAAATACAATTGACTAGAGCAAACCTTAGTAAATCACCTTGTGCGATCCGTTTAAATACTCTCCTCCAAAAAATGTTGCGAGTTTATATCTTGCAATTCTGACTTTATAACACTATAGCGACTTTATATCATGCAATTTTGAGAAAATTGCAAGATGTTGCCAAGCTTAACATTTTTAAGTTAAAATTCTAAAATAAAGTACTTTACATGTGCTTTAGTATGTTAGTCAGCACAAATTAGTGTACTTCTTTAAAGCATGACAACATTAAAACAATGGCACTTTGTGCACTTTTTAAAAGTGTACTTAAGTGTGTGAAGAAATATAGTCATGAAAGTGTAGGCAAAGTTCGTTAGTGTCTATTTATTTAATTAATATTTTCCGCAATTTTTTTTTTTAAATTTACTTGAGAGATGAGATTTGAAGTGCACATTCAATACAAGGGTACTTCCAAGAGTAGAACTTTCTTCCACCTGCATATTATTTAGAATTGACTAAGGATTGTTAAGCCCAACTTTTAAAATGTTACTAAACAATGCTACCTTAGCAATTGTGTCTGTCTGCCGTTTTCTCAGATATGTTTTTACTCTAATGTAAGTCAATGGAGGACATGTGTGTTCGGATTGTTGCAAAAGCTTTTTCCTGTAAATTATCCAAAATATGGTTAAATATTGTTGACACAAGTTACCCACAGAGGTGCATATTGGATTTTTTTGTATGTCAAGTCGCCTTAATTTATATAGCGCTTTTAACAATATAGATTGTTTCAAAGCAGCTTTACAGTGATAATAGGAAATTAAAGAAACAGAGATTGTTTTGGACCTCTAGAATAAAGTTATTGTCTAGCTAAAGTTAGTTTTGATTGATTCACTTCCGTCGCAACGATCATTAGTTATTAACTTATGGGCCGCTAACACAACACCGTTCTAACAGAAAACCCTTGATGTGATCCGGCCGCTCATTTGCACAAAACAGTAGCTGGTGGCTTGAGAACGCAGACCATGAAATAGGTTCCAAAGTAGAACAAGCCTTAAAAAATTTAAGACAGAATTTTTTATCGTTTCCATGTAGCCACGTGAACCGGAATTATCCTGACAATGTTTTATCTGTACAGAGATAAAGGGAAGGGAAGGAGGCTTTCACAGGGGAGGGACTAGTTGACACTTCAGGACTGCGTTGTCGTCGTATCCAGGCACAGGTCCTTCATCAGATCCGGATCTGGCCTAAATCCAGCGCACTGCGGTAAACCTCGGGATGAACAGAGAGACTAATATTAGAGTAGACGCCATCCTTCTTATGATGTAACAAGTACATCAGGATTTATGGGAAGTGTTCCCGGTTCCGGCTGACCTAATCTATGCAGCCTAGCATTGAATTATAGAAGTCTATAATGTGTTATGTGTATGCTAAGTAAAAGAGATGTGTTTTTAGTATAGAAGGATTAGTAGTTATTACCTTCCCGGACATTGTTAGGAAGACTGTTCCAAAGTTTAGGTGCTAAATATGAAAAGAATCTACCGCAAGGAGTCGATTTTGATATTCTGGGTATTATCAACTGGCCGGAATTTTGAGATCGCAAAAGACTTGACGGACTATAATGCGTTTAGAGCTCGCTCAAGTACTGGGGAGCTAAACCATTTAGTGCTTTGTAAGTAATCAGCAATATTTTTAAAATGTATACGATGTTTAATAGGGAACCAATGAACCGGGCTAATATTGTCATACTTCCTGGTTCTGGTAAGAACTCGAGCTGCTGTGTTTTGGACCAGCTGTAGTTTGTTTATTAAGCGTGCAGGGCAACCACCCATAATAGCATTACAATAATCTAGCCTCGATGTCATGAACGCATTAACTAACTGTTCCGCATTTGTCATTGAGAGCATATGACGTAATTTAGATATATTTTTAAGATGAAAAAAACAAGACGGCAAGCACGATGGCATGTTAACAGGCTAGCGAGGTACTATTGTGCTAGCGATAATGATTTAAATAAAAGCTAGCGATGTTCGATTAATGTGATAGGCAATATTAGACAATTTCTAATAGGCCTATATGTTGATGAATAAGTTAAATTTAGCAAATAAGAACAGCAAGGAATGATAGTTAATAGAGATTCAAACAGAAAACTATACGGAGCTTACAGATGCAGACCAGCAGCAAGGCACAACATGTGTTCGTAGTTCATTCAAAATCATTTGAGTTTAACGAAGGGTCAATTCGTATAGAATCCTATGTGAGATTTTCACAGTTCACAAACATTTAGTTTTGATGCCTATAATTTTCATCATTTTGAATTCAGATGTAGTTATTTGGACTTTTTGTCCACAATATCATTTGTTTAAGCTACTTCTGTGTTATGTTTCCAACTAATATGCATGACGTGGTAATAATGAGTGCCCGACTCAGACATATAAGTTTCAGATTCACTTGAAGGCAGAACCTTAAATGTCACCTAGATCAACCTTAGGCAATATATTATGGAAACTTTAACATAGAATGTCAAAAAAAATCTGGGTCGGTAAATGTGATGTCATATGCATTTCTTGTTTATTTGCTTTATATTGGTTGACTATAGTAATAACTGTGCAAATAGTGGCTTTAGCAATTATATTGGCATCTGAATAGGTCATATAAGCACTTACAGCTTCTGGCATGATTCACTGATTGAGTCTAGCTTATGTTACGACTGTATAATCAATGAACGTCTGTGTGACAACATAAATCTATAGGCCTATTTAGGCCTTATGTTTGCGAAGATTTGTTTTTGTTCATTGATAAACTGAAAGATAGAATTGAACATAACATTATGTTTGAACGTCTCACAATAGATTTGTCAACATTTATTTAGTCTGCCTGTGGCATTGTTCAAAATACAGTTATCTATGTCTAGATCTATTTAAACTTAAGCTATCAAAAGACTAGGTCTCACTTTATTGACAGTAATGCATCCGAGAGCTTTATACACAAAAAGACGCATATTTGACCCTTGTCGTCAGTGCTTAGGACTGTGTGAAATCATTTTCACAAGGGGCTGGGCATAAAAAGCCACATAAACTGTGTGTGTGTGTGTGTGCTGTAAACACTAGATACATGAAAGGAAATGGCGGTGATGATAAAAAGCGGAACTCTAGTCTATTAGTTTGTTTCTTACTTCTCTGTTGCTATTTTTGACCCAGATTCTCATGCTGTCACACAGTCCTCTTTTGGTTTAGCGACCCTGTTATTTTTCTTTTCTTTTACCTGCTATTAATGTAGAGGTTTTAAACCTCAGGGTCACGACCACAGAGAAGTACAGTAGATCAGGGCGCAGGAGATTCTATGAATAATAACTTTTCAATTATATTATTATTTATTATTCATTCTTAAAGACATACAAAATGTCCAGCTTCTCAAATATTGCAAAATGTAGTCAACATACAGTGTAAATTTGAGAACCGAAAATGTCTTGGTTAGAAATAGAATCGAAAAATAATATAAACAATTCTCAACAAAAACGTACCAAAAAGAGCATAACATGCCAAAATAGTCTATTCCTATATTGCCTGGTGCTCTTGAATGTGGATCTCTGGTTGCACAGTGTCTCTATTAAAGCAGGTCTTTGAGTCCTGAATTGGAGCAATGGGCATTTCCATTACAATTAGTTGATGTTTGGATAGTACACAAAGGACAATCTAAAGAAAAAGCGACTTCTCGTTCCATTATTAAGGAGTTTGTTTGTAATAACCAGCCCTTGACGTGTGGGAATATTAACAGACTGAAGTGGGTCATGGTGTTACAACCATTCATTCTAAAACTGCTGTGGCCATCTGTGTTCGCATTTTCAAACCATGGTCTTGGTCATGTGACCATGATCATATCACAGAATGAAGCCACAAAGTGGTTAAGGGGGTTCATAGATGAATGTAATAAATGGATCAGAGGCGGTCTTTGCAATACAAAGGCCCGTTTCAAGAGAGTTTTAGGCCCCCCAGTGGGAAAAAAAGACAAAAACATTTTTGACTGCTATTTCTTTATTATATCAGTTATATTTAACAATGTTATCCCATATTTCACTCTTAATGGTTTATTTGTAAATGCATTCTATCTCTTTAACTATAGCTTGTTAGAATCAACAAAACAACATGGAATCTTAATCACTCGCTTAATCAACAACCAGCAGCAAATCATGCTCTTAACGAGTAGGTCATTAAGGGTACAGTTACAGGACAACAATGTAGGCCTACTAAAAACGGAAAAGTTTTTCCTTTGCGGTTTTTCGTGTACAGATGACAATGTTGTCAAAACAATTTTCCCATTCACGTGGAACTGCGAAAATGATTAAAAACACTGTACTATGCTGTGAGGCCAGTAGTTGGGGAGGTTTATATAATGACAGGTTTTCTTTACGAAGTTACATCGCTAACTACTGGCCTAACTACTGGGCTTTTTACTGTCGTAAAAATTAACAGCTAAAATGCATACAAAGTTTTGTTTTTAGTTGAACACAATGTAGCCTAATATACCATTGTATATTACAAAGTACTTTAGTATTAACATCTGATTATTATTGTTATTATTGTATGAATTCTTTTTAGTGTCAAAAGACTATAACTTCAATTTGTGTTAGTGTTCCAATTACTTAATTTATGTTAGCCTAGTAGCTTAACTGTAGCTTAGAAGTAATTGCTATTTATTAAATGTAAACAATTTAATGATGAAAAATAAATTAAAGTTGTTTAATTTTCTCCACAGAGACGAGAAACATGTTAACAGTCAAATGATATATATATATATATATATATAAATATATATATATTTATTGTTTATTTATATATATATTTATTTAAATATATTTATTATATTTATATATATAAATCATTTGACTGTCAACATGCCAAAATAATACGATATCATACATTTTTATAATAAGACATTTTATGATTATTTGCCATAACGACAACTAATATTGCAAGTGAAATATTGCATTATTTTCGTGGATTGTTCACTTGCAGCTTTGATGTCTGCTTCACAATCTGAGCTTCTTTAAAAAAGCTAGTCGTCGCATTGGGAGATCAACGGTGCAGTTTATTTGATACTTGATTTTTATTAGAAGCTGTTGCCAGATCAGCCCAAATGCCTGGAGCGCACTAGGGATCACCCTTTATTGGCATTTGATAGGTAGTATGAGGAGGGAGAATACAGTTCACACTTGGGAGTGCAAATACATGTCACTCATCTTTATTACTTTCAGTCAGTCCAGAGATTTGCAATATTACATGTAAGCAGAGGCCATTGGCTATTTATAGCGTGTGGTTTTATGTCAACTTGCTTGTGTCTGGTGAGACAACACAGGGTCAAAGTCCTGACGGATGTTGTGAAAGGTGTTTGTGTAGACTGCGATGGGAAGAGAAGAGAAGAGAAGAGAAGAGAAGAGAAGAGAAGAGAAGAGAAGAGAAGAGAAGAGAAGAGAAGAGAAGAGAAGAGAAGAGAAGAGAAGAGAAGAGAAGAGGGCAAAGGTTTCCATAATTCATCAGAGTCATAATGGGCGCAGCCGCCCGAGACCATGTGGGAAACACAATCCTAGTCAACACAAAGCACCCATAGAAACACTGCGCTGTCTCCAAGCAAAGCCCAGGGAATGGCAGATATGATTGCACCAGCATCTATTGTCTGTGCCACTGTGCAAACATGCATAAGAACAATTGAGGATACATATGTAGCCAGCCGAGCGATTTGTGGCCGATAGTTTGGCCTAAGGTCCATATACTGTAAAATCCCACAGTGGTCTGGAAAAACATCTTATTTGCCACCAGTTTAATTGGCTAATAAAAGAAGCATTGGGTTAGTACATAGTCGCAAGCCGCAAGTGCTTTTTGTAGTTAAAGTATGCAGGCAATTGAATAATGCACATCTTATTTGAGTGTATTGTTTTAGACCATCAATGTTCTTATTAAATTGATTATGTATGTACAGCAATAGTGATTATTGCACATGAAAAAATAAATACTAAAATTTAAGATGTTTACATGCAACCTAGGCTCACTGGAAAAAGTACCTCTACCAACATATACCTATACTTTCAAGTCAATGCAGTAAAACACCAACAATTTTAACTCTTTTAAACACAAATGATTATCAATTAATAAAGACTTATTTTCATGTGGTTTATGACCTCATAACCAGAGTGCATAGTGCATGTAAACTAATGAACTTTTAGCGCCATTAACCGGGCATTTAATTTCCAAACTGCCACCATATGCCACACAAACTTTGCCAGATGCACATTCATCTGTTTCAGATAAAACTGACGGAACGTGATTTTAGTACCATTCACTGGACATTACACTTTGTTCTGAAACTTGACAGAAGCAATGTAAAATGATTTTGCAGAAATGTTTCACCAATAAACCTGGGTTGTTTGTTTACACAGTGAAAACTCTTTAATCCCATTTCCATGCTGTTTTCCATTTCTAAGATTAGGCTATTTGTCAAGATATTTATTTTTTGTCACTATTTTTGCCCCTATTCATTTGAAATTTCAAATGCAATAGTTATGTTTGTTACTTACCATTTGTAAGCTACTCAAGATATTGTTGTTAATGCACTTAAAGCCCATTCTCTATTCCGGTGCTTCCAACTACCAGTGACTTATGCATGACATATATGTGCCATATGTGTAAATATTATAATCAAAATCTATTTCTAAAAGTAATAAAAATTTGTTATTCACAATTGTAACAGAACATGAATGTTTTCCTTTATTTCTTGCCAAGTGCCTCAAACAACTCTTGCTAGTATCTTTTATATATTAGATTCCACTAACCTTCCAAATACAGTAATTGTTTCTTTCTCAAAGGTGTTCATTGTAGCAGCCCACACCATCAGCAAATCAGATTAAAAGCTTGTGCTTTTTGTGTTAAATATGCATGAGTCAGTCAGTGAACAAGCTGAAGCCGCTCTGAGACCGTAACAGTTCTATTCTATAGTTATATAATGGGACATAAATAATCGTTTGACTCATCAACCACTAAAGCAGAAATAATATGTGAAGCAGCTTCATTAATTGCAGACAAATTGCCCATTTCAGCAAGAGCCTCGAGCCACTGTGGGATGTTTTTTGCTTGAGGCCGCCTGCTGCTGTCAAGCATGTTTAGAGGCTGGTTAGAAGTTGCGGTAGCATGCCGGGTGTGGACTATAATCTTTGGCAGCAGCTCAAGCCTCTGGAAATAGACAATATGGAGGCTTGTTGACTTTCTTGTGGAAGCTTCAGGCAGAGGGAGGGAGTATTTTGGGCGGAAGGCAGGGACCTTGGTCCTTCTCTTCCTCTAAATGAGGTGGAGGTTAACCACATGTGCTCTGAAAGGAACACATGGGAATCCTTAGCCGGTCCTGGCAGTCAAAAAAACAGGAACTGGGTGGAAAGGTGTTGTTTGGGGTTTGGAGTGTAGTGATTCTCTTTACTCTTTCTCTTTCTTTTTGTCTCTGTTTGTTTCTTCCTGTCTTCTGCAACTGCGGGGAGCTTTGAAGCTCTCTGATGTTGTGTCTGGGTTTTGTTTTCTCACATCCCTCGCTCTTGTTCTGTAAATTATTTTTCCATGCTTGTATCACAACATCAGCATGATCCCCTGCCGGATTGTACATCGTTCATTAGCATGTCAGTGATTGGAAAGTCCCACTAAAACTCCACCTTGGATGCAAGACGAGCGCACCAATTCTGGTTGAACCTTAATCCTGGTTTTAGTTATTTACAGGATTCTTTACGCATGAATGGATTTTTGTGTGTGCGTTAAGCTGCCATCACACTAGACTAGTATACAAAATGTCTGCAGAAACTGCAAGGTCGTAATGTGACTTAGGCCTTGTCCACAGTCCACACTAATACGTTTTCGTTTGCAACGCAACTTTTTCTCCTCGTTCCGTCCACACTGAGACAGCGTTTTATTAATGAAAACAAAGCTTTTTGAAAACGCTCTCCAAAGTGGATCAATTTGAGAAAAGGCCGTTTTCGCGTTGTAGTGTGCACTGTCAAAACGGAGGTATTTAAAAACAATGACGTAAGTTTAGTCATGTGACGCATATTGTACCAATCTATATACATGTTTATACTGGTATTGTGCCTGTTATGTGCTATTCACTTTCACACTGTTGCTAAATGTTGCTCTTCACAGTCCTGCAAAGATGACAGAAAATGTTCTCACATTTGCTGTCCTGCGGCAACACATGAGAGCAGTCGCGTTTTAGACCAAACATAGGCTATGGTGACTGAGTGTGATCTGGATGCATCAAGTGAATGGTGAAATATTTTGCTAAATAAAATTATCCTGTCAGAAGAATTGCGGAATAACTTTATTAGGCTGTATCATCTCAGTAAGCTTTTGTGAGGTTTTTACGCATGAGCAGTAAGGTGAATTTAGCGTTTTCCAAAAGTTTCTCATCTACACTGAAACATTGGAAACCACCTGAAAATGCTAGTGAAAGTGAAAACACCGTTTTCAAATGTATCTGGATTAATGTAGCCTTATGTGACTTATGTCACTCTGCAGTGTCTTTTTAAAAACATAATTCAACACATAATACAATGCATATACACTCACCGGCCACTTTATTAGGTACACCTGTCCAACTGCTCGTTAACACTTAATTTCTAAGCAGCCAATCACATGGCGGCAACTCAGTGCATTTAGGCATGTAGACATGGTCAAGACAATCTCCTGCAGTTCAAACCGAGCATCAGTATGGGGAAGAAAGGTGATTTGAGTGACTTTGAACGTGGCATGATTGTTGGTGCCAGAAGGGCTGGTCTGAGTATTTCAGAAACTGCTAATCTACTGGGATTTTCACGCACAACCATCTCTAGGGTTTACAGAGAATGGTCCGAAAAAGAAAAAACATCCAGTGAGCGGCAGTTCTGTGGGCGGAAATGCCTTGTTGATGCCAGAGGTCAGAGGAGAATGGCCAGACTGGTTCGAGCTGATAGAAGGGCAACAGTGACTCAAATAACCACCCGTTACAACCAAGGTGGGCAGAAGAGCATCTCTGAACGCACAGTACGTCGAACTTTGAGGCAGATGGGCTACAGCAGCAGAAGACCACACCGGGTGCCACTCCTTTCAGCTAAGAACAGGAAACTGAGGCTACAATTTGCACAAGCTCATTGAAATTGGACAATAGAAGATTGGAAAAACGTTGCCTGGTCTGATGAGTCTCGATTTCTGCTGCGACATTCGGATGGTAGGGTCAGAATTTGGCGTCTACAACATGAAAGCATGGATCCATCCTGCCTTGTATCAACGGTTCAGGCTGGTGGTGGTGGTGGTGTCATGGTGTGGGGAATATTTTCTTGGCACTCTTTGGGCCCCTTGGTACCAATTGAGCATCGTTGCAACGCCACAGCCTACCTGAGTATTGTTGCTGACCATGTCCATCCCTTTATGACCACAATGTACCCAACTTCTGATGGCTACTTTCAGCAGGATAATGTGCCATGTCATAAAGCTGGAATCATCTCAGACTGGTTTCTTGAACATGACAATGAGTTCGCTGTACTCAAATGGCCTCCACAGTCACCAGATCTCAATCCAATAGAGCATCTTTGGGATGTGGTGGAACGGGAGATTCGCATCATGGATGTGCAGCCGACAAATCTGCGGCAACTGTGTGATGCCATCATGTCAATATGGACCAAACTCCCTGAGGAATGCTTCCAGCACCTTGTTGAATCTATGCCACGAAGAATTGAGGCAGTTCTGAAGGCAAAAGGGGGTCCAACCCGTTACTAGCATGGGGTACCTAATAAAGTGGCCGGTGAGTGTATATGCATTTTGCTTCACTTTACTGCAATACTACAATCCTGCAGATTTAAATGTACTTTCTTTTAGTTCTGTCAGGACCACTATCGTCAAATACAGTTGACAAATAGCATGCAGTTTGGATTGGCGGTATGGTTCCGTTCTGGGGCGAGAACTCCCTGCGCATCCATGCAGCCTATCATGGATAAGAGCAATCACCCCCCTTAGGGTAAACAGAACAGAACCAACATGAATGTTTTGCAGATATCAATAATTCAAGATTTTAAAGTACAACATAATTCAAGAATTTATTCTGATTCAAGGGGAATATATACTTAGCTTATATACGTATGGCGTCATATTCCTATAGGCATACGTGTATCAGCTTAGAGTCAGCTGATGCGAGCTTGACTAACCTGACCTGCCAGAACGGACACTACACTTAATTTCAGCTAAAGGCAGCAATATACAGTAGTCAACATTTGAAGTGGATCAAAAAAGTTCAAAGTTGTCCTAAACCAAGAACGGGTATTGTTCAGAATTCATGTATAACTTTGAATGAAGGATTTGACCCACAAATGTTACCTACTGTACTTAATCAAAGAATGAACCGGTGTGACGTTTTCATTAAAAAAATAAGGCCAAAACGACATTCGTCTGGAGTTATTTCTGTGAGATCGAAACGTTCCTGAAATTCTTATTGAAAGAGAGACATGGAAACTGTTTTTTCATCTTTGATAGTGTAAAGCTGCTTATTATAAAGCAATTTATTTTATAAGAGTTCTATATAAATCAATGTGACGTGACTTAACTGGAGAACAGTGCTGTGTTCATGCAAAGCATATCCACATGACTAAGATGCTTTAAAATGCTTTCTTTACTGCAGTTTTCTCTCCACTGTCATTTTTGTTGTCTGTGAATCGAGCTTGTATTTTCTGTCTCTCACATTCGCATGCGTATGAATAGAAGTCAATGGAATGATATCATCCATGATTCCAAGTTCCGCAGTGGAAAATCCCATTGACTTTCTCCAGAGCTGCTCGCACATCCACAGAGACACAAGAAGAGGGCCCTTCTGCTGTTGTGATGGCTTCCAGCTTCACTGAGTTGTATGACATGCATTGAATGGGGCATTATAAAGTATTCAGGAGATCTGCTCCAACGATAAGGCCCTATGCATTTGACTGACATTATCAACCCCACGTCCCACACTCCTTTGACCTGCCGTATGGGTGGCTATATCTTTTTTCATTCTTGTTGTTCCTTCATCCTTTATATGTAACACTGCACCTATGTCATGCTATTGACTCTGCCCAGCTTTCTCATTTCGAAGTCGGTCCAAGTTGGCTTGTTCAGGTAGCTAATCTTCTCTTGCCAGGTAGTTGCTTGTTGCCAATTGGGATTTCACTCTACAATGATTGGCAGGCGACGGCTGTAATGCAGAAGTGCTCGGGTATCACACCCGACTGGCTCTCAGGCTTATACCTCAGCACGGTCACAGCTGTCAGCCCAAAATGAAAGGCATTCAACTGAATCCACAATGCCAGATCACATGCTAATTAGCCCAAATGGGTTCTGTGTTGGAATCCCCCTGCAAGATCTTCATCAAAGAGCTGTTCTTCTGCTGCTCTACATGCCTGGTGATCAAAAGGCTTTGGTTTTTGTTGGTCTGATGTCGCCATAGGGTTTTGAAAATGCTCCAAGCCGCAATTGAAAGTCCTTAAAGGGTTCAGGTCATACATTCATGTAAGGCCCATTTTGTAAGGCCCATTAATAATGTTAGTCAAGGTTTTCATGTCCTAAAAGCATTGGTAAAACATTACATTAAACTTTGTCTTTGTATGTATATTGAGATACAAAGTTTTACGGGCTATTGGTTTTCTGTCGGATTCAGTAAGGTTTGTAGAAAACCATTCTTCAATAATAGCCTCTTTGCAAAGGTTTGATTATTAAACATATTTTAAATATGTTATATTTGTAATTGTGTGAATTTGTGTAATTTGTAAATATGTAATTTTATCATTTTACATATGATAAAACATATTTTGATGCTCTCTGTGTGATTTTTGGTGCACCCAAAAATGAAAATTTTGTCATCATTTACTTGCCCCCCTACACCCCCCATTTTTGATTGGCCATTGGGCCCCATTGACTTTCATTGTATGGACTGCACAGACATTCTGTAAAATATCTTCTTTCGTGTTCCACAAAAGGATTGGAACAACATATGGTGAGTAAATGATGACTAGAATTTTTAATGGCTAAGGCAAGAAACCGCACAATGTTTGGCAAATGAACATGTTCGTTATCATTAGTTAAATACTGACTTAAAAAAGTTGACTTCTTCTTGAGCTGACTTCTGGTGTTTTTGAATAATGGTAGGCTATATATCCTGTTGCCTCCTTATTACAGTACTTCACTATGAATAACTGACCCACATGTAAGAACAGACATTATTCACATAGATTTTGACTGTCAAAAGTTCAAGGAAAATGACATGTTTATTAATTAATACAGTCTCCTAAAACAACACAAACACAAAACCTCTAAATCCGTTCAGAAAAATTACGGCAGCAGAGCTCAGCAGAGCTAAAACTCAGCAGAGCTACAAAAAAAAAGAGTAAATCTTCTCTGCAACAACAGGAAATCTTCAAAAATGCAGCTGGCAGAAGCAAAAAACACACACACCCCTTGACGTGAAACACTTTCACAAATAAGAGAGGAGTTCCCTGATGGGTACACCTGCAAAAGTGCCACCCATTTTACACTATCAGGAACCTTTGCAGATGGCTCTTCAGTAACACGATGACCACCATTCCCAGTAACTGACTCCAAAATGCTGGATTCACCATGTTGGACCATGAGCCAAAAATCTATGAAGGATGTTGTGGTTGTGTTGAGCTGTTGTAGTGCAGTGACGGTTGCTGACAACAGGAAAAGAGAAATATTACATCAGTGCAGTGCAGTGGATCTGTATATGCACTGTAAATGAGGCTAATCAATTTATCTCGCTTTCTTTGTTTTGTCCAGTTTCCTGAATGTGGCTTTTATGGGATTTATGACAAGATCCTCCTCTTCAAGCACGACACCAGCAGCAATAACATCCTGCAGCTGGTCAAGGCAGTGTCGGATATCCAGGAGGGGGACCTGGTGGAGGTTGTTCTGTCCGGTGGGTCACAGAGTTAACCAGTAGCTCAAAAGGGCTTCAGATTTGCTGCAACAAAGCTAGTATAAGTCATTCATGATCAAGATTGATGATTTCTGGGACATGAGCGACTATTGGCCTTTTTTCACATTAATGTAATTAGACTGAATCTGATTCCCATTATCATACTTATTTTAATTGAATTATATTTTTTTCACAATGATTGACCAATTATGATGATAATAATAATTATCTGCAAGTGTCTCAATAAAAATAGCAGTTGTTGAGGGCACAAATTCAAATAAAAAATAGAACCTCTTTGGATGAAGCATCTGCTAAATGAATACATTTAAAAAGTGCACATCTTGATTTCAAGTGTATTTTTTTAGTACACTGTACTTTTTCAGATAATAGTTATATGTACAGTACATATATATATATATATATATATATAGTAAAATGTCCACACCATATGTTTATACATATACAGTACACATATACAATAATGTGTCATAATACAGTAATACAAATATAAGGAGAATCTAAAATAGTACTAAAACGACTAAAACTTAAATAATAAACTAAAGCTAAATAGAAATATAAAAAATTAAAAGGAAAACTGAAATGTAAAAATCAACTCTAATTTAAAATATCAATAAATGCTATAATACGCTATAAATAATTAAAAAAACACTATAATAATGAGAATTAATAACTCAAAAGTAAAATACAAAAAAAAAATCCTTTTCTTTATGCCGAATACTGCATGTTTTATTCAACTTGAAGATGAAATTTGACCACAGTCAGTCACACAAAATGTGTGTTTTTTATTGTAAGATTTACCCATGCAGAGCAACACATAGGGATGTTATTATGCTGTGACAAATAGAAACTGATTTTCAAGGAAGCACCAGAACATGTATCCACAGGCTCTGTATTCCTGTTTAGATTGTGTTTGTGAGTCCTTTTAGTATCAAAGCATCTTTCAAAGAGCAGTGAACAGATATAAATGACAGAGTAATTTTACTGAAATTCTGCATATTTTTCTATAATGTTAAAATGGCTGTAAAGTCAATAGTCAAAATCTGAACGATAGCTTGTGTCACTGCATTGAAGGAATAGATCTGACCTGACTAGATCATATCAAAGTCCCATTCGGCCAATTTTGATTGTTTATCTGGTAGAGAAACTCATACAAGCTCCAGTTATTTGTGAGCCTGATGTCCGAGAGCCAAAGTGGATGATCAATTGTAATCAGCATTGAAATGTTTTGAGAGGATGTTGAAATAATAGATTTGATAGAGCTGTATCTCTGACTCCAACTCACATGGCCTCAGACCAGGGCTGGATTTGTCTCATATCGTGACATAGGCAAAAAGAAAATCCATATTGTGCTTAAACAAGGTTTGAATGACAAATTTGAGCTATTTGCATTGATGTCTCTTAATAAAATTGTTCTTATTTTGTTGCTTATTCTGCAGCTGCTGCCACATTTGAGGACTTCCAGATTCGGCCGCATGCATTAAACGTGCACTCGTATCGTGCACCGGCATTCTGCGATCACTGCGGCGAGATGCTTTTCGGCCTGGTGCGCCAAGGACTCAAATGCGATGGTGGGGTCATACTTGTGTTCAGTCAAACGTAGCTAAATTTGTGAGCTGTCATGTTATTTTATCTAGCCTATTTCCCATGACCTAACTTGCTCACTTTTAAATCCATCAAATATGGACACGAGCATGACATAAGTGTCCATTTATTTGCCCTCTCACTGTTTCCCCCTGCAGGCTGTGGATTGAATTACCACAAACGCTGTGCCTTTAGCATTCCCAATAACTGCAGCGGGGCGAGGAAGCGGCGGCTGTCCACCACGTCCCTCACCAGCAGTCAGTCCCTGCGTCTGTCCACCTCAGAGTCCCTCAGCAGCATCAACAGCAGCGTGACGTCTGAGGATGCCAGCCTCATACGATCACACACCCAGATGGTACAGGGCACACGGACACTCGGTTTCATGTTTCCACAAAATTTAAATCAAGAAACATACTGCAAGTGTCTCAATAAAAATAGCAGTTGTTGAGGGCACAAATTCAAATAAAAAATAGAACCTCTTTGGATGAAGCATCTGCTAAATGAATACATTTAAAAAGTGCACATCTTGATTTCAAGTGTATTTTTTGAATAAAAATTAAGCACTGTACTTCAGAATTGTAGAATTTTCAGATAATAGTTATATGTACAGTACATATATATATATATATATATATGTATGTAGTAAAATAGTGGACGAATAAAAAAAAATATATAGTTATATAAAAAAAAAAATATATATATATATGTGTGTGTGTGTGTGTGTGTGTGTGTAATATATATATATATATATATAAATATGTCCACACCATATATTCATACATATACAGTACACACACACACACACATATAAATACTTGTTAAAATAACTTTAATAAAGTATTTATCATGAAATCTTACTTGTAAATATAATGTTGGTCTCTCTCCAGCCCCGCACCCCCAGTGAGGCCAGGCGCTTTTACACCGGGCGGCCCGTCCACCTGGACAAGATCCTCATGACTAAAGTGAAGGTCCCGCACACATTTGCCGTTCACTCATACACGCGCCCCACTGTGTGTCAGTACTGTAAGAAACTGCTGAGAGGACTCTTCCGCCAGGGACTCCAGTGCAAAGGTTTGACAGTTCCGCTCAATACATCACCCTGACTAAAAAAAAAAAAAAAAAAAAACATTGCCCTGACTTTACAGTTAGGACTACCATCTGTTTATGATCTATTATTGAATTCCTTATTTTCCTGCATATTGACCCATGCTGATATTGTTCCAATTTGAGATGATCAGATTGATTTTGCTGTAATGATCGGCTGACTGTTCATTATACTGCTTATTAAGTTACAGTAATTAATTCCCTAACATTGCAAATAGACAACTTATTTTAAATTGTAATACTATTTCACAATATTACTTTTTTTTTTTTTATCAAATAAATGCAGTTTGGTGAGCAGAAGAAGTTTTTAATTTGTAGTGTAGTTTGTAATATAGAAACTCAGTCCAGAGAGACAAACATTACACAGAAATATTTGACTGCCCACAATTAATAAATCCAAAGAAGTGCATTTAAAAGTAGCATATTATGTAGTAAGTTAATTGAAAAACTGCATTGCTAATATTTATATTTGATACAATTTTTATTTGATTTTACTAATAACACTTGTTTTATTTCTTTTAGACTGCAAGTTCAACTGCCACAAGCGATGCGCATACAAGATCCCAAATGACTGTTTGGGAGAGACTCTTGGTAATGAGTGTGAGAGAAACATTGTTGACATGATGGACATTAACACATTAGGAATATTTGCACTGTGTGTTGCTTCTGCAAACATGTTATCATTGTTTGTCACTTCATTATGCTTGTATGGGACTTTTTTGACCTCTTTCCTCTCTGTCTTTCTCTCAGACATATTAAGTCCAAGCACAGACACGGAGGTGCCGATGGACTACAGTAATGAGTATTCTGACACTGATAAGTCTTCTATGATGGACGACTCAGACGAGGCCTGTAGTATCCCCGGGTCTTTCTCCCCAGACAGCGGCCAGGATGGAGCCAGTGGAGACCAGAGGTAGTTAGACAGGTTTTAGACACACATAGACAACTTTAAGGTCAGTTCATAATAAACTAAACAGAGTGTCTATTTACACCTAGTACAAATAGCTCACCTTGTTGGCAGAGGCTATTTACACTAACTCCACCAACCAAAGTCGGGTTGAGCCAGACAAAATTAAAAAAGAAACCGATCTGATAACAGGAGCAGTAGCATGGAGAGAAAGTGGCTGCTCACGTTGCGTTTAAAAACGCATTGTAAACGGTGGCCGCATCGCTTTCCCCTTCTTTCCAAAGCGCTCGGGAGCTTGTGCTCCCCATGACGATGAGGAAGTTTCATGAATGTATAAATAATTTCTAGCATCGAAAATCCCTTGCAGTAGCTCTGCTACTAAATTTAATTCTGGAGAAGATAACTAAAACGGCTGTTCCTTCATCTTGGAGCAAATCTACATTTAAAATAACAAACTTTAAAGCAACACCATGGAAGTTTTCCTCTTCGGTTGGAAACGAAATTGTCCATTACAGCTGTCGTAAATCATTTAGCCGTCGCACGCACGCTCGCTGTTTATCCATCTTTAGAATGAACGATGTCCACAGACAAGGTAGAGGATGTTACATGATTTCATGAATGTATGATGTATTGCGACATCAGAAACGAAGAAAAACGAAATAATGACTATTGTAACGCTTGACGTAAAGCAAGTCAAATTTGTAGTTTTCTTATGTCTCACTTGATGAACCACTGATAAGATTTGGAAACATTATTTTAAGGTAAAAAATGTTCCATAGTGTTGCTTTAAAGACAAGGCATGTGAACGGCCCCTTAGGCGGCTGGCATTAGCTTGATGCAGCCCAAGTTCAAATCTCTTTTTCCTAACTAATTCTTCTCCCTTTTCCCATCGCCTATCAGCTCGGAGGAGATATGAAGAAAATAAAGTGGCTAATTGGCGTTTAATAGTGGGAATAAAGTGTTTAATGGGTATTTAATTTTCCACGGCACTGGTGGGATTTTCCGTCATTGATGAGACAACGCTTCACCGCCATTTACAGAATTTTCCGGATTTCCGTGTTTTTTTACTGTTATATGGTAGGGGGCGCTATTATGCATTTTATGAAAGAGAGCAGAATCTCCGGATCAAAACAAAGGCAAAAAAAAACAAGCAGAAACCAGAGATAAAAGGATTGCTTATGCATGTTGTAGTCTTTGAAAAAAAAAATCAATTTTCTCAGCTATTTGTTTAAAATGTAGCATTTTTTATGAAACGTACCCACATTCAAGTGTTGATAAAAAAGGAATCCATGCATGTAGCCAGAATAAAACGATACCTTGTTGTTCAAAAGACGTTCAGATATGCACACAACTAAATATTCTGGAGGCCATTACATTTTTGTGAAAATTATAAAAAAATATAATTGAAATTGGACTAATAATAGGGCTTACCAAAAATATGTAATCATGAAAAGGTCCATTTAAAATGAGATAAAGCATCTCTATGGAGCCCTTCGCTTCGAGTGTGAAAATTCAAACGGCAACTACTATTATTTTCTTTGTCTTATAGTGTAGGTCAATTTTTATATTTCCCTCTTGAGAAAAAAAAACTGATGACCAATAAGATATAAGCTTTTCGCAAACAGTTCACTGCCAATTCATGCTGGTTTGTTGTGTCTCTCTTTATTCACCATACAATTGCCTGTGTACCTCTACTGTATGCCTGTCACACAGACCTCATGATCGTATGTCCTGACTGTCTGCTGTCATGTCTCTCTCCAGTGCTAATATTCCTCTGATGAGAGTAGTGCAGTCCATCAGGCAGACCACACGTCGCTCCAGCACGGCCATCAAGGAAGGCTGGATGGTGCAATACAGCAACAAGGACACACTGGTACTTCCTCTCACTGCTAGATGAGCTGAAAGGGACAGTTGACCCAAAAATTCATATTATTCATTCTCGTGTTGTTCCAAATCCATGTGACGTTTTTTCTTTCTTTCTGTGGAACCCAATTGGTGATCTTTGGAAGAACATCTTATCTTTATTTAACAATAGATCTGTGCCACTTCAAAATAAAATGTCGATCTCAACTATCGATGTATTTATTAAAAATGAAAACTCTAAATAAATAAATAATTTCTTAAATTTACAAATAAATGATGAATTTAATACTTAATTGTCTAATATGATTTTCAGTGCATCATTGATTTTTTAAATGCAGTATTTACACATATATCAGTTGCTTTTCTTTATTCTTTTGCCAAATGCGTTCGTCTAAAGCTTTTTTTAAATGCAATTTTAATGTTGCCTTTAAAATCAGGCGTTAATGTGTTATTTATTTTTATTACATTTAACTGATATTTTAAAGATGAACTACATTATTTATTTGTCCATTTGAAAAGTCATCTATCTATTTTTTCATTTTATTTACATTTTAAATTAATAATGGATTGTTTCATTACTTCAAATGATACTATAATAGAGATCTGTTGTTGACTCTTGCAGATGAAGTTATCAACCTTGGCAATGAGCTTAATTAAGTTTAATAATGCATGTATTTATTGAAATATTTATTTATTGATTTAACTTTAAACAGTTTGGCACTAGTTGTGGTAGTCTTTAATATGAAACCCCCAGTCCATATCACTTTAATTATTTGAAAAATAGTGACAAGGATATTCTTCAAAAAAATGTGCTCTACAGGTTTGGAACGATAAAGGATGAGTAAATGAGAAGACATTTTTGCGTGAACTATTCTAGAGTTTTCTCTCTAGTCTTTGCACTGTCCTTACCTCACTACCAAACATCGCTATTGATTTTTCTTTCTGCGTTCTGCCTCAATCTGCACTATAATATCAGCAAATCTTCAGCTTTTAAATCACTGCCTATTCTTGGTGTCCCCTGCTGGATTACTTTTGGAGTGGGTATCGATTTGTAAGAATAAATAGCCATAAATGTCATTCATAGTGTGTTTAGAGCTTCTAGACAACTATTTCCACAAAGAATGTTCTCTTTCAAAAATTGGCTAGACATTGATATATTGACCTGCCTCCTGTGTAGCATTTTTACTCCTCTAGCCTTTTCTTTCTAACTTTCCTCTTGGTGTTTCTCTTGCGTCCTCCTTTTCTCTTCAGCTCTGTTTACCCTTCGCTTTCTTCCTCCTGTCTGCTGGGGTGAAGCTGACCCCAGCACCAACTCCTTGTTGACCTATGACCTTTGACTTCTCACTCCACCCTCCAACAGAGGAAGAGACACTACTGGCGCCTGGACTGCAAATGCATCATCCTATTTCAAAACGACACCACCAACAAGTACTACAAGGTAGAATCTCTATTTATGGTTTAATGACTGTTTATAAACACTGTGAGTTAAATTGCACATGAAGAAGGAGTTAATGTGTATGTGGAAATGCCACATTACATTATGCATTATGCATTCACAATGACAGATGAAGCATGAATATTCTTGGTTCATGAAATAATTCATTATGAATGGTTTTCACAAGCTATTTGGTCATCGAGGTGACTACACATGTAGAATTACCTGGTTTGATGTATCATCTCAGTTAATTACTGTAGATCCTGTTGTGAAATTAACCTCTGTGCACATTGTCTGAATGATTGAGTGTCTCATTTGCCTCTTGTGTCTGCCTCTGCAGGAGATCCCGCTCTCAGAGATCCTGGAGGTACGCCCAGCGCGTGATTTCTCTCTCGTACCTGCCGGCACCAGCCCCCATTGTTTTGAGATTATGACAGGTACCATGATCTACTTCGTTGGCGAGGACCCCAACACCACCCCGTCCACGTCATCCAGCGTGTCTGGCCTACCCATCTCCTTCACCCCCTGCAGCGTTGCGCCCAATAGCGGGGTGGGACGAGAGTTTGCCAAAGGCTGGGAGACTGCTATACGCCAAGCCCTCATGCCAGTCATCTTCCAAGATAACCCTCCGGCAGAAGGTCACACCCCTCACCGTGAGTGAAAAGTGTGATAGTACATACATAATTATGAATCCTGTGCACAATAGGGGGAATGCTTAACAAAATAATTGGTTATGTGGAGGATTTAGATATAGTTCAGTAGTATGATGCTCATTTTTTATTCGGACTATTTAGAAATAAATGCATTCATCGAAATTATCAAGAATAATTATTGTAGAGCTTGTGAGAGTCTTGGTGGTTTAACTGAACATGTGCCTATATATATAACTTATTTGAAAATGCAGTTAGTTCATGTCAAATGAATGACCCTAAGAAAAATCATTGTAAAAAGTCTGATATTTTTTTATTAAAAAAAAGTCTCTTTTAAAATCTTTTTGATTTTCAGGGCAAGCATCAGTCAGCATCTCTGTGTCTAACAGCCAGATTCAGGAGAACGTGGTGAGTGAGAGAACGTGGTGATGACAAAGATGATTATGATTATGATAATGATAACTATTAAGATAATAATGATGATAATGTATCCAACAGGACATTGGTATGGTGTACCAGATCTTTGCTGATGAGGTTTTAGGTTCTGGACAATTTGGCGTGGTATATGGAGGTATGTCCATGACTGCAAACTAGACTTTTTCATTTGGATGTTTCTGTGCAGGTACTAAGGTATAATTGGTGGTTGCCATGGTGTTCAGAAAGATCCCCCCCCCCCCCCCAAAACTTTATGATATTCCAGACAGAAATCAAAGGCCAATTTAAAAATACTTCAATTCCCTCGTCCTAAGTATTAACACTAGCAAACATCACTGATGATATTTACAAAAGACACTACATATACAAATCATTATCATTTTCCCAACCCACACAGGAAAACACAGGAAATCTGGTCGGGATGTAGCCGTGAAGGTAATCGACAAGCTTCGGTTCCCCACCAAGCAGGAGAGCCAACTGAGGAATGAAGTAGCCATACTGCAGGTGAGCAGCAGGGGGCGATAGAGAATCAATGATCTCATCACACATGGAACTGTGCAGCTAATGAGTGCCATTGTATCGACCTGAATGATAACAAACATGCTGTGTGGCCTCTGATTGTGAGGACACCTAACATGAGGTCATGAATGCAAAGTCACTTAAACGCATCTCTTTATCGTTTCCTTTTTTCTCTTTCAGAGCCTGCGACACTTGGGTATAGTGAATCTCGAGTGCATGTTTGAGACACCAGAGAAGGTTTTTGTGGTAATGGAGAAACTTCATGGTGACATGCTTGAAATGATTTTATCAAGTGAGAAAGGACGACTTCCTGAGAGACTCACCAAGTTCCTAATCACGCAGGTCAGCATATAACATGCTTCTAATGGGCGTTCACACCAAGGATGTTAACTATAACTATAAAGTTTTACTAATCATTCTAAAGGCCAAAAATATAACGATAACTAAATCAGCAACTAAAATGAACACACAATATCATTCTGTTTATCCTAAGTTTTGACGTCTGCCGCTTTAAATGCTCGAGCTCTTTACAGCAGGATGGATTCTGATTGGCCGTTAATGTTTTTATCGTTCATCAGCTGGAAGAAATCTCTCTGAAAGTGGTTCCAATGATATTATTTCTTTGTGTCGTTATTATTATCGTTGTAGCGCAGACTCTGCTATTCTGATAGCATTAAGGCTTGTTCACACCAAATTTGATCACCATAACTATAAAAATATAACTATAAATAATATTAAACGCAGGGTAGGTGGTTTGTTCCAGGAAAAGTTTTTGTTAGGCAGGTTGAAAGTCTCTTCACATCCTGATAGCTAGGTGGTCTAAATATATTTATTTTTATATACAGAGTTAGACAGACGTCAGTCAATGTGCAACTGAAACAGCACCCACCTTTTACAGTTCCTCTTGAACCAAAACAACGAGCTTATGCTGCGTTCACTCCAAAAATACTGTCATTTGGAAGAGATGGAAACCTGTGACGTTATACTCGGAGCGGTTCGTGACTCGAATTCATGCTCGAATGATCATTTTCATTTTAATGAGAATAACACCACAGCTATAATTGTAACAACACAGAGGAACTATAAATTTGGAATCACTTTCAGAACATTTTTTTTCCCTCAGCTGATTAACAGTTAAACATTAGCACAAGCATTTAAATCGGCAGGTGGCAAAGCTGCAGTGCATGCTTATATAGTTATCGTTCTTGGTTATGATGTGTGTTTTTTGCACCAATATCTTCTCTCTAGATTTTGGCTGCTCTGAGGCACCTTCACTTCAAAAACATAGTGCACTGCGACCTCAAACCTGAGAACGTGCTATTGGCATCAGCGGATCCTTTCCCACAGGTCAGAGAATTCACCAAGTGCATTTTTAACGTCATCGTCCCGATGGAGATGGGAAACAAACTAAAGCACTTTTTTTCTATGTTGCATAAAGCAAGATTTAATTTCTCCGATTTTTTCCCCTTTGTTGACTCTTGTGACATAACACTTCTTTCCACCCATGCTGTATATACATAGGTGAAACTTTGTGACTTTGGTTTTGCTCGCATCATTGGAGAGAAGTCTTTCCGCCGTTCTGTCGTGGGAACGCCGGCTTACTTGGCCCCTGAGGTCCTCCTGAACCAGGGATACAATCGCTCTCTGGACATGTGGTCTGTTGGTGTGATCATGTATGTTAGCCTGAGTGGAACGTTCCCTTTCAACGAGGATGAAGACATCAATGATCAGATCCACAATGCCGCCTTCATGTACCCGCCTAACCCGTGGAAACAGATCTCTCCTGAAGGTACACTCACCATATTAAAGCCAAATAAGTACAAGCTCCTCATCTGTTAAATGTAAGCTCAAATTAAGAATAAAAGTATATGAAAAGTTAATAGAGCTGAATAGAGCATTTTGCGTGGCTATTCCTGGAAATTGACTTCATAAAAACAAAAAGAAATTCGATGCATTAAAAGCAGGCTGGTGGTTGAGTCGCTCCATCCGCCTTTGATTTTCTGTCCGCTGCTGTAAATCATTTAGCTCCAATCAATGCAGATTTTGTTTGTATGATCTCTGTTTCTCCATAGCTATCGACCTCATCAATAACCTGCTCCAAGTGAAGATGAGAAAACGCTACAGTGTGGACAAGAGTCTGAGCCATTCCTATCTGCAGGTAATGCCTATATCAGACCCACATCCACGCTATTAATGGCGCCAAATATAGCTTTCAGGGAACATTGAGTCTTTTGTGTATAATTCTTTGTGCTCTTAAAAAAGAAATGAAAAAAATTTATTTTGCCTATATCAAGAGGTCAAATTAACTTTTTACATGTGGTGTTATATTTTATAATGATTTTATGAGGTTTGGAAGGTTTTCAGCCCTGCTGCAAAAATTTCAGCTTTTAAGAGAACTGTGTCTTAACACAGTTTAAAAAACTAGATTAATTATTTTTGGCTATATTACATTTTAATGGAATCCTTCAGTTTAAAGTTACTGATAAAAAGAAAATGAGGAAGAGGTTTGAAGGTAACTGGGTTACAGATTAAGGCATCACTCTGTCTACTCTTGTAGCAAATATGAGACCAAATGTGGGTTTTCGGTTGTCAAATTAATTAAATAAATATTTCCCATAAATTACAGAATTATTACTATTGTTGCTATGGACAATGGTCATTTTTCAGAAATACATCACTGATGATTGTAGTGACCACTCAAGATCAAGTATTCCAGAGAGCCATGTGAAATATTATTATTTTATTGTAAATACAGTTAAAATGATCATTTCTAAACTAAATATAAATTATTCAAGGATAAGGAGATAAGGAGAAGGCTATTATATTCCCACACATAATTGAAAATACATTCGCAATCATTTTAAAGTCAGGAGAAAAGACAGATGTGAAAAACAACCCCAGGGATGACAAAATTTAAGTATGGATTTGCTGTAAAAGAGTTTTATGTTTGGAGGAGCAAATTACATTATGGACAAATAAGCCCCTTAAGTAAAGCACTTTTAGACACCGCAAAACAAAATGGATCATCATTAGCATTGGCGTCCTTCTGTCTAAAATGATTTGCTCTCTCTCTTTCTCTCTCACCGCCCCTGTCCACTCTTTCAGGATTACCAGGCCTGGTTGGACCTCCGAGAGCTGGAGTCAAAGCTTGGGGAGCGTTACATAACGCACGAGAGCGATGACAGCCGCTGGCAGCAGTACGCCCATAATCACACGCTGCCCTACCCCGCTCACCTGGTGCCCCCGCCACCTGCTTCCGACGACGACGAGGAGGGCGCCGAGGACGCTGATATGCAGGGTCTGACAGAGCGTGTCAGCATCCTTTGAAGAAGAAACCGAGGTGACGGACGAGAGGAATGAAGAGAACCTGCCAGAACTTTAGCGACTTTTAGTGCACCACGAGTGTAGGATGGAGGTAGTTATGTAACCCTCTGTATGAAAGCGTAGCTTCGTGTGGCCAACTGCAGGCCCTCTGAACTCTGACCTCCTTCAGCCAGAGGACTGGCGATGACTTGTTTCTGAGATGCACATATTAAGGTCGAAAAAGAACTGTTTGGATCCCGGCATAGACGCAAAGTCGAACTGTAAAACGGCATTTTTGAAAGAATCGATACGTCGGCCGAACTGTTTTAAGGAAATCCTAATTGTGGTTTTGGGTTTGCCTCACGCAATTTGACGTCTTACTTAAGGTGCGGTCACATTTTCGTGAGGCATTATATTATGGTGGTTAAGGAGTGAGGCAAGTTGTTTATTGGGAAATGCACCCCTGTATGTTGGAGCGCTGCCCATGAGGCTATCGTCTCTGACGACACATTGCTACACTATTGACAACAGACAATGGACCTTTTTCGCTTATATGACCGCACATTTTCAAGATCTTGTTTATAAAAGTTTAAGTCAACACAGTATTTTAAAACTCAACACTTGTTGGAGGACTTTGCGAGATTGTGACTTTCCTCTGAAGGTGTATTTTCTGACAGCGGTGCTTTGAATGCGAAGAATTACGAGATCATGGTTTTTATGGTCTAAACTGTCTAAAGCTGCGGTTACATACGCTCTGCAAAATGGCATGGGTGAAATCCAGTCATTTCAGTAGGTATCTGAGTGATTGGGAGCTTCGGATAAGGACTAAAAAGTCCTCCAAGCAGATTTCACACATGTTTACAAAATGTCACCCGCAACTTAACCACTATAGTGCAGCACACAGTTAGCATGATAAAAAATTGTCGACTATCGTGACCCATCTGTAGTTCATACACGACAGACTGACATCAAGCTATGAATCCCCAGGTCTGAAGTTGTCTTAGCATTCGAGAGATGTATTAGTCATGATTCAAAATGGTGAAATACCTATCTATTTAGTGGTTGGATTTTTTTTCTTCTTTTTTCGGTTTTGTGTCCTGTGACTTATAGTTTCAGATCCACTTTTTTTTTTTTTTCATATTACTGAGAATAAACGTATTACTGGTGTTTTCCAGTATCTTGTCGTCGGTTTGGCCTGCAGGTGTGGGTGACGTTCCCTCTGAGAATGGACACTATCTTATGAGGACTGATAAGGGCTGCCATCCAGCCTTATCACAAAGACAATGAGTGCACTAAGACTACCTAGACTGTTCTCAGATCAGCAACGGGCTAGTTCAACTGATCTTCACTAGTGGAGCTGTACTGAGGGTGGATTATTACTCCTAACTGACCCTAGACCTGAGCATTAGGCTGCATGTCACTGAGAATTAGGTTTGCTTGAAACTTCTTGCTATGAAGGACTGTTTTGTACACTTGTAACCTTAGAAATTATGTAGTTTGTGGAAGGGAATGTCAGAGAATTTCCAGCAGATATAATAAACATGGTGATACATAAATCTGTTTAAATGAATCTTCTTGAATTGTGATGTTTGAGTCGTGTTGAATTCTTTTTTATCCGCTTTTTCTGATTGATTCTCAGAAGAGTGCAAGTGTTTGTGCTGTAAGGCTGTCTGAATCATCTGTTTAAAGTGCCCCAATTATGCTGTTTAATTAATGGTTCCTAATTTTGAATTGGAGGTCTCCAACAATAGGTTTACATGCATCCAATGTTGTAAAAAATAAAAACTTAATTTTCTCCTGTCCTATCCATTGCAGCATCACCTCACCTCAGTCAGAAAAAGGTTCGTTCAAAGATTTGCATTCTCATTTATAAAACGTGTGTACGCACAGAATTGATTTTAGTGCAAGCTAAAATCCACGACAACATTCATATTTATAAAACCGGTCTTTGACATGGAACAGTGCTTAGCGCCACGTCAAGATCTGAGCAGACATGCACACTTTTCCTAATGGCAGAGAGCCGGAAATCCAAACCATTCTCGCCGATCGCGATTCTCAAAAAAATGATGTGAAGCTGAAGACTGGAGTATTGATGCTGAATATTCAGCTTTGATCACAAGAATAAAATGCATTTGAAATTGTATTAAAATAGAAAACAGTTATTTTACATTGTAATAACATTTCACAATACTACTGTTTTTATTTTTGATCAAATAAAAGCATAAGAGACGACTTATAATAAATTAAAAAAAGTAACCGACCCCAAACGTTTGAACGATAGTATAGCTGTTTAAAAAGGTGCTGAATGAAACGTTACAGTACTTTAATGTGGTCACACACACTTACTATACAAATTAACAATTTAAATGTGCATATCTATAAAATGTGGCATTAGCGTTAAATAGCGTCCCATAAGTGAAAGCTCAAACTACTATTACCTGAATTAAACCTTGAAACAAAACATTATATTGTTTCAGATCTACAAAAGGTATTGTTTCCTCAAAGTTAAGAACGTTAAATGGAAAGTTTCATATTTACCAAGAAAGTTTTAGAGGAACACCAAATGTATGAAGTAATCCAGAAACCGCTCTGTAGAAATCAGTTTGTGAAATTAATGAAACCGCAAACCAGGAGAAACAAGAAGCACATGAACCAAAGTAATTCTGTAATAAGCAAAAACCGTGCGAAACATGATTTATATAAGAATCTTCTATACGAGTTTCAATCCTTCCTATTACTGGCTCAGTTGTGGTCAATAATGGATTCAATGAAAGGTCAAAACTCCTTATTTTTTTTATCAAATACAGGTGAACTGCTTCACATTTCCTAGCGGAACATAACCTTTAAATAATTAGATAAGAGGAACATTAGGTTTATATATGTTTAACTTCATTTAACTTCCAAGAAGTCTCAGATTTCCCAGAATACCTCAGACCGAGAAACAGTAGGTGGTTTGATTTAAGAGAACAATTGGTTCCAGAAGCATGTCTTAAAAAAAGAAAAAGATACTTTAATTAAGCTTTGATTCTGGTAAGGTTATACATGCAGAGGCGTCTAAAATCAGAAAAAAAGACTGATTGCTCAAGGCAAATTATGGATTTATTCCATTACAGCCATTGTAGCAAGCGCAGAGAGCACGTAAAAAAAAAAAAAAAAAAGGGGTCTGTAGTTTCTGTTTTCGTTACACAGGAAGTTGCTGCAGACGTCAGAGGCAGACGGTATACCTACAATGGAAGTTTGTCATCTTCTGCTGTTCACTGCCGTGTCTGGAAAAAGCTTTTACTCATTGCGGTTCCTTCCATCATATGCAGCTAAAAAAAACAACAACAACAAGCCCTAGCCTAACATTGTCCTGTAGACATACATATGTGAGAAAGGTGTTATCTCTCCTCCCCTTTCTCCCTCTCAATTCATCTCTTCTCCATCCACTCAGCGCGAAGTGCAGCGGCCGAACCAGCTCTCACAGGGTCACTTTTGATCATCTCCGGGCAGCAAGCGTTATTGAAGAGCATGATATCCTCTTAATGTCTGAGAAAGTCTTTTCTCCGAGGTCACGCGGGACTGCAGCTGGACTTGAGGAGGTTTTGGGGCTGAGGTTGTAAAGTTACACTGCTGAGATTGGTGGACACTGGTGGAGAACATTTTATCATTCGTTGTGTTGATTTGCAGGTGAGATTCTCATTTTTCTGGGGTGGTTTCAACAAGAAATTGTAATGGAGAATGAGCGTGTGTGTGTTTAAATGAGATCAAATCAGAGGGTGGACATGCTTGCTTGTTTCCTCTGCTATAGATAGTAACTCTACCAATGCAGTTGTCAGAGACTTGATCCTAGTAACTTAAAATGTTTACAACACTTGGATGCCAGCAAGCAATAGCCGTCATTTTACCGTCTCGGTTATAGACCCGATATAGTCCGGCTATAAGTAACCCACTTCTAGACAAAATAACCTTGAATTTGGTAACGTCGTTTTTGCCAAAATAACTTGCGAGATGTATAATATTCCATGTACGCAAAGCCAACAGAGATTACAAGGTGTTTAGTTTAATTTCTTTGACATATGCGCTGATGACTAGTCTATTCTTGGGATATGGTTAGACGTTTATTCCATTTTCACTGACAGCCCAAATTTTGCCTTGTTTTAGCCTAGATGTCAAAGCTGTGTTTGGACGGCTATTAGACGTCTTTTAAATGCAAAATTGTTTGCAGTCCCACTTGATAAAGAGATTTGAAAGTACATTTTTGTACATTCTATCATACAAAAAACAGTGTTTAACTTAATAAATAGCATTGTGGCAAAGCAAGCTAACGTGCTAAATTTTGGGAGATAATTATACCTTCAAAAAGGTTATATTGTTAACAGGTATTTTGATCTTATGATACCACTAAACTACGAGGTGTGTCTTTGAATTCAATGCTGATGTTTCTATAAATAACTACTTTCATTTTTCACTTACAAAATCATGCGGTAACATGGTTGACATTTCTCTTATCTTTGAAGAGTTCTTGAAAGAATGATAACGTAATTATGATAGTTTGAATTATTAATCATCAATGGAACAGTACTGGAAAGGGGACAAAATATGATGGTAACAGGGTTGATACACAGTTTGGAGACATCATTTAAAGTCTTTTAATGTATGTGTAATGTATTATTAAAAAGCATTGAAGTTTTGTCTCAGGCTCAGTCAACCCTGTATCATAATATAAAAATGTGCATCCTTCAGAAAAGAAAAATGAAAACTGTGTGTCAACAACCCAGTTATCATATTAATAATCACATTTTTAAACATAACATCATCATCCTTTCAAGAAACTGTTTTGTTGTTGATCTAACCAAATTTGTTACCATCATATGTGTAGAATGAATAAAGACAAAATGCTATTTCCATGTTATTTTACAAAAAGTGCATCCTTGGAAAACACAAATGGCGCCCATTTTGTAGCATGAGTGGAGTGGACAGTTCCAAACCCCAATAGGTTTTTAAATATAAAGTGCTTAACATGGTTAAAAAAAATGCAGACTAGTCTGATTTTTATGTGTGATCAACAATCTCCTTATTGCATGACCCATGGTGGTTTTTTAGGTCATACATCTGTGCATTGATATAAAAGGCACAATATGTAAGATTTATGGAAAAAAAAAAAAAATCCAAAAACCACTAGAACAATGTTATATATTTTGTTGACTTACATTAACCCGAATGTTTCCAACATGTTTAAATTGAGTGAAATCAGCTATTTTAACCAGTAATGTCCCGTGTCCCAAACCCTCGATTTCTGGTTTTACTTCCACAAAAACCATGAGAGAGACGTTTTAATACATTATGTGTTTTAACACAGTTAGTCTTATTGTTTGAATCTCTTGTTTTCTTGATTTAGCACGAGTGACATGTTAAAGAGTAACAAATAACACTGCATTGTCAAGTGGCTAACATAGCTAAATCAGAAAGAGCTTTATAATACAGCATTTTCTCCGTCAGATTGCTTTTCATTGGCTGGTGAGGTTAAGACAACACCTCGCATGATTCCACACTTATTCACGGCGTCATCCAGCTACGCCTTTGTTATTGTTGAATAAGCGTCCTCTAGCGACACAACTTACATACTGTGCCTTTAACAGAAGTTATAATTGAAATGACAAAAACATTGACATTGAAATGATGTAAGGTGAAGACACTGGAGGCACAGTTAGTTTTTTTCCTGCACTTACATCATTTTCCTGCAGATTCAGTGTGTGTTTGCCTCAGTTTGGGAGTTGGTTAGGGAGCGATTATGCCATTCAGAGGGGCTGACAGGAGTTCCAGCCCACCACTCTTCTCTCCAGACCTCCAGCCTGAATCTCAACAGCTCTCAGGGGTGCTCATTAAACCTGTAATTACCATAGCAAAACAAGAATAAGGCAGCGTAAACACATTATGTAAGCTAAGGGAAAGGAAGTGGACAGGAACTCTCCATTAAAGTAGATTACGTGTTCATCAATACTGTACAGTAACTGCTGACTGAAGTATCCAGAGTTGTCCCTTCTTTCCTTCCTGGACAAAAGCCAGGAAAATAACATACCCAGATTTTGAATAGTAGTATTGCTAACATTTTGAGAGCGAAACAATTGTTAGAACATCCCTAACAGATATTTCAAAAAATTCACTAATGCTAACGTTCCAGCATTACTTTTACTCTCATGGACTTTTGCTTTATTAAACACATAATTTGACAGTAAAAACATGCAGTGAAACAGCTGGTCCTTTAAGGGAACACTAAATGTGAACTGTTTTTAATATTTTTCAGCAGCTGTGTGAAGCGCACTTGATTGTATTGAATGTGCACTTGTAGTTAACTTCAAATATTACAATTATATATATTTTTTAAAACTGCAGATAAAATAATATGAATGAAATAAAAGTCTTTGCTATAATGAAATTAAATTTTTTACTTTAAAGTACATTTTAAAAGTTATGATTTAATAAACTTTTGTAGCTCTTGTTAACTAAACGTAAAGTACTTCATAGGTTTTGACAGTAGTGTTATTTGATATTAACATTTCAGGTTAATATATTTTAATGCAATTGTAAAATTATATTTGTAGTTAAATAACATGAAATTAAGTGTGCAAAAAATGACATTCAATTTGCACAAAGTATATTCTTTTGAAGTAGCCTATATTGTTTCTGTAATAAATACTCTTAAAAATGCTTAAGTGTAATTATTTTCCATAAGGCACTGGAGTTAGTAAGAACACAAGCAAACCATGTGATTCATTACTCACTTAATCTTTTATGGGATTTTCATATGAAACATTCTGAACGTGGAAGATTTTATAAAGCTGTGATTTTCCTCACTGAACCTCTATGGTACAGTCCCTTTTGTGGTTTGAATCATATGATTTTGGTGTAAATTCATTTCTTGGCCTGTGTCCATATTTGTAATCTCTGGTGTGAATGCGTGGAAACTTTCATGAGGGAAAAAAAACATCTTGTTTGACGTTTAAAAGCGTCAGAGATTCAGAGATAGGCTACATGGCATATGTTGGGGTGGGTTTCAGTGGGAGTTGTCCTCTAATATTTCTTAAGTTTTAAAGCTAAAACTACATTTCAACAACAGTTGCCTAAATAATATCCAGTCAGTCCAATGTGCAGTTTCTGATTGGCGACGCGTAGGCTAATATTAACTTCAACCACAATATTGTAATCTCTAAAAGGGACACCACATTGCCCATTTAGTCGGTGATGTAAATCAGACATAAAACAGCCTGACATATTGAGAAATTACAGTATAATTTGCATAGACTTCACAGCAAATGAATCACAGCACATCTTCATCGCTTACAACCTTCAGGACTGCTCAGTATCGTCACTCTCAGCAGAGCTGAGGCTGTGTCTGATGCAGCTTTCAATTTTTAATGTATTGTATGGGGGACTGTTGTGTATTTGCTGGTTCAATCTAATTCTACCACTAAAAGTCTTCTTTGAAGCTTTGAGAGTGTGTGCTCAGGTTACCAGCAATTGATTTTTCCTCTGTTTTGCTCGGGTAGGGTTAAGTGCACACGTTGCTTAAAACCCGTTGGTCAGTTAGACCTGAATTGAATTTAAGTGTGACGCATTGCTGGTAGGACAATCTCTGTAGCAGTTAATACTGTTAGTGCGCCTGTGTTTGATATTGGCAACAGATTTAGGAGGCCATTAAGATCTCAAGGTCTGTGAATACACTGCATTTTTTAAAAGCTCTTTGGAATTTAAATGTTTTACATGTCTTTGTTTGCAGCCAAATATAAGGCTACTTTTACTTTACTTTCAAATTTTGTGTGCCTAATGATGATATAATGCTTTTTAATGAATGCCTGTAAAAAAGAACACACATAATTTAATGAATTATATATGTATTAAATTACAATTTACTTAGTTTTTACTGCAATCTTAAATGTCGTTTTATGCGCCCTGCAGTGACTACTACTTTGCAGCTAATAGATATATATGCACTCTGTTTTACGGAAACGTAAACTGTAACTGACTGTCATAAAACTTTGAATGGCGGGTTCTGTTACTGAGGTTCCTCCCGTGATTTAAATTAGCCGTTACCCTTTCTCCAATGGTAAGAGATTCAGACCCTCTCATCTCTTTATAATAAGACAATCTCTGATTTTACCAGTTTAGAGATCTCAAGCTGACTAGCTGAAGATGCTACTGTAGCTTTACCCATTAATAGACACGGTACTTACTTGAAAATAAATTCCAGCACAGCGCTACAACAACCATAATGAAATGAGCCTTCACAATAGATAATGCTTAACAATTAACTCTCTTAGAGAGCTACATATGGCAATTTATCTGTTCAATAAAATAAGTTACTCACCTGTTGAGTAATAAAACACCATCTCCGCGCATCACCTTTAAAACATTTTAAATGCCTCAGTTCCGAAAAGCCAAGCCAATTACAATTGCGTTTTAAATTACAGTAGGCCTACAAGTGGACATGGGTTCAGATCCCAGTATGCGTATTAACAATATTTATACAGTAGTCAAAATTTCGAAAAGCCAAGCCAATTACAATTGCGTTTTAAATTACAGTAGGCCTACAAGTGGACATGGGTTCAGATCCCAGTATGCGTATTAACAATATTTATACAGTAGTCAAAATTTGAAGTGGATCAAAACCTTTCATTAAAGTTATACATGAATTTTGAACAATACCCTTTCTTGTCTCAGGACAACTTTGATGAACTTTTTTGATCCACTTCAAATGTTGACTACTGTATAGGTATAGGTTGGAATTTGAACTGTTGTCCCTCCTTTTTCCTGGAAATAAAAATGGATGCAAAAGGAAAGGGATTTCACACAGACAGGCATATCCGGATGCTTTAGGTAAAATTACTTTTCCTTAGATCTGATCTGTAATCACTGACGTTTTCAGATATGGGCTTTTTTTTTTGTGACAAATTGCAGAAGACATTTGGGGAACAAATAAAACTCCCTAAAGTACCTTAAATTATTTGGATCAGTTTATAGGATTCTTGATTTTAGACATCATATTTATGTTCTAAGCACATGCCTACTAACATTACACAAATCACACGACTACCACGGTCAGCTGAAAGTATAGTTGCTTTCCTGTGCAAAAACTGACTCCATGATGAGTGGTTGTTTGCTCTATGGTTCATGTCAAATGAGCCCACCTCATTTTCCCACCACTGTCTTGTTTTGGTCTGACATTTAGATTAGCATGAACTCTCTACAACAAACCACTGCTTTCACAGACGGGGCTTAGATTAAGCCAGGCTTTAGTTAAATTAGGCCATGCAAGTAGTTTTTTTTAAATCTTGTGACAAAACAATTGCACTAAGATATTTTAAGATGTCAATGCAATTTCCTTACATATAAGACAGCTCAAATATGCATTTTAGTCTGGGACTATAGGCTTAAGCCTTGTCTGTGAAATCGGGCAGTAGCGAACAGGAGTCCAAACAGTGAATCTGGTGTTTCAAACAGATCGCTTCATTTGAGGAATTATTCATGTCTGAAGCTGAAATGAAACAAGATAATTTATGCATAGGGCTTAGCCTGGTTAAAACCAGACCCTTCTCAGTTGAAACTGAGTTAGGGTCTGGCAAAGCTCCATAGACAAATCATTTCCAAAGGGGCGTCACCAACGGACGTCCCTCAAATGCCTCTTGGCGCAATTGGATAGACGTTAAAACCAATCAGAGCGATGAAGGAGATGACGTATGCAGAGGGCTCTAGACAGTCTATGGCGAAGACCCACCCATTCGTTTAGTATTGACCAACGGGGCTCGTTGTTATGGGAAGGAGGAGGCGGAAACCGGCGAACAAAATACAAAGGCCCTCACGGTCGACTGCCGCCACACATAATAAAACAAAACATCAAATAAAATTCAGACCTGTCCTCTCTCTATCTTCACCGTCGTCGCTCCTCCTTTTATGCTTCCGCTCCTCCGTGAGAGATGCGAGACCGGCCTCACTCGCGCCGTTCTCTCACCTCGGCTCGATCGTCCTGCTCGCCGCACTGGTATATCAGACTTTTGCCGAATCCAATCGGTAAGACAGCGATAACATATTTTTTAGACATGAAGGCTTTGTGTTGTTCTTTGCTCGGGTTATAACGAAAAGGAAAATTTTAAATAGCTTAAAACAGACGCTATAGCTGATTCGAACGAGTGATGTTCGGCATCCATCTTTGTAATGTAGGCTTCAAAATCCCAGCGCTGTCGTCATCGTGTAAAGCCCGCCCCAACGTTTCTGATTGGTGCCGCGATTTCTGCGGACTGGAAATGGGCTTGAATGAGCTCTTTGCCAGACTAACTTTCAGAGCAAATCTAAATTTGCCGGAAGTTGTCTGGGTTTTCCCAGGCTACATAGGGCTGGGATAAACGATTAATTTTTAAACGATTAATCTAGCGATTATTTTTTCGATGCATCGATTAATCTAACGATTCATTTTTTCAGTCCGATTCGATTTCGATTCGGTTATCGATTATCTCCCCATTAATTGACTAATAGCAATTTATACATATTGATTTATGTATAATCTGAATGAAAAAAACATGAATTCCTTAACATTGCAATATATGTTTATTGCTCTTAAAATTCCAAAATAAAAGACTATACAAGTGCAAAGTAATGCATTCTTAGTCAGAGATAGCATTCAATAAAACTTTGAAGCCTTGAAAACACATAGGCCTAGCTTACTGAAAAAAGTGCATCTTGTAATTCTTCTTTTTAAAGAAAATAATAACTTGATGTCTAGCATTCAATAAAAAAAATTCTATAAACATTTGAGTCTTTATTTTCTTTTCTGACATACATACCCTACTCCAGTTCTTGTTGAAACACACCAGACATGCAAATTATGTGCATTTTCGGCACTTTTTGGGTGAAATCATATTTAATTTGTCCATCAAAAGTGTGCTTTCAATTTAATTGAGCATGAGCAGCAGCAAAGACTCTGCGCCAAAACCCGCGCTTCACTGCTTCACTGCTCACGTGCTGCTCCTGCTCCCAGTGTGAACGCACTCTATAGCCGCTTTCCGACCAAGTAGTTACAGAAACTTAGTTATAGAAACTGTCCACTTCTAAACAGTTCTAAGAACTACTCTCCCCCAAACTCGGTTTTGCTGTTTGCGTTCGCACTGCCCAAGTGGCCATAGGAACTGGTAGGAGGGGTAAGGGTGACGTAAGCACGGCGGTGGCGCCACACAACAACAAACCAGCACGGGCTGTAAACTGTGCAATTGTTGAATAAAAAAATAAATAAAAAAAATAATAATAAAACAGCACGGAGGAGGCTATCGCAATGTTCCTGTTCTGCCTTGCCGGGACCTTATTAACGGAGTATGAACGACGGCGTTTAAAGACTATGCTTGAGTTCTGTACAGAGAAACACAGAAGACGAAGGCTCCAGCGTAATATGATCTTAAGTGATATGATGGAAGAAGATAGAAGAGCAGAGCGCAGGAGGCAAACAAAACGACGGGTAAGTTTAGCTAGCATTAGCAATTACCTGGTTGAATGCGTTATGTTTGTCTTAAGTTATTATGAGTTAGCATAGCCTACATAGGCGAAGTGCAACAGACAGTGAAGAAAATGTGTAGACAGTGGGCGTGACTTATAAGTTAAACCAATCAATGTAGACTTAGGGAAAGGGAACTAAAAAAGTCCTCGCTCTAGACTAGGTACTGAAAGAGTTATAGGAACTACGGTCTGAGGAACTAAAAAATCCCCAACTTAGTCCGGTCGGAACACGCGAAAAAAAGGGTTGTAGGAACGTTAGGTTCTAGGAACTGCAAAAGTCCCTCCGGTCGGAAAGCGGCTATTGATTAACATGCACGCCGGGGGTTAAAAAAACCCGAACTCAGACATCCCAAGTCTCCCGGAAGTCTCCCGCACATTGATAGCGTGCTCCCTGATGCCCGCAAATTAGTTCAAATCTCCCCAGAATCTAGAGAGCGCACTCGCACGGCAGAGAGAGAGAGAGCGAGAGAGAGCGAGAGACCTTGCGTGTGTCTCTCGCTCTCTCCCTCACTGCCGTGAGCGCGCTATGTATGTTATGCGTGCAGTAGCCTATAGTCAACAATCCAGTCATCTACTACTCTCCGGCGCCGCCATCTTTGTTCTGGGTCTTACGAATCGACGCGCATATTTTGCGTCGACATATTTTTTGCGTCGACTTCATCGATGACGTCGACGCGTTGTCCCAGCCCTAGTCAAAGTTTAATATTTAAGATTAAGGGTATAATCAGTATCAGTATGAGCAAAACTTATAGAGATGCTTGTCTATCAGTATACCTACAAGAACAGGATATTAGTAGTGCAAGTGTAGCTATAAGGATTTTTCCTGTTGATAAAGCTCCTGAAGAGGTGAAGAGGTGAAAAGTTGTATATTTTTATTGACTGTGGTTGAGCTTTGTGCTTTTCTCACTGGTCTTGCACTGAAGAGCATGAATTGAAGAGCTGCAGACCCTTCATGTGGAGACCGGCTGCTGTGTAAGTCGGCAACTGTATCTTAAACTGAATTCGAGCAGGAAGTGAAAAGACTGTCCAAATGTTAAAAACAAGCTGAGCAATAGCTTTTAAGATGAACTCAAGGGAATATAGGGGACATGCAGGCCTAGCTGTGAAATTATTTAAGCAGACATGAACCTTATGGACATTTTAAAATGCTATATGAATGGCATCTGTAAGAGATAATTCAAAGTGTATGGCTCATGTTAACGGAGAAAATAAATGGCATGTGTGCAGCATTTGAACAGATGCAAAGGCTCTGCTGACAAATATTGATGATGTCAAAGATCTGTGCAGGCAAAAGCGTCTGGAAACCTTTAAAAAAAACAGAGTTGAGGCTTAAATCTATTATAAACCCACTCAGTTCAGGCACATTTTACAAAACTTTTCTTTCCCTGCCGGTACAAAAGAACACGTTTGCTCAACCGTGAAATTAAGTTTAACACCAAGTGTGACATTTTGCCTTTAAAATCAACAACATATCATAAAATATATAGCAAACAGACAAGGAAAGAATGCCGGTCTCAGAGTTAACAGATTCATTTCATCCTGTCTGTGTAATATTTGTGCAATATTTGAGTGTTTAAACCCTAGTATATATGAAACCTCTATTGAGTGCAATCATTTTCAGAGTAATATTTTTGTTTTGTTTAATTCTCTATCATAATAATGGCACATGCAGCTAGTAGTACTGGGGATGACATTTTGTTACCCATTGTGTTTTTAATTAATTACCAGGCTTCCCGCATGTTGTCATTTCTGTTAAGAATGACTTTGGAACCCTTTGTGAAGCTTGATTTTTAGGGGAGTGTATAGTGTGTAAATAGATGAAATTTCTCTTACAAAATAAAGCAACAAATATGCCTGGTAGTATAACTATTTTGAGTGAAAGACATTTAATTTACATTCATACTGCAAGTGTTATCCTGAGATACTTTCAATAAATCATTGCGGTTTGTTTTGGCTGGTTAAACATTGCACCTTGACTTAAAACAGGATCATATATGTTTTTCCATTCTCACTGAAACCACAGACATTCTGCAACTTACAGCAACCGCAATTTTGTTATCAATTGCAGTTTGGATTTAAAAGAATTTTTCTGGTTACGTGCCTGATGACCAATATAAATTATCTCATTTATGAATGAGTAGTTAATGAGCATATGTAGTCTGTCACCCTTTCGATAGATTCATTTTTCACCCCTCCATTGCACTTCAAGTAAAATTGTGTACTATATTGTGTACCATGACAACATCTGCATTATCAACAGCAACATGTCTAGCCGAGGTTAACCACACCATTGCTAAATGAGAGCTCAAATAAAAAAAACAACAACTTAAAGGTCAGTGGTTTACCACTGTCACATGTAGGCCTACAAGTACTGATCAGTATCTGTCATGCAAACTGAAAAGTAGCTGTACGGTACGCTTTAATGATTTTTATTAAACTAGCAACACTAAATGCAGCGTAATGTTGTAAATTCAGGTACTAAACAGTCTATTAAGGGAGTCATCCATAGATGTATTTGTGGTGGTTACAAAGGTCTGACTACAAATAATAGTTAAACTATGCAACAGTAAATTATGCAAGGACTGTGGTCAATTTAGCGTATATACCAGTATTAAACACAATTTTCCATTGAATTGAGATTTAAATTAATTCAGATTCAATTTATGAATCTGAACTAAAAACAGGGTTCAAGGAGGTAGATTTCAAACAGGAGGTACATTAATTAGAATTTAAAAATAATACATTTTCTGATGCAGAAATGTGTTAGTGAATTTCAGTGGTTTTAGCTCAATGTATTCTATAATCAAAAGATTAAAAATTTTCTGAAAGCAAATTGTGATTATCAGATGGTTGAGTTAATTTTTTTTTGACAGGATTGAACTTCAGAGAAATATGTCAATGTATTTTTCAGAGAAATAATATAAATGTATGTGTATAATTTGCTGTAATTGGTAATACAAAAATTAGAAGCATTGCATGTAGAGGTGGGCAGATCGAGGCTACAGTTTGAAGCAAATGTGCCGTATTTTGTCGTAACAATCCATCACCCGTGGCCAAACATGCATAAAAACAACTTTTGCTATTTATTTTTAAAGTAAAATCTTTCAAATGCAATCATCTAATCAACTAATAAGATTATCAAGTGTCTAAGTTCTTTTATCAATTGTCAGGGTTTGTTTTGTTTGTTCACTTGAAAACCCACAGATGATCATGACAGCGGTGAACCAATGAAATTTTAAAGTGTTTCGAAACAGTTATGACATAACAAAGCCTCGTTTACTGAAATCACGTGACGCAGTTTGATACACGCTCCGAACCATTGATTCGGAACAAAAGATTAGTAAAGGTTTCGAAGCTTCATGAGGCAGTATTTTGAAATTGCCATCACTAATTGACCCTTCGCAAAGACCCGCCCACCTTAGTTACTGTCGCTATGTCCGACAAGCTACGCCGCTCTCATGTTCTCACGCAGTGAAAAATACATCGCGGAGCAGAGAGGAGACTGACAACACGCTGACAGACAGGACAGACCAGGTTACTTTTCGGTTACTTTTGATATTAAACATATTAAACAAAGACTCACCTTTCAAATTTGGTTATTTTTTAAAAGAAATTTAAACAATAAATACCGTTTTGTGGCTCTTTAATGTGTCGTGACAGATCGCTGTAAAGCATCAGTTAAAGCTGCTCGTGATCCGATCATCTCTTCCTTCTAGTTCATTTATAGCATCAAATAAACATGAATGAACATAAGAAGGAATGTTGTTTTAACCGCGGAAAGGCGTCAGTACACTCCGTCTTTCAAGTTCAAATCCTCCCATGTTAATCTAATATCTCTCCTGACTGCTTTGTCTGACAAAATGGCGGATGGCGAAGTATGATTGGTCAGATTACCTGTCAATCAAGCTCCACGCGAAGGGTCAATTGCAGGTAGAATTCACTATCCAATTGATAAAATTTAAGCTTTCTTTGTGCACACAGATTATGATGAACGCAACATCCAACTCATCCTGTGTGATCATGAACCCGTCGGCAGGTCCCCTGCTGATGTCCATCTACATCATCACCTTCATCCTGGGACTGCTGTTCATCCTGGTCACCATTGGTCCCATAATTCAGCAGATCTGCAGAAAGAACGTTCTAGGGATCTACCTTCTCAGCCTGTCTGTCTCGGATTTCCTGTACATCCTTACCATGCCTCTGTGGATCTATTATTTAAGCAAAAACCACAAATGGACCCTTGGCCAGGGACTCTGTAGTCTGGCTGGCTTCTTTTACTACTCCAACCTTTACATCAGCATCTTTATCCTCTGCTGGATCTCCATCGATCGCTGCCTGGCCATCACCTTCCCTCTGCGAGTCCAAGCCTTCCGCCGCCCGCGCTACGCCTGGATCATCAGTGGGCTGGTCTATATTTTTGTCATGGCCTTGCACTGTTTGGTGCTGTACCTGGACAAGCTGCCAGATCCGTTAGACGACGGCGAGAGGTGCTACGAGACCTTCCCAATGACAGAACGCATTGCGATGTTCAACCTGATACGGGTCGGAATTGGTTTCCTCTTGCCGCTGGTGGTCATCACGGTCTGCTACTGCTTGATTGCATCCAAGGTACAGCAAAGTAGAGGGGTGGATGAGCAAGGCAAGCGTAAAGTCAGGCTTCTGTCAATTGGAGTCATTGGCATTTTCTCCTTCTGCTTTGCACCGTACCACATCCTCCTGATGATACGGTCCATCGCTTTCTTTTCTGTGGGACATCAACAAAGCTGCACCTTTGAGCAAGCAATGTACTTACCGTTCACTTGCTCCCTTGCACTATCCAGCCTGAACAGCGTGGTGGACCCAGTGCTCTATGTTTTGGTAAGTAACGGAGTGAGGGAGGACATGAGGTTGTTCTGTTGGAAAACCAAGCAGAGACAAGCAACAAGATGCAGTCTTGTTGAGGACAAGTGGAGGACAAGAGTAAACAACTTGTGTTAAAACCAACCTCAGTAGATTTGCCCTTGACAGCACTGCATATTTGTGCACACTATTTTTGCACCCATGCAGGAATTGTGCAAATCAGTTACCAGCACAAAATCGTCCAAACCGCTTGTGCTGCCAATACAGGCACAATCTTGTGGATGGGTTCTGAGTGTTAAGTTTGTGGAGGGACGACAAATATGATCTGGCGTACTTTTCTGGAACTCCACCACTGCGATCCAGACACCTGAATTGACTCTTTAACATGCTAAAAGGCTCATCTGGATTATAATGCTTTTCTTTATCGTTCGATGAATAACTGCTGACATTACTGTAACGCTTGCATTCTGCAGGTGGTTTTAGGTAAAAAAGCACCAAGTTTTGTGAGTAAAGCTCATCTATAATAAGCCTAGTTTACATAGAACTCAATGACATGTGCTGACAATACTGATGCTGCAGCATTATAGTGAATTTAGCACCTGTTTAAGCTGGATTGTAGTGATAATGCTGTTTTTGTGCTAAAATACTGTGTCCAAAATGGATTGTTTAGTGAAATAGCCACTCTCTGCAAGTGTTATTATTATTATTATTATTATTATAATTCATAAACAATTTTTATGTAGCGCTTTTCTCTGCACTCAAAGCGTTTTACATAGAAGGGGAGGGGGGGGGGGGGATCTCCTCAAACACCACCAATGTGCAGCATCGAACTGGATGATGCGACGGTAGCCATATTGCGCCAGAACGCCCACCACACACCAGCTTACTGGAGGAGAGGAGACAGGAGACAGAGTTATGAAGCCGGTATATAGGGATGATTAGGAGGCCATGGTGGACAGAGGCCAATGGGCAAATGTGGGATTTTTTGTGACCACAGAGAGTCAGGACCTCAGTTTAACGTCTCACCCGAAGGACGGTGCTTTTTGACAGTATAGTGTCCCCGCCTTACTAACACACCTTTCAGCAGCAACTTTGTTTTCCCAGGAGGTCTCCCATCCAGGTACTAACCAGGCTCAACCCTGCTTAGCTTAAGTGGGCAACCAGTCTTAGACTACAGGGGGATATGGCTGTTGGCTGATTTAGGGTTTAGGGGGCAACAAATGTTGTAGTCGAGACAGCTCATTTGTGTCAGTCAAGACAGAGACCAGGGACCAGTTACATATAGACAGACAAGATTTGAGTCAGACTAACTAGCAGTTAGCCAAGGGGTAATTGTTTGGGTTCAAATTAGATCAATCTACCCGTTTAAGTAACTTACTTAAAAAAAAGTTATGACCAGTCCTAAAAAAAAATAGACCACTAACTCTTGATCCTCAGGTCCAAATCTAAGAACATATTTCAATGATTTTGGTCTTGATCCTCCAGTCTGAGTCCGAGGCTAAATCCGAAATCACCCCTAAAACCGTCAATCAGTATTCCCTACATTAGTCCACTAATACAGTTTACTTGAAGGAATGAATGAAACCGAGTGAGTGAATTCGGACAGCCGTTGAGTGTACATCGGCTAGTGCTGGGTATCGTAATTTTTTTTTTCGATACGATACATTGACTTCGATACCGGTTCCTGAACAAAACCTTTTCCGAAAAAATAAAATCCGTTTTAACAACATTACCTCAAAAAACTTTGGTTTTATTTTTCAGTTTGTTGACTTTTTTGCACATATTTTGAGTCTGTAAAAAAAGCACCAATGGTAAAGTTTTCCATGTATTCTAATCATTTAACGACATGTATTCTTTACTTCAATGAGCTCGTTGTTTCTGCCTTAACTTAATGCATTGTTTAACAACTGATCATGAAACTGAATGAACATTTTATTGAAATGTTTGTTTAAAAGTAGACATATTTTCAGCTTCTATAGGCCTATTCTCATGTCTGTGAGGCAGGTATCCTATACGCTGAGTTTCGGTACATTTGTGACGCGTTCCAGTACTTCTTGCAGTTGAAGACGGATCAACTTTCTGCTCTCACCTTTATTCTGTGCGCTGTTAAGTGCTTCGTCAGATTAGTCATGTTGCCGGTCTTGGCAGCAATTATCTTGTTCGCAAATATTGCATCCCGTGCTGCTGGCATCGAGTCTGGTGAAACGTAGCTACACTTTTGATCTTTTCCACATCTTTTCCATCTATGGGGGTTAGGACGCTTACACACACACACACACACTACAGCCTCACGTGCCAGCCATGTCTCTTTGGGCAACCTTGTAAACTAGTGTTTGTTCCGCCACAACCAATCATACTGCATGCTTATTGGCTCACTGACGTTAAAGATTTACTCCTTAGATATCGAAATTTGATACCGAAAAATAAGACATGTTTCAATACTCGATAGTATCAAGGCAATTCAGTATCTGAAAAGTATCGAACTCGATACCCAGCCCTAACATCAGCTGTACACTCTTTATTGCGGTGCAATGTGGGATAGAATGAGTGCACTCGATTATGTCAACTATGGTTTGGATTCAGCCCAAGACTAAATTGTCTTGGGATCATGTGGACTCCGTCTTGACTTGGACTCAACTCTCTTCTGGTCTCAGTCCTGACTTAGGCTCAAATTAACTGGTCTTGACTACAACACTGCTGGCTGCATTTTCTTTTCTTTTCTTAACTCAGACTTAGTTATTAGTTTATTAGTGTCAAAAAATAATATAGGAATAATTACTTCACTGTTATATCTTAGATGGGGTATGTGTTTACAAATTATGGATTTGCAGTGAAACAGGACCTGGATCTCTGTCTTTTAAGGACCCTTGAATCACTTGAACTTTCTGTTTGAGAGCAGTATTCAGCCCAAGTGTTGTTGTTGTGGGATAAAGCGACACTTGTTTGTCCTGTTTAATTCACAGATGACTCCCTGTAACTTATAGTTAAAGGTATAGTTCACCCATGGCTGTATGTCTTTGGAAGTCCATCAAAACGCATCTATTCATGATTAAAGTGTTCCACGCATCTCCGGGGGTTTTTACACACAATGTAATGACGGCAATTGACGCCTCTCACAGTTCAAACAAACAGGGTTCGTCATTGCGTTCGTCATTACATTGTGTGTCAAGTTCAAGGGTTACTCTTTTGGCGTAAATCGATGCGTACGGCCGTCTGCCGGAAGATAGTTGTTATTATTATTATTATATATTTTTCTTACACAAACGCATTGCTTCACTTCAGAAGGCCATTATTAACCCCCAGAGACACATGGAACACTTTAATCAGCAATAGATGCGCTTTGATGGACTTCCAAAGACATACAGCCATTCACTCCCATTATCAAGCTTGAAAGAGCCAGGACATTTTTTAATATAACTCCGATTGTATTCATCTGAAAGAATAATGATATATACACTGGCTTCAGGGTGAGTAAATCATGGGCTAATTTGAATTTTTGGGTAAACTATCCCTTTAAATAAGATTTAGCAATATTTAATCTGAAATTTTAAAAAACAACCTGTTGCAATGTAAGCAATTTCGATGCACAGCATGTTGCTACTCTCTTCTTTTATATACTATGCTCAGCAAAGCCACGTTTTCACTCCTTTAATTTACCATTAACACAAAGAAAAACAGTACATTATAAAATAAAGGAATTGCTTGGATTCTGACTCTCATGACACATTTAAGGAAGTGATGCTTTCGTTACAGCTCTTTAAATAAAGGTAAAACGATTCGCGTTTCATTCAAGGGGTGGGATCATCTACCGACAGCTTAATCACAATGCTTTCTGAAGAGCGAGCAACCCAGTGTTCTTGAGCGCTGATGAGGAGGAGAGTTTGCTTAGCATCTCTAACCAGTATCGCCCACAATACACTTTGTGCAGTTTTGTTCCCCCACCTTCTGCTAGCATGATTGCCTCTTTAGATGAGTAGCTCTCATGTGACTGCAGTCTTCTGTAAGTCTGTGAGCCAGAGTGGCCTTCTGCTTTACTGTAAAATGCCTCGGACCAACTGAATGGAGTGATTTTGGATTGCGAGCGAAGCAATGAATTGCAGCTTTGAGTCCCTGATCTGCAACCTGAATGGTTTAAATGACTACTCACTTTCACCTATCGCACCAGACGTCATTCTGCCTTTCAAGCAAGATGATGATGGGATGATATTATAGTATCAGAACTTACATGTTTGTGTTGTCATCTGCATATATGGGCCAGAACATTTCTGCAAGATTCACTCAAGGAAAGAAAGACACATTCTTTCATTATAATAAACGTGTTGCATCACAATTGAACTAATGTGCTATTCTGCATTGCACAATGAAGCTGCTACTGAGGTCTAACCACAGCAGGAAATCTGGAGGGATTTAGACGAGAACAGCACACTGTGTCTGCTTTCCTCCACTCGAACAATTGATTCGCACCTTCCTGAATGCAGACAACAGATGGAGGTGAGAGAGCACGCACATGTGGGAGGCGCAACCTGGCATGACATCAAAATGCAAAAAACTGATTTTGTGTAACAAAGGGTTGAATCTCGTGTCTGGGTCACATTTTCAGCCCCTTTTGGCCAGTGTTAAATTATATGATCATGCTCTTACTCATGCAAATGCTTTTAAAACATTTAAGACAAGACAAAAGACAACGTGCCTTCTGTGAATGTCCTGACTCTTGTCTACGTGACACACACAAACACCGCACAAAAAGACACGTGTGCCAGCATCGTGTGCACAGACATCAAGCCAGAATCGAGTTCTCTTTCATACTTGAAACTAATAACACACAATTATGCCCAAAATGTCAGTTTTGTCGAGTATCCTCATAAGAGCAGTCTTAAATTACTTAAAGTCTTAAATGAATGTAAATTTTTGTGAAAATGGGACTTGCGTCAAATCCACGTCATGTGCACTAGCGGGATGTCTTAAAGTGACAGCAGCCTGCTCGACTACAATAAACCTGCTGCTGTCATGAATGTTAATCAAAGAACAAATGTAACAGAGAAAATTACTCACTGCTCTTGACTAAATAACTTTTATAGCTTTAATAAGGATTGATCTATATTTAATTTATAATTTATGCAGTGCAGACGGTTAACTTTACTAAAGTTCACAACGTAATTTCGGGAGGAGTGAACCATCTAATCTTTCAATCAACTGCCGAAACATATACGCACCTTGCTCTGGCATCAGCTGTTTTGGCATCCCTCCACATCCCCAACTCCACCAACATAATTTAGGCATCTTGCTACCGTACTCATCATCCAAGCATTAGTAGTCCCACTGGGGGGCATATCTAAGCTTGAGTTGAAGCTGCTTCCTCGAGCCCCTCCACTGCAGACACCAAGCCAAATACATTTAACCTTATTAGCTTAAAGATTACATGGGCAACTTGTGAATCCAATTCCTGTATATGTCCTACCTGTTAGACAGGTAAGAAGGTCACAGGTAAATTATATGAAGCTTATTATGGGTTTTTGTGAGGATTGTTTTAAGTTCACTTAAATTAAAAGTTGTTATATATTTTTTTTTTCATCCTAATAAAATGTTAAAATTGATAGCTTTCATTTAAACTGTAATATTGAATGGCTATAATTAATGTTTTAAAATTGGGGAAATAAATGTATTTCATTGAGACATCAGTAGCTGTATTAATCAGTAATGCTGACCATCATTCATTAAAAAGATGCCATTAAACAAGTATTTAAAATATACTGTAATTATGTTGTTTCTACATCAATTTGGAGATTAACTGTGAAATTATTACATTATAAAATATATAAAAAATTATTGACAGCACAAATATCTAATTATATATATATATATATATATATATATATATATATATATATATATATATATATAATAGAACATATATATTTATGAGAGGTGGGATGATGAGTTGAAAAGCTGTAAATAAATAAAACCACTTGAATTATTTAAATTAGCCTTCAAGAATTTATTCAACACTTTCAATGACATTCTGAGAGTTTATCTAATATTATTCACGTGGCACCACCACAGAGCTTGAATGACCTTTTGGACTGAGAACCTCAAAGGGACATCTCAGGCCACACCAAGGGAAATTTATGGATCCAAAAATAAGAAAAGAGGTTGTCAGGGTTGTTACAGTTGGGATCATACACCTCATTATAATTCTCAACAAGTCAACCTCTTTGTAATAACAGTGCCTGGTGAGACAAAGGGATTTTGGAATACATTAGTGACTTTAAATAAGACACCAGGAGATCAAATTTGTCTTCACAATAACCCAACTTTTTCCCCATGCAGGTCAATGAGTATTTGATATGGGATTGACCATTTATTATGCAGCAACTAGCAACAAAGGTGAAATGTTTGAGCGGGTCTCACTCATCATTTGGCATTTGTTGAATGTCTTAACATCACGAAGAGTCTACATTAGAATATAAAGCAATTCAATGCGTTTTTTACTTATAATTTTTTGATTATATTTATTGTTGAATTTTGCTAAAACATTTTTGATCTGAATTAGCCCTTCTTTTGTTCCTGTAAATATTGCACACAAGAAAGGGGTTAAAATAAATTGTTCATGCACTCACCCTCACTTGAACCGGTTTGGTATTTTTTGTTCCACAGAATACAAAAGGAAATGTGAGGCAGAATGTCATGGCCTGCTCTTTTATATAAAATGAAAGTGAATTGGGGCATGCGTCCTGTCAGCCAAAGCTGGGCCATGTGTGGTAATGTAGGCAAAGCATGGATGAGGGCAAACTACATGAGGGATAATTGTTGGTTGAAGGGGTGTGGCCCAAATCAGGCTTGTGACCATAGGGCCACATTTGAATTTAGTTGTTTTTAAAGGATTGCAAGATTATTTATCGTTAGAAAGAAACATTTCATCAAACGTACTGAGAATAATTGATAATAAATGCATAATTGATTTACAGAATAATTAAGGCAGATGATTGATTTACTTAAAGTCCCCTTGTAGTCAATAATTTTGTCCCTTGAAACTAATCACCAAAATGATGTATTTAAAAAAAAAATCCTGTGAAAACTCATGCCTTAAAGGTGCCATATGTCAGAATTGAGGTAAAAATATCAAAAAAAATGAGCTACACGCATCAAAAGAATGAGAAGAAATAAGGGGGATGATGTCATTAAAAAAATGACAACTTATAGTGCTGCCGAGATATAAACCTGAATTAGCATGCTAAATTACTAGCCCCGGCCCGACAAGTGTCATAATACCAGTTTCGGCTATGGGAGGCGGTAAGCGGTCTCTTGTCATAACCACCAGCCAAACTGCAATACACAAATAATTCAAAAGGCTCGTGGGCGCAAGTTACTTGAACCTGATGTTAATTGTGTGCAAAGTACTACATTTCAGTTCAGGGAAGAGAGCGGAAGAATGGCTGAAGCCCTTGGCAATAGACCCTTACCACAACCACCCACTGCAGGGAAAAAAACACGCTCGGAATCACAAATAAAATCGGATAAAAAAAGGAGCAGAACCAGAGTAAACATTGGCACTGCTTTCCATCGCTGGAGACAACTAATGGACATGAAAGAAATTAGGTTTGACTCCGAACCGAACTTGAAACATTTCTCTTTTTTTCTTGCCAACTACGTGACCTATATTATGTTTATTAAATGGCTTTCCTGAGGTAAATCTGACATATTCTCCAGCTATGTTATTGACCTCTGCACGCTGATTAAAAAAAATGCTTGGTCGATATTATGTATGAGGAATACATTTTGGTAAGTAGCCTACTGTATCTTTCAACAGTGTTCGTTTTTTTTACTATTAGCTAGTAGAGAAGATCAGTTCACGTGCGCTAGGGATCTGTCGTGTAACATTTACAAGCGCCAAAGGTATTGTTTGAATTGCGTAATAAAATTGACAGATTCTGAGAGCTGAGATTTTTTTATATCATAACTAACCTGCTCTCTCTGTCTAGTCTGTCGGTCTCCGTGTCCTCTTTGCTCTGCGATTTTTCGCGATTTTGCTCTGCGTGTGATAAGTGTCAATTGCGTGTGTCTCACGGTGAATTCGTGAGAGTTGGCAGCTCTGAATGGCGCAAGCTTGGTCAACATCAGCGAACGCTGTCTGTCAAATTAATGTAATTCAAACTAACAATAAAAATGTAATATGAACAAAATGAATATGAACATATTCACTGGTAAAGGTGAAGGGGAGTAGCTTGAAGACGTCATATTTAAAAATCACTTGACATCAACCAACGTTGCTCTGGAGTCAAAACGTCCTCTATTAGGAGTTGGCTCGGCTTCTAGGGTTGTTGTGAAGGTAGGGGCGGAGCCATAGACTGTAAGGGCGGAGCATAGAGACTATGCCGTTTCTCATTTGTTACTCTAGAGTAGACCAACTCACTTTCTGGAGGTGTACTGCCCCCAACTGGTATGGAATGTGGAGTATGAATTGATTTTTTGGCAAACATTACACAAGGCACCTTTAAATAGCTACAATGTAACTCTACACCCTTGCTTCATTTAGTATCCGCGGATTCATGAATATGCAACTGAGCCCCGCCTCCACTCACTCATACAGGGTCGTCTACAAGTAGATGTACCAGAATGTTAATTTGTTATTGCTCTCAACATCGTAGAACACAGGAATTAATATTAGCCTTTTGCTTGACTACGTTATCTAACAGCTAATAATCTATTGCTAACGTTAGACAGACCATGTTTCCGTTCACCATCTCAGAGTCGGACGGTTGCCTTCTAAAAATCAGCATCCTTAGAAACGCTTTGAACAACAGAACGTCGGTGGAGAAAGGCATAGTCATCATGACATCGTAATATACATCACATACTTAATTCAACTGTTATATTGCTAAATGTACCCAATTTTTCATATCAACAGATAAATATACCGGGATAACTTGGCTCCTTTTGAGACTCCAGTGCTTCAGAGCGGTCAAAATTATTGATATACTTAAGTCCGCCTGCACGATGACGTGATTGGTTACAAGGTAGTTTGTGGCCCATGAGTGGGCCTTGTCTTTAATCCAGATCTGGTCCACCCGAAGACCGTAATTCATTACTGTATGTGGGCAGACGGAAAGCTGAGTGTGTGGACCGGAGTTGGGCCAGAGAAAAATTGCTATGTAGCTTTGTGGGAAGCAACCAACATTTATATTATTATTTTCTGAAAAATAATTCAAAAGCTCACATCTACATAAAAAATTTGTGCCAGGTTCAGTGACATCAAACATTATTGACTTAATGTCTTGTGACAAAGAGTCATCGATGATATATAACAATAAAGATAGCCTATAGTTTTAAAAATCGTTCTAAATTTAAAACAATAGCAGACTCCACACCACAAATATAATGATAACGGCGGCACAAAGTTGGAACATGGTATTGCTTTCACTAATTTTTTTTTTTGCTGATAAACAATTAAAACATTGACAGCCAATCAGAATCCATCCTGCTTCAAAGAGCGCAAGCATTTAATACCTTCATAAACATTTTAATTGTGAATAGTGTCTACTCAAGGAAGATGTATGACTGCAACAGATTTACCTGCTCACAAGAACCACAAGAAATGGAAAAAAGTTTAAAATATATACTGTAGCTTACATTGACTCTCTGGCACTTGAGCTTTTTCATTCCATTCCAACTTTTCCTGAAGCATTTTTCTGCTACTTGGTAATGGTTGACCCAGTGACACCTATTTCTGTCAGGTTAGAAAAATGGGTACAATCTGTCTTGAAGACACAGCATGAGCTCTTGGTAAGAGGGAGCAAACTGTTCCCATCGAACAAATCAGTATCAAATGAGTTGTGATGAAATGTCAAAGTGGCACCATGTATCAAACATGAAGATTTGAAAGCCTTCAGACCATTAATGAGCAATTCACAAAAAAATTTTAAGTACGTCGTCATCATTACCCGTACATTACACCCGTAAATTTTTTTTTTTTGCAGAAGATAAAAGATGATTCTTTTTTTCCTATACAACAAAAGTCAATGGCATCCAGTGTTATGGACCCCATTGACTTTCATTGTATGAACAAAAAATTATTCTTTAAAATAACATTTGTGTTCCAAAATGCCAAATTAAGTCATACAGGTTTGGAATGACATGAGGGTGAGCAAATGATGACAGAATTTAAATTATTGGGATATTCCTTTGAAAACTATTAAACTATTCCTTTGAAAATAACAAATTTGGTTGCTAATTTTAATCAACAAAGTGAAATACTGATAGTGACAGGCAGTGATTATCATGCATGTGTTTTTGTTGTAGAGTATGGAAAAGACAGCTCTTAAATGTGAGATCTCTGCCACAGCATTTAAAAAAACGCAGTTTTTACTTGCAAAGATTGTGCAATCTACTGAATACGGCATTGAAAAATTCACTAGGTTCAATCTGAGGAGGCCTGTGCATGACTGATCTGTCTGTTATTGACAGTGTATTTGAATGTGAACGAAATGAGATACCAAGACAGAGGGGCTTATTTACGAGCAAGACCTCTATTCATCTCTCCTCCTCAGAGAGATATTGATTAAGGTTTTTCTTTTCTTTATTTATTGAGCATACAGAGAACACAGAATACTAAGAGCTCCTGATCGTTTTTCAAAAATGTCCAGACAGCAAAGCTACATAATCATCTTTCATATAATTACTTGATGATAATAATGCAATTTCATATCGCACACAAGGAAAATTAAAGTGGTTCACATGTATAGGCCTACAGCTGTTCAACGCTATCATTTTTGAAAGCAAAATGCATACAGATTAGCAGCTGATAGCTGTGGATGTCATTCCAGTTTATGCAATTTTTAATAGCTTAGCAAATACAGCTTGCCTGTATTTCAGTGTCTGGTGCATTTTTTCATTTGTCACATTCATTGTTATTTCCTCTTCTGAATGGCCTATGCAAATTTATGCAAATCCATCAATGGTTTACCTTGGGAAATGCAGGGCAAACACTTGAAGTTTCTGTAAAATAAGTGCATCTGTAACTAGCTGACTACTCTGATTGCTGTTCACATTAAGGCTAAGAGGGCTCAATTTAGGTGGCAATGAAAGCGATCCAAAATTTTACGTGTGTCCGAGGGCGAGGGGTTTTGCGCGTATTGAAATTTAAAGAGGAGAGAGAGAGAAATCTTGTGTTTTTGAGGCCATTGCTAATACATCTATGTTTGATGTTGTTGTTGTTATGGTAGCTGCCATACAATTCCCTCATAGGAATATTGTGAAAGGAGAAAGCGATGCACCGCCAAATGGGAACAATCCAAATGAATATTACTTGAGTGGCAACTTAAAAATGGTTGCTATGGTTTCCCTGAAGCACCATTTCACTCCTGCAATTCTCACTTACACTTCAGCTCTTAGAAACATGCATTGGGCCTGGCGTATATTTTTCATGGTTAAAAAAAAAAGAGTTTAAAGTTAAGTGTGTGCTATTCTTTTGGCTCACAATGAATGCACAGGTGATTGAATTTATGAATGAAAGAATAAATTACTTACTAGCTGGAACTACAGTTCTAAATCAAAGCCTTTTGTACACTCATGTTCCTGAAAGGGGAAGAATCCTTTTCACAAATGTTATACAATAAAATATGAAATTGTATTGTTAGAAATACATACACCAGTTTAAAGTGCAGAGACAACTTTAATATTGCTGCCACTGTAAACCCTAACGCTAAAAATAATAATTGGTTTGAGTAGAGTCAAATCAAATTAAACAAATGAACTTTTATGTGTATTTAGAATGTTTTTCTTTTGAGTTCACAAAACTGACAAATTTTAAGACATCTGAATTGTTTCCTTGATTTGAGTTTTATGGACTTGTTTCTTGTAATTTAGACAAACTTTTTTAACTGAAACTTTCTATTTCCCAGCATGCTTTGCCATGACACATTTAAAAGGGAGAGTAAATGTTAAAAATAAGTGTTATATTATTATGTTTTTGGAGCAAGATGAATGTTAAGTGGGAAATTAAGAATACAACTAATCAACACAGAACAATAAATCATTAGCATATTAAAGAATTAAAGGGGTCATGAAGTTACGTTCCCAATTCGATTTCTAGGGGTAAAAGGGAAGTAACGTTTTAAAGAAAAGTTTACTAGCTGCAAAGAGATTCTAAACCGTGTATACTTAATGAGGCAAGGGTGTACTGTAGAGTTAAATGCAAGCTATTTTAAGGCATGAAGAATTTTTTCTGTCAAGGAAAAAAACTCTTAAATATGTAATTTTGGTGATCAAAGATGAGTTTTAAGGGATACAATTTTTGACTACAGGGGGACTTTTAATTAAATACTAACTCCTCTTGACACTGATGAGGAGCAGCTGGCAGGTCCAATCACCTAGATAAGGACAGGGAGGAATAATAATATTACAATATTATTATTGTAATATCTTCCTTGAGGTTCACTAATAATGTTTTTTGGCATCAAAAACACTGACAGATATGTGGAAAAACAATTATTTTCAACCCTCATTCTGACCCTCTGAAATGATCCGTTTTTAAGAGGTTGCTCCTTTAAGGCTTGTCAGTAAACGGCCACTGTTATGAAGTCATTGCATAGGAAACAGTATCAACACTGATTGTGTTGAAACAGTATAAACACGCTATTGGATGCGAGTAAGTGTTTTGAAAACATAATCCACATAACAGTCATTTACAGACAAAGCATTATGAAATCGTTTACTTACAATTTGCGATGTAGCTGCTGTCAGATCCAATACAGCTGACTGATTCATCCGTGAACAAAGGTTTCTTTGCAAACTCTCCATTACAGTGTGCCTCGTTTACAAAACAATCTGCACTCAAATTCTCAGAACAAATGTAATCCAGGACAACATTAAAAATAAACCATCCACTTGTTCCTGATGCTGGGATCCTTCTGAAGTCTGTATAGATGCAAATGAACTGTTTTGGTTGGTCAAAGCAAAGTTCTTTATGATCTAGGCCTATTCTCTTTAATTTGTCCTCTTGTCAACCGACTCATGCATGTGGAGTAAAGTGAGCACGCATCTGGGAAGAAAATTCTGGGCCGAAACCTAAACCGAAAATTCAGGATGCACTTGGCCGAAACCAAACCCCAAAATATATTAATAAATTAATTATCAATTAGGCTTATTTATTCAAACGTATTCAATTATCAACACTCAAATAGCTAACTGAGTTGTAGAAACAATTAAATTGCACAAGGCAGTTTTTATATCTACTTTTTAATAACAGAATTATTTGTACTCCAGTTTATTGGTGAAATATAAATATTAAAATGACAATAAACTGTAATAACTTGGTTTCATGACAGATTTATTAAAACATACACTAATGAAGACTAGGTGAAGTAATAAATATGTATTAGTAGGCTAATACAGTGCATATATTTAGACGAATGCTCTTCTCAGTTATTTTTTTCTAGCAAACTAATGAGTTTGTGGACATTTGATAGCTTTCTTGAGGTAATGCAACTTTAAAGGAGAACTCCGGGCAATTTTTAAGTTAATCTTGATCGTTAGATCTTTGTGAGTACTGTCTATAGAAAAAAAAACGAACCGGATTGGTGCTTGCGACGCGGAGCTGCGACAGCGAATGCCCAGAGCTCCCACTCAGCTATAATGGCAGCTCTGGGGGCATCTACATAAAGAGCGATTTTGTGCCTCTTAACAGACACAAAATGCAATTAAAATGTCTGTGCAACATGAACAGGGGCCTTACCTGTGAACAAGATGCGTTTAGCAACTTAGCCATGGTTTAAATTCACCTAAATAGTGTTTTAGACAGCAAGCTGTAGTCTCGCGCTGAAGTCTCGCTCCTCCCACCTGGACACTATTGACCTTTCCCGGCTACAACTGAGATCACGGGACTTCAGCGCGAGTCCAGGTGGGAGGAGCGAGACTTCAGCGCGAGACTACAGCTTGCTGTCTAAAACACTATTTAAACCATGGCTAAGTTGCTAAACGCATCTTGTTCACAGGTAAGGCCCCTGTTCATGTTGGACAGACATTTTAATTGCATTTTGTGTCTGTTAAGAGGCACAAAAACGCTCTTTATGTTATGCCCCCAGAGCTGCCGTTTTAGCTGAGTGGGAGCTCTGGGCATTCGCTGTCGCAGCTCCGCATCGCAAGCACCAATCCGGTTCGTTTTTTTTCCTATAAACAGTACTCATAAAGATATAACGATCAAGATTAACTTAAAAATTGCCCGGAGTTCTCCTTTAAGTGACATTGGTACAGCCTACAGGCTGTTTTATTGACTTCCCCGGATTGAAACACTGATTGAGCAATTACACGAGGCAGGATTCATTTCGGTAGGTTGCAACTTGTAATGTATCTTTCATCATATATGTTCACTCATGTTTATTTTGTGATGTAGTAAAGAGGAGATTAGATGATTGGTTTACGTGCACTTGATCCGTGCTTGAACTGCTACAACGATCTGTCGCGCGCGTATTACATAGCGCCCAAACTCTAACGTTACTACGCTTATTGTTTGAACGCAATAAAATCGACAGATTTTTAAGTTGATACTTTGCTTCATATTAAAAGTAACAAACAGCACAGACTTAAATATTTCAGATTTAAGACATTACCAATTAAAATAGACTAGGCTGCTGGGCCTACCTGTTGTATATATCCACGGTAGATGCTGAACTAAGTCAAAACGTGCCATCGGTGAAGCATCTTTGATTTCGGCCGAAAATTTTCGTAGCAGAAATTTCGGTGAATCCCTAACTTTATGATGTGTAACGTTATGTGTAGATTACCGGTTATTCTATTTTCTTCTAACGCAACGCTCACGAGAGTGACCGGTGTAGCAGCCGTTAAGCGAGCGACTGAAAGCCAGTGGGCGGGGCCTATGGTGCGACGATGTAAAACTATTCGTGTCTTGGCCTGGACTGACGCAGGCAAATATCTGTGTGATGTTACAAGTCCCACAAATCCAAATAAACCGTTTTTGGCGCTTTATTAAATAAAATCATTGTTTAAATAAATACAGGACGTTGTAATCTTTGAAACGTGCAGGATGTTTTAATTGTACAATTGTGTCAAAAGATCGAGACGAATTGTATTTTTTATGTCATGACCCCTTTTGCAGTAAAGATTTTGACTTGTAAAACGTTTTCACGTCTTTGTAGAACCAATTATACAACTTGTAAATCTGAATTTTTGGAAAGTCAAGGGACTCAGTATCCAAATATCCATTCAAATAGGCTATATCACTTTTTTGGAGAGTCAAGGGCCTTATACCAACTGACCGCTGCAATGTCGGAAACACTGCGGTTCCAACCCCTTCAACACTAAAATGTAGTTCATCAGTTGTTTCATAATATTTACATTGTATAATTCCAATAATTGATTGTTAATTAATTCATTCATTTTGTTCATGAAATTAAAATAAAGGCATGGTTTAACATAAAGTAGCTAGCACAGAGTAGCCAAACAGTTGTTATGCAAAAGCCATATGTTTAACACTGACTTAGCTTTAGCCTACTGTACAAATTGAGGTACAAAAAAACAAAACAAAGAAGACATGATTCTTTACCTGCACACAAAGGGCTGATCTCTGTAGACTCTGAACATGTTTTTTCTTTGTTTTCAAAATCCGGATACATTTTTTTTGAAATAGTGACATGAAATGTCACTCTTATAATCCTTTTATTGCACCCCTTGTGTAGCTGATTTCTTTCCAGTTTAATCTTAATCAGCCAGATGTGTTTGACATTCGAAGCAATAACAACAGCTGCTCTTCATGAAGCCTTCTGGTTCCGGCTTGCAGAGTGTGTTTGTTTTTACTGCATCATAATACCTTACATCTTCAAGTCTGCTGTTTTCTTTTACCTTTTCCCCTCTGCAAAGCTGCTCTAGGCTTAATGACATCATTAGACCCACACTCTTGCTCCACTGATTTTCCTAATAGTCAATTTTGGATACAAAGGTTGGTCAATGATGTTGATATACCTCATGCTATATTTAGAAGATATTGCGATGTCATGTCTGGGCACTCTCATGGAAAAGAAAAATCACAAAGCAGATTAAATTTTTTTAAATATCTTAATTGAGACAATGATTCAACAATGAGATTAAATGGAAATTTGCTTGCTCAGAGTCTCCTCTACAGTTTCAGAAGAAATCTCAGCGTCACAAACTCGTCACAAACGTGAAATATTAGCTGTGATGCTCATGATGCTTACTCATGCTTACTCATGATGCTCAACATGGGTCCTGGGATCTATTTGTCATCTATTATGAATCATGCCTATTAGTATTGTAGCTACTGTGCTCCCTATATGCAAAGGGACCCACTGTATTAAATTAGGTGGTCCGGATATTTTGACTGCAGGGAATACAGGTCTTATTAGGGAACTTTTGTTTCATAGGCTTGGTCCATTTTTTCCTGTGCACACTGGGCATTTTGCCCCTGGTGTCCCTGTGCTAGGCTAGCAATCAGCGTTGGTGGCTAGATGTGATAATTAGCATGCAGATCCATTCGCAGGCATATCGCGCCTGACATAATTGCACCAACTTTTGCATCATCCTCTACCCACTGTGCCTTTGTATGTAATCACACAATTGTATGTTGCCTATTCATGCGGAGAAACAGATTATTTGTTGATTCATGTTACTTATGTGCGAACCTGTGTTGTGAAATATCTAATCATGTAATATAACCTTTCTAATAAACGACAAGACTCTTTCAACCACTGCTGGAAGTTTTGCATTTTACTCACATATTTACAAGGTAACACAATTGCAAAAGGTTGCTCATAGTGGCAGGAGATGTTGTCTATTATGGGATTACATTCACACAGGTCGTAATGTCGTAGCAAAGAATCAGCTGGTCGACCAGAACTACGAGACTGTATGTATGTTTTGTTTATGTGCGTTTGTGTGTGTGTGTGTGTGTGTGTGTGTGCGTGGCTGTTGTAATGTCTAAAGCTAAGTGCACACGGTTTGATTTTGTCCATGATTTGTAGACATTTCAGGGGTTGTAAAATATTTATTTTTATTGTTTTACACAGGCAGCTTAAGTAAGTCACTTAACTTGCATCCTATACAAAGTGATTTCTGCTACAATGGAAATCCAATGAAGAACCAATTGGAGTACAGAAATCGATGACGTGTGTATATGGAGTGAGATAAAAATCTGTCAGTTTGTCTATATTATATGCATATATATATATATATATATATATATAATTTTTTGTTTGTTTGTTTTATATCATAAACTACAGTATGTCTAGTTCACTCTAATGAGCACCCCAGCCACAACTGACTCCAGACACTGCTTTTTTTTTTTTTCAGGCAAATATTTCTACAGTAGCTTAAGAAGATTAATTTCAATTTCACACACATAAGATGTAAGAATTGTCAAGGACTGAAAATATTTGATGTTGCATAGTGTTCTTTGGATTTTACCTAAGATCTCACTGGGGTCACATCATAAAATCTGACAAGCAACTATCCAGATGCACATGAATAACTTGCACAGTGTGCTTAGCTTTAAAAAAAAAAGCAAGAAAACCATGAATAGTATGGCTTTGTTTGTCACACACACACACAGAGAGACAGAGAGAGAGAGAGAGTGACATTCTACCATTAATTTCCATAAATCTTATGGGTCAAACACTCTTGTTTATTCATCTGAGAAATGGTTGACTTGATGAGTAATGTAGTGTAGTGTGAATGCATTGTAGATCATCTAATTAAGTCTATCTCACACCTCCACAGAACTGTCAAAATGAGATATCAATTCTCACAGCTCTCTAAGGGAAATGACAAAACCATATAATGACAAAACAACGTGCACTTGCTCCTGTGAAATTATCGTCACTTTAGCTCCTGCCACTTTCAAAAGGTCAGGCTTACTCTGTTGAACATTTCATAGAAGTATGCCTATCTTGAGAAATGTAGAAGTGTTCCAGTGTGAGCTATGTGCCTCGTATGTGTCTTAAGGTTAAAGTAGACTGTGCAGTCCATTACCAGATGCGAAAGACTGTCATTTGATTGAACTCCGACTGCCAGAGCCCTCTTGAGAGTGTCTGGACTTGAGAGTGCAAGGCTCTGAGGGCAAATTTTCAAACAGTGATCTATATGAGACATGCAGTGATCCTTAGAGACTTGTGAGGCTGAGAGGATTCATAAGATGTTCTGCATGACTTGTTTTCTGACATGGGTCTGAGCTAACAGGAATGGGAACAGAATTAACTGCTAATGGTATAAATGCAGATGTAACTAGGGTCAGAGGGAATGGGAAAGAGTCACCTCAGCCAAAACACCTGATATTTTCCTGGCTACTTGCTATTAGAAGAGATTAAGGAAATTAAGGAAAGAACAGGAGGTGAAAAAGAGCAGTCAACATCTAGTTGTGGTTTGCTGATATTCCCCTTGGCTGTGGTGGTGGGTTCAAAGACAGGTTATTCCCAAACGGATTTACACCTCCAGTAAAAGCTGCACTGTAAACCTTTGTTTAATATCAGGAGTTTTCATTCAAGGTCAAAGAGATGTACTCTATGAGGGAATCGTAAGCCTGTATCGCTAATGTCCACAGCAACATCAAAACAAAGCTGAGAGCCTGAGTATTCTTTTTAGTCCTCATAAAAGAAAAGCCCACCATCAACAAAGCCTTCTTTTTCAGATAAGAACATTGAATATCGGCTGGAATTCCTCTCCAGTGCTGCGAAACCTCCTTAATGTCTGAGTGCTCCTTCTGATTAGTCTGTGCTGATGTGCCGCAGATCTTCAGAGGCAGCTGTCAGGGACAGGGCTCTCAGACGATTGGTTCTCCTTCACTACTACCTCGGAGATGAGCGTCAGGCAGGTGGCAGGGTTGCGGGACGAACAGCGAGAGAGCAGCTCCTGCCCACTACGTCTGCAGGGGCACAGGTAACCCCGCAGGTGCATGCGGACCTTGCTGTGCAACGAGGCATAGATGAAGGGGTTGTAGCAGGCTGAGCTCATGGCTATCAGGTGGCAACTGACCTGCAGCACATTGACGTAGCGTTTGTCGACAATCTGGAAGTCTGAGTCTAGATCCAGAAGGAGATTGAGGACTTGCAGTGGGAACCAACAGAGGGCAAAGGCAAGCACAGAGGCCACCAGAAGGGAGAAAGTCTTGCGCCGCTGCTTGCTCCATCGCTGCTGGTTTTGGGAGGGCTCTCCAGGCAATGTGTGTTTGCGGAGGTGCACACTGATGGCACAGTAAGAGATGCTTACAGACAGCAGGGGGATCATGTAGGATGCCAACAAGAAGAAGCAGGAGTAGAGTAGGCGCTGTCGTTCGGTACCCAGCCAGAACTCCTCGCATACTACCAACTCCATGCCACTTGGTCGCAGGTCCACGTAGCGTGTGTGGAGGGAAGGTGGAGCGGCAAGGGCCAACGAAACTGCCCAGACACCCAAAGCCACTGCGCCACATCCCCACACGGAGATACGCCTCCGTACCGGGTACGCCACCACCACGTATCGGTCCATGGCGATGGCAGTGAGGGATAAAACAGAGGCAAAGACCGTTGCGCCTTGCAGCAGAGGAATAAGGTGGCACATCGGGCGTCCAAATGCCCAACCACGTTCATCAAAAGCGTACGACGCCGTCAATGGTACACAGCTCAGGCACATCAGCAAATCCCCAGCTGCCAGGTTGCCAATGAAGAAATTGGTGGCATTGTGGAGCTTCTTGTCTGACAGAATGCAGGCAAGAAGGAAAGTATTCCCAACACCAGCTACAACAACAACTAAGGCATAGAGCGGAATAAACAGAGGTTTGAAGCGCCACAGCAGCTGTGTTCCTGAGAACTTATCCAGGGGGTCTGTCCGATTCAAAGCTCCGAGGGTTGCGTTAAAGCCAGCCAGAACTTGTTCCAGAAGAGGATCCATTTCTACCTGTGGCAAAAACATTCATGAACAACAAAGATGGTCATCACACACACACACTGGTACACAGTCCCTCAACAGTTTGAGATAAACTCAGTGTGAGATTGGCACATGGAAACGCTGTTGCCATGCTCTTGATGGAACCCTTTTAAAGAGTCTTTCTCCTTCTGCCTTGATGAGACTCGAGCACTCTCTAAGCGCAAAGCAGAATCACTGCGTTTCACAGATCCAATTAATTGTCAAAGCTGTTTTTTTTTCTCAAGGGGAGTCATAAAGTCTAATTACAGAGTTATTATTTAATATTATCTAGAAAAGACTCAGAATATATTTAACTTAATTTAAAGCCACATTGTCTGGCAGAGGATCTACTGGTTATAATCAGGCCTTATGAATGGAGAAAAACAAGCATTTGATGACTATAATTACTTCCTGAGTATATATCAAACTCCATTACACAGAATTTCACAATGTGTGATTACATGATTACAGTAGCAATCATACCACAGCAGATATAAGTGGAAAAGGCCATAAAATAATAAAGATGATAATAAACATGTTAATCAATTAATAACTAATAAATGCATTATCTAATTTGCACTATAAGATAAAATGTGTTCCAAATATGGCATCATTTTAAACAGTGATAGAAATTAAGTACAAATAAAAACACTGATATTAGTGTCAAATGAGAAATAATATCTGATGTTGGCGTCAGCCGCCAGTAAAGCTGTCAGGCAGCTGGTGGTCAGAATGAGACAAAACAGATGGAGTGAATTGTTGCAGACTGATAAAAAATTTAATCAGTTTTTAATCATTAGTTAGGACTAAAGCAATTGAATACGAACTCGTTTTCTCAATCGCATTTAATTAAATCCACTCTTTTTTTTAATAAACAATGCAACACCGATCTACTACTGTATGTGTGGAAAACAAATTAATAAAAAGTGTTTTAATAAAAAGCCATGCCATTTACAGTAAAGTTTTAAAAAGACACATGCAATGTGAATGAAAAGCAAGTGCGTGTTTGTGAGAGAAAATGAAAAGACACAGAAAGGAAGAGTACCTGCTGCATAAAATCTTGATGTATAACAAGGTGCGGTTTTGATGTCCCTCAGTGTTGTTTCAGAGTTAAGATATTGTTCATCTCCACATTTCCACATCCATAAATGATCCTCTGTGCCCAGTTTTCCATGCAGTGGTGTGTATCTGATGTCATTTACCACTGTCTCACAGGAGGAGAGTGGGTAGTGAGGTGCAGACCACCAACCCAATGGTCTGTGGTGGAGGGGGGTGCTGGGGGCTGAGAGGGAATGAGAGAGAGAGAGAGAGTGAGAGAGAGAGGGAGAAAAGGGGGAGTGACTCTGTCTTCTGTCACAACTGCAGTAAGACCAAGACTGAAAAAAGACACGGTTCTCCTTCTGAGACCAATCTCCTTCTTTCACCCACTCACTCACTCACTCTCTCTCTCTCTCTCTCTCTCTCTCTCCCTCTCTAAATGTGAATGCACACAGAGGCGCAACTCAGTCTTTAATCTCTTTTTGAGATCGTTTTTCACTTTCCCAGCTTGCTATCTGTGAGCAGAGATAATTCTGGAAATATCAGTGTGGCAATGTGCGTGGTTGGAACTCTAATGCGCACCACACAGAACCACATAAATAAATATGAATAAAAAAAACAAAACAAAACAGGTGGTTGCTGAATTCTCTAGAGCAGTTGGACGTTTCTGCAATGGTTATGGGGTCTTTGGCTTTGTAGACTTTTAGAAAGTAAATATTACATTCTTAAAATACTTTTCACACTCAAAGTAGTTTAATTTGTCTACAACAGTAGCTTATATGGATAACATAATTATTTTTGTCATTATGAAATGTCATTAATATTTTCCACCTTAGTGTAATTTCCATCACTTCTCAAAAGTATTGTGCATTAGTGATAACATTTACATTTACATTTATCTGACGCTTTTATCCAAAGCGACTTACAATTGCTATATATGTCAGAGGTCGCACGCCTCTGGACTAACTAGGGGTTAAGTGTCTTGCTCAGGGACACATTGGTGACTCACAGTGGATTCGAACCCGGGTCTCTCACACCAAAGGCATGTGTCTTATCCACTGCGCCATCACCACCCCAAAATAAGATAAGAATGACATTTGTGGAAATGATATTTCCACTCATTTGGAAATTTTGGGGAATAAAGTGGCCTCACATTGTATACATTCTATAATTGAGTGGTGATCGGGCATTTGCTGGGGCAGCTCCAAAGCACTGGAATAATTTACCTTTACACCTAGACTTGCTCCCTCTTTAAGTTATTTTAAACTAAAATTGCATTTGCTAGAATTAGCGATCAGTAGGTTAATTGGTAAGAGGCTCTTCACAGATATTTGTTAGTCATTGTATTGTCTGAAAATACTTTTTATTATGCAATTTTATTATGTGTTTGTACAGTACATTGGTCAACATCACGTTGTTTTAATTGTGCTTTATAAATAAATAAATGAAATGAAATTCTAAATGCACAAGTAAATAATAGCTTTTTTTTTTTAAACTGTGTAATTTGATCAAATTATTTTTTACCTTGATTTATATTTGTTTTGTTCAAAAATCATGTCTAATATTTAATCTCAAGTTCTTCACTGACACAATCCAGACAGCAACAGTGTCGGCCCAGATCCGGCCCACATCTACATGTTGAATCCACATGTACCAGATGTGGCCCGGATCTGGGCCGACACTATATATGTTGCTGTCTGGGAATGATCCCCTCGGTAAGTACACCAAGCACAACTTTAGTAAAAGAAAAACTTTATTTGGAGTACAATTGTTGGTTGTAGTTATTTTTATTTGATATGAAAATTTGAGACCAGTGTTATTTTTTTTTTTGTTACTTTAGTAAATACTATTATAACATTTATTAATATTTTTAATTAAGTTTTTCGTTTTAGTTTAAGTTTATTTTCAGCTTTATTTTAGTGAACATTTTTTAAATATATTTTAATAATTTTTTTATATAAAATATCTTTTATCTTTTTTTATAAACAGATTTTAGATACTATATTACACATTACAGAAATATAAAAAATTTGTTTAGATGATCAAAATTGTCAACTTAATATATATATATATTTTTTTTTCATTATACATTTTCAGTTGGGTCTTGGACAATAATATAACACCTATATAAAAGGCACTGTTATGTAGTTTTAATAAAAAATCAACCCCTGAGGAATGAAGGTGCTGAAGGTGTCACTCACTGTAATATTTCTCCATTCTGATGATGACATGTAGCAATAAAGTTAAAGTTATAGACTATATCTCATATCTCATAAGCTTTCCTAGGTCAAACGGTAGAGCGTTGGTGGTTGCATCGCCAAGATCATGGATTCGTTTGCCATGGGAAAGCAAGAACTGAAAAGAATGTAAAAATGTGTACCTTGAAATGCAATGTAAGTCGCTTTGGATAAAAGTGTCTGCTAAATGTGTCTGTCATTGAATGTACTGATACTGTCATCAGTTTGGGAAAGATCACTATTAATTTTTCTCCCTCATATTTCCCAACCCATTCTGATCAACTTTTTATTCACTATTGTAGATGTGTGTTTTTTTACTCTATTGTGATTCTCAGTGTTTGAAAACAACGCTCCATGGCTTTCCTAGCTGAGGAAAGTTCCTCAGAGAAAAGAACAAAGAGAAAAGCTAAATGTCAGACACATAATTCCTTCTATAAGCATCACTCCTAACAGTTAATCATCATTAGCCTTGCTATTTGCACCATAATGAGCAGGCAATAATTTAGAATCATTCAGTTTTGAATAGTTTTTAGTGATTGGATTGCAGGGAACTTCTTAATTTAAATGGTCAGGAAGAATCAGGAGAATCAACAGTTTTGGTGAGACTAAAAATAAAAGTCTCTGGAGGTGGGATTCAAGGTATATGTGCACAATGTGCAAATGCAATCTGAGCATGAAACAAATGTACTGATTATGTACTCTGAATTTCACTAAAAGAAAACTGATGTTTCAATGAATTCATGGAAGTTAAGTTTCCATAATCACGAACCATTGTTTGATGACATTTACACATTTAATTCTCATGAATTCAAGGTAATCTCCCTGATGGACAGCTGAAGACATGGGTGTGTTTTCAATTTGGACAGTTAAACTGACATAGAGTGGATGTGTATGGGGGTTGGCATGAGGCTAAACACAATCAATTACCATCTTGTTGATGCCCTGAGAAGGGTGAACTAAAAATGGCCAAAAAAGAGGGTGGATAGAGTGAATTTGAAAGGTTAATTGCAGTTGTGCCTGTCTAAGTAAATGTCTTGGCATTGCTAGTTTTCTGAATTTGGCTGCAGGCAAAGCCTTTAGTGTAAGACAATCAACACTAATAATTTTATCCCTCGTGTCATGAGGATTTTGACCTCTGCAGTCATCCGACCTTTGTTCGACCCCAGCGACCGCTCTCACACTGTGAACGGTGGTGTCATATGCAAGCTGTTGCTTTTGCTTGACGAGGGGACGAATAAAGGGATGAGAGAAAAGGGAAAAGTAATAGATTCACTGGACATAGTATTGGCTCTGGTTTACTCATTTAGTAGCACTGATTTAGAAGCAGAATGCCAGACTCAGATGGTGACCTTTTTGAAAAGTGCAAAGCCCTTTCAGTCACAAAGGGCTTTTGTGACATATTTTTGAATGAAACAGGATATTAAAAAAGACAAAAATCTATTACATTTTATCTTTTGTGAATTGATTGGGTTACAAAAAGTAATTTATCTTTATGCTACTTCTATGGCAAGTATATCTTTCCAGTTACTGCAATGGCCTTGGGGTCTCGGGGTCTCAAATGAATTTTTTTTTTGCGCACAAACAAAAGGTCCACGGTTCGAGTCCTTTCTGTGTTGAGTTTGCATGTTCTCCCTGTGTCAGCGTGGGTTTACTCCGGGTGCCCTGGTTTCCATTCCAGTTAGGTGGCTTGGATTTGCCAACTTGGCTGTAGTGTGTGAGTGTGTCCCAAGTTGCACCAGGAAGGGCATCCGGTGTAAAACCTGTGCCAGATCAAGTGTGTGTGTGTGTGTGCGGATAGCCAATTCCAATCATCAACAAAGTATGTGCGTATTGTTGTGCAGCCCGATTTGCTGCAAGCATCCCACCTCTCCCGGAGGTTCAAGGAGTCTCCCGCATATTGATAGCTGCCCTCTGAAGCCCGCAAATTATTCACAACATCCCAGAAATCGAGCGAGCGAGAGAGAAACCCTGTTTCCATGTAGTATTAAGATGGGATTTCAGTGATCCCATCACAAGTGCTTAGCCAACACGCAATATCGTTCACACCTGGTTCTAAAATGCTTTTCAAAAGCATCTCCTGTCCTGTGACCATAGCAACTGCTTTTTATCACTTAATTGTGTCTTCTGTTACATAGGTACTACTAGCCAGACATTTAGAAGTTTATTTTAAAATGCAAAGTATTGAAAATCAAAATAAATCTCTGTAAACTCTTGCATTTTTGCAACACTATAAGTGTGTCCTATCAGGTAATCAAAAGTTGTAATCTACACTCACTTGCAGTCTTCACACCTACAGTACTTGAACACTTGGGCCAAATGCAGGAAATGCAAGTACACAAATTGTCAAGTGCAAAGACCCAGTGGCGGCTCCAGAGATTTTCTCAAGGTTTTTCTGTGAGAAGATCACCTCTCTAAGATCTCAGTTGCAATCATATGCTAATGTCCCGCCTGAACTGGGTTGTTCTTCAGCCATATGGAGTGTCTTTGAACCAGTTTCTCTTCTGTCTCTCAGAGAAATTGTTGATCATTTGAAACCTTCCTTTTGTTCTCTTGATGTTTTTTCTCCCCGCATCTTAAAAAAAACGTTTGATTCGATTGGAACATGTTTGGTGTCTCTTATGAATAAATGCTTGAGCACAGGGACTATCCCTGATACACTAAAACATGCAACTGTTACACCTCTTCTCAAGAATTTTAATAAGATTTAATAAGATCTTTCTTTAAGATTTGAATAATTTTCGACCTATTTCGACCCTTCCTTTTATTACAAAAGCATTGGAGAAAACTGTTCTCAATCAACTCCAGTCTTATCTTAGCTCAAATCAAAATCTTGAAACTTTCCAGTCTGGTTTTAAGCCTCTGCACAGCACAGAGTCTGCTTTATTAAGGGTTTCTAATAATATACTGTTAGCGACTGACGCTGTGATCTTAATACTGTTAGACTTAACCTCGGCCTTTGATACAGTTGATCATAAAACTCTCTTATCCCGACTAGAAAATTTTGTGGGCATCCAGGGAACTGTTCTTAGTTGGTTTAGATCTTATCTTACAAATAGAAGTTTCTCTGTCAAATTGTGGTTTTCTCATAATTTCTTATTTCTAAATGAATCCAAAACCGAGGTTGTAGTCTTTGGCCCCCATAATAGCAGTAACATTGATCTGGATTATCTTTATCCAACTTCATCTTGCAGTAAGAACTTAGGTGTTCTCTGGGATCAGAACCTCAAATTGGAAAAACAAATTAACGCGGTGATTTAGTTCTTGTTTCTTCCAGCTACGTCTTCTCTCTAAGATCAAATCCTCCCTTTCTGAGAAAACCTCAGAGATTGCTGTCCATGCGCTCATTACATCACGGTTGGATTATTGCAACTATCTCTACTATGGCATTCCCAAAAACTCTATTGCTCATCTCCAATTAGTACAGAATGCTGCTGCAAAGTTCCTCAAAAGAAAACGTATATTAGATCATGTTTCACTGATCTTAAAATCACTGCATTGGCTACCTGTGTATTTTAGAATTGAGTTTAAAATTCTTCTCTTTGTTTTTAAATCTGTAAATAATCTGGCACCGAGTTATTTGTCTGAGCTACTCTGTCCACACAATCCCACACAAAGCCTGAGGTCTGGTGATCAGAGACTTCTGTCTGTCCCCAGATCCCGGCTAAAGAATAGAGGGGACAGAGCCTTTGCGATTGCTGGCCCTAGGGTGGAACAGCCTTCCTGTTTACATCAGAGCGGCTCAATCGCAAACTGATTTTAAATCCTCTCTTAAAACTTATTTCTTTTCTTTAGCTTTTAATTCATTGTGAGTTTCTGTCATGGGTGTGTGGTTTGTCCTTGTTCTTTATCTTGTGTATTGTTCAGCACTTTGGTCAGCCCTGTTTGCTGTTTTTAAATGTGCTATATAAATAAATACAAACTTGAAACTTGAAACTTAAGAGAATGTGCTTTGAATTTTGGGGCGTTTCATTATGGAGGTCGCATCGGACCACCCTTGCATACACACATGCGTACACAATCGCATTAACTATACTCGTTCCATGACTATAAGCATATATATATATATATATAGCCTACTGTTTATGTAAAAGTATTCAACGCAAGGGCTATACAACATACATAAGCCTGCCAATGTAAACCTCTGAAAATAATATTTCACACAATTCTGTCACAGTCGAGCCCTGAATACAACGACCACAAGTGTGGGTATTTCGAAAGGCAAACTACAACGGTTGTTGTGTAATTTGTTCTTGTTTCATTTCCATATTCCATTTTTTTAACAACCAGAGAAGCCAACATTGACAAGTGCTTGTGTGGGTGGTATAGGCTAATAGATACAGGCAACTCATTTTAAATAAAGACATTTTAACCTTTGTATAAATAGTGCAGACAGCATTAAACTTTATAGTGCGCGTGTTGAACGTCTGTGTTCTCACACGCTATTTAAATGAGTAGGCTATATCCTACTTTGAAAGGCTATTTGTTCGGCTGTATGCATACAATAAGAGCACTAAGGTAAACAATGGGCCTTAACGTCTCAAACAGAATATAAATGTCAGAAAGATTCAGAAACTCACAAGTTGCTGATTTGAATTTATAAAACGGTTAGTTTTATAGTACAATCCTCGATTCTGATTGGTCAATAGCTGTGTTTTATTCACGATAAAACACGGCTATGACCACTTCACCCAACGGTTCTATGTATAACTACACAACACCCCTAGCAACCACACTTAGCAACTTAAACACATGTTTGATCTCATTGATATTGTTCATTGAAGCTAGTAGAAGTAGAGTATTGTAAGAGATCGAGTAAGCGACAGTTGAGGGGTTTTCCGTTCCTAGTCATCTGTCAGTTGCGTCTTTCTTCTCCGTAATCACACGTTTGAGTCATTTCAATGTAAAAGTCTTCTCTACTGACTGACTCACTCATAAAGACAGTCTTTTCCTCCATCTATTGGCGAAATAATGTATGTAACTTCTGTTGCTGTTTACGGTCGGGGACTATTTTTTCCAGCGGAGGGAAGGCTTTAGTGACTTTACTTCATGCACAGCACAGTCTCTCGTACCTTATTGCTTACACATCTAAACAGAATATGTGTTTATGTATTTGTGCCAATGTGTAGTTGAAGGTGAAGTGTGTAATTTATGCACCACTAGCAAAATAGCAAACTAGCAAAAATGTCACCTTCACACAAATGCCAAAAAGTTGTTTTGTATATTCAGGGGCATTTCAGATTACACATTCAGTCCTTTTGAGGTTTTATCATGCAGTTCCACCAGTGTCAGCTGCATAAGATTGGATCTTTCTCTGTTCGACCGTCACCATCCTCTCAGTGCTAGTGAAGAGAACATGTTACTTTTCCCAATCTCACATGAAGCGTCCTCTGACCCCTCATGCTTTTAGTGTTCAACATGTCTCAGGTTATTCATTCCCACTCACACAGGAGATAAAAAACATGGTGAGAACTTTGAAGGTGCTGCTCAGCTAGAAGCTCCACTTCCAGATGAAAAACACACAGAACTGAGACATACAAGAACTTTAATTACAATAACCCTAAGAGGGAATGGTGTATGGAATTGTGCAGTACTATTCCAGAGCAGTACAGGACTCGAACATGAAATGAATGGCACTTTCAAAATGACATAATATTATCCAGCTTCAATATATCAGATCAAGTAATCTATTATGTATTCCCCTTGTGAAATCTCTGGATCCAGAGAATAGCTCACTTCAACCAAGGACCAGAATAATAATAAGTGGGGTTTTCTATTTATACACTACAACATTATATAATACTTAACAGATAAAATAGTTTGGAAGTTTGAAATCAGATAAGTAATTTAATGATACATATTACTTATTAGGATCTAATTTACAACTTCTCTTCGGAACCTGGTTGAAGCACTGGGTCTGAAACAATTACAAGGGAACTGATTGTAACATTAAACCAATGGGCTCCATCACATTTTGAGGAATGCTCCCTTTTTAGACTTTTATTGAGAACTTGGTCAACTTTTATAACATAAAAATGTTATAATGTAGGAACTGGTTCACTGTTGCACAACCTTTGATGTTTGAAATTCTATTACATCAGAAGATTCACAAGAGAGCTGAGACTGAGAGAGACAGTGGAGTATGAAGTGAGGTTCAAAGGAAGCTGGCCCAAGCTGTGAAGAAGGATAACATAGATTTTATGTTGATCACATGTTAGAAATTCAGTTCTATTATGGGGTCTCCACACAATTTTCAAACAGTGGGTCTTCTTCCCACACACACAGCGAGCCCCCCCCCCCCCCCCCCCCCCACAAAATGAAATGAAATGCACCAAATCTGAAACAGTTTTTTAATGCAGCATTTAATTTTTTTTAATGCACAGATTTTGTGTCTTTTGTGTGTCTTTTGCACAGACCATTGTTGCACAAATTTCTTCTTTTTGATGCAATCTTTTTTTGATGCAGGATTTAATCTCCCCTATAAATAAAATGTGCAAACAATAAATACAACAGAAGTGGATAATATCTTATTTGTCCTATATGACAACTTTAGTTAGAGGGAGAGAAGATGTGAAAGCTGACTAACCTGGACTCTAGTACCACTTGTTGGTGCCAAAAAGCCTTGCTCTGTCAGTGGCAGAGAGAAAGGCATCATCATCTCTGGTCTTATGTTGCTTGAGCGCTGCTGGAATGTCGGGGACGGATGACAAAGGGTCTCCAGTGACATTTCCTTTGGTTACAGAATTCTCTGAGTTTCCGATGTTGGGAAATAAAACACAACTTCTCCTCTTCATGCGTCTGGATGGAGGCCTCATGTTAGAGGGTACAGTAGAGGTCAATGGAGGTAACTGGTTTAGGGAAGGGATTTTCAGCATCTTGCTTTTTCGGCTTGGGAAACAATTTGATAAAATGTATTTAAATTTTTTTTTTTTTGATTGAAAATTAAAGATGTACTTTTGTGTTACCAGAAAACTTGTTAATAAAATTAATATGTTAGTTAAACATGTATAGGCTGGAGATTCCATTCACTTAATCTTAGAAAAATGTTTTACAATGCACATATATTCTTAATACATACAATTAATGAAATATTATAATGGTGGTGCTTTATGGTTATATGGAACCTATGTCCTGAATGAGTTTAAAATAAGCCAACGTTCAAACAAAAATACAAATAGAAGAATCCATTAAGATGCAACCAATCTCATGTTACTGCTTACCTATTCATTGCGATCACAAACTGCTGAACAGACTCGCTCAGTTGAACTTCTAAAGGCGCATCTTAACTATGGCGCCATAAAGCACCAATGACGTTACATCAGGCGCTCCATGTAAGAATTCAAGTAGACAACAAACGCTCTTCCTGGTGTACATCTTAAAAAAAAGAAAGATTTTGCATAGACTATATAAGCCTTATTTTGCATTCTTGTGCCACATGCATGCGGATATTAAATGCATAGAATTACCCTTAGTGGATGACTGTAGCCTATGTGTAATGTAGGCCTACTTACTTCGTTTGTGCATGTGTGTGCGCGCGCGCTTGTGTGTGTGTATGAATGCGCTATGAATAATACATGATTATTCTGACCTCTTGTGGTAACTTTACTCAATCGCTGAGAAAGATTTAATACGATGGTTTCGGGATTCAGTTTTCAAAAATAAGTGGAAAATTATTATTAATAATAAAAATAATAATAATAACCTTCAAAAACATTTATTCATTTATTTCGGCTCCCCAATTTAACTATAAAAAAATAGGGACATTTACATTTTCTGGAGGCATTTAGGAGATTTGGCAGGTCGCATTCTGTTAATAACAATAACAATCCGGAAAATTCTATTTTCAACTTAAATTTTCACATTATTTAGCATTTATGTGATTGTGATCTAATATATTTTGTTCATAAAAACAGAATCATTGTCCCCAATACTGATGTGTTTGCCATCAATGCCAAGCATTTTAGATCAAAGTATTTACTCACTGTAAATATAGGCCTAAGTGTAAAAAAGTCCCAGAGTGAGAGTTTAAAATTGAGAAATGTCATTAGATTTAATAATGCATTAACGCATTTATAACCCGAGAGACACTTTACTTAACCAGTCAGTAAAGTGTGACATAAAATTCTAGAGAAATTCTAGAAATTTTTCCTCCTCTCTAAAGGTGAAGTTATGCCATCTGAAAGCATAGGTATGAGATCACCTCACAGCAAGAAGGTTCCTGATTTGAGTTCTGGCAGAGCAGAAGGTTTATGTGTCTTATGGAGTTACTCCAGGTGCTCCGGTTTCCGAAACAACCCAAAGACAAAGAAGGTTAGGTGGATTGGATACACTAAATTGGTATGGATGTTTCCCAGCACAGAGGTTGCATGAATTTCTCAAAGTCTCAGCAAAACAAATGTTCCTTGAACATTCCCACTCTTTTGTCCTCTCAATACCAAACCTATCCCAACTACCATATTACTCAGTGGAAAGCATCAAATGGAAGAGTTTTTAAGGTCTCTCAGTAATCTGAAATACCTGTCACAATTAATGAGCCACCAAGCAAAAGGAGGGAAATATATTTCAGAAGAATTTGTTTCTTGATTATAATTAAGCTTAATTGTGAATTTACTGTATTGTTTTTATGCATGAAAAACAGGTATAACGTTGGTCCTTAAAACATAAAAGTTTTATGATGGCAGTGGCTTGTAAACTACATTATTACTACATTTCCCACGATTCTGATACCTTTGGCTTATACTGACCTACTGTCATCACGTGAGTGAATAATGTGAGGGGCTAAAGAAATCAAAGAAAAAACATGGACCATTTGTAACCATGTCATTTTAAAGACAAAACATGCTCGTTGTTACATTGCCCTTTTAGACCTTTAGAGCATTTAATTTATTCTTTTTTTTTTTTTTGGTATTTCATTAGGCCTAACATTTTTACACTGAAAAATCAATAGTTTAAATCTACAACATTTATAAAAACGGGAAATCTAACATACAAATATGAAAAAAAGGAGAACAGAGAATCATGGGGAAGAAAAACAGTTTTTAGTTATAAAATACAAGAGCAACATGAAGAAAGAGTAACAGTCCCATACTGTCATACATCTATTTCGTAGAGTATCAGAAGACATTATGCTGAGTATTGCTGAATTACATACATTTTATTCACATTTAACATTAGCTATTTAAGATGCAAAAAGTAAACATATCAGGTCATAACATGTTATTAAAGGAAAAGGTTCATACATTTTTTTCATCAACTGGCAAGTAAGTGATGAATCCAAATTTCACATTCTGTATTTTTTTTTAGAGAAAAGTTATATAATACAAAACTGTTTTATCAACTGAAACAGTAGTGGCTCCTGCCCATAAATATAGGTAGGACAGATTGGTCTGGAGCTAGGTTTATGTGATGTCATGTGAAAATAAGTGGAGCAGCTTGATATCTGCCCTAATGGCTCTCTGTAAGAGTGCGCAGCAGTTCCATTTTTCACCACAGATTTACATCGAAAATTTGTGGGGCGCTGTAGAGCTGGGAAGGCTCAGAGACCGACTCTTGGTATCATAAAAACAACATGCCTGCCAAATCCATGCGTTACATTTTAATATATCCTGCTCACTTTACGACTTACAATAGTCTAGAAAATCCAAAAAATATTTGTTGCAGAATGCTGAACACATTTATAATTGATTATTAATTCAGTGTATATCGAGGTCTATGTTTGGATGAATATTTTTGTAAAAATTTATTTAGTAAAATAAAAAAGTTAAATCATCATAAATACAGGTATTGCTATAATAATGTTGGTGAAAGACATTATCACTCTGTAATATGAAAGGCCACTCTCAGGCTCTGTAGTGCCTCCTCCTGAGTAATTTTCCCCCATGCTTGAGGCAATACAGCAGGTGCACACTGATATTCTTGAGCAAACCTTCTGTTGTACCTCATGAACACATACCTCCAGTAGACTGCAGCTCCATTATTCCCAGGGTCCTCTGGATAAATGTTCCAGTCTGGGTTGATGGACTGATACTCCTTAAAGGGCAGAGACTGGCCCCCAGTATGTTTGTTTTGAAACTGGGTTTTACCTGCAATATCTGCAGAGCAGGTGTTGTGGGACAGAGTGGTAGAGTTGCCATTTGTATAACACACTAGACCTTTAGGTCGATGCACAACAGCTTCATGCACTTGATGATCTTTTTCTTCCAGGTCACACGGAGCTTTGCAGAAAGGACAGCGCTCATCACACCCCTTCACTCTGTCATATAACATGCCCTGAAGTTTATTAGGGAGGTTATCAGGGACTTCAATGACGTCTTCATTCTCCATAAATTCCTGAGCAATCGATGAGGACAACTCAGAGACTGATTCCCATAAGTCTTTAAGGAAGTTCTCACGATGTGTACTTATGTCAAACAAAGGTTTTTCCAAGATTTGAGTTGGCATAGTGATTTTTCCCAGACTCTCCAGGCTGATGCAAACTTTCTCCAGTAGTTGCCTAACACTGATCTGTGCACCACTACTAGATTCTGATGCCTGATTAGTACAACTTTTCACCCAATTAAAGATTTGGTGCATTCTCTGTTCCCTGCGGTCTTCGATCACTACAGAACCTGACAGATAAGCTTTGATAAAGTTCTCAATACTCTTCTGGCTGAAGCTCTCATGGGACTGAAGATACTCATGGAAATTCTCAAAGCTGTCCTTTAGCAGCATTTCTTTAAGTAGACCATAGTGGAATTTCTTTGGTGAGCTATAAAGCTGTGCGTTTTTGTTCTGGAGCATATTATTAAATACCTGTCTCTCCAAACTGCTGTGAATGAAGTCTTCGGCTGTTGGCTTGAGACACAGGTTGGTGAAAGACTGAGCAGCTTTTTGACACTGGTCTCTTTGTCGGAACCGATATTTGAAATTCAGCATGTGTCTGTCCTTGGTCTCATTTAGAAATCTCTCTTTAGTTTCTCTTTCCCTTATGAGCAATGCCTGCACCTCTTGAAAAGACTCCACTGCTTTGCTACAGATGTATCCTTTGATATCTGCTTCAAATTTGGGATTCATCACGAATGACTCACTTTTTAAAACTTCTAGACCCTTATCCACAATTGCAAGCAACTCTCTCATGTAGCTGTCTGAATAGCACTCTATGTGCCTCAGTTTTTCTGAGACTCTCTTGTCACAGTCTTCTATCAAATTATTGGTGAATCTTTGTGCAACTTTCTTATTGTACTTCAGTGTTTTCTTCATCTTACTACTCAGAGCAAAATGGCTAGTCTTCACTTTAAAGCCATTGAGTTGGTTTGCATTTCGGAGTCTAACGTTTAGCTTTTTTAGACCACGATTGCTTAGGTTTTTCTTTAGCTGCTCCACCATCCTTTCAAAGATTTCCTGTGTCTCTAGGGGGGGATCCTTCAAGTTGGATGGAATATTTTCCCAAACACTAACAAATTCACGTTCAAGTTCCTTGTCATCAATCACACTGCCATTGTTCTTGCAGGTCTTCAAGAGTGAACGCAACTTTACATCCAGGGCTGCTTCAAGTGATGTCAATAAGGCGTGCATCTTTATTGTCATTTCATGGCGAATGGTAGCACACTCAAGTTTCTGGGCAACATCAGATGTCCTTTGCTCTTGAATGAGGTCTACTCTTTTGAGAATACTTACTTTGTAATTTTCCACAAGGGTAATATCAATATCCTCCTGCCTAAGGTAGTCCCAGATAATTGCCTTAATTTGGTCTCTCTCTGCACTGATTTGTGTATTTGCTTCACTCCTCAAAATGGTGAGTATGCCATCTGAATCCATACCCTGTCCATTTTGTGATGCAGATACTTTTAACTCTGTTATGTGATTGTCCAACCCTTGAACCCAAAAATCGAGTTGATAATTGAGCTGCTTCTCTCCCTGTACAAGTTTTGTGCAGAGGCCAATGATGGCATCAGCTGTATCGGTGTCTCCAAACTTTATGGCAAAATTTCCATTTTTCACTTTCTCCCATAGATTGCACATATACTCCATTAATGCACCTAAGCAGGTTGGCTGATCATTTGTTGCCTTTTCATGGAATATCGTCAACAGGCTTTTCTTTAGCCTGAGAACTGCATCACTGTAGATTTGATCATTTTGTGAAGTCAAAGAGTTGCTGTTCCATGAGCTGGACAGGTTATTGCTTACACCTCCTGTTTCACTTGTGAGAGGTGTTTCTCTTTGGGATTCATTTGGGACCTGTCCTGTGGTAAGTACATCAATTACACAACTCATGATTTTTCCATCCATTCCTGCTCCCTCTGAAGCGACCTGAAAGGTAGTCTTCCTTTCCAAGTTTTGTGTGCAGAGAAGAACGTTGACAGCAATATGAAGGTTGCTTCTTGTTTCGTCCTGACCCTCAGCTGGTAAATCTACCAGAGTTATGTCACTCAGTCCACTGACAAAAGTAGCCAGTTCAATGTCATGCACAAGACTTCTTCCTGCATTGCGGTTCAAACCTTCTGTGTCAATCAACATCAGAAATTCACAGTCCATCTCCATTCTTAAGTTGTCAGACAGGCTGAGGAGAAGCATGTATGCCCCTTTGATAAGCCTTCTACCCCACTTTGGGAAGTTGGTGCCAAACAATGCAGATAGGATCTCCGCATTCTTTGAGTTGTGGAAACCTAAGATTGTCAAAACTCTCATACGACTGAACTTTGGCAGCTGCTTGTGTACCTCATAAAGAACGCTGTATACCCAGTTCATGGGAAATACTGAGGCATCCCCATCATAGAGCTCAAGTGGAACTCCATACAAGAGTAGTTCAGCACCTACATATGGTAAGCGGAACATGTCATACAAGTCACTGTTTGGACCGCGAAAGTATCGTTCGTAGACTAATCCCATTTCTCGAAGGAAATGTTCAAGACCAATGCAAGGTTCTTGCATCTGTTCCTCATTTGTTCCCCTAAGATTCGACAGTTTATCCAACTGCATAACTTCAAGTTTCACCCTCATCCAAGAGATAAAAAATGCTCGCTTGGTTGTGTCAAATGAACAGAGAGCTGCAATAAAAGCTCTCATGGCTGTTGTTAATTTATAATCAAGCAGTTGTTTTATAAGATTTTCCTTCTCCCCTATTAAGCTCTGTGTTGTATGCTGTTGGTGACGTCCTTCCTCCTTCTCCAGCTGACACAACTGTTTCCATACCATACCCTGCAGGGGCAGCTGGTTCTCCAAATAGCTGGACACACCATCTTCGATTCCACTGAGGACTTCTTCAACTTCCCTGAATGCCATTCGACAGATCTCATCTTCATCAACATTAATGTTCAGGTCACTGGCCATACCAGCTGTACCTACAAGGTTTGCGGTGTGCAGGTATGGAATAAAGCGATCAAGAACATATTTTAAGCTTTCAGCAATTTCTTCCTCATTACCTTCACAGCCATTAAGCATTGTTCCATCGGGCATTTCCAAATCCTTCATCAGCCTTTGTTTAATTTTCAAATTATGATTCTCTTGGCCATCCTCTACTGACATTGAGCAGTCGATTATAATCATGTGACTTGTATTCTCCCTCCATGAGGCAAGCAGTTCTCGTTCCTTGGCACCAAAACATCCGCAAAACACGATGAGGACTGCAGATGTGTAACACAGCAGACTCATCTGTTTTTTGCAGTTGGCTGCATCTCCACGGAGATTAGCTACTAGCACAGGACGAGGGAGGACGTTGTCATGATGATCTCCTGAAGGCAGGTTCCAACACATCTCCACCAGACCATCTGTGAGAACACGAGGCAGCTGCCCTCCATCCATACCACAGTTTATGAAGCACTCATTCAGCTTGTGTGGACCCCCAAGAACACAGTTGAGTACTCGAGATTTTGACACACTGCAGCGCCCTAGTCTCACTGCGGCGAGATATGGCATCCTGGAATTGGCCATGTTCTTCATGATAGTTCCCTCAGAAGGTGAATTCCACTGACCTAGAACACCTCTAAATGGATACAGGAGCATGGTCCCCTTCTTTTCTGGGTAAACCGGTGGAAGATACAGAGGCACTGCAAAGTTGCATTGCAACATTCGGTGGGTGATCTCTAGCTGTAGGAAACTATTTGTTGTCATGTAGATGACAGCAACCAAGTCTAAAGGATTGATGGCACATTGTGAATTCTCATCCATGTTCAAACCGTAGTCTCCTACTGCTACCTTGCAACAAGTGCTGCGGGCTTGGGGATTACATAGCCAGAGCCGCCGGAGGAATGCATTTGAGAGCTCTGTTGGGTCCTGTGGAAAGTCGTCTTCAGTGCTTGGAGTGTTTACATATAGCATTGTTGTAAGATCCATAGGCAACACCTTTTCCCTGTGCAGGTCCAGCATATGCAGTAAAATATGCTTGTCCCTGTCAATTTCAGACACTAGAGAAGAGATATATTGGATGAAAAAAATCCACTGTGTTATAGTAATATCACATTGCAATATTACTGAAAGCTATGATTTGAGCAATTTCTGGACAAAAACACATTTATTAATGGGATTCTGAAATCTGATGCATAACCCTCACCTATCTCAGTAGTAAGAGGCCCCAGATCGGGGACAATCCTCCGATGTAGAGACATTGTTTTAGAGTTTTCAGAGTGTTGGTTGTCAGTTATAATTTGTAGGATCACATTGACCAGCCAGCCAAAACGGACATTAAAGAGTGTATTTTTCACTTACGAAACTGAAAAATAAATAAATAAATAAACACAAGTTAGGCTACACAATATATACACAATGCAAATTCAAAATGCAAGTTTTAGTATAGACTACATTACATTTAGTCAATTAACAATGCTGATGTTTAACCTTTTTATTAATCTTTATGTCATTTTGGAGCAAAATCTTGGTTCATTCCCGACTAGACCTTATTATAGATTAATTAAGTGCCTACCTGTCCTAAAAAAGGTCAAATTAGATTTCCATGTCCTTGATGGAGGATAAATTACACCCAGACCTTTTTAAACTGCATCCATCTGAGGAAAACAATTCAACAAAATTGTTCACACTTTGCCGTAGGGGAACCAAATTATGGTAATCATACTGGGCTAATTAAATTCTGACACTTTTGGGAAATTATTAGACATCTAACTGTGCATATATCAGTGTGTACTGTAGTAAACCTCACATAGCTGGGATATATTTTACCAATTTATTATGTAACATGTTAATTGCATTTGGATAACACTTTAGTTTAGGGTCCAATTCTCACTAGTAACTAGTTTCTTATTAGTATGCATATTACTAGGATATTGGCTGTTTATTACTTATAAAGCACATATTAATGCCTTTTTCTGCATGACCATATTCAACATCCTATAATCCTACCCAATACCTAAACATAACAACTGCCTTACTAACTATTAATAAGAAGTAATTAGGAGTTTATAGGGGCAAAAGTCAGTTAGTTAATAGTAAGATTTGGACCATAATCTAAAGTATGACAGTATTTTGCAGCAAATTCATACAACTGCTTAACATGCATCGTTCTTATTTCCTGCTTTCCAGAGTCATAAGTATGCTTGTCACAAGCCACACAGATGGAAAGCTAATTTCTCATTAAAACCAATGCATTTGCAAGGATTATCCAGTCACTAGTGAATAATTCATTAACCATATCAAACCACTAATACCAACATAATTTATAATATATTCAGTTAAAATCAAATGTAAAGTACAAATCGATGTACTATCATAACAAAGCAAAATGAAAGCAATTTCTCGTTTAAAAAATCAGTTTGTCTGACCTGATACTTCCATTAATGCATGCTGTGCGGTCATTAGTTGGAACTGACTTCACCATGATCATAACTATGAGCTCTTATATGAGACCTGAGAGCGATATGGTCTGCTTTTGTGGAATTTACCCCACCTTGTTCATTACGCACATAGGCTACAGCTCTTGATCACATTCTCACTCCTTTATCAAAACAACCCACATGTAGCAGAAAAAGTACCAATTAGAAAAATTAATTTTCTACACAGTATTAGGCAATGTTTCGTGTGATTTAAAACTCTTCTACATATTATTGTGGCAGCTAAATATATAAAACCAAGTGGCATTAATTTAAAGATAAATGCATTTATTTTTAAGCATAAATAGACTTTTCATGTATAACATTTCACAAAAATGGCACCTGCATGTGCAAAAAAATTTAAAAAATAAAAACTAAAATCTTCTCAGATTCTCAAGCCACAGCCAGTGACTTGATTGTTTGCTCGTATAGAAGGAACTCAAAATCAGCTTAGCAAAATTAGGAGCCCAAAACATTGTTGCAAGAACCAAATGAACAAAATTATAATTTAATTACCATTGCTGTTGGCATTTTTAATGCATTTATAATGTATAGATTAGGATTGAGCGGCTGTGTTGTAAACATTACTGGCTTCCATGCAGGAGTGATGACTTTAATTAGTGGCATCATACCTTCACTTACTGACTGATTAAATATTGATTAGTGGAGAAGAGATTCTCAACATGCATGCACTTCGAAAACATCTGCTTTACAGATAGACTTGTTAAAATTGTGATTTCTGATGTGAAAAAGAAAAGTTTTAATTAGGCTACATGTCCTGATTTAATGAAAAACGTATGGTTTTTACGGAGGCCCCAAAGGGATATTGTGAAAGGAAAAATAGTTTTTGCATTACTCTGAGGAATCTTGCTTTTGTTTTTAGCACTAGTGGTTGCTATGTTCTTAAATCAGGTTCAAGTAATTGAAGTTAAAGTGTAATGTCTGGCTCAGGATGAGGTTAAAGCTCTACCCAGAGGGATAAACGCTCATGTGCGCAAAAGATTACATGCCTCCTATTTCTGTAACGCAAAGCTCTTTAAATGACTTAGCCGTGTGAGTGCGTCTGGCTGAACAGAAAGATGCAGCTCTAGATCCTTGAGTATCCTCCCAGCATCACCACGGCTGACGTGCTCTGGCCCAGGACTACCTGAAGAAAAAACACAAAGAAACAGGCTTTCAAAATGCTGGTGACAATGCTAACAGCCATGTACATGTTGGTGAGAGCGGTTGAACAGGTAAGGCAACTCATTAGATTACATCTCCATGCATTTGTCGCCAATCGTCAACATACCAGCCAAAAGCCATTCAGTTGACTGAGATTCTTGTCATTGTTTCATATGCCAGATGAATGAACTATGACAAACAATGTTAGATGGACAAATATGATGAAAAGACTCAACAGAGGACAATATCACAATAGATTTAAATAGATTTTTTTATTTAGAGAGTAAGATAGAGAGAGAGTACTCATGCATTTCAAAGTGTTTTATAACGAATTCATGTTTCAACATTAAAAACAAAGTGCTAAAACACTTTATGGGCATATATTTGAGGGTGTTTCTTCAACTATGGGCATTTTTGGACACTGTCGACTTTTAGAAAATAAAATGTTTTAGACTTTTATTCTTAAAACACTCTCACTAGTTTAGTATGTAAATGTACAGCATACTGTCCATGCATCACTCCACCTCAGGGTGGAAATTATGTCACATCTGAGGGAAAGTCATCATTTTGTTACACAAAATGTTTTATAATTCATATTATGATTTATGTTTTTATTTTTACTTTGTTCATGATGTGTAATAGCATTTTATGAGGCATTTTCACATTTTAAGATTGGAATAAATTAAAATAAATAAAAGTACAGGTGAAACCATATTCAAAAAATGTGAATATTGTGCAAAAGTTTGTAGTTCAAACTTTCAGAAAATTTCAGTAGTTCAAATTAAAAGGTGAAAGTAAAATATTTAGTATATATAACTATATACATATGTATGATTATACTTTTCACAGGGCCGACATTTCTGTATTTAAAATCCTTTAAAAAAAATTTGATTTCATGTAATATTATCATTTCTGAGATTTTGAATTTGGGGTTTTCATAAGCTGTAAGCCATCAAAATTATAACCTTTGCACGATATTCAAATTTTTTCGAGTTTCACCTGTATCAAGACTTAATGATTTGGGCATGGTAAAAGGTTTCAATGACAGCTAAATGTGACATTCATTTAATGAAACGAAAATTTTTGAAACCCAATAGTTTTAGTTCTTGACGTGTAATGATATTTTATGAGGCATTTTCACATTGTATGATTGGGATAAATAAAAAATAAATTAATAAATGGAGGCATGGTAAATGTTTTCAAGACTGCTATAATGTTACGTTCGTTCATGTGGAAAAAAATTGTTTCAGCTGACAGTTTAAATGAAATAACCACTGGCCGGGACACAAAAGTGCCTGTAGTTGATATAAAACACCCTTAAATACCATGGTACATTATTGAATTACCATGGTAAACCACTGCATTTTATTATACAGCACTTTCTTATAAGCGTTTAAAAAGTTTGTCATGTGTAATATTAAAAGTCTTTGAGTTCACCTGTCATCTGTGGCTGTTTGAAGATTCAAGATACATCTTCAAATCTCAGTTATAAAGATATTAGGGTGCATGACATTGCAATTCAGGGCCATAATACTCTTGATAAAAAATGTGAATGAGACAGCAGGAACTAGAACACTTACGTTTTGACACGACATCTGTTTATTTCACAAAAGATGATTTAATTCACAGGGGACAAGATGGTTGTTTCTGATGACAGTTTAGCAAGCAGGATCATGACACATCATAAGTCAAACCAAAAGACCTGACATCAAGGAGTACACACATCATGCAACACATACACACACTGATCCTGCTGTCTGTTTCAGCTGGGTGTTCGGTGGGTACGTGAGCAGGAGCCTCTCCCGTATGTGGTCTCTCAGCCCTTGCCATGGCAGGTCCACAACGTCTCCCATTCCCGGAGAGGAAGCCGTACAGAAGAGGTGAAATACTCGACTATATCTGAACTATTAACTGAATTACCCCCCCACACCAATGTTTTCTTTATGATTCATCTCACCAAGAACATAAAGAACTCATGTTTCACCTAATCAAAAGAAAAACATAAGAAAATACATAAGAAAATAATTTGTTTGCATAATGAAAATGCCTGTGATAAACACTAGTCATCTCATTTAAGCGCACGTGCCCCAAATATCATTATTGTAATGTGAAAAAAAAATCTCATTCTCATTAGTGCAAATAAATATTTATTTGTTTTATTTAAGTATTTATACATTATGGCAATATTTGTGTCATCATTTATTTGAATAAAATGAAATAAATTAATTTATGCTACTTTTGAAAAAACAATCTTTATGTCCAGAAAGGTCACAGTCATAAGAATATTTTTTTTGATAAATAAGAATTTACTGTAGGTGAAAATATGTTTAAGTTTTGTGAAAACAATATTACGAAGTAAAAAAAAAAAAAAAAATTATCATCATTAAAATAGTTAAAATATTTGTTTTATGACATTTATCTTCATGAGATTCATCCTAAAAGTTGCACTGTGCTTTGAAAAGATCTTTTTGAAAGAGTGAAGGTGAAAGAGGGCAATGCTGGTGGGTGGACAAAGAGATGAGAATTTTAACGTGGCCCTTATTTATGTGGGTGGCCCTTGTTCAATGCTTTGGTCTCATTTTTGGGTTTCTTTCTTACTATACTTTCAACTTAATCATACATTTCTAGCTGCTGCATCCTGTTATATCTTTCTACTGAAGTTGCGCAATATGACTTAGTCTTAATTCCAGTAATTGTCAGACATTACTAGGTGCCGTTAAAGGCCGGCCGACACACACACACACACACACACACACACACACACACACACACACACACACACACACACACACACACACACACACACACACACACACACAGCTAACCACAGAAAAGCTTGGGCATCCCTCAGGTGCTTATAATCCAATGGAGAAGGATTTGTGTCTTAATGCAGTATGCCTCTAGAAACGAAGTCTGTATAAAACCCCTGAGGTTACACTGTAACTTACATTTTTAAGTTCAATCAACTTGGATGTTTAAGTAATTTCAACTTCAATAACTCTGAACAAAACTAGTTGAATCTTGTATACATTTTTTTTTTTAATTGAGCAATGTAAATGTTGTCATAACTTACTGATCATATAATTTTTTTTACACTGTACATACATTAATATTTCACTAATAATAAATTAATCTTCATTTGGATCCTTAACGTTCTTAAATTATATATAAAGGTATAGTCATTTAGCTGACTTTTTTATCCAAAGCATGAACACTCACTTCGAGGACAATCCCCTGTAAAAGTCCTTACTAAAGAGAGCAAAGCCGCTTTCCTTTTGGCATGTCAAAATCGGGCTGCTATTTACATTTAATAATTTACTCAAGTGATGACATCAGTGCACTTTCTTTGCGTTAGCCTTCGAGCTCTTCGGTCCGCTGGGTCTAATGTTCATTTGGGTTTTGTACTGTAGCATTTCAACCGAAATATGTTTGCCACGAGAGTGTAGGAGTTCAGATTTTCAGATTAAATGTAGGGTCACATAGTCCCTAACCAAAAGGTTATTTATGAGTCATGCAGTGCCTTTGAAAGGAAATTGGCCCATTAAGGGTTTTGTACTGTAACATGTTGACTGAAATAGACATTAATGTTTGCCATTACCAGATGCCATCCAATGTGACTTCAGATACACTGCTTGGTCTCCAGTACGAGATACAACTTAAATGTAGTGTAATGTAGGGGCTACACGGTGCCTCACCAAAAGGTTATGGGTCACGCAGTGCCTTTGAAGGGAAATCGGCCAATTAGAAGCATCCAAGAAATGCTCTCAGACTCTGTCATGCACATTTCCCACTGAATTTTTCTGAAAATAGTCATTGTACATTTTAGTGAAAATAATTGTGGGTCCACATAGTAGAGCGGCCATAAGGACCGTGACATGACCCAACGGCGCGAACACAGTGGCGTGTGTGGAATGTCCCGTCTCACACCTGCGGGATCTGTCTGGGCCACCATGTCTCACACATTCAAAAAGGAAATACAGAGAGGCGACACTGTCATTTGACTGTGATACGACTGTCACGGCTGATGCTTTTGTGCGTTCAAGGACAAAAGGATGCACTGACACTTCTGAAGACCTCAAAGTAGTGATGTAAACGCAAAGAGTAAAAGCATTTTTGAGATGGTGCAAATTTCTGAATCTTGTTAAAGGGATAGTTCACCCAAAATGAAAATTCTCATTATTCACGTCGTTGCATTGTTAGCAGGCCCTCTCTTTTCATACAGTGACATGTTTGGTCACATTTTAGATTATGGTCCAATTAACTAACTATTAACTGACTTTTGCCGCAATAAGCTACTAATCACTGCTTATTAATAGTATGTTTAGGTATTGGGTATAATTAATGGGATGTAGAATATGATCATGCAGAATAAGGCATTACTATGTTCTTTATAAGTACTAATAAACAGCCAATATCCCAGGAATATGCATGCTAATAAGCTACTAGTTAATAGTGAGAATTGGACCCTAAACTAAAGTGTTACCAAATCTTTATATGGGAATGGTTGCAATATAATTAGCCCAAATTACACTACATCCCAAGTCTTATGATAGCTAATGAGAGCAACAGACTGAATCTTAAATAATTTTGCAGTGAAATAATTCCCCTTGCACAATTTTGCATGCTTTCAAATGTGCAGTTTGATGTCAATGACAGTCAGTCAGGAGACAGACAATAACCACTGACACTTTTTTCCAAAAAGTATTTTTTTTGTGTGTGTTCCACAAATGAAAGTAAGTTATACATATTTGGATGAGAGTGAGTAAATGATTTTCATTTTGGGGTGAACTATCCCTTTAAAGTGTTGATTTTATGTGCAGTTGACATAGAGAGCAACCATTGGTTTGCCAAAAAAAAAAATTGTTCATGTGGAAATTGATTTGCAACAATAACTTATCAATGTTTACAAACAGACCTAGTGTGAGTCCAGGTGAACATGATTTCACCAAGTCCAACATGCTCCTGAAAATCAACATCTGATTGGTTGAATGATTCCATCAGATTTGAGGGACAATTTTACAGTTTATGTCAAGTTTAGGCTTACAACCAGGGTTAGGTGCTTCTACATCAGTGTTATTTACATCATTTCCCTCTGATTTGGGGGATAAGTTATGGGTAGGGATTGAGTAAGGACCACATTTTCTGAGATAATTTTGTTCCAGGATCAACAGAATATGTTGACCAAGGAATTATATGTCTTGGCAAAATCACAGAGATCAAATTCAGAGATTGCTAACTGATGGTAAATGCTTCTGTTGAAGCCATCTGTTATTTCAACTTGTTTTTAAAAAAAATGATTGTGTTCAACAGCATAACTCATGGTAAAAACTATTACCATGATAGCCATGATGTTGTACAGAAAATTCCACTAATCAGAGTCACAAGCAGCAAATCGCACAAAAAGATTTCTACAGGGAACCATACATTTTTAAAATCAGAAAAAAATCTGAATAAATCTGAAATCAGAAAAATAAATGTAAAAACACTTCTGGACCCAACGCCACTGAAAAAGTGTTTCGGCACTAATGCACTCTATAACCTTCACCAAATGAAACAGGTTTCAAACCCAAAGATTCTCCTCATCTGCCATTGGTTGAAAAATGAATAGTCCAACCCACAAACTCCCGACATTGGTTTAAACACTGTTGCTATGCCAGGCTGGACAGGATGATTAAATAAACTAAACAATGTTTTGATACCACTGCAATGATTACATTTTTCAGAAGCTGAATCTACAATGGCATATTTATAGTTGTTGATGCATATTAAAAGACATAGAAAAAGTATTTTAACAATTAAAAAAAATAAAAATAATTCAGCTTTGTGTGTGTATTATTTGCTTTGCAGTTTGGAGGCCAGAGAAGGAACAGCATAGGAGTTTACAGAAAGCGTAAGTATTACCTTAATTAAAACAATTGTGCAAAACACACACACATATATTTATATAAAATTTAATATCACAAAATGTTCAATTTGAACAATTCTCTTCCATGTTTTTTTAGTCTCTTCGTCCAGTAATGGACACACCGGAGCCTCTGCCGACAAGGCGGCGTCTACAATTCAGAACCAGTACAGGAAGTACCAGCAGAAGAAGCAGAAAGACCATAAATGAAAGGCCAACCAGCTAAACTGTCAGCAGCTAGGGTCCATTCCACGCTGATCAAGACCCAGTATAACCTTATAACCCCAGCAACTGTGCACACGCAAAACTGGTCCATGTTAAAGGACGACTTCTGTGAGCGACAGGCACGTATTCTGATGTACAGATAGCTGAGACCTACACAAACACAAACATTCAGACAATGACAAACATTCCAGACCATTTGCTGATAAAAGACGCCACAAACACTCAGATCTTTAAGATAAATGCATAAAAACATGCAGATGACATGCACAATAGTAGAATATCACAGGAAGCTACACGTTTACTTATCCATCTAAATTTTTTTTTAAATTTGTATATAAAGATAATTATATTTACTTTAGACAAACCCAAAACTCATATATATATATATATATATATATATATATATATATATATATATAAAACTGAGGATACCCTTGAATGCAGATTCGGGAGCTTTTTTATATTTTAAAAATGCATTCTGTTACAGATAAAAATTACTTCATAAAAAAGTATTCAGCAACATAATTCAACACCACAATATGAAAGTAATGTAATCTGATTACTCTTGAACTCCTTCGAGGTCACATACTTAACTAAGTTCCAGTAAAAAGCAATGTCATCAAAATACTTTAATTTTTTATGGATTTGATGCAAAACATAAAACATTTAAGAAATTGCCATGTAGTTATAACTATGCTGTAACTATGCTCTGCTTATATGAAACCAGAATGTGTACTTCTAATGAATTTGAATTTCTCATTCAAATATATCTGTAATAAGAACAGATGCACTAAATTGTTAACATTGAATAAAGCTAAAAAAAATATTATAGAACTAAAAAAATTAGCCTACTGAAAAGTGTAACTCTGTCAAGTATTGCAGTTAAGTCTGTTGGAAGCATTTATCATACCTCATGAAAGACCTAGCTGTGTCTCAACCTGTGTCTGAGGAGAATGATGGGAGACGGTGTTGTTTGCGCATGCACCAATAGGTGGCTCACTTGAGTCATGACTGCCTACAGAAACAGAACTATAACGCCATTACATGTTTTCAATAACTCCTGACTCCTCAACCTGCTTGGATGTCCCCAACAGGGGGGTTTCCTCAAATTTAGCCCAGTATAGCTAAATAAACCCACACAAACATTTATGTTTTTTCCTAATCATTTAAGGTTAATCTACATTGTGTAACATTTCTATGTTACATTATGTGATAGGTGATCGAGTGCAACGTGCCCTGGGTGGGAAGCAATGTGAAAATCTGTCATTTGAAAGTCTGCTGAGAGCAATGTGTATTTTTCAACTGTGAAATAACAGATGATGTACCAGTGATTTTTATAAACTGCCATGGCAACAAACAATCACATTCAATAAACATTTTACAAGCCTCCAAGATGTAGTCATTCTTCCCTCTGCTGGTGAGTTAGTGCTAGTGGGAAACTCATAAAAGGAGTAGACTAATAATTAATTCTCCACATTATAGAGAAAACAAAAGAAACAAGAAATAGCCTAGTGCTTTAAATCTGAATAAAACAATGAATAATAAACACAATCTGAATGTATATCCTATGTAACTCTTCAATTAACAATATATATATATACTTATTTGGAAAATAAACCGTTACGACTAAGTACTTTTTAAATGCAGTACCTGTGATGTTTTATGTAACTTGACCAGCCGAGCCAAACAGTTACCAAACTCGTATTGCAATGCCCATGCATGATTATGGAAGCTTGTTTTCGACATGGAATAAAACAATAAAGAAGGTAATTGCCATTTTGACTAAGTTTGAGTTTACATCTCGTAATTGTGATGTTGTTCTTTTTTCTCTCAGAATATCAAGATGTAAACTTAAGATAAAAACTCGCAATTGCGAGTTCTTTTCCCCCGTTTCATACACATGGTGCCTTAAATTTATGCTAATGCACATACAGGATAGAATCAGATAGAATAAGCATCTTTTAAACCACTACATCAGCGTCTCTTATCATCAGGGGGATGGGGGAACGGATTCTGATGGCTGGATTGTATAGTCATCGGATTCTGTTTCGCCCATGTTTACAAGTTTTCTGGATCTGGTGGGACCAGTTTTGCCACCTTGTGGAACGAACAACTGATTAGTTTATGCACTTAATGTGGTTTAAAGACTAACTTACATAGCCTACCATTACACACTCAAACAAACAGCTTCTTGTATTCAACCCAGAATGGATAGTGTACTGAGTAAGTTACCGCTAAAAGAAGAAAAACAAACCACTGGAAGGATTGTTGTATTAAATTAAAGGGACAGTTCACCCAAAAATTTAAATTCTGTCAGTAATTACTCACCCTCATATTGTTCCAACCCCGTAAAACTTTCCTTCACCTTCGGAACTCAAATTAAGATATTTTTTATTAAATCTGAGAGTTGGCCCACTCAGTAGTCCAAGTAACTACAGTGGCTCAATCTTAAATTTATCAAGCGTCGAAAATACTTTTTGGGCAAAAAACAAAACAAAAATAATGACTTTATTCAACTATTAATATCATTCTTTGTGGGCCTCGAGTGAGTTCACGTAGTGTAACAGTGCAGCGCTTCTATGTGTCACACCCATCACACACGTCAGCCAATAATGATAGTGAGCCTACATGTGACCTACAATTGTCTCGTCAATCAATTGTTGTAATCTCATGGTCAGATTTCTGTTTATTTTGAAAGAAATATTTCATTACTTTTTCCATTTATTGTGTTAAAATATTAAAAAAGCAACTCAACATGGTATTATGTCTGATTTAAGGACATTGGTTATGTTTAAAAAGGAGTGTAGAGAATTAAGGAACTAAACCCAGGATTAAAATGTAGAGAATGTATTGAATCACTTGGCACTTTTATGGAACACCATTATTACATAATTGACGACTTTGCACTGTGATGAATCCAATTAAAATAGCATGCTTTTTTAATGCCCCTGACGGAGTCCGCACAAATTAAGTTATGAAGTCAATCTAAAACATGTTTTGTCCCTTATCTCAGGAATCACTGATATATATATATATTTAAAAAAATGTAAAAAAAAAATCACACAAGGGTCAAGGCACCATTCATAGAAAGATAGCTTTATTGCACAAGGTGTTGGAGTACTCTTTTTCTGTTTTTGTTTTGTTTTCATAGAAAAAAAACTGTATATTTAAACACAAGCAATTGCAAATTGAAGCAACTTTTCCATAAAAGTTTAGGAATCCCCTCCGCATTTTTTAAACTTTTTTCCCTTTTAGTTATTTGTCTCCTTTTCCTTTTTCTTTTAATAACCAGCAAAATATTCAGAGCATGCAATGCCATTTTTCGTCAAGTTAACCAAAAGGTAGAAACAAAACAAAAGTAAAAACAAACAAAACAACCAACAACATAAATGAATAAAAACATAAGACAAATTATAAAAAGGAAAAGATAAATCAAACACCAGACGTCTGGTCTGGGTTTATGTGCCCCATTCAAAACTCAAGATGTAAAGTACTTTTTGTTAGATTTTATGCTTTTTTTGTCTTTTTAATCCCCTCACATTTAAAGGTATACCTTTAACCAGACTTACAATTGTGCCCTGGTTGCTAATGGAGATGTCGAAAATAGTAATTATTTATACAAAACAGTTTCATATATACAAGAGTCTTTATTTGAAGATTAGAAATTATGCTGACAGGGAGGTCTTGGGTATAGCAGGATTTTTTATTAGTTGATGAAAAGGGGCTAATCGGAACATTTGGGCGGGGAAACAGGCTGTGGGGGTGGAGTTCTATTCCTGACTCCGCCCAGTATTCACACAGCTTCTCCTGTGATTGGTTGAAGCTTGGGGGTCCCTGATTCGACTGGCTAAACAGGCCTGCCCCGTTGCGCAACACAACTGCATTTTCTTTCCAACATAAATCATCTTAGAATCAAACAAAGAACTCAGTTGGATACATATATTTTTATAAATAAAGCAAAAAAAAAAAAAGAAAAAAAAAAAAGTTTCATTTCAAGTCAGCAACTGTCTTTTAAATGTGACAAATCATGGGACGCTTTCTGGGGTGGTCAGGGGAATATTTTCACAAAATGTTTCACCTGAACAGGCATGAATACTGATATAGATATTGGTCTAATCCTAATGAAACTTTCATGGCAAAATGCTCTGGGCGCGTCAGCCATCAAACAGACAGACGGACAAACCCAGTCAGTGGGCATTTGAGCAGCAATAAGAGGAACACATACTTCTTTCATTGTTTTTAAAACAAGTCCACATTCTTCGCAACTCTCAAGATTGGTTTAGATCTGGGCGATCAAATTCATTTATCTTACACAATTCTAATTTATCAAGCCACCAATAAAACATCTCCTTGTAAGTCAAACAGATTTTTTTTTTTCATATGCCACAAACAGATATATTATCGTTCAATCAGTTTTAAACCCAACATGACACGTCCCTATTCTGTCCCTTAGGATTTGTTGCGTCAAAGTCTTCCTAACATGAGATATGCTCAGGCGGCTGCATAAAACGAAATCCTGTTGACTATAAATGTGTGCTATTTCCTGTGCTGGAGTCTGCAGGTGCTAATGGTAAATGTAGTGATCTTTCCCCTGATATATAAGATCTGACCTTCAGACATGCTGAAAGCTTGAATTTTTTAAATCACAGGAGCGATCTCACCTTAAATGAACGGTTCACCCAGAAATGTTCATTTGTAATAATTTATTATCCCATGTCATTCTAAACTTTTATGACTTTCTTTTCCTCTTTAAAACATGAAAGAAGATATTTTGTCAAATGTTTTTTTGTTGTTGTGGCTATTCAATGAAAGTCAATGGGGTTCAAATTTGGTTCATTTAGACCCGTCACAATATCATATTTTCACTACACAATTATTGTAGCACAAAAACAATATTATTCCAATACCTATAGACATTTTTTGGGGAAAAATAATGTTAATGTTTTTTATCCTATTTTATGACGGGAGGCAACCAGCCGCCATCTACTAAGTTGGGAGTGTAAACCAGGCATTGGATTATTATAGTATTAACACGATTTCAATATTTTGGTTGTCGTCAATACCATCCCAGACAGCAACATAGTGTCGGCCCAGATCCGGCCCACATCTGGTATGTGTTGAATCCACATGTACCAGATGTGGCCCGGATCTGGACCGACCGACACTATGTTGCTGTCTATATTGCATCACCCCTACTTTCATTTTATGAATATTAATATAAAATATCTTCTTTTGTGTTCCACAGAGGAAATAACGTCATACGATTTAGAATGACAGAGAGTGAGTAAATAAAAGAATTTTCATTTTTGGGTGAACTGTCTCTTCAAGGGCCTGACGGAAAGCTCTCAAAGCACTGTGGGTATTTAATACTATTCGTTGGGCAGTAGAGATGGTGTATGGATTCAGATGGCGCTCACAGATGTCGTGGGTCCATCTACGAGCTGGAGTTGCAGTGGCAAATTTCCATTGTTTCCAAGCAACTGTAGAGAGTGTGTTGGGAAATGTCCATAAATATCTCCTTTATACCACACAGACATGTTGCATTATGCAGCCCGGCTGATTATCATGATGACAGGAAGTTAATTTGGGAATCTCAAAGGTCTTTTCCCCAGAATTCCCTTCACGGCGACTGCTGTGGCATGTCGAAACACACCCTCTGCCGTTTTTTTCAATCTCTCTTAGTTATGTTACCCGTTTGTCTCAGCGTTTCGTGATCGACACCTCCTCTCGCTTACTGCTGCACCTCCCACTGAGCGATTGTCTTCAAATCTTTTTTTAAAATAAAATTTTTCTTTTTCAATTAGATATGGCATTAAATCTCTGCTCTCACCACGTATATATTTACTATATCTTTAGATAGAAATATATATGTATATATTTTGACAACAAACATTGCAATATATTTTCTTTTTTTTTTTTTTGTATTGCAGGAGCCCTGATGTAGTACTTTTTTTTCCATTGAAATCATTGGGAGAGTTTGTCGATTTTTGGAAGTTTCTCTGTGATGGGGCTTTGCTTTGGAAACTGAGTGAACGAAGGAGGATTGAGAGGATATTCGATTCATTTAGGGGCTGAATGAAACCTTCCCCTCCTGCATTTCACTCATTCCCTCCTTTATCCACCCCTGCGCTACCTAAAGCTAGAGTCTCTAAGACCTTCAAATAGGAATGACCGCTAGAGTCTTCGTGTGGGGAAGGAAAGCAAAGAATAAAGAGAAACGATGAACAAACGCAGAAAATCTACACAGCGACGGCAGATATCTCTCCTTCTCTGTTCACCCCGCCTATCTGCCTCTTCCTCCCTACCTCTCTGCCCTCTTCCCGCCTTTCTGCCTGCGCTCGGTCCATCCAGGAGAGGCTGTTAGGCGTTCACAGTGAGACAGAGAAAGTGGTGACGTTTTTGTGGGAGGTCTGGGTGGGGAAGGAGGGGTGATAAGTACATGGCATCAAACACAAACAATCGAACAAACGAACCAACCAACCAACAAACAGCAAAACAAGAGCCTTTCTTGACGAGAAGGGAGATACGTCTACCCTTTACATACTCCCTACATCCTGTCCCCCTTTCAGACCAACTCTAGACCTTGTAGCTCAATGGGTGGCACTTGGCGTCTCAAGCCGATCCCTTTCCGATGCCGAGAGGTCCCTCAAAGGTGTGTGCTTGCCACATGTATACATATATATTTACACATATACATATACATACACATGAACACACACCACACATACACAAGCTTGAGAAAGCTCAGTGGATCCACCCGGCCCTCCTTAGTGCTAAAGTTAAAAATTTCGCAAATAGAAAACGAACAAAAAGAGAAACATAAAAGTACAGTAACCATACATCCGCAGTGAAAATGGCTCCAGACATTTTTTTTCTTGATTTTTTTTTCTTGTTTGTTTACAAAATAGTCAATAACACTCTATACTGTGTCATCAATTGCATGAAAAAAAATCCCAAAGACTCGATTCAGGCGGTTGAGACTTTCGTCCTCAAGCTGTTTTTCCAGACCGATGTGGATCAGGAGGGGCGGAAGGTGAACACCATGGTGGATTCGTTTATGCATAAGCTTTCCGAGGCAATGCGTTGCAGTATGAAGCTATGCGAGAGACATAAAAAAGAGACACTTTTTCAACAGCCTAAAAACATCTAGACGGATCAATGCGAAACAATATATCTCTTAAAACCTCTTTTTCCTATTTTCTGAAGTCGAGAAATCAAATGAACAAGTGCACATGGAAAGCATTTCGTGCATAAGGTCCAAGGTGTCTTTGACAGAGAGAAGGAGTGAGGGTAGGTGGGGAGGGTGAGAGAAGGATAAAACTGAAAACAAAAAGAAGGAAAAATTAGGGGAAAGGGTCTGGGGGTTTGGCATATTTAATCCTGGAGAAGGCCAGATAAAAAGCTTGAGCAGAAGAATAAAAAAAGGAACGCAAATAAAGGTAAAAGAGAGGAAAAGAGAGAGACCCCTGTCCCGCCATTGTTCGTTTCCGCCCCTGCCCAGACTCCAGGTGTGTGTGTGAACGTACTGTATGTGTGTACACGTGAGCTACACCAGAGTGTAGGATTTGGAGTATGCCCCAGCATTCTGCTTTTGCAGTCTTCCCAGGCCGGACGAGCTGCTCTCTAGCAGAGAGTCTCTGGATCCCCCGACCTTGGAGCTGCCGGGTGTTAGGCCGCTGCCTCCCGTGGAGCTTGCACTGGCTCCCGCTCCAGCGGCGACCGCCCCGCTGGGGGCCGAGGAGGTGGAGGAGGTGCTGGGCATGGTGAGAGTCCTCTGGGGCAGGGTGGCCGTGCCTGAGCTGATGCTGGAGCTCCCAGCGGCCCCGCTTGAGGCTGGGCCCGACGTACCAGAGGCCCCTGAGCTGGTCAGGCTGCTCAGGCCACCGTGGCCCAACGTCAGGGCCTGCTGCTTGGAGGGGTCTAATGTCATGTGGCGGCCCTGTGTGTGGTAGGCCCGGGCAGCGAGGCTCCGGATGGAGGCCTCGCGGGGCGGGACCACAGGGCAAGGGTCGTGCAGCTCTGCTTGTTTCCGGAAGAAAGGGTCCGTCTTCATGTATAGGGGGAGGTTACAGTACTCACCTGCAGGACAGAGGGAAGTGTCAGTTGAACAGTGTTCAGCCTCTGTAGTTGGAGGCTGTTCTATAGATATATATGTATATTTTAAATGAATATATATTAGCATGCAGATTTTGTTGCAACAATACACAAAAGACAGGCCTGCTGTGTCATACCTGTGGACCCATTCTTTAAAATGTAAACCATCAGAAATATTAAATTATTATACATTATAGTTATTAATTATATATAGAAATGATACAATTATGTAAATGTACTTTTTTAAACAAACACTCATAAATATCAAACAGTTAAAATGATAGCATATGCAAACACAAAAACATCCAAAACCAGATATTTTATATTTATGATACAAATAATAATAAAAATATACAAAACATTTGTATTTGTTTTTTTTAACATTTTTAAAGAATATATTATAATATATATATTTTTAATATTATATATATTTTTTACTTATTATATAAATATATATTTTTTTATAACTTTTTAAAAAATAAACCAGAAATCAGAAAACGTTCACTGAAATATTTTAATATATATATATATATATATATATATACACACACACCTTTTTTATAATTCACACTTTACTGAGATCATAACTTTTGCAAACCATTTTTTTCTATTTAATTTAACCTCTTCAGGAATATCTGAATAATAACTATTAATATAAAATATTACAATAAATAGTTATTTAATAAAATGTGATATCTATAATATTTTATACAATAATTATTATATATAAAAAGGGAGAAACAGTTCTGGAAATTACACGATCTGGACTTCACAGCTCCAGCACTAAATGCTTAAGATTACCCCCTTAAAACCAGTGTCGTCAACTCACTCTTGTTGGCGCGGTGGGGAATGGGCACTGCCACATTTTTGCCACGGTCGTAGTCCTGTGGTTTGGGTGGGGAGGCAGTGAAGCGACAGATGCCCGGTTCGGATGGTGTGCTCATAGAGGTCATGCTGTCTGCGTTATCATTGGTTCCAGTGGTCATCTGATCAGAGGAGCTGTCTGAGATGAAGCACTCTGTGATCTCAAACTTGGCGTGCTGCAGGTGTTCTTCCAGCTTGGCGTGTTCGTACGCTCGGGCCAGCTCCTCGTACGTGGAAGACGCACTCTCGGTGGACACCATACTGTTACGTCCCTTATCTGAGGACAGGAGAGAACAGAGTTAGTCTGAACACACTGTTAAACTTTGGTCGATCACTTCATATGCTGGTCAAACGGCCCCTTTCTTTTAAAGTGGACAGTTTTTCAAGTCTGGTTAATGAGACCATAAATATAATTAAGTGTGTGCGTGTTGACCTGTGTCCTGGGACAGGCTGGCGCTGTAGCTGTCACTCTCTGTGACCGTGATGCCGTGCTGGGAGCCCACTGTCCGCCAGTCTGAGGTGAGAGTGCGAGCAGGTGTGGAGGCCTGGCATTTCGTCAGAGTCCACTGGCTGGAATAGCGGTTCCTTGTGCTGTGCGCAGACTTCACGCTCTTCCTCGATACTGGATCTGAGAAAAGGTCAAATGAGAGAGTGTATGAAACATTCACAAATGATACCATCTTCTATCTAATATGGAATATGTGGGTGAGCTATGACATACTGGTGCCAGGCCTGATGTCTGACATGTCAATCAAAGGGCCAGTGTTCTGGATGAGGGCGGGGTGATGCACAGACACACCCGTACAGAAGCTCTGAGGGTTCACTGATTGGCTGAACTCAGTGTCCGTCACAGGGATGGTGGCCTTGTCTTCACCTATCGCACATAACAGAGAAAAACAAGAGATACCTTGAGAAAAATATTGGTTTATTTTTATAGTTCAGGAGCTCTTTAGCCAGGTTTCATTCAGGAATCAACTGTCTCATATTTTGATTCCTTAAATTGCTTAAAATCTATCTATCTGTCTGTCTGTCCGTCCGTTGTATTATGCATAATATATATTTCTTACAGGTATATTGCTATGACTTCCATGTGACTCAACAGCACATGCATACACACACACACTGACCTATCTGTTTGATTCCCTCTTTATCCTCAATGAGCAGCTGCACGCGAGGGATATCTATGTGCAGTCGGGGTCCCTGAGGTGGGCCTTTAACTGGAGTGTCAAAACTTCGATTGTTCTTACTGCTCCAGGTGCAAAACAACCACAGAAAGACACACACAAAAAAAGTATTGCCACTGCCACTTCCTTAAACACACACATTTCATATAGAATGAATGAGATCAATGTTTTAATTTTGGAGTTTAATCTTTACACAGACTATTAACTATATCCTTACCTGATAAGCATCTCGGCCAAGCTCTTAGCATCTACAGAAGCAAACAGAGTTCTTTTATTCAAACATGTAAATTGATTCTCAATATATATATATACATTAAAAATACATACAGTATCAAATATTTAAAACAACGTTCCATTCTTTCAATACAGTTTACCACCTCTTTCACTCTCTAACTTACCTCTGAGTCTCTTGAGTCTCTTTTCTTTGCGTTTCTTGCGGATAATAAAGAGTAGCGCCATGCCTAACGTGACCAGGATGACTGGGCAGCCGATAGAGAAAAGCTTTTTAACATCGTCCCCTTCCCCTCGCGCTGACTTAATAGGCGGAATAGTGCCTGCGGAGGAAAGGAAATAGAGATAAGTGAAGAGATCGAGATAAAGCTCATGTCAAGGCTCTTATCGCTAAAATTCAGGCCTAAAAACAGATTAATTAATTGATTTAGCTGCTAATTGTACATGTTCTTTTGTGTCGTCCTGTTGTACATGCCCTGGCCCTGGAGGAAATATATCTGGGCATCCGTACAAGTATTGAATGACAATTGAGTGACTTGACTGATGGTGCATTCACATCATGTTATTTTATAATAGCTGGGACGTACTGCCATCATAATCCAGCGTGGCAAACTGGGAGCTCTGGTTCCCGCACCCGGCGCTGTTGCACGCCTTCATCTTCAGCTCATACCAGGTGGCCTCACGCAGCTCAGCGAGGAAGATGTCAGCAGAGGCGTTGGTGCGCACGCTCTGCCAGGCCCAGGTGCCTTTGGGACGGAACTCTAGAAGGACAGCAGTGATGGGACAGCCGCCGCTCGTCCAGCCCTGCAGGTTGAGCCGGGCGTGGGTGGAGTTGATGTGAGTGAAGAGGGGCTGGTCCTTATTGAACTGCGGCTCTGCAAAAACAAGAAATAAAACTAATGATTGGCTGAGTTCATACTAAAATATACTAATGTGTCATAGATTGATTATTACCATATAATCTATAACAATGATTGGCTGAGTTCAAACTATAATAATGTGTTGTATTGATGCAATAGACTGGTTCTCATTTAATCTATGAAGGTCTACTTTTTACTTTTAAATGTCACATACAAAAATGAAATGAATACTTATATTCAGCAAAGACACATTAAATTGACGAGTAACTGTAATGATATTTCTAATTTCTAGTTCAAATAAATGTGGTGTTGATTTACACTAAAATATTAAGCAGCACAACTGTTTTCTGTTTTCAGCATTGATAATACAAATAAATGTTTCTTGAGCAGCGAATCAGAATATAAGAATGATTTCTGAAGGATCGTGTGACACTGAAGACTAATGACATCACAGGAATAAGTTACATAATAAAATATATTCAAATTGAAAATAATTATTTTAAATTGGAATAATATTTCACATTATTTCTGTTTTTTACTGTATTTATGCAGCCTTAACAAATGCAGCCTTGGTGAGCACTTCTTATAAAAACGCTAGTGTGTATTTAAAAAGGTATGAATAATGCTAAATAGCCAATGATAATTTTTACATATGTCTTAAAGGTACAGTAGCAAAACGAGCCTATTTCATTCTAAGGGTTAGAAGGAAGGAACTGGTCACAAGGAACTAAACAATTATATTTTTGGTGCAAGAACCTTGATCAAAGGTACAAGTGAACTTCATGGAAGAAAATAAGCTAGCTAAAACCACTCACCTCTGCCGTGAGTCTTGGCCTCAATGATCTCGCTGATGCGACCGGCTCCCACACTGTTTTTAGCTGCCAGTTTGACTTTGTACCAGGTTCCACAGCGCAAGTTGTCCAACTTGAAAGAGCGTTCGCTTGAACTAATGAAGACATCCTTCCACTCCTCAGTGTTATCTACTGAATACTGCAGCACGAAACCTGAACACACACACACATATGCAATATGAGACAGCTGTTTTCATTGAATTCTAGGATTCTCTTCTAAATAGTACTGTGTTAAAAGTGTTTTGGAGTCTAACAATATGTTTAAATAGTATACTAATATACTACTGCTTGTGGATTAATGAGTATGTATGCTGAATACAATATTTCCTAGATGTAAAAACACTCAGATTTGCTAAAATGTGCAATCCAAGAGCACACTGCATAGGATACTGTATCCCACAATGCAGTGTTCCACTTCCCATTCCAATAACTAGAAGCAATTTAATCAAACTGAGTTTGTTTTACTGAATTATTTGAGTGGACTGACAATATGTCAAAAAAAAGAAACAAAAAAGATTAATCCAAAGATTAATTAGAATTAAATTAGATTAAAATTAATCCAATGTATATAATTGGTAAACAAATATTTGATTTATAACTGAACAAACGTATTGATATTATTTTACAACAACGCAGCATATTTCCATGTGACATGTTTATTGTTGCCATAAAATGTTTATTTTAGTCCATGCAATTCCTGGGAATCAAACTCATGTATTTGGCATTGCAAGCATAACTCAGGACACCGTAATAAAGACTTCCTAACATCACCACTAGATGGCGCATTGACCTTACAGACTAATCACAGAGTGACTATCTCAGACGAAGAGCTGATCAGATGGCTGTAAACCTCCATTAGTTACAAAGAGAGACAAAAATGCTGACTGCACAGTTATGCAAATAGATGCACAATATGGCGTCGCCCATCATTAGGAACGGGATGAATTTGGTGTCTCACTTCAGCTTTGGCAGATGGCAAAATAAAGGGCTCCACATCAAAAGGATTTACCCACTGACAGCCTGGTGTGCTCCTTATTCTCCTCCCACCCTTCCACACACAAACACCACAGACATCTATGTTTTTACCTAATTTACTGTGAGGTGCAAGCCGTTTGACAGTAACATGTGACACAGTGACAGATTAAACATTCTGAGAGAAAGACAGATAGACAGAGATAGAAAAAAGAGAGAATGTGCGAAACATAATAAAACAAACCTTAGAGATAGATAAAAGAAAATTAAAAAGGGAGAGAGAGGGATATAAAGAAAGAGAATTGTAGTTTGAGGCGATCAGAAAGAGACAGGACAAAAGCTTGTACCTCTGATGGAGCTTCCTCCATTGTCTCCAGGGATCCAAGCCAAAGTGATAGAAGAAGTGGACGTGGTGGAAACTGTCAAACGTGGTTGATCTGGAGGCACTAAAACACAGGACATACACAGATTGATGAGAAATTTTCCTCTTAATATTCAAGCACCAGAAGACAAAATTGAGGACTCAACTTTTGCACGTCCTAGAACATGACACAATCTTATCTCTACCCCCATTCTAAAGGTGCGGTCGCATTTTCCGTTGATCAGCAAGTTTTCATGGTCCATATCGAGTCATCAACAGGAATCTGCATGTTCGAAACTTTTGCTTCAGAGTGAATGATTTTGCAACGGGTTCAAGTTGGTCATGCTTGCTTTAAAAATCACTTCTGTGTGAGCTGTGCGTCATACATTGCTATTGGACAATGGACACAAAATTTCACTAATGTGACCGCAATTCCTTACCTTGTACCAGCAGGTTTACGATGATCGTGTCAAACCCCAGCGTGTTGGTCGCTGTGCAGGTGTAGTACCCAGAATCCTCGGCTTTCACAGAACGGAGCACCAGGGTACCATTTGAAAGAATGTTCCGGTGACCATCCTGAGTAACCGGAATGGCGGTGTCCTCACTGTGATGATCAAATCACAATCACATTGACCTTTTCATCTTTTTATAAACTAGAGGTGAACATGTAAAACAAAAAAAAAAGAGGAATTTGGGGTTGTACAACTAAACTGTAACTTTTCATATTCAGACCTGTCTTTGGTCCATTTGATGGTAGGTGTCGGCTCTCCCACCGAGCTGCACGGCAGCCGGACTTCCTTCATCCATGGAGTGGTCACCGTTCCACCAAAAGATAGTATTTTAGCAGGAGCAGAGTAGGACAAACAAAGAGTCTTATACCGGTGCACAAATTATACTGGGCTTAAGGTGGACTGACCTTCCTAATTAAGGTTTGAACCCCTCCAAAGGAAGTAAAAAAGGTTGGGGTTTTAGGGGCCGTTCACACAGAATGCATTCCACTGCGTCGCTTTTATATGTAAACACGCATTAGATGGATATATCTTTGTTTAATCAAAACAATGGACATTTTTTGCAGCGTCTTGCCATGACACAGTGTTCTAAAAATGGGGCACTCAAAGTAAAATAAGTGTGTCTCGAGACCATGCGTTATTTGCCCATTCCACTGCCCTCCACCTCACATGTATAAACACAAAAGCATGTTCTGTGTGAACCAACCCTTAAAAAGTATATATTATACAGTTTGACTTCTACATGTTATTTAATGACTATTTATTGTGTGACCACAACAGTTCACTCAATGGAAATTGAACATACATGGAAATATTGGCCATCAAGGGACTCTTTAAACTAGCTGTGAACCAGTTGTTAAATAATAAAGAACACACACACGCGCACACACACACACACACACTCATAGATTCTCTCCCTCGTTTTCTGACCCAGGAAATATTGATTGAACTGCCCCCTTCATTGTCTGGCATATTGGCCGGGTCATTGTCTGCCATCTCTTTCTCATTTAGTTGCTTTTACTCCTCTCCTCATAATAAATGACAGACTATAGCATCATCCATCATGAGAGAATGAAGGAAAAGGAAGAGAAGAGAGCATCAGTGACAGAATGACCCTGTGCTCACTTGAGTCATCTCCCTTATCTGGCAATTGCACAATTTCTACATAATCGCTGAGTAAATAAAGCAAAATTACAGACAGGAATTGACATTGACATTGATTACTGCTTGGAAACTATCAAACTGTCTGATTTGAGATCAGGTATTGACTTCTAAAGTGCATGTGGATACAGAGCTGATTGGAGATACATGACACAGGCTTTCATAAAGACTTATTTTCCCATTCTCTAAGCAGACTCACCTTTCCCAGCAGGCTCCACAGTCACTTTTTCGCTGATGTTGCCCCGACCAGCAGTGGTGACGGCGGCTGACCAGATCAGATACTGCTGACCCCGGGTCAGGTGGGTGATTCTGTATATCAGCAGCTCAGGGTTGGCTTCGTATTCGCTGGGTGCCTGGAATCATCGCAAGAACACAATGTTACGAACAAACACGCTAGAGCTGATAAAGACAGGGCTGTGATGTTATTCTGTTAGAAAAACAATTCACAATAGCTGTTTTTAGACTCAAGTATGTGGACACAAATGTTTCAATGTATGTATTTGGACACATTTCAAACTCCAATCCATAATTGAACACTAGTATATGCATTCTCAGCACTGCCACAAGGTGCGCTATAGTGGGTCTTAGCATAAATGTTCTTCTTCTATAGTCAATTTTCTCTTTTAGATAGTTAAAATTTAAATAACTATTCTATTCAGGAAACCTGTTTGAAAATAGTCCACATTTTTTCTTTTGTTGATGCTAGTGAAACTGTCAACATGTTTGTAGCTAGCTACCCGAATAGGTGCGGTCTAATCTAGTGATTTCACTCTCTTCATTCGAATTTGTAGTTTTTATTTGCCACGAATTTGCCATGTTGACCAACATAAAGCTGCAGTTTAAAAGTCTTTTATGTGAACTGTGCTTCATACAGTCCATCACTAAACTATTGACAATCGACTTTTTTGCACCTTAATAACACATTTGATAACATCTGAGTACTGAGCTTTGTTATGTATGTTATGTACTGTATATCAGGAATGCACTTTCTAGGAATTAACGTCTTTAATTGCATATGTTTCTGGCCTTACTATAGGCTTCAGCTCTAATATAAATGCTTTTTAAAGCTAAAAATGAAAGATGACGACTTGCTTTAACACAGGATTTATACTGGGCCCTTTAAAGGTGAAGATGAATGTGTAACGTGTGTGGCGGCACCTGGAGAAAATGATTATTCAAACACAATTCTTTCCTTTACCCTTGAATTAATAGCATTTGCTAAATAACAGATTTCTGCTGCTTTTCTTTATGTGAGTGAAAAAGGCTTAACTGTGTGTGTGTGTGTGAGAGAGAGGGAGACCCAGGGGGCCTTACACAAGTAGATGATAGGGTAAAAAGACAATACCCCTAGACACACTAGATCAGTCAGCCTCAGATAACACTAACAATAGAGGCATTCTAATGAGAGATATCTGCTGCTCACCTCAGCATGCGTAACACACACGCGCACACACACACACACACACAGTCCATCATGAGTATTTCTATTATTATATCCACCTTTCATTGTAATGCACAACAAAAACATGAAACAGTATCACTGTACACACACAGAAATAACGTGACGTTAGGCTGTGCTTCAAGCTCTCTGTAATTTTAGTGTGTTTAAGAGAGCCGTGTGTCTGCTGTCCAAACGCGTGTTCATCAAGATGAGTGTCTGCTGCCCGCAGACATGCAAACACACACAGTGTCATTCCCACCGATCTCACTGAATGCTGCCCTGCCATCATCTCTCGTACCCCTCGGTCCTGACACTAACACAGTGTATATATTTATGTACATATATATATATATATACACACTACCTACAGCTGCAGCTGTCTTCTAAGGCGGCATTCAAACTGAAATGGAAACAGAATGGAATCCTCACCATCAGTGGTTTGTGTAACACTTTAATAGATTACTATAATGCTATACCAGTATGCAAGCAATATATACAAATTATAATATAAAAATATTATAGTAGATGTTTCATAATTTTTCGTTTGACCTTTTTTTCGTTTAACATTTACCTTGTAATTTTTGATCAAACTGTCAAAACTCGATTTTTTTCTTTTTGATAATCTGTTTTACTCAGATGTACGGAAGAAAAGATCTGTCGCTACTTCCACTACAATGCGACTTTAGCATGCAGTTAACTTAACATACTTCCTGCCTAAATGTGCCAGCCTAGCAACTGTCATTAAGATGAATGGGAATGCTAATAAAATGTTAGCATCCCCAAGGAATGGTTTAGATTTCCTGATCGGCCATCTTGGAATATTTTTTTCCAAGATGGATTTTGTCACAGTGCATTCTGGGCTAGGTTTATTTGTGAAGACTACATGTGGTGCTGGTTTATATATTTGCCAAGGACAAGGCGCTTAGAGATAAATAGTGAAAATAATAATAATAATAATAATAATTTTTATATATATACTTATTATATAATAATACAATACATATATAATTATTGTTAATTTAAAACATTAATATAAATAACATTTATTCATTTATGTACAAAAATAATCATAATAATAAAAATATAAATTAATACACATACACAGGTGTTGCTTTTATCATATCATGTTTGCTATTTTTCTCATAGAAATGAGTACTATATTTAGCTGTCTTCATATTTTAAGAAGGGGGTCCCTTGGTAGAGGATCATCATATTTGGGGACCTTGGCATCAAAAAGTTTGAAAACCGCTGCCTTCTGGGAGTATGTCTATGATCCCTAAAGATGCTGCCTAGGTAGACAGCTCACTAGGCTTCTGAACCTTCTATCCCTAGTTAATTTCGATTCATCCCCCACCCCCCCTTCTTTCTCAGCATGAATCAGGTACGGGAGGTGCGGGCGGGAGGGGTGGAGCGCTGTAACGGATATTAAAATATTCCTCCGGTGTAGAGATAGCGGTGATCCAGGGAGCGATAGACGGAGATAATGAAAAGAGGAACAAAAGTACTCCCCGCACGCTGAGTCTGACCCCCCTTCCTCCTCCTCCACCTTCTCCTCCACCCAAACACACACACACACACACACACTCATTTACATAGTAATCACCCTGTGCTCTGTGAGAGGCCAGGAAGAGAGAGAGAGAGAGAGAGAGAGAGAGAGAGGAGTGATTTGTGAATGAGCAAAAGAACAGAAGAGAGTGAGCATGTGTACATCTGGACAGGTACATTAATTCAGTGTGAGAGTACACAAATTACGTGTGTGTGTGTTTGTCGAGGAGGTGGTTATAAATGTGATCGAGCCTGTGAGATGTGTGTGTGTTTGTGTGTGTGCTGTCAGCTTGTTTCCTGCCCTCCCTGATGAACAGATGAGGTTGTCTAGGCAACGTGATGAGACACAGATATGCAAATGAGACGGGAGGGTGAGCTTGCATGCACACACTGCAGTATGAGCCTCTCATTTACACACACACACACACACACACACACACACACACGCACGCACGCACGCACGCACGCACGCACGCACACACACACACACACACACACACACATCCCGCTGATACTGCAGCACAACCTCACACATGCACAGATTAAAAATACACTCGCCACAAATCCAGACACAAATAGACGATATGATTAACTAAACGCTGATTTATACTTAGAATCTAAAGGAAAATAAAAGATCCACACATACTTATCCCACACTCATATGAATTAAAGCACATAAATGTTAAAAACACATAAATATTCAGTCTTGCACGCTTCAACAAACACAAAAACACAAGAATGCTTTAATTTTTGAACGAAAAACGATGGCAAAAGCAAATCAATGTTAAAAAACTAATTTCCCCCTTTTTGTGCCTCACCGGTTGGCCCGATCCAGGGCTGGAACAGTAAATTGTGTATTTTCGGATGATACCATTGGGCTTGATGGGGGGAAGCCAGGATACCACCACACTGGAGGCAGAGGATGGCACTGCTTTGATGCCCGCTGGAGGGCCGGGGTCTGAAAGAGAAAGAAAAGAGACAGAAAACAAGATTAATGTTTGACAGAGGCATTGTGGGATATATCACCTCCCTGTGACCTAAAGATCTGCCGTAATATGTTGTGCGCTAGTTATAGAGTTTTCTGGATTTTTTCTTAAAGAGAGAAAGAAAAAACGAAAAAGAAAAAGAGGAGCCCTGTTCCTAAACAAGCGAGCTGTCTTTCTGCCTACTTAGTCAGCTGAATAAGTATACTACCAATTTATTTTACGCTCTGGTTTTTCGTACAATGCGTGTGAAAAGATACACGTTTAATTGAGCTTTTTTATCCATCATAATTGCCCAGACATTGGACAATGATTAAACTTTCCAGTGTGCAAGTGTCTGTGCTCGCGCACGCTATAAAATGTAGTTAACTTTGAAAGGCTACGTGTTCGACTTTACGCATAACGTCTACACTTCGTCGAAACTGAAACATACTTTGGACTTTGGCAGCATCTTAACCATCATGACTGGATCAAAGCTTTCTACATAGACAATGGTGAAGAAATAGTGCTGCTTGAGAAGCAAACATGAGAATCAAATGAGTCTTGGCTTACAGAGTTTGACATTACTTAGCATGTTACTTAGTAATACTGCCGAAAAAAGTTTAAAAAAAAATACGAAACGTAAAATTTTCGTTTGAAAACTTAAAAAAAATCAGAATTTCTACACTAAGACAGTAAACATTTAAACATTAAACATTTTAATTTCAATAAACAGCTGTTAACGCATCTGTTCAGACCAACAGGAACTTTTGATTGCCATCAATGCGGCTGAATATTGATGGTCTTTTCCATTGCACTGCGAAGAAAACTGGCAAACTAATAAGACTAATAAGATAAAATTATGTAGGGGTCCAGAGCTTTGTTTAGGATTGACCCCAAATACATTAAACACCTATACCACTTCTGTGATCTTACAAATAACCGTCACAATTTAGTGTGTCTACAATGCTTAGCAAGACATGGAGATTCAAGAAGGATTTGGAGAAAAATTCATAATCATCATTACTAGGGTTTAGCCATACAGGGGTTTATCCTTGAGGGGGTTTAGGTCTTAAAGTGGTGACACAAACTGTTGTGATATTTTGCGGTATTATTGATGATTTAACTGCATGATTCCCTGTAAATTACTGTTATTATTAATGTTTTTATTAAGTCTCCATGAGCAGACGGAAAGGGACCCAAAAATGTTGGACAGGAAGCCCCATGTCAAATTGACACCACACACTCCTATATCTATCATATTCAATTAAATGAAAAAGATCAATGCATCTCTCCTATTCTCCCCCACTCAGACACCCCTTATTTCCCTGAATCCCCCCTCAACCCCACCAGGGAACGGAGGAGAGACATATAAAGGATAATCCTATCCCGACCAGTGTAAGCACAAAATTAATGTCAGCTAATCCACAAAGAATAAATCCTTCTCCTTGTGTTGGATGGGGGATCTGCTTTGAGACATATACCAGCTTTACAGACCCCCCTCCTTCAGCGTCTTAATTCTCATTAAGTGTGCTAATGCTATTTCAGAGCCTAAATGTCGCCACGGCGACCGCATCCAGCAATCAAGCAATCCAGCATCATCTGGACTGGGACCATGTAGCACTTGCCTCCAGCTAATGTGGTTTTTGTGGCAAGATTTTCTGCCCCACAACCTCCCCCCACCCAGACACACACACACACACACCCTTGAGCTTGAATAGAGTCGGGGTAAAGGGGAAGTGGATTGCACATAATGTGGCTGTGTGTTTGAACACCGGTTCTCCACTGTCTGGGTTGAAAGCGCACTGGAGGGTCACAATTATCTGTCACAAATAAAAGACTATATCTTTTTTTTTTTTACCTTTTATGTGGTCCAAAATCTAATAATCTGCCTATTCAGGATGAATTTTAGGGTATCATAAATATGCTCAATAGTAAGCAGTAACATTCGTTTGTCTTTTAAGATCCCTTAATGGGCCACATTCTAAGACTGAATCCTCCACAGCAAAGTCAATCTCAGAATGCATAACAGCAAGCTCAGTAAAAAAATAAATCAGAAGATACAGAGAAATATTGATTATAAATGTGAATATAGTTCCTTAAAACTGTATAGTTCAGTGTAATTTTACCCAGTATTTTGGTATGCTGTGTATTTTTGTTTTTATGAATTGCAACAGTCCCATCCCATTTTTTTCAGCGTCCTTGGATCAGGAAGTAAATTCCCATTCATTTTCCCCCTAAGGATTCTCAAAAAGACTTTAAGTGTATGTTTACACGACAACATTGTACTAAAAACTTTTTTTGCATACTGACGACAACGTTGTCAAAATGATCCCCTTTCACAGGGATCCACGAAAACGACTAAAAACACTGTTTTATTCATGCCAGGCCAGTAGTTGGCGATGTCACTTTGTAAAGAAACACTACATGCCCATAGGCTGGACACGTAACACGCATGACGTCGCGTTTTTGTTGTTTACGTGGATACGATAACGGTATAGTTTTCAAAAACTTGCACTTGCACTTTGAAACACGATTTCAAAAGCTTGCGTTTTCAGGCCGCCAACAAGCCGTTGTCGTGTAAATGAACGGCCAAAATGACGGTGTCGTGTAACATGAAGAATGTTTAATCATGAAGCAATCCAACCAGCTATGAGTATTTTTTTTATTTTTTCTACTGTTAAACAAAAGATAAGTTGAAATAATGAGGGCTGACGACTTCAACAAAAGCATGTACAATCAATTAACAACCCCCTAGCTCACAGTAGGTTTGTCTTTAAAGACTCTATTGGAATCAAAAGTGTCTAGTGGACTAGTCTCTTGTGCACTTTATGTGATGAGTCTCAAATGATGTTCCATGATGGTGCCTTAGAAACCTACCCCTGTAGACAGCAAGCCCTAAGGTAGCTCACTAGGTTTTGGAATAGGTTTATTGTTTTTTACAGTATGTGCACATGTATTGAAGTACACAGACCGACATATGGACACGTGTGTACATGTGTGTGAACTTACGGTCTTCTCGGGTCTGAATGTAGAGTACGTTGCTGCGGACTCCATCACCTGCCTGTGTGTAGGCCAGGACCTGAATGCTGTAGTTTGTGAACTTCTCCAAACCCTTCAGCTCCACCTGCTCACGAGTGGTAGTGATGTTCTGCATCTCACCCCATTCTGAGAGACGTGAAAAATACTGAATGACTCTCTTTCTGCAAGCTCATATACTCACTAATAGCATCAGTGTAATTAGAACACATCACACAAGGGAACACAGGAGAACATTGTTTGCACACATTCCACTTGCAAAAAAAGTACCATGGTATTATTCAACTGGAGACTAAAATAGTCTATTTTGCTGGACAAAAGGTTGCTTGTCACTGCTACTGTAAAGCTATATTTAGCAGACAATGATATTTATGTCCAAGTACAAAACAAACAAAAAAGTAAAAAGGTGTTAAAATAGCATTTATTCCTGTACGATGGTAATGCCATGCTATTCTTTGAAGAAACTTGATTCCTACTGAATAAGATTCAGTGCATGGTATATATTACCATCTGATGTCATCCCTGCACCATGTTACTTTACAGCACTACAGTACTTTTTTTGCCAAGTGACACACAGCCGAATAAACAACAACAACAAAAAAACTAAAACATATTGTTCTTGCATTTCAGTTAATTATGAATAACATACCCTTACCTTGTAAGACATTATTGGAGCCATTTATGAACCATTTTTACTGTCCCATCAAATTGGATGAAGTATACTACCGTTCAAAAGTTTTTGTTGAAAGAAATTAATACTTTCATTCAGTAAGGACACAATTATGAAAACATTTATGTTACAAAAGCTTCCTATTTCAAATAATTGCTGCTCTTTTGAACATTCTATTCATCAAAGAATCGTGAACAAATTTATCACGGTTTCCACAAAATATTAAGCAGCACAACTGTTTTCTACTGAGCCCGTATATATATATATATATACTGTATATATATATTTCTTTTTTCACATACATAGATTGTGGCCACAAATTAAGAATTTATTCCTTAGTTTTACAATTTCGTCCCTTGTTTTATTTATACAAAAACAAGGGAACAGATTAGTACAATGTGGCCACGATTTATTAAAACAAGGGAATGAATTAATAAATTCTTAATTTGTGAAATTTTTGTCTGCACGTCATATTTAGGGCTCAGTAGTTTTCAACATTGATGATAAGAAACGTTGGTAACACTTTAGTGTAAGGTCCAAATCTCACTATAACTCGTTGCTTATTAGCATGCATATTACTAGGATATTGGCTGTTTATTAGTACTTTAAAAAAAGCACATATTAATGCCTTATTCTGCATGACCATATTATACATTCCTAATCCTACCCACTACCTAAACTTAACAAATACCTTCCCAACTATTAATACGCACTAAATAGGCATTTATTGAGACAAAAGTTGTAGTTAATAGAGAATTAGACCCTAATCTATAGTGTGACCGAAATGTTTCTTGAGCAATAAATAAGCATATAATAATGATTTCCGAAGACTAATAATGGTGTCATTGAAGACTGGAGTAATGATGCTGAAAATTCAGCTTTGCATGACAGGAATAATATACATATTATACTGTATAAACAGTTTTTACTGTATTTTTTTATAAAAAAAATTCAGCCCTGGTGACCATTCAAAAACATTTAAAAATCTTATCTACCCCAAACTTTTGAACGGTAGTGTACATTGTACAATATTTGTGTGGACATTTTTCAGAAATTTCACAGCAATACATTTTTTTTCACACTTTAACCATTTTTTGTATCTACATTTTGCTCACATTTTCCTGTTAGATGTAAAAGACAACACACACATACACCCGTCCACCCACAAATCTACATCGTCTGTGGTTTGGACTGGCTGGGATGCAGATAGACGAGTGGACAGTAGGGGGCGCTCTACGGGGACTGCGGCTAGTGAGGGAGTAACAGTAGTAGCGTATAATTACTCTGGTTGAGCCCCAGTGTCTGGCCCCCACAGCACCCACCTCCATCGGGGTAGAGGGACCAGAACACCACACGATAGCCCTTCAGAACCCCATTCAGGGTCATCCGGGGCGGCTCCGACCATGTGATCACCGCCTCGTCCGATGTCACCGTGATGGCCCGCACATTTTGGGGTGGCTGGCTGGGAACTGCGAGAGGAAAAGAAAACGAGAGACGGTCACATAAAAGGGAAAGAAAGCAGCGGGAAAATAATTCAGGCACCAATGGAAACAAGATACAATAGGTGAAGTGGAAACCAAAAATTGCAGTGAAAGAGCACAATTACAGTGATATAGTAAAATGACAGTAATATACTGCAATTGGAGCACTTGGTGAGGCCCAAGAGCATCAACAACCTTGTAACTGCACTCAAAAAGGACAGAACAATCACATCCTGAAGCTGAAGAGAAGTGAAACGTTACTGTTATCTCGATCTTGAGCTGTTTCACCTACTAAATGCGTTTGCTTTTTTTCCGGATGCGCTGCAAATGTGGTGGTGGTGATGTGCCAAATTGCGTCCCTGAATAAATAATGGCACTATTGAGGGGACACAGAGCCTGTCTGTGTGACTTGCTGGGAGGGAAAAAGCATGTGCGGACGACAGGATGAAAGGAGGGATAGAGGAGGGATAAAGCTGGCTTGGCTCTATGAGGGAGCAGCTGCAGCTGGCGCAGGAAGAGGAGCGAGTAAAGGAGACGGTGAGAGGAGGGAGGGAGAGAGAGCAGAGGAGAAATGATGGTATTTGTTTGAAGAGGCCTTAGGGTCCGACTCTGTCTGGCCCTGGTGGACCACACTAAAACTGCCATTTAGAGTAGAGTGGCTTGACAGAGCGCTCGCAAGCACAACTCGCTATAACTCTTCAACTCTGCCTGCAAAGCCCAGTCTGTCAATCACTTTCTGGATCTGATGCACTAAACAGGTATATTGGCATCTTACTTTCCTCCCAGCTATAATTATTAACTCACACTCAGAATGACTTTCTTTTTTTTCCTTGGCTGCTATTAGGGGCTTTCGTACCAGAGGAGCCTTTTCTTAGCTCCTAGAACTATTGGCGGAAGTTCATGGATTTTGGCGTGTTTGCACTGCAGGAACGAGGAACGATTTTAGTTCTAGGAACTCCTTTTGGAGGAACTAATTTACCTCCTATTCAGAGTAGGGTCTAGACCAGCACTATAGGAAGTATCAGTGACGTTAGGGTGTACGCTGATTGGCCGAACGCACGCGAAACACTAGCACTCGCCATTTTTTAAAAACCTGTGTAAACAGATTATAGCCTTTATATTTACTCCAACTTTACGAAAATGGAAAACAGTGATAGATGGGCCTCTTAACCTTTACACTAAGAAGAAAATCCAGCGCAACTTTGAGGGGACCAATCCAAACATGATTATGTATTTCTGCTCAGCTGGCGACACTGGATATCAACCACACGGCATACGCTAATACCTTCTCGTATACTGTTGTACGTCTTTCTATGTACAACAGTTCAATCTAATAACGTATTAGACATGACTGTTTGACAGATAGTAAACTAATGAACACGAAGAATGCGAGCACTGTGAACTCAGGCTCTGGCATTCTCAGCGCCGTCAAAATAAAAGTCACAACAACAAGTGCGGCTTACGTCACTTTAGAGTTCCTATTGGCAGTGAAAATGCAACCAGAATTTTTTTCCTAAGGCTTTTTTGGAACCATCCTGGTGGCTAGTTCCTAGAACTAAGTTCTTAAAACAACCTGGTGCGAAAGCCCCTATTGTCAATATAATGAAAGTGTCGGGAAAGTTGTCTATATAATTTGTGCACTACATATTTCCTGAAGTCATTCAATAGGTTTACTGTGTGTGACAGACTAAATTTAAGTCATGATGCATTGAAAATCGTGACACCCACCCTAGATCTTCTTAGCACATTCATTAAAGAAGTAGCAATGTCTGATTCATGAACAAATCATTCGCTTGAGTCAGATCTTTTCAATGAATCATTCCAAAGAGGTCTCTGTGAAGCAAACCAAACCCTCCATTTTTGGAGCCCATTTCAATGACGCCTTGACACAATGAATCGACATCAAAGAACTAGCGACCTAGACCGTGGTGTCACCTCATGTCGCCTGCATCTGGGACAAAAAGTTGCACTTGAAAACCCAGCAAAGACTACAGCCATCTAGCCTGACCGTTCTGTGCCTGAATGAGAAGAAATAACTCTCTATAGCAGCATGTGGCAGTAGTCCATATTCATCATTTAAAAAGGGAAACCGGATAAGCTAGGACTATTGTTATAAAATGAGAAGAGCCTATGTGCAAGTGAAAACAATCTAAAGTGGTAGCTGCTTTTACATGGTTTCCAGATGGTACAGTTTTATAATCATTAGCTGGTCAAAGTTGGTTTAGTTTGTCAATTGGCTGGACTACCAGCAAGTAGACCTAGTTTCAATCTGGTAAACCGTCTTGGTTGAGTTGGAAAATCTTTTGAATTTTTAGGTTGGAAATTTTAGAAGAGAAACAAACTTGACAAGAAAACCACTGATGGAGGTAAAAACAAAGTCATCAGGGAAAAAGTAATGGAAGAACTCAACAGTGGCAAAAAAACAACCCAGGAGCTTTCCAAAAATAAGAATGGAGAAGAAATACAGCGGGACAGAAGTGGGCGGAGGGGTGGAAGGGGAAGTTGGGAGATGGAGGAAGAGATAAATGAAAGGTGTTTTGAGAGAGAGTGAGAGAGGAGTGGGAGCGGAGAGGAGGGGAGTTGAAAGCCGGAGAGAGGGATCTGGAGGAAAGATGAAAAGAGAGAGGGGGAGACAATGCGCTCAGCTGCAGATAATTAGACTGGGAGGAAAAGCAGCGGATCAGGGAGAGGGGCCTCGGCAGACAGGCTAATTATAATTATTTTTCCTATGCTTGTTGTTATTACTATTATCCTTAACAGCATCAATATCACTGTCGCCACAATGACAGTGACACGCGTGTGGATGAGGACCACGGGCCAGAGTCGCCCAGTACACATAACTTGTGCGCAATCACACGAAATAGAAATCCCTAGAGCATGATGGATGGATGGATGAATGGATAGTTTCATTACCATCTTCAAGTGTTGTGGCATTGATCTCAGAACTGGAAGGTCCGGTTCCGGCTCGGTTGAATGCCTGGACCACCACGCCGTACTGAGCAAACTTCTTCAAGTTATCCAGTGTGTACACCTCACTGTCACCTGTGGCTTTCATCTCCACTATACTGTATTGTCCATTACTGCCCGGTCCATTCTCTCTATAACCGATCTGATAGCCACGGATCACTCCATTTTGGAGCTCTTTCTTAGGTGCCTGAGTGGAGTGAAAAGAAAAGGAGAGAGACGTAAATCTAAAACTCTAAAATCCAAAAAAAAAAAGCAAGTTTAGAAGTTTTTAAGGCTTACCTTCCAGGTGACACGGATACTCTGAGAAGTCATTGGCTGTAAAATCACCTCCATGGGTGGCCCATCAGGAGCTGTGAAAAGAGAATCATGTGACGTCACAAGATTATTAAAGGAATAAAAAATTCTGTCACCTTGAAGTCATTCCAAACCTGGATGACTTTCTTTTTTCTGTGAAACACAGTGGGGGAAATTTTGAATAACACCCCGGAAACTTTTATTATGTAACTGCAATGACAGGAGACTGATACTTTTAAGCTTAAAAATGGTGCAAAAGCACCATAAAAGTATAATAAAAAGTGTCCTGTATGAAATAGGCACTAAATTCCAAGTACAAGTCATGTGGTGTCTGAAGTTGTCATTCACTGATCTTCCCCTCCAGTGAGCTTTTAACCATTGTGACTGGATCAATGAGTCAATCGGTCAGGTTTTGTGAACAGTATGGAAAAGAATGGCCAGGAAATTCTTCAAAAATGCATCTTTTGTGTTCCACAGAAAGAAGGAAGTGCAGGTTTGGAACAGCATGTAGGAAGGTGAGTGATGATGCCAGATTTCTTTATGTTTTAGAGAATTATTGTTGTAATTAAAGTGTTTTATGCTTTACGAATATGAGCTTGTGTGTACATCAAGGGCAGTAGACGTACGTGCTTCCTCTGTGCTGATGGTCAGCTCTTTGCTGGCTTGACTGCGTCCAATCTTGTTGTAGGAGTACATGCGAATGCTGTACACGGACGCCGGGTGGAGCTCCACTATGTTGGCCTGGTTGTTGGTTGGCGAGATCTTACGGGTGGCATGTTTCAGCTCCCACGGGTCTACGACAAGGACAAAATAACACGGATACATTACTACATCACACCTCCATCCAGGCTGTTCTAGAACATTATGTTTGTTAGCATGCAAAAAGGACTGTTTACAGGTCAAATCATACGGATATGAAAAACAAGCGATGCATGAAAAACTAGGATGACGCAGATGTACAAACAGCAAAATAAGGCAATACACTCGAGTCGCAACGTCGCAGAAATCCGTTCACATCCCATTCATCTTCTCACAGTCTGAGCTTATTCGCTACATATTCTTCTGACATACAAATACATATTTAATGCACGTTCACAATGTAATTCATCCAAGCTTGAAATGGAAACAAAGCAATGCCGCACCGGATTTGTTCTTGTACTCAATGTCGTAGCTGGTGATGATGCTATTGCCGTCAAACCGCTGCGTCCACCTTAGGTTCATACTCCGATCTTTGACCTCTCGAACCTCCAGCTCTGGGGGGTCAGGGGGTTCTGCGAACCAAACAAGTGGAAATAGACTTCAAACAGATGGAGGAGATTGAGACAAAGAGAGAGAGAGAGAGAGAGAGAGAGAGAGAGAGAGAGAGAGAGAGAGAGAGAGAGAGAGAGGCTGAAGAGTAAGAGGTGGCTTGGGGCCCGGAGGTAAATTATTGATTTTGTGTCTCTAGATAAAGAGTATCATGTAAGATGTGAGCATGTTGTTCATGGCTGATTGTCTTGCCTTGCACCGTCAGCTGGATGAGCCCTCTGCCCTCGCCGTATGAGTTGATGGCGTGACAGGAGAAAAAGACGGAATCCCCGCGCTCCGCTGGCTTCAGCTGCAGAAAGAGAGAAAGTGTTTGAGAGGGATGAACTTGTTTAGATCTTTTGCTCATTTTGAGGCCCATTTCATGTATTGTTGAACGATGTAAAAGTGTTTTCAATGTTAAAATACTATCTCTTATCCCATTGTGCCTAACTGTAAGTAATAATATTAATACTACTACTACTGGTAATAATAATAATAATAATAATAAAATAACCTTTCATACATAAAATGCAAATTAAAGTAATTTGAAGGTCAGAATATAAAAACATTTATCGAAATTTTTATAATAATTATAATATATAAACACATACAATTAAAAATAAATTAATAAATAAATCGAGGCCCAATGTGCTTCACTGATAAGAATATAAAACCATTTATAGACTAAATAATAAACGCAGCCCAATGTGCTTCTCATGTCAGAACATAGGCGCCGATCCCGTGAGTGCACCACGGAAAAATACGAGATATTCTCCATTGATTTTAACCAATAATAAATCGATTGCAGCTTTCAGACACAATTATCTTCACTTTTTTATGGTTTATTTGAGGCCCTTTCTACGGTGTTATTTTAATGACAAATGTCAAGAGCGCATCCAAGTAAATCTCTAAACTCGCAGGTGGATTTCCTTCACTCTCGCAGAAAACTGGATGCGAGTTCTCAAATATACAGTCTCATGGCTCTTGTCTGCTCTCGCTCAGATTTAACGTGTGCACGCTCAAACTCAAACTCTCTACTTGCTTTTTCTCTAGAATGGTCTTCTCTCCTGAATTTAATGTTGCCAGAAGCTTTCAATCACTAGACAGGCATGAAAACGGGTCAGGGGTAAAGAAGGTTAGAAGGATACGGCAGCAAAAAATCCAATCCAATCAACTTTATATAAATATAAATATATATATATACAACCCCCCCACCCTAAATAAAAAAAAAAGTACTGAGTGAGTAGGAACGAGTGAGAGTTAACAGATGAAATAAGTACAAAATGGTACAATGGTTCATAGAATTGAACAATACGCCAGTGATGAATGCCCCCCAAAAGCTGTAAACTGGATTATCATAGCAATACCAGTGTTTCTCACAGGAGTTTTATTTTTGGTAAAACTGTGGTGAGTGGTCCTCTGTCCCTCTAGGGGGGTTTGGGGGGTATGCTCCCCCGTAAGAAAATGCTGTGCTTTTTAATGTTAAATTAATCAATCTGGTGCACTGAGAGTTCAAAATGAAAAGCTCCAACCCATATTCAGTGTGCAAATTTAACAAAGAAAAACTCAAACCTCTTTTAGTTACAGTGTCTGTCTACATTACTACTACATAATAATAGTTATAATATTAATCCCGTGATAGAAATAGCCATATATTGTAAAACAAATGCACTGAAAAATAAAGTAAACTTTAATTATTAGTCTAGTACTAATTTCTATACTTGAAAGAGTATATTTCTATACTTCACATTAAAGATGTGATTGGGCCAGCACAGTGTCTGTCAATCAAGAAAATAACCAATGGGCCGCTGATCTACGTGTTTCATGCGGTGTCAGAAAAAAAACCCAAGGCTGACTTTTTTTTGACCAATGCATAATGCATTACACCAGCACTAACCCAGCGCAGCCAATTAAGCAAAACAAAACGAATGGGCCGCCGATGTACGAGTTCTATGGGCCGTTAAGACAAAAAACTAAACAAAAAAAGTATGAGATGTATCGGCCCAAAAAGCACGTCGGCCCACCGGGAATCTCCCGGTAGTCCCGATGGCATTAGCCTACATGTCTGGACGTCACACTTTAAATTCTACCTGTTACCTTTCACCATGCACTTATTTAGCTGCTGTCGCATCAATTGACATGCCGTCTCCGACATGCCGAGTAAAATAAATCAATAATAATAATTATGTAAAAAGTCTATTAGGAAACCTGTCTGGAAACATTAAAGCAAGACTGCCTTTCAACATTCATGGTACTCCTTCACTGACATCTTACATGTATGTGTGTATGTCTCACCTTCAGTGTGGAGATAACTTCATCGCTTTTCTCGTTGGGGCTGGTGGTGATGGAGTATCGAGGGTTGCGGTCGGGGTCAATAACAGTGTCGCCTCGCTCCCAGCGGATGATGATGGGGTACTCACCCCGGGCGGTGCAGTTTAACTCCTTGTTCTGCCCTTTTATGGCCATGGTGGTGTTTGGGTGGGATGTGATCATAGCTGGAACTGTATAAAAATATGGTATAGGAAGACAGGAGGTAAATATATGCGAAGGAAAGAGTGAATTTAAAAAGAGGCATAGGTCAGTATGACTTTAACCAGACGCCTGGTGTTCTTATGACACAGGGCAGTGAGCGTTAGTGTGTGCATTTCTCCAACTCCTCAATCACTTTTTCACACTCTCTCGCTCACTCAATCCTCCCGAGTAACTCTTCTCTAGTGCTTGCTCTCTCTCTCACAGACACACACACACACACACACACACACACACACACACACACACACACACACACACACACACACACACACGCACATGCACACACACACTCACACACACAATATCGATCTGAGGAGGGTTCCGCTGTTTTGTTTTCATCACTTATTCATTCCCTCCCTTCCAACGAGTGAAACGGATAGAATTGAGGGAGGCAGAACAGAGGAACGATTCAATCAATAACACCAACACTGAATCAGAGAGAGAGAGAGAGAGAGAGAGAGAGAGAGATTGAGAGAGCTACCATACTACTACAATAACTACTACCATCATAGTAGTAGTTATTGTATAAATCTTTTTTTTTGTATTACAGTAATGAGAAATATTTATATTGCATTAAACATTATGTCCATTAAAAAGTACATTTGTAAAGTACAGTTGTAAGCATACTGTATATATTGAAATTCAATTATAATAATGATAATAAAATAATATTTCGAGGACATGATAATGTCAATGAGAATAACTTGAGATTCATTCGCATTACAGTAATGAATATTTGGGGTGAAAAAATTATATTTATTGAAAATATTTACTCTAATTTCTAATATATATAGGCTATATATATATATATTTTTTTTATAATAAAAAAAATAATAATAATATTATAAGGCGAAATACCACCTGGACATTTCTTCCTAAGATTCAACGGGTTAGAATGTTCTGGCTGAGTGTTGAGTGTATGAAAGAATACATCGTTGGATGAGGTTTGTTTAAATGTGGTCAGGACTGTAAGTGAAGCCTAGGGCAGTGTTGCGAGGATGGGAGTATTCTGCACTCTACATTATGTAAAGGATCAATAATATGGATGTGGACAGAACAGATCGTGTGTCCGAACTAACGATCAGTCATGAGATGGCCTTACGGATTCCATTGTAATGTTCTATTAATCTAAATGAGCTGGCTGCACTTGAAACTGTTGTTTTGGTACTCTTGCTCTTATTATGGGCCGTTTACAGACACGCACACGCACGCACGCACACACACACACACACACACACACACACACACACACACACACACACACACTCCTGGCAATTCTAGCTACTATATAAAAAAGTCAAAGGCTTCTTGTATTTCTTGCCTTAGTGTGACTGATATATCATAACCTGGGTCATTAGTTTGAGTGACAAAGTGTGACAGATGCAGGTGTATGTGCACCTCTGTATGTGTGTGTGTAGAGGTGGAGTGTTGTGTGTGTCCACTCAAGCATCCCAAACCCTTCCCGCAGGCATCAGTCTGAGACGTGAAAGCCCATCTGAGGGGCGTTCTTAAACAAAGACCTCAAACACACACCACGGCAAACCATCCCAAAGACTGCAGGTCAAATCACATTCAAATTTCCACAAATCTAGTGTGACGGGAATCCAAAATATGGCTTTATTTTTATGCCATGGTTTAATAAATCTTAACTATTAGTACATTTTCTGATAGAAACTGGTATTTGTTATGTTATATTAATTACTGTAACAGTTTTACAGTTTACCAGACTTTCTTTCTACTGTCCTATAGTAGAAACCGTAAATCGTACTATTGTTTTGGTTCGATTAAAACATTCACAATGTTTCATGGGATGAGTAGGTAATTTCTTAATACATTTATTTAAGTACACATCCTTGTACTTTTGTCTTCTGTTAATTTAATTTGTCCATATATACTGTACATTTTTGCATTCAATCAGTGTAGCAATATTGTGATTTATTTCGAAACTTTACTTTAGAAAGCTTAGAACTCTTTATTGAAGAACTGCAATTGAGAAAATAAATGGAAAAATTACTTCTGGCTACTGAAAAAGTGGGTGGTTTGTTGCACTCTATTGTAATAAACTCAAACTAGGCACTTCGCATGCCTCATGTGAGGATCGCTGTTCACATTAGCGACCATTAAACGAGTTGTAGCCAATGAATAGTGTTTCAAAACCATAACTTGTGGATTCCATGATGGTTAAGATGCATCTTTAGAAGATAGATGCCTTTGTAGATATTGAGGTAGCTCACTAGGTTTTGGAAAAGAGCTAATGTCATTATGTGTAAAGATGTACATGAGTGGTCAGACGCACTTTTAACGGTGAGCATCATGCTCTTGCTGATGTCGGACCCCACTCCGTTGCTGGCCTGACACAGGTAGTATCCCCGGTCTTCCTCTAGAACGTGGCGGATCAGCAGAGAACCATTGGACAGGATCTGGATGCGACCCGTCAGTGGAACTGGGTGGTACTGCTGGGGGTTCCCTATACCTTCAGAATCAAGATGAAGACAGTTTTGATTGTAGCTCATCATCAGCTCATGAAAACTTGCACTTGATGTTTTGTATATACAGTGACAAAAGATGTTACCTTTGGCATGCTTCCAGACAACTTTGGGAGGAGGGTATCCTTTCACAGAGCAGTTCAGAACCTCTGACTTGCCATAGATCCCATCCTGGTTATTGGGCTGAACCAGAAAACCAGGGGGAACTACAATGAAGAACATATATTTCAGGAAAGGAGATACCAATAGATTGGTTTAGCCAAATGTCCTGGAACAACATTTGGTCAAACAAACATTGTCCTAACCATAAGACCAACCCTAACCAAGTAATCCTGGGCCCGAACAATTTTCTAATTGGTGAAATCTTATCCCACTACATTCCCCATAAACTCTTGCTCACCTGTTACAATAAGCTGTCTCTCTGAACTGACAGTTGCTGCGTCGTTGCTTGCAATACAGGTGTAGTTTCCGTTGTGCTCGAGTGAAACTTTGGAGATCTGAAGGGAACTCATGAACTCCTTGGTTTCGATGGTGACTCCTGATGTTCCCGACACAATCTCCTGCCCATCTTTCCTCCAGGTGATCCGGATTGGCATGTCTCCGGAGGACACCACGCACGCTATGTACATCAGCTTACCAATGGAGGTGGGAGGGAAGTCAAAGGGCTGGATGAGGGGAGGAACTGATGGAAGAAGAGAACAAGCGAGAGATCTTCAGTATCAAAATTCAAACCCTTTATGGTCTGCAATGTAATACTGACCCCAGCACCCTCCAAAAATGCACAAGCACATACACGCTCACACACATCCCACCCCTCCAGCCCATAATAGCTGCTCTAATTAGAGCCCAATTGGCATGGGGAATAATGGCATTGCCATGGAAACAGAGGTGGGGGGCTCCATCGGAGACATCTGGGGGATTTAATCTGGGGCTCGTTAAAATTCAGCTAATTAAATCAGAGACATGACAAGACAAGCAGCACACTATACTGACTTCACACTGGAGTCAGTGTTCGGTTGTACCGGTACACACACTCATGCAAACGCACACACTAGACCTCGCTGTCTTTGTACCAGGAGCTGTAGCCCCTTGTATGGACACACATGGTAAAGTGAAGATGCAAGACCCAACATCAGAGCGACCTCACTTTTATTTCGATTTAACATACTAGAAATAACACCCCCACACATACACACATGCTAAGTACACTGGGTAATTGATGAATGGTTGTAATGCTGCAGAAGGCCTGTAATCCTGTTAATCAGAGGCTATTAGTGGTGTGCTTTCTCTCAGGGTCTTTGTGCCAGCGGATGGGAAAGACCATCCCAACCTTCACCAACCGCCTACAGCTTAAATATACACTCATTCTAATGCAAAACACACTCCGTTTACCAAAATACACTCATTCCGCCACAATACACCACTACACTTTCTGAAGAAATGTGAAAGATGAAGAACTGTACAATGGGCATCCTTTCATTGAAGAAGCATGTTATCAAGAAATGCCAAACCTCAAAAGGAGGTTGGTAATTTGTTGTTTGTTTTATTGGAAATCCTCCAAAAAATCAAGATACCCTGCTGACTAGGCTGAAGTCCAAAAATCCTCTCAGGGCAGTCTCTTCACACCAAATTCAATGTTACTAAATTACATTTAAAATAAAGTTTCACACTAAAACAATTTACACTAAGTCCTTTGCAGTTTTTTTTTCTTCATTCTCTGTGAAGACCTATGAATCATTAAGCATATGAATGAACAATTAAAAATGCATAATGCAAAATGCATAAATACAGTACAATATTTCAGACTTAGTGTGAACACATTGTCCAGTCACATTAGTTTAAACTAAATCTAATGTGTCTCAACAAAGCATAAGTCTTTAAAAAAAGTTTGGATAGCTGGAAAAAGAAAATACCGGTAGATGTTTCAGAACTGGTGTGAAGCTTACAATAAATCCAATCTGACTAATTGATATTAATGCATAATTGATGCACATACAAAAAATTTGGGATGCAACTATCCCTATAATATCCAATATAACAATTACTATAGTAATTATATATATATATATATATATATTATAATAAGATACTCTTTCTCTCTCAATATATATATATATATATACACACATCATATACAGATATTGGTAGATGTGAACATCTGTTACAATGGTAGACGTTGTAAACAGACTGTGTGGTCACAATTATGAATATGGGTCTACTGATAAAAACTTATTGTATTTTATATGTACAATCAGCAGAATAATTGCAACCAAAAGGAAAAAAAAAGTTGATTTAAGATTAGAAAGCATGAAGCTCACGGTGTCAGAATGCCAATCTGTCAGTCAAGTCCGAAGCAAGTCGAAACCCATTGCAACGAAGTCAGATAGTCTGACGGCAGATAAAAATAAACAGTAAAAGAAAATGACTTTCGGGTGATTTGTTACAAAAGTGTGCATCAAATATGCTAAACACGGAAGCTCGAAAGTGTGAGAGTGACGCGCTAAAACATGTCTTCATTGGTTCTCATGTGTCACACGTGCATATTTGAGCTTCCTCTTTTTTCTTTTAATGGCAGTTGGAAAACCCACTTGAAGGTACATATACCATAGATGTGTATACGTAGATGATGCATTAGACCACTCAAGACACGTCGGCACACCCGCCATCTTGGAACTTTCAGCATGTCGTCACTCACAGTAAAGGGGATGATACACAGGGCAACTTTTTGAGCAATGTTGCTGGGCAATGTTGCCGTCAATGGACAACCAGATGAGACACAGGGCCCACGACCGATCTAAATTATCCAGAAAGAAATGTATTGCCCATTTTCAGTGAGAAAGTGGCCAAGCAACAATCGCTCGGCAAGATTGCCCAGCAACATTGCTCAAAAAGTTGCCCTGTGTATCATCACCTTAAGAATCAATTATGCCACAAAATTGCACAGCTTCTGGTTGTGAAACCGCAGACATTTAAATTCCCAAATAAATGGGATAATAATCTTTCACAGGTGAGAATTTGTTAGTTTGTGTTTTTATATGTATTAACTCAATATTACAGGTTTTTACAATTGTACTTTTTAATGTTTTTACTTTTACAATGATAACTTTTTAATGTCGTTACCTGACGCCTTCGTCTTGTATTGTGTTGATATAGCAACATTATCTGCTGAAATCTATTGCAGTAGATAATCATACATGTGTCTAATTATGGTTGCAGACACACAGTCAACTTGCTCTCGTATGTTCATGAACCGGCTTTGGTCGTTCCAATATGGCAGACGGCTTACGTATTGTATACCGGCCCATAGAAACATCCGCTAATAAGGCATCTCTGTTCTGCTAAAAGGTTTGTTGCAAAGTGTAATCATTTTTATGGTGTTTATATTTTTAAAAATATGTACTTAAAAAACGTGCTCTATGTAAAAAACGTGCTTTACAGTAGATAGTGGTTTTGCTTGTATAAATACCCATATTAGCCTTAAGTGACTTGGTGTTTTAGAGAATTAATCTGTTTGGTCTTTACAGAGCTTGTGCCCATTGTGAATTAAATCCAAAGTTAAGATACCTGAATTAATAATAAATAAAAAAAATAGACATATTTGATGATGATTATATCTAAATAGATGTGGAGGATTTTATACTAAATCCAAAATATCTAATCAACACAAAGTTATAGCCTATATATTTAAAATATCACAATTTCCCACACACACACACACAAAAAACTATTTACTGTTCATAATGGGACAATTTTTATTAGTCTCTGACAATAATAGATTATACGGATCATTGTAAAAATGTCAGCCTTGGTATTAAAGAGTTCACACTAAATCTTAAAAAACAAAACAAAAATGTATGACTATTTCGCTTACAATCGTGATGTTAATTTTTTTCACTTAAAAACCTGTAAATAAATAGGTGCTTAATCAAATGTAGATTGCCCTTTTGACTTTTTTTTTAAGGGGCCATAAACGTACCCAAGATAATTGGTAGTAAGCACTAACCTTTGACTGTGACGTAGACAGTCTGGCTGATGGAGAGCTGGGGTTGGATGAGCACACTGCACTGATACGCCCCCTCATCCATGCCCTTCTGCACATCGCTCAACTTCAGAGTGCCATTCTCGTACACCACCTGACGATGGTTGTCTGGCAATGGCACTATATCTTTATACCACTTGATGGAGTAATAGGGGTAACCAATCACACGACAGTTAATAAAAGTGTTGCGACCTGCCACGGCCGTGATGTTCCGCATGGCCCGGATACTTGGAGGACCTGAAAGAGAGAGAAAAGCGAGAGCAAGAAAGAGAGAGAGAGAGAGAGAGAGAGAGAGAGAGAGGAAGAGGAAGAGGAAGGAAGACAAAAAAGAGGGAGAATGTGGCGGATAGAAAAGGGGTAAAAGAAAAGGATTTGAGAAAGAGTGGGAGATGGAAGACCAGGTTTTGCATGGACATTTTGGGTAAAGAAGGGAGAAATGTGGGAGGAAGAAAGCAGAAGAGCAAGTGGTGGAGGGGGAGGAGGGGGGTTAGAATGCCCTTGGTCTTCACAGCACAGATTGTGGTGTAATAGGTGTGTGGATCTAAAATTTCAATGTGGCTTGTACCGTATCCTTGATCAGAGCTTGGCACAAAGGACCATGCATTTATAAATTCAGCAACTGAATGAGGTGTGTTTCTGCAGTTACATTAATATGCCAAGTTAATGGATTTCATGGTAAGGCTATGTGCGGTGTAATCTTAACAATAAAACACTAACCTAATGTGTTTGTGTAGGCAGAGTGAAAATACAACATTACATTTCATAGCAACGTCCCAAAATACCCATTTAAAGGATTGAGGACTGCGAGAGCAGAGGCCTTAGAATTATTTTAGTGAAACTGTGCCATGTTAGCCTGCTAATAGCTAAATCAGTTAAGTTTGATGAGTTAAATACTAAATAGTTACTGAATTTGAAAAGTAATTCTACACTGTTTTGGTGCTTTTTATTGGAACTGTTCAGTAGTAGTCTGAAGTCTGAGGCAGCATTCACACTGACATCGATTTAATCGTTGGAGTTTGCCAAGTCACTGGCTTAAGCCTTAAATAAGCCTTAAATAAGCCTTTTCAAGCTGGTCAGTTTGATTGTTTTGATGGCCAGCTTTAATCAGCAAAAAAAAAAAACACCTTAGGCTTGTTTATGAATTTTCTTTAGCAGGCTGTTGATTGCTAGTATGCGTTCCTGCTTGACTTCAGTTTCATGAAATGGATATCGTGAGCTTCACTCTCTGATAGTCACTGTGCATTTGCATAAAGTTTGCTCAAATTTGTCACACATTTTCTCTCTAATAACCTCAAATCACCAACTATCGCTAAACTTGCTCTGTCGCTGCAAAACACTGTCAGTGTGAATGCCCTTTCATGTGATTAGCATATGCTAACAGCTTCTGGTTCTTGCTAGCAAGACCAGTCATCGCCAAATTTGAAAAGGTTAATAATGACCAGTTCGTGTTTGTTTTGTTTTCTTTGTTTTGGGAAAAAGACATGGCTGACTTTCTTCAGGACTCTGCTCTCAGATCACACACGAGGATGGAGGGGTATACGAACGAATGGATGGTGAAACACTGTGAAGATTTGAATGGCCAATGCCTGAAGATGCAGAAAGAAAAAAGCAGACAAGGTGGCTTAGTTGTAAAAAAAGAGGAACCAAAAGTTCAAGGTACGAAGACGTAGAAGGACATTTTGTTTCCCTCAAAATGGAGGGTGGATCGGCTTATAAATCGTCGATGGGGCATATGGAGATTTTATGCACACAAATATTCTCATCCTCTCTAACAGCCCACTCCTCAACCTCGTATATCTCTCTTCTTCTGTTGCTCTCTCTCCCTTTCTCTCAGCTCAGCGTGCGTTGTGCTTTGAAGTCACCGCTCTGACAAGTCAACCCTGATGTATTATTCAAGAAGACTGTCGCACAGTATCCCTCTTCTCTCTTCTTCACAGTTATTCTCTGGCTGTCTTTCTATTTCTCAATTTTTCTTTTGTTCTCAAACATAATATATGAATGTATGAACTTAGATAAGGATCCAGACAGTAACTGAGCAACTCTGTTGTAATGTTCGCAGGAAGAATGGGCCTTATTGCTTATTGCTCATGGGTGTCTGTGTTTGTTAAATGCTGTGTTGCGAAACTATCATCTCAAAAATAAATGTGTGTGCGTGAGATGGATAAGAGTATGTGGTAAAGTCAATGCTGTCAGTTTTTATGAGCGCACTGCGGTCAGAGAGTATTAGTCAGGCAGTGGTGTTTTAAGACTATATGAGTGTGTCCATGAGCATTGGGATCATTCAGTGTGTGTGTGCACTAACTGTGGCTTCCTGGCACGGGGTCTCATTCTCACTGCAATGATTGTTCTGGCATGTCTCCTTAAAGCAGACAGATATGTCATAACTGAACATTTCAGAGAGAAAGAGAGGAAGAGAGGGTGAATTCAACAGGCCTGTCAACACGACTCAATCTCACTCAGACGGCACGCCCACCGACCGCCCACAGACAGTTCACCAACCGTCTGATGCATATTATGCACAAAACTGTCTCGATCTGGCAAACCTAATCTGATTGGCTGGGTTAACGCAACTTCCGAGAGTATGACGCACTGGGGTTTACTTGTCTGCCTGGACACAAAGTCTTTGTTTACAAGGTATTGAGTTTACAAAACAAGCACAACTGAGATGAAATAATTACTGGAATTGTCAGGTGAGTGGCATCAGATCTTTAAAAACATATTTGTTTCAGAGCTGAGGCCTGTTATTTCTCTCTTCCAAATCTACCAAAAAGTATCAGGTAAAAGATATTTTATGATATATGAAAATCAGGCTGTATGAGATAGACGTATAGTCTTTATAATGGCACGCTCTGTATAAGAGTCCCATATCACGTAATTTTCACTTTTGAATTTTTATTTCATTTTCACTTTTAAAAATGTTTTATGGAGATTTGTCTACTGACAGTTTTTTTGTTTTGTTTTGAAAGACGTTTCTTCACATCCCTCACAGCCTTGTTTGATATCCGTCAAAAATTAAGTATGGCGTTACCCTGATTATGGTCAATTAAAATCCCAATCCCGATCTGTCACTACCTCTGTTTTTGTCCACACTAGTCTTTTATTATGATATACTCAAAAAAATTGTCCACTAATCTTATATTATCTCCACTTCTCCACTCGCCTCTACACTCCTCTCCTTCTCCACTGTTCTCTCATCAGGTCTCATCTGGTTGTTTCTCTCCTCTCATCTTGTCTTTGCTCCACTTCTCTCTCATCCTCAGATTTTTTCATCTCCTTTCTATCCTCTTCATTTCCTCTTAAAGTTTTTCTCTTCTTTTCTCCACTTTTGTCCTCTTATCTTTTCTAATCAAAGTATTTTCCCTCGCTTCCATCCTTCTCTACCATTTCAACTCATCTTTTTTCCTCTCAGTCTGGTTTCTTAGCTGACGTGTCTCTTTTCTCTTTGGCGTGATGGCTTCTCCCTGTTGCCAGCTCTTCACTCTGTCCCAGAACAGCCAGGACACCACACGTGTGCCAGCCAGCCGGCGACGCTGAGACAGAGACACCGTGTATGTGTGAAAGAGAGGAACAAAGACTCAGCAGATGGAGAAACGAACAGGAGAAGTGGAAAGATACAGAGAACACAAACAGATGATCTGACAGTAGAAAGAATGCTGTTCAAGATGAGAAAATGCACAGGTGACAGTGCTGCGATGAACAAACAACATAAGACGCTCCACCCACACACATACACCCACCCACCCAACACACACACACACACACACAAAGTGACATTTGAGTTGATCAGAAGCGATGACATCTGGACTTGAGATGAGGTGAAGGAGTTCAGGGGTCAGGGGTCGGGGGTCGGGGAGGTGGCGGGTTATAACCCTAAACGTCTGAGATTGAAAAGTAGACAGGCACCTCTTACGTTTATGCGCGCTTGGTACTCGGCGCTACCGGCCGAGTTGCGTGCGGCGCAGCGGTACACGCCCCCATCGCGGATCTGGGGGTTGGTGACATTCACGTGCGAGACAGTGGAGCCGTCGGAGAGCGTGTACTGGCTGGCCCGGTGCGCCGAGTCCCGCGCTACCGGCTCGTCGTCCAGCGTCCAGGTGATGGTGGGGGGAGGGGCGCCTTTGGCTGCACACATGAGAGAGAAGGGCTCGCCAGGGGCAACCACACGCTCACTGAAAGACGAGACGATCCGTGGGGTGCCGTCTGACAGGAAAAAGAGAGAGCAATAGTTCATAATCTTTGAAAAGCACACTGCTGAAAAATTTCATACGGACAGCTACATTTTTCAAGAGTGATTCAAAAACGGTACATTTTATGTCACTAATGCTGTATTGCACTATGAAACTGTGTACTAACCAGATATGACACTGAAAAAAGCAAGTAAATTTGTTAAAATAATTTTAAACAAAATTTTTGAATATGTTGTCTGAACCTAATTTAAATGTTTTCAATAAATTTAAATTGTTAAATAGTAAAATGCAAGTTTACTTGATCCAGATTTTTTAAAAAATGTTCTCCAGATGCTTGGTTCCTTTCTGTTTCTTTAAATTAAAAAACAAATATATTCTGATAGACTGTAATGCATTTGCATTGTGGAATATTTCATGTTCATTATGGACAGTAAAATAACCTGGAAACTTGTTGTGTCATGCCTGTCTAGGACACAGTTTAACTTGCTTAAAAATAACAGTAGTCTAATTTTGGAGCTTTGATGCAAAAAAATGTATTTAACCAATGCAGAGTTAGAATCTGAACCACAACCTTCAGCGCCATCCCATTATCCACTCACCCTCAAGCAGTATGATGGAGAAGTCCTGTGCGGTCTGACCCTTGCGGGTAGCAAAGCACTGATATGCCCCTGAGTGTCTTTTCTGGGCTGCCGTGATGAAGAGTGTCTCGTTGTGGGCACCCTGGATGGAGAAGTGCTGGTCGGGCACGATGGGTTCTGTGTTGCGGAACCAGGAGACGGTAAAGTGGGGCGAGCCCTGAACAGCACATGAAAGAATCACTGTGCTGCTGATGCCTGTTTTCAGGTTCTTGGGGGATAAAGTGACTCTCAGAGGCTCTGTGGAGAAAGAGAGAGAGAGAGGTGTTTGAGTCTGAGGGAAAAGTTTTGAATAAATATATATTTGTTTAGAGTAAAAGTTAAAATTATGTTGTGCCTTATCAATCCTATGTTTTTGTGACAGATAGATAGATAGATAGATAGATAGATAGATAGATAGATAGATGGAGAGAGCGAGATAAAATGTCAGTGAGCAATAAGGCAGCTGGTGTTATGTGCTGGAGGCCTTTGTGCATGATGGTGTGTGTGTGTGTGTGTATTTGTGTGTGCGTGTATTTGTGTGTGCCTTTCTCTCCTCCTGTCCTGTCAGAATCTGTGTGAGCACACTGGTGTGATGTGCCCACCGGCTAAAAGTCCAAATGTCCACCCCACCTCCCATTCTTTTATTCCCCTCTTCCTTTCACATTAGGACTCCAGCTAATACCATCCCACTGGTCTAAGATCCCTCCCCATGTCTGCTTGAACACACATACACCCGTTTCTGGTAAAACAGGGGTCAGACTGGAGAGCCCACAACAGTCTTCCTGTCCTCTCATATTGCTTTCTCTGAAAGTCACAGAGAAGGTGTGCCAAAGGTGTGCATCAGTGTGCCAAAATCACTTAAACACAAATGTGCTTCTTGCTTACTCTCTGGTATACTTCGTTCGATATCTCTTTCTCCTTATAACACAGTTGCACAGGAGATAAAGGGCATTAGATTGGTTCAATGGCATGGTGTTGAACCTACTTGACCTGGACACTCTCCTTTGAATGAAAGGTTGTGGATATTCCAGGACTTTGTAAGAGATGGACGAACAAATCTCTCCATAAACTGATAGTTTACTCCAGTTAAACAAACATAGTTCTAATCCTACTCTTACTAAGCCTAACCACAGCTCTATCCCCGTGCATAAGTATGACTGTTTAATAGGAATGTTTTTCAAGATCCAACAAATTGATTCAGCAACATGTCCTATATGATGAAACTATGATAAGTGAAAAGGATGATAAGATTTTGCCAAGTATACATGTTGAAAGAACATTCTTGTCAAACGAACATAACCCCTAACCCCAGGCTCATAAGAATGGTGTTGAAGCTCCAACCACAGCCCTATCCCTATGCCTAACCATAAAATCCAAGGACAGGAATGTGGTTCCAGGACCAACAAGGATGTTGATCCAAGAACATATCTAAACATTAAAGGGTAAAGATAGCTTGTAACGTTTGAAAAGCTTGCATTTTTCGCTCGCCAGAAGTATAATGGTGATGTTTTATGTAATTTACTCCTGCCCTACCACTAGTTATTTTTGTCATTCCTCTCTTTCCCTTTATTTCCTATTTTATTTCCTCACCGATGACATTAAGGTGTCCTGTGACCTCTTTGGAGCCGAAGCTGTTGGTGACTTCACAGATGTAGTTTCCGGAGTCTTCCAGGCGGAGATCGCTGATTGTGAGGCCGGTCAGTCGCCGCGTCCAGCGGGAGTCTGCAGGAAGCGGCCTCCCATCCTTCAGCCAGCGGATGGTAGGGTTGGGGTACCCGGAGGCGATGCAGGGCAACTCTATGCTGCGCCCCACTTGTACCTCTCCTGACTGGAAACTGTCCATCACAGAAGGCGGGGATTCAGTGGGGTCTAAGGAAAGAGACAAACAACAAATCAGGTATTTTACATACATACATCTTAAGGGTACAGTAGCAAAACTGCCTGATTAATTCTAATGGTATGAGTAAAGGTAGAAAATGCTCATGTTTAAACAAATTACAACTATTTTTACTGCAAAATCATAAGCGGCCTTGAGGGAAAAAATATACAATTAAAATGTAGAATATAATCCCTTTAAATACCAATGACATAAATTAGAATCTTAATGTTACTTCTCAAAAAATCACATTTAAGACAGTAACAAAACCATTTACGAAAATATGGTTAGAAGACTATGATTGACAAAAATGACAAAGATGTCAATTGCCCAACACACCCACACAAATGCTCATACTCACCCAGCACAGAGAGACGAGCCCCATTGCTCTGCCTGGTTTCTCCGCTGTATTTGTGCTTGGTGATGCAGCGGTATGTAGAGAGGGCGTCCTCTTTCTGAACGTCAGATATGTAGAGGGCCCCATATGATGTCAGGAAAAACCTGTTCCCTGAAGACAGAGAAGAGGTGATATAAACATGTGCACATGAATTTCACTGACCCACAAATGAATAAAAAACACTGAAGCCTTTATGATTCTCAAAAAGTCCATTCAGTACCAACTTTATATGCAAATCTTCAACCACAGGAATTAAATTCAGTCAGTCGCAGATAGAATAACCATCTTTAGCCTTTTACATAAATCCCAACGTTATAATTGGTAAGAACAATTGCTCACTGAGATACAAATCCGTCCAGAAATATGTATCCAGTTACCACATACAAAACCTAACAAGCATTCATGAAATCATTTTTGAAGGATACAACAAGTAATTCATTACAGACTAAGATTCAAATATTTGATGTGTATGTTATTGTAACAGTATATTACTGTCACGTTCATTTCACATCAGTGAGGCCCGACTCCACTCTGATTTATCTATACATCCATGAAGGCCATATTTTACATTGCAGCACTCACACAGAAGCCAGAAGTGGTTGATAAATGTTTCATCTTCCTCTTCAGTCCTTCTTACTCAATTCAGTACATTTTAGCTGTGAATATTTCTGACACAAAAAAAAAAAAAAAACTTTGCAAGTTTAAAAATAAGATGTTTGATGATATGTGTTGATTGTGGTCATTGTGTGTGATTTCATGGTTAGGCAGAATTTTAATGCACACTGTATAGAGATCGGTATCTATATTGTTTCTCAGGGGGCCACAATCCTCAGAAACATCTAAACACCTAAGTTAATAATTGAAACATAACTGAGAAATCCCCTGAGCTATGAAAGAGCAACCTACGAGCCATAAAATGTGTGTGTGTGTGTGTGTAGAGTACAAAAAAAAAGAAGACTTTGTCTGTGTTCTGCTAAACTGCACATCACTGGTCACAATAACAACAGTAAAGTATGTCAGTGTGTGAGAACAGTCAGTCAGTCCCTGTGTGTGTCCTACTTTCTCCAGGCAGGCAAAGCATGTGGATTAGGCCAACTGCTCTGTTATGAGAAAACTAACTGGACTGGAAATGTAAAACTCACAAAACACAAGTCTGACACAAACACATAAATGAACACAATTTAAGACCAAACCTTCAGTTGTAGGTCAACATCTGGAGTCATATCCACACTGTGACTCATTAAAAACATGAAGATGTGTTTGGACTGTATATTTATGCTGAGGTACAATTAGTTGACTATCTTGTTTATCCATTTATATTAGGACAAACTTGTGCATTCAAAACTCACTCAACAAGACACAACGTTCCTACAGAAAGCAGGATTACCCAGTGGGAAGAGCATGTGTATGTGTGAAGGATGGCGATCGATGCGTTTTATGGCTCGAGAGCTTCATCCAACGCAGATTTATGAAAGCGGAGAGGACAGGCTTGACTCGGCAGCCCACACACACACTCCATCACTATAACAAGCAGCTCACACACACACACACACATAGACATGCAGATAGTAGCTACAGACAAACAAAGACAATGGCTGGAAACAAAGATAAATTCAGCGTGTGTCTGTGTGAATGTCATGGCCATGTGATATGGCAATAAAATGAAGTATGTGTGCACAAAACTGTGTGTGTGTGTGTATGGATGTGTGATTATTTGCGTCACAAAAATGTATTGCTGAATGAATATTTGTATGACAGCTAAGCACAAGCATACGTGTGTATAGACGTAACACAGTGTCTGTGTAGGTATTGTTGTCACGCTGAGTGCTAGGCCCAGCAAACTGTAATTTAAGAGTCGGCCCTCGCGCTCCAACCTGCATATTAAGCCTTACAGGATAATATGCACTTGGTGACTTTAACCCCCTACAACATCAGCGCAATGCTGTCACAACATTTCACCCAGAGCGAGAGACCAGGGAGGGAGAGAGAGCGAGAGAAAGAGAGGTAGTCAGTGAGTAATTTTGGTTTAATCGCAGTCACTTGGATCTTTCTCATTGTGAAGACTGGTAAATGAAATATCAGCAACCAGGGATACAAGGTCTCTCTCTCTCTCGCAATTTTTCTTTTTCACTCTGCCTTCATTTTTTTACCCCTTAGCTGTATAATTTGCACAAATTAAGTGAAATATTAAACAGTTATTTCACCCAAAAATTTAAATTCTGTCATCATTTACTTATGTTGTCCAAACCGGTTTCTTCTGAAGAACACAAAAGGAGATATTTTTAGTAAAGTTCACACTGTTCTATTCTATACAAACTGCTCTTTTCTATACAAAAAAAGAGAAAATAAAATGAAAAAAAAAACTTACCATATGATGTGCTATATTTCACTTCACAAACTTTAACTATAGATTTGTGTGATGATCAGTCAACACTGTTTCATGGCAACTATCATAACTATTTAGCATTTAGGCAAACTGGCAGCATATTCATATGAATTCGTACAATCTATTTTGTTCGTTTTTGTACGATCTGTCCCACTGAGGGTTAGGTTTAGGGGTCACACTTCATGCTTGTTTTTTAAAAAAATGTATCGTATTGTATGAAATTGCTACCTTGACAAATAGAGTTCAGATGGGAACAGTCAATATTTGCTTAAATTTTTAGATTTCAGATCAACGTACAACAAATATTTTCTGAAACTATCACCTTCAATTTAGGTTAGGTGTCATCAAGGTTTTAAATGACATGATGGTAAAATCCCTCCATACTCCCTCTATTTTTATTTTCTTCAACTCATTTTCTCCATATCTCTACATCTATTGAGGAGGGAAATGTTGCAAGCTATATTCAAACCCACATATCCCATATGAGCACCACAGTTGCACTAACCACTTAGCTATGGTTTCGACATCTGCTACTTAAAAGAAGTGGATTCCTTTATTTGGGTATTGATTTATGCTTTAAAGAAAATGCATGCACCTGTGTGTATGTCGTGTGTGTGTGTGTGACTGTACATAAGACATTTGTCTTCACACAAGAAGTGACCCGTTGGGTGCAAAATGGAGATTGATGGATTAAAAGAGAGACAGACAGAGTTATGCACATATTAGTCCCACGTCTCCTTGCGATCAGTTCTGTTTGGGAGTGCGGATCAATTCTTGTCTAGTCTTCCTTCGCCTTGAGGTGTGTGTGTATGTGTGTGCATGAAGGATTAGAGGAGGGGGGGGGCATGTAAGGTCTGTCTAAAACAAGGGCTTGAGTGTACCACACACATACACGGTTCTGTGGTAATGCTGGAGTGTGTAGCGTGGGCAGCCTGGGGCATCATGTCAGACCGAAAGAAGAAAAAAAAAAAAGTGGAATTGGATTTATGTGTGGAGCATGGCAACCTTCCAGTTACATCTCACTCTACACAGACTCCCAAAGGCCAGAGAAACACACTCACACACACATAAAGAGAAAAGAGGTTTGTATACATGTTGGAGAATGTGTATTTTTTGTTACGGGATGTCAGGAGGGCAGGAAAACTCTCTCGGTCTCTCAGCACAGTGCAGCTGAGAAAGATCCGGTCTAAAAATAAAACCCTACCGGAAGTAAAGCCGCCATTTTCCTGACATCCTTTTCAAGGTAAAAAGAAACAGAGTACGAGAGGATATGAATAGTAATGTGAAATACACAATAGTGTGGAAAATAGAACAACAACAAAAAGAAAATCGCAACACACGAATGCCAGGGGACTCTGAGGTAGAGGCGGAGAACGACAGAACGACAACAGAAGGCAAAAAGAGGAAGAAGACGCGCACGAGATGAGAGGAAAGAAATACCAAAATATCACAAATAAAAAGAGATCGACAGAGAGAGACAGAAGGAGAATGCATGATGACAGAACGATAGACACATGAAGATGGAGGGAGAGAGAAAAAAAGAGGGGTGTGGGCTGTTGTTGAATTTGCTCTAGGAGCTCCCATGCAAATGATGGCGCCGCTGCAATGCTAACGAGGACCGGGTTTCAAACTGTTCGGCCCATTACTTATTAATGCTCTGCGTCTCTTCCCCCTCCCTCTTTCCCTCTCTCGCTCCACTTTTCCCTCTCTCTCTCTCACTCTCTCTCTCTCTCTCTCACTGTTGCTAGGGCCCCTGCGCTCACGTGACGTGGGTTAGGGGGCGCTGCGGTGGCATGTGCAAAAACATAGCGAGAGAAGGAGGGAGGGATGAAGGGAAGGCTGGCGAGGAGGGGTGTAAACGGTGGGGATGCTAACGTTCGTTCGTTCGTTAAGTCACAAACAGGCTACCAGGGCACGTACGGAGAGCCTGGCACACGGAGAGACAGGCCAGCCAGGGCTCTGATTGGCCGCGGCCGGGACTCAACGTCATTTCGATGCAGAATATGGTTAACGAAGGAGAGCTGACAAAAATCAAGAGAGCTGAGAGAGCTAGAGGGAATCAAAGATTAAAAACAATGTCACCAAGTGAAGGAAGACAGTTGGTGATGGGACAGAGAAGGAAAGATGAAGCAAAAAAAAATTCTACTGTCGACTCTTTTTTTTCTTCCACAGAAACAGTCACGCTCAAAAACGCACTGCACTGCTGATTTTGTAAGAGAGCCTCAACCAAATCTTCCTTGACACGATATGGTGTTTCCAAAGACGACTCTAGTTCCTGCTCGCCTGCCCTTGCCTTACAACAAAGCACGGTTTATACACCTGATGGACCCTAATGCTGGATATATGTCATGTCAAGTGTCAAGTTATAATACAATGGACAGTTCTGAACATGGATGTTGATTGGTCAAACATTGTTAATGTGAAACACCTGCTTGACAGCACCCTTACACCATGTCTTCACCATATTTCTGACATACTCCAAGCTTTTGTGCTACTTTTGACAACAGAACCAATGGATTTGGAACTTTTGAGTATAGACAGCCTTGAGCTGTTGTGCATGGTTTAGACACAGAGTTAGAGGCAAACTATTAACTTTAGTTTACATGTCAGGGACTACTGTAAATCTTCTAGTGGAAGGGTAGCACTTAAAGATTTTTTTTAGATGTGCCCTTATTTTATTTATGTTGTGAGGGGATCATTTTATCAATGCAGTAAGGCATTACAGGTGTGCTACATTATGAATATAGTCATGACCGAAGGGGTTGCAGATGCTCCACTGCATGTCATGCCTAAAGTAGTAGCCTTTATAAGTAAGTAAGTAAGTAAAGCCCTATAGCTCTGACTATATTCACATATAGTGTGCTTAAAGAACTTGCAGTTACATTTAGATAAGGAAGCAGATTTCTTCAACCAATGCACCACACATTTATTGTGCCTTTCCCTTCACCTACTGCTTCCACTTCCCTGCTGTCACTCTTTCCTTCCCACCCACTCTTGTCCAACTTCAGCCTGTGTTCTGTAGTTGCACTGGCTCCCGCTGTTCTCCTCGTCTCCATACTCCAACGTTCTGGCTCACTCTTCTTGAGAACCTCAATTACATCTGTGTGGGTGATCTCTACGGCCATGTTCACACAGATCAGTAGCCGAACACGATCGTCAGTCCTGTATCTGAATCCTTAATACAGTTGTGTTCACACACGGTTTAGGTATTTACAGTTGAGTGATATCAGCATTCTCTAACCAAATGGGGGACCCCTGTTGTGTGGACGGAAACAGACTGAGCAACATTCTTATGTCATAGTCTTATAGAGACATCCGAGTATGTCATTTGAAGGTTTTATATCCAGTCACTGTCTTCCACGAGAGCTACTCCCATCAGTTTTGAAATCTGACCCTGCAGTTGGTTAATTAAGATTTGATTGGACTCTTGTCATGTCATCTGTTTTAAGACTTTGTTGTTTTATGGACGTCGCCACAAATAGAACACTTGACTTCCAATTATTCATATAGTGTTTGAGACATATTGTGAGCTTTTGTTACAGGATATTTTGTGACTCACGTCTGTATGTAAATGCAGTTGTCAATCCCAAACACTGATAGACTGAATGCAGCCTCTCTTTTAAAAACTCTTTCCCTCTATCTAACACATTAGCCATCTGATATAAGTTGTCCCACACTACCTCACAGTATTTGTTCATGCAAGTCTGTCTGCAATTCAAAATGCATAAATAAAATGTTTCTCAAGGGTATTAAATGTGTTTGTGGCAGTTTTAGGGCTGCTGATCTGGATTGTGACTTGAAGACCTCTATGATCTATAGTGGAATATGTACATCTCCGAGAAGTCACCTATAAAATCCTTCTATTTTACTGCACTGATAACATTAAACAACACAAGACCCACTTGTTTTAATGTGAAACACAACAAAGCCTTACTAGATAACATAAAATACTAAGACAGACTTTTGAATTCACTTTCTGAGAATCAGAAAGGTCAAAATGTCAAATAAAGAGCCAGATGTCCCCCATGTAATCCATGCATGCATGTTAGTATTCATCCGAGTGCCTGCTCCGTCCTGGTTCGTCCTAATGACAGGACACGGGGGGCAGGCATAAAACATTGCTGAGTGTGGAGAGTTCAACTATAAACATGTGTTCTTTTGGCCACAACATGTGTGTGCGAGAGTGTGTGTGTGTGTACGATCAAAATTCCGCCATCATTGCATCGCCAAGGTCAGAGCGGAGTCACCCCGATAAACCTAATTTGCTTTTGATATCAATGCTGTTCACACATACATAATTACACATGCATACACACATACACTGGCACAAAAGGAGTGTAAATAATCGTGTATGACTGGCTAGGGGTGGGGTTACACTATCTAATTGCATTTTGATAACTTACAAACTGCTATGTAACCTTCAAATCTGTCTTCAGCCTGATTCATGAAGAATAAAGGCTTGAATTAGGGGAAACAGGAGATGGTCAGGGTAACTTCACAGAGATGAGCCATGTGAGGAGAGATTATTTATATAGTGTCAAATAATTTCAGCACCACGGACAGCATCAATACACAATCACAACTTCAGAACTGCTGTTAGTGTATCTACACAGCTGCTCCATTTCAGCACCTTGGACAGTTTCAGAAAGTTCGGCTGTCCACAACACAAGCCTTTTTACATAGAAACAACAGAACGGAGGTATACGCCAACAAAATACAACACCGCACAAATCCTACCCTCACAATGCCACATCATGTTACACCAGGCCATGGAGATGCCCAAAGGGTCGCTGTGGATACGCACAGAACAAATTAAATAGTAATGTGACATATGGTGCACGGCCGCAAAACCCAGCCCAGCAACAGTGACACAAACATTTACTAACTGAGGAGGAAAAAAACAGCTACCTGCTAAGTCATAAAGCAAGAGGAAAGAGGGAAATGGAGGTGGGATCTGTGATGCTATATCTGCCTTCCATCCATTCATCTATCTATCTATCTAAAACATAAAATTACCACACACTGCAGTGTAGCCATGCACATTAATGAACATTTGCCCAGAATGTGGTGTGTGTGTCTGTGTGTGTGTTGTTGAGGAAGTAATTAAGATTGAACTGCAATAAAACACCCATCCTGATAAATCTTAAGGCCTGTATTAACTGAAGTATCTGACTGGAGCATGAATGGGAATGAACAGAGCTCCGGCAGAATCAATACCCCCCTCTCTCTCACTTTCTTCTGCTCCACCTCTCACCGCCACCATCATTTCTTTTCTTCTGCTTTCTCTTGGCCGCAAAAGAATTACTCAGCGCCTGACAATAGGACATCTACACCCTCCGACAATAGCCACTCATTCCTTCAGTGGCCCTCCCTTTCACTATCTACACTTATGAATGATATCTCTCCTTCATTTCAGCTCTATTCACATTCAAAGCAGAGAGAACAAGCAGCCTGAAGTGTCTTGTAATAATAGAAGCATAGTTTGATAAAAGACGCCTGACACCTTGCAGGCTCTCAATGACAATGTAAACGTTGTGTCTGAGATGCTTGATGCAAGGTTGTGAGGATGTTTGTCATATCTAAAGGCCAGCTCATGAAGCTACAGCATTACCAGTCTCCACCTCCCTATGAGGTTGGAGGTCGCAACTGTGTATGGTTCCAAGAAGAACATCTTACTGCTCAAGAAACGTACCTGTATGGGAGATTTCAGATTCTTAAAGGACAATTTCACCCCAATATTTAAGTCCTATAATTTACTCACCCCCATGTCATTTCAAATCTGCATAATTTTCTTAAAGTTTAAACATATTAGGAAAGACAGAATAATTTTTTGGGGGTGAACTTTCCATTTAAGTTTCAACTGAAGAAAAAGTTTCCATTTACCTTCCACAATATTATTAAAGTGATTTCAGTGATTCTTCATTCTACAGGTAGAGTTTGGGTCTTCTCTTATTTTCTCTTTTTTCCAAACCCTCCTCATTTCCAACAGTCGTCCACCTCTTGACCCTCTTCACTTCACTATATTATTTTCCACCACACCCTTCTTACATTCCCTCCCCTCTATCTCTCTCTCTGTCTTTCTCTATGCAATGGTTGGAGGAGAGTGGGTTTGTGGAGGACTAATATGCTCATTAAAAAGGCATGCTTCACCGTCAAATGCCAGCTGCCGCTCTTTTCCCTCCTCCTTCTATCCCTCTCTCTCTCTCTTAGTTTCCTACAGTGGGAAATTGTGAAACCCATGTTTCCTCAACCACCGCTTATGTCTGAAAATAATAAGTCAACACACACACACACACACACACACACACTTAGAATGTATATGTCTATTCATTCTCTCTCTCTGCCTGTGCTGGTTAAAGCCTCTCCCATTCTCAGCAGCCTAATTATAATAAATATTCAAGGGGTGCAATGTGAAAGAAAGGAGCAAAAAAGGAAGGGGAAGGACAACAAGAGAGGCCTTAACAGGAACACCACCACTGGAGGAAGTAAATGCCAAAAAACTAGGAAAAAAGACGGAGAAAGTGGGATTTTTTATTTTTTTTATGTGCTAAATTTTATTATCCATCCCTGTAGGTTGCTCTTCTATATAGGTCTCAGTTAGAGGTCTCCTAATATTTTGAGCACAATATTTTGAGCACCCCCTACATAAACTTCTCCTTTTCCTCCCCATTTAATGTCATTATTGTCTTGGAGAAACCATTGAGATATTAAAGAGATCTTGTGTCATTCTTCTTCCATGCTGGCATGTCTTCAAACACACACGTAAAAGCGGTTGACAACATCCAAACACATTTGCAGTCCTTTTGTGAGTCTCCTCGTTTAATAATTAAGGCTCATTGATAATTGATACGGACATGGGCCTTAAGAAGCAGAAATAAGGAATTCATATCTAATGAACATCACCAAAGAGAACTAACACTAACAAACATGAGCAGATTATCTGCAGTCTGGAGGAAAAAACGAGCAAACCAGGCAAAAGCAAAAACGTATCTGTGTTTGCTGTTAAATATCTTGCCAGAAAATCAATTATTAATAAACTAACCAGGCCTGTTGCACTCAAGAAGAGATGAAGCTGTAAGGTGCATGTGTGTAACAGACAATGATTGATGTAGGAATTGTCGGTGAGGTTGACTTAAATCTGTAGGCTGAATGTGCACAATACAAGGCATAAACACACGCACATACACACTGGCCATTCCCACACAAATCAATACAGAGTCTCGCCAAGGAAAGTTTGGCCTGGCTGTGACTCCTACACTGAGGCAAGAGCGCCAAAACATCACTCACGGAGAACTGCACTGCTTCTTCCTTAGGTTTGTGATTACGTTTGCTGAATTTTTTTTCCTTTTCATTTAAGATTTAAAAGATGTTTTAAATTGAGTTTAACATCTAAACAGGCTTATGACTGCTTTTTCACATTTGCTTATGTGCAGTCTTCCACAAACACCAGCCTAAAAAGCATTCAGACACTTAAATCACACATAAATAATAAAAAAAATGACATGCATTTTAGTGGATGCATGAAGTCACCTCACCTCAAATTTACACAGATGTCTTTGAAGAGCACAGTTTGTGATATTAACATTAACAATAAAACATGTTCCACAAAGTCTGACAAGTTTTGAAGGATATAATAATAATAATAATATAATAAAAATATTTTGAAAGCTAACAACTTAATTTTGTGATTTTTATTTCTTTATTTTTTATTTGAAAAGTCTGTCCAAATACTTTAAAATACCGTAAAAAAAAAAAACAGTTTGTTAAAATTAATGCCACTAGCTTTGGTATTTTTTTATAAAGTATATTTTTTTTAATTCTAAAATAACGACATTGGTACATTATTATGAATCCTAACCATTTTGATGAAGGCACAACAATTTAATTAAATAAAAATAAAGCACCTAAAATGTATATTATTCACTACAGGAAATTCCATGACTTTTCAGACTCCCACATATTTCCAGGTTTTTCATGCCTGTGAGAACACTGGCCACAACTTTTCAGGGGCCAATGTATCAAAAGATAGTAAAGGAAAGACAGAAACAAATAAAAAAGAGAAAGGTAGTTTATGTGTTAGGCACTCAGGCGACAGATGTTGAAGTGTGGCACTTGGTGTCCCCTCAGCTAAGGCTCAGGGGCCAAGAGATTGCACATGACACAGAGAGAGAGAAAGAGCAGAACAGTCTGCGTGTGTGTGTGTGTGTGTGTGTGTGTGTGTGTGAGAGAGAGAGAGAGAGTCAGTGTGGCAGAATCCAGTCTGCATCACTGTCTCTTCTGCATCGATGCCTCATGCTCTGCCCCAATTTAGCCAATGCCACTATAATCAGTAAACAGCATACAACACAGGGGGAGGGGATAGAGAGAACACAAGAAAGATAAAGAAAGAGTGAAAGAATTAAAGGAAAGAAAGGGGAGCTATAAATCACAACTTTATATATTCATGTAACTACTTCATAACTACTTCAATATGCAGAAGAGTTTTTCTTGACAGTGACTCCATGGGGAATTATCTTAAATTTTTTATTTATTTAATTATTTATTTATGGATGAAGACTTATCCATACCTTATACCCAAACACTCTGCTAAATACATTTAAAATAACAGTGATAGCAGATTCGTGATTCAAGTTCGATCCATCATCCAAAAATGTTCTCCTTTTGTTTTCAATAGAGTAAAGAAAGCCAAATAAGTTTAGAGATTGAGTAAATTATTAGAGAAACTTATTGTTAAAGGCCAATCATATTTACTTGCAGTTTGGCTAAAGCTTCTGCTGAGGAAAACAGCAACAGAAGATGATGAAGAGAAAGATGGAGAAAGAAGTCATGTGGAAAATAAAAATAAAAGCACTGACATTCAGGTAAAAGTCTCTCTACAGCTATATTTAGCTTTATGCAAAGGTAACGACTGTGAGGGAATTTTGGTACATTGTTATTTTGTTCCAGCGCTTACATTATTTTAAGATTTGTTTTATTTATTTACCTTATATTTTAAAATATATTTAAAAATACATAGAAAAGTCATTTTTAACTTTATACAGTTTTACTGTATTATTAATCAAATAAATGCAGCCTTGGTGAGCATGAGAGACTTTTAAAACATGAAAAATAATACCAAACCCAAACTTTTAAACAGTAGTGTACAAAAATCCACGTTACTTTTCCATGGAAAACTGTAAAATATATAGTTCATCAGCCATTATACAAAAAATATATGAACACTTAAAGGACAAGTTCGGTATTTTACACTTAAAGCCCTGTTTTAAGATCGTTTCTGAGAAATTAAACGATTCAGAAACGATCTTAAAACAAGGCTTTAAGTGTAAAATACCAAACTTGTCCTTTAATGTCTAAATTGACCATCCAATCAAGTATTCCACAGTGCTGATGGTTTGTATAATACAAATAAATAATAAAACATTTATTATTATTATTATTTAGGACAGAAAGTGTACAAAATAGCAGTCAACATAAAAATGTACTCTAAGAAACCTGAATACTAGACCAACAGGCAAATTACCATGACCCTGGTGGCAAGAAACAGAGAGAAGAAGAGATTTGAGGAGGGGAGATGGAGGAGTGGGGGGAAGAGGAAAGAGATGAGATGAGGAAAATGTAATGGGGGATGGAGAAAGGGGTGACTTTATAATTTATGAGCCATGCACCATGTGCCTGGTGACATCTGCTATGGCACAGCTAATGTGTGTCCTCCATCCCTTTACTGGGATGCAAACATACTCAGCCACCACACACACTTTTACATACACTATAAATACAAAAATCACTTGCTCTACAAGAAGCAAAATGCGTAGCATTCAAAATGCATAGACTATCCATTTAAACATCAGTTCATGTGCACCACAGCAAACACATGACCGTCCAAGAACAGCTAAGTGCATTCACTTGAGAAGAACAATGCCATTGGAAAACATGCAGCTGGATTGTTTCCAGTGATGCGTGTTCATGTTTTGGGATTCAAAAAACAAAAAACCAGACCTGAATTCTTGAGAGAAAGATCCAAAAACAAATTCCAACCATCTACTATCTATATGCCAATTATCAATTACTGACAGAGTTTGTTAACATTAGTTAACATGAACTAGTAATCTTAATGTTTTAAAAATTAACATATATGTTCAAACATATGTGGCTGAATTTAACCAATCTTTCCACTTGCAATGGTGTAGCATTTCAGTTGACTGAGTGGAGCAGGTAGTCCAAGCTGCTGTGATTGAGTGGACTAATTTGCATATTCATGATTCCACGTATACTAAATGAAGAAAGGGTGTAGAGTTACATTCAAGCTATTTTAAGGCATGAATAATTTTTTTTTCCACAGGAACAAAAAAAAAAAAAAAACTTTTAAATATGTAATTTGGATTATCAAGGATGGATATCAAAGATGATTATTAAGGGATAAAAGTATTGACCGAATGGGGACTTTGATGTTAATGTCCACACTTAAACCCAACCATCAATGGGTCGTTCGAAAACATACGAATGAGATCGTACAACCAATTAGCAAAAACGTAAAATAGTTACGAATTGCCCTGATAATGTGTTGGTCCTTTAACCTTCTGTTTGAGCATTTATTTATTTTAAAATTTCTGCTGAGATTGCGAAAAAAACAACACTTAACTAAATCCACAATTTTGAGAACAGAAGTTGAGTTGCGATGAGCACATTGATAGTTGTGTCTGTTAAGCAGCTGAGTGTTGATGGTTTGCATGTGAGCCCCTTTCAAGCGTTCACGGCCTGTCTGATGATGCGTTTCTCTGGCAACACCATGTCGCATAACAGCCCTAATCAAAAATCCTTTCAGAACTGGAGGCCAATCTCCTTTTTATGCACTGATTACAACATTTCTGCCTTAGCAGGTGAGAGCTGTGAATAGGCATAAATTAGAGGAAACCTAACTATAACTACGAGTGTAGTGTAACACATCTCTCTTGATCACCGTACTGTCAGAACACAAGTAAAGCCATACTATCGGTATCAGTTTTTTGAGCTTTTTCTTAAAGCATTCTGTTATTTCAGAGCCAGATTGAAGACAGAACTGGGATGGTGTACTATGAGGTCTGTTGTGAGATGCTGGTGTGAGACAAGCTAAAATGGCATCCGTGATACAGCATATGCTTGAACCAAAAGACTGCGATTTTGCCAAGTAGGATGCGTTTCTGGATCAACATCAACCAATTAGATATTAGGGTTTTGTTGAGGGATATGGATAGCCTTTGGGCTCGGGTTGGTGCATGAACAACATTTTTATCAACTATATTTACACCAAAATTGCAGGGTTTTTTTTCCACCATGATTTTTACCCCCCCTGGAACGCGATTATTATTGTGCTAGTTTTGGTCGAGATTGGGTAATCTCGTAATTAAAACAAGATTAAAAGTTTATATTTGAGTAAATATTCCATTCACTGGCACTGTACACTGACACATAATTTCATGAGCTGCCTCATTTTCCTCTAATTTAATAGTTATAAATTGTTTGGACTGACATGGCTGATTTTTCATTCACATGAATGTCGACCCAGGAACATGTCCTAATTGTCAAAATCATAGTCACTGATTGAGTTTAGAATTCTAACAATGGAGAATGGATGGACAATGAACAGTTGGAGGTGAGGTCAGGTGATGCAGCAGGGGATGAAGGAAAGAAAGATTGCAGTGGATCTGAACATGGATGATATTCATCAGAGTGACAGGCGTGGAAAAAAGGCGGGAGAGATGGAGGGAGGGGAGGCAGTGGGAATATCTCCATCTCCATATGCCACTCCTTCTTTATGAGGTTTCTCTCCTTGGACATATTGGATTTTTCTCTCGCATTCTTCCTCACGGTTGTTTGGGTTCAGGCACTTCCAGCATTCATCACATTTGTCAACAGATAATCATTACCAGAGCACCGGGACCTCTAGTGAAGGGCAAGATTTCTGACCTATCTACACTCTAGCATTCTGAGGACCCACGAGTTTAGTGTGCCAACATAAAAATAGAATAAAGACAGAGGAGAAGTGATGAAAGGGAGAAGAAGCTACACTTTAAAACATTCTTAAAAGAAGATAATAATGCTGAAAAGGACATGCACTTCAAAATTCTAACAACTTTCAGGAACACAAATTATGTATCTCAATACAGCTTTTCTATTACGACATACTCTGACATTCTAAGTCAAACCATTAAGCAGACCAGGTAAGCATGATTGAATGTCTTTTTTTTAGGCTTACACCAGGGTTATTATATAGTTAACTAAAACAAAATCTATGTAAAAAAATGTGTTAATTGAAATAAAACTAAAATAACGTAAAATATAAATAACTAAGTTTAAGTTTAAGGAGTAAAATTAATAACTGGAAATAAAAATAAATAAATAAATAAAACTGCCCCCCTGTTTTTAAACTTGGGAAACTCTGTGGGTGAATTGCGGTGTCAAGGCTATAGCCGGCAGTGTAAAATTATACAGTACTAAACATTACAGCGAGTTGTTTAGCAAAAGAGCCAATCATAAACTGCCTCAGTGCTTATCTCATTAAATATTCATGTGTTTTGTAAAGTTGGTTGGACAGAAACTTTCACATGCTGTTTAGTTAGAGCATCTGAGGGAAACAATTAAAAATGTCAAAAAGGGACACCAAACGTGTTAACTGACACCGCTTTAAAAGACTTAATACAGTCAGAGTGGATTTATGTGCAGTTATTAAAGGTGCAGTAAGCGATTTCTAAGAAACGTTGTTGATATTTGAAATCAATCCCAAAAAAAACACACTCCTCCCTTCATTGCTCCGCCCCCAACATGCTCAAACATGCAATGCAAGAGTGGATGTCTCTTTATCATAGCTGAAGCAAAGCAAAATAACGTTTTGCAAAAAATAAAGTGGAGATGGCGAACAAATGAAACGGACGAACAAAAAACATACAGTACACATGAGTAGGCAATACAAGCAAGAGCTTGTTGTTAGTCGCCATCAGCACACCAGCCCCAGACAAACAATGACACTCAAAACTGTCTTGTAAGCTAACATTACAACAACAGCATCTTGGTTCTGTGAAATATAGCAAAACCAATGTTATTCATGCATGGAGCAGAAACAACGCAACCTCTGCGTCCATTTTCAGGGCTTCCCGCTTCTGTCTCTCCAGCACTGGAAAGCTTTTCTAATATTAATGTGTATTCTAATAACACATAACCCTTCTTTTTCCAGTGATAGTCTCTCTTTTCTCTTTTGTAATGTCTCTCAGCCATCTCTCTTTCAACAGTCTTTCTTCAAATCTACCTCTTGCTCTCTCTCTCTCCTCCCCCACCATGAGTGGACACACCCCCTACTGCTGATTGGTTTCCGATTGTGGCGCTCGGCCTGATCTATTTTCAACAGTGTTTCTCAGAAAGTGCTTACTGCACCTTTAAGTAAGCTGTATTCACCCAGTCAATATACTGACCTCATAAATATGAAGATGAGAACTTCAATCCAGGGTTAACAATGTACAGACAATGAAATCTCAAAATGTGGCAACCCAAGGTAAAATATGAGCAAGTTTATGTTTACAATTTCAAGTTGGCATGTAACAGAATTTGCAATAGTCTTTTCTTGAAGACTAGTTTCCTGAAAAGGTTTCCTGAACAAGACAAAATGTAGGGCAGGACTTGATTTTGTCCATGGGGAATTGATTGGATAGTTGTGGTTTGCTATTGGTCGATTTCATATGAGTGACTGGAGTCCCGCCCTCGCGCCTGTAAACACATCAGAGAAGAGAAGAGATGCCACTGCAAGAGGGAGGGGAAGTTAATTTGATTAAAGATTACGAGCCCATTAATTTAAAAAAACGAATGAAAGAACTGTCAATTAATGTTTTCATGATGACTTCAATTAATAAAAAATTCAATTAACAAGTATGAAATGCTCAAGTTTGCAGATTATGAGACATTTATCCATAAATGAACTCAACTTGGAAACTGTTGTCTTCATTTTTTAAGTTCTACATATACGGAACAATTTTGTTTTACAGTGAGAAGTGTAGAGAGAAAGAAAGAAGGTATAAGAGGGAAATAAATAGGCATAGGCTAGAAGAAGCGAAAGAATTTGACAGAGCAGTGACGAGACGAGGAGAGGGGAGCACTGTGTGTGTGTGTGTGTGTGTGTGTGTGTGTGTGTGTGGATTCATATCCCCCGGCTCTAGCACACATTAGCTGCATTAAGTGAGCTGACAGGTCCATCCCCATTACCCGCGCTGGTGGCACACACTGCACACAGCGGCCTGACAACTACACACATACACACACAGACACATGCAGCCGCCCAGCACACGGCGGCCTGTCTCAGCCTGACAACTGCACCACGTGGGACGTGCTCACACACACCAAACATATACTTTCTTTTTCTCCGAAGAATAAGATCCTCCGCAAAGAATTCTCCCTCATGAAAACCAGTCTTAATTATAATGCATGCATTACACTCAAAAGTATTGAAAAAGAACATTTACATTAATTTGGCAGAAGAAACTTGCGATAAATTCAAGCTTTATGTTTTTCAAGCCTGTAACCTTGATGTTGAACCAGAGGAGCTAAGCAAGAATAGACATAATGCACAGTATACACAGTATGCAGAGATAAAAGTTGAGTGCCAATGTGGTATTGAGTACGTATGTATCATGTCTTCTAGCTGCATTATTGATTGGTTGTGTTGTCTTGAGGTTCAGGGTTAAAGACCTTCTGCTGCCCGCATTGTTTAATTATTCACCCTGCCCAACGACTGTCTACCAAACCACACACACACACACACACACACAGAGAAGACATTAGATACAGGACACAACGCGATGCACACACAACTCTTGATCGGGACGTATGTCTTGGACCAAACACATGGAAACACCATGATTAAACAATATTATACCATGGTCTCTCTGAATACTCAATTCTGATTGGATGGAAGGTGTGCAATAAAACTGTTTAATGCACAGGTAGATCCAAGTCAGCAATGAGGGGGTAACATTGCTGTTTTTGAAGGAAATAAACACACAGCTTCTTTGTTTGTAGTGAGAGACGCCACACAGACGCAGGTAATTCAAGCACGCTTTTCACATTTCTCTTCCTCTCTCTAGATAATTAAAATAAACGCTATAAATTAATTAATTCAAATAAAAGTGATCTTACCACACTGCATCATGTACAATGGTACAATGTATTTTGGACATAAAACCACTTTTTTTGACAGGTACTATGGGTTTTTGACATTAATATGAAAGGTTTTTAGATATGTACCAAGGTAATATCACAGAATATAAATATACAAAACCATTCAGTACCATGGTACATAGAAATACCAGGCTATGTTTGGACGTGTAGCAAGATTTTTTAAACAAGTACCATGGTAATATGGATGTTTGTGGACATACACCATGGTAATATGAAGGTTTTTGGAGATGTATCATGGTAATACAAAGACAAATGGATATACAAACCATTCAGTACGACGGTATGTATCAATGCTGTACCTTGGTTTTTGGCAATACCATGTTTCTTTTGGATATGTACCATGCTATTTCCATGAAACTGTAATCATCCAATACCTATGTTCATATTGAGTATCATCTTACCAAATAATATCATCACTGTACCATGGTAAGGCCACAGCAGCACTTTCAGACTGTAAGTGTCTGAATCGCTGCTGGCCACTTCATTTCTCTAAGCCTCATCTGGTGACAACATCCAGGCTAGTTTCTTAACACGCTAAGCTGCCAAAGAGCAGCAGCTAAGCTCTCATTTAGCCTGGCCTTCTGACACTCCCAGTCCATTCAGCACTTAGCCCTAATGTTAGCCTCTGCGCTAATGCCACTAACTACGCCGGCCAGACCAGTGGTTATTCAGAAACATACAGACAGAGATAGAGAGCGGCTGCTGACCCTTTGTGTCTTTCCTTGTCTATCTGCCCTAACATCACGACAAGGATTATGGTCTCAATCTCGCTTTTCTGTCATCCTGCTCTGAGCAAAAAAGCTGCACATAAAGAAAGAAAAAGAAAGGAAGGAGGGGAGGGAGGGATGGATGGACTGGGGGATTGTTGTTCGGGGTTAGTAAAGACGTTTTTCCTCAAATGCGATTTCTCTCCTCCGCTGACTGTAATCTCCCTGGGCAAATCCGTCTTTAGCCAAACAAAGCTAAAACAGAGGAGAAAAGGAAAAGCCATCTTTATCCAAATCCAATTGCTGCTGGAAGAAGGAGAACGAGTAAAGGAGGAGAAGAAGATCTTGTAATTTGTCTGAGGGATTACAAGAAGAGCTGACAGAACCTCTGAGTGTGTGTGTGGTACATTTGTGCTAGCATGCTAGTTCATGTTGTTGTTGTTCAAATGTTACATAAAGATGCAACTGAGTGTATGTTTTGATTGACAGAGATGAAGTGTGAGGGAGATCTACAGGCCTAGATGGTAACACAGACTGTTTTCACATTTTCTGCACTGATTTTGCGAGGAAATTAAGTGCAAAAATACCCAAATAAATAGAAATGAATTAATCCAACTTTATCACAAATCAAATTTAACACAATCAAAATTAGAATCAATGAATCTGGATCAACTCAAATTTAATCGAATCAATAAGCTTGTGAATTTAAATTACATTTATTAAGGAAATCTGTATCTATACCCAGTTTTATTTAACATTTACATATTAGTACATTTTGTAGATCATGGAAGTTTGCTGCATCCTCTACAACCCAGCAATCAGAACCAGAATGCAAGACTGAATTGGGGCATTGAATTCAATCAAAGAAGCGAATCAAATGGGATCTAATCAAATCAAGTCAATAACTTATGAATTGAAATTAAACTGAATCAGGAAATCTGTTTCGATGCCCAGCCCTATTTAAAAGTGAGTTTTTTTTGTACATTTTGTAGATCATGGAAGTTCACTGGCATCGCTGCATTCTCTACAACCTAGCAATGAATTTAATCAAAATCCAAAATCAGAAAAGTATAATATAATTTCACATAATTTATTTTGTGAATTAGGTGACAAAACAATGCAGATAGCATGTTTCAAATAAACAATGTTATCAGCGGGTGCAATATATTCTTAGTGAAATTGAGTGTTGTTTGTTCCTCTGTGTCACTGGAAACCCTGTACACTTCACGATGACTAGTGACAATGTATTTACCCAGAGGTCATGGTCCTTGTTGACATTTCGTGTCCTGTTTGACCCTCTAACCCGGCCAAATTGTAGCATGCAACTGAGAGCGAGGCGACAGAGGAGAGACATACCATTTCTCATCCCTCTCTCTCTCTCTCTCTCTCTCTCTGCCCTGGACGTAACAGCCTATGACAGCCCCAATTAGGCAGTGTGGCAGCAGCCACTACCAGGCACATATCCACACAGACAGAGAGAGAGACAGTGGCGGGGGGAAGGGAGGTGCAAGGCTGGTGGCTAAAGTTTATGTGCCATCCTTTGATTTGATGTGAGAGAGCACACACACACAGGACAGGGGTAAGAGAAATAGACAGAGGTCCAGATCTGTGTCATTGTGATGTGCCATCAGGGTCTGCGTGTTTGTTTCTGAGTGACAGTGATCCAGTGGAGTCTGTCTCATGCTGCCTGCAGCCATCCGCTCATACTGTACTTCACACTCTCACGGAGCATATGCTTATCACGCATAGCGATGAACATATTCTACGCAAGTATGCAAATTTATTTTGTAAATACAGCAACATTTACAGTGCATTTCCGTTATATGGAAACACACAACTTTGACATTTTAACTTATTTTGGGTTCCTCAAGACATTTGAGACAATTAAATGTAAGACATGGTATGCAGAAGGTACAACTCGACTGTGAACGGATGATTTCTTTTCACGGTCAATCGGAAGTCGCAAAGAAAAGAACAACTTTTTTTTCCATATTGTAACGCATCCAAATGAAACGGACTATTGAAAAAAAGTAGGGTGGGGACTTAGTTCTATTCATCGATTGTTGATTGGATGGAGGCAGATCTGAATACGAGCTTGAGGTCAATTTTAATAAAGGGGCGGGGTTTAAGCTGACAAAATGATTGGAGAAGTCTGGCATACATCACCAGAAAGGTGATTACATTACAAGGTCCAAATTAAAAATAAATAAATAAATATTTACGAGAGCTCTTTTTAAACTGCATTGCACCCACTTGGCTAAAAAATGACTATAGTGCCCCTTGTGGCAATGACAAACATACAACAGAGGTTTGCATTGTGCTATGAATTACAGTCAGACACATTTCAGAATGGACGTGTTTACATTCGTTATTGTGCAAAAGTATATTTAGTGTCTTTCCTTAGTATATTGTCAGTTCTTATGAAAATATAAGATAAAAGTCAAATCCCATACAAGGCACCAAGCCCATGATCAACACGCGCTCAGAGATGGTTGAAAACACACACATGCATACAGGGGGAGGAAGTGTCCCAGATTGAGGAGTGGAGTGCTACAGTAAGCTGATTACTGGCGGTCACCCTGCCTTGCCCTTCCACAATTAGGTCACCCCCACCCCCCTTCATATTCCATATTTCCCCTGATCTCTCCATCTTTCTGGGCCCCTCTTTGCTCCACCCATCTCTCCTTAACTCCAGCACTCCTTCCATCTGTTTTCTCCTTTCCCGTTTCTGGAACATAAAGATCCCAAATCAGAATTTTGGGAAGCTAATATCAGCTAATGATTATATAAAGTATGAAAGTTGGAAATATTCAGTAGTTAATCTACTTTATTTGACTAGATAAAACATGTTGATAAATACAGTTTAAAAAAAAATCTAATTAGGCCTTGTCCACTAATGCGTTTTCATTTGAAAAAGCATATTTTTCTCTGTTTTGGCCTTCCGTCCACACTGAAAAGGCGTTATCATTAACAAAAAAGAAGCTTTTGGAAAATACTCTCCAAAGTGGATAAATTTGAAAAGGGCGTTTTCGCATTGTGGACTGTGAAAACAGAGATATTTGAAAACGATGATGTATGTTTAGTCACGTGACGCATATTGTACCCATAGATATTCATGTTTATACTGATATTGTGCCTGTTATGTGCTATTCACTTTCACACAGTTGCTAAAATATGTTACTTTGCTTATGTTACTTATATACGTTATAAGTTCCTTCATATCACATTCCTTAATTTACAGTAACACACACACAATGGAGTTCTATTAGGCAAGGCGTTGCACCAGGCTGAAAGGTTTTTTTTTTTTTTTTTTTTAAGGTAAAACCAAAATAAGTTCACATGAGACCAGAGCAGTGTTTCTAAACCGGAGGACTGCACCCTCTAGAGAGCCTTAGCACATTTCCAAAAGGGCCGCAGGAATACTTGATTTACAATGATGTATAATGTTTTTTGGTCACTTACTGGTCATTTAATAACCTTGTCTGTGCAAAATAGGAATCCCTCCTATCATGATCATGTAAAGGTTATACATGCAAAGATACCAAAATATACAGATAATGTAACTACCTCCCATCACAAACCTGGGGTGATTTAGACAACTTTACTGCTGAAATAGCAACATTTTTGTAAAGAAGAATTAATATAAGTGCTTTGGCAAATATGAGCTGAATATTCAGCTTGTAAACCCTTTTGGAATGCTTTGCCTGATTTAAATGAACCTGGCACATTCATTGAAATAATATTTTTTTATTATTATTTGAATAAAACCTGTTCATTTAGATTAACATTTAGCACATTCTTTGGTTACCTGACAAAACACTATTTTACAGTTTTGAAATAGTTGTGATCTCTCTGCGAAAGAGGAATTTTTCTCGTTCTTTCTCTATTTTCCTTTTGTGAATTTTGATTGAAAGTAATGCTCAATAATGTAATAGGCTAGATTTAGTATGGACTACAGATTCTTTCCCTGTTATATCCAAAGGGGAGGGGGAAACTGAATTTCAAACCAAAACGACATAAAAATATAATGAATGGGGGAGGGGGATCTGTGTTAAGGTAATAAAAAGTTAAAGTACATTTCAAGCAAAGAGCAAGCAAAACCCCTGCAGCAACAGTTGATATGAAGATACCAGAGAATCCTGTTGAACTCTCTCTCTGAGCTGTACAACACACATAAACACACACGTCCCCAAACGCCGATCCACAACAATACCCTTTAAGTGATTTTCGCTGTTTCAATCTCTTAGTTCACTCGTCTACCTTTAGTTGAAGGATAGAATAAATTGAATGAATAAGAGAGGGAGAGAAAGAATGGAAGAGCTCACATCAGCACTTAAAGGAATAATGCATTATTGATGACAAGACAAAGCGAAACATTTATTTATCATCCCGGACACAGTCCTGAGAGAGAGAGAGAGAGAGAGAGAGAGAGAGAGAGAGAGAGAGAGAGAGAGAGAGAGAGAGAGAGAGAGAGAGAGAGAGAGAGAGAGATGGGGGAATCAAAGAGCCGAGAGTCATATAGTTCAAAATCAAGTTCAACCCCCTGCCAGGCTCAGAGCTGATCTGCGGTAAAGAGAAGGTCATGGATAAGCCCAGAGAGACCATATAAAGAGCACTTACTGCAATCCCATAACCCCATGCTCCCCCCATGCCATGTTGGCTGTTATTACAAGTTTCGTGAATGCCCCATAATTCTATACCTGAAACATACTCTATACGTCATCGCAGGAGCAAATGCTACGAAAGCGCAGTTCCTTTGTACAGATATACATTTTTGCATTATTGTTTGCACTAACAAACCTCAGCATAATCGTTTGTGTTATTATTTAGGTAGTTAGTGATAAACTTGTTAACTAAATTGAACTAACTTGCTCATCAAGTTTCTTGTAAACTACAGCTCCACAATGAGAGTAGAAAGAGGAATGTAACAACAGACAGTTAAACCGATAGTTCACCCTCATGTCGTTCCAAAAGTTGGTCATCTTTCTCCTGCCGAACACAAAAAATTAAGTTTTTTTTTTCTTCATACAATGAAAGTCAATAGGGTCCAATGTTGTTTGAACCCCAATGACTTTCAAAATATCTGATTATGTGTTCCATAAAAGAAAGAATGTCAAACAAGATGTTTGTAAGGACACGAGGATGAGAAAATCATGACAGAATTAAAAAAATGTGCGTGAACCCTCCCTTTAATTAATGCTAATATCGCTATAGTGCCCCATGTGATTTGTTGCATAATTATGTTCTGATTTGTCCAAACACAACAACAAATGAAATCAAGCAGCTACAAGTATCTGTAATCACAAATCTGCATACGTGTATCACAAGGACATTGAAAAAAAAAGAAGAAGCAAAAAACATGTGTAACTTTGGCTGAAAGGAACTTTGACATCTGTTGACCACAGACAATTAAAGATGCTTGGTTTTACAGGCCGTCTCAAATGCTGCACTTTTTACTTGGAGTCTTGCGATGGTCGTCGCGTGTCTGGGAAGTTCACAAAACCATATGGTGTTCTATTTCTTAGGTTCAAGAAAAGTACAGCAAAGTTTGCTAAACTGATGCAGACTCCACAGTGGACTTCCTCATCTATACAACATGTGGTCATATTAGCAAAATTCGGCAACATTTCACTGACAAAAAAGGTCCATTGTTTATTGTCAATAGTGTAGCAATATATGAATGAAGCACAGCTCACACAGAAGTCACTTTTATCCAAGCAGCTTTGTGTTGCTCAACGTGAAATCGACAAGGGGAAATTTTTTGCCTTCACCTGAAATACCCAATCGTGTGGATTCCTCATAAAATGACTATTAAGGACAGCGCTATACTCTTTCCACACCCTCAAAACAGATCTTACACCAATCCATCAAACGCTCCACCAGAGCTTCCTTTATCATGTGTGAGATTGAACAGTAAACAGTTAGAGATTAACTCCGGTCACCTCTGAGACAAACGCTGTACCACAAGCCGTTTCTGTGGCGATTTGCTGTTTGGCTTCAAGAGCGGTTCACTACAATAAAAGTCTTTCAAACCTTAACAAGCTTCTCTCTTTGTCATTGAGCCATTGTGTGCCAACTGAGAGTGTGCTTGTTTTGTTTCTTTGTATATTTGCTGAGTATTTTTTAGTAAATTGTGGCTTTTGAGATATGCCTACGGTGAGGGTGCTATTGTGTTTGTGAGACGTGTGCGCGGCTTTAAGTGTGTGTGTTTGATGAATGGTCCGTTACAGGGATAAGTACTCAATAACAGCGGACACCGTCTTGCCCTCTGCCCTACGCACACAAAAGCTCCAGATTATATTATTGTTTGACTGCTGCCCCTCGCTCTGGCTCACACACACAGCCTCACACACTCCCCTTGAGCCCCCACAGCCAACATAATTACCACTATTGTGCACCAGACACACACAAACTGACAGGCACACAAAGACGCACGCGCCCTGAGATGCTCACATGCATACACACACCACTTGGGGCTTTGACAAAAATACGTAAGAGACGGCATGACCTCCAAAATATGAATGCATGCACAAATACAGATTCTCTTCATAGTTTTCTCTAACAATGCTCCAGTACTTTAGAGTTTAGTAATAAAAATACACTATAACAAAGTGTACCCTGTCTGTCTCTCTTGAGTGAGCTGAGTGCATGAGAAAGCCCAAGACTGTGTCGTCTAGTGTACTTAATTTAAGTCCGGCAGCTAAAACTGTATCATGGTCACATCTTGAAGCAATTTTTGACCTGACCTGGGTGGGGTCGTTGTAAATGCTGATTCGTCAAATCTTTGAAGAATTGCAAATGCCGCTTAAAACTAGCACACCCCTTTTTAGAGTACTGTGACCTCTTTCATACACAAGGGGGAGGGGGGCAGCACTGAATGTGCTGTCCCTTAACAGTTAATCTTTAATGGGCAGCTTCTGTTTAGATACTCGGACCAAAACTAGCTGTGAAATGGCTGTGACGGCACCAGTGGAGAGGCCATACGAGGAGAGACAGAGCAAAAGAGGAGTAGGGGTGGGGGGGAAGGTTAAGTGGAAGAATGGAACAATTCTCTTTCGTGGCTGTGTTTACATGACTGCACGTGCATGCAGACAAATGTAGCCATTAATGTGGTCTATCTCTCTCTCTGTGTCTCTATTATTGTCGTTTTCTTTAAAACTACACCCACCCCCTACGCCCAACCTGTCCTTGACAGATTGTCTACGCTCACCACACTCCACACACTCTCAGAGATGCCCCTAAAACACACACCTGCTGAAACCACTCTGGTACTTCCTTTAATATTGTTTCTCCTGTACCCTGACTTTAAATGTCAGGGACAAACTTGATGTTATATATGTTTTTTTTATGCGTACGCTATGGTACGAGTTGATTACATTTGATTACATATTTATAATCTGCATATGCGTCTACTGTACAGTCCATTTCTGCTCTCATCTTGCACATGCACTTTGAACTTTTTTTTTACAGTATTTTGTTTGCCAATAAGGTGGAAACACTGAACTGACCTGTTGTTTTAAAGTAAAAAAACAACAACAACAATAAAAAAGGAACAGAGCAACGACAACAAACTACTCAAGACTACAATAGATACCCGAGCTGATGAGCGCTTGTGTGAGGGTGTAAGAGATACCCGCAACTCTACTTTTGATGAGTACAAAGACAAAAAGACAATTTTATCACTCATAACTTCCGGAGTGAAACAGCACAGACATTGAATAAAGATTCAATCTTTCTAGTGTCAAGTGCCTGCTATCAAATGGAGTAGCCTATACTTTGAAAGGCTAAGCATTCACGTCAAAACTGAAGTATACTTTGGGCTTTAATACTGGGGAGGTTACGGAGGGGAAATGAGAGTGTTAGTGTGTAACTGTGTATCAGGATAGAGGTGAGTGCCACATGTGTGTGTGTAATTGTTTAATAGGCTGAGAACACACAGTCGTACCCCAGGGGTCTGCTCTGGGCCCATTATGATTCCAGAGGAGCAGAGCAAAGAAAAGGAGATTGATTAGCCTTTCTGCCTAAAACTGACACTCTCTATTATTCACACACACACACATTTACCTAAAAAGGGGACATAAAAACTTGTATTGCTGTTATATAAATAAAATGATATAACAAAGATTAATTTGAAAAAGACACAAATTATAGCCAGAAAATGCATGCCCCTCGTCCAGTCACAGTTGCAAAGACAGATTTCAAACTAAAATAGTTGTCAGCTGTGTGTATTGTCCCACCCTGATCCGGCCTTGCAAATGAAGCAATGAACAACAGCCAATGAAATTGAGAGTAAAATAAGCACAAGCTAACTTCTTGGCAAAATTTAGTTCAAAACCACACTTAAAGGTCTCTGTTAGTGACAAAATGGAGGACGATCGTGTTTGCTAGGTGTATAAAGTGTGTCTGTGCATACGGTAAAGATGGGCAGAGGGAAAGCAAACCTTTCATTGCGGTAGCCATGTGGCTTTAGCCATCTGTTGACATGGTCTAAATTAATTAGCTGAACTCATTACAATTTTGCAAGGGGCCTCTAGCTTTAATGAAACAGTCAGTGGACACAAGCAGAGATCTCCCTCTTTGCTTATCTCAATCATCAAGCCTTTTTAAAAGTTCTTTAAAGTCTCTTGGAGTATGATTGGCTGTCAATGTAAAAAAAAAACATTGTGAAAGTGATTCCAACTACTGTATTTTGTTTCTCTGTATAATTTCTATCTCATATAATTAGAAAAATTCTGAAAACTTTATAGTAATAGTTATTGTTATAGTTATTGTGTTATTGTCCTTGGAGTGAGGATGTTCATGCTGAATGGGCTGTCAAACTCCACAGCCATAGTACATAAGACATGTATTCTGTAGCCATATGATAGCTTTGTGAGGAAAAAACAAAAGTTGTTATACATTTTAAAAATGTTGACCCCCTGGCGGTCTTTGTATAATTCCACACTGCATCCCCTGTTCTTGGTATCCTTGATAAAACGAACACCAGAAAGCCAAAACTCCAGATTTGCTAACAGACACACCTTTCCATTTCACCAATACTGTTGCTATGTCTACTTTTTATCTCTCTTTCTCTCTATCCAGAGGGAGTGCTCAGTCAGTCAGTAGCACCAAAGACACAACAGATGGGACTCAACATCATCCATAAGAGAGAGAGAGAGAGAGAGAAACAGAGAGAGAGGGAGGGAGGGAAAGAGAGAGAAGCATTTATTATTTACACCACTCCATATTGGAATATTAATGCTAAAAGCAATCGGGCGACTCTTCATTAAATTAACTGGAGATGCAGAGAAAAGGAAAGAGAGGGAGGCAGAGAAAGGGGAGAAGGCACATGCTGTTAAAAGGCCCTAAAATTAGTGAAGCAAAAATGAATCCATTAAGGCTTCCATTCTCTCCTCTCTTCCTCTTCCCTTCACTCCTCTCCTCTGCACACCTCACACGCTCCCATTAAAAACTGCTGCCCTGGCAGCACGCGCACACTTAAAGCTGTTTTTCCATGTCTTTCCAGAAATATGCATTTCTGTGCTGTCCCCTTAAGTGCCTGCTCAAAATTTAAACATGCATTTGGTGGCCCATACTTCCTCTGCTTCCATTTACCCCCTCTTTTCACTATAGGCTATGTCCTTCTATTTATATATTCTTGATCCCACCATTCACATTTCTTCCATTTTTTTTTTTTATTCTAAATGGCATTTTTTCTATAGATTACGCAGGCCCCAGATGTGTACATCTGGCATTATGGCACGGGATATGCAGAATCGTTAGTGCCCCTCTTATTTATGCATGTACACAAACGTGCATGCCAGCATTAGAGCCAGCAGCGTCTGCTTGGCAACACGGTGCGTGTGTGTACAAGCAGCCTTCCTATTAGCTGAGCGCTGGTACGCGCTGTTGACTTATCAAGAGAGGAAAAAAAACATACATTTAATCTCCCTGGCATTACATGTTAACGCTCCAGTTATAAGCTCACTGCCTAGTCTTCATACTGTATGTGTGTCAGGTGTTTTTTTAAGTTGAGGGGACCAAATATCCCCACAAGGACAGTAAAACCTAAAATCGACCAACCAGCCAATGGCGTGAGGGTTAGTTTAAGGAGTAGAGGATAGAAAATATTATTAGTTCAGAATAAAAACCAATAAATGTCCATCAAAAGTCCACATTATGATAGAAAAACCAAAACCAATGTGTGTGTGCGTTTTCCTGCATAAGAGTGACAATCTATCCTATTTAAGGGCCAGGGACACATACACACACACAAAGGGGCCGAATCAATTCCAATTTCCTAGGTGTTCATTTGAATGATTGGGATGGCAGGGTTGAGATGGAGAGCCAGGCACACACACTCATTTAGACAGACAAAGCAGCGTTCTGGCTGTCTAGGTTATGGGTCACATCAGGTTTAACCTTTACGCAACACGAAAAAAGAGGACAAGAGAACGGCTTAAAACAGAGACCCTTACTAAACACCTCTAAAGAGAAATAGATGCTAATGTGCCTCTGACACAAAGCTTTTTTTATATGAACAAGCACTGTGTTTGTCCATACGTAAATATCAATGCAAGATTAAGTAAATATCATCGTGATATGTTTATGTATGTGTGTGTGTATGTGTGTGTGTGTGTGTGTAGCTCGGTGCATTAGCGCACTGGCCTTAGGGTCGGCCCCATGAGAGGATTATTGATTTTAATGGCAGATATGCTGCTATCAGAAAGATGTCATATCGTGCACAAATTACTATTCTAAGCATGAGACATGACACAACCCCTAAAACAAACCTACAAATCAATATCAAAAGTACACAAACTGATCCAACACACATACCAAATCAACCAACACAGGACAAACACACCTCCATGGCACACATACAGTACACACTGCACAGACATCCCAACATACTGTCAGAGTTGCTATGGCACCCGGACCATATGTGTGATGTGGCTGCTGTTAGTCTTAAAATAAAACTGGGTTATTCAGATCTGACTGTTTGCAGTGCTAAGCTTTGCATTAATACCCACACTACTGCAGGTTTTAATGATCTCAGCTGTTTCTGAAATAATGCTTTGCTACTGAAACGCATTTGGGGAGAAAAACTGCTTGCACAAAAGTGACCAGATTTGATTGAAAACTTTGAATATGTATAATAAAAAAATATTTAATATCAATCATCATCAATCATCTCTCTTCTTATGAAGCCATTTGATTGGTTTGTATTAAGAACATTTTGAAATTTACATCAGCATTGACTGAACATTTTTGCTCTTGAATCTCATTTGTGCATAATAAAACTTGTTGTATCAAGATGTGTTGCACAAGATCTGACATCAACAACACCAAACAACACTTATTTTTCCTCTGTCTGTGTATGACTATGGGTTGCAGACTTTGGAGTGTAGTAACCAATGTGAATAAGAAGTCTGCTCAATTGTATTGAATGCACACTTGTAGTGTACATCAAATCTTAAAAGTATTTAAATAGTTGCTGATAATATAAAATTAAATAAATAATGTCATTTAATTTGACTTAAAAAGACTACACTTTGACTGCTTCTTAAATTACTTAAAGGAGCCGTATGTAAGATTGTGGCCAAAACTGGTACTGCAATCACTTTCAAATTACTGTAGAGCAGTGTATCTCCTCCCCCTCCCCCTTGACTCGAGGTTGCCAGATATGCTGCAGGATCCGATTCCGACACGTTTGTATCTGCAGCTGTGGGAACTAGAGCAGAGCTGGCAACCCAGATGCCGCAACACTACTGACTCCGTGATTGGTAGATCGGTGGAGGGTGGAGCATCAGACCAAAACACAACATGACAACATCAACATCAGTTGAGGGCAACTTCACTTTTTAAATGACAATATCCTGGGCGGACTACTGTTGTCAGTTATATAAGTATTTGAAATGAACATGATTTCTTAATGTCTAGTGACATATCAGGGAAAATTTATGATTAATTGAAATAAATTTCTTACATACAGCTCTTTTTAGTACATTTTTAAAAAGGACACTTTGTAATGTCAAATTAAGGTTTACTTTTTATGTACATTTGAAATTATTATGTTTTATTAATCTTTTGTCATTCTATAAAGATGCACACTTACTTTGATGTCTTCACATACAAAACATACTAAAGTACATTTCAAATATTACATTTAAAACGAATATATTTTAAATGTACTAAATTGCAACTTCATTACAACTATATAATTACAAATATATATGTAAATGCATGACATGTAAGTCTCAATGGAAATGTTATTAAAGTATATTGTATTTCCAGTTAGAGACCCTAAATGCTTATCGGTATATTTTACCCATATTTTAAAGACAATAGAAGGAATTATGAAATTACATTAAAAAAAAATGTATTTAAGTGAGTAAAAATGCACTCTAAATTTCAGATGATTGCAATTAATATAAATTTAAACAATAATACATTTGAATTTAATACAGTTAAGTCTCCAAAAAGATACTTTAAAAGAATATACTCAAGTGTGAACTAAATGTAACAAGCACTCTTTTTTAAAAGTATGCTAAAGTCCACTTCCATTTTACAAGGGAATACTTTTTTTTATTACATTATTTGGTATAATGTAATAATAATAAAATGTTTCTAAATATGTCATTAATAATTTCTATTTGATAAAGGCCACACATTTCTAAGTTTCAACTTAGCCCAGTCTTGATTTCTTGCACAAACATTGAAAAAGCAAGAATTAACACTAATATTTCATGATTTTCTGTAAACAACAACTCAATATTCGGTCTTTTCCTCACAAAAAGCTGCTGCATGGTTGCAAAACACTTACTACATTTATGGTTCGTTTTTGAAGCTTTGCAGCCTATGGTTACAATATGCTTTCATAGTATTAGGGATGCACGATGATATCGGCACAACATCGGTATCGGCCCATAAAAGCTTAAAATGACTATGATCGGTATCGGCAGATATGAATATTTCTGCCGATGAGCCTTGCTGATAGGGTGGCGTGTTTCCTATGCGCACGTGACGACCGTGAACATGAGCGCCAGCAACTTAAACTTCCAACAAGTGGAGACATTTCATGCATGGGCATCAGTTTGGCTTGAAATGTGCTGGGATGGAGACGCATTTGGAAATGTATTTTCAGAAGTGCTGGGTAGGCTAATGACGCATTATTATTTTTTCTCTTTCGTGCTGTTGGTCGATCGATCGATCGGTCATGTTTTTAAAGATGATGTGCTCTCCAAGCTAGTATGCTCTCCACAGAACATAAAATACTCATTTAATTTTTCGTGTTCGCATTTATAAGGAACAAACAATGTTATGGACGTGAGCGCTCTGAAAGTGGCACTAAAAGACTGCTTTAAAACTTTCACAGAGACCTCAAACAGAAAGCACAAAACCTTTCTTTAAAGTGAATTTCGTAAAAGCGAATGAACTGGAGCTCGCCCTCATAAATGAACCGAAACTCAGCATAGCCTACTTCCTCACAGACCTGAGAAATATATATATATTATCTAGGCTACAGAACGCTTGAAATCATATTTTTAAACAGAACAATACAAAACGAAAGAAAACAATGTAATCCGTATGAAATGTGCATTTCTCTCTGGCGCGTTCACTAGCCTAGCCTAACGTAGGCCTAGTGCAAAGATCGCGAGTCAGCATCGTCAAACTTCATATTTGCAGCCGACACAGAAAACACTTGTTTATTAATAAACAATTAAAATGTCTGTAGCAAGGTTCAATGTTGTGGGAAGAAGGAGGTGGGAACCGGCGAACATTTTTAAACATTTATTAACATAAAATAAACAGCCAGCAGCCCCTCGCGGACGACTGCTGGCTTCAAAATAAAACAAACAATAGGCTACCTGCCAACAGTCCCTCACGGAACTGCTGGCTACCGACAAACATAAAGAACACTAAAACAAAACACAGGCCTGTTCCGCTCTCAAACTTCAGCGTCGTCACTCCTTTATGCTTCCGCTCCTCCGTGAGAGATGCGAGACCGGTGAGTCTCACAGGTGACGTTCATTACCACTCACGCCACCGGCCTCGCGCCGTTCTCTCACGTCCCTCGGCCTCGTCCTGTTCGGCACAATGTCTCCTTGCTATATTTAACATATTCATAATCATTACTTTTGCCGGTTCTTTGTGACAGCTTTTAGATACTTTATTGGCAGCGCAGCGCCACCCTTACATGTTACATGAACGCGTCACCGCTGCATCAGGACCGAAAACGGGAGCATTTGGTAGACCCGTTCAAGTAGGAGAAGATTTAATGTAGCCTACATTTTTCTATTTGAGAATTTATTTTTATTTATTTCATAAGGACTGAAGTTTTAAAACTCAAAAATAAAATGTGGCACTGGCATATCATTTATTCTCCAAGTTAAATAATTTACCTATTTTTCAGGGGTGAATGTCTGTCTACATTTGTAAAATTATACATGGTATAATCAAATGTTGTTTTGTGTATTGCCTTATCTACAACACATGAGTGTAATACGGTAAAGCTATAGTACAGGAGAGAGACTTAGATTTCTCTTCAGTAAAATTAAAGTGTAAATATATCAGGGAAAAAAATGTGTATATATCGGTATCGGTATCGGCATCAGCCAAAATTAGTTTGAAAATATCGGCATATCGAATATCGGCCAAAATCCAATATCGTGCATCCCTACATAGTATGGAAAAGAGCAGCTTGGATATTCTTCAAAACATCTCCATTCGTGTTCCACAGAATAAAGAAAGTTATACAGGTTTGGAATGACATGAGGGTGAGTAAATGATGAGAGAATCTTCATTTTTGGGTGAACTATTCCTTTAAATGTGCCATCCATTTATGTAAGAACACACTGACTCAGCAAAGCAATCTAAAATCTGCTTTGTGGTGTCCTTACCTGAGTACGTAATATACATCCTGTCTCCCTCCACCCATCATGATGGAGAGAACAAAAAAAGTGCATGTGGTGGTGATGAGGGGGATTGGGAGCAGTTATTCCACCATCTGGCAGAACCTAGGGCTGTTTTTACCCCATTGCCCACATTTCTCTTTTATTCTCTCTCTCCTTTCACCTTATTTCCCTTCGCTTAAAGACACAACAGTAAATGGAATGCAAATGGGCTACAAAGCAACCAGAAAGACTAGATCTGCAGAAACTAGACTCACACACAACATCAACACGCTCCCACAAAGACCCAAATTAGGTTAATGGAGATGAATTGTAATTGAAGCCATGGTTGACGTAGACCACACACACCCGCTTTCACATGGAACACTGGAACAGACCAAAGGGATGGATGGATGGACAGGGAAAATCAGTAGAAGGTAAAAATGAAGGAGCTCCAAGAGTGTCGACAAATTCTTGTCACATCAATAAAACTCATTCCCAAGCTGAAATGAAGAGAAACAGAGGGATCGATGGCAAGATACAGAAAAGTGAAGGAGACCCAGTGATTCACATGAGTGAGCAGACATGGGTCAGGTCAGGAAATGAAACAGCAAGACGCCGTGAGAACAGAGCATGCACTCTACTAGATAAATATACACTTACACCTCTGCACGTCGCCACTCACACACACAAACACAGCATTCACACCACAATCAACATATACACATCGAACCAAGACATTGTACTTCATTTTAAAGCTCATGAGAGGAGATTTCAGTCATTTAAAACTTTATAAAGTAAAACAACTAGCTTCCGGCCAAACGAACATACGGATTCCGCTTATGCCTAAAGCGCTACTCACGCAACTTGTGACGTCGGAAGCTAACGTCACTTAAGTGGAATCCGTATGTTTGTTTGGCCGGAAGCTAGTTATTTTACTTTATAAAGTTTTAAATATGGATATTTTCTAACACAAACTCATCGCTTCACTTCAGTAGGCCTTTATTAACCACCGCAGATCTGTGTGGAGCACTTTTATGATGGATAGATGCACTTTTATGGGCTTCAAATTATAAAGCTTGGAAGAGCCAGGACATTTTTTAATATAACTCCGAATATGATTGTATTAGAAGAAAGAAGAATGTCATATAAACCTAGAATGACTTGAGGGTGAGTAAATCATGGGCTTAATTTTTGGATGAACTATCCCTTCAAACCAGACGCTTATTTGCTCTTGGTAGATTGCGTCTGTGTTCTTTAATTTGCACATCGTCAGGAGATCACGCACAGAACTTTCCACTCCCATCTGTGCTTTTCTGGAAATCTCTCGCTAATCGTAAATCTGGCTCTAAATTTCTTCTCAACTGTATCTCAATGTTGTTGTCTAGGAGATGTATTGTTGAGAGATCTCTCTTCCAGAAAACAAAATCACAGTCTCAGTTAAAATTCATTGAAGTATCAACTTTGTCTCCAATGTTTCTTGTGAAATGTCCCATGAAGAAAAACCCCCAGAAACAAATTAGGTTATTTTAAACACACTTAATAAATTAACACAAACAACATAATTATATGCTCATAAAATAATTTTAGAGTTGCTCTCTGCTCTGCTCTCTTGGCAAATCTGAGCACAGTCTGAGACATTAAGGAGATTTCTTCAGAAACTATAGAGGATAAATGTATAATTACTACCATAGGAGGTATTTTCTTATTACCTCAGGAGTTTCCCATTTTTCTAGGAGAAACAGCTGAAATATTAAAGAGATCTGCTGTAGCATTTGAAATCAATCACAAACAAACTCACAATTTAAACCCTTCAAGCTAAACCCTTATAATCATGGGCATATGTACCATACACTGTGATCTCATAGAGACAGGAAGGGACAGGAACATCACAAACATAACCTCAGCAAGAGAGGGTCTCAAAAAGACAGATAGGAGTGAAGGGAAGAGGGAAAGAAAGAGATACAAGGAGCTGATGAATGTGAGTCTGTTTACCTCTCAAATAAACAAGGCAAGCTCTTGTCTATCAGAGAATCAGAGGGAGAGAGAGAGGGAGATATAATGCACACTGCACACTGTGTGTAGAGATGGGAAAAAATACATGGGCATTCAAAAACACTGAGGTGGGTGCAACTGAATAAACAGAGAGATGGAGAGAAAGACAGAGAAGGTCATGAGGTGAAAGGAGGAGAGGAGAGGTAAATGAGGATGGGGCTCTGCAGGAAGAGAGAGAGAATGAGACCAACACAAACTACTAATGAGTGTTACATTTTACATGTAACTATGGTAATAACTATAAATTATGCATAATTACATGCAAGTTGACACTGTAACGAGTGAAAATAAGGTGTGGCCCCTTTAAAAGCTGTGCACGCCCTGTTGAACTGTTTGTATGGTATTGTATGTACCATGCGCCTCGTATTCCCCATGTATGCGAATAATTTCTGTTTGGTGCTCATTTTTTTATTCTTGTTTTATTTGTTTGGCAACGCTGTGGACGGTGGAGCGTGGGACAGACAGTTGCCCAAGTCTGATTGGGGAAATAAAGTGCAAGTTGTTGTGAGAAGCCAATCGCCTCCGTGAGTTTGTCTGGCCTAATAACCAGCTGTGAGCTATCCCTATTTTCTTTCCCTCCTGACACAAAAAAGTGCAACCAAAAAGATAAATGAAATAATTTATGTGCGATTTAGGGGCAGGTTTAAAATAAAAGTCATGCATGAAAAATAATAGCATTAACATTTGTATTTATACAAAACAAAAAACAAAAAATTCTGTTTAAAAGTACTGGTTATTTAACTATGTTGAAGTTATGTTGCAGATAACTAGTTAACTTAGTGCTTAAAAATAAAAAAAAAATTACAAGGGGAGAGGTGTCAACCAAAACGTGAACAATAGCGCATGTGCATGCACATATGTGTAAACATACTCTTGCATCTTGCATGTTTCAGCATCCGACTCTTGCTTTACGCTAGCAAGACTGTGAGCATTCAGCTGTTCAGCAAATTCATCAAGAACAATCTGTTCCAATGCACGCAGAAAGACTAACTGTGTACCAGTCAGCGTGTGTGTGTGTGTGTGTGTGTGTGTGTGTGTGTTTTGTGTGTTTGTTGTGCATGGTAAGCGGTCATGCTCTGATGCCCTAGGCCTTGTATTAAAGGTATGGTGACTGCAGAAGAGATGTTTGTGTGTGCCTGTATGCGTTTGAGGAGGTGGAGGGGGTTTGTGGTGGTCTCCAGAGGGTTTGTATCAAGGCTAGGCTGGTTTTCAACTGAAATGTATATGAGATTCAAATTACATGCCTGCTCTTCTCTTTTCTCCACCCCTCCTCCCTCCACTCTCTCTTTCCTTCTCTTCCTCTTTGTCTTCTGGGATTCTTAGTCAGCTTCAGGCTCAGAAACATTCCCTCCCTTCTCTGTTTTCCCTTATAACTTCTCTAGCCAAGGAAACAGCTAAAAAAAGACAGCTACATGCTGTTGACATGTTTCAAAACACTGATACATTGTATTGTAGTGATTGGACTAAGACACTTTCAGTTAAACAGGTGTGATAAAGGCTACTCTGGTGAACTTTTTGGAACATTATGGACAGCTCAATGACCTCCAGATGTCCTAGAGGCATAGGACCCTTACATTTGAGCATCCTGTGCTTATCCAAAAGTTATTAGCAGTGTTCTAGATACAAATGAGTGAAACAGTAGGCTATATTTAACAAGAAAAATAAGTTAGTATCGAAAATTTTATAAAAATATTATATATAATTTTATTTTAAAGTACAACTGTACAATTTCAATACTAACATTTACATTTTAATTTGATATCGCTTCGGTCCGGATAAGAACTGTAATCCGCACGGCGAGTGTTGTTAAACTCATTGCAGTGTTCAGTACAGAAAACACTTTCAAGCTCTTTGCATGTGTGTACTGTACATGTGAAATGCTTTCTATAGAAATTTTTTCCTTATGTGTTGGTAGGTAGCCAAATGTTCACAAGGAAACCCAAACAACGTACTCTTACGACCATGTCTCTAAAAGACACGCAAGCTTCAATTTGAAACACGCAGCGCATATATTAATATAATTAAATCGCACTAAGCAAACTCAAAATAAACATCAAACATCAAAATAAATTTAGATGTGTGTTTGTGTCATTCACTGAAACTAGAGTTTAGATGCAGCCAAGTGATTTTCGAGAGCCACCTTTTCTTACTGTGTTTAGACAGTAAAAAGGGTCAATAAGTTATGGTTCTATGTTAACATAAAATATTTTCTCATCTTGAAAAGCTGTAAAATATGAATATTTCATGAAGAAAAAAAGATCATCATGACCAATATCTTTTAGAGCATAAGAGGAAGAGAAACAAATAGGGCCAAAGATCGAACCCTGAGGTACACACCACAGTATGAGCGCAAAACAATACGCAACAACTTAAAACAAAAACAAAAAACTCTTAAAGGGAAACAACTCAGTAAAAATTTGCTGACGTATCAATATCCAGTCAGTATGGTCAAGTGTGTTTTCAAAAAAAAAATTCTTCACAAAATGCTAAAAGACAAAAGGAAAGGGGAAAAAAGCATTACAAGACCAAGGCAGTGCAAAGCGTGGGTACTGGACCAAAGCTGTTGGACTTTAACTGGGCAGAGAGCAACAGAAATGCATACTGCCTGACACTTCAGCGGGGGCATTGAGATAAAGAGAGGGGAGACAGAAGGGATGAGAGAAAGGAGATGGATGGGGAAGCTAGTTAGATGAGCAGGAGGAGAGAAATAACGATTCTGAGCGGGAGAGGGGGGTCAGGTGCACCTGAAATGTTCTTAAGAGAGAGAAACAAAGGATGAATATTGAGTGGAGGGAAAGGAGAGCCTGAGGAGGTGGAAGTCAAGAGAAGAGGTAAAAACATGTATTCACTCACACACAAACATGCTCTTAACTCATAAATAACTATGCTCAGAGGGAAACAGGTTAGAAGACACTTCTCAAACAGATATAAATCTGTGCTGCAACCTATCAGACCCCAACATAGAAAATAAAAGCAAGCCTTATACAAAATCCTTCTTAACTGTTGATATAGTTATGGTTAAGGTCTGATGCCCTATTCGCAATGACAGCAATTTTTTCACTTGACTCACTGTGTAACTGGCCGTACCTTTTAAAAATCCAACTTAGGCTCAATGGGAAAACGTGCCAGTGGCGACATTTCTGCAAAATTATTTTAGGATGCAAAATCATTTAATGACATAAAAACGCACATTTTGCTATATCTGAAAGAGATTATCAGGAATTTGGCAATGTTTTATGATGTTAGATGTTGTACATATCGTGGCAGTTCGGAATGAACTGTCAGGTGAGTGGTGCAAAAAAGTTAATTGCATTTGAAAATAACATCTAATTTTGGTTAACTAAAGCACACGTGAGATTTAAAAAAGCTTTATTTCTGATGCAATTATGCCATTTAAGCATACTTCAAGTCCGTGAGCTCTTTTACATTCATTTGTGTTTCACGGGACTCATACCCAAGCGCTTTGTATCACAAGTGTAATGCTGTACCGGGTGAGCTGCCAAGCAAGTTTACTACATCCGAAAAGCCATACATATGGAGCTGTATATGTACTGCAAATGTCAAAATGTATTAGATCATGCACTATGGTAAACATGTTTTGATGTCATACCATAGTATTGTGAAAGGAGATATGTGAAAATAAGTCTTTATTAACCAATAATATGCCCCTGTTATGATAATTTGTGAGAAAAGGAATATGTTGTTTGTGTTTTACTGCCACTAGTGTCTATTTCAGCTGAAAACTGTAGTGAATTTTATGAATAGGAATTCTGTTTTATCACAATTCTGATCACAAATCAAATGTATAGCTTAATTTTTTTTTTGTTCTATTTTGACAATGAATAGTATGTTTCCTTCACTAGGAATTAACATTATCCTGCATGGGAAAAAGCGTGTCTATAAAAAGCACGAGTGCATAATGCTTTATGAACAATATAAGCAATTATCAATACATTAATCAAACCCTTTCAGATCCAATCATTTATACAGTTTTTTTCTGCATTATCGCTGTATATGGACAGAAATAAATAACATAGAACAATAAAATTACTCTCAGTAACAAAAAATGTCTTCTGTCTTGCAAACACTAAACTAGAGTGTCTTCACTACCATTGGTGCAGCTCATTTGCATAAAATGAAGCTTCACAACTTTGCCACATCGCAGAACACTCCCAGATCGCGTCGCCGACAGGCACTGTCGCTCTATCATTGAAAATGAATGAGTTCTGGCTGTCACTGCAGAAAGATGTCAGTGTGAACGCCCCCTTTAGAAAGCAACAATGCACAAATTACAAATTATGCAGCTATAAAGCAAGTGCAAAATGTATTACAGATACTGACTCCACTTTTCTCTGAAACATTGATCCACCGTAAATGCGTAAGTGTGTGTGTGTGTGTGTGTGTGTGTGTGTGTGTGTGTGCAGGCATTCTGGGAGGCCAGTGAGATGATGTCCAGATTAAAGACTTGTGGGAGTCCCAGGACGCTCACTATATAACACAGAGGCCATTGATTAGCCATTAATGACGCATTGAGAAGCCATCTCCCCCACCAGTACTCAATCATACCTCCAGAAAGACAGAGAGAGAGACAGAGGCATTAAGACGGGCTCTCGGCATTCATCCTCATGCCTACGGCCAGTGCACAGCCGTGCTGATATTCAGCACAACAGTACAACCACAATAACATTCCGGAGCACAGAAGCCTTTCATGGAATCATTTTCTCAAAGGCAAAATCTTTCACTCCTTGCCAATGTCAGTTCTAGATCTTACTTGCACACGACAACACTAAGTCATCATTGCTGCAGTCAAACAGTATTAATCTCCGTTCTGGGACCTATGATATAATTCAAATAACAAATCCACCGCATTTCTAATTATGCATGACATCTCCACTGCCAACCCTTCCTAAGCATGAACTGGACTGACATGTATTCAGCCACACACACACACACACACACACACACACACACACACACACGCACACACACACACACACACACACGCACACACTAAATCAGGTTAACATCAAGGCCGGGCTCCTCATTACAGATAACGGCAGAGCTAATTAGTACTGTTGGTCAAGCAGGTCTCATTTCAGTCTGTACATCTGCATTTATGTTTTCACTGCTGTGACAAAAAGCTATTTTTGGATCTAGCTTGAACATCCAATTTAAGGAAATATTATGCACAAACATACATATTAGCAAAGATGACAAAACACTGGCACATGCGCGGATGCGGCGCACGGATGGCGCAGTGTGGGTTTGCTGCATAACTAAGCGCGTAGAGAGGAAGCCATCTTCTCTGGGTAGCGCCAAATGAATTCACTGAGGCTCTATGCAAATGTTCCCCAGGCTAACGAGCCAGGCTGGATGATTGGAGTGCCATTGAAATTCTCCTCTCGCACTGCACTCCTTCCTCTCTTAGCTTCCTATCTGTCGTTCCTTCTCTCTATCTCCTTCTCACCACACCTATCTATCTATCTATCTATCTATCTATCTATCTATCTATCTATCTATCTATCTATCTATCTATCTATCTATCTATCTATCTATCTATCTATCTATCTATCTATCCATCCATCCATCCATCCATCCTGAGGCATGTTTTAATGTTTAAAACTCTTCCTTTCTCTCTCTCTGTGGGCAATGGGACGTTGGTGTCTCTTCTTAAACACGCGGCGATGCTTTGCACCTGCTCTCCCTGTAAAACATCCAAACACGGTTGTGAATAAACAAGCCCAGTCTTCCAACCCTCTGCTCAAACCACCACTGACCCCGTAAACACACATCAATAAGTAAACGCCTCCATTTCCCTCATCTCCCCCTGCACAAACACATACACTCGCACAAACACACACACACACACACACACAAACACACACACACACACACACACACACGCGCACACACACACAGCAGGTAGGATGCCTTTACAGCTTCTTCCCTTTAGCACCTTGCTCTTTAATGGAGATACAGAGACCGGGATAAATAAATAAGGGACAGATAGGGCGTCTTTAATGGGCGCTCACACGGCCATCAGCCCTTCTTTCCCCAGAGGCTGTGGCGGCTCTGGGACTTAAAAGCGCACACCTCTCTCTCTCTCTGTGTCCATCTGTCCGGCCCGACCACAGCTTTCATCACTCTTTCCCTGTCTGCATAATTCAGCACCTGCCTCTCTTTCTGTCTTTTACTTTGTCCCTTCTTTCTTTATTTTTGTTGTGCCACTTTCTGAAGGAATATTGTCACTCATTCTCTAACCCTGAGACAGACTGACAGACAGAGAGAGAGGAAATGGTGTGGTTGTTCGAGGGAGCAGCTGGAGTGGAGGCACGCTCCACTAAAGAGAGCGCTGATTACTAACGCTCACAGAGCAGCTCTCCATCTTCACCTCTCTCTCTCTCTGTGTGCTGTAGAGATTCTAGAGGCTGAATATGCAGATTGGTAGAAAATGGCTGTAGCTGGCAGACACAGAGGCCCGTGTGTGATCAGCTGAGTCTCACTGCAATCCATTGAGGCATTTTACATGTACCTTTATAAGCAAATCAGGATGTACTTTCACACACACAAACACACTCACACACACACACACACACACACATATGTTTGCTGGTGAAGTTCAGGCCTGTCAGTTTGTCCAATTTTTTTAGCTGCATCCCCACAAAAAGTATAAATTTGACTGAACTGAAATTCTATTGTACATAAATTTAAAATACTACTACTACTACTATTAATAATAATAATACATTTGATGTACAACTAAATTTCGGAGTTGTCAAATTTATTCATTTTGTGGGGACACAACTCAAAAATGTACAAACACAGAGAACTCAATTCATTAATTAATTATCACACACACACACACACACTGATTGTGTCTATAATTCTATGTTTGCAAGCTTCTCATTTGCATCAAAATAGACAATATATTAACTTGCCTTAACTTTAAAATGTTATTGTACATACATCTTTTTTTCATTCATTCAATAATTCATTCATAATGTTAGGCTATTTGTCTGATTCTGCTACAATGAATATTAACTGAGAACTGAAAACTGCAGAGTGTGCGAAGAATAAACAGAACAATACCCAGCAAGCAATAGCCATAATTTCTCGCTTTACTATAGACCCGATATAGTCCAGCTATGAGTAACCCACTTCTAGTCAAAATAACCTTGAATTCGGTTACATGTCGTTTTTGCCAAAATAACTTGAAAGAGGAATGATATTCCATCATGTAAAAAGGTCAAACAAATCTATGTATTTGAACAGTGACTAAAGAAATGTGACTGGAGAAATGCACTGTAGGACAGAAACGTCCAGTCAAATCAGTGTGGTGTAATTCCTCTTTAGCGAGCGAGTCCCCAGTGGAGTTCAGTGCCCTCTTCCCTCATCCGTCACATGCTCCTTCAGCACCTCCAAATAAAAACCCATACACTCCATTCACTGCTCAGACTATTGATTTATTTTTCAGTCCCACTTTAGAGGACAATTTGTATAAAGCTATTCCATAATGCATGAGTGTGCGTGTGTATTATTGTGACATGTAAGGGGCATGTTAGGACATGACCAACTGCTCTCTCTACCCCACAAACACACATTACACGAACAATTTACAGGCTCACACTACACACTAGAATACACGCACATGAGGTGACGATTGATCATTAATGGGTTCCTCTGGAAAAAAGCTTTATACTTTTCTATACAATGAAACTGAATGGGGAATTGGACTGTCAAGATCTGGAAAGTGCTATAAAAGCATTCCATATGAGCTTGAGTGATTCAGAAGCCTTGCGATATAGTGCATGAGTCCTATGGATCGCTCTAAATGACTGTTGAGCTTCAAAAATGAGCGCCACTATTGAAGTCGTCATTAAATCAAAATTGACCCTATTTACTTTGTTAGCGCACATTAATAATTGAATGGGAAAAGAGCAGTATGAACATTCTGCTAAAAGTCTTATAAGTTCTAAAAAAAATTAAAAATAAAATAATTACAAACCTGGTTTAGAGGTTAAGTAAATTATGATTTTTTTTATTTTTGGACAAGTATGTTTGGGTGTAATGCAGTGCAGTTATTGTTACTAAACGTAATTTTTTTATTTATTTATTTTTTTTATTTAGTATTAAAAATCTTTGGTTATTGAAATAAACTGAACAAAGTATTAGAAAACATAAAACCTTAAACGAAAATGATAAATGATTCCTGGGAAACTAACTGAAATAAATAAGATACTAAAATAACAAAAACTGAAACTGAAATTTTCAACTACAAATTGAAACGTTTTTTTTTGTTGCTTTTTGGCCGTTCATTTACATGGCAACACCGTTTTGGGGGCCTGAAAACGCAAGTGTTTGAAAACAGGTTTGAAAGTGCATGTTTTTTCTCCATGCAAACTACGAAAGTGCAATTTGTGAAATCTCGGCGACATCATGCACATGCGTGTTACGTGTTCAGTTTATATTGTGCATAGTGTTTCTTTGCAAAGTGACATCGCCAACTATTGGCCAGGCAGCATAATACAGCGTTTTTAATCATTTTCGCAGATCCATGTAAATAGGGATCATTTTGACAATGTTGATGTCTGTACGCCATAAACACAGAAAAACGTTTCAGTTTTTTAGTACATTGTTGTTGTGTAAATGAACCCTAAATGTATAAATCTGGATGCGTCAATGAATACGGATCTATTGACTTCCTCCCCTGAATCTGCTCTTTCATTCAGAGTTTTTCCTCTGAGCTTTCTCTGTAGAAGTGTTTGGTTCAAGGAAGTCTGTCCAGGTTGGAGTTTATGCCCCTCTCAGCAGGAATCTGTCAGCCATTCGGAATGTGTTTGTGGCATGCGCAAAACTGTGAAAGCACTGGACTGTATGTGTGGCGCCATGGTGGTACGCTAATAAAAAATAAAAAACACTAAAAAAACCTCACACTGCGATGCATCCTCACACCTTCCTCATTCCGACCGTCGTTTCATACTCGTTGCCATGGAGATAAGATAAAACTCACACTGTTTTGGGCTTGCAGAAAAGGAGGAGAACGATCTGAACAAAACTGCTCGATGAAAACTCTTACACACGCACTGGTGCATACATTTCACACTATTCCAGACAAACTGGCACCGATGGCAAATAAGGAACACTTTAAAGTGAAAGTTCATCCAAAAAGTCTCTATTACTCACCTTCATGTTATAACAAACACCCCCCAAAATGTCACAAAAAATGTCACAAAAAATGACAATAAGCATCACAAGAGTAGTCCATACAACAGTCGTATACAATATTCAAAGTCTTTAGAAGTCATATGATACGGCACCCAAAGACAAAACTACATTGCCAACAAATAAAGAGATTTACACTTCCTGGCCACCACTTCAGTAAATGAACATCACTGCCTTTATTGTTTTTTCCTAGCTCAGTATGGACAGGATTTCCCCCTCCTATTGAACAATATTGAAAACTAAAATGCAGTATTATTTTATAGCAGTAATGATATAAAATAATAAAATATTATTAATAATAATAATAATATTATATGATTATAATAATGATAATACAATAAAACCATCTGAAGATATACAGACGGTTGAGGTACTTTTATAAAACATTTAAAAAATGGTCAAGTATGTTTTACTCTTTGACTTTGAATACAAACTTTTTCCAATGACTGTACATCGGGGCCAGTTCTAGTAATGGGCGCCTTGCCCACCCAATCAGAATTTAGAAACAGATAGTGTATCTGTTTTTACGATTTGTGCATTGATTAAAAGCAATCTGGTGGGTTCTGTATTGAAAGGTTTGACGAAGGGCTGTAGAATGCCCCAAACAATCACAAAAATAACACGAATAAATGTTTCTTTATTAACTGAAAGTAACAGCCCAGCGCGTCAAACGCTTCAGTCTGTACCGAAAAAGCAGAGAGTGACAATCACGCGAAAACGCCCAGAAATGCGCGTGCTATCAAGCTGTGAATTACGAGATGTATCTCCGTGAATATGTATCAACATATTTACTTGTAGCCTAAATATTAAGTTTAAAATATTTAACTACATCTCTGATTTGATTTTTGATTCATACCAAGATGAAATTAGTTCGAAAACTTTGCTCATTTAGAACGTGCATTTATTGCATGAACGGAGCAAGAACATAATGCAAGTGTTTAAAATGCATATAGTTCAGTTGAAACCTTGCCCTCTTTGGTTTGCTGTTAATGCTGTTACACTGAATGAACGAGGTGAACTGTCTGCTAGCAGCACTGAAATAATTATGTGCTGTTTATCATTTAATCAGGGGCCATTCACATAGGACTAATTCACATTAAAAAAGTGAGTTCAGTGCAGGTCTAGAGGTTTTAACTTGAGTGCCGCGTTTTAGAAAGCCGCGTGACGTTATGCACAATCTATCTATCTATCTATCTATCTATCTATCTATCTATCTATCTAGTGTATTACCACCCCCACCAGACCCCAAAATATTAAATAAAATGCCCGCCCACCCTTCTATATGTGCCTAGAACCGGGCCTGCTGTACATCGTTTTTTGTACAATGGCTATATTTTTCCCGATGCAGTCATTGTACGCGCAAATTCAAACAGTCCGACAATCTCGACGTGTGGATGGCACTCATGCTCTTCTCAAAATATAAACTGATAAATGATCTATGCTGAAAAGACGCTAAAGCTGACCAGTTTATTTTTTAGGATACATTACAATCACTCCAAAATAGACAATGGCAACTCACACAACTGCAATAACGCCTAGGCTTTTGCTGTCTTTTTGCTGAATTTCATTATATTAAAACGTGGATGTTAAAATATTCACCTTGTCTTATATTCACCGGATTAGTCATTCTCTCACAGTTTGTGTATATGTATCTAAGTGTTACAGTCTTATCAGGTAGTCAAATATTGACATATGAGAGAACAGTAGCATGGCCACTTTATGTCACTCATAGAGTTTAATAGTGTATGCATGAAAATGTAGTGTTAATGTGCAAAATATCTGCTGCTGGAACATACCAATGATGTTAAACTAACAGAGGACTATAAAAGAAAAACAAATGGAGGACAAGGGGGCGATTGAATGGGGAGAGCTTGATTATTTTAGATCAGTAATGTGGTCTGGGATTTTTTCTGGATTGTAAAGGAAAAGTATATTGAGTGATATCACACTGCTAACAACGCACCGAGTAGGAATCAAGACCGTTAAGCAAAAGCATGGACTTCATTTTACTGCTGAAAGACATTTTATCACTAAAAAATGAGAGCTTTTTGCCCATTATTTCAGTTTTGCTTGGTTTTCCTTGAAGTGTCAGGCTGATGTAGAACTACAGCCACACACATACACGCTCACGTTCACAAACTGCACCACTATTTGAGATTTACTGCAAACAAGATGCAGTTTTTCCTCGCCCTTCATATAAATAGTCCTATCAGCATAATGATTCCACATCACACATGCTGACGTGCTTATTTCTTTATTTCTTTTCCATTTCGGATCAATAATTTAGCATCCCTCCATCTTTTCTGCATTTCATTAAATTCACACAGGGAATTGCCTGGATGTTATGAACGTGATCCCAGTGTCATGAATGGAAGGGTGGGGAATAGATTTGGAGCAAAATGGCTAAATTACACATTCAAAAAGGGCTGAGGTGGATGGAGACCCCAAGATCAACTACACATTACTGTAGAGACTGTATAAAAAAAAATCCTTTTGAGGACATCCTTAAAGGAAAAAAAATTAACCACAATGAGAGCAATTTTTTCAGGTCTATGTATGCCAGTTGTATTTTAGGGTCAAAAGTAAAGTGTTGCAGCTCAAAATGACATGTTGAACATGATACAAACACCAAATTCACATTTAAGGTCAGGGTTTAGTTTAGGATTAGTCTATAATAATAATAATCATAATTGGCTTATTTAAGAACAATAGAAGACAATGGAAAGGCCAAATTGAGACGGTGAGGAAAATGTGTTTTGGTGGGGTGTAAGGTTCCCCCCAGCTAAAACAAGGGTAGACTAATGACAGGCAGTGTAATTGAACCTGTAAATCCTGCTCTAACTCCTCACTGCTCTCTCTGATCCTCTTACACATCTTGCCATCTTAAACATGAGTCACACAGCAGAAATCAGCTTACTGCTTCACACACACACACACTCTCTCCAGCCCTCCAACATCCACAAGTGAACCCTACCGCTATTACACCATTAATAAAAAGCACCATCGTATAACTAGTTTTTCTTTCTTTTTATAACATTTGTCATGATAACACTGTGGTACACTTACAGTAACTGAAAGCTCTCCAAAAAAAGCCTTAGTACCCGGTCTGAGCCCCATGTGTCGGATTTCGTTTTCTCGGATTCTTATATCATATAAATATTTTACCATAAAAAAATTTGGGGTTGGTAAGATATTTTTTGTTTGTTGTTAAAGAAGTGTCTTATACTCACCAAGGCTGCATTTATTTGATTAAAAAAAGACAAGAAACATTGTGAAATATTATACATTTTAAAATAACTGTTTTCTATTTGAATATTCCATTTCCCCAGACTTCAGTGTCACATGATCCTTAAGAAACAGTTGTGCTGCTTAATATTTTTGTGGAAACTCTGATACATCTTTCACAAGATTTTTTGATTAATAGAAACTTAATCTATTACTATTTTGTAATATAATATAGGCTAGCTCTCGGTGACGTCACAATGACATCAAGATGTTCAGTAAATAACACTTTAAATTTGGACTGTTGCTCATATATTGCTTTCACATGCATTCAGATAACTCAGAATATAGTGCAAACATCACTTTTATGGTGCTTTTAAAAAAATATATTTGTTAAGCTCGACAACACTAGTCATTACTAGTCAACATTCATTTTCATTATATTGAAAAAGCATCTTTTTGAGCAGCCTATAGTATTCCAGTAATAGGCCTAGTTATTCCACAGCATAACTAAAGACCATTACGTTTATCAAGATAAACCAGTGCGCCAAATGTTAGCTTTCATCATTCAATCATCAAATGTTTTTAGCTCGTTTGATGCACTTGGTAATCTTTAAGCAAATAGTCAGTTTGCTAGAGCTGGAAGTGTGACCTTCTGTTAATCTATTAAAGCGAATGGTTAATCAATTAAGCTGGAAGTCACGGTCAACAGTAACAATGCTACACAACCGATACAGGAGAAAACAACAAAAGTACTGCCCATGGGATCACACACACACACACACACACACTCCGCCAAGCTGTACATCCACATGGACGTTTTCCCACAATCCCCCGAGTCGTGTGGATTACCACTCAAACGTCCGCATCTGTGACCAGAGAAAGAGGGGAATCCAAGCATGTAATCAATCAATACTTGCTGGAAACCTCTGGACCCCTTATACTGATACACATTGACACAGCGGCTAAAGCGGATCAATGAGCGCTCCGGTGTGTGTGAAGGGCAGGGAGAAGCACACCTCCATTGAGAAAGATGAACTGAGCAAAGAGAGAAAGAGAGAGACTCTAGTCACTGATTCCATCTGACTTGGCCGGTGTAAGCAGCACCTATTGATTTTCCAATCAACTACAAGGCCAGTGTTCACACAAACTTACACACACACACACACACACACACACACTGCCACTTGAGCTAGGAAGTCCACTACTCAAGAAAACCGCTACCTTGTTTGAACACACACACAAAGCACTCTTGGCAGAATCATTTTGCTTCCTTTAGAGTGAATTTGATAAAGTGGGAAAGCTTTTGTCCACTATCAGACTGGATTTTTCACACATACAAACACACATACATGGCGTGTGAGTTATAGAGGAGGTCTAAAAACCCAAATTAAAATAAAATATAAATATTACATGGAAATTTTAAAATGTGCATGGATTAATCGCTTTTTGTATTGCTTTTTGTAATTTTGTACACAACGAGACCAGGGATGGAAATGAACTTTTTTGTCCACCTGCCACAGTGGCTTTTGTTGTGCGTTTATTTTGTTATTTTGTTATTGAGAGGAACTAACAAAAAGAGCTTCACCGTGAGTCGAGGCCTTGAATCGCGTTACGTGTGCATGAACACCAGCAATACGTTGCTGGCTGCAGTTCTTTAACGGCCACCGGTGTCGCTAATAACAAGTGTTTCTGAATTCTACATATAGCCCATTTAAGTTACTAAATTTACTGAAACTGAAACTAAAATAAAAATTAATTAAAGCTATATAGAAATATAAAAAAACAAAAAGTAATATAAAATACAAGCTCATACCAAAATGACTCAAGTTTAAACTAAAATTAAATACAAATCTAAAAACAAATTTAATTATTAGTAAAATATAAGAGAAAATTATACAAAAATAGCACTGCAATAGAGACCCAAATCCTAACAATTACATCTAACAATATCAAACAATAATGTTACATAAACTATTGTTATTATAAAACTTACCTAGCAAGAAAAGTATCTAGTTATCATAAATACTTTTTTTTTTCTGTCATTTTTCTGAAATATGTTTATTGATAACTACAAACCAACATTTGGTCCCAAACTAGTTGGTCATACTGACTCATTGCTTAAATTAGGCTAAATTTGCAACCCTATTACTCAGACAAACCTCCACGAACATGACCCCTATGAAAATCTCTGTGTAATGCTGCACGCATACCATGTTAGATAATATTGGAAATGAGAGAACATCATTCGTGCTGACAGTACAGGGCATTACGTGTCTTTATTCAGCTCCATTTTGTTGATCTGTCCTATTTTTCAGTTTATACTCCATCCAGACAAAATGGGAGACATTAAGAAAGGCCAAAATGAATTGGGACTGATTACCAGGGTTGCCCAAGACCATATTGAGAATATGAGGGTCTCCCAGCCAGGCTGCTTTTATTTTCATTTGAACATCTCAAGATGAATGTTCAAGGAAAAAACACCAAATTAAATCCAAAATCTATTTTGGAATTTAGGCCTTCTTATTTTTGCAGAAACTGTTTTTCACCTTAGTGATGAACTAGATTCATAATGATATATAAATTCCAAAACATTCCAAGTATTTCTTCTATATTGTGATTGTCTTTTCTTTCTTTTTTTACAAACTTCGATATGCAGCCAATAAGAAGGTCACAAACCTTTTAGCGATTGAATTATATCCTGTATAATACATTTCAAAGATAATACCATTACTGTCTCATTTACAAAATATTTTTAAGAGCAAAAGGCCACTGCACAACTTGAAAATGCACAATCCGCAGAATAGTGCAAAGCGCATCCATAGTTTCATCCAACTTCTGAATTGCTGGCTTTCCATACAGTTTATAACCCAGACCATATGAAATCTGTGGTCTTATTCATTTTCTGTGTTGAATTTCAGAGAGAATTCTGCAGAATTGTGTGGAATGGATTTAAATATAAGAAAATCTGTTCTTGACAATGTTTACAAATGCCGAAGGTTGTGACCCCTGACACTATTTGGACTCTCAAATAACATCTGTTGTTCTACCCACACGTTGAAACCAGTATGAACATCCCGCCCTTTGAATGAAAGGGAACAAATAAACCAAACTGACACAAAATCACAGGTGCAACATACCTTCGACATATTTCAAATCAGCGGTTGCTTTAAACAGCCCAACAGTGCGAGGAATGTCTTACCTGGGACGATGGAGACAGTGTCCTTCTCCCAGGACACCACACTGACGTACTCCTGCACAGCAGAGGGGATGAGGCACTTGAAGACGGCCACGTTGCCCCGCATGGACCTTTGGTCCGCCACGCGAACCGTGTAAGGTTCCCTGAACACTGTTCATGATGAGGCAGAGAAGAAACAGATGTCGGAATTTATTATCAAATAAATAATTGGTAACATTTTATTTTAGTGTCCTTGTTATATATGTTACATGTACTTACTGTAGTAATAACAGTAAATTATGCATAATTACATTCAACTAACCCTCAACCTAATCCTAATCCTACCCAATCCCTATAGTAAGTACATGTAGTTACTTAATAATTACTCTGTACTTAAATATATAATTACACTGTAACAAGGAAACATTAAAATAAAGTGTAACCAAATAATTATTAAACAATACCTTATTAAGTAATTATACAATAATATAAAAATGCATTTAATAATTAGTAAATATTTATTTTTATTTATTTAATTATTAGTGGTCAAATCAATGGATCATAATTCATCAGCACTAATAATTAAATAAATACAAATTGATTAATCGATTTTACAGAACTATGAATTATATTTAATGGTAATGAAATATTTATATATTCATTTGTATTTTATTCAAATTTTGAATGTAAAAAATTACATGATATTTTTTTTGGATATTTTTTATGAATGGAGGTGGGGTATCCTTTTCTGTGAATCCAAAAAGACCTGATCTGGGACAAATGCATTCATTTTATCAAACAATTTAGAGCATATATTACTGGATTTTTGAGACGGAGACTGAATCTTTTTTTTTGTCAAGAGGTGTTCAAGAGTTCAGGAAGTGGCCTTTTTATAAATCACCCTGGCAATGCATGCAGACGGCGGCGAGTGGACGCCGGTGCAGAGCCTCTGGAGCTGTCAGAAACATTTGCCCCTGCTAAAGGGACCCTCTCTGCACCTGACAACCGGAACCTGGACGAAAAATCAATAGACGAGAAGAACACACAAAGGAAGCTGGGTACGAAGATGTTATTTATGGGCGAGGAGATCCTCCTACGGTAAAGGGCGACGAGGGAGTGCGAACAGATTAAAGGAGGCGCTGAATTTCATTTTAATTTCAGGGACTCAATTTGCTTTGTGTCTTTCATCAACATCTATTTACTTACGGATTTTAATTTCCCCCTCGTTTCTTTGGGGAAGTAACGCAAGACGCAGAGCGAGGGCATCTCATTCACGAACATGACGCCGCAAATTTGATCACGCAGTCGGGGGATGTTTTCAGAGAACTCTGTGGGTATTGCAATTGGATTCAAGACCAATTCAACTACGCAGCTTTTTCACCCCATCAGAAAAGAGACCGATCATGAGAATTCATGAAACGTGGCAATCACCCACAACCAAACTCTGAGGCCACCCCTCTCCTGTCTCGCTTTCACTCACTACCTTTCCTTCTATATATAATTAACGCCTGGCTTGCGGGTGAATTTCCTTGGTCATTAATAACAGTTTCTGCCAGGTGCCAGTGTCACCCAGAGCAAGACGATTCAGTGTCCTTGTCTGAATCGTTGAGTCCAGTGATTATATTTCTTTCTATTTCTTTCTTTCTTTCTTTCTTTCTTAATATTTAATGGGTTTATCAAAATATGTAAATGTAAGATGTTTAAGTAAGTTAAAGCAGACTGTGTATATTTGCCCACTGTTAACTAATCAGCTTCTTACTGATGCAGATGAGATTTGAATCAATAGAACAAATCAATAGAACTCCCTATTACACTCAGGACTCCATAGTCTACGAATAATCATTTATTCAGTCATTGATTGACTGCGAGTCTCAGGCCTTATTGAATTTCTAAAGATAAACTAACTCAAACCGGCCCTATTAGCTAGTTTTATTTTCCCCTCAACTCGGATCGCGCTACACCTGGCTGTGGAATGTTGTTTTACAGCAGTCGAAAGAGTGTAAACAAGCCAAAACATCTCTACGGCTTCAATAATGCATGCGTAAAATTCACAGACGAATTCTCCGACAACAATAGCAGATAGCATTTTTTATGGGCAAATGACTCTCCGTCTTCATGTGCGGCATCATTAGAATGTTACTGATGCCTGACTATACTCATCGGTTGCTTGGAAACGGACTGACACACGGGCTGGTGCTCTCTTTCTGCACACCAGGAGGACTGAGTCCTGTATCACTATCGTTTAAATAATTAACTTGAGAGAAACCAAACACCGTATTTACTTATTCATGACGCAAGACGTATAAAAAGGGGGAAAGAACTAAACTGAATAAGAATGAGGTGATGAATGGTGCTCATTAATGTGAAGGTGAAAAAAAATTAACATGACCTATCAGGAGGCAGGAAGCCAAAGAAACAAAGGGCTGAAAGAAAGAAAGAAAGAAAGAAAGAAAGAAAGAAAGAAAGAAAGAAAGAGTGCACCTGTCACGCTCAACGCACGAGGTCTGTGTTTAACCCTCATGCTGACTTTTGACAACTCAATACAGGGTGTAGGACAGTCTATTTATAATTATAGTTAAGTTGATATAGCATAGCTTCTATTAAAGGGCCCCTATCGTGGATTTTTGAAAATGACCTTTCATGTAGTGTGTAATATAGCTCTAAGTGAATGAAAACATCCAGCAAAGTTTTAAATCTGAAAATGCACCGTATATAAAGTTGTCTTTCAAAAGCAATAGTCGACTCTGAGTCAATGAATTGAATTGTTTTTCAAACGAGTCATAAGCCGTTTCGTAGTGACGTCAAGACGAAACAATAGCCCGCCCACTTATTGTGCGCGCACCAGGGAAACTTAAACCTCAAACCGGCAGCTGAGTCGTGTGGTTACTGGAGAGCATCGTGTCAAGGAGACGCTGTGTGACACAATGTGATGGTAAAGACTTTTTTTTTCCCAACTGCCCAAGGACGAGCATGTTAAAATGAATATTTACCATGATACTACAACAGTATAATCCTAAACTTTTCCTGTTACCTTTATTTTACTGAGAACTACTTCTCAAATATCGGAGTCAGCTAATCAGCTGTGGGCCACTATTACATAAAACTCTGTCTATTAATGCAGATTGTCTGTCGTCTCACTTCTGAGGAAAGATTAAGCATGGAGCAAGATTTGTTTTAGCAATGTTTGTTACATCAGTCATTCACGCTAGAGCTCGACTAATGTATACATTGCATAGCCTACATGCTATTGATACAGTTTCCACGTGTTCACCACAATATATTAGAAACATACTCTGTAAATAAATTAGTACAAGTAAAATAATCGGTTGATGGACATGCATTTGTTAATGCTGAGGAATAGCAACATCTCATAATGTAAGTTACCTCAAACTGAGTAGTGAATCACTGAAACGTCCTGCTCGAGTCGTCCTTGCAATGGAGGTTCGGGTTGAATGAATGGTTCTTCTTCTAGTGTTTCATCATCGGACTCGCGCTCGGATTGATATGGTAAGATCAATGTCATAGTTCGTTACTGTGTTTAGTTTACAGTTTAGGAAGCCTCAGGACACGCAGGACTGTTGGTGTTATGGCAATGTCAATTTTTGTTTTCAACGTGTGATGTACACGGTAAAACAATCACAACAGACTGAGCTGTCTGGCCAATCAGAGCAGAGTAGCTCGCGGGAAGGAGGGATTTAGAGAGATTGATTCATTTGGCGAGTCGTTTGAGAATCATTTAAAATCTGGTGATGTGCAAATGTATATTATAAGTTTTTTTTACGTTTGATGCAAGCAAACCTGTTGTAGGAGACTCCAAAACAACATTAGGAAACTTTAAAATATCATAATAGGGGCCCTTTAAGCAAATGGAGAGTGAGTTGAAGAAGAATTCAATTTCTGCATTTTATTTAAGACCGTATTGTTTTTATAATCTAGCCAATGCTTCCCTTGGGGTGGATGAACGGACAGAAAGACAAAGAGATTAGATAGATCTATCTAATGGTGAGATGGATGGGTGAGATGGATGGATAGATAGATAAATGAATAGATAGATAGATAGATAGATAGATAGATAGATAGATAGATAGATAGATAGATAGATAGATAGATAGATAGATAGATAGATAGATAGATAGATAGATAGATAGATAGATAGATAGATAGATAGATAGATAGATAGATAGATAGATAGATGGATAGATAGATAGATAAATGGATGGATAGATAAATTAATGGATAGATAAATTAATGGACAGATAGATAGATAGACAGAGATAGACATATAGATAGATAGATAGATAGATAGATAGATAGATAGATAGATAGATAGATAGATAGATAGAAGCTTTTCTCTACTACATATGAATATATGGACACAATTAATTGACATGCTAGAAGTTGAGACACTATAAAAGGCTAAATGAAAAATGAACAGTGAGCGCAAGGAGGAACACACACACTCACATGAAGTCCTCATAGGGAGATTTTCATAAATGTAGAGCTATCCACACAGGTGCCCGTGCTATTATTGGCACAGGATCAGCATGCAGGAGAGTGGGTGAGAAAAGGGGAGGAGGGAGAGAAAGAGAGAGAGAGAGAAGCAGGGTGGGGTGGGGGGTGGTGTCATACAGTGAGCTGTCAGCTGTCATCATTCTCCAGCGCCACCTGAGACATTCAGCGCCACACCCTGCCCCTCCCCTCACCGTACCCATGGCAACCCTTCAGTGCCAGGATCTGATTGGCTGGTGAGGGAGCCCAAGTGTTGGGTTCCTTAGGGCTCTGTGTGGGTTGCTAGGTCCACTAGCAGTTTTGCTGCATCTCAGCACTTAATTGATTAATTAGTGTAATTATTTGAGGCGAAAGTCACCCCCGTCTTGTCGCTAGTTGGTAGGTAATTCATTCCATCCTCTGAGACTTTAATGTTAATGCGGGTGAGGTGGAAAAAGCAGTGAGGACTGAACTCGCCTGGTTACATTTGAAGAATCGTTCAAGCTGATGTTATTTATAATAGTGTTAGATTGGCGTCGCTCGATGGGGTTATTTCTGGGAAATTCAGAGTAGGTGAACGTGTACGTGTGTGTGTGTGTGTGAGTGTGTGTGAGATGGGAACTCTAGCTTAGAGGACAGATGGAGACTGGGAGACAGGAGGGACACTGGCACTGCGCAGGCTGGCATGAGAACGTGTGTGTGTGTGTGAGTGTAGGGAAGTGTATGGATATCCCTCGCTGTTGCTGGGCGGCCAGCCCCACTCACGAGCGCTGACCTTGGCACCGTGTGGGAGGGTCAGTCCGCCAACTGTCTGTAGCGTAGTGTGCCCGTCTGTGCGCTGCTTTTTAAAGCAGCCAGGTCAACAGGCCGGCCACTGGGACATCCAATTGGCACTTACATTCTTATTTAGGTTAGCAATATGGCGGCCGCTACTTCTGCTGTTACTGCAGATGTTAAGCTAAGAACTCATGTTCTACCTGTAACGTCACGTGCCCCCCCCACCCCCTCCACCCCCTCCACAGCGCTTACATTGACTTTGCTCTTTTCTCCAAGCAATATGGTCCGTAAAGAGATCCTGACGGAAACCAATTGCAGTCATTTAGGATAAAAGTGTGCAGATAACAGTAAGGGTATACACAAGATCCAAAATGAACATGTCAAGTGGCAATACAAGTGCTGTAAATTAAAATTTCTTAGGAACTGCGATGTAATGCATGTCACAATGTAAGAATGTTAATCTAACCCTCACGGATGTAAGTGATTTGAATGATTCTTAGGAAGTTTTTTCTAAAGAAAAATGTGAAATCAGAAACGTATCTAGGTAAAAAAAAAAAAAAAAAAAAAGCCCATGTGGTGACATGTGGAATATTCCTATTTTTAAACTATCCAAATGTGAGGAATTTCAAAATATAAGGAACAAAATCTCAATGCCATGTGCATTGCTCAATGCCAGCATTAGTTGTTATCAATATTCAAGGGAATTTTTTTATTTTTTTTTAAGCATTGTTATGTGGACAATTACATTTTTATTTTATTGTATTAAAATGTTCTTTTTATATCATTTATTAAAAAAATTATGTAAAACAGTTTTATGGCTGGTAAGAAATATTTATTTCTATTTTAAGGATACACAAAAATATTATTACTGCTTTTGAAAGAATCCTCTCATGCTCATCAAGGCTGCATTTAGAGTAATATTTTGCAATATTTAAAAACAGTCAATGTAGATTTTTACTTTAAATAGTTTTGTAACATTACAAATATGTCTTTACTGCCACTTGTGACTAATTAAGTGAGTCCAAAAAAAGTATTTTTATTTAAATTCATTAAAAAAATGCTCTGTCCATGCACCATTGACAGGATCACGGTTTAATATATAATGAGCAAGTAAGCTATTATTTAGTAGACACTTTCATCCAAAGGTCATTTTGTTCAAGGACATGAAAATGATAGCTTATGGCCTGTTCCTCCTGAGACTTGAACCAACAACTTTACAGTTGCCAACCCTGACCTTTACACAACACTGCAGCACCATATAAATACAGTAGATAGAGAATAGCTAGGCCGACAGATGTATGGAATCAGGTCTTACCTGCTTTGACACGGATGCTAGGGCTGCGGATCTTTCCGGCCTGGTTCTCGGCAGTGCAGAAGTAGTCATTATCATGAATGAAGCTGTTGAAGGCAGAGGGGGAGAAGGGGTAGAGCTGCAGCGTGCCGTTGGCGTGAACGTGGCGGATGTGTGGCACGTCGTAGATGTCGTCGCCAGTGGCCAGGTACCAGCGGAGGACGGCATGGGGGGCGCCACCCGCAGGACAGGGCAGGGACACCCCCACTGAGCTGGAGAAGGTCACTCTCTGCAGGGAAGCATTCACAAAGTACAGCCGCGTCGAGACCACATCCTCGCTGTGCACTGGAAGAGAGACAACATGGTCAGTCACTAGTTTTATTCTGCAAATCAGCACCTGGACAGGTTAAGGGGCCAACTCATACTTGTTCCTTTGGGTTACTGCACTTTAAAATGAGCTGCACATCATAAAATAAGCTCTGTGTGTCCTTCTGGCAAACTTCCACCTCACAATCACGTCTGGTAAAGTGCATGCCCTACCGTCCTCTGATTGGATTATCCCAGAGACGTTCCCATTGGGTCAGCACAACTCGATTCAAATTTAAAAATCAATCACTGGATTGAGAAGATGATGTAACCAAAAATTGCCCTTTATCTGATTATTTGTCTGTCATTTTCCAAGTGCACAATCTATATGAAAGCTAAGGGTTGCATTCCCTGTACAACAACATAACTAGCTGCATAACTACCATAGTGTGACACATTGTTAGGGAAAGGAACTACTGTAGCTAGTCAATTGACGTCGCGCAGATGATGGAGTACCAACTTATGCCAATTCATCGGTTCGAGATCAAATTAATTTGGTTTGAGGTCAGATTATTGCCAGTAAATAAAAAACATGGCATTTGAAGACTACTTCACTATTTTTTTTCCTTTGTTGTTTTGATTTATTTACAGATGTTACATATGATACACATATGCATGTATATTAAAGAAAAATGTGTCATTTATAAATAAAATATTTATATATGATGTATTAATATTATATACAGTATATACATTAACATTTTCTTAAATATATACATGCATATGTGTGTATTTATTATATAAACAAAATAATTATACACAGTACACACACATCTATTATGTAAACGCAAACTTGTATTTTGGATGCAATTAATCGCGATTAATCGTTGCCCAGCACTGAATGAATACAAATTGTAATGCATGTAAGCTTGGTTATTTTTGAGCACAATCTATATGTTCACATGTCATGCAAACAAGAAACTATGCTTTTTAACCACAGGACAAAAATTGTAGTTTGATGTTTGATGGAACTATGGTTTCGGGAAGCACCAAATCATTGCTAACGACAGAACTTGTGACCAATGTTGGCTAACACTTTTGGAAAACACACCCCAGATTCTTTAACATCAATAGAAAGTGTTCATTTAAATTGACTCATTGTAAAACTGAAAATGCTGCAATTTTCACAGAAGCAAACACAGATATAAATGAACAAAGTAAGATGCAGGCATCAGCAAGCATTCCAAACAAAAGCCCACTTTGTCCACAGCAAGAGTTACTCTCCAATCACATCTTTTTATAATATATGTGTTCTTGGCAGATGCTTCCTTACCAAAGGAACCTTACTCATCCAACCTTAACCCAAATGACAGTGATAACAAGCTGTCGTAGGGTAGGCATTAAAGAATATCACTTATCTAATATGTGTGCGGTGTGAGCCGCGCTGAATGCTGCCATCTGATAGGAGAATAAATAGGTCATAGAACCCCCGCTATACTACAAACCTCTCTGACAGCTAATGTGGATCAGACAATAATTCGCTCTTTGTGTATTACCAAACCCGGACTACTGTGAGAAAAGAGGAAAAAAAAAGATGGTTGCGTAAATTAACGCGTGTTAATTTAGCAGCGTAGCTAATGATGTCCTTCAAAGGCGGCGTTTTAGTGATTTACCATTCCCGCGTCTCTATTATCTGCAGGCTCTATTACGGATTACATGGTTCTGGTGGGATGGCTCTGTATCTTTTTGTATTCTGAAAATTGCTTAGCTCAGCTCTGGCTCCGAGCCAAGGGAGACACAAGCCCAAAGCAAGAGCATTTTCTTCTAAGGCAATTACATTTAATTAATGCCCCCCACCAGGTTTATGTCAACAATGCCTGGATTAACCCCCATTCTTGTGATTCTCATTGTGTTCGAAAGAATAATGGTGACATGCTACCATGCCATTAAAGTCAATGGGGTGCCATAGATAAGTAAACTATAAGCTTCCATGCACAGAAGACTCACAATGTATAAAAATAAATATGAAATTGGAATTTATACCCAATAAAATTGAATATTAAAGGATTAGTTCACCTAAAAATTAAAATGCTGCTTTTTTTAATGCAATGAAACCACGACTGTGCCAATTCCCCATTCACTTTCGTTGTATGGAAAAGAGCAGCTTGGAAAATCTATAAAATATCTTCTTTTGTGCTCCACGCAAAAAATAAAAATAAAAGTTTTATGGGTTTGGAAAGACACGATAGGTTTGTAAATAATCACATTCTTTTCTTTTACTGACTAAAATTACGTTATTATTACTTTTGACAGTTATAGGCTACTCCTTTTAACGTCTCGAGAAACAAAGGACAATAATAATATCCATTTGGAATAAGGAAAAAAAAAAACATGCAAAGCATAAATAGAATGAAAAACATGAAAAAAGTGGTGCTAGAGAATTGAAAGGCTGAGATTAGAGCTAAAGCTTTTACTGGGCAAGGTGGGGGTTTGGATTCTTTCTCTCTCCATCCATCACTCTCTCTCCCTCTCTTTTTATATTCCCATAGAACATGAAGGGATATGTTATGTGATTGGAATTTGTACGCCAGACGCAGAGAGTTAAATCCATATAATCTCCTTTCACATTTAACACACACAGAGCCTTCCTGGCCTGATAATCGCAGCACGGTGGAGGGCCTCTATCGCTTCCCCTCTCACTCTGCCCTGTGGGGAGGGCAGATTATGGAGGTGGGTGCAAGCCAGGGGGCATGAGTCCAGACAGGACCAGGTCTAGAGTGAGCAGAGGAGTAGGTTAGATGAGGGGCTGCAGTGAATGGTTTTCTGGAGTCAGGGAGTCACAGGTTGCAACGGAATGAAATAAAATGCTTTTCATTGTTCACGCTTCGCATGAAATAAAAATGTGCTGAATTACAATAGTACAAGGTCTAGACTGGCAGCTCTCAACCTTTATTATTTAAAAGTCCCCTATAGTCAAGGTTATTTTTTAAAGACTGCCTACACTGCCTAAAACTGACACAACTATTTTCCTAACATAATCTAGAATCCCAGAATCTGTTTGGTTACCCATATTCTTCAAAAGATCTTCTTTTTTTGTATCTTCAAAAAAGGCAAGTTTATTAAAAACTTGCCTTTTGTGTTCAGCAGAAGAAAGAAATTCATACAGGTTTGAAACGACTTGCGGGTTAGTAAATGAATCAGAATTTTCATTTTTGGGCGAACTCTCACTTTAAGAACAAGTACGACCAACTAGCAGTTAGTTAGGGGTTATCAGTCTTACTTTTCAGTATCAGATTAAACAACGTTTAATATACATGTAAAATATACATTTTTATGTAACTGATTTAAAAAAGTTGTCTGTTTAAAAGTAAAAGTTTAAAAACTGTCTTAAATAACTGTTTATAACTATTTGAAGGAACGACAGCATGATTATATATCCCTTAGAAGTGGAATTGCAAATGTTTTAGATTCAATTGTGATCCAATAGATGTCCATTTTTAAGAGGACAAATTTAAAAAAGTTTTGTTTGCCATGGTTAAATGCTGCAATAAATAAAAAGCTCAGTGGTCCAGTCAATTTCACAGTAGCATTTCAATAAATGAAACAAATAAACATTTCATTTTATTTAAAATTATTTAAACAATTAATTTATTTTTAATTTAATTGATTAATTTATAAATAATTAGGAGAATGCTTTAGCCCCTTTAGATTTTCACGACCCTCCCCCCATTTCAGAACCGCTGGACTAGACTGAGCTTTGCTGTGCATACGAAGTCAGCATTTAATGTAGTGCCACAGTTGCACTGACAAATCTAGGGTTTGAAGCAAATGTTTTGACCCACGCTTTTGTATAAAGAACCTCTGGGATCCAGCATTAGAGTTAAACAGCAAAGATCCCTGACATGCTCAAAATGGACTCAGTCCCTGGCTGCCGTCAGCCTTAAGTGCTATTTGGGACGAGAGCAGAGTGCACTCTATCCTGGTTTCTGAGCTGTGTCAAATATAATTCCGAGAGCTCTTTTCAGGACCATGGACAGTGACTGAATGGTCCCTAAACACATTTCAGCACTATAGACAGCGTCAATCTCCTCTCGGCAGAAATGCAACTTAAAACTAAGCAAACATAAACATCTGTTAATCTGTAATAGTTATTTCAAAGATATAAAAAACATCTTTCGCTTATCATGGGACAAACAAGAGCAAACGCCATCCTGCGCATGGCATCAGAAAATATAGACAATAGCGGAAAGCCTGCATGACAACACATCAGTTCACTGTAGATCTGAACAAAACACAGCAACACTGGGAAATATGGTCATGGTCGTACTGATATGGGATGAAAAACAGGTCAACTGGTTAGTCCCCCTGCCCCCCACCCCTTACGCCTTTGCAGATTATAGCCTAAAGCATAAACCCCCATAATAAAGATTGCAATATCTATAATCTCACAGTGGGGTTCTGGGTAAGGGGTTGTGGATCCAAAAGGGAGGGCCTGAGGATATCCACATCCCCCCACACTGTCTGGGTCTGAAGTATAGGAGGGGGAAAGGAAAAAGCTTGAGACCAGGACAGCTGCAGTTTGTCCTCCACACCAACAGGTGTCACTGTTGGGGTGCTATCATAGAATTCTACCTGGAGAAAGCGTTCCCTCTGCTCATGGGACCATGAAACGTTTTGAGCCAATAACCTGAGCTGTAAATGGCATGTGATAAATTACTCTAAAGTGCATAATTCCAATTATTTCTAAAGAAATCCGTGTGATCGGCAGTTTCATAAAAGGGCAAAAAAGTTTGTTCCCTATGCAGATTTCACTCATGTTCAAGTTGGTCATGTGAATTCGCCATGCTGACCAACAGAGAGCTGCTTGGTTTTAAAGTGACTTCTGAGTGAGCAGTGCTTCATAGATAACAACACTATTGACAATGGAAAACTTTGCCTAAATTCACTGATCTGACCACACCTTAAAAGTGTGAAATTGAATGTTTTTGTGGCAATCAGCCAATCAGCTTGGTCATGACATAATTTCCGGCAACTTTAAAGGGTTAGTTCACCCACAAATTTAAGTTATGTAATTAATTACTCACCCTCATGTCATTCCAAACCCGTAATGCTTTCGTTAATGATCGGAACACAAAGGAAGATCTTTTTAATGAAATTGGAGAGTTTTATGTCCCTTCAGTGACAGCTACGCAATTACCTCTTTCAAGCCCCAGAAAGGCAGTAAAGACATCATAAAGGTAATCCATGTGACCCAAGTGGTTTAACCTAAATTTTATGAAGTGACAGAGTGTTTTGTTTGCACAAAAAAAAACATAATTTACCACTTTAAATTACTAACTTCTTGCATGCGTTCACGAGAGCACCACGACGTGCGTGTTGTGTTGACACGAGAGCAGACATAGTTGCGTGAACGTGTGTTGGAGATGAATATTTTGTAAAAAAAAGTGGTAAATAGTTTTTTTTGCGCAAACAATGCACTTGCAACGCTTCATAAAATTGAGGTTAAACCACTGGAGTCACATGGATTATTTTAATGACATCTTTACTATCTTTCTGGACCTTGAAAGTGGTAATTGCGTAGCTGTCAACAGAGGGACAAAAAGCTCTCCGATTTCATTAAAAATATCTCCTTTTGTGTTCCAACGATGATGGGATTACGGGTTTGGAACGACGCGAAGGCGAGTAATTTTCATTTTTGGGTTAACTAACCCTTTAAAGCCGCAGGAAATGGCAAATGCCGATTGGCTGATCGCCACAAAAACAGGCACAGTCCCAAACTCTTCTTTACTGAGCTGTCAATTACACACTTTTAAGAGCCAACAAACAAATAAAATCACTAGTAAAAATGTTGCTTACGAAAATTTTTTGAATGGCCACCAAATAAATTAAAAAGGTTTTTAGAACCAATGGTGTAGTTTCAGCATAAAGCAGTTTATTCAAAGTAAATCAATTTAGTGTGGTGATCAGGGTGGGAATTATGTAATTTTAGGGGCAAGGCCATTTGGCCTCCACCTTTTCTTTTTTTTTAGGGGCACCAAGGCCATATGACAGGGCACAAAGGCCATTGAGTACAATTCGATAGTTTTCCCATTCAGATTGATACCATAACATCCTAATTTGGAATAAGAAATATGACTTTTTTAATACAAAATTTAAAAAAAATAATGAGAGAGAGAACAACTGTTAATTTAAATGTGCGCAAAGTGCGCTCCATTAATAATCCCTAAAAAGCTGACATCATCGCGATCTCAAACATCTCTGTTATTATCAATGAAGCTGATTGCACAATGAATATTTCATAATATCTACACTTTGTTATAATCAGAGGATTTTGGTTTTGAGCGGTGATGGGACTGGGAGTCTATCTTAAATGCTTCTGATTGGCCATTGTGTTTAAGAAATCAACACATACGTCTGTGATTGGTTACATCGCTCAACGCTGCAAACATGTTACAAATAGAAACTCTGGCCTGTAAATAGTCTCAATTTTGTTTAGTTGTTCTTTTCTGCAACAGATTAATAACAATTTATTCGTTTTTATGTTTTATTCATTGATATTCATATGTTGCGGGAGTCCGCTCGAATCGTTTTATTCTCCCGCAGCGGCAGCCCACACACACAGAGTGAGTGCATTACCGCCAGCGCTCGGCCATCAAATCCATAGATCAAATCTAGTCCTGCGCCGCACGTCTCTAGATCATTGGTCCGGCCAGAGGATGGCGGCGGGAAATATCGGCCCAAGTTCTGCCTCGGGCAGAGAATTGGGCAGAAAATCTAAGTTATAAACAGGACAGAGTAACACGGCGGATATCGCTCATACATTTTTTTTTGACGACGCAACGTTAGTTAAGGCGGCAGGCGTGTGTTGCTTAGGCGGCCGCCTTAGTTACAAAGTGCTGCGGGAAACCCTGAATCTGTAATGGAAACGCGACAGCGTTTAACATAGACTAACTTCTCAGAGTTGTTTTGCAACAGTGTTCATTATACTAACAACCATTCAACTCCGGATTGATTCTGGAATCTTCGCTGGGGAAATAAGCACCGCAACAATCCGTCCTCCAACGCATGCTGCTCATGTTTTGAGATCGTGCTCGAAGAGGAGGGGCTATTCGCGCGCGCGCCTCCGTTGTAAGTTTGTGTGTGAGAGGGATGGAGCAAGCTGCGCGCAGCTCTACAATAAAATACAGTTTTATTTTTTTTAATTTTAAAAAGCAAGCCCACATATGCCGCACTGGCGCTTTATACATGTAACTTGGACAGGGCTAGGGCACACAGGCCACTGTGGCCGTATGATAAAAAAAAATTTCACGGGGCATGAAGGCCAAAGTGTAGGGCAACGGCGGCCATGGCCGCGTGGCCGCGGTATAATTCCCACCCTGGTGGTGATTTGTTGATGCTATGCATTGAAACTAGGGGTGGAACGGTACATGTATTCGTATTGAACCGAAACGGTACGGGGGTCACGGTTCGGTGCACGAATTTACACGCAGAATACACGGTATAAAAAAAAAACTCGCGTGCAAATTAATTAATGTAATGCGGAACTACTGTTAGATACGCGGGTTCTTTAGGGACACATAATCTGTACCCTCGGCTTAGCTCTGAACGCGCGTTCACTTCAAACGTTGGCTTTATACGCGCGTCCTATTCGCTTTGGAGTAGCGTCGAACTAGACGCGAATTTGACGCTCTATTCGCGTTTGGTGTGACCGCATAATGAACAGGCTGCGATGTCAAGATTGCAATGCTGGAGTGTGTGTGTGCGCGCGCGCGAGAGAGAGAGGCGCGGGCGCGATCGAACTGTGTGTGTGTGTGTGTGAGAGAGAGAGAGAGAGAGAGAGGCGCGAGCGAACAATGGAAACATAAAAAACATACTCCGTCATTTTGTTCATACAGATCATTAAACCTGCAAAGTGTTTACTTTGTGTACACTCGCAATAAAACACAACATTGTGCTTTTGTCACACTGTAAACTCTTGTCAAACTGTAACCTACAACTGTCACCCAACCAAAATCACACACACACACACACACACACTGTTTTAAAAGCAAAACATATTTATCCAACCCCATTTCAAAACAGTCTGTGGGTCCCATGACTTTTGGACATTCATCATATTGCATTGGTTTTCATTTCTTGTCCTCGGAGCACTAATCTGTTTATTTTTAAGTTACACATTCTACATTGATTAAAAAAGAAAATCGAATGTGTTTTTAATGGTAGTATTATTTTATACAGAAATCCATTATTTATAATTCAGATGAGAATAATGTTACATTGTTAAGTAATAATGTTAATTAAAATTAAGGAAAACAAATATATTGATCTGAAATATAGCAAATTAATTTTAAATTATTTCAGGTACAATTACCAAACACATCTCAAGGTCTTTTTATTAATTTAATTAATAAACTAATTATATAAAACTATTGTCAGTGCACTACAAATAAACTGGTTCTATGCCTTTATTAATAAAACTTATTTAAAAAATACAATGCCTTATGCATTTTTGTTTTGCTTTTCCCTCCATTGTACCGAAATCGTACCGAACCGTGATGTCTGAACCGAGGTATGAACCGAACCGTGACTTCTGTGTACCGTTCCACCCCTAATTGAAACTCATCGGGGAGAAAAAAAAAATGGAAACACATCAACAGTACCCACACAAAGCATGCAACAATGGTTGACCACTATGTCCAAGGATGTCCATCATGGTCCATGGGTAGATGATCAGTAATTTAGGAGAGTCTTAAGGAGAGAAAAAAGAAAGGGCAATTGGATAACCCAATTTCTTCTCTCTTTGTTCTGAGATGACTTCCGTGTGAGGGCTAACGAAGCCCTGCAGCTCCTTACTATTCTCGTTGCCATATGCCAAAAGAGGGAAAGGGCTGCATGGGAATGCTGAAACGCTCCATTAATGATGCCCATTTTCCCTTTCTATCTGTCTAACTCTCAAGATGGACGCGTTATTCTCCACCCACTTCCTCCAACCGAAAAAATTCCTGCTCAAAAATGTCTTTGCTCATCATTTCATGTTGTTTTTCCCTCCTTCTCGCCATCTCTCCCTGTTAATCGCCTTCCATTTTTCTCTTTCTTAACTCACCCTTTATGTGTGGTCCTCCTAGCATTTGCACAACATATACATACATATATTTTTGTTCAATCGCTATGAAAATGCCATTTGAATATGTATTGCGGATATCCTAGGCAATTGCCAATGGTGAGCCGCTATGCATAATGCAGCTCTCTCAGTCGCTCATCTGCATTTGCTTAGACACACACTCTCTCACATGCACACGCATAGATCTTCACACCCTGTCCCCAAAGAAATCTGCACACAATCTCTCTTCCGATCACTGTCTCACCTACATAAACATGTCTAAATGCAGACACATATTTTTGGGACACGCAACTGTTCGACAACAACGCAATTCAGCCATCCATTTGCCTCCGAGCCTCCCAATTAATTTATTCGCAGATTGTTCAAGGGCCATTTCCGCTGTCAAGCCTGTCTGTATCGCGCTACAACGCTGAATATTTTTTAACAGCTTCCAGTGTCATAATGTTTTCTTTAACCTTTTAAAATGACTCATGAGATTAAGGAGAGAGAGGCTGACTTTCTTCCTCCTTTGTTTTTATACCTTTCCTCAGACAAGCCACTTATCAAACCAATAATCATTTATGCACGGCGCAGTCAAGGAAAAATCAATACTACAGGTGCTGAGTAACTTCCAGCTGAATCTAAAGTCAGCCCTACGCTGCATTCAGTTATAAATGGGTTTATGATAGCGAGAATGAGTGTGTGTGTGTGTCGGGCATTTCTTCATAGCTAGGCTGAGGAGGACACATGTACACTTGGTGTTTAGATTACATTTGTTCTGGTATATTAGAGTAAATCTTGCCTGCCACTGTTGTCCCTGTGATTGTTCAGTGCTTTGCGTGAGTGAGCTAGAGTAGATTGGAAACCAGTCACATGTTACCTCCCACATTTGCATGGCAGTCTCTTTGAGAAGAGGGAGAGAAAAAAGTGTGAGACATATACATTTGTTGAAATAATTAGCATTTTGCACATCTATCCTGTTTACATTATATAATGAATCAAATGAATGATCATGGTCATGTAAGAGACTGAGGCTGATGAGTCTCTTCATTTCTAATTTTGATTTTGAATTGGGTAAGGGATCTCTACCCCCTTATTTTCGCGGTACTGCAGTGTCAGGGAAAAAAGGAAACATTTACAGCATAAATGTGCCGAAGTAGCTCAGACTTCAAAGGGATGATTTTGGAGGTTGGGTGTCAGACATCTCAATGCAAGTCAATGGAAAGGTTTATGGAATCTCCATAAGGTAGTTTATAAACTTAAGGTAGTTTATAAACTGTAGTTTGTATAGTTTATAAACTGCCCCGTTTCTGGGAACTCTTTAACTCTATGTGAGAACTGAGAACCATGTATATCATAATATTAAACCGGAGCAACAGGAACCTGTAATTTTGTGGCCCATGTCATTCTAAAAAATAAAGGTTCTTTATTGGCATCTATGGATCCATGAAGCACCATAACATCCATGGTTCCTTTTCATTGCACAAAAAGTTCTTTAGAGTAGAAAAAAGTTCTTTAGGTTTTCAAAATGTTCTTCACACTACGAAAAAAAGGTCATTTTAAGAACAGGTCACGGAAAGGTTCTTCGGCAAAAACTTGGAACCCTTTATTTTTTTATCATCATTATTTTTTAAACTGCTCTAAAGTTGTCTTGATACTAAAATGACCAACATGAAACCACAGTAAAAATGTATTCCTCTGTCTGGATGGAAGTAACTATCTGTGATAAATCATGTCCACTCATAATCTATCTACTAAGTACAATATGGGAGAACAAGGAGTATGGTAGTATGTGGGAAAGTCTCTGTGACCATTTTAATGGATGTTAACATTGTATGACAGACATTATAAAATCTTAATCAAATCGAAAGTTTCTTGTATATATTACACCCTAACTAGTTTCATTTGTAAATTAGATAAGAACATATTATATCAAAGTTTGAGACACAGCACAAAAAAACAAAACAAAAATTAGACTGGCAACACTCCACATTTGCGTTCACAAAGAGCTAACGTAGACGTACGAATGGAATCCAAAAGAGTCGAGGAGCAGGTTTTTACTTTGCAGAGTAAACTACTTCGAACTTAACTCAGAAACTTACCAGACGTTTGACCTTTGACGAATTGATCGTAAAATGTAGGCTACGTACGACCCACGTAACGTCTGTAGGCATACATATGTAGGCTAGTTGTGTGGCACTGGAATGTAGGCTACGCGTCGCGATATTGGATATAGGCCTAAACAACAACTTTCAGTGATGTCGACTTTTAAAAAGTAATTTCTGACACTAATTTTCAGAGCGCATCAGCGCAATATGTTGAGGACCTACCACTAACGTTAACCGCCATCTAACGAGACGGTTGACAAACAGAAGAAGAAAATAACATTCAACATTGTCATTATTAGGCTACTCCCTCGAGGTTGGTCTCACAAACCCATTTCTTCTAACTTATCTAACGTTAAACTGAATGTTGACGCTATATATAACGGTTAGTTCCAATCCTTGATTCTGATTGGTCTAGCTGTGTTTTATTCACGATCAAACACGGCGATGACCGCTTCACCCAACGGTTCTATGTATCACCCCTAGCAACCACCCTTAGCAACTAAAGAGATCGAGTAAGCGACTGTACCTGCATTTACAGTAGCATTTTCCTTCAGGTCAGTCCTATTACCATTATACAAAAATCCGTTTCAATGTAACGTTAAAAGTATTCTCTACTGACTGACTCACTCATAAAGACAGCCTTTGCCGCCATCTATTGGCGAAATAATGTATGTAACTTCTGTTGCTGTTTACGGTCGGTATTTTTTCTAGCGGAGGGAAGGCTTTTAGTGATTTTACTTCATGAAAGTTCCATAGATACCGTACATATTTTTCGGCTTTAATATTTTTTTTTTTGCGTGGTAACGTTATCCGCTTCACGTTGTGCCTAACAACGCCCTTCAGCCGTGACTTATTCTATATTCGATATAAACCAGACTATTCCTGTATTAGAGACGTTTTAAACAAAGCAGTATTTATTTGTGTTAGTGAATATATCTGTGATATATATAAAACTATAATAAAAAATATATTGGCATGTTGTGTTGTTTTTCCATCCACACTGATCGTCAGATAATGGAAAGCGCGCGAGCAGCGTACTGTTGCTATGGTTACCGCTACTTCTGTTCCTCGGCGGCTACGTGCACTGACGAATTGATTCTGTAACTTTTATTGTTATTAAAGAGTTGATTGTAAACAATTTTGGAACATACAATATAGGCCTACTTAGACTATACAATTAATAGCCTACATAGTTTTTTTAACCTCCAACCATTTGATTGGGTGTTTTGGGAGGGTTCAAGAGGGATAGTTAACCCAAAAATGCATATACTGCCATCATCAAGTTGTTCTAAACCTGTATGCATTTCTTTCTTCTGTTGAACACAAAAGAAGATAGTTTGAAGAATGTCGCTAACCAAACCCTATTGAATTTTTACATAGCCTACTATGTAAGTCAATTGGGTTTATGAACTGGTAACCCATATTCTGCAAAATATCTTCTTTTGTGTTGAGCAGAAGAAAGAAACTCATACAGGTTTGGAACAACTTGAGTGTGCAGGCTATGGACAGAATGTTCATTTTTGGGTTAACTATCCCTTTAAATAGAGGAGTCAAACCCTCACAGTTCGCGCCCTGATACGCTCGTCATTATTCGACTCTTGATAGAACGGATGCTTTGCGCGTGGTGTCTGATTGGATGGACAAGTGGCCCCTGACGTGTCGCGAGCAGCAGGTGCTCTCAGGAGGCGAGGAGTGTTTGTTCACGCGCTTAACTCACCGGCACACGAGCTCTGAAAGAAGAACAGCGGTCACCTGTCGAAGCGGAACGCGAGAGTGACACGAAGATTTTTATTTTGACCGCACTTTCAGCTGAAATGGCAGGTCGAGCGGCGGGGTGTGATTTTAGGTGGAGGGAAGAATAGCACGGTGCTTAACCCAGTAAATCTCACCGGTTGCATTTGTGACACCAGTTTTCTTTTAAGTTTGAAGGGTCTAAAAAGAGTTAAAGAGTTCAGACTGTCTTGATTTTATATGGATATTTTACATGACTGGTGTAAATAGTCACATGACCAGAACTGTTTAATTCCATGAAAGGAAGCCCACAAAAGTCTTTATGCCCACAATTGCCTGCAAAATATTAAATTGTTACTTTATTGATTGCAACTTTCTCGACAGTGCAGTTTTTGACTCTGTATGTTTCCCATCGGTTAGCCTACATGAATAAAACACATTCGTTGACTAACCTTTGTTATCTATTTATTTTACTTTTTTTGTGAGTAAAATTATTTAGCTAGGTTTTTTTTTTTTTTTTTTTTACATTCGGAACATTCATAATTCGTGCCTTGGGGAGTTAAACAAATCACTGATGGGACAAACATGTTCAATCTACTACATCTTATTTTCAAGAAGAAGAAAACTTATTACTACACAATTCATGGGAGTAACGTGTTTATCTGTGACTCATGCTGCTTTCACACATGGCTTTAATCTTTATTTTTATAGAGGAAGTATCGTATAATAGGCTAATGAAGTGTCATGGAAAGAAGAGAGGAACAGGTGTATATGACGAGTATAACGAGAGAGAGAGAGAGAGAGAGAGAGAGAGAGAGAGAGAGAGAGAGAGAGAGAGAGAGAGAGAGAGAAATAAATGGAGTCCTTATGGCCAATGACCTGATTTACTTTTGGAGTGGGGGATGCGGCAGATCTCCTACTAATTGCGCAGCTGGGAAGAACAGGGGATTTGATGGGGGGGGGGAAGAGAAAGGAAACCAATTTTGCATATTTCTATGGGGGAGACCGGGTGGGATGGAGGTGTCCTGATGTGAGGAGCCGGTTTGACATTGCGAGCAGTTTGGAGGTGAAATCTCATGAAAGTGGGCAATATTTTGTAAATGTTCAGATATTTCTGTTATGGATGATGTGAAACATACACATGGCCATTAATAATAATAATAATAATATGTCTGACTCTGAATGCGTTTGATGTGTTGCACGTCCATGGCAAGCTCCTTTCAATCACATTTTAATTTAGGCAAATGTTCAGAAAATCGGATCAGACCGGATAATATCGCAGCCACCACACAAATTTGTCGACCTGACGACTGCTGATCCTTAAAATAAATATTGGACAGACACAGATACACAAAAGACGAACACACACTGCCTATACCATCCCTTTATTCATTATTTAATATCTAAGCAAATGTGTCATAAATAAAATTATTAAAGCTAAAAAAAATGTATTTAAAAAAAATCGAGACCTATCATAAAGAGTATAAAACATCTGGATAATAACATTAATTAATTCTAAAACGTTATAGGCCCTATTAACACAATTAAAAATCCTTCCAATAAACTAAGACTTTATTAATTAGTTTAATAATAATAGTTATACTATTTGTTATTATTTGTGTTCATAATAATATTAATAATATTTTTTTTATAATTTTTATCAAATTATAACTCATATGCAAATAACAATGTACATTTCAGCCTTCAATACTGCAGCATCCCCCGGTGCCTTTTTCATTTCATTTAGTTGCATTTCCATAAAACGACAAGCTGACCCTCGAGACGACAATTTACCCTGGATTCGGTTTCCCAGCCCGGGGTTCAGGTGTGAGGCAGGGGGGTAATATGTTACAACTTGCCCGGGTCACGATAATGCATAATAATACATTTAAAATGGCTGCTCATTTCTAAACAAAAACGACTAAAATGTGTTCTTATGATAACATACAATTATTTCTGGAAAGGTGGAAAAAAGCTTTTTAATGAGAAATGTTTCTACATTCCTTGAAAGTGAAAAAGATGGAGGCGCGGCCCTCTCGGAAAAATACGCAGTCCTAATGCATATGCATGTATGATAATTGATGTGCGTTTTACATCTCCTATCGACCGTGTCATCAGAGCTTAAGATACATGATAATATATATATTGTGAGAATTACAAGAAAACTCTACATAAACTATGAGAATTATTAAATAAAAAGAGAATATGACTAAAATAAGTTTGTTTGCGCCCCTTCATATCCCGTTTTTACGCACTTTACGCCCTACTGCACCCTTCCTCCCCCATACAAGAACACACACAAACATACACAAACACACATTAATACACACTACAGTTCTCTTTCACAAACCCACACACACACTGGATGAGAAACAGAATAATTATGACCTTACATCCCCGATCAAATTACATTCAAATATATATAAAAAATGAATTTTCAATTCTAAAGCATCCAAACTCAAGTACTGTATAACCAGGTGAAGCATTCGCATTTGAATTGTTTGTGGGCAAATAAAGTCATACTTGACGATGCAATATCAGATAAAGAACACTTCAAAACAGACGTTTTGAAAAGTGGTTTCATCCCAAAATATTTTGCCAGATAATTTTAGGGGAAAAAATATGAGCAAAAACTGAAAGCATATCTCCAAGGCTGGAGGGTGAGGAAAGGAGGGGCATGTATGCTGTGAGGTGTCAAAAACAAAATTGTTGAGGAGACATCATGACAGAAATTGATGCGTAAAACTAACAGAATGAGCAAATAAATAACCTTAATTATGATCAAAATAAACTACATCTTCGTTTTGCATTTATACAAATTAAAATGTGCCATATCAAACCCACCATCAGCACAGTCAAACCAGGAATCTGTTGGCATAGAAAATGGAGGACCACTAATTGCACCAGTGCTAATTGGAAATGAGGCTGCATAAGCCATTCTATTTTTCACATGATCTATGCAAATATATTCACCCTGTGCCACAGACATATGCACTTTTATTACAAAATACCAATTATTCTTTTCCCTAAAGGCATAAAACACCATGTTACTATAAACAACGAAAAGACCTAATCAAATCCAAGAAAATTACATTCTTATTCTAGCGCAGTAAAAAAAAGAAAAAAAGTATCAAGAGCAGAAAAAATGACACCTCACTGACCAACTCTACTTTTCCCAACAAGCAACATACAGAAGGCCAAAAGTGTATGGCAAATGCACACGACAGATGCAAAAATCTGCTCCCGTTCTACATATTCATAACTCAACAGCATATTCATATCTTGCATACAAATCACGCTATCTCCCCCATCTTTGCGCACGGGTACATGCAGATCCTACAGCCTCATAATCTTCTGTTCGTCGTTAATCGCCGACTAGAGAAACAATTTTCCCCATTTTGAGCAACTAAAAACATTTTGAACGAAGTTGTTGGCCTATATTAGTTTTAGAGGGAAAGAAACTTCCTAAAATCCATATATGTGAGCGCACAATAAAATAACGTTGAAACTCCCTCCACTGAACTTGGAACAGTGCATTTTTTGTGCAAACAAATTACCACTTAATTTAATTGAATTAATTGTGCATTATTTTTACACATTGCAAGTAAAAAAAGCAGCAATAAATAAATAAACTGACTACGTACCTTCTTGAAAAGAATACAGCAGGAGTAAAGTTACCAGCCACATGCCATAAATAGCAGGTATATTTCTCAGGAATGTTTTGCAATCCCGACGTGTGCACTGTGCAGTATTCGGCCAGGCGAGGCTCCGTGCAGGAGTGGTGACGATGCTCCCCGGCGATCTCTCCAGCCCTAGTCCCGTACTCGTCAGCGCCGAGAAGCGGGGAAGACTTTGGTCCCGCCTCTCGTACCCTCCCCTCCGCGGGACCGTCATCCGAACGGCCCCTCCTTCGGTAGTCTAATGGTACGGCGAGTTGGAGTGGTGCTGGTGCGGGGCCAGAGAGAGACGCGGCGAGGACGGCGCGCGGAGTTTTGTTGGTGGGGGTGGGTTGAGTGCATCATAGAGGACAGGACTTAACATGTTGTTGTTGTTGTTGTTGTGAGCAGTCCACGTGGCTGGAGTCAGCCGGGGCATTCTGTGGCACTCAATGTAACCATGGCGCACCTGGGAACTAAAGCACTGCTTTTTTTTACGCACGGCGGATCACTTTTCTCGATGTCAACGGCTTACCTTTTATCGTCAGAAATCTCGCATTGATTCAACGCTGCTGAGAAAAACAGCTTAAACATTGTGTGGTCTCCCAGTCAGACCTGTTTGGAGGTTTTAGGCACTTTTCAACAGACCAGAACGGAAAACCAGCATGACCAGTCTGAGAAACCACCTTAAACCAAGATTAGCAAATCAAACCATTTGGGGTTTTTTTTCCGGCAGGACGGAGTCATTTTGAAGTAAAGTTCGTGTAAATGGTGTGCGCAAAACGCTCCGCATACTGTACGTTCTTTATGGCACTAATCGTTGAGTGGCACGCGTGCGTCCTTAGAGAAACAGCACGAGACCCTGTCACGCTCTCTCCATACATTAACGTACGTGAATGAGGGAGAACGCGTGCTTCAGAGGCGCACCGAAGAATGTCTGAATCGCCGGCATTGTTCCGCGCTCAAAATGAGAGGAATGACATGCGAAGGGCGTATCGTGTATTGTCTAGAGTGGCGGATAATACTCACAGACCACCCCGGCTTATATCGTCTGGTGACTATAGTGTCTTTCTACACCAGCAAAGTCTGCAAAAACAAATATTTATATGAATAGATTTCATTTAACAGTGGAAATTGTAATTATACAGCATTATTAAACCCTTATAATTAAGATTAAACAAACAACTTTGCATACGGCGAAACCTTTATCTTATAAGAATAAAGCAGTGATGGATATGGAATATTTTGATAATTATATGTAACAATGCTAGAGTGCATGTCTTGGTGTAAAATTACAGTATGGCACACTACCTCCCCACCCGGGAAAACTTAAGAAATGACAAAAATGTGTAAAGTGATTGTCTGCAACCAATGGTTACAGTGTTTGGCTTGATGGTTCCGCTCCAGCGCTCTGGCTTCACACTCCCACACACACTCTCTTCGGGTAATTATTGATCTGTAACATGCTGTACTGCTATTGATTATAGGCTATGTGCAGCCCTGTCAGAGAATAAACCGGTACAGAAATCCATCACACCGACATGTGATTCTACACACGCTGACAGCAACGTATCCTTACCCAGCCCCAGACAATGCTGGGACAGTCAGAAACACACCAGTTCATATCATGTCATGTCAGGTCAGATCATTTCAATGGAATAATCATTAGTGAATTTATGTTCACATAGCAGAATCCTCCATCCCTGATTAAGGGTATACATTACATGTCAATTATGAAAATATTTAGGTTAAGTGTATGCTTTCAGCAACTAATACGAGTATAGTATTTTCAGCCTAGTTTAACAAATCTAAGTTTAACCATCCAATTCTGCAAAGTTTTTTGCTTACATGGCCCTATTAAGGACAAGTTTGCATTTCAGAGTACAAAATGGCATTCACTGCATTAAAATTAATTAATACGTTAGAGAACAGTACATATCCGGACAAAGCCAGATACCTCACGTTGACATTCTTGCAGTCTGCTTTGGGACAGTATCACTGTAAAAACTTCCAGGGTCAGAGATAAAATTTTTATGGGTCAGCCCCTTCTACAATATTACCCAATGACTATACCACAAGGGATCTTTGCAAGCCCCCAACATTATCACTGTCAGAAAAAAATCCCATGCAAAAAATTTACCTTTTAAGGGTAGAACCAATTGTCACTGAGGCAGCACCTTTAAAAAGTTCACATTAGACCATTAAGAGTACCATAACGTAATAATATGTAACTTTTAGGGTAGATAAGGAATGAAGATGCATTTTTCAAGGTATTACCCCATAACAAGCTAAACCATTTGTACACATTTTTCGGAGAGTAATGTGTCTAGGACAATGTTCCTGGTTGTCCTCACCTGACACTGGCCCTAGTTTTGGGTTCGGTTAATCTTAACAATGTGTTCAATCTTGTAGTTGGGTTTTCTTGGTTCTTTTGGTCCGGACCATAAAAAAGAAAACTATACATTTAGTCCTGGTTCCCTTAGTCATCAAAGTCATTTTTAACACCTAACCTAAAAGATACAGTGGTACTGATGCCTGTACCAAACTTTAATGGGCAACGTCACGACTATGACGAGAGAAATCAGGTATGCTTTAGAATTCACATCTTGTGACGTCATGCCCTGTTTTTGGTTCGTTTACATGTCTTTGGTCTGTGTTGCATATTTCAGTCGAACTGCACCAGAGTTCGTTTGGAAGCAGACCGAGACCTATCTTTTTAAGGGTCTCTGTCAACTTGTTTGGTACGCACCAGGGTTCAGAGCAATCGCACCAGAGTTTATTTTAATCAAATTAACATGCCAAGTGTGAACATACTCTAAGAGCAGCCAATCTAGTTTGAAATGAATGACCATAGGGTCATCACAGTGGCACAATGATGTGAAATTCATATGACTCTTTGGTGTCAAGGGGGATGACCCCTGATAACCTTACGGGGTCACTTGGCCATTGTAGTCGAGACCAGCTAATTTGAGTCCAAGTCAAGGTCTAGACCAGAACAGATTTGAGTCAAAAGTCAAGACAGTCAACACATGCTCCTAAATCCATGACTGGACCAAGACTATGACTATAATAATCTGGTCTTGACTATAATAAGCTATAGTTTCCATCCACTTTTTGCGCTATGTTATCGACAAAGTGAATATGCGAGAGAGAAAAAAACGTTGCCATCTCCAGACTGTTTCCATTCAATTGGCCTTTTACCGATAATATTGTATGCGTGATGACGTCACGAATGACAAAAGCGATTTGTCGCATGTTTTAGTGTATCGGAGAAAAAACATTGCAAATTCTACCTTTTGGGGTTCCAGTCAGCACAACACCAAACATACAAACCAAAAAAAAAAAAAAAAACCTTGAAGAGAGTATTCAGGCAGTTAATCTAAATTTCCCATCTTACTTTCATTTCAATTTCACAAATAATTGCAAGTGTCCGAAATATCAGAAGACAACGGCAGAATGAAGCAGTTGCTCATCTGATAGGGCGTGAAGTCACTACCCTTATGCGACGAAGCCCAAGGGTCTGGGAGAGACCACACAGTAAGGCGTTCTGGGAGGAAGTTGTGGAGACAATTTAAAGAAAGTCTCTGGGTGCAACATTTTAGAATGACACGGCCGATGTTTGAGATGCTGTGTGGATTCATTGGTCCTGATGTTGCGCCCACCCCAGGTTGCCACCGACCACCGGTTCCGACACGAAAGCGGATTGCCATTGGCCTCTACAAGCTGGCAACCTGCGCCAAGTATAGAGTAGTGGGCGAAACTTTCGGGGTTAGTAAAACAACCGTACATCGATGTATATATGCTGTGTGCACATCTATTAAATAGAAATTAATGTGGCGTTATATCAGGCTGCCAAATGTAGTGGAGGCCAATGAAATTGCATACAGTAATTCCTTTGCGCATCTTCTGCCACAGGTTTACGGTGCGCTGGAAGGCTACCCCCCGACAGAAGGCTACCAAAATTACATTAATCGCAAAGGGTGGCCATCTATTGTTCTCCAGGCACTTGTTGATGACAGGTGCATGATACGAGACATATGTGTTGGCACTCCTGGAAGTGCCCATGACGCAGCTGTGTTTGCAGCCTCAGAACTGTACAGGTAAGCCTAACCATTCAACATCTTTTACCAGGCCAGAAATAGCTTTACACACAATAAAATCTTTCAAAGTTGTGCACTGTAGAAAATATTAATTCATCTAATTTTATTTGACAGAATAATTTGTTAAAGTGTTGTCATGATTAAAACAAGCTAACAATTGTTGTTCTGTGTCTTACAACTATATGAATTATGGTGCTCTTAATTGAATGGTAACATCTACAAAATGGTAACATCTACATTAACAGGTTTCTTTAGTGATTATTTAACATCACTGAACCACATGAATTTATACAAAAAAATTGGGGGTATTAAATTAGGTACAATTATTATGTGAAAGAATTTGAAATATTTGCAATTTTAATAAAACAAATTAAATATTGAAAATACGTGAGGTGTGTCAAATCTTTTGACCTGCACAGTAAATGAGCTCTGCTGTATTTTTACCTTTGTATTTCACAAAGGCTACAATTGTTGTGGAGGGAGTCCAGGTGCTTCTGCTAGTGGCAGGAGACCCAGCCTATCCACTTCTGCCGTGGCTCATCAAAGGTTATTCTGGACCCAATTCGTCTGAAGAACAGGAAGCATTCAACTGTCACTTGAATGGATCGAGAGTTAAGGTGGAGCACACAATCGGACACCTGAAAGGAAGATGGCGCATCCTGGAAAAACGGTCAGGCATTCACCACTCTTTAATGCCTACAGTTGTGGCAGCATGTTGTGTACTACATAACATCTGTGAGATGGAGAAGCAAGGATTCATACAACCTTGTGAAGACTCATGTAATGAAGGGGAGAGACAACTGTGTTGCTTCCAATGCGATGACCGACCTTCTGCACAAGCTGTGCTTATCAGGGACGCTCTCATGCAATATGTATCCCACTTAAGAAGGGAGTAGGCTGTCGTGGGAAAATGTATTTGAATCATAAAATCAAATTTGTTACCGTCTAACTATTAATTTAAGTCACAAACTCGAACATATTAATACTCATTTTATTTGTAACAGAAATATTTGGTACATTTTCTTTATAAAGATTTTATATAGCCAATATGTAACCTGTTGTAAAGCATTTCTTCTGGTACATTAAAGTATATAAAACAAAGTTGCAATGTTTTGTTTTGTTTTCTTCTCTTGAATACAAGAATAATAAACAGTGGAAATAAATGGCATATAAATTAAACTCAAGATACTCTTAAGAGCACAAACTGAAAACATTCTCAGCAGGCTTTGTTTTAAATGAACAAACCATAAACTTCACCAATAACCAAAACTACTTGATCCAAGTTTAGGTGTGTGGTGAATGACATATTAGGATGAGTATTCAAAGATGAAGGTGCTGAAATGCCTGCTTGGTTGTAGGGGAGATGGGACACTGGATGACTAGCAGCTGGGTTGGTTGAGCAAACTCTCTGGTTGCCTCAAACCAGCCATCACCTCAGATGCATGAGCATGCCTTTCTGCAGCATCACAACGCTCAAAACATTGAACAGCTTGAGAGATAACAGTGGCAATTGACTGAGTGACTTGCTGATCTCGTTCTGCTTGCTCACGCTGCTGATCGAGGAAATCGTGAAAAATGGCTTTCAACTCATCCAACTGCTTCCTTTTTGGGGCATGCTGATGACTTCGCCACCATCTTGATGCATTGGGTGGTGGGTCAGAATCCTGTTGTACGGTTTCATCAGGCTGGTCCATGGAGGGTGACTCCGTATTTGAATCAGTCATTGGTCCACTATCAGAGGGGGTGAATGAATCATTTAGACAATCCAAAAACATGAGTTAGTTTTCAAGATTTTAAACCATATAAACACCTAGATTTTAAACCATATAAACACCTTATTTATGTTTACTTGAACATTCACAGCTCCACAAGACAATCACGTAATTCACATTCATCACAATCTAAATACAGCATACTCATTAAGGAGCATTACAAACATATCAAATTGAATAACCAAAGCATTTTTTTCTTCAATTTTATCAACACCAAAATACATAAAAATGACTGGAAATGGGACATGCTTCCAAATCACGACTTACCTGTAGACACACTGCACTCATCTTCAGTTTCCAGCCCTTCACAGAGCTCAGAGGTCTCTGTTTAATACAATGAAAAAATAACCTAGTTTATTTGTAAGTCTTTGAATAAACTTTAGCTTTTAACTTTTAGATAGCACTCGTACTGTACATCTCTAATAGAAGTATGCTTCTTACAAGACTCTACAAGTCTGTTAAAAAGCAGTTTTATGTACACTCTTAATATTACATTTCTTAAAGACACTCTGTTTAAAGGTTTTAGAGACCTATTGCACAGAAACTGCACAAAAAAATATATTACAAAACATCAAATAGAACTCAAATGATACAAATTACAACAAATTACTGTACTGAACTTACCAGAGCTGTTGATGTTTGTAGAAAGCGACGATACTATCGGCCTCTGGCCCAGTAGGTGATCCATTTCACTGAAAAATGTAAACTTAGCCCCCTCCCCCCCTCCGAAATACCTTCCATTTGCTGCGAAGAATATGCCATGGCTTAGTGTAGTGTAGCCATTAATAGCCATTTTTCGTTGCAACTCCTGAAATGTTGTAGCATTCTCCCCCCCTCCGAAATACCTTCCATTTGCTGCGAAGAATATGCCATGGCTTAGTGTAGTGTAGCCAGTAATAGCCATTTTTCGTTGCAACTCCTGAAATGTTGTAGCATTCCTTTGCCATTTTCCATCAAAAATACATGTAATATAATTTTCTTCAATTAAATGGATAAAATAACGAGTCTCGCCATCTGTCCATGAGTACCGCTCCGAGTCCGCCATGGTTTTTGTTGTGATGACTGGACCTGGCACGTGATGAAAATATCATGTGACACCACATTTATTTGCATTAAAGCGCTTTTTCTCGACAAAAAGTGTTTCCAAACTAGTTTTTTGCGACGTTTAAAGTATCGACATAGAATTTATGCGCTAAAGTTAAACGGAAAAGGATTGTGTCGACATCTGCAAAAAATTATCGATAATTGGCATTTCCATCACCTATATCAGTAAACATTTTGATGCGCTAAACCTTTTTTCGCAAAAAAAACCTTGGATAGAAACCTGGCTTATGACTCTACACTTGGCCATTACACGGAAGTGGTCGCAAACATAGGGATAATCCCACCAGTAAGCTCCTGAATTTTTCTGATACAGATACACTTGTTTTCCTGCAGTGGTTTCTATGGAAAAGAACAAGCAGAGAAACGAGCAGTTGAGCAGATCAGCTCCTACAGAGGCCTCTCTCTACATCTCCTCTAAACTCACTTATGTAACAAGTGGAAATATAGAAGATGGAATGCTACCCTTACCCTCCCACACACTTATGGAGACACACAAACACTCTGAAAGAAAGTACAAGCCACACTGAGTGAAAGAAATATAGAACTGTCTTGTATCTAAACAATGCGCATCAGAGAGGAAGTGACCACTGACTTGCAGGCAGGCAGCTACTGTTGAAATCATTGCTAATACAAATCATCTGCATCACTCTCTCTCATCTGTTGCCTGGAGAAAAGCGAAGAACGAGACAGAGAGAGAGGGAGAGAGTCCGCCAATGAGGAGAAGGAAGGAGAGAGAGCGGAGAAGGCAGAAGCGGGTGGGCTAATGAGAAGGGTAATGCTAATACGCAGACAATCAGAGTCCCCCTCAGGCCATGGCTACATGGTAGAATCATATTAACGCTAATGTATCTGGTATTAATGCAGAGAGCCCCCTCCCCAACCAAAATGCCTGCAAGGTCACTGAGGGTAGAGGGTGGTAGCAGAGTGGAAGCGAGGGAGCAAGGGTTGGTTGCCTACCCACCTCAGCCACACGCAGGTAACGGGAGGGCACTACTAGCTAGCCTTCCATGATGGTGGCTAACCGTTTCTCCCAGCTCCCCCTGCAGTATGGCCGCCTATTAGAGTGCTCTATGCAAACTAGCGCCATGCAGATCCAAAATGGCGGCCGTGGAGGCCCAGATGGTGCTTTGGTTTAGCATGGCAGCGCACGACTTGCCCAGTTGTTGCTGGAGCTGCACTGGCGTTAATTAGCCAGCCTGATACAGAACTGTACGCCATGTTACGCTCGCCAGCATTAGTCAAATGAGTCAGTGAGCTGCACCAAGTCAGTCAGCTGAGGGAGGGACCTGCGACTGCGCATGAGCGCCAGTCTGTTTTTTTACAAGTTTTATTTCGTAATTTATGTTTTTTTTGTGTGCGTGTTTTTTTTTTTGCAGGCTGAGGAGGGGGTTTGTTTTGCGTTAGTGGAGACGAGACTGTTGAACCCGAGCTTTCGGGATGAATTTGGTGTATTAGAGAGTGGGTGTGATTGTGTCTATGTGCATGAGGGAGTAAGTGAATGAACGTGTGTGGAAACAGGAGGATATTTCTGGAGCTCTCGCTCTCCCTGCAGCCTGTTGAGGGGGGAGAAATCGGGGGGAAGAGGAAGGTGGTGAAGCGAGACGTCAGGGGGGTGTTAATTTATTCAAATGAGCTGGGGAGGATAATGAAAGAGAGAGGAAAAGAAAGAGAGACAGAGGAAAAGAGGGGAATGGGGGGTTGGTTGTTTCGCTTTGCAAATCTCTCATCTCCTGATCTTCCTCTTTTTTTCATGTGTTTATCTTATGAGAATCTCGCCATTATGGTCGGCAGAAACAGTGGAGCAGGAACTGGAGAGAGGAGAAAAGTCGGGAAAAGGTGAAACGGAGGGAATTTATGGATATAGCAATCTGTGAAGGGCTATGAAGGATGTGAATGTGATATGTGATTAGTATCAGTGTATATATATATATATATATATATATATATATATATATATATATATATATATATAAATTATGCTGTATAAATTCTAAAGAATATATAAATATATATGATTAAACTGTTTATTCCTAAAGACTCAAATTTATCAGCAGAAAATGATCTGATTGTACCTTGATTAATTCTTCATTCTAAATGAATAAGAATAGGACTTCTTTGACCACAGAGTACATAGTGTATGATCTTTTGTAACTCAATTCAATCCAAATTATCCTATTACAAAATTAAATATTTCTCTTAAACACTCTAGAGGTCAAAAAGGGATGATATTTTCCCCTGGACTTGGGTGTGTATATGAGAGTGCGATAACATTATACAGTGCATTTGAATCAATTAGAATACTTACTGACATCTAGTGGGAAGATCTTACAATGCAGACCAGGGTTAAAAAAACTATTTACACAAAATAATACTATTATTTATTTACTCACCATCATTTTATTTATTCTATGAAGAACAAAAGGTGAATATCTGAAGAACAGATAGCTTGAGTAGACAGACAGATAGATAGACAGATAGATAGATAGATAGATAGATAGATAGATAGATAGATAGATAGATAGATAGATAGATAGATAGATAGATAGATAGATAGATAGATAGATAGATAGATAGATATCCACAATTGCAGTACAATGTTGTTTGTTCTGTTCTAAAGTTGAAGTTTCCATCCAGACCTGTGTGTCAAGATTGTATCTCAATTCCCACACTACAGTTAACCACCCTCCCTTCCCCCCTCAAATTAACAAACCCAAACAAGTGGATTTATTTTCACGACAAGTTAAACCAGTATATCCTTAAGCTCTAAGCAGGGGTGTTAAAATGCTGACCAACTGCAACAAGACCCAGTGCACTCATGTATACCCTACAGGCCTAAACACTTCTCCATGTGTGGGAACCTACCAGTACTGACCCTCTCACCATTAAGAGCACCTGTAAGCAGACCACTATTTACACTTTATTCTGCAAGCTTATTGAGATTTGTATCACATTAACAACGCAGCACAAGGTTTATATACTTGCTTCATCTTATTTCCAAACGCAAAAAAGAAAGATAACTTCAAAAAAAAAAAATTCTAATTATTTAATATATATTAATTATAACCTTATTCATTGTCTATTATATTCTTGATATCTAATGACCTGAAAATATACTCAAACCAACAACAAAACATAAGGGGCTAAACTACATCAACGCCTGATTTTATTTCTAAATCGACATAAATTGTGCTTTGCAGTATTTTTGATTAATATTAGCCCAAGTCTAAATTTAAGGCTCAAACCAAACCATAAACATAATTTGAGAATATAATTTAAATTTGGCTGTAACAAATTGGTCCAAAATATTATTTTCTTAAGTGTAGGCTACAGCACTTAAATTGTCCTTTGGGAAATTAACCAGAATATTTCCAAATTAATTGAAGTTATAGAAAAGCATATAAAAGGGCAATATAAATAAAATAAATAAGGTGATTCGAGGACTGGAACTAACTTTTGCATAATGAAAAAATTATATTAGCCTAATTATAAAAACTTTTAACGCTTTGAATACTTAAAATTACTTGTAAAAAAAAAAAGTCTAAAAATGTTGAACTCTTTATTAATAGTTTCTGAAGGAAACCCATTATGGGGACAAACAACGCTGTTCCCTCCTGTGTTAATGAAATATAAGAAACAAGCAAGAGAGAATGAGAGAGGGGAAAGAGAAGGAGAAAGATGAAGGTGTCGCTATAGCAGAGTGCTTCAGCTCAGGAGTGCGCCTGACAGGCCCTGTCTCTTCCTTTAATGACTTATTTATTCAAGCATAATTAAGCTCAGGCCTAGCGGTGATTAATGCTCTTTGTCAGCTTGCAGAACAATAGTCTACCTCAAACTTCCTGAGCGCTGGTTCTTCTCCAGCACTCCGTTTCTTCCTGTTCGTCTAACCGTGCATTTCGTTACTTCCGTAAATGCAATGACCAAGACTTTGATATACACAGTGCCGCCGCTCCCACCACGCGCATCACGCGCTGTGCGTAGGGCACCAAGTGCTGAGGGGGCACCAAAAATAGCCTAATGAAAAATCAATCATCAAACTTCTTGTTATAATCAGATTCAGCGCGTTCTTCATCTTCAATCCGCAGCGCCGAGCAGAGCTAGAGCACGTCAGAAACAGAGAGGACAGGGTGTGTGTGTGTTCATCTGAGCCTCATTGGTCCGTCACTGCTCGTCAATGTCAGAATATTTGAGATGACCAATCAAATCAAAGTAGGGGGGCTTTATGTTCACAGACGCTGAGCGCGAATTTTAACAGTGCAACTCGACGCTTCAGTGTACGGTCAAGTGCGAGATAAGATGTAAGTAGCTAAACGTAACGTTTCATATTTGACAGTTTTTTTAGGTCATAAATGTTAAACGAATGACAAAAAATAATTAGGCAAACTAATATAGTTTTGTCTAATTTCGCCATTTTGAACTGAAAATAGGCCTATGTAACATGTAGCCTAGTGTAATAGTTTAGGCTACTGTCATTGTGAGGGGACAAGAAACATGAACAAAGCCGTTTTCATCATGTTATGATGTTAGGCACAGGATTAATAATGAATGTGTACATATTGAGAATAAAATACAAATTGTAGCCTTTAGTAAATAAAAAAAACACAACTTTAGGAGGGGAAGAGACAGGGCAAGATAAAAACAAAGTGAAAAAGAGTGTGATGCTGATGAGGAGAGAAAAATAATCAGCTGCCCACTGACATGGTTTTAAAGCTGTTGTTATCGAATTTTTTTTTATTTTTTATTTTTTTTGCCTTCACAACATCTTAAAATGCACATCTGTAGTTCAGAGAAATCCAAAATTTTCTCGGGGAAACCCCGAACCCTCCTAACTAACCTGCCTCAAATTCGGGACCACGGTGATGATAAAACCATGATGAAACATAAAATAATGAAACTAGTTAGTGAGCATTAGACCCTAAACTAAAGTGTTACTTTTTAATTTTTTTTTAATTTTTTATAAATCATACCCTCATTGGGGTATGAAACATAAATGAAAATGCTAAATGAAAATGTTTTTTTTTGGGGGGGGGGGGGGGGGGGGGGGGGGGGGGGGGGGGGGGGGGGGGGCATCATAAAGGAATTATGCTTAGGGCACCAAAATGGCTAGCAGCGGCACTGGATATACAGCATGATATACGTGATGTAGCCTAGCCCTAGAAGAGTGTGTCTAAGGTGAGTTGACCTACCTCGTTCATAGGGAAAATTAGCAGCTGTTTCCTTCAATATACATATATTGTTCACCCAAAAATTAAAATTCTGTCATTAATTAGCCTACTCACCCTCATGTCGTTCCAAACCTGTAAGACATTCGTTCATCTTCCGAACACAAATGAAGATCTTTTTGATGACGCAACTACTTCAAAAAGCTTCAAAAAGTCAATAAGGAGTCAAACTCATTTGAATTGAGCAGTTTAGTCCACATTTTCTGGAGAGACTCGATCGCTTTATATGATGAACAGATATAATGTAGGCTTTTATTCACGTTTAAACATTGATCACATAAGCTCAATCAAACATGCTCGACACGCAATAACAAATCTCATTGGTTCTTCCTGAAGCTCAAATATTCTGCGTAACCTGAGAATGAACCTTATTGGTTCACACACATCAAGCAAACATGCTTGAGCTTCCATTTATCATAACTTATGTGTAAGTTGATGAATGTTTATAAAGTGATCGAGTCTCTTCAGAAAATTTTGACTAAAATACTCAACTAATTGGATTAGTTTTATGATCTCTTTATGAACTTTGTGACGAATCTAAGTGCTAGTTGTGTAGCTGTCAATGGAGGGACAGAAATCTCTCAGATTTCTATAAAAAGATCTCAATTTGTGTTCCGAAGATGAACGAAAGTAATTGTGAGTAATTAAAGACAGAATTTCCATTTTTGAGTGAACTAACATTTTAAATATTGTTTTACTCATACTGAATGTAGGCTCAAATATGCACTAGTGTCTTCTACACAGGGCAATATTAAAAAACAAGAATCAGTTGATTTGTGAAGAGAGCAATCTAAAAAAACTAAACTAAACACCTCTTAAATTTCTACAAACACTCAAGGCTCAGTTAAGCTCAACCCAAAAGGGCAGAAGTAGCTAAACCAATATCCATCAAAAAGGTCTCTTCAATATAGCAACGGTTAAATAAAATAATAAGTAAAATGAAATAGTTAATGCCTACTTGCACTGGATGTGCTGGTTTCGTCCTCATCTCATATATGAAACATCTGCGATTCAGCAAATACATGCTAATGCACTATGCTAATGCACTCACATTCGTGTAAAGTAGCCTTGCTTGTTGACAAAACATACAAGATACAGTACCTTCAATGGCCTGTAGATGGCGATATCACTTCTTCTGTTGCAGAAATAAACCGCTGCAGAAAAAGTTAGGTGTCATGCAAAATGTAACGAGTTAAAAATGTATTGGCGTAGAGTACGCATACTTATTCAAAAATGTAGTCAAGTAGAGTTAAAGTTGCTAATATCTTTGATACTCAGTAAAAGTAGCAAAAAAGATACTGAAGTACAGTAACTAATTACATTTACTCAAATACTTTACACCACTGTAGTAGCCTACTGCAGAACTGATGTTGTTTAGACACCAACAAATCTTTGATTATGCGCTGTTCATTTAATGTTTGGCTTCTGCCAAGACTCAAGACTCTTGTGTGTGTTTGTGTGTTTTGTGTATTTTTTAAATTCTTAATAAAATAGCAACATTTTATGTAAAACTCACTGTAAAGAATTGTATTGTATTGTATTGTATTGTATTCATGATGCCATGAAAAATGTTCCATGGTTAGTGGACGATTGCTCCCATCAACTGGAAAACAAACACTTTTAAAATGAAAATATAACATGAAATTTCAACAGCCACTAAGGCTGCATGAAGAATATTCAATGGCTCATTTGACATTTCCAACTTTTTATTCAGATTTATGTTTTAACATTATACAATACTTATAACAATAAAAATGACTCTTTTCCAAAGTTAAGAATATTTTTTTGTACTGAAGTATATATTTTTGCAATTATGAGCTTGAGTGTTGCGCATTGTGGATGTGTTATAGTGTTGCCACTTTATTTCTGTGTATTTGTGTTCTAAAAAAAAATTTTGTTTTATCTCCTCCACATTAATTTCCTATGCTGGCTCTACCAAACATCCTGAGTGTAACCTTTTTTGTCACACTAACATACAAGCTAAGATAACATTTCTCTCTTTTTTTCTGTGTAGATTTAAGAAGTGTGAGAAAAGTCACCAAGTTTCATGCCATTTAGATGAAGGGAACATTTTTTAAATATGAGCAAACGTTATTTAGTCGCCCACAATCCCAACAGCCCATTAGGGTTGGGAAAAAACACACTTCTGACTATGACAGTTCAGTGAAAGAGAAAAGTGATACAGACTATTTAAACCTGTTAGCTGGTGAATTTATTAGGGAACTTTGCAAGCGGATGTAGATTTCTTTGAAGAATCAAAGGGTACATTGTCTTTTTTAGAAAGCAGCCATAGCTTTCACGAAAATTCATGTAGGTTTTTTTTCTATGCACTTGCATGCTATGAAATGGATGAAATGTTTCACAACCTCACATCTGCTGCTTGTTTTGTTATTAATTTATTTTGCATATTAAGTTAAAGTTATTTGTTATTAAGTTTTGCATTTTTTTATTATCAATTGTTTTGTTATTTATTTGTGGAGACCGGATATATATAAAAAATGTAGATGGGGGTTATTTGTTTTTAATGACCCTACAAGTTTGATGAAACCATATTTTAAATAAGAGGGAAAAACAAAACACTTAACTTTTATTTATTTTTCATAACTTTATGAAATTTATCTGACAAAATTATTTGGAAAAAAACCCGGCAAACAACAGCTTCAGGTTTTATTTTACAATGCAAAAACCATTCAAATAAAATGCATAGAAAAACAAAAGTCTCAGAGGTAAATTGACTACAACATAATCAGTTATTAATATTTCATTGGTTCTCTCTTGTTTTTGCATGTGTTCACAATTTCTTTGTATGACAGCCTGACCAAAAATTATGTCCGCACAATTTGGCATGTTTCACAAATAATGTTTTATCACAAATAAAACAATCAAATCCAATACAACTACGCAATATGCTTTCAAAATCTTTATCACATTTTTAATAATATTTGAATAAAGGGTAAATATGTCGGACATCACTTTTGGCCACTAATAATAATAGTAGTGCAATAGGGTATAATAATATTGTCTGTGTCATGTTGTATGTATGTTACGTTATAGATGCTTTCTAAGTTTCTAATCATCAAATATATTTAATGCTTGACATTTTTTACATTTGTCATATTTTAGGACAGCACAAGTAACTGACCCATCATAGCCCTCTATCCCCTATGCAAGTAGTCGACAGGAACCTGTGTGAAGCAGAATTTATCCAGTCCGTTTGTCTCTGATCTTTGCACAGGATGCAGGTTTTAATCTTGAGAAATGATCGTTCAGGATTAGTGAATACGCACAGATCTGCATAAATCTGTGCTTGCTCAGGCTAAACAAACCTAAGGATGTTTCCTGGAACTCCACTGAGGCGAAACATTATACATTTAAATGGAAACGTATCAGTTTTACATCATTCAAGTGATGTTTTTTAAAGAAGATTAAGTATTAAAATGCTAGGATGTTGTTAAGGAAATAGCGTTAGTTACAATATATCAACAATAATTCATTTTACTGATATCATTTTATATAATCACATGCATTTATGCATTTGTTTTTGAAGTACAATACACATGGAAATATTCTAACATTTTCTTCTTTATTTGTTATATTGTATTACTGAGAAGCAATTTAATGCTAATATTAAAATGAAAACTAAGTACTCATTGCATCAAGTATCATTCCATATAAAACACTCAACACAAGTTTTAATGTGCAACACCTGAATTTGAGTTAAAAGTTATATCCCAAAAGCTGACATTTACTGCCCTCTAGTGTGTAACATTTTATATTATCAGAAGGCTATAATGTATGTTCTTATTTCAAGGATTAATAAGGTAAATCAATAAAAGTTGCAACACAATTTCACTAATTAAATGCTTACTCAATAAAACTTTAAAACAATATTTTATTGGTTTCTAACATCATTATCTGTTTTTCCAAATCAATGTTCTTAATGAAGCAAATCAATAAAATAACGAAAAACAGTATATTAATAGGACTTTCACAGGGTGTTCACATCCCAAAACCATACAGTACAGACACGAGCCATCTTAAACGTCTTCATCTCCATGCTTCGCCTGACAGACACACAAATACAGAGACGTTTAAAGACTGCCAGCTCATTAAAGTCAATCATGAAATATAAAACATATGTTATTTCTTTCAATGTTACAGTAACATGTTGAAACTAATTGCAGTACAGACCCTGGAACAAGGAACTATATAATTCATTTTAAGCCCCCCAAAAAACAACAACAAAAAACAGTAAAAGCAACAATGTGTTCTCACGATATGATAGGAAGCCTATTTTTCATTATTTTATGTTTTTTTTTAAATCCCTACAAATAAAAGTAAACCTACTCTAAGATATATTCACTAGAGTAGAAAGTGCCAATCTTCACTCGTTTGAAATGACAATATTTGTCCTATACTCTGAACACTAGATGTCACCAGAAACACATTAATACGTTAAGTGCACTTACTTTACGCTTGCCACACCGTTTGATGCGGTTACCTACAGGAACAGACATTCATTACATGAGTGATTTGACATGACTCATCATACGACACACATAAACACAGACACCTACACACCTGTCAGGAGGAGGATAGACAGCACCACAATGATCCCTGCAAACACCAGGCCTCCAATCCGCAGATTCTCATAGTCTGTTAATCAGATCCAGAACAGCTTCTGAATACATATTCTGATTAAGGAATACATGACGCATAATTCTAATACATAAATATGCTAACGGGTCTTACGGGCAGTACTATGGGTGTAAAATAATGACAAATGTTTTTGAAACAAAAAAGCTTGTTGAATTGCACTAGGCCTACTTGAAAAAAAATTTACATTAACCGCGCTTGCATTTTAATGCGTTGCATTTTTATGGGCTGAAATTCAACATGGTTGTATATTTAAGCTGCGACTATTTCAATTCAAAACATTTCACACACATTTTCATTATTAAAAATGCAATAATACATAATCACCTTTCAGATTTCACGTCCAAAATATTCACTCTGTTTAAAAATACAACCTATAATATTCGGTCCATTCAAGAAGCTTGTTTGTTAAAAAACATTTGTCCTTCTTTTTTACTTCCAGTTCACACGAAGGAGATAACGTAGGCTAACATTAGCCTCCACCACACCTGCTGCAAGTGTTCTGAAACGGAAGTTGTGTGGGGACATATGGGAGTGAAACGACTTCTCGAACAAGAAAAGAATGTAGGGCGGGACTTGATTTTGTCCATGGAGAATTGATTGGATGGTTGTAGTTTGCATGCCGACAGGTTGCCCCAATTCAACGCGTGACATCACAAACGCGCATCACAGAACAGAGCAAGGCTAACATTTGTACTTATAAAACGTAAACTTTTTTATTTATTTTTGAAATGACCGATCGTTTCGCTAGATAAGACCCTTATTCATCGTCTGGTATTTAAAGCCCTTTGAAGCTGCACTGAAACTGTCATTTGGACTTTGAACCTTTGGGTCCTGGTGAAGTCTATTACATGGAGAAAAATCCTGGAATCTTTTCATCAAAAACCTTAATTTATTTTCGACTGAAGAGAGACAGACATCTTGACATGAGGGTGAGTAAATTATCTGCAAAAGTTTTTTTTAAAAGTGAACTAATCCTTTAAGTTATTTTGATCAAAGATTAGGGCAGATGAACTAAAAAATATATATAATGATGTGCACGGATAAATCATTTTATATCCTAATAAATACTACAATATTCCTTCGAAATACAAGAATTGTTCATTTCTGATTTCACGCCATGGTGATTAAATCTGATTGACTGTCGATGTTTTTATATCAGCTGGAAAACAATCATTCAGAAAGTGATTCCAACCTATTATTCCTTTGTGTCGTTCGTTTTTGTTATAGATGTGGTCTACACTTTTTCCATCGCATCAAGCGATTATTGAAACTAGCTATTGTTAGTGATCGTGTTCTTGGTGTGAATGGGCATTTATTCAGATTTGTAGAATTCAGAATGTTATCTTATTCTGGTTGTGACAATAGGCCTAATAAGAATATTCCAATATTAATTAGAATGTTATTGTTCACATAAAACACAATTAATTATTCACGAGGAAGATTGTTCAGACGTAGGCCTACCATAGACAAAGTCTGCATCAGGGTCTACTGTAGGCTGGGCTGGGTAACAGAGAGAGAGACAGAATTAAATAGAATAAAATACAAGCATATATATTACCATCAGACATACAATTAATGAACTATTGGTTGATTTACCCAAACCTTCCAAAAACGCATCTGGGAGTATGCCTAGCCTATATGTTCAGCCATCTCAGATTATGATCATGGTTAACACACCAGACATTCTCAACAGAGCGACGAATTGACGAGTCACCATGAAAACGGATTGAAAAAGTGCGCGCCATAGTCTCCTTTCTTCTTCTTTTGTTTTAATGGTTATTTACAAACTTAGAGCCGATATGTTCGCCATATCGTGGTGGCTGTACAATCATTTTTCAGTTAGGCCTATGTAAAAAATAATCTAGATTCTGGGTGTTTTTTTAACGATTGATTTTTATAAAAAGAAATTTTATCTCCCTGCAAAAACTGTCATGGAAACGTTTTAACATGCATCATTTATTTCAGCTATAGACTAGACTTTATGAAAATCTATCATAAAAACAAAAAACGTAGGCCTAAACCATTTCAATATGTAGGCTATTGCAAAAAGTAACAATTTCACAGTCCATCTGTTGTGTTGTCATTTTGTGTGTGGGGATTATTTCAATGTAAATACCACTTTTTAAAAAAAACTGAATAATTTGTTTGACATTTTTTTTCAAACTCTGCAAAAAAGTATGGAAATATTTAACTGAGTGAATTTAGCTTTTTTTTTTTTTTTTTTTTTTTTAAATTCATTTTCACAACACAAATACATCATCTGAGATGTGTTTTTTTGTCCACAGATTTAAAAGTGCTCACAGTTGTAAAACACTCACACACACATATATATATAAAATCAGCTATTATATAATTTTGGCCACAAATACTATGAAGCACTAGTTTAGTACCATACTATAAACCCATAATACTGTGTTTGTTTTAAAGTGTTTGTTCTGTTTTAATAACACAGCACCTCTGAGAATAATAGAGATAATCTCAGTGGATGGCTAACTTCTTTTATGGACAAAATTCTCTCTCCAGCTCTCTCATTAACTGGAGAGGAGAGCAGAATATTCTGAAAAAACGAGACTCACCTGCTCCAGAGGACATGGCTGCTCTTTCTGTGGGTCACGGTCCGGAATCACAAAACTGGCAATGTAAATTATAATGAAGCATTATACATAATTATGAATATAGTCTTATTTCAAGACTAAAGATTTTCTTTGTGCATCAGAAGTACTACAGATTCCAGTTAAAATCTGTAACCCAATACACTGACCCCCTCATATCCAAAGAGCCATAACTCCATAGCCAAAAAGAAAAGGGTTATTTGCAGACCCTCTGGCATTTCTCTCAATTCATCTCCTTTCTTAAGATAGCACTCATATTGATTCTCTGTGTTTCTTTCCAATCCATATCTCTGACTGTAATGATTAACACATGCTGCTTTGAAGAGAAAGTGACTCATAAAGCCTCAGTCAGGGCAGTTTGCTTTTCAATTCTACATGCAGATCTTGTCAAACAAACAAACACTTCATGTCCATGTTAACTTTTTCTGTAATGCTTGCTCAGGGGCACATGGTGCTAGTTTATTATTCGAACCAGCAACATTTCTTGATCTAAGCTGCATCACACCACCCACAATTAATTATTGACTAGTAACATGTAAAACTTTGTAAAATGGGCACTATAATGTTCTACTCAAAATGTCAACTTGATGAGTAAGAGTTCTTAATTGCAATTCATGCAGGGATTTTTTTTTTTTTACATGCTAACTGTTTTATATCGTTCAATATGTTCCTGTAAGTTGACCCTAAAATTATTAATAAATGCAATAAATTCTCACATGCTAAAATCATCTAAACTCAAATACCACGTCCATTTGAATGTTTTTTTTTATTTATTTTTTTATTTTAACATGTTATTGGTTTAAATTGACCCAAAACAAAAATAATATTGTTTAATTGTATTTGTTTATTGCATGGCTCATACTGACCCCAAAAATAATAATTGCAATAAATTCAATACATTTTTAAACAATAAGATAATGCTGACTCCTATCCGTTTTGATTTGTTTAATATATTGTTCAAAACGTTACTCCCTCAAATTGACCTCAAAATTAATTTAATTCACTTAATTAAAATTATTATAGCCTATTCGTTTTTTCCTTGTTTAATAATAAAAATGTAAAAAAAATTCTAGTATTATACTTTTGTATTGAATGGTTTACACTGACCTCAAAATTACATTTTCACAAAATAAAATCATGCACTGTAAAAAGAAAAGAAAAAGAAAGTTGCTGCCTTAAATTTTGAAGTACAATCAACTTGGATGTTTAAGTCATTTCAACTTAAATTGTAAAACACAGACTTAAAAAAAATAATCTTGTTTTAAGTTATAAAAAAGTTGCAAATTGCTTAACTTATTTTGATGAGTTAAAGCAATGTAAAAACATATGTTGATATAACTTATTGATCATATATTTTATCCTTTTGGATTTGTTTTTCTATATTTCTCAAAACATGTACAGTACTTTTTAGTACTTCATATTGAAATGTGTGTTCAGGCGGCTTGAAAAAAAGGCTAATAATAAAAAGCAGATAGATGAAGCTTCATAAAAATACATTTTGACTGAGTGTTGTCTGGTCAGGAAAACACTTGAAATTAATTTGAGGAATATAAGCTCATATTTGAAATTATTTTTAGGCCCTGTATAGAAGTAATTAAGCCTGTAAGAAACGCATGAACACGCAACCTAAACATGTCCTCAGTTGTCTTGTCAACAATAAACCAATGAAAACGTGTTCATTTCAAATTCTACTTTAGAAATTCTGATGTATGATATTCTGCAAAGAAACCATAACATAAGTGCAGGAGTCATTGCCATCTCAGCTCACCTGTACTGTGGAAAGCTCCTCTTCCTTCTGAGGTCTTGTCTAATGTGAAAGTGTGTCTTTAGTCCAGGTGTATTTCATCCCTCTACCCCTCCCTGCCTCACAGAGCAAGCATTTGTAAATGTGGCCGCCACACCAGTCTTTGAAACACATTTATTAGCCCATAAACCCTGGCCTTCAACCTATGATAAAACACCATTGAGCCCAACCTTTGGAATCATCGCCCAAGGGAAGTCCAATTACAGCAGTGTAAAACACTGGGAGTGATCGTGGCCATATTGTGTCTTAACTTTGATGTGACGGACTGTAGAGCGTTTTCTGTGCTGTCGATAATTGACTTCAAGTCCTTTTTTTTAGACGACTACACGGGACAAGACGCTACAACGGTGTCAAATAGATCATTCTGATGGATAACGGAGTCCAAATGGTCTTAAATAAAATTTGACCTGACATATTGATCAGAGCTGCTTTTTCTGGCAGGTGATGGATGACCTTTTTAAAGGAGCGAGAAGAAAAGGAGAGTTTGACTAATGCTTGGCGTCAGAAAAAAAGAATCTACACACTGATGGCTGTGTCAGACAAAGACTTTATTTATTTCAGAGCACAAAGAGCGGCCATACACAGTATCTGCACAGATATGAGACGAATATGTTTAAAATTCCTCTCTAATAGCGAAGCATCTGTAGCGTTAGACTGTGTTCTTGAACAGCTACATGTGATTAATATTCTGTGAAACGCTTCTCTCTTCATGAACTTAGCCGACATTTTTTATAACTCGCATGTGTTTACCACAGCAAGTGATGTGTGGAACGACACACTCAGTTACGCAGACGCACACATATGCAAAGGTTGGTCTATTTAGACGCCGACATTTTGGTCCCATTGAACAGTGTTTGTTTATAAATATGATGAGTGATATTAAAGCGATAGTTAACCCAATAATCAATATTCTGTTATTGTTTACTCATTGTCATGTGATTTAAAATTACAAAATGATCACCTTTACATTCACCTTAGCTTTGGAATATCAGAACCAAAAGTTGTTATTCCCTGAAAACCTTCCCATTCCATTCATGCTCGCTAACATTAAAATATGTCGCAGAGTTGCATGTTAACAAAGTCCCTTTAAGACAAGTCATTTAACTCGGTGGTCATCTTTGAAATGCCTCTCAGGCATGGAAGTGCTGTCTAATTTTTTGAATAGGGGAAACATCAAATTCTCCAAACCTGTCCACCAAGCTTACGATTAAATTTCATATTTGAAATCACCAATGAAATCTGACAACAACTGTCTCATACATTTTGTTTCTAAATTCTCGAATGATGACAGAAAACAACATTTTTTCCGGTTGGATCAAGCTTATGCACAAGCGCAGAGGAAGTGCGCGTCTGACTGACTGCTTAACGGCGATTGGCTCTTATTTAGAAGGCGGGACTATGAAAACAATAGTCTTTGATGTTAATCACGCAAAATGCGTAGGCCTACAATAACTAAAAGGGATTTGAGAGCTACAGTGAAGATTTTCAGCAAATAATGATTTAAGTTTCAGCCTTTTCCTTGCATATTCCACATCATATGTGGAATATTTTATGATAGTTACGTGCTTTTTTCTAGCTGCATGTATGCTCAGCTCGCATATGCGCCTTGAATTTATTTTGCACTATTTCACATTCCAAAAAGAAACAAGAACAACTATAACTGGAAACAACAATAGACATTTTTGCCAACTTCTGGATAGAAATAGCTCAGACACAAGGATGAAACTCTCTAGTGCACATGTGTTGACGCTTTTATCAAATGGAGTACACATTGAAGGGCCATGTGTGCATGCATATGCCAGTGTTCATGTTACAACTGTTTACTCTTTACTTTCTTGAATGGAAAAGCGCTGCATGGACATTCTGCAAAATTTATCCTTTTGTGTTCTACATAGCAAAGAAAATAATTTTCAATTAGCATGATGGTGAGTAGACAATGGCAAATTATTTTTAGCTGCACTATCCCTTTAAGAAAGAGAATGCATAAGCTACAGAAGACGTGTGATGAAAAGGTAAAAGACAGGTTCGCGGCACTATGGTGATGGGACCTTCTCCTGCGGTCTCGTTCTCAGGCCGCAGATGTTTAGATTGTGGGTCCGAATGAGGGCGTTGAGCCCGGCAGTGTTGCAGCTGATCAGAGGACAGCGGTATGGCGCCCCTTGTGGTACAGTGGTTTTACCGTTTTTGTGCTTGATCTGTGTAGAATGATGGAAAGATTGTCGGAAGGAGGTGCCCTGAATGTGAGCACGCATTCATATAAGCTCTACAGTATCTATCCAATGGCAAACACACGTGCATTATGCTGTATATTCAAATATATATTCTGCATCAGATGTGAATCAATACTTATATTGAATACTTAAGTGTATTTAAATATGTCTGCTTATAATCAATACAATCTAGAAAAAAAACCACAGCTGGTGGGACACAAATGACAATAACAAGTGGTCACACCACCAATAACAGTAAAAATTATTCACTGTTTCGACGTTAAAACAAAATTATTAAAGCGACAGTTCATCCAAAAATTTTACTCTGGTGTTTTTTTGGTCCTTTTTTTAGATTTAGTCATTATATAATAAGGGCTACATAGATAATATTTTGTTTCCTTTTGTGTTCAACGTAAAAAAAAAAAACCTGCATACAGGTTTGGAATTAAATTTTTGGGTGAACTGTTCCTTTAAACCACACGCACAAGTTCAGTTGGGGAGGAGCCAGAAACGTTCAGAATGATCTGCAGAAAGTGGCTAGTTTTGCTAAAACAACTCACTCAAGACGGACTGTCGCAAAAGGGCACAGACGGAAAGACGGATACAGTTACTGTTCACGTGACAGGACTAGAGGTCTACATACAAGACACTGGCCCATTAAAAATCCAAGTTATAGTCTCCTCCCCCACAAATCCCTGTCTCCTCTCTCTTCTCATAGCCATGGTCTGGAATCAGCTTCATCATCATCATCACCATCCTCAGCATCAGTGAAGTCGTTCAGCCACGGCTATGTGTTCAACGATACTGGGAAGAAATAAAGCAGACATCACATACCCAGCTAGCCAACAGGGAACGTTATTAAAAACTTTATTTTCAGTAACATTAATAGAATTGTTTTTCAAAGTTACAGTTTGGTGCTACTTGTTCAACCACCACATCATCTACTCACTTGTGCACATCATAAAATCAATTTCTCATTCTTTTGAACAAATTGCAATTGCTTTGGTACATTCATAATATTGATTATGTGCAATTGTCTGCTGTATCCAACATTATCAGTCGCTAATGTCATGTTGATTAAAATATATTAGGTTCCTTGTTGAAAGAAAAAGGTCATTTTGAACATTCTGAGAAAATTTTCTTTTTCTTTTTTTACAGCTTAACAGGAACATTAGCCTCATGTTAATAATGTAAATAGCCATTAGCTATTTTAGAACATAATATCTTAGAACATAATTTCTGAATCTATAATTACGCTCATATGGAAGGTTGCTGTACCTGGCATGTTTCAGTTCTCTGCTTTAGGAGTCTCCTTGTCTTTATATAGAAGAATAACAGAGGAAAAGTAGTCACAAATGTTCAATCAAAAGATGACCAATATATATTACAAAAGATGGTAATCTTACCCTTGGAGACAATGATGTTCTCTGCTTGAGCTTCTTCATCTCCTGGAGCCCTGAGACAGTATGAAGTATGAGGATAATTATGTGGTGTTTCTGTTCAAACAAAAACTCATGAAACGTTTGTCAGAATATCAAAGAGGCTGGGTGAGACTAACTTGGGCTTCTGTTTGAGACTGCATCGGCATCTGCGACCTGCACACATGCAAAACCATTTAGAACAAATGAAGGAATGTCAAACTTAACAAACAACCTGGAGGGATTTATTTTGTGATAATGACTGGGATAATAGGAATAGGGATATTAATCCCATACTAATGTTATCATTGAAACCTGCATGAAATAGTGATAAGTTACTGTGTCTTCATTTATATTTCTGCCATTGAGAGTGACATATTCTCATGTGTCTAATTTCATGATAAAACATCTCATGCTCAGTTGAATAAAAGCACTGCTGTATTATTAATATCCGTGAGGCAGCTCAGTTTAGCTATTGTACTCTGATCTCTTTTGAGTGATTTAGCTACTGAATGAAGATGATGAGTTATGACTTAATAATAATAACAAATTAAAAAAGACACTTCTTACTGAGAATAAGGAGCATTCCGAGAGCGAACAGCACCACAGCAAACGCCAAACCGCAGATCCTCAAACTCTCATAGTCTGGTTAAGAAATAAAGATTAGTAATCTTTCAAGAAAGACTCAAGCTTACAGTATGTGAAAAAAAAAAACTGATTTGCAGTTTGCAAACCTGTTTACTTGTGATATTTGCGAGTTTCACAGGATTTTCAACACTTTTTTGTGTACACTTTTTTTCTTTGGAAAAACATGCACAGATAAATTGAAGAAAAAAAATAAGCCTGGAATGTGCATTAAGAGAGTAAATAGGGTAGATTTTGATTTGACAGACAAAAAGATAGAAAGACAGACAGACATATATAGATAGACAGACGGACAGATAGATAAAGTCAAGTCATCTTCATTTACATAGCGTAACAATGTAGATTGTTTCAAAGCAGCTTTACAGAGATAATCATATAATTTAAGGTAACAGAGATTGTTTTGGCTTTATAGCGGTTCTTGAATAATGTTATTTCCAACTAAAGTTAGTTTTGATTGATTCACTTCCGGCGAAATGATCATTTGTTATTAAATTAGGGGCCGCTAAGACGACGCCGTTCTCTCTAAACAGACTCCAAACGCGAATCTGTAATAAACGCTGATGGCGTTCACATGTAGTCACACGTAGTCAGAAAGATAGTTTGATAGATGATAGACAGATAGATAGATAGATAGATAAATAGATAGATAGAACGATAGATAGCTAGATAGATACGCAACCTTCTGGTTACCCTGGACTCTACCATGGCTCAGCCTCACAGGCCAGTGTTAGTTATCAGTTCTTCAGCAGATACTTTTGTATATCCACATCATTTTTCTGAGGAAAATCCCTAGAGCAATCTGGGGTTAAGTTACCTTGTTTAATTGTATCTTTAACCACTGAATTACCACCATCCATCCTGGGTGTTAAAGGAACACTCCGACTTTTTGGGACTTTAGCCTATTCACCTTATCCCCCAGAGTTAGATAAGTCCATACATACCTTTTTCATCTCCGTGCGTGCTATAAGTCTGTTTGACGCACCCACCGCTAGCCTAGCTTAGCACAAAGACTTGGATGTAAATGGTTACAGTTAGCATACTAATCCAAATAAGTGACAAAATAACGCAAGCATTTTCCTATTTACATGTTGTGATTTGTATAGTCACAGAGTGTACAAAAAACAAAGTCACATGAGACAGACATATTTTAACCGTATAAATACTGGGAACTATATTCTCTGAAGGCGAAGCACTGCTACTTGGGTGGAGTGATAACCGCAGCACCTGAGACGCGCTCTCTGCTCCTCACCACGGCGTGTCTCAGGTGCTGCGGTTATCACTCCGCCTTCAGAGAATATAGTTCCCAGTATTTATACGGTTAAAATATGTCTGTGTCTCATGTGACTTTGCGGTGGGTGCGTCAAACAGACTTATAGCACGCACGGAGATGAAAAAGGTATGTATGGACTTATCTAACTCTGGGGGATAAGGTGAATAGGCTAAAGTCCCAAAAAGTCGGAGTGTTCCTTTAAGCTGAATTTAGTTTGTGTCCAACATAGCACCAGCTTGCAGGCCAAAGAGCTTAACTCTAATTTGTCTTCAGAATGCAGGTTTTTGCTTCAAGCTAACTCTTGGCGTGATTTTGTAATTGTGGCCTCGCTCAAAAGTGACTTGCCTCTAGCCACTCTCTAAAAGAGGCCAAACCTGTGAAGTGTTTTGAAGTGGTTGTTGATGTCTGGGCAGCCAATGATGAATAATCAGATTACTTTCCCCCCCCCAAATAAAGCATTACCTTTAAATTCAAAACAAAACATCTGAGTTACTTTTTCAAATAACTAGGCAAGTTACTTTGTTTACCATATTAAGATTCGCTTTGGGTGTGACCTTTACATTTGCCAAAAATAGAACTTTTGTTTATTGTTATTAAAAAACAAACAAGCAAGCCCAGCCCAGGTGAAAAAAAGTAATGCAATAATACTGTAACAAATTGCTTTCCATAAAAAGTAAGTATCGCAATCAGTTTACTTGAGTAATGCAATACTGTAACATTACTTTTAAAAGTAACTTTACCCAACACTGCATGTGTGTCATATATATATATATATATATATATATATATATATATGGTGCAATAAAGAAGTTAAATGTTCTCAAAAGTATTGATTCTTACCGTATGCAAATGAGTCCACATCCTTCTCTTTTCCATCTGATGGAAAACAATTAGAAATTAGGCAAAAATAAAGACAAAAAAAGCCATTGATTTCATCATATATATATATATATATATATATATATATATACATGGTAAAACAGTAATAACTTGCCTTGGGCAGCAGAATCAGATGAAGCTTAGATCATAGCAGAGAGCAGAATCAGTGATGTGAAAAGAGAAAAACAGGAATCATTAGTATGCTTGTTTCTGTTCACTAAAACATTCAATACCTAAAGCAAGAGTGTTCCATTATGTTATTTGTTTGTGGAGGGTTTTGTTTGTGAGACAGATCAGAGTGCCCAAAGCTATGATGCAATACTAGCAAAAATATGACATTGCTTAATAAATGTGCACGATTCAGGCACAATAACAGGGGTTTTGACAGGGTCAATCAATTTGCTGTATATTAAACTCTAAGAAATGCATTAGACTAAATTGATGCCTGTGAGACACGAAAGAAAATTCATAAAAATTAACATCTTTTTGATTTGCCTTTACTGTAATACTAAAATATATACGTTTAAATGTTTCATGCTTTTAAAATTGTGGTAATTTATGCTGCATGTTATGTCACAATGTAGTTGATCGTAAACTAGCCAGAATCACCATCAAACTGGAGTTTTTTAATGAATGAAAAGAATGTCTTAAAGCTTATTGACAAGCCTGACATCAGTTAAATCTTCACAACAGTCTATTAAAACATCTCTTAATATGACATTTGATAGGTGGCCGTGGATCATTTGACAGGTGGACTTATTTATAGGATGGATATTACTACTCCCTTTTGGTTCTGCTGATTATTTAATTTGACTCACAAATTTCAGTCTGTCAGCATATTTCATAAGTTTATAGTGATGTACAGCATAGTGCTGTATAATCTGTAATTATCTTCACATAAGAGTTGAAAGGGGGAGAGCAAGTTCAGGAATGTAACAAAACAAAACGTCAATGAAAAGAGAGGGGATGTGGAAACAGAAAGGCTAAATGTATAATACACTGTACATGAGAAATACCTGAAGGAAAAGTGAAAAGGAACATGACAAGGAAGGAAGGAAGGAAAGGAGCAATGCAGGGAGGAAGAAACATGGAGGGAAGGAATGGACAATGAAGGAAATAAATAAGAAAGGAAGGGAAGGAAGGAGGGGATAATGAAGGGAATGGAGAAACAAAGAAGGAAAAAATAAGGAAGGAAAGAAGTAACAATGTGGAAGGAAGAACAAAATAAAGGGAAGGAAGAAACAATGAAGGAAAAAATTAGGAAGGAATGACCCCTGAACATTTGTTGGAAAATTACCGGTAAATTATAATTTTTAGATCATGTGTGAATATTCAAACAGATATTTTTTTAAATCCGGCTGTTTTCCAAGATGAGAAGTAATATTACCGGTAAATTAGCGTTTTGATGATATATACAGATGTACAGTCATGCACTGTCATAAGAAGCTTACTTGGACCAATCATATAATGTTCTGAAGGAAATAACGCGAAAACACCGCCATGTTTACAGTAACGCCTGTCACTTGGAAAGTCAAGAGGAAAATGTAGTCCAAATTGGACAGAAAGTGAAACTAAAGCACTTCTCATCAGGTGGAGAAAACAGCACAGCATTCAAAGGTCATTTCCACTGATTGACATCACAGAGTTTACTACTATTTTGTTGATGATGTGTTAATGGCGTCTTAAAGCAGCGGTCACATTAGCAAAATTTCGGAGAAGGGGCAAGAAAGGTCCATTGTCTTTTGTCAATATTGTGGTTGCGAATGGAGCACAGCTCACACTGAAGTTACATTCAAACTAAACAGCTTTCTGTTGGTCACCGCAGCGAATCTACACGATCAGGGTGAACACGTTGTGAAATCTGTAGGGTGACGGTACAGGTGATATACTCAGATATTCATACAACAAAATATTCTGGGGACCATGAATTGTTTGTGAAAATGATCAAAAATGCTGGCAAAGTTTTTCAAAAACGTAGGTGGGGAAAGAGTTAAAAACCGCTTACTGAAAGGGGATAGGGTTTATTTACTGGAAAACTCAAAAGGTAATTTTTTCAAATGTACAGTTTTTTTTAATGTAAGAAAGCGGCAATTAAAAAGAGACAGTGGAGGAATTGATGAAAGAAGGGAGGAAAAATTAAGGAAAGAAGAAAAAATAAGAAACAATGAAATTAATGATTGGAAATGGAGGAAGGAAAGAAAGAAAGGAATTAAGAGGGAATGAACCTTGTGGTTGCAGTGTGAAAGATAACCAGATGAAAATCAGTCTGACAGTAATCAGTGCACTCAGCAATGGGTGGCGGGTTTGTTGACAGAGATAAAGGATAAATGTTTTACCAGTTAGAGAGCTGTGTGTGTGTGTGTGTGTGTGTGTGTGTGTGTGTGTGAATGAATCTTGTGCACATGTGGTTTCATGTGGCCTAATTTTGGGTATAGGGTTGAGTCTCTCAGAGGACTGAGATGGATTAAATGGATGCTCTCATTTCACAAATTAATTTTGTTTGGCAAAAGCAGGACGGCAATTCACAGACATGTAAAAACACGTATAAACATGAAGCCTTCGATCAGTCTACTAAAGAACTATAGAGTGCGCATGCACACACACACACGCACGCACGCACGCACGCGCACACACACACACACACACACTTCTAGGATAGGAAAGGTCACTGATCAAATTCTCAGTTAAGAACTCTAGGATGGTGCTAATGTGTCATCATGTCATGGCTTTTTTCCCCATTCTGTTCCAGCTCTTTCCGATCCCAGCGGACACAGGGAGACTGGAGTGTGATGGAGGGGGCACTTACCCGCCACATAGACTAGGAGGGAAAAAAGGAAGACCAGAACAGTTTCCATGACAACTGCAATGGGAAGAGAGAAAGAGAGAGAGGGAAATAGTAAATGGAGTGAGAATTGGTGTTAGTGGGTTACATGTTTACCACATTCAGAAAGACTGGAAAGATCTCACAGTATTCAGAATCACGATTATGTCCTGTCCTTGAGAGGTATATTGTCATTGTACCTATGCAATACTGAAAGAGCCTGACAGCAGCATCAGGTTATAAATTTAGATGCTCTGGCCTCATAAATCACACATACACATCTTGTGGTTTTTGAAATATATTCTGTTCACTAAATAAACACGGTGTGTGTGTGTGTGTGTGCGTGTGTGTGTGCCATTTTATGTCTGGGTTAAAGTTGTTGCGTAACAGTGTTTGGTGCCCAGATGACCACAATCTTATATCACATTGTGAGTAATTGGATATCAGGTTGAAGGCATATAAAATATACATATAACAGTTCAAAAGTTTGGACTCGGTACAATTTCTTTAAGTTTTTGAAAGAAGTCTCTTAGGCTTACAAAAGGGGAATTCATTTGGTCAAAAACACAGTAAAAACAGTATAGTATTGTAAAATATTATTACAATAAAAAATAAAAAAATACATTAAAAATTACCAATCCTGACACCATCATAAAACATGCATAAAACAAAGAAACCCTCTCTGTAGCGTCTGGACCAATCAGACACACACTAATTATTCATTATTTAATGAATAATCCAGTAAACTCCCAACAAAGGTCTCTGAAACTCCCCCGAAACTAACATCCCAAATGAAGCGAACACACTGGCAGAACTCGGTGTCCTGTTACAGGACACAGTAAGACTGGAAGACAGGAAGACTTTTACGACCTCAAAAGGAATGTTCAGAGAGTGGTGACTCTCACTTAATTCTAACTGACAAGGAGAAATAAACCCTATATATATATATCCACTTAAGAATTGTAAAAACATGTATCTAATTTTCCCATCTCATGATTTTCCTTTTATGTGGTCTGGCCTATGTTTTCTTGTAAACTTTAATGGGTTAATGTTTCAAACTTTGCAAACTATGGTTAAACAAATTCATGTATGGCACATTTGGTCTCTATAAACTCCAAACTTTGTCCCACATTTATTAATTTACATTACATTTAGCTAACTTTGTGATGCATTAATATTATTACCAAGCAGGCCTTGACTCACAACCATCCATGTGCTCATGGAGAGAGAGAACTTTCAACCAGAACAGAGTCGAACTAACCATGCAAGATCATCATATCTTCATCCAACGAAGAAGAAACTGATGGCAACTTCAACATGTGACACTCACGGAACCAGTAACAACCTCAATTTTCAACAACTTCAAGCACTGTCTACCCGGCCCTACAAATGCAAGCATCAATTCAATGAAGTGCTCTGCTGGATCTTTTCGTAGTCAAATGGATCTTTTCCATAGTTCCATTTCCTGCTTCCAGTTCCATTCACTCACCATTTTACCTATGCATGCATGTATGTATGTATGTATGTATGCATGTTTGTTTAGTTTAGTTATGTTTATGATTTAGTTAATACAACTTGTGCACAATATGTATTTGGTTCTGATTCAATGCTTGCAAACAAAGTCTCTTTTACAATCTTGATCTTGTTACATGCTCTAAGCACTGAACAGCTAAGAATTTTTTTTTTTTTCTGTGTCCATGGAAGATACCCTTTTCTTAGAATAAATTAATAATCAAAAGATTTTGTTGGACGAACTGATTAATTGTTTGTAATATTAATTTAGCTACATCAAGTTAATCCAATTAAATGACCCAAATATTCATAATTAACCATATCAAGTTATTATTGATTATTAATATTTCATAGAGCTAATTTGTTACACCGGTTAAAAGTTTTCTGTATACTATTGGTCATTTCACCCAAAATAGGTGTGGACTAAGCTTTCCTTAAAGGATGATGACAAATGGTCTCTAGCTTGCTTTTTGTTCTCTAGTCTTAGCTTTGTCTTGTGTTTGGTCTTGCCCTGTTTTAGTCTTTCGTCCGAGCTCATTCATTTCTATCTCCGGGTGAAACGGACTTTCCCTGATTTTCCGGCAACTTTGCTTTCAAGTAAACCTTTTAAACTTCCCACGAACGTGTGCTCTCTAGAAGAACGCTTCAAGCTCATGGACACACCGAGGATCTACACACACGCGCATTCTTCCTCCGCTGCAAATATCCATGATGCCAGTATTATTTCTATAGATATTTAGATGCGTTTAAGATTGTTTGCGCTTTAAGGTGATTTGATTCTTTGCTTGCTCTCAAAGGTTAACTGTTGTGATATTTGCCATTCTGTGATCTGCTCTTTCTTTCTTTCTTTCTTTCTTTACTTTTCCTTATTCTATTTATGTGTGTTATTTGTTTTAGTGTTGTCGTACGTATTCTTAGTTTATTGAAACCCATTATACGCTTGATTGTCTCTGTCTGCTGCTCATCGACCAAAGTCTCTTAAATGTGTGATCTTAAGCTACAAGCTTTTTAGTTACTTTAGAGTACTTTAGTTAGTCATCTAATAGAACAGAAATTCCTTCATGACCAGAAGAATAATCTTTCTTGAGAGTTGATAAGAAGATCGTATCGGTTCCGATGACGAACAGATTAGTCGATGTGAAATTAAGTCTGTTAAAAGTTATTCTGAAAACTGATCTAGCTTTTCTATATATTCATAATTAATTATAATTAGTTATAATTAATTACAAATACATGGGCTATATATCCCCTTTTTGTGCAATTTGAATATTTAGGCAATAATTAATCATAACAAGTTATATATAAATATTATATAGTATATACTGTATATATATATATATATATATATATAAATTCCCTCTTTGAGCTAATTCGCTACATAACTATATGTAATCATTCATTCTGCCAAAAGTCCTGTAGTCCCCCAAATGAATATTTTTGATGACTTTTCTCTTAAACATTCCAGGTTTATTTAATTAGCATTCTACATAATGTTTACACATAGACTTACTGTTCTATATCTGAATTGTACAATATGACAACATTTAAAATGTAAATGCTTTATTTTAGAGGCATACAAATGTTAACATACTATTTAATTAATCCCATTTATTCAATAAACGTCAATGGATTCAATCTCTAAAGTTGTTATATGTTCAAGTCTTTGAATATATGATATTTAGGTATCTCAAGCAAAATGCAAGAACTAATCACATGCTTGTAATCGCATACAAATGTATCTGCCTCATGCTCAAATAATACATATATACATATACAGATGGATATATTCATTTAAAGGTCTAAAATGCCTTCAAAATGAGCAGTCTTACCTATCTGTCTTTCCTTTTACATTTTCTCAGTGATTTGACTTTGTCAGTGAGTGCTGTCCTAACATTTGTTATAGGAGGACAAAGTCATTTGTTCATTAAGCTATGTCATGGGTAGGATATTGCTGGATTCTGCCAGTAGTCCCACAATCCCTATGACAGCTTTCAGGGACCAGATCAGAGCAGTGTCATTTACTAGGACATTAAGCATTGGAGAGCCATCGACAAGAAAATGACACAGGGTAGAGGAGATTAACTGCCCATGACCACAGGAAGGACATTTATCCTATACTTCTCTGATTGTTTCAAGAAATGGATTGTGTCACAGGAACAATATTTTCAGAAAGACAGTTCATTTGCCAAATCACAACACAGTCATTGAGCACAGCTTTCCAAACTTATGAAAATCGATTTATCTCTTCAGCATATGACGGTTCTAGTTCCTTTGCAAGCCAAAAAAAAAAAAAAAAGATCTTAATTATAATTAGAAAAACAGAAACGGCCAATGTTCAGACAAAACAGTCTTCAAGTCATCATCAGAGAGTAATACAAAAAAATATATATTGTTCAATCGTGTTGCCATATGGCTTAACACAGAAAAGAAAAATGCATGTTTTAAATTCTAAAAATACCAAACGCCCCTTCTGCTTCTCTCCCCTTTAAAGCCAATCCTGCCATCGCCACTCTGGTGTTAAGTAGGGCATCATCATCATCATCATCTTCATCTCAAAATGGTGTCATCATCAACCTGTGAAAGGGAACCAGGTCATTCTGAGAAAATGGTGTTGCCAGGTCTAAGAACTGGTGAAATTTTCTAAACTAATTCACACTACACTCACTTAACTCATTTTAGTGTGCAATGCAACACAATAACGACAGTTCAACAAACAAGTAGCCTAAGCAAATATCTAAGGAAAACCAGAGGAACGTCCCAAAGACCCTTGTATGTGAAACTTCACAACTACTCTACACGGATTATGAATCTTTCACTAGTTCGCAATTTTCAAAAGATAAACTGTGTTACAAATTTGAAAAAGTACTGTTAGAACTAGAAATAGCTTGAGCTGTTTCTGACAAATTACTGGAAAACGCCTCAGTAACCTAGCTTTCCTTTAGCTCAAACAGTAGAGTGTTGGCACTTGCAACGCCAAGGTCATGGGTTTAATTCCCAAAACAAGAACTGATAAGAATGTAAAATGTGTACCTTGAAATGCAATTTAAGTCGCTTTGGATAAAAGTCAAATGCATAAATGTAAATGTAACCTTTGTTCCCTGAGTAACGAGACACTGCGAATATTGCTATGGGGAACACCTTTGGTGTGGATGAATGTCTGAAGCCCTTATACCATCACGCCAATTTGATTGGCCAATAGCGCTTAGCACCACCCTAAGAATACGTCACGTATGCTTCATATTAGTGTGCTGCGTGCTCTTTCCTCAGATTTCGTGATTTCCTCAGATTTTTCCCCAGAGTGTGGGAAGGTCGACGTCGCAGTGTTTCGTTACCTACTCTGGGAACAAAGGTTACATACGTAACCGAGACGTTCCCTTTCATAGGTCTCTCAATACTGTGATTATTGCTATGGGAACGATTTGTACCATAACGCCTTCACGTACCTGAGAATAGCTGGAAGACCGTTAAAGGGTCTGCTCAAGCAGATAAGACCTGGGAGCCGGGAGCCATCCTCACATCTAGACCGTAGAACTTGATAAAAGTGTTCGGAGAGGACCATCCTGCCCCGCAACACAAATATCCTCCAAAGAAGAGGAGGAACGTATTCTAGCCTGGGACACATCAAGACTTTAACCAGCCCCGGGGCAAATATACAGGAAGGGCTGACAGAAAGAACCTGCAGATCCCCTATTCTCTTAAGAGAGGAAAGGGCCACCAAAAGAACTGTCTTAAGAGTCAAAAACTTCTCTGACACAGATTCTAATGGTTCGAACGGCTGACCTGCCTGACCTTCCAAAACAATGGCTAAATCCCAAGAGGGAATTTGTACAGGGCGGAAAGGCATAAGCCGTCTCGTCTCTTGTAGAAAACGAGAAACCAGGAGGTGACGTCCAACAGAAACAGCTCTTATTGGTACATGCTCGGCTAAAATAGCCGCCACGTACACTTTAAGAGTGACCGGGGCAATACCCTCTGAAATACGACTTTGCAGGAACCTCTACGACAGGGAACGGTCTCATCTCCCGATCGGGCTGGCCCACCACGTCGAACGTGTTTTTTTTAATGTCGTCATAAACGGGCCATGCGCCCGTGACCCTAGGGCTTTTCCTGGAACTCTGAAAGCATGAGTGTGCGGAGTGTCTGGAGTGCTGCTTGTCGAGGGTGCTCCGCCCAAGACGTAATATGCGGCGGAATGGTGCACAGAGGCCACAATGAGAGAGGCGAATATGCTTGCGCGGTTCGTCCAAACTCTCCGATGGAGGGCCAGGCCTCAGAGGACGAGCGCAGGAATCAGGAACTACTTCTGGGGGCCTGGGGTTAAGAGGTCTTGGCCGTCGGACCCAGGTCTATCCTTCAGCCATGAACCGGCCTGCTGCTCAGGCAGTGTGCTCGGTAGCTCTAAGCGCCAAGTCAGTGGCCCATATGAGCTCTTTAACCCTCTGGGGTCTGAAATCCCGCCGGCACGATTTGCGTGATTTTTTTCACATAGCAGCAAAATAGACTTAAAATACTTATTTTGTCATACACACTTAAGAAATATGAAAAAAATTACTGTTAAATGTCTACTTTTTTATGGGTCCACTTCCAATCGAAATAAAACATTGTTTGTAAAATAAAGAAAATAAACAGGGTGTGCTTTCTGCCTCTCCATCTTCGTGAACTTTTTTTCTGGAGCACGTCTCTAAACTTAAACAAAACTCAGCGAATACTAGTCACACATGCATGAGCAATATGTCTTTATAATCATTTAAGTGTGTACATTTAAATTATATAATTCAAAACTAAAACAAATATTCTCTGTTTATGTAATCTATATAAAAAGAGAGAGATGTCAGTCGTTCTCATTTCAGCTAATTATCTTTTAATGTGATCACGCCCACAGAGAGCGCGCGATATTCAAATGCAAATGATCTGAGGCAAGCCATGCAAACTGTTAACGCCCCCATATCAGCTGGATAAAACACATCAAGTTTAACAAGAATCGTGGACTTTACCTCATCTTGCTGCGCTCTGAGGAATAGCTACTATCGTCCTAATCCTGGAACAATTTACCTCAGAAGTCCTGGTAGTTTCATTCCGAGGAGCAACGAATCAAGCTGATGTAGTAAGTTATTTATTCTTAAGAGCTTGGTTATAATCGCGATATTGGTAGTGTCTGCAAACCGCAAAAAGACTGTTTAAATATGAATTGTGTGTCTGTGTGTAAATGATGAATGAAAGGCACAGACGCGCGCGCGCTGTTGTTTACAAGCTTGCATCTCACACTCACAAAAACACGATATGTTACAGACTAAATATGAATATTTAGACACGATTTCATTGATTAGTTTTGGATGGATTATAAAGTTTTTACTGTAAAAACAGACTACTGCCACATTAAATAAGCTTTTGTTCGCCAATTTCTGCTCATATGTTACCCTTGAAATACGTATACTTTTTACAAAGAAAGATTACACTTGAAATATTGTTAAAATTTTAATCTTTTTTTGTTGTGTTTTATTAGTGACAAATGTGGGGAGAGGATACATATTCCAAAACTTTCTGAAAATACAGTATGAGAATTAACTGCACAATTGACCCTTCGCGTGGAGCTTGATTGACAGGTAATCTGACCAATCATACTTCGCCATCCGCCATTTTGTCAGACAAAGCAGTCAGGAGAGATAGTAGATTAACATGGGAGGATTTGAACTTGAAAAACTGAGTGTACTGATGCCTTTCCGCGGTTAAAACAACATTCCTTCTTATGTTCATTCATGTTTATTTGATGCTATAAATGAACTAGAAGGAAGAGATGATCGGATCACGAGCAGCTTTAACTAATGCTCTACAGCGATCTGTCACGACACATTAAAGAGCCACAAAACGGTATTTATTGTTTAAATTTCTTTTAAAAAATGACCAAATTTGAAAGCTGAGAGTTTGTTTAATATGTTTAATACCAAAAATAACCGAAAAGTAACCTGGTCTGTCCTGTCTGTCAGCGTGTTGTCAGTCTCCTCTCTGCTCCACGATGTATTTTTCACTGCGTGAGAACATGAGAGCGGCGTAGCTTGTCGGACATAGCGACAGTAACTAAGGGGGGCGGGTCTTTGCGAAGGGTCAATTACTAGAAATGTTTACCTTGGAAATTATACAATTTGCATGCATACAAAATATGTGGATAAAGACAAATGTTTTTCAAGATGTTTCCAACTCTAACTTTGAACCAATTCTGAAGAATATTCTACAGAATTGGTTCAAAGTTAGAGTTGGAAACAACTTGAAAAACATTTGTCTTTTCCCACTGGGTACCACAAGAAAGTGCTTATTTTGTCCTTGCATTCTTTGGTACCCAGTGACACACCTGTGTGAAAGGCTAATTATGCGCTCATTATTATGCGCTCATTATGCAAGGCCATTGTCCTCTTAGGTGAGAATCACGCCCACTCAGGTGAGAATCACGCCCACTCGCATATTGCCTTTCCAACCAAAAAGTGTCTTAAAAAGTTTAAATCAATGTATTGTTTTGTGTAAATGATTAGGCAGGATGATTTTCAGATCATTTTGAAGCAAAAGTTCTAGGCAACAACGTCCATTAGTCAAAAGTATTGTGGACACATGTTTAGTGAGTGTTTTGTGGCCTTATTTCAGAGGCTTTAAGTTTTAATTTTTTCAATAACCATGCATAAACAATATTCCTTCAAAAATACAAACATGTACATACATGTTGCTCACATATTATGGTAGCCCTGTTTGTGCTAAATAGAGTGCAATGACAACTTTGTCATTAATATGTTTATAAACAACTGAAAAATGTCAGGGCATGTCAAAACATCTCAAGGACCTCAAAAACCCCTTAGACCCCAGAGGGTTAACAGCCTCTGGAGTCAGGCCTTCTCCCTCATCCAACTCTTTAAAGGGCACCTATTATGGAATTTTGAAAATTACCTTTCATGTAGTGTGTAACATAGATCTAAGTGAACGAAAACATCCTGCAAAGTTTTAAATATGAAAGTTAACCGTATACAAAGTTATTGTCTCTCAAAAGTAAGAGTCGACTCTGAGTCGCTGATATGAATCGATAGACGAACAATGCTTTTTCTCTGTCTAGATGACGTCAACTTGACAAGTTATTTGAATAAGATACACCCACTTATTGCGCTCGTAGACGTCAGGGAAACCTTGAAAACATTGATCATGGCGACGAGACGCTGTGTTCTGAAGTGCGACGCAAAAGCGAACTTTTTTCATCTGCCCAGGGAGGAGCATTTGGAGACTAAGTGGCTACAGTTCATATATACAACTATACCACAGAAGTATAGCCCGGACCTTGTGCTTTGTTCGCGTCATTTTGAAGATGATTGCTTCACAAACATAAATGCTATCAAATATGGATTCGCGAGCCGGCTGATATTGAAGGAAGGTTCAATGTTTATTTGAACCAGCTTCCTCCTCCGAATCACAACCTGTAAGTATTATTAATATTAATGTTGCTTTTATGTTTTATGTAGCATGCTCAATAATTATTTTGTGTGTTGTGTACGCACAGCACAGCTTCTATAGTCTTCAATGTCAATTGTATCGAAATATGTGACGTGTTTGTCGTTGTTATTGGAGTTGTCATAAAGAATAGACCAATACCTCCTAGTACTGCATTATCAATATGTTTATGCGTTGGGCTAACGCAAACAAAGACTGAATGTGCTTTTACCACTGAACTTTGGGCTATGGTCGCTAACATAACTCAACTTAAATTCCTTATTATTTTGAATTTTTTACTACAAAGCGGTGCACTATAATCATTATTATAACACAATGTAATTGATAAAAGCATTGTACACTGTACTCCGTGTTGTTGACTCCGTGTTTACCAACTGACTGGGTCATCTGACCAATCACCGCAGATTAGCGTCACGCAAAGGCGGAGTTTGGAAAAATGTATCTCTGAACGATTCATATGGGAGTCACTGAGCAAATCAGGTAAAAATAAATGCATATTATAAAACAACAAAAGTGTTTTTTGTCATTGCATGCTGTTGCCACAATATGACATTTTCCCCAAATCGTGCAGCCCTATCCCAAACTTATGAAGGGGTTGAAATAATACAGTGCTCTGGAAGTTCGTTATAATCGAATTTGTTCATTTGTTTAAGAATGACCACTGAAAACTGAACAAAATTCTGAATATGGAGGATATGAATGTTTGGACTGACTGTCTAGAGTAATACATTCAATATAATCTCATCATGTTGAACTCACTAATGTCGACATTTTAACCGCTGTTCTGCCTCTAAGTTACCAGATGTCCTAACAGAAGAAGGAGCACATGAGCCAGAAACATGAGGAAATTATGGACATCTGGGAAATCGTCCTGTAGCACCATAAAAATACCATCTTGGATAACCTCATGCTTTTCCCCCCGAAACACATGGCTCAAATATATATGTTTGATAATGTTAACACAGCTTGGTAAATAGCTTCCTTATCTTGGTCTTTTTTCAGAGTCTTATCAGCATGTCAGCCATTCCAGAGGCACTGCTGCCAGCTAATGGACAATACCAAACTTAATGAATTTACAAGGAGCAGAAGTGTTTGGAACGAGCTGATAAAAACAACATTGGGTTGTTCTGTTTAACCAGTTTAATGTCATTAGGCATCACTGATCTACTCAAACGGAAGACAGACTACACCAGGAGTATCACTAGGCTATTAGAAACATTTTGTTGTGTTATAACAGGGCATTTTTTTTAGCATATTGTAAACAGCAGACAATGTCTGTCAGATCAGATTGATTCCTCTCATCCTGAAGGCAGTCACTAACATTTACACTTGTGTTTCAATATCCGTCACACTAAAGAATGCATTGCACACCCACACAAATTGTGTGAATTTTATCAACAGCACTGGTTATAATGGGTAGTTATTGGTAGGGATACAATTAGGATTATGTTCATTTGACATGAATCTTTGACATGAATGTCATACTTGGTTAATATAAAAAAACAAAACTTTAAACTGTGTTCTTTTAGAAAGCCTTTCAAAGTGTTCATATTAAAAGTTCAATTATGCTAATGCTGATGATATTTTTATGTTTCTGAAAAAGTTTTTAACACAATAATAAATAGTTATTTTTTTGTAAATAGACAACTGAATGGTGGGCATTTACATGAGATGTGCACTCACATGAGGTGAATACTGCTCTTATAATAATTTCATAGACACTAATTATCATGCTTTACTACCAGAGACAATGGGAGAATCTATAACTGTACGGTCGAAGAAGCAGAAAAGGTCTGAAGACAGAAAGACTGACAAAAGCAAAAAAAAAAGAGAGCATAAATAAGGTGGAAGTATTTGATGACTGAGAAAAAATTTTGCTTCTTTTTTGATGGAGAGGTCAAGGAAATAATTGTGTAGACCGCTCTCTGAAACTCAGAGATCGTGTTGATATATGTCAATAAATGACAGTGCAGCATCTAACACCATTGTGGGTATTTAAAATACAAGAAGAAAAAAATACACAGAACTACTGAATGCACCTCACTATTAATTTTTGGTCAGCAGTGTATTGGTACAGTGTTCAGTGTTTGTTAACACTTCGGTTGGCTTGGTTCATTTGGTAATGAGGACTTCCACGTTATTTGTTCTCTCAAGTTACATCGTTACTAAAGGCTAAGCATGAAGCGTGCACGTTTGTGAACCCTTGCTCTATATATTTAAGCAACAAGTCAGCAGAAGAATCAGACTCAGAAAGAGCTTTATAGCACAATAATTCTTTCTTGAAAATGAAGCTTCCACTTCACACAAATACAACAACAATGCACATACTGTGATAATAAAAATGAAAGAATAAAGTAATAGTGAACTCATGGATGTCTCCACAAGGCTTTAATTAAACACAGCCTCTCCTCAGCAGACAAATGGCAGAGTACTGGTGCAGCCAATTCATTTATCCTTTCAAGAAATGACTCCCCAGTAGCCTCCCCGCTGACCCATGTTAATCACCCTCAGAATCAATTTAAACTATGTTGTCGGCTACAGGTGTTCCCTAGATAGACAAAAGGAAAGCCAGTCATCCATTTGGATGGCTTGCGAACGAGACTAAACATAATTCACTCCCAATGACTGTCATATGAATTATAGATTTCTATTCTGACAAGTAGCAAATACAAACAAACAACTACCTACAAAGGATAGATGGTTAGTCATTAGATTATGTTTTTTTATAAAAAAAAATATATATATATATTTATTTACATTTTAGTTTTGAGTTGTACTCTGCTCAGTTACCCGCACTGATTTGAACTTAAGAATTTATCTTAAAGAAGAGCATGATTGTTGTGCTATTTTTGTTGCACTGATTTCGTCATCAAAACTGCTTCATCATGTAGCAAAGCAGTGATCTGACCTCAGTGATATGACTCGCTCATTGAATGAGAGCGAATAATATCACCAACAGAGCCTGTCACCGGCTGAGAGCTCTCATGACTATGTGTAAGAGGAGTGCAAGTGTTTACTCGCTTTTATTCTGCCAGAACCGGAGCAGATTCTCTCCCCATCTAATTATCGCTGTTTTATGCACCTTTAGGCCCGCTAAAAACACCACATAGGAGAGAACCTTCTCACGCCAATTAACATCAATAGTATATTTTAGGTAGAATGTGTTGCTGTGGGAAATATGCTAGAGTGTTATATGTGGTGCAAAGAGGTACTGTATGACGGCAGTATCAAGAATTAAAGATCACATAACACTTAAATAATACAATGCATATATTCAGAAGACGTACAATCAGAAATAGACACAAGACCATTGACTTATTCAAAGAATTTAAAGACATCATATATGAACAGTGTTGTTATTTTTCAGTTGGGTGTTTTACATTTCATTTTATTGTTTTGTTCTTTGTATTATTTAAGTGTTATGGGATCTTAAATTCTTCAAGTTGCCATCACACCTCTATGCAACAAATATGCCATTATTATTGTAGCTTTATTGTTTTGTTCTTTGTATTATTTAAGTGTTATGGGACCTTTAATTCTTCAAGTTGCCATCACACCTCTATGCAACAAATATGCCACTATTATTGTAGCATATTTTAGTTTATATGTATATTTTATACTTTATTTGTCTGTCAGTTTTTTCTTGCTCCCCTGGCATTATGTAAGCTGTATTGTTATACATTTTTGTAATGTTTTTTAATATATTCAAAAAAGAAAAATAATAAGTAACCAATTAAAAATATATATATAATCAAATATTATGCATCATGTAGGGATTTCTATTAACAATTTTTTAATGCTTTTATGGTAAAGTTTAAAGCGATTCAAACTTTTTACTAATATTTTTTTTTCCTCTGATTTATTGACCAACTGTTCATTTATATACAGTTTTTTAAAATTTACATTCAACATTGTTTTTCCATTCAAATTATGACATTATTACATATCATAATTTCATATCCTTCAGTATTTGCCGTCTGTTTAGAATGCTGTGCCTATTTCCCTTTCCTTACTTATAAAACTCCTCCTGTTTTATATGCAAAATAATATCTGACACCATTGTGATTAGCTAAATTGCATATTTTTCCATTTAGAAATGATGTGATGCAGGGAAGAAAAAAAAAAAACTAAAATGCCTGCGGGGGTGTTGATGACAGAAAATGTTAGGCCTATACAATAGACAGCAAAACAATATTGAATGCATTGTATATTCTCCCTTTTTGTAAGCGCATATGATTTTTGATTCATACACTACCAGTCATATGCAATGTCACCCATAATTAGCCTAATCCTGATTACCATATTTCAGCAGAATAGGATATTTAGCCTTGTAGATTTATTGAAACAGATCAAGGATTTGAATTTATAGAATAAAATTTCGCTGTGAACAATAGGTCATTGTTGACTATTTAAGGTGAGACCCTTAAGCCTTTGATCAACCACAACGAGCGTAAATTGTATCCATGACAACAAAGCTTTCATTGGCGCGCTGCCAGACGCGCCTCTACCAGGGTGCAAAAATATTGCTATGGCAACTGTATCCGTCAGGTGATTACGATTATTAGTACAGAAAGCTGGCTGTAGTTTTGCAAGAGATAGTGATGGTGACATAGAAATTAAAAATGATGGCTATCACTGGCAAAGGGCAGAATATCTGATGTAGCGTATAAAGTGGCAGCTGACCGCAGGACAAATCCTTGCCCAGACATTATTTAGAAATCAAAACACGATGGTATTAGGGCACGTCATCAAAACCGCATAAATGAAGGACACAAGATACAATTGTTATTGGATCCAATAAAATGACATTTTAAGGGATGATGAACAGTTAGATAATCATGTCAATATATAATGATCACACTGTACTGTATCACTCTGAAAAGGTTTGTTTTGTGAATGTACATTATCTGAATTATTACACGACTACTTACCAAATGAATTGACATGCTATTTTGATTTGTGAGTGGCGATGTCATGAAGGTCATTGTTAATAAATATTTAACCATTGACCAATCAGAATCAAGTATTCCAGAGAGCGCCGCGTAATAAGCACTTTTACTCTGCGTTCTCGTTTATAATGTATCGATCAGTGCCGAAGATAACGAGCTACCTGTTGTGCGCGCGGAGCTCAGTGTGGTCATCATCACCGGACCCCTCCCAACGTGTGGATTTCCTTCAGCATGCATACTAAAATATAATTTCCCCAATACATTTCCCTCTCAGAATTTAATCTCTAATCCGCTCGTGCGCCATCATCATTTCCCCTCTCATTTCAATATTTATTGAAGGAAGAAGTTGCTCAGAAATACATTCACACATTTTCATTATTATCATGCAAATAAATAGCTCAGATAATAATTTGCCGCAAACATAACATGAATGATGTATAGAGGTCATGTTAATAGTCATTTAACGAGGCAACAACACAAAGCAATTCGGACACACCCTCGCGAAACAACAACTGCGCTGTACAGCAATGTGTAGGCTATTCAAACATTAATTTAATATCCGTAAAACAATTCCTTTTTTGACGTCTGTGTTCACTTCTGCTATGCGTAAACCGTATTATACATTTAAAAAAAATGTTGAAATGTCCACAGTCCATTTATTAAATGTTTACATTACTTAGACTGATGATGTAATTGGAGTAAAAGCCAACAATTACGCATGTCATTCCCAAAATACCACATTTATAATGAGAAAACAGCATGCAACAACATCAAGACTATAAAACAACAGCACACGCCCTCGTTGGAAAAGTGACTTCATACCCTACCTCGTTTCGTCTCCTTAATTGTAAGTGGATGGGCAACAGTGGGGCAAACGCTGCTTCCTATTGACAGACACGATCCGCGCGACTGTCGGGTTCTCAAGCCGTTAAGTAAATTGGCGTTTGAAATGTAACGAAAAGTTGTGGATGGGCAAAAATCCGCTTAAACGAGCGTTTGATGTTGTATGGCAGCCAATAAGTTTTTTCTGACATAAATATACCGACTGTTGGCTTGTCCCTTGTATCTTCTCTCGCGCTCTCTCTCGGTTCCCGCCCTGCCACGCGCGCAATGAGAGACACCGCACGCGTTGGTTGGTTGGACTTAAGCGTTTACCGCCATACAACACAAGTCTTCAGTGACTATCCAAAAGTCTAAGCATATCCTTTCCTCGTGACTCCATAATTAGATGTGGTGTTTGTTTTTCAACGTTCTCACTAATATATCTTTATTATTATCCATGTTGGATAAACTCTTGTGCTTCCCTTGAGAAAGACCACAGTAATCTCACACTCAGAAGAATTCTCAACAATGTCTGTTGAGAAAAAACTGCTTCAATTTGGATATTGCCTACCAAAGATAATCCAAAGTCAGAGATTTCAATACACTCTTAAAAATCAAGGTTGTTTATTTCCACCATGGTTCCATAAAGAACATTCATATAGCCTAACCTTCCCATTGCACAAAAGGTTCTTTATAAGGGACAAGTTATTTTCATTGTTATTCACATACAATTATTATTATTTTTTTAATAACTGTTAACTAAAAGGTTCCATGGGGAACCCAAAATGGTGGTTCTATGGCATCGCAGTGAAACCTTTTTGGAACCTTTATTTTTAAGAGAGTAAACATTTGTCATTAAATTCTTCCGAGAACAAGTTATCTTAGCTATGTTATCCACATTCATTTCATAACTGTTTTGGAAGTACTGTATACTGTACAGTTCAAAAGTTTACATTCTTGCAGTATCTGCAAAATATTAATTAATTTCAAAATAAGAGGGATCATACAAAAATCTGGGTTCAGACCAAATTCCAAGCTCGTAGCCCTCCCCCTGGACAGCACGCTAAATAGGCATAAACATGTACTCTTTCTAATTATATGTAAGTGTGAACTTGTGAATTAACATTTTGCAGATTCTGCAAGGTGTATGTAAACTTTTGAGCACGACTGTATATCAACATTTGTCTCCATTATTATTATTATTATTATTATTATTTTTAACAAGGTGTTTTAGGAGAAACATCAGGGACAAAGTTGATTCTGCAATAACATTTCCCACTTGGTGGGGTTATTTTTGAAAGTCTTAGTCTTAAGACTTAGTCTTTGCTACAGAAAAGGTCATGAAAAGGATATTTCAAGGGTTCATTAAATCCATTCGTAAATGTAAACATATTCACTCATGATCTTATGCTTAAAGGGTTAGTTCACCCAAAAATTTAAATTCTGTCATTAATTACCCTGAAGTCACTCCAAACCCGTAACACTCGTTCATCTTTGGAACACAAATGATGAAATCGTCTCAGGTTACGTATTTTGCCTGAGAAAGGGAACAAGACACTGCGTCAGTGACGACACTATGGGAACTCCCTCAGCGTAGCACGTCTGAATTATGAATGAAAACTAAGCCAATTCTATTGGCGTTGCGTGATGACATAGCGTGTGACGGCATAGACAGATGTGTACAAAGGCATGCCGGCACTAGGCAGAGTTAGCTTTGCTATGAAGCAAGTCGCTCCAGGTGGGGTGAGGCTCAGCAAACCGATGCAGTGTCTTGTTCCCTTTCTCAGGGAACAAGGGTTACATACGTAACCCGAGACGTTCCCTTTCGAGGGAACTCGAACTGCGTAGGTGACAACACCATGGGAACGAGATACACACTATGCCACAACAAACCCCGCCTGTCCCAGTGTGAAGCTGTATCCAGGCACGACTAGGATGAGAGCACTCGCGTGCCGGGTCTAGAGAGAAGGTCCAGACTGTAGAATTTCATGAATGTGTGTGAAGTGGCCCAGCCAGCCGCCTCACATATGTCATGGATAGGAGCCCCTGAAAGGAGGGCTCTAGAGGACGCCATGCCTTTGATAGAGTGAATGCTCACGGCCACAGGTGAAGGCAAATTGTGCACCTGGTAGGCCAGGGAAATAGCCTGAACGATTCAATTGCTGATGGTTTGCTTATGCCGAGTTCAGACTGCACGATTTTCAAAGTAGTCGGGTCACTGTTCTTTTCACACTGCATGACTATCTTGGCCAGCATTCAGTCGCTGCTGTGTTCACACTGAACGATGGATCGGCGACAGGAGGTTTCACACTGCATGACTTTACAAGAGGAAGAATCGCCGACAACTGTTTGACACGCAAACTACGTTTCACAACCAAACACACGCGCGAAGTGATAAGAAAATAACGCAAGATCACGCGTGCGTGAGACCAGAGTTCTTGCGCGACTCAAATTGTTATTAAAAATTATAGCCTGCAAGAAGCTTGCGATCCCAATCTGTGAGCTGATTTGCAGCGAAAAGGAGAAAAAAAATAAGATTATGCAGGAGGAAATGGTTGGGGAGAGAGATCAACTTGTTGAGCTCTGAGCAAGGATTGTGTGTTCTACAAAGAGAGTTGAGGGTAAAGAAATAATTTTGCAATGTGCTGCTGGTCAAGCAATATGTAGGCTACTTTGTTTCTGTTTGATATAATTGTAAATATATCTATTAAAATACTGATATTCTGGTCTATAACTCCTCCCGAACTCCCCGCTGTCCTGTATCTTGCTCTCTCATTGGCTGTCGGTCATCGCCGATGTAGTTTTCAGTCAGAACACTTTCACACTGCAGGATTTTGAATCGCCGACAGGTCCAGATATTTAGCATGCCAAATATCTCACGGGTGTCGGCGACTCGTCGGCGATTCTCTCAGATCGCGTCTTTGCTCATTCACACTGCATGATTGTCACTCGCGTGAACGAGCACCGATTTACCTGTGATTTCGGGCATTTGTCGGCGATTTCTCAAAACCTGTCGCCGAGCCAAAATCGGGGCTAAAATCGTGCAGTCTGAACTTGGCATTAGAGGCAGGGAGCCTCTTCTTGCGACTGGAGGCCCCCCACCCTCTTAAGAGAGGTGATGGCAAGGAGAAAATCCACATTAAGTGTCAGGTTCTTGGCCTCAGCCGACTACAGAGGCTTGAAGGGGGCTTCTGGAAGTGTTTCACTGTGATGGCTTGGCCTAGCTTCACTCTGGTTACTGTGGTCAGTATGGACTCGATGCGTGCATGAGACATTTGTGCTTGCATCGTCGTCGAGTCCCAGACCACCCCCAGGAACGTAGTCCGTTGGGTTGGTGTCAACATGCTCTTATTCGTGTTGAGCCTCAATCCCAAACACTGGATGTGGCCAAAGACGACATCTCGATGCCGAACTGCCAGTGCTCGAGACTGGGCCAGGATAAGCCAGTCGTCGATGTAATTGAGCTGCATCCATACACTTGGTGAACGTGCAAGTGGAGAGTGCTAGGCCGAATGGAAGAACACGATATTGGTACGGTTCGCCCCCAAAATAGAACCTCAGGAACCCCCTGTGAGACATGAAAGTATGCGTCCTTTAGATCTATCGTGTCAAACCAATCCTCGGATCTGATCTGACTCACGATAATAGAATAGTGAGCATCTTGAACCTGAATCTCCTCAGAGACCGGTTCAGATGTCTTAGATCTAATATAGGACACAACTCTCCATCCTTCTTTGGAACTATGAAGTACCGGCTGTAGAACCCAGACTTCCCTGTCTGGTGGAGGAACATGTTATCTGGTCTCCTTTACCAACAGGGAGAGAACAGCCCTCCAAGGTCTCACACAAGTTAAGATCTCTCTCCCGACGCCTTCCTGGCCTGAAGGACGGCCATAAACACCAGAATACTGTTTTATATTTAATTATACAATCTCGTAATCTACACGCTGCCTTGGCAAACGCGAAATTTGAGCCGTTATAATTTGGCTTTCATCCCTCGAGAAGAAAGTCAACAGGCGCGAGGCTGAAACACCTGACAGCGCACGGCTGTACGCATCAAGATCTTTCTCAATGAATACAGCCAGCACCCTCAGGAGCTGATTGTGAATGCCTCGCACCCACAGTATTATTTATCAGATCGCGTGTGTCCCTTTTATCGCAGACCCGTAACGCGCTGCCTTAACAAATGTGAGATTCGTACACAATATATTTGGCGATCATCTCTCCAAGAAAGAAAGTCAACAGGCACAAGGCTAAGACACCCGAAACACACGTGTGTGGCGAGTTATTTCTCAATGAACAAAGCCAGCACTCTCAAGAGCTGACTGTCTCACACAGCAAACTGCAATAGACTCGTAACCTACACTCTGCCTTGGCAAACGTGAGATCCCAGCCACAGAATCTTATTGCAAAGTACACTCGTAATCTAAACGCTGCCTCGGCAAACGCTAGATCCGAGCTACTAGATCCTGTATTGCAATGCAGACTTAACAGGACATACAACACCAAATAGGACAGATTTGTTCACACAACACAGAGCGCTTGCTGAATAGAAAAAAGCTAACTCTGCTGTGTGCCGGCTTGCCTTTGTACACATCTGTGTATTCCGTCACACGCTACGCCATCACGCAACGCCAATAGGATTGATTTAGTTTTCATTCATAATTCAGGCGTGCTACACTGAGGGCGTTCCCATAGTGTCGTCATCTACGCAATTCGAGTTCCCTTGAAAGGGAACTGAGAAATTTCTGTCCCTCTATTGAAAACTACGCAACTACCACGCTTCAAAAAGTTCATAAAGAGATCGTAAAACTAATCCATATGAATTGAGTAGTTTAGTCAACGAGAATTATCACTTTAATGTATCTCATCATTACATGAATCACCTGTTATATTTTCAATTCAAAACAGGTTGTTTAAAAAAAAAAAAAAAATTATCCTAAAATGGTTGGCAAATGTTATCTACTTAGACCTTACCTCACACTCTTTCAACTGTCACACTTGAAGAATGAAGCTCAAACTGTATCTGCTTTTGGCATGATTTATAAAGAAGCAATATGAATCAGATAGAAAAGGACGGAACCTTCACACAAGCTAAAACAACACAATCACATTTTATCTTAGCTCATAGACACTGATTATAAATAAAAATGAACACCCCTTTGGTTAATAAATACATATTAGTAGAACACTCCCATTATTTCTGTAGAATCAGTGCAAGGATACAGTGTTAAAGAGGCATCAAAGGCTCAGATTCAGCAGTGTGCTGTGAACTTATAAATGCAAAGAAAAGAATGAGAAAAGCACAGCAAAAGAGGTGAACTACATGGGCTTCAATGCATGCAGCTCTGCTTTCCCAGGTTGAGTTGTTTTATTCTTGTAGGAGACCGAGGAATCAATAGTGTTTTTCTTTGTCCAATTGGGGCTACAATATTGCAACATTGTCCCATGTCAAAGTGCATTACTCTGTCCTTCATCTTTTGTCCTGTGTCCACTGTCATTGGTTAAATTCTCAGCAATGGACACACCATACAGAAGAAAGGCATCAGGGCTTCTGTCGCTAATATTTAAAATGACAAAATATAGACATGTTAAGAGAAATCACAAAGTATAAAGAACAATATTATGATCTACATGGACTCATGTTGGACCATATTGTCCACCTTACCTGCATCGTGCTGTAGATCCAGGGCAGAAGGCTGGTCACTCTACTATATACTCCTGGTTTTTGTTTTTGTCCACAACCTGCTCCCCAACTGGTAATTCCGGCCAGATACCAGCGTTCATTATCTCCCTTACACATCAGTGGACCTCCACTGTCCCCCTGAGACCAACAACAAGGACGGAGAGAAAGAGAATGGAACTTCAGACCATTGTGAACAAACAACTGCAACATTTGACTTAAAACCTTTATATATAATGCATTATAAAAGTATATTATTATGCCTTGTAATGCACCGAGTTGTGTGGTTTCATAAACTGTAACTACAGTTATAAAGCATTATTGTACTGAACTATTCATTGTACTGAACTATTAATTGAACACACCTTTAGAAAGTATAATGCATTAAACGCATATCAAACAACCAATTTCAGATGTAACAAAGAATCTGCAAATATGATGCATTTTAACTGGTTAAAAATTATTTATGAAAACATATAATACATTATGAATACATTTATAATGGATTATACATAAATGTGAATTAAACTGTTTCTAAAACATTTATTAAAATAGTGTATAGTATAATTTAAAACAAAATGAATGAATTGTTTTTAGAAAAGTACTTTTAATATTCAGTATACAGAGGCAGTTATTTATAGAAAAGGGGTCCTTTTGATTATATAATTCCCTGTTAGTTGCACCACATGATTTTGTTGGTTGCACTAAATGATTTAATATTATTTATAAGAAATAAGATAAAATAAGAAAAGATTATATTCCTTTTCCAATAAGTTGTTTACAAAAAAAGAAAGAAAAAAAAGTGACATATAGACCTAATGTAATTTTCATATAAAATAGTCCCTAAAGCAAATGTCATCATGCTTGCATAAATGCTTGGTTGAATAAAACATATTTGCAGCACTGTGAACAACAACATACATCTTGTGTCTCCAAACACCAGAATAAATCAATGTCATGAGACAAAGAAACACTGGGCGAGACTTGGCCAGTAAATAATGTATTTGCCTGAGGTCGCTCTGTGGTCTAGTATTATGGACACAATGGTATTCACCTGACAGGAGTCCCGGCCCCCATTCATATCGCCGGCACACATCATATTCTTAGTGATGGCCCCCGGGTACACCTGACCGCTGTTACACACACGTGTGTCAATGACATCCACTGCCACATCCATAAGAATTGTAGAGCCATGGCCTGTAGAGTAATGGAAACACTCACAGTCAAAGGTCCAGGTCGGCTAAAAAGCTTACAAGACAACACACACTGTGACGTGGACAATCTTCGAAGCTCAAATCAGCAGTTTGCAAACTGTACTAGCGTGAATTTTATGAATAGTATGAATAGGTTGTATTTCACCAAAAATAAAATAAAAAGGGTATTATTTAGGATTATTATTATTGTTAAATGTATTCTTCTTTTTTTCAGATTTACTATTATTTATAATTATATTCATCGTATTTTTGCAGAAAGAAAATAAAGCCTATTAATTTTTTTTTATTTGCATTGTGACATTTTTATGACTACAATTTCCCACCCCAATTTCTTATTTACTGTAATGTCTTCAGATGATTTTATTTTTTAAGTTTATTAGTAATACTCTTTATTCTCGATGATGATTGCTATCATTTAAATTAAAATATTTAATTATCCTATCTGCACACAAGTTTTATAACAAATTCAGCAATAACTGAAGGCAACACAACAAACACTACCATGCTGTATACATACAGAACTTTACATTTGAAATAATATATCAGATTTTTTGTGTTGAGACTCATTTCAGGACAAGTCACATATCACATGGCAAAAAAAAATCTTAATAACCATAGAATAATAAGTTTAATTTTCTTCATGCAAAATGGAATTTGTTATTTCTCTCTTTTTTAATTATTATTTTTTTTACCAGATTTGAGAGATTCACCCACTAAATGTTGTATGTTTACCTTATATACATCTCTATAACACTGTCCTGTTTAGGCAAATGATAATAATACAAGTTGTTACTCTTTGTCCCATTTTTTTCCCTCTACCATTTTCGTTCATTCTCATTTTTATCTCTCTGTACCTGTTCCCTCTTGTGTTGTCCCAAAGCCAGATGTCTGGCACCTTAATCCAACAGAAAAGGTCTGGTCAAATGTAGGAAGGCAAACTGGCTGTATGGTCTCTGTATGTGAAATAGAATGTCGAGCTATTGTAGAATATTCAGAATACACATTTATGGTTCTTTAAGGGTCACTAAATGGTTTCACTGTAGAAAATGCAGTGCAAACATTAGAATTTTTGTGTGAACTACTCCATTAAGTGAATCCAACTCACCAGAGAAAGCAACAGGACTGGCGAGTTTCAGTAAGGCGATGTCATAATCATTGGTCTGGCTGTTGTAATTCTCATTCACCATAATCTTATTAACAAGGAATGAAGTCTGAAGGGTATTCTGGGAAATAGCCCCAACATACACATTCCATTTTCCAGAATTCGCCATTGAGCTGTGATCAGGAGAAAAAGATTATCACGTTAACATTTAATTTCTCATCAATGTTGTTATGACATAAATTGACTAAAAGAATGTCTGAAAACTCCCTGAAACTCAAAGCAGCTATAAATTATAAACATTTGATAATTGACACGCTAGTTCCTGCAGCTTAACTACTGTAGAACATTGCACTAGCAACACACATGAAGCTTTTAAACATTTGCGAATCTTTTGTTTTGAATCAGTGGTCCGGAACTTGTACTGAACTCACTAAGTCACATGATTTCAGCCAATGAGGCTGTTCTAAACCATTTGTCGTTTCTAGGTGGTGTTGCTTTGGTAAACCATGATCGAGTGTCTAAAGGCCTGTTTACACCAAACATGATAATAATAATAATAAAATTCTTGATATAAAAATCGATCTAAATATAAAATAATAGCAGAATCCACAGCACAACCATAATGATAACAGCACAGAGAAACAATATAATTGGAATCACTTACATAGGCCTAACAATTTTTTTTTCCAGCAGATTAAAAACAATGACAGCCAATCAGAATCCACCAGACCTTAAAGAGCTTGAGCATTTAAAGCAGCAGATGTCAAAACGGCAGCATGCGTTTAGAATAAGCAGAATAATATTGTCCACCGTTATAGTTAATTTTATAGTTCCCTTTCGAGAGGTCTCTCCTATTGCGTAAGTAGCTTACGCTATGGGAAAACTCCTTTCTCGAGAAATATTGAAGTCTTTATGTAAAACGCATTGCAGCTGCACAGCCTACAGCAGTGAACGAGGCAGCTCGGTCATTGGCTGCGCTGCGGCAACTGCACGAACCTATGACGGGGCGACTCTGAACGCGACGACCAATGAGTGCGCTTCGCGCCCACGCGCGCCAGAGCCCGCCAAAATGGGCGTGGCCAAGGGCTATATATTGGGCGCCCCGTCATATGAGTTCTTTAGATTTAATCTCCTTCAGCAAAGACCTTCTCTTCGCTAGATCCTCTGGATTTTTGGAGTCTTTTCGCCGTCGTCGACAAGCACACAGGCCGCCTTCGAACGCCTTCTGCTGAGCCATCCAGCGCGCATCACCTCATCTCCTTTTACTGCTGTGTTCGCCCCTGTGACACTTTTCTAGTAAAAGAGCAAATAATCAAGGCGTTGTTTCAAATGCCTTCCTGCGCCTCGTGTTGAGGCCTTCTCCCGGAAGGGGATCGTCACATCATCTGCGCTCGCTGCCTGGGCCGGGACCACGCAGAAGCTGCTCTCACGAGGGGCGGATGTCCCGAATGTGACTCTCTGGGCCTCACCGAGCTGCGCGCTCGCTTCGCCGCTTTCACCACGAACGAGCCCGCCACCACTGCGCTTCCGTCTCCTCTGTTCGAGCCGCGCAAGAAAAAGCGCCGCTCACAGAGGCTGCCAGAGCGCGCCGAGAACAGTGACGTCACGCCGGGCCAGTCCCCGCGTGCTTCACTCTATCTCTAGAGGATTGTCCCTCATCAGTCCAGCTCACGCAGGTGGACCAGCGCCCCCTCTATGCGAGCGGCAGGTCGGATGACGAGGAGGACAAATATTCAGCGCCCGTGGCTAGCTTTCTTTACGTTACAAGAAAGCTACCTCGCCCTCGCGCCCCATTCACATGCGCTGTCAGCTTTCTTACGTTACAGAAAGCGAACGCACCCTCGCTCCCTCCCGTTCAAATGGCGGGGCTCGAGTATTCATGAGCGTTGTTGAACATACGAGCCCACGGCGGCCCCCACCCACGTGACTCACTCTTAAAACATGACGCTCTCTTATCTGCTCATGCTACTGAAAAGCTTATGTATTTTCCCCCTGTGGCGAAATCTAAGGCTTTTGCCAGAGACCCGTGTTCAAAACCTGGTTCTGGCGGCAGATATAAATTATAATGCTCTCTTCCATGAGCTCGCGGCCAGCTTCTCAAGCTTCTTCCATTGCTCAGTGGTGGAATCTGAGATATTCGCGCCCGAGTTCGAATCTCGGCTTCGCTGAAACTTTTCACCAAAGTGAACGAGCTCACGCCGGCCCGCCCCCGCGTGACTCACTCTCTTTGGCTGCGTATGAAGACGTGGTTGGTCGGGCTCAACTTGACCCCGCCTCCCATGTAATCCCAGCGATATATGCTCCTCTGCAAATATGAGCTGTGCCACATTTCACAGTACTAGTCTATCAGGTGGCTGGAAATGTCAATGTTGCAGTCAATGGGCCTGTTACAAAGCACGCTCACCTGCAAACAGATGCCGGTTTTACAGTGACTCAAACAAAGGTAAAAGTGCTCTTCTCTGCCTGTGTCACTAGTAGGAACACGTGCCCACGTCAGAGTGCACACTCCTCCCAGGAGAATGGTCCCTCCACCCTCTGACGGTTCAGTGGATATGGGATACCTTCGGCAAAGCGGAAGTCGACCTCTTTGCCTCCAAGGAAAATGCTCACTGCCCTCTCTTTTTCTCGAAGAGCACGGACGCGCTGTCAACCTGTCAACAGTCCTGGAAGCACTTAAGGGCGCGCCCTTCGAACCACTACGAACTGCGCACCTTAAACAGCTCTCGCTCAAAACTGCACTCTTGCTGGCACTCGCTTCAGTAAAAAGAATAGGTGACTTGCATGCTCTGTCATCTAACGCCTCCTGCTTGGAGTTTGGACCTAACGACTGCAGAGTCGTCCTTAGTCCAAAACATGGTTATATTCCTAAGGTGCTCTCCACACCTTTCAGAGCACAGGTTATCTCCCTGGCGGCATTATCATCACCAGCAGACGAGGGTGATGCAAATTTACTCTGCCCAGTTAGGGCTGTCAGAGTATATTTGGAGCGCTCTGCTCTGTTCAGACAGTCAGAGCAGCTTTTTGTATGCTTTGGCGGCCACACCAAGGGTCTCGCTGTCTCAAAGCAAAGGCTATCACGTTGGATAGCTGACGCTATAGCACTGGCGTATGAAGCTAAGGGCCTTCACTGCCCCTTAGGTGTCAGAGCGCACTCCACGAGAGGCATGGCCTCGTCGTGGGCGTGGTCGAGTGGGATACCCATCGAGAATATTTGTGCGGCGGCAGGCTGGGCCTCACCGTCCACATTTATCAGGTTTTATAACCTACAAGTCCCCTCACTGCATTCCAATGTGTTGTCAGCGTGAATTCAAACGTGGCTATAGTCTGGTTGTGTACCCAGACGTCATTACTCCCCTATAGAGCCCGTCTGTGACCGGTTCAGGGATTTTCTCATGTTAACATGTGCTTCATGTAATATCATATTAGAGGGTCCTTTGGGGCCTCTCTCTTTTTCCCATATAAGAGCCTGCCTTGGCATGATAGGGCGAAGTTAGCACGCACGGCGTTTTACATGGTGTTCCCATAGCGTAAGCTACTTACGCAATAGAAGAGACCTCTCGAAAGGGAACGACTCGGTTAGAAATGTAACCTCGGTTTTAACCGAGTATTGCGTAAGCTGCCGTGCTTGTGCTTGGTCAGGTCGCTTCAGCTGCAATGCGTTTTACATAAAGACTTCAATATTTCTCGAGAAAGGAGTTTTCCCATAGCGTAAACTACTTACGCAATACTCGTTCCCTCCTCTCAGGGAACCGAGGTTACGTTAGTAACCGAGTCGTTATCATTCTTGGTGTGAACGGCCTTAAAGGGATAGTTCACCCCACATTTTTTATTCTGTCACTAATTTCTCATGTCTTTCCAAACTTCTAAGATTTTCATTTATCTTCGATCTTTTTGATGAAATTTGAGAGCTTTTTGTCCCTTCATTGACAGCTATGCAAATACCACTTTGACGCTTCAAAAAGTTCATAAAGAGATCGTGAAACTAATCCATATGAATTAAGTGGTTTAATCCAAATTTTCTGGATGATCGCTTTATATGATGAACAGATTGAATTTAGGCTTTCATTCACATATAAACATTCATCAACTCACACATCAGTTGTAGTAAACGGAAGCTCAAGCATGTTCACTTGACGTGCGAGAACCAATGAGGTTCATTCTTGTGTTATGCAGTTTGAGCTTCAGCAATAACCAATGAGGTTAGTTCTCGGAAGTCAAGCATGTTCGGTTGAGCTTCCGTTAATGTTCGCTTATCAACGTTAATATGTGAATAAAAGACTAAATTAAATATAGTTAATATTTTTTTTTTATGTAGGTACATTTTTTATTTATGTAATCAATGTAAAACGTATGCATGTATAATAATGAAGAGGAGAATGATATTTAATTGATTAAATTGCTTAGTTAGTCAATCCCCGCAAATAACCAACCTTTGGAAGCAATGGGCAGCTGACACAACAAAGTCTGGAGAGATGAGTGATCCACCACAAACATGGTGTCCATTGAAATGCAGGCTAACCTGCCAAGGCCACTGGCCAAGTTTAGAGGCAGTGCCCCCTATGATCCTGGAGGCACTTTGCTGCTTGCCACAATCTAAAAAAACAAAACTATTATTTTAACAGGTCAGTGTAAGAAGGATGATCCATTGACTCATTATCTAAACAATGTCACTTATGGAGTGAACAATGATTTGAAGATATACTGTGATGTATTACATGTGTCAAACTCCAGTCCTGGAGGGCCACTGTCCTGCAGAGTTTATCTCCAACCAGCTCTAAAAACAGTTTCTAATCCTGAAGACCTTGATTAGCTGGATCAGGTGTGTTTAATTAAGGTTGAAGCTAAACTCAGCTAAACTGTGGCCCTCCAGGAACTGAATTTGACACCCCTGTTTTACATGTATAATTATGTGTCACAGACTAACTGAGATCATATTATTTTTACCTGTGCACTCAAGTGAAACTGTATTGGAGTCCAAACAGCTTGAGCTGAACAAACAAAAATCGTGAAAGACAGATATTATGTACTATTGAGGAAGTTATTACCCTGACAACACAAAAGGGCTTATCCCAGCTAACAGGGAGTATTCTCAGACCTTTGGGTAACATTCTGGAAAAGTTCTCTCAAAGATATGAACAAACATTGTTCCAGTAACATTCACATGATGTCACACCCTTATAGGAACGCCCACCTGGAGGGCGAAACAAGGCTTTCCTCCATTGCCCGCCAGTCATTTTTACCGGGTTTGTACTAAATACTAAGACAGTGATATTAAAACACCAAATTCAATATACACCTTATTGATGATGTATACTATGCAAAGACAAGCAGATGAACCCAGAATATAACCGTCTAATTAAGCATTTTTCCACAGAAAACCATTATAAAGAAAACACTTTTACTATGGTTATACTACCATTTAGCCTGTTGCGTTGCGTTCATATTCTGGGTTCATCTGCTCGCCTGTATATAATATTCATCACAGAGGTGTATACTAAGTTTGATGTTTTAACACTTTCCCTGCCACTAACATAATTTTCCAGCTTTGCATGTTTTCACTGTTATTCGGGAGGGGGCGCTATTACACATCTTCTAAACGAGTACTGATCTCCGGATCAAAACAGGCAAAAAAGGAGCATAAACAAAAGATAAAACACGTTGTAGTATTTGGAAAAAAGCGCGATTTTCTCAGCTTTTTGTGATTTTTTTTGTGCTTTTTTTATAATATAAAACTCACCTATATTCAAGTGCTCTGTTAACAGAGGCTCTTTTGATTCTTTTTGATTCTCTCTTTTCTTTCTTTTGATAAATTGCATGTTCAGATATTCATACAACCTAATATTCTGGAAGCCACTACAGTACATTTTTGTGAAAATTATAAAAAAAACGCTGGCGGTGACTGGCTTGAAGGGAAAGTTCTAGTACATTAAGCATGTTTTGAAGATTTTTGAAGAATCTTTTTCATGAATGTTAGCGTTTTTAGAACATATTTTTGTTAGCTGGGATGCTGTTCTACAATCTGCACTCTTACCTGACATTGACCAGAGCCTGTATAAGTTTGGCTGATCTAGATCCTACAGTTAGGGCTACGGACATCTCGCTATTCACTGGACTTAATGCATAAGACCTAAGGGAAAAGAAACACAAGACATCAGCTATATTAAAATAGTTTTTGTTGGAACAAGATTCATATTTGGTTAAATCTGGACCATTAAGTGCCCACCCAATTAAGATCACCCAAAAATGACCCATCATTCATTTTACCCATTATGTCGTTCCAAACCTGTATGACTTTTCTTTCTATCCTGGAGCACAGAATATACTATTTTGTAAATGTACAAGTCATATGGACTTTTATGTTGCTTTTAGTGCTCTATTAAGGTTGATGGACCCTAGTCACTGCTGACCAAGAGCTGCGTAAACATTCTTCAGAATTTCATATTGTGTTCTAATAAAAGATAGTCATATGGGTTTGGACCAACAAGTAAATGGTATCAGAATTTAAAGAAATGTTCTTGTTAGTAATGGATAAATATGTTTACCTTCTGAAGCCCAGTTGTTCACAGATCTGGTCAGCATAACTCTTATCCAATCCCTGATAACACACTGGAAGGAATTGACCATCCTGAGCAGTTCTGACCTGCAACACTCCACCTTTACCAAATCTCACTGAGAACATTGGAAAGAAATGTTAAACAGTGAAATTACATTTCCTTAAATAGTGTTTACTTTTATTTTTTTACTTGTTTAACAGTAAACATTTCTGACCATCATTAAAACAACTTTGCTATACTTGAGATATTGCAAGATATTAAGACGACCTTTCTGCAATTTATATTGAATAAGTGTTATTTTAGTATTATTAACATACTATTTATTAATATTTTGAATTAGCCTTTTTTTTTTTTTTTTTTTTTTTTTTAAATTTGAGTCATTTTGTTGTGCTTTTTTGTCATATACATATATAATTTACATTTTTAGCTTTGCCCATTTTAGTTAAGGCATTTAGGCAAGTTTTTTCATGTAATATTTATATTTTATTTTGATTACCAAACACTATTTTAAATAGTTTTAGTTAACAATAACAACACAGTATATAGAATAACTCAATTGTACTTTAGCTTAAATGTAACATTAAAAACAATACTAATCTGGTAAGATTCTGTTTTTGTTTTTGTGAGATGTAACTGTTTTGTAGATAAAATGTATCAGATGTTTTAAGGAGGTTTAGATATATTTGCTCTTTGCGGTGCAACTTGCAATGTGGTTTTGAACAGCCTTTCCCCCCCCATAAAAATAAATAGAGGCCTTACTGTGTACTGTGTTTATTCCAGTCCAGTTTCTGGCTAATCTTCAAATCTAGTTTCCTTATCAAGACATGTCAACCTTGAGGTTTTTACCAAAGTATTATCCGAAACGCTCAACCAATAGTCTCTTTGTAATGTTTCAGTTGCATCTGATAGTCTGCCTCTTGTTGTAGAAAGTGAGCTCACCGCAGTTTGTCTCATCGCTGGCCTGTTGGCAGTCTTTGATGCCGTCACACTGCTTGGTGGAGTTAGAGCAGATGTCAGACCCCTTGTCGTCATGCATATTGTTGTCTTCATTTTCCTTGCAATCTTGTCCCTTGCAACTGTCCTCATAATGGACGGAATATGACTTGGATCCGTAACGCACTATCCCCATAAGTAAGAGAGCGAAGCAAAGAGAAAAATCAGGCAAAGGGGTTAAAGGACAAGATCGTTATTTTACACTTAAAGCCCTATTTTAATATAGTTTCTGATGAAATAGAATGGTTAAGATTGAAATTTGGACACATGCTGCTGGCCCGAGAATTTTCGGTTTCTGTGGAAGCACCCCCCAAAAGAAAGCATCTTTTGCAGCGATTTTTGTGTGAGCATATTAGTGAACGCGTTCATCTCCTTTTCTAATGGTACTTCTGTGCTCACTAATTCTGGTCCGTAGCGCTCTCGTTGTTTTACCAACATAATTATGATAAGCCACATGGGCAACTGATTAAATAAACAACATGTGTAGTGCTACATGTAATAGTACCACGAATAGATAGTGTTTTACCAGTGTGATGATGATGACCACACACTGGTAAAACACTATCTATTCGTGGTACTATTACATGTAGCACTACACATGTTGTTTATTTAATCAGTTGCCCATGTGGCTTATCATATGTTGGTAAAACAACGAGAGCGCTACGGACCAGAATTAGTGAGCACAGAAGTACCATTAGAAAAGGAGATGAACGCAGTCCTGTTGCCGCTCATTTTAAATTAGCTGGCCACAATGTCAGCGCCCTTAGATACATCGGGGTGGAGCGGGTCAATAAACCGTTTAGAGGAGGAGATCATGGTAAAAGGCTTCTCCAACGGGAAACGTTTTGGATTTACTATTTGAACACTATGTCTCCTTATGGTCTGAATGAGGATTTTGACATAAAGCCATTTTTATAATGAATGTTTTTTTTTTTTTTTTTTTTTTTTTTTTTTTTTGTCATGTATATGTCTTAATTTGTATTTATGTAAGTACATGTATTTGGTTGTCGGTTATATATATATATATATGACATGTATGTGAGTATGCATTGTTTTTTGTTATTTGCATGTTTGTAATTATAATTTGGTAAGTGATGTGCATATGGAATTGCAAGTGTTCTCTTAATTAATTAATGAGAGAGGTTATTAGGCTTGTTTAGACCCAATCAAGCTAATTGTAATCACAGGGTGGGTCGGATTGTAAGGCCTATATAACTCTGAATCAAATGTGTTTTGCCAGTTGCCTGAAGAAGACCCAGTAGGGTCGAAACGTTGCCTTTTTATTAAATATGGGAGTAAATAGCAGTGTTGCGGACATTTAATTTTTTCAATTCAGTAGTTCTTTTTGTCCTGCACCTGCCAGAAGGTGGGATGTGCACACAACAACTTGATCAACATATTAGTGAACGCCCCAGACCACTCGGTGAGTTTCACGTCTTTGTAAACTAAAGTTTAATGTGTTTTATGAAGGATTGTTCCAGTGCACCTATGCAACCATTGTGGAGGTGGGGGGTGCTACCACAGAAACCGAAGATTCTCGGGCCAGCAGCATGTGTCCAAATTTCAATCTTAACCGTTCTATTTCATCAGAAATGATCTTAAAACAGGGCTTTAAGTGTAAAATACCGAACTTGTCCTTTAAGGTACAAGGTGAGCATTAATGGTGAGTCCTGTCGTTACCTCCAAGCCAGATGGCCAGTCCAATGAGAAACAGCAAGAACAGCGCACCTCCCCATCCACCCCAACACTTGCCACTCCGTCCACAAGACTCCTGACTTTTTGGAGGAGCTGAAGGAACAAGAACAAATCAGCAATCCAACTAAACTAATGTCCCACATTTGAGATCAAAAGTGTGTAGCACTACTATAATTATAAGTGAGTCGAGGACTGTTCATTTATTCAAAAATACATTTGAATGCAATTTATTAAGACAATGGACCCTATACACCCAGCGCAATGCAGCGCCTGGTACGTGTGTTTTGCTAGTTTCAGCCCCTTAGATCGTTAAAATAGGGCATAATGACTTCAATATACATTGTCTATTATGAACATTTTCATTTTTTTTTTTTTTTTTTTGTGAGGCTTGAAGTAAACATTTTTAGGTTGTGTAACTGTCTGGAGAATGCAATGTTGAAAAATGTAAAACATTTTATGAGGTAATAGTTTGGCAGTCTTGTTATTGTAAAACAATTATTAATTAAAAAATAAAATAAAAATATCCTTGTGAGGAATTAGGAATACATTCCCATGACTTAATAATTTGTTCTGTCGTTTTAGTTAAATCATCTGCATGATTTAACTAAATTAAAATGAGAGAAGAAATTGGTCAATGTGGCCTTAATTTAACAAGAATGAGGATACGAATTACCAAAGGCTATGAATGTAAAAGTTGTGGGGACAGATGATTAATTTGGGACACAGTCTCTTATTTTTCTGCATGTTATGTTTGGGGCTCAGATTCAGAGTGGTGACACAAACATTTTGTCCAGCCCAGTTGTTGTTATGTAACAAGAAACCCAGAAACAGGAAACCTCACAAACAAGACCTTGTAGATTGTCATGTGTGTCAAGGTCAGAAAGTTTCATATATATTTATTTTTTCCGCCTAATTGGGCTTGAACAGTTGAATACATGTACTTATGTCTCAAAATGCCTGTCTTTCAAAATCCTCAAAATGCCTGTCTTTCAAAATGCCTCAAAATCCTCGTAGACAGTAATTTATTTCTTAAGTGAACGTAAACAGCTGAGAAGGAAAATACACAAGTACATGCATTCGGTCTTAAAGGTACAATACCTACGATTTTTCGCCGCTAGGGGTCGCTAACCTCTTACAATAACAAAGGCGTCGGTTGATGACGCAGTGATGAGCTGAATGATGGGACTTGCTGTCAAGCTGATGGATCTAATAATGTTTATGGATGAGTGAAAACATTCATGTTTTTTAACATTACAGTGGTATGAAGCAGGTCACGATTGTTAATAAGAGACATATATCACATGCGAGTCCCGCGGATATAAAGCAATGAGGACATTTCATTCCAGCTAATACACGCAAGTGCTGAATTACTACTCAAAGGTCAGTTTATTTGACGAATTAAACTTGTGAGGGAACGCAGCGCTGTTCCACTCGGTCTAACGTTAACTGTTACACTATACTAAACAGCATTATGATTATTATTAACAATAATTATTATGATTATTAACACAACGTTATTCTATGTGTTAGTTCGTTTGCTATATGAAACTAGCAGTAAAGTTAATCTAGATCAACATTAGAATAACATACTGATCATATTCTAACATTTCATGTTGAGCTATATAACATTGATTTGTTTTATGCACATTTGCTCACTTGTCTAATAAAGTATGTGCAAGAGCGGTGTCGCTGTCAAGTCGTGACTCGTGAAGCTCTGTCAAGTCCAAGTTAGTCGCGGACGTGGAGCTCTCGGCATCTCGAAAGATGTTGATCTTAGTTTTAGTCCTCTTTTTGTCTCAAAGTCTGCTTGCCATGGTCCATAATGTTTGACCAAAACAACAACAGCGTGAGCGTCCTGCTAGGCATAACACAGTTGTCCACTTCTGTCGCCGTGGTTACCATGGCAGTACGAGCGGAAACCATAGACGGTGGAAACCGAGGGTAAAGCGGATATGACGCCATTGACTGGCGACTCCCAGCTCCCCCCTGCTCACACGCCCCGTTTCCTTACTTAAAATCGCAATTTTCTCACGATTTAAAAATAGTTGGAAACATTTGGAATATTGTAAGTTATCAACTTAACAAAATATATAACACTGTCCTTGTGATTTGGGGATATTTTAATGCCAAAAATCTTAGGTATTGTACCTTTAAAGTGACAGCAACTTAATATAAAAAAAGGCTTGAATTTTTATCAAAATTTTGAAAATGTGTTAATACTTTTTGCTTAAATGCTATACCATTGGAAATAAAAAAAATCAACAACACAATCATTACATTTCTAAGAATTTGGTACATGCTTTGTAAACCAATTTTGTATTGTTTCGTCCTTATTTTCCACTTTTTAAAGGAGCTGTATGTAAGAAATTTATTTAAATTAATCATAAAATGGCCCTGATATGTCACTAGACATTAAGAAATCATGTTCATTTCAAATACTTATATCACTGACAACAGTAGTCGGACCAGGACATTGTCATTTAAAAAGTGAAGTTGCAGCCCTCAACTGATGTTGATGTTGTCATGTTGTGTTTTGGTCTGATGCTCCACCCTCCACCGATCTACCAATCACGAAGTCAGTAGTGTTGCGGCATCCGGGTTGCCAGCTCTGCCCTAGTTACCACAGCTGCAGCTATGAACGTGTAATTTTGGATCCTGCAGCCTATCTGGCAACCTCGAGTCAGGGGGAGGGGGAGCACAATCTTACATACGGCTCCTTTAATGTTATAAATTTGAGTCAAAAGCATTGCAGCTAGAACTGCCCTCCCTGTTTTATGATCAATTTGTAAAAACAGTATGCAGATATTAGCTTCATTTAGCAAGAGCATATTACTGGAGCGAATAAATAGTTTCAGTACTTACCAACAACTCGCTGTGTGACGATGACAGCTGATACATGAACTTGTGCTGGATCCTTCTGAACATAGTATGGGACAGTTTTCTGTGCGACACCATATTTGTCCTGACAAATCACCTCCTCGTAGGTCATAGGAGGGCTCTGTGGGTCCACTGCCACAGAGTAGTATGGTGGAGGAAGGTCCTTCTACAAAAGAGAAAGTGAAATAAACAACTTAAATGAGAATGAACACTTGCCCTTTTTCCCATCATCTCTATTATAGTTGGTGTGGTTTGACAAGTTCATGTAAAATATTTTGAACATACAAAAGATGGCACACATTGCTCTTAGTAGAACTTGTTTGCCTTGTCCTAAATAATTAAAATGCCTTACTCCCCAACAGGGTTCTATGAGTTCTGCATTCTAGTCAAATGCCATAACAAATATGTCAAGATTCTTGTATGTCTAGCTTTTACTCTGCAGTTTTTTTTATTTATTTTTTGCCATGTCATTTCAGTTGCCATGAAATTTTGCGATGCACAGCCATATAAAACAACTTCCCGAATGAGAAAACAAAAGTAACTTTTTTTTAATCCTATTTTTGGAGTTAATGCCTATTTTTATGAAGGCCTAATTGTGTTTACTATTTTCTTAATTTCTTAATTTTTACTGCCCAATCCATTATCATCCATGATAAGACTGAACAGATGTAACCAACGTATTCTGTAACGGGCACTGTCTTTTGGGAAAGACTTTGTCTTGAGGAAAGGTAGATTGCCTGACAATGTGTTGATATCTTCATGCTGATTTGTATCCTAGACCAAGGTCGCAATAATCGAATGGTTTGCTTCCTTGTTAGCTAACAGTCCTGAAAAGAATACAACCTTCTTACAAAGAATACAATTCTTCTTCTTCTGAATGGATGGATTTCATTACAGGAAGTATTTTATTTTACAGGAATAGTTTTTCAATTTCAAACATATGAAACAAAAGGATTTCAAACTCGTATGACTGACTTTCTTGGGTGGAACACAAAAGAAGTTCTGATGATGGCTGGTCACTATAACACATCAAGCTTCAAACATACTGCAAATGAAAGTTGTCCAATCCAATCCAAACATTAATCATTGAAAATATTCCCTCCAATTTTGTGAACAAATCATTTGAGTCAGTTAGCTGCTCTAGAACTGGATGAACGAACCAACTGATTCACTGAATAAATAATCAAAAATAAAAGGATAAACAATGATTTTCTTCAATCTGTGAGAAAAATAAGTATTAGTTTTATTTCTTGGTGGTTTGTCTACAATGTTTATGAGGGTAGTTGCAGTATTTCTATTAATACTAGTTCACATGGCTAATTGGAATACTTGATTCTGACTAGTCAATCACGGCAACTTTTAACACAACTTTAAAGTTGGCATGAAATCAACATTGCTATAATCTTTTATTCCCTATTGTGACACATATCCGAGTCAAACAGTTTCTCTAACAAGCAAAAAATGTCGATTTTTTTATTTGAATAAACTGCAATATTACATAAAAACAAGAATTGTAAAATTTTTACTTTATGGTGACTTGACATGTGACTTTCTTTTCACAGTGCACAATGTCTGTCAATACTGATGTCTTTCTCCGTCAAAACACATTTCACAGGATCGCAGACAGGTCTAGATATTTAACCTGCTAAATATCTGTCATCTATTATTAGTCTTTTAAAATTGACACGCAGCGATAGTCACTCACGTGTATGAGCACTGCTTTGTCTCCATTAACTGTCAGTGAGCGGGAAATCATGGCTAAAATCACATAGTGTCAGGGTGAAAGTAAATTACTAATTATTTTTACTATTATTATTAATTACATTACTACTTATGTATCAGGTAACGATTGAGGTAAAATGACTTGATAGCATTTCAGAGGCCAGTTGTATAAATATTTTGTTAAGACTTTTAAAAGTCATTACCATCCACGTCACGGTCCTGACCACCCAGTTGCTTGACTACACATTATCCATTGCATGTTAAGTATAGTCTATTCCAGAACAGTTTGACCAGATGCTTTGTAATGCAGTGCTGACTGTGTTTTGTGACTGATGTATTTTGAAGGCCACAGCCTACCTTACTTTAATTTCCAGTTCAATGGCCTCTTTTAAAATATGTACCTCTTCAGTCCAGTGAGTAGTGTGTAAGTGTTTGCACTGCTTCACCAAATAACAATAAACTTGTCTGTTTACACCCGCAGTGTCACCCAAACTATGCATGTTTCACACACTGCCCAGATTTGACAGGTAGCATGTTTTCTGGGCTTTGAATGTGTATTAAATTCACATTGTATTGATGTAATTTTTCCACAGGTGTTGCATCAGTCAACACCACTTTTAACACCACAGCTTAGAGCCTGCATGGGTGGTGTTTTTTTGTTTATTGTCTGCTAATAGAGTAATAAATATGGGTGCTTAACCCATTCAACCAGACCAGTCATATTTGTTACCAAAATCACGTGTAGTTGTTGATATTTTATATAAAGTATTCAACTATTTAGTTGACCTTTTTTCTGCAGTGCCACTATTACCTTCTTTATGGTGTCAGATGTGAATTGGTCATAATAACATTATAATAATAATAATGTTTATTTGATTAATCATTCAACCTACTTAAGTTACTTAATAGTTATATTTAATTACCCTGGTCTAGAATGATGACTCTTAAATTAACATACCAAAACAATACTGACCCCAGTTTCAGTCTAGAATGAATAGTGTGTTTCTGTCTGGCATGCATGTATCCTGCATGTGTGTTTTTCAACTACATCAAAATCCTAGATTATCTTTAAATTATTCTTAAGCTTTAAGTCCTTCAGGTAAAACAGACAGCTAAAATTATTAAATATATAGCTACATGCCTTCAAAAAATTTGACCAATGAGGTGTGTTTTAGGTCTCACTTTTCAGTGTTTGATACCAAAGCTTAGACATGGAATGAGAAAGTTTTCAGGTCAATGTGGAGGAACTGGTTTGTTAAAACTCTTACCATTACCCCAAAAAGCATGATCAGCAATTATAAATCAATTATCAGAAAACTAGCTTTCAAAGTGAAATATTATATATATATATATATATAAAGCTTTAATGTTTAATGTTAAATGCATTACCTTTAACTGAGGAACCAGATTATACATAAGTAGATCATCACCATATTTTTACATTAATATAATAATTTAGGTGACACTTTATATTAGGGTTCCATTAATTACCATCAGTTAATTCATTAACTAACATTAACAATGAATGTATTCCTCTTTGTTAAAAAATACATTCATTGTTATAGTCCATATTAGCTCAGGTGGTCCACTGAATAATATTAACGGATACAACTGCAATTGTTAGTTCACGCTAAATATTGTTAACAAATGGAACCTTATTCTAAAGTACATACAGTTTATTTATAATTATAATAATTTCTTGATCATGTAGCTCAGTAAATAGGCCTTCTTTTAATTAGCGATTCCCAAACTTGGTAAATGTGTGACAAATGTTAATGCCACAACTTTTTTTGTCCTAATGGGTGTGTGTCACATATTGGTAATGCATTAATGCTTTAGTTAACATTTGTTTAATCACACTTAAGATTAATCACACTTCAAAATCATTTGAACAAATTAACAGCTCTATTTTAATTTGCCATTTCTATTTCATTGTTTTAACAAAGTAAAACAAAAACTTTCGGTAACGCTTCCTTTTACAGTACAGTACTTACAGTGTACTTACCTAGAAAGTACTGGCTAATATGAGGTAAGTACATGGAACAGGGGTAGGTTCAGGGTTAGTACTAGTTATTACCCAGTAATTGCAGTTACTAAAATAAGTACATAGTATTTACATGGGTAACTGGACTGTAAAAGGAAGCGTTACCAAACTTTCTTATAGTGCTCAACATACAAGCCAGACCCTGACAAATGCATTTATATAAAAAGTCCACTGAAATAAACCAAACAATATAGAACGTTAACATGTAACATGCATACCAACATGAGATAAATACAAAAGCATACACTCGGCAGCCAAAACTATTCTGTCTTACCGTATCATTGTTTGCCATTAGGCACAGGAGTGAGAACTATGGTTAGATCCAAAAGTGACTATGTATTTGGGTGGACGGGATTTCAACCTGTCTCTACAGTCCTAAAGGAAAAATGAGACCCTCTTTTCCATTTTTCACCTGCTTTTTAAGACATAGTTGGGAGGACTGCCCTCTTATCCTCCCTCTTTTAGTTTCAATGTAGGAATGCCAGTGTCACATCTACCTGCCCGACCAGTTTCACAATACCAGAGCCTGCATCTTCTTCACCTCCCCTTTGGCTCACCTGGAAACAATGAGCTAAAAATAGTTTAGTATCAAAATAACTTCCCTGTTGAAAAGTTATAAATATTGTCTCATTTCTCTGCAATTGGCTGGCTTAATTCATATTGTAAAGTAATGGTGACCTTCTACACCGTTAATGCATTGAGAAAAACCCCCACTAGTTAACATTTGAAGTGAATCAAAAAAGTTCATCAAAGTAGTCCTATAAGACAAGAATGGGTATTGTTCAAAATTCATGTATAACTTTGATGAAAGGTTTTGATCCACTTCAAATGTTGCCTACTGTAGTTCTACCAGAAAGACTCGGAAGAATAAAAATACCGTAACAAATATACATTTATTCAGCCCAGCAAGCAGTCATATCACCCTGTAGCCCAAGACTGGTTGCCCACTGAAGCTAAGCAGGGCTGAGCCTGGTTAGTACCTGGATGGGAGACCTCCTGGGAAAACCAGGTTGCTGCTGGAAGAAGTGTTAGTGAGTCCAGCAGGGGGCGCTCACCCTGTGGTCTGTGTCGGTCCTAACGCCCCAGTGTAGTGACGGGGACACTATTCTGTCAAAGAGCACCATCCTTCGGATGAGAGGTTAAACCGAGGTCCTGACTCTCTGTGGTCATTAAAAATCCCAGCATGTCCTTCGAAAAGAGTAGGGGTATAACCCCGGCATCCTGGACAACTTTTTCCCTTGGCCTCTGTCCATCATGGCCTCCTAATCATCCCCATATACTGATTGGCTCCATCACTCTGTCTCCTCTCCACCAGTAAGCTGGTGTGTGGTGGGCGTTCTGGCGCACTATAGATGCTGCACATTGGTGGTGGTTGAGGAGATTCCCCCTTTCATGTAAAGTGCCTTGAGTACCCAGAAAAGCACTAGGCTAAATAAATGTAATGATTTATTATTATTATTATTATTATTATTATTAAGCAATATTATGATATAAAGTTCTTTGGCGTAGGCCCCTTCCGTAGCTTGCAATCCAAGAGTACGGACTCTGCATTTCATGCCTGAAGACGAAGGCAGGGGCGCAGCCGACACCCTGGGAGGTATTGCAAGGGACCATCCTGGTGGTTGTGGGGAGGATGGAGGTGAATGAAAGCATCAGCATCTGCGAACTCAGAAGTTCCGATCTTTTATGCCACAGGTATTAGAACATGATTGGATAGATTAGAAGGTGAATAAGTGACGTAAAAAATTGAGTCTTCCCTGTAGAAGTTATGCTAAAGCTTCCATTTCTGTTGGATAAATATAGATGACTAGTTGGACTAAAAGTTGCTTGCTTTATAAGATATTTAAATATGTTCAACTTCAATCATTCTAACCAATCATTCAACCATCCACTGCAATCATTAAAGGGCACCTATTTTGGATTTTTGAAAATTACCTTTCATGTAGTGTGCAACAGATCTAAGTGAACAAAAACATACTGCAAAGTTGTAAATATGAAAGTTCACCGTATACGAAGTTATTGTCCCTCAAAAGTAAGAGTCGACTCTGAGTCGCTGATATGAATCGATAGACGAACGATGCTTTTTCTCTGTCTAGATGACGTCAACTTGACAAGTTATTTGAATAAGATACACCCACTTATTGCGCTCGTAGACGCCAGGGAAAACTTGAAAACATCGATCATGGCGACGAGACGCTGTGTTCTGATGTGCGACGCAAAAGCGAACTTTTTTCATCTGCCCAGGGAGGAGCATTTGAAGACTAAGTGGCTACAGTTCATATATACAGCAATACCACAGAAGTATAGCAGTTCATAACTATACCACAGAAGTATAGCCCGGACCTTGTGCTTTGTTCGCGTCATTTTGAAGATGATTTCTTCACAAACATAAATGTTGTAAAATGTGGATTCGCGAGCCGGCTGATATTGAAGGAAGGTTCAGTAATTTTATTTGGATCAGCTTCCTCCTGCGAATCACAACCTGTAAGTATTTTTAATATTAATAATTGTTTCTTTTATGTTTTATGTAGCATGCTCAATAACTATTTTGTGTGTTGTGCACGCACAGCGCAGCTTCTATAGTCTTCAATGTCAATTGTATTGAAATATGTGAAGTGTTTGTCGCTGTTATTGGAGTTGTCATAAAGAATAGAGCAATACCTCGTAGTACTGCATTATCAATATGTTTATGCGTTGGGCTAACGCAAACAAAGACTGAATGTGCTTTTACCACTGAACTTTGGGCTATATGTCGCTAACATAACTCAACTTAAATTCCTTCTCTTATTTTGAATTTTTTACTACAAAGCGGTGCTCATTATTATAACACAATGTAATTGATAGAAGCATTGTACACTGTACTCCGTGTTAACCAATAGAAGTATTATCTCTGTAAACACATTTTACTTATACACACATTGTCAATCACAACTGACTGGGTCATCTGACCAATCACCGCAGATTAGCGTCATGCAAAGGCGGAGTTTGGAAAAATTAGTTGTTGAACGATTCATTTGGAAGTCACTGAGCAAATCAGGTAAAAAATAAATGCATATTATAAAATAACAAAAGTGTTTTTTTGTCATTGCATGCTTGTAAAACTGTTGTTGGGGACTCCCAAACCAATATTAGGAACATTTTAAATGCAGCTTTGTAATGTTACAATGTCAGTAGTGTAAATTAACCATGTTACCTCGTTCACCGTGTTCACGTTTATTTGTCAGCAAAAGTCTGCCGTATGACGCGTTTTGCTACAGATTGTATCTTATGCAGTTTTGTATCCCTGCCCACAGACAGTCAGATCAACAGAGGGTTATTAACATAACTGTTATTCTAAGTGTAGGTAAATCACTGAAAATTAAATCTTTCTCTTTAAACAGCATTATGGTAAAAAAAGAACACTATGGCAACAGCTTTCTTACCTGTACTTCAAATACCACTGAACGGCGGACATCCAGTTTGACATCATTTCTTATATGTGCATCCTCGTTTCCTTCCCTCGCGTCTCAAATCCATGGTGCCTCCACCCCCTGTAGGACGCAAGGGAAGGCTGCAGGGAAATAAAATGAGGACAGAGGAGCGAAGAAACGAGGAAGCATCAATTTGAGTATTGAGAAGCACCCTGTGTGTGCGTCAAGTCGGGCATTGTTATTGGGGGAAGTTGTCACGTGTTTTACACAGTGGGCTTTTAGGCACTCAAATGACACTTAATGTATGAATGTTATTTAAACACCATTGAAATGAAACTGATCCAATTTAATATTTAGATCTTTGCAGTGTTGTAATCTTTGGTATTCTGTTTTTTTTTTCAGGATCACTGAAGCACGACAACATTTTTCAGCACAGCAGTGGTCAAATGGAAAACATTCTGTTCATCATCCTCATCACAGCAGTGGCTGCTGAGTCACCGCAGTGAACAGGAAATTCTCAAATGACAATTCACAAAGAGAATGACAAGGCAAAAAGACTGTAGGCTATTTCAACATCTCTCTTTGCCAAAGGTAGCATGTTCAGTCATTCAACAACGTCAACGTCACTGAGCTTCTTTTCATTTTGCAAATAGCCCACACCTCTCTAATAAAGGAAAGTTTTTGAACTTGCAGGAATTGCTGGGAACAATAACTTTCTTTTACCTTCCTTTTATTAATATCTTGGTTGTACAGTATGTTTATGTCCATGAATACTCTTTGTTAACATTTCTATTCATGACAAAAGCACAGAAATGAGACAACCTTGATTTATTTACATTTTGCAACCTACAAAACACAAGAGCAAAATATAATAAAGCAATTCATTCAGATGTGTGCTGTAACAGAGCATGAGGCACAAAATGTATTCATGTGCTGCAATTTATTGTATCAACAATAGAGACAAGTAACAAAAGCCACCTCGAAACTGATCCGCGTGATTTGACTGACAACACGACTGTTCCGCTATTTACAGTAATCAATGAGTGACATCACAAAAACGTCCCATTGCATTAACACTCATTATACTTTCATATTTTTTGAAAATATTAAACTACTTTTTACAGTTATTTACCATGTAAAATACAGTTTTTTTATTTAGGCTACATGAATATAACATTTGATTGCATAATGTAAAATGCTATCACAAGGCACAATGTTAAAGACCCCGCATTTAGAAATGTATTTAAACAACAAAGAGCAATGTCATTTGACTATGATGCAAAAGGCACTCCAAAAGGCTCAGGTTAAACATTCAACAATAAAGCAAACATAGGGGATATATATTTAGAGCTATAGGTGAAGACCGCTTCATGATCTCGGCAGGTAGGAAGCCAGATTTATAAAGTGCGCCTTCAGTCTACACTGCCTCCTGTTGGCTAAATGAAGAAGGACAGAAACTCTCCCTTGTTCTTTATACAAAATCAACCATTTTGTGTGATTAGATAGGCATCGTTACCTAAAGATTTTTTTTTGTGTGTCATTTTCTAACAAAAACTGTCCATATGACTCTATACATATCGCTCTAAATACAGATCGCACTTCATTGTTAAAGAAGAAAAGATCTCAGCCTCATACGACATCTAAAATATTCTTTTCTACTAGCCATACTCCAGCAGCAGGAAGAATAAAAAATATAATTCGCAAACATTGGCATGTTCTTAACAGTGACCCTACACTTAAAGACATCTGCGCCGAGCCACCCAGGTTTGTATTCAGACGCGCGCGTAACATTCGTGACCGATTGGTTCACTCAGATATGACTCCTTCACCGCCGACCACCTGGCTCCCTAGCCCACCTTTGGGCTTTTATAAATGTGGCAACTGTGCGCAAAACGTTGTGCTGTGACGTCGAAGTGCATTGTGGTCTGGATCTGCCTAAAGTGTTCATATTATTGAGTATATATGAGTAGACTCGCTCCCTCTGTCAAAATTGAGGGGTCGGGTGTCTGTCCAAATAAACTTCTCTTGCCCACTTGACAAAGTTGAACGCACTTCAAAATGGCAGCAGTGATTCCCTCAAGGGGAAGTGCTTGGGGAAGTTCACATATGTAAATTCAACCATAGGGTGCTTCTCAATACTCAAGTGGATGCTTGCTTCCTCGTTTCCTCGTTCCTCAGTTATAATGTTATGTTAGGATTAACATTACTGCTATCTGCAGGGACACTATCTATCTGTGTAAATTAACTCTGACCAACATGCCAGCAGAAATGAGAAGGATATACCAGTGTTTTGATGACATAAGCAGTTACTTTGGAATTGTAAAATCTCATTTTAATTCATGAAGTATATTTAACAAATCTAATTTAACCAATCAGCACAATATACAATACAGCCGTCTCTCACCTCTGTCCCACTAAAGTTTTCCAGGTTCCCTCCATGATCCCAAATTTCAAGCTCTTTTCATGCATGTGTGAACTCGTGAAATGGTAGCAAGGGACGTGCTAAAATGACCTTTATCAGGGGGAAACACATGGGAAACAAAAGGAAGCCGTCTGGACAAAGAGGAAGTTACAGTCCCTAGAACACACATTGCTGACCTGTAAGCCATCAATATGACTTTAGTTGTAAGGCATTGTGACTTTATGATGTTAGTTAAAAGCCTGTAAGTAAAATGAATGTAAATGAAACAAGCTTGGGTCAGTGGTGTTAGCAATATATCTTACCAGAAGAGGGCAATATTTGACCTGTTTTAGGTTCTCTGGGCCTGAGTGTCATTGTATGCTTTGGACAAAGAGCTTCCAAACAATGGTGACTTTGATGGTCAATTAAGTGTATTCAGCAGTTGGGCACAAAAGAAAATGTGTGTGTGTTTTTTGTGAGTAATTATCTGAATTTTGTGCGCTCGCATACGACCAAGACTCTTCTCATATTAGTTTTCTATAACAAAATGTTATTATATATATGGTGCAGGTCACTCCCCTAAATGTAGGCCTATCTATTTTGTGACGTTGAAATGACGTGAGCCGCTGTGTTTTACTACAATCCTCAGTAGATGGGCTTGTAGCATAATAGGCTTTCAGTGTTTCCAGAGAATGTCTAATAAGGGGAGAACTTTCACTCTCAGTAAACTTCCGGCTTCTGAACTGGTTGCAGTTCCACTCTAGTTCCATATGAGGGCGCTCACAGGATGAGTGCAGAATGAATGGAGGTCTATGGAGCTATACCCCTTAAAATCCACTTTTCTCAGGATATAATTTTTTGTCTAGTAATATGAATGTTGTATTCGAAAGGAGATGCAAAGAAATTACACATTGCTGGGTGTTAGATTTTTAGAGTCACTTATTTGCTTTAAAAAGTCTTTTAAAATATATCAATGACATCATTCACATACGATCAGAGATACTGCTTTATGGCAATCCTTCAGTCACTTTGGTGCTTTCGAGCTCTGCACTTTCTTTTCTCTCGAGGCATCGACAACACATCCGACACAGGTAAATACACGTGCTAGAAGAGTTAAGTCCGCCTTAACATTCTGGTCCCGCTTTGGATGCCATGATGCCATCAAGCAGTATCTCTGGTCGAAATCAGTTCTTCACTGACCAATCAGCGTTCATTAGCAGAATGCTAGCGTGTTATGGGCAACAACAACTCAACCTGTAAGAAATCGAAAGGACATACTCGTTCATTCAACTTTTGACCTATAACCCATGTTGAACTTGCAAAACCTACAATCAAATCTGAAATTTCTCAATGGCAATCGGGTGAAAAAGACAAATTTAGCCATCTAGCTCCATAGACTCCCATTCATTTTGCACTCGGGCGATCGGCCCCAGTGGAACTCTGGTGGAACTACATCCAAAATTCGGTACAATAGGACTTAATAGGGAGTGGCCAGGCTCTCCGTACAGGCTCTGCTTTTATCGTGCTTTCCCAGCGGAGACAACAGGATTAGTGCATGGACGAAGAAATGTAAAAGATCTGAGGGAAAAAAAGACAGAAAGACTGACATAGACAAAATAAATGAGTGAAAACATCGGCATGGAACACAGGTGGAATGATTTGATGACAGAGAAAATCCAGTGTAGCCTAGTGAATAAGTTACCTCTTTTTTTTTTTGGATAGGTAAGGGAATTAAATACTGCAGACAACTCACTATCAGTGTAATTTACATAAATATGAAAAACGAATTACAGAAGAGCAATTTACGCTATCGAACAACTATAGCCTACCAAATGTATTTAAAATAATGCAAGCATGTTCAATAGGCCTATATTATTTTAGGTAATAAAAAATAACACCAGAAATACAATATCATTGTCATGATTCTGACAGTATTGTAAGATCATAAAAAGTTTTAATATATATATATATATATACCGTACCATTTTCATTTTAATTTCTTGCCCCCTATTTTATTGAAAAGGAGCAGTGAAACAAAGGAAACATCATGAAACTAGTTGGAAAACACCAGTACATTTGACCAAATGTAATAATGAAACCCTGTGATGAGCAAAATTCAAGCACACTTCCTTGTGCACAGCACTGGTCAACCAAATTTTGGCATAAACAAATTGATGCTGAAAACATTTACATTTTACCATGATTAAATATAAATTATGAAACAAGTGCATTTCTGATTATTGTAGGTACAAATGTCTTTTTAGTCTTTAAAAAACTGTTCAGGTGGCAAGTTAAAGAGCTTTTGATAATATTTCAAAAAAGGATCATAGTGCAGATATTAGTTGAAAGGGTTTAGAAAGTATTTGATTAGTTTGATATACAGAACATGTACCACACTGACTGGGAAATCTTGTCACCATGCCATTTTGTGTGTTTTTTACTGACAGGTTTATTTTTGAGTATCAGGGGTCAGAGATCTTCTTATGGCAACTTCTGCAAATCTCATCTAAGTAAACAATTTTACTCTGGGTAAATCAGTGTTCTAACAGAGTTAAACTTCAACTTCATTCAGTGAACCATCTCAGAGAGGCCATGTGATGATCTAAGTTGTATTTGAACTCTAAAGGATCTTCCTCTGGTGACTTCATGACACCAGACTTGACTTGACTTGTGATTCATCCTGAGTCTGACCTATTTACATTATCAGACCATAACATACATTTAAAACCATAATCCAACCAGACACGCTTTCATTTAATTTATATTTATAAAAAAATGTGTCGTTTTATTTTATTTTATTAATGGTGGCTGCAGCTGAGCATGCATGATATGACTATTGCGGTTTTGCTTAGTGAGATGATCCAGTTTAAAAATGTGCAATCGCTATAATAAGATCACGGCAAATCATTTAGAAACGAGGCTGACATGTTATGTTTCTAGCTTCTAAATAGCTTTTACCCAAAGCAGAGTTTTGTGTCATGTTTCATGTGATTTAGCCTCAGATCAGGTGTGTGAAAATCCTTTAGTGAGAACACAGATGTGGTCCAGTCTTTGCTTTTCAAATAGTGAAGAATATAACTTCAAATGGAACTGAATCAGATGATCAGTTTCATTTTAAGCGCACTCAGGCCTGGTTAAAGCGTGAGAGCTGATGGGAGGATCTTTCAGTTCTTTAACAAATGGGAAAGTGAAACATGCAGACCAAGGGAATCAAATGTCAGCCACTTTTCAGTTTTCTGTGATTGAAGGTGATTGAAAACAATGATTTTGACACACACACACACACACACACACATGTCTGGTTCGCTATCTTTGTGGGGACTCTCCATAGGCGTAATGGTTTTTATACTGTACAAACTATATATTCTGTCCCCTTACACTGCCCCTGTCCCTAAACCTACCCATCACAGGAGACATTCTGCATTTTTACATTTTCAAAAAACATTACTTAGTGTGATTTATACGCTGTTCTCCTCATGGGGACCGCTGACTGGTCCCCACAATGTAGGTGATTTCAGGTTTTACTATACTTGTGGGGACATTTGGTCCCCACAATGTAATATAAACACGAGCACACACACACACACACACACACACACACACACACACACACACACACACACACACACACACACACACACACACACACACACACACACACATGTCTGGTTCGCTATCTTTGTGGGGACTCTCCATAGGCGAAATGGTTTTTATACTGTACAAACTATATTTTCTGTCCCCTTACACTGCCCCTGTCCCTAAACCTACCCATCACAGGAGACATTCTGCATTTTTACATTTTCAAAAAACATTACTTAGTGTGATTTATATGCTGTTTTCCTCATGGGGACCGCTGACTGGTCCCCACAATGTAGGTGATTTCAGGTTTTACTATACTTGTGGGGACATTTGGTCCCCACAATGTAATATAAACACGAGCACACACACACACACACACACACACACACACACACACACACACACACACACACACACACACACACACACACACAAAAAAAAAAAACAACAACAATGATTTTTTAATACTTTTTATTAGTTTATACTTTAAAAGCATAACAAATAAAAGTATAAATTATTGGAAGTTACTTCAGCAATAGGGTCAGGGTTAATTATGCAACACTATTTTTAATACACTATTGAATTACTTTATATTTTGTGATTTAAAAAAATGTAACTATGCAACTATGTTAACTTATTCCAACTCTAACCCTTACTTTTATTATACTAAACTTAGTAGACATGTTGGTGCAACCAATGTTACTTTTAGTCAACAGAATGTGTAAAAGGGACCATCAAAATAAAGTGTAACAATATAATGTGCATTTGCTGTGCATGTATTACCACTAACCACTGTATTAAAGATTATAATCACAGATATTCATACACAAACACACATGCATGTGATCTCATATTGATATGTAGCTCAGTATTGAGTAGCAACCGTTCTTGTAGTTTAGAAAAAGTGTTTAGCAAAAACAGTAATAACTTAATGAGCTATTACTAACAAAAATTTCCTTTGTAAATACCAAGAAAGCAATATATCTCTGGTCCTCCCCCGATGTAATGTTTGCACTGGAATTTCCCTCTAAATTTGGACATGTATAGATGCACACATTTACATTGTAGATTTTTTTTGTTCTATGTTTACACTTGCTTAGCTCATGTTCGCGCCAACAGTTTTCACACTATGTTTCTGAGAGAGAAAGAGAGAGAGAGAGAGATGTTGCTATCTTAGAGTAGGGGAAATATCTGCCATCACGGAAGACTGACTAAAGCAAAACAGAGAGAGGGGAAGTTCACGGTATAAATACACAGAGAGTCAGTCAACCACTCAACCTTACTCACATGAGAGAGAGAGAGACATGCGGACGGAACTGAAGAGTAACTGAACATTGAGCTGGCTCTGTTAGAACGCTTATTGGGTTATAAGAAACATTTTGTGCGTGTGTTTGTATGGAACTGGACTGGAACTTGTTGTTGGATATGATACTCAACTGACAGTCATGGATTGGATCTCATGGATTTCTTTTCTGGTCACATTGATGCACATCCCTGTATACATAGCAAGTAAGGTTTGATTGATTAGGGTTTTTTGGGGGGGCTCACTCTTCATTTTGCAAGGTGACAATAATAACAATATACTGTACTGTTACATATTAGAAAATGCTTATTTAATTTGTTATATTAAATAATATTTGTCATTGTAAATGAAATATTTTTTAAAAGATCATGTCCACAATACTGAAATAAAAATACAAGAATATGAAAGAAATGTGCAAGTGGGCGCTTGACTTGAAGTTGTCCCCAGTTTCTGTCACAGTGATGACGTGAGTGACGTAAATTCCTACGAATTTGGGCGTCCCCCTGTGATCACTGCATTGACAGCTCTCAAATGAATAAATAACGACTTATATGTTTTTATTTATTTATTTGACTCTAGTGAATATTCATCATGTTTTCAAAGGTTTGTTTTTTGTTAAACCAACATTCTTTACACAACGAAATTGTGTAATTGTATTTTCTTTTTCTTTTTTTACTCAACCCCCAACCAACCCAGTCATCGCTATTACATTGTATTGTATTAGCATTGTGTTAGTTATTTTTGAATCATTTTGAGTAGCGGTGTGCTTGATGAAGTAGACATCCATTAGCAAATTGACTTAATAAAAAAAATAAAAAAAAAACATCTGGAAAGTACATTTGATGGACAATAAAATACAGTACATCGTGTGTGAGAATTCCATATGACTGCAAATAAACCACTTCTCTATTGGGAAGAGAAGAGTCTGAAGATAATTCTGACAATATTTCTATTTTGTTTACAGCAACAGGGCTTGACTTTGACATATGGGAGGGAAATGTAACTGTGCTCTGGGATCCTCCTGAAGGAGCCCCCATACATGCCCTTTATCAAGTCAAGCAAGCACCGTAAGCAGGCTTATACAGTTTCACAGTTTACTAAACATATTATTTGGGTTTTCCTTTTTGCCCACCTTTTTTGCTTGAAGGAAGTTTACAGTACTCCAAAAAACTAATGTATTTGTTTTTTTGTTCTCTTTTAGGTATTTTGGTCATAATTCTGAGTGGGACATTGTGACAGAGTGTAACATGACTACAGAAACTAGATGTGAACTTGGGAACTTTTTATTTAAACCCAACACTAAAATAAAGGTTGAATTGCAAGGAAATGGCAACTTTTCCTGGTCAGCAGTAAAAAGAATACGTTTATTAGACAGTAAGTATTTCCAGGACTTGTTCATTGTGTTACTATAGGAAAACAACTGTTTACCCAAAAAATAAAATAAACTACCTGCACTAAATTAAGCTAATACTCAATCTTTTAAGTATAAAGAACATGAGGTTTACTGTCTACAAAAATAAGGTTTGTGGTTCTATGAAAAACCTTTAACATCCATGTTCTTTCCATGTTTTAGGTAAATTATTGGCTCCAGAATTTGACCTGTCTTCCACTGCTAATATGGTGAAGGTTAAGATTCACAGAAAGCCATTTCTCAAAGACCTTTTTGAATATGGACCAAGTTACTCTGCCATTCTGTATCCCAAAGGACAGGAGAGTCAGGTTGGTATTTTTAAAAGACTAACTACTGCTAAACTACTAACTACTAAGTAGACTAACTACCCCAAATGAACTTGCTTGTTATATTGCATGGTGTTGGAATCTCTAAACCTGTATTGTCTCGGATACAGGCTATAACAGTAAGCGATGATGATGACGAAGATGGTGAGGTGGTGTTCACTTCATTACCATTATGGCAGGAGTATTGTGTCCATGTAAAAGTGGAGATGACATCTAATGTTGTGAGCAACACCTCATTACCACGTTGCATTTATCCATCAGCAGGTAAGCATTTGAATAAATAATAATCTTCTATTTTTACACTACTCTCTCAAATGGAATAAGAATATGACTGGTCAATATAACATAATGACTGCTAAAATGTATCTCTGTTGTATTGATTTATTTAGTAACTAGTATTTTGCACAAAATAAACCCCTTCAGGGTGATACTGATACAAGACCCTCTTTGCATTTGGGGTTTTTATGCGGTTGTTATTAAGTCTTTGTGAAATTACAAGGCTTAATGTTGATTCCTCTTGTTTGTCAGATATGTCTATGGTGATCTACATCGCAGTAATTGGTGTTGTTGGAGTTATGACCTTCTTCATATTTGCAGTCTGTTTCTTCTTAAGGCGTCCTGGTAAAATGCCGGCTGTTCTGGTGAGTCAACTTGGTGATTTTCAACGAAACCAAAAGTGTTAGAGCAAGCCAGTTTCAGGGTATTAAAAAAGGGAATGAAATCTAAAGAAGAGAGTCTCAGTAGTGTCTGTTCTCCTTTCGAGAAATTGAAGTGCTGGGGATTTACGTAGACATGATCTCACTGATGTTTAGTTTGGTCCGTGATAACACAATACCATTCCATGTGTAATGTATACCACATACATTGTGTATGTGTATACCTTACACTACTGTACAAAAGTTAGGGGTTTGTAAGATTTTTAAAATAATTCTCCTGTGCTCACCAAGGTTGAAATAATTTGATTAAAAAAACAGAGAAAAATAGAATGTAATATTGTGAAATATTTGTACAATTTAAAATAAGTTTTTGTATATATTTCGAACTGTAAGTTATTCATGTGATGCAAAGCTGAATTTTCAGCAGCCATTTTATCCAGTCTTCCGTGTCACATGATCCTAAAGAATCATTATAATATGCTGATACAGCATTTATTTTAAATAGACATCTTTTGTAACATTTATAAATGTACTTACTTTCACATTTGACTTTAATGTATCCCTGCTGATTAATAATATAAAAAAAATATTTAAAATAAATGTAACATAATATAAAAAATATTTCCCCAAGCGTATCTGTTGTTGTTGTTTTGTGAGATTTACTATTAAGCGTTAACCATTATTTTATCATATATTACTGTCCATCAGAAATCCGCTGTGAATGGATGGCACCCAATGCATGTAGGATTGATCCAAGTGGAAACCGTCACTGACAAGGGATGGCTGGTGATTAGCAACAAAATGGCGGCAAAGAGTAAAGCATTTAATGAGGACGAGGAGCTTTCTGAGGATGACAAAGAGAGAAGAGAGAGTACAGACAGCGGTGTAAGCGTGGGCCAGCAGAACTCGCTTAAAAACAGAGGCACAGACGGACATACGGGAGAGGAGGACAGCGGCTGTGGAAGTCTGACAGGAACCGAGGACAGCGGTCTCAGCGGTGGAAGAAGAATCCTCGAAGAGCTCCCTTTCCTGGACGGAGGAGTAAATAGCAGCAACGGTGAAAGAAAAGATGACAGTGGCTTTGGAATGGGAAACAAGGATGATTCTGACAATCTCCAAGGAGCAGATTGTGACCTGTCTGAGATAGTAGTTGTTGGGGATGGATATCGTAGTCAGAGCCCTTCTGCTGATGCTGAAAGTAAGGCGACCGTTCCGTTTGATGATGTCGACACTAAAATGGCCGGCCCTAGCAGTGGTTATCGGCCTGGTCACGTGACGTGCTCGTGTTCGGACTTTGAGACTTGCATTTGGTGCAAAACCAAGAAGCTCCTAACAGACAGTGGTTCATTATCTCATGAGAAACTCAGTACTACCGATAACGACAATGACAGACCAAACTATTTGAAAAAATCACCTGTACAGACTGTGAATGCGCTAGGACTGGGAGATTTGTCCTCCCAGTCAGATGAGAACTCCAGCGAGTCGTCGCTATTTATTACCTGTCCACTACTTCTACAAGAGCCCTGCCAACTGGACACTTTGCCCTTTACATTAGGAGACGTAGAACTGACATTCACGTGAGATATAGGCTAAGACGTTTTCATGAATATGTAACCAAATATAGGCCGAACAAAGCATATCTGCTTCTCCTCCTGCCGTTTGCTCCATTTTTTTGTTTAGAGTAACAGGAGAGAGATGCTAAATATGGCTGTGTTGCTAATACTAAGGAGAGCAACTCAGAATAGGAGCTGTCTCTCAGAAGTGTGAGTTCCCGCAAGCACCGGGTCATCATTTTGTCTAAATGTTGATCAGAGAGGAGACAAATTGAGTGATCAAGAATGAACTATCAGAATGATGACGATGCGCTGTTACCAGTTCTTGACGTTTAATGTCACACATCTCACCGTCCACTGATGTAGTTCATTTATTGTTACATACTTGTGTTCATCTATTGCAATTTTGCACATGAATTGTACGTATTTACATTTTGTGTATCTAATGACATTTTTGATATGCTGAATTTTGAATTTTCCCAGACAACATTTCATAATGGGACCAATGTTGGCACGATATGGGATTGAGTTATGGGCCCTACATGGGTTTGTTCTTTGGGTCAATGTCAGCCCTATCTGAATTAGCCTATATTAATCTAACCAGGAAATGTTGGCTGGGGTGTTGAATGTGATGGAATGATGGTAAAGGTGATGTTGATGATGATAATAATAAATATCTAGATTTTTACATTTAATGAAAATAAGTGGTGCTTTCCCATTCCCAATTTTTAGATCCACACCCTCCTTTCATATCTGTGTTTGATATGGTGTTTGAGCATGATGTTTATTGGTGAGTTTTTTCCTTTAAAAAATATATTTTCACTTTAGTGTCATTTTAGTAATTTAAATAGGATACAAAGAATAAAATTTCTTTTTTTTTTTCAAAAGTCTTTAGATGATCCAAATGTGAAACATTTGAATCTGCATTTTACCAACAAGAACATATGTAAATTATGAGGCAAGAATATCCTTTGTGAAATTCCACTTTAATGAGAAATATACAAATACTAATGACACAGGAAAACCCAGCACTTCCTCTAGTAGAAACCCACGATAACCCGTGACTGTTGTACAGACTGATACTTGTGATTTCCTCTAACAGCATATCAGCATAGCACATCTAATGACAACCACAGTCACTTCTAAAAAGAAAAAATCCAATGTAATTATGAATAAAGATACAGTAAGCTTTCCCCAAACCCTTATCCCAGTAAAGCCCTTCATAAACACATCTTCCGTAGCAAAAACTCACAGATCTTGTGCAAACCCATTACTCAGTATTTCCATACTGTCACTGCACTGTGACGAAACACAGAAACTGAATGAGAGAGCGGAGCTCAGCCGCAATCAATGACCTCCATCTTCAGATAGGAAAGTAAACAAAAAGTACTTTACCCACATCTCAGTCTCAGATTCAACATTCTGTCACCCAAAGCTTAAAGGTTGTATCAGTGATTTCAGGCCCAAAAATAAATGATCACATTCATCTAATCTTTCCTAACGATCCGCTAGCTGCCCGCCCTATAAGCAGGCTGTCAAAAAACAGGGGCGGGTGTTGCTACGACTTCGCGTCCAGCTGTGAACGAGCGCAAAACCTCAAAACACCCGCCCCTGTTGGTGATTGGTTGGAACACTTTATTTGGTTTTGAGTGGTGGTGTACCCATTTGTTTTTGTGTGCAGATCTCAGAGCCTAGCCTAGGCTGCCTACAGGGCGTGCATCTAGCGGATTGTTAGGAAAGATTAGATGAATGTGATCATTTAGTTTTGGGCCTGAAATCACTGATACAACCTCTAAAGCTCCATTCATAATAAAAGAGAAAATAAACAAACTCGCGTGGAGATTCTACATTATGGAAAATAATACGGAGAAGTGTATCTTTAGAAGCAGTTCTTGTCACTGTAATAATTATCGGAACATTTTTTCAAGGAAAGTGAGGTTTCTGATATGGACTAAAACCCAACGTGAGGATTGATTTTGAGTATTCTTTCTCTGAAAGGTCTTGTGTTAACAGTCATTTGTAGAACAGCAGTTACCTTTGCTCCTCATCTCAATAGCAAATCAGTTGTTCAAAGACACCACATAACGTCATCTGATACAAAACACAACAAAACATTTATACCCTCCTAACGCTCCATCGTTAAATCTCACAAGTTCAATTCTGAAAGTGTCAGGCGGATGCATAGTAAAAACAGTTCTCTTTCAGTATTACAGACTAGTGCACTGAAATCAGTAAATAGGCAGTAAATAAAATTTCATTTTGTATAGAAAAGTCTAGAAAAGCTGGAGAAAGCCATCCTTTAGCACTCCTGATAATCTAACTGTTGCCAAGTGTTTTCAAACATTGTGTGGCAAATGATCCCCAAAATATGATGATGCATTTTCTGAATTATAAAGGCTCTATATTAAAATATATATATATATTGTAATAAAATTAAACGTTTCTAAACATAAACTTTTTTTTCCTCTAACCACTATTAGATGCATAACCCTGAGCAGGGGCGTAGCCGTCATTTCAGAAGTGAGGGGGACAGAATGTCAAGTGTAATGTTTTTTTTTTTTTTTCATACTTTTGTTGACAGGTTTTTGCTTAATTTTCCTAATATGCTATTTATTTCTAAAGCAATAAAACAGAAAGAAATAAATGCAGATGTTCAGTACTTTATTTTCCACATGCAGGGTTTTTCCTGGCTTAAAAAGAGGCGGAGGTGGTAAAACCCTGATCATGTTTTTTAATAAGATAATACAATTTGTATTTTTCGTATAACATCATATAGCCTACTGTGTTACCCACAGCATTTTTCTAGGTGGATCTCGGTAGTTCTAGGCGGGTCCGGGGGCATGCCCCCCCGGAAGAAAATTTTGTACATTTTAAAGATAAATTCATTAATCTGGTTCACTTTGAGTCCCCCGAATACACTGTTAAATAATCCACCCGTCAACCATATGATATTTTCTGATTTAGATATCTGATCATCGCATTACAATTATTCAAATTATCAGTTAAGCATGATAATATGGTTAAATATCACACTGAAGCTGATTTAAAACTAACATTTACTTAAAATAAAATTATTCTTTTGGCAAAATTACATTTCCTCAATTGCCTAAACAAAGTCTGTCTTACTAAACTAAAACTTTCCAATTGAAAACCTTCAAACTTCAAGCTTTTAAAACTACTTCAAACTTTCAAAACTACTTCAAACTTTCTAGGTATTTTCAAGAGAACTTAAAGTTTGTCTATAAACTTTTTTATCTAATTGTAAAGTGTTACAGAATTATGGTAAACATCATGTAGGCCTACACATGTTCCAACGCTGCCTGATTCAACCAGATCGTGATGGTTAATGCATGAAAATACACATTCAGCATCAACAATCTCCATGTTTATTCAAATTTGAAGGGCTTTGATAACATATGTGAAAATAAAAGACGTATGAGTAAAACAATATTGAAAATAAGTGCACATGTATACCAGCTACAGCGCACTGCGTCATTGCCTTTACTACTTTGCTGGCCAGGCGTGCCATCCTCCTTAAATGGAAACATGCTTCTCCTCCATCACATGATTACTGGATAAGAGAGGTATTGCAATGCATCCACCTTGAAAAAATCAGACATTCTCTTAAAGGTTCTCTGAGATCGTTTCATAAAACTTGGAGCCCTGTACTGACTACTATTGAAGGCCTTATTGAGATGTCAGGACCTCCTGATTAGACTTCTGTGGGGAGGGGGGAGACTTTTATTATTTTGTTTACTGTGTGTCTTATGACAACTTTTGTATGCATATAATTTATTTATTTTATTTTACTATTTATATATATATATTTTTTAATTATTATTATTTATTTTTTTTTCACTTTTTTTTTTTATTTATTTTTATTTTTTTAAATCTACTTTTGAGAGCTACAAGTGGCCTTAGGGGTGGGGTGGGAGGGCTGATTGGTGGGGGTCTATACTGATGTGTGGAACTGTTCTGTTGATTATTCTTGATTTTCTCTCAGACACCATGTTGCATTTTACATCTGTTGTAACACCCTTTATATGTCTGCAGAAAACTTAATATAAAAAAATAAATAATAAAAGTCAAAAAAAAAAAAAGAAAAGAAAAAAAGAAAATAAGTGCACGTTTCATTTGTGCGGGTGGTGAATATTTTCAATTTGGCCTACAACAAAACTTGGCCTACAAGAAACACGTCCCCCCACTCTCACGCGAAGATGACGGCATAGGTTGCGCACAACACGTGACATAATCAAATCAAGTTTGAAAACAGCCGCATTTTACCGCGCAGCATTTTGATTGGTCAATCTATCAATTAGACTAACAAATCAACAATTTCTTTTTTATTTTATTTTATGCAATCAGAAATCTGAGGGGGCTCAGATTTCTGATTGTAAATGAGGGGCCCACCCAGGCCCCCTCGTGGCTACACCACTGGTTTATCATATAAAGTTGGACTATTTGGACTAAACAGTTCAATTCATATGGATTAGTTTTACGATCTCTTTATGAACTTTCAAGTAGTCGTGGGATAGCTGTCAATGGAGGGAGAGAAAACTCAGATTTCATCAAAGATGAAGATCTTCATTTGTGTCATCTGTCTTTGTTTTCTGATCTCAGGACTTCTATCAACCAATCAGTTTACAGTTCACAGTTCTGCAGTTCTCAGCCGTTACTTGATATGACACGCCAACTAAATCAGAGAATAACAGAAAACAAAAAACAAAAGCCACTCACTGGAAATTCTACTATAGAAGAAATAGTAATCTTCTCATCTAGTGACCTTGACAGACTGCCTTTGTATATCTATGTCACACTTTAAAGATACCTACAGTTTAGAAGAAAATGGGAGAATCATGGAGTTTTTGTGGGTTAATCTGACATCAAACTCCCCCATATGCGAATAATCAGCTTAGTCATGGCTTCGGTTTCTCAGCGTCCTCGCCACCCTCGCAGATAGTATCCCACACATGACCGAATGCTGAATGGAGAGATTTTGAGCATAAAAATATCAGGGTGATCCCCACCAAAAAATTTAGATATGTATAAAAGATAACCACCTACTATATACTTCCATGCTATTATCAACTTTTAATGAGTCTATAAAGCTGCTTTGAAACAATGTGTATTGTGAAAAGCGCTATACAAATACATTTGAATTGAATTGAATTGAGTCAACAAAGTAGATAACCATGGAATGACATGATAAACTTCAACTTCATTGTGTAAGATTATGCAGATCATTCAAAAAGTCACAATGTTCTGACATGCATGGCCTGATGCACAGCTTGTGCTGAGTGCCAGAGAGGAAGTGAGTAGGAAGACCCGATGAGGAATGTGGTTTTCTTTAGCTGTAGTTTCTCAGTAGCACTGTAGATCTCAGACTGCTAAAAAAAAAAGGTTAAATCGAATGCATTGAAGTTGACTGGTGCAGTAAGAACGCAACTGCCCGTGTAAGAATGATAGCAGCTCACAAAAGCATTCTCACATTTCACTAGAAGATATAATGAAGTTCCAAACGCAATAATTATAATTTGTTACATTTATATGGCGCTTTTTCTGGGTACTCAAAGCGCTTTACATGGAAGGGGGGATCTCCTCATCCACCTGGATGATGCGACGGCATCCATATTGCGCCAGAACGCCCACCACACACCAGCTTACTGGTGGAGAGGAGACAGAGTGATGGAACCAATCAGTATATGGGGATGATTAGGAGGCCATGATGGACTGAGGCCAAGGGGCAAATTTGGCCAGGATGCCGGGGTTATACCCCTACTCTTTTTCGAAGGACATCCTGGGATTTTTAATGACCACAGAGAGTCAGGACCTCGGTTTAACGTCTCATCTGAATAACGGTGCTCTTTGACAGTATAGTGTCACTGGGGCGTTAGGACCCACACATATCACAGGGTGAGCGCCTCCTCCTGGCCTCACTAACACTTCTTCCAGCAGCAACCTGTTTTTTTCCCCAGGAGGTCTCCCATCTAGGTACTAACCAGGCTCAGCCCTGCTTAGCTTCAGTGGGCAACCAGTCTTGGGCTACAGAGTGAAATGGCTGCTGGCTTGCAGTTCCTCTTGATCAAGCCTTCTTAGAAGACAGCATGCCAAGTTTGTTTACCATTAATTATTAACACTGGATGGGCAGGCAAACTCGTGAATTAGGCTGTCCCTCGTGACTCATCTGTGCACAAGTAAAATTAAAGGGATACTTCAGGATTTAGCATTAAGATTTGTATTAGTGGAAAACCTGTAGTATTTTCGAATTACCGTGCTTCCCACCTCCTATCCCCCTGAGACGAGAGATTTATGTATTTTTTGTCTGGAAAAAATTCTCAGATGACGCAAAAATTGTCATTTTACGTCATCTGAGGATTTTTTGTCCAGAGGCTAAAGACTACAGCCAGTTGTAGGGGCTGTCCCACATGGTCTCAACCCGCCCATAGAGGGTGGGATCTCACTCACAGAATGTACACATAGTGTCAGCCATCTTTTTTTGGAAGCTAAGTTAGCAGGCTCTTGTTCTGTGGAGAAAGCTGAGTAGTAGGGGTTACTATCCTCTTTTTCCCAGACATGTCTGGCCGTTCTAACTGATTTCATTCCGATTGGTGAATCTGAATGTAGTGTTTACATGAACGCTAAAAAAGTGATCGGTTGATGTGCGTTTTAACATTGCTAATAAAATTCCCGCTCCTCCGTGAGAGATACGAGACCGGTGAGTCTCACAGGTGTCGCTCATCAGTAATCCCGCCACCGGCCTCACGCTGTTCTCTCGCGGCCCTCAGTCTCGTCCTGCTCGCCAAAAGTAAACATATAATGGCGACTGTAGAACGCAAAAGCCGAATCCCGGGCAAACTCATCACGGAGACTCACTGGTAGCCTAGACTTGTTGTTTAACTGCGCTCTGTTACCAGTAGACGTGGCCTCCTAGGGCAGTGAATCAAGTGCATTCTGGGAGTTGTTGTCTTTTATCCACATAAGCCAAAAATTAATTTTCGGGCTTTTCTCAGTCTAGAAAGCTCCAAATTCAAAAACAATTAAAACAAATTATGAAATACACATTCATCTTTCCAGAGTTGAAGTATCTCCATTAATCCATATGCTGGTTGCCAGGGGCGCCTGTGAGGCTTTATCTGAGGGTATACAAAACCTGACCAGTTAGTGAAGTGTATCCTTGTATCCTACCTACACCGCTCCAAGAGGGATTCAAACCGGCCTTTCTGGCATGGGAGGTGGTTGCGATAACAAGGAAGTTAAAGAGCGCAGCCTCTAGCGTGCTTCTTGAGGCCAGGGGAGTAAGGTTTACTTGCAGGGATTTTAGTAGCTGGTCTTCATTACACTCACCCTTCTAAACCTCACACCCATACGGGTCATGGCACCAATGTAACCCAATGTGGCACTACTCACACCGCTCCCAGCAGGATTTGATTGGGCGTTTCCGGCAATTTCACAAATGTCACCACACCTTAACGGAGTCACTACAGTGGCAAACTCCACTCAGTGCCAAAACGCTACAATGCCTCCGCTTCGGGTGTGGGTCTCTCATAGCAATTGGCTCTTAGATATATATTTTACTTGATATTTGCATAAAAGTGAGCATCTCTCATCTTTTGGATGCTCTCAGCTGCTCTCAATGCTTTCTCTGACCCACTGTCAATCCAACAGTTCACAGCATGCAAGTGAAGCTCAACCTCCATAGGCTCTAGCTCCTAGCTCTGCTTTGGTCGCTCCATCCGATGGGACATTCACCATTATACACCCTGATGTGTGACATCATTTAGAACAGAATCAGACCAAAACGAAGTTCGTTTGGAGTTTGAAACTTTTCGGAAAAGCAACACTGACACTTTTTTTTTCATATTTAATACTGTAAAGCTCATAGATGTCCCACTTCTTTTTACCCCTAAGCGAAGAATGAAAGACTTTCGCCATGAGTATATCGGGTCCTTTACACTAGAAACGCAAGAGGCATCAAAACGGTACAAATTGCCTTTTTATTTTTGTTTTACTTAATATATATAATTAGTGAATATTGTGAGGTTTTTTTGGTTGCCATTCCAGTCCCCATGAACTGTCACTGTAGAAAATTCACCCAACATTCTGAAAAACATCTCCTGTTGTGTTACAGTAAAAAATAACAGCATGTGGGTTTTGAATGTCATTATAGTGAATAATAATGAAAAATATTTTTTATTTTTTAGATGTACCATTCCTATAAGTAATCAAGCCATCATGGCATACCAGTGTCTGATGTTTTGTGAAAGAGTTTTTGTCATCCTGTGGGTGTGAAAGTTACACTGCACCAACTGTTTCAAACAGGCCTGGTCTCACAAAAAAAAAGTTATCGAGAGACTGTAGAATGTCAGATGTAAACCGCTGTTTCTCACTTCCTACAGACCACCTCCTACAGACCACCACTATGCACTTTGCTTGCTGCATGCCAACTCAGGAAACAACTAGCCCCTATAAAATGTTTGCATGAACTATGTCAGTTTAACAACTAATGATAGTTTGTCTGGCTTGCGGTTTAGTGAGCTGCTGTCATGAACTGAATCAAAGGAAAAACATCTCGATGATCATCGGAGATTAAAAAGGAAATTGCTAATGAGAAAACAACCACAACAGACATGTGGTCCAGAAGTCAGAAACCACCAGTAAAAATGCTTCTACAGCATTTTGCATTATGCACATGTAATATATTTTTATACAATACAGTATTTATGAGAAGCAGAGTTCCAGCGAGTACATGCATTCAAAACCCAGACTAAAGATTGTTTTGACTACGTCATCGCTTTCCAAGAGGGAGAAAATGTAGACAATTATTAATTATTATTGTTAGAGACAATAACCTGCATAATACATAACGCTTGTGAGTATAAATTTGTTTGTCAGTTGCTGAAATTGAATCGGAATGATCCGGGAACAGTGAAATACTTCACACTGCATGCTAAAGAGAATAAACGCCAATCCAATAGAAAAACGTTGGCGAGTTAGTTTATATTTTATAATGTGTTCTTTTTGACAGACATTTTTATTTACAAACTGATTGGAGATGAGTCCAATGCTCATATGCTGATGAAATAGAATAAACTTGGCAGGTTCTTTTTTACTTTGAATACTATCTTCTGATTTGTTTAAATAAAAAGGCAATTATCACAATTTGATCAAATGTTTAATTTTCCAATAAAAGACGATACATATCCATGATTTCACACATTTAAATACCCCTTAGGAGATTTCCACACACACACACACACACACACACGCACACGCACACGCACACACACACACTAAAACTAAACAAAAAAATATACAAATATGACCACATTTTCCTTGACATCAGATATGATGTATCACTGTAAAATGAATTTTGATGATTTGTTTTCACAACTTTTTATATTTTGTCAAATCAACTTAGATAATTAATGTAGTTCAGATAGCATAATATTTTGAGTTTCTATTTATTAAACCAATCTCCCTTATTGTATTAACTCAAATTTTTAATTTCAATGAACTCAAAATTTTAAGGCAACCAGGTAACTTACTTTAAGTTAATCCAACTTTTTTTTTTTTACAGTGAATCCAAATTACATCACACACATTGTATTGCTTAAGAGGAAATATATCACCCGAGAGGACTTCATTACAATCACATAAAGGATGATATGATCGTTCTACTGCAACTTGAGACACTGATATTTCATCATATATGGTGACCTTTGTAGTCATTTTTATGTGGAAATGGTTCAGCTTGAGAAAAAGGCTTCGCTATGGTTTTGTGGTGAGACTGAAAAGCAAGATATGGAGACACATTTTGAGTCAAGAGAATGAGAAAAACAACTAGAGAAGCGTTCTCAATTAAACAAGGTGTGCTGCTTTTCCCTAGCTGTGGGAAAGCAATCATAACCAGTTATGAATCATCCCCATCACTGACACCTGCACTTCAGAAGCGTGATTCACACTTTTTGCAGAAATAAAAAATTAAATAAATTGACAGATGTTATCACATCATAACATGGAAATAATTACAGTTACAAGTGCTGCAAATAAAGAAAACATGGACTAAATTAGATTCTTTCAGGATGCATGTACACTATTTACAGGCATTGAGAGAATGATATGTGAGCAGAAATGGCCATTATTTCTTGTCAACGATTCTGCTGATTGAGAACGGAGGCAAATTCTTTATCCCAACTTTCCTGTATAGAGATACACACAATTTAAAGTTAAAAATAAGCAACCAAGTTACCACATCTATTCTGTTAAACAGAATACCATTAACACTCACACAGACATTGAGTTTTCATGTTTTATTGGGACTTTCTATCGACAATGATTTTCATACTGTTCAAACTGAATATTCTATCTCCTAACCCAAACCTACAAAGAACTTTCTCCACTTTTACATTTTCAAAAAACATATATGATTTAAGTTGATTTCCTCATGGGGAACACATTTTGTCCCCATTACGTAGGGTTTACCTGAACCACACACACATAAACAAACAAATATTAGTCAGTTCACTTACTTTAAAATTTTGTCTTTCACCGAACGGTCTGTTAAGGAAAAAATGGAAGCAAATGTCATCATTATTTTCTCACAGTTTGCTCAAGGACATTGATTAATTCTTCTTTTTTTATTTTTTTTATTAATGAGGATGCTGCTTACTTTTGCACTTGGAGCATTTGATTTTCTTGCAGCATATCTGCATCAAACATATCAGCAGGAACAATCCCAAGATCCCAAACGCCACGGCTATCCCAATCGATGTGGAGCTATCTGGAAGATTTGTTTTAATTAATTTTATTCTTTGACAGGGACATTCAACGGTAAAAAAAAACTGCCCCAGTATTAGCTATAAAGCTAAATTTAATCTGCTGTGCCAGGAGAGTAACACATTACATACCAAAAGATCAACAGATCATTACATACGATAATTTTTCGTTGTAATTTTTCACCATTAATCTAATATATCTTGTAGGATCTACAGGCAGTTTTAATGTTAAACAACACTGGGTAAGATCCCATCACATAACTCAAAAAACAATGGTACCAAAACTACAGCACACAATTACTTAATTAAGACTAAATTTCACAGTGATGTAAACATACATTTTACTTTCGTCAGTACCTATAATTTTAAAGATATGTAAAATAAGTCTCTGGTGTCCCCGGAGTGTGCATGTGAAGTTTTAGCTCAAGATACCCCACAGATATTTTTTTTACAGCAAGTTAAAATTACCAATTTTTGGGGGTGAGCAAAAACGCGCCATTTTTGTGTATCCCTTTAAATGCAAAGTTTATTGTACACCACACAAAATATGAAGAGGCTCATTATTGTTTATTTTTTATATTATTTTCATTTTTTATAATTATAGGCTGGTTGTTTACACATAGCCTACACTGTAGACACACATCTGTGCTCAAACACACCTTATAAAACTGATTTTAGCATAATAGGTCCCCTTTAATGGCATTCTTGAAACAAAGACACTAAATAGTGTTGTGCTCACACCCTGTTGGACTAACGCTGCATACCAAATCACAAAATAGTATCCTATTCAAAATTAGAATTAGTGTGTCCAAAATAGTAAGTTGAAATATGTATCCCAAAGGTACCTGCAGATTCCCGGCAGATTTTTTTTTTTTAATTAATGTGACATAACAACAGTATGTAATTTTTTTTTTCAACTTGTGACTAATAGTTTAACAAAAAACAAACAAACACATAGCACAAACATGGACACAAACATAGTTGCAATACACTATTAATCACAACAATTGCATGTTCTGAATGCTAAGTGCTAACTGCTTAGCCTAACGCTTGATAGACCTGTGCTATTTAAAAAGTCGAACGACCAGCCCCTGACCAGAATAAACTTAGCCTATGATTTGTGAAAACATGTTGAAAACAAAAACATATTTAATTCATTTACATTCATTCATTCAGCAGATGCTTTTATCCAAAGCAACTTCACAAGAAATGTGTCATAAGACTAAAATTGTGCTTTTGAATGCTTGAAACCTAAGAAATGTGATGTATTCTGGTTAGAGGAGCTTTTTTATGAACAGCAGTATTGAGTTTCTTACCCATGATGCCTTTTTCTTGAGAATAGATGTACTTTTGTTATGATGTGCCCTTGAAGGTCTAGGTACTCCTTTTATCTTAGATAAACATATCTTTTTCTAATACAGTGCTAACTTGCTATGTCGCTAACTGGCTTTGTGTGCGTCTGTAGACCGAGAAAAGCTGATGTTTTATAAACTGGTCTGTCTTCATTCTCTTTTTTAACATTGTCTGGCCCACCCTTTCACATTTGTGCTTCATTTTCACCTGACTACTATCGCTTGTTCTGATTGATTCTTTAGCTTACTGGCTACATAGTTTAGTTTACCACTGACGACATCTCTTTCAGTCACACCAAGATTGAGGCTATGTTTTCATTTTCATGAGGTGTTAGGGTTAGGCACGCTAATGTTTTTACAAATGGACAAATATTTTTACAAATGGACAAATGTGGCACGCTAGAATGTTTTTATTTGAAACAAACTTTCTGTTCTGGTAAATGTGTAGTATGTCACAGAATGTCTTCACGCCGTCTTCTTATATACACCTACGTTTGTCAGCTAGTTTAATGTCACCTGTCTGGTTATGAATCAGATGGAATGATTTTCTGTTGTCTCATTCATTACAGTGTACACTTTGTGGGGGTGGAGCGGTTCAGGTACACGTGCATGTGGTACGTGCTGCCCTCTGTTGTTAACTAAATGAAATGCAGAAGGCTGGTGGCTAACTTGACCACATGTGTGATTTTCTTTTTCAGTGGAGTGATGTAAAAAAAAAAAAAAAAAGACCCCCTTCATGGCTTTTCTCTCTCAGAAATAAAATTCCCTTTAATTCAAAAGTAGCTTGTATAAGACAGAACAGGAAACATGAGGAAAGAAATACAAAACCAGAAAGATAAAAGTTCAGCCTTGTGAATGAGAAAGAGTTAACCACTAAACAGTCATGCACTTATCGTTTATCGTTAATTTATTGTTGTCCCTGTAGGGGTCGTCTTTACCATCATGAAGTTTATAATTTTATTTATTTTGTGAAATCCCAAATGAACGTTGACAATCAATTATATGTGCTATCTCCTCTGATATTTACAAATAAATAAAATAAATCTGGAACAGTTTAGTTATAGCAATAATTTCTTGAAATAATACTGTTCCAGATTTTTTTGTTAGGCCTTAAGGATATAGTGCACCTCAAAAGATAATTCTGTCATCATTTTACTCACTTTCATGTTGTTTCAAACTAGTATGACTTTGGCTGCGTTCCAGTCCACTTTTAGGCCCAATCCCAAATGGCACACTTCATGTGCACTTTCGGTCTTGTGGACTTACAATGGCTGCCGCGTGCGCGTGTCCGTCAAGTCCGTGAGACCGCAGTGTGTCCCATTTGTCATTTTTAGATCTCAGAAGGGTGCTCGCGAGCGCCCCCTCTGCGGTCGATTTGCGCCCTTGATGCGCACTTTTGCCGAGCCCGCGCTGATGCGGACTCCACAGCAGACTTCTTCCCGACATTCAAAGCGGCGTTACGTCGCGTAAGTGCGGACTCAGAGGAAGACCGCAAGTGCTTAGGGTTCCATTTGGGACAGGGCCTTAGACACGCACTTGCGAACTTCTCTAAGCACTTCCCCTCGGGGGAATCCCTGTCGCCATTTTGAAGTGCGTTCCACTTCGTGAAGTGGACGAGGGAAGTTTATATATGGACAGACACTCGTTCCCTCGATTTAGACCGAGAGAGCGAGTCAACTTCATATGTACACTTCAGGCATCAATGGCCCAATCCCAAATGGCACACTTCATGTGCACTTTCGGTCTTGTGGACTTACAATGGCTGCCGCGTGCGCGTGTCCGTCAAGTCCGCGAGACCGCAGTGTGTCCCATTTGTCATTTTTAGATCTCAGAAGGGTGCTCGCGAGCGCCCCCTCTGTGGTCAATTTGCGCCATTGATGCGCACTTTTGCCGAGCCCGCGCTGATGCGGACTCCACAGCAGACTTCTTTCCGACATTCAAAGCGGCGTTACGTCGCGAAAGTGCGGACTCAGAGGAAGACCGCGAGTGCTTAGGGTTCCATTTGGGATAGGGCCTATATGTCCCACAATGCAGTACGATTGTGACGTAACCACAGATCACCAGTCTAATGCCGCGTTCCAGGCAAATAAATTGGCTTAATCGATTCCTTAAAAATCCCTCCTCTATTTGGAATATTTTCCCTCAGCTTGTCTTCTCGCAGCTTGGTGGTGCAAAGTTTGCTCTAATGTGTAATTATGATGTTTATAAACTCCCTGTCAAGCTATCTAACTTTCATCAACAAGTTCTTTTGGCATGGACTCTCATTTAGCTACAAGCATAACTTTTCTCCTCATCGATGTTACATATGGAACAATAGGAGTATTTTATTTTAAAATAAATCTTTGTTTTATAATCATTGGTTTAGTAATGGCATATTTCATGTTAGACGGCTTTTTAATAACGAAGGTCTGCTTTTTAGGTATGCAGAATTTCTTTCAGAATATACCGGTAACTCCTAAAGAGTTTGCCACAGTTATGGATGCTATTCCATCTGGCATACTCATGCTTTTCAAAAATAACTCTCTCTCGTTGGGTTCACTATCTTCTCTTGAACCTGTCAACACTCCTATTGGTAAGATATGTTTCACCGAAAAAAAAAGGACGAAATTATAAAGTAAGAGTTCTATTCCTTGAGAACATTATTTCTGCCCCTCCTGCAATCTCATATTGGAATGGTCTTTTTGATAATTTAAATTGGACAAATATATGTTCCGTACAACAAAGGTTTCTCCTCACAAACAAAATTAAAGAAATATCTTTTAAATTAATTCATAATATTTATCCAGTCAAAATGTTTCTTAAAAAAAAAATCAATTTTGATATTGACACTAATTGCTCTTTCTGTCAGAATGACGCTGAAACTGTTCTTCACTTGTTTTGGTCGTGCAGTTTTACTCTGCAACTTTGGAAAGATGTTAGTTGGTTTATCTCAAGCAATATCTTGCAAAATTTCTCTGTGAATCACAAGACTGTTATTTTTGGATTCTTTGAAGCGGATTCAAATGCCTGCTTTATAATAAACTTAATTATTTTCTTATGTAGATTTTATATTCACAAATGTAAGTTTTCAAATTGTAAACCAATTTTTTTGGTATTCTTACAAGAGATAAAAAATTATTTGATTACAATTTCTTCCTCCATTAACCCAAAAGCACTCAGAACATGTATGATTTGCAAGATTTACAAACTTTTTACTATACTAAATGTTTAGATATCTTTTAAGTAATGCCCTTTGTCTTTCTTTTTGTCTTTTTTTTATTTAAAATTTTTAGTGTTTTCTTTCACTATTTGTATATTTTTGTTATTATTGTGTTCTGATTCTGTTATTTCACATTGTAAACTGAATGTTTGAATAAAGCATAAAAAAAATAAATAAAAAAAAACCGTTCCAGGCAACCTGTAACCCGTGTTTTTCCAACCTTATACCCGTGACGTCAGAGCTCGTAACTGGGAGTACATCGATCTAGTACGAGTTCACGGGTGGGAAGTCACGGGTTTGACTGCCGTTCCAGTGCACTTTCACGGGTTACAGGTTGGAAAAACACGGGTTACAGGTTGGAAAAACACGGGTTACAGGTTGGAAAAACACGGGTTACAGGTTGGAAAAACACGGGTTACAGGTTGCCTGGAACGCGGCATAATCCCCACTACAACAAACCACTCTATGATATATTAATTATAATTTATTTATTTAAAACAACCCAAACACACATACATGTGGATGCTGCATTAAACAAATTCTTAAAGGGAAAAAAAGTAAGTGATATTCAAAGTGATCTTCTTCTTCTTATTGCTGTTTTACGGCGGTTGGCATTCAACTTATTGGTGCATTTCCGCCACCTTCTGCTCCGGAGTGTGGATCAGAAAAAAAGGCTTACAGACTAAAACCCCTTCCCCAACCCCAATCTTTAACTTCCCTTTGAATTTGATATAAGTGTCTCCCTTTCCCCTCTCTATCCCACCTTTCTTGCCACATTTGATTTATTTTCTTCCATATCACACTTTTAACCTCTGCTTTGCTAATACTAACTTGCATTTCTATATTTCCTTTTGTTAATGCCCTTTTTGCTAGTTTATCTGCCACTTCGTTCCCCCTTATCCCTACATGTCCTGGAACCCATATAAATTTGACCTGCCTACCTTGATTTACTATTCTTGTTACTGACTGGAGTACTTCAAACAGAATATCTTGACGACTTTTGGATTTAAATTACCTTAGGCTTGTTAAAACTGATGATGAATCTGAGCATACCAATACTTTGTTCTGTCCCGTCCTTTCTACCCATCGTAATGCAATTAATATTGCCAACATTTCCACTGTATAAACCCCTGATTCATTAGATGTCCTCCTATTGATTCCTGATCCTTTATCTGGTATCACCACCACCCCCAGTCCTGTTGCTTCATTCTCTGGATTCTTAGCTCCATCTGTATAAATCTGGGTATATGTATTATATTTTTCCCATAACCGATTTTTGAACACTCTTCCTAAATTAATATCCTCCTGCGCTTTCCTTTTTTCCTGTAACACATACCAGTCTATCTCAGGCCAAACTATCTTCCACGGAGCAATCTCTGGATACACTACCGTGGGATTCATCCTCAAATTATACACTTCTAATTCTTTGGCTATTTCGTTTCCGATTCATCCAAAATTTTCCTTAAAATATTTCCCATACTCCCATCTTTCCTGCAATACTGCTTTAGTGAGATGTGTATTATTATGCCCTTGTAACCAGCCCAGTAATTTGCCAATAACTGTTTCCTCCTTAACTCTAATGGAAATTCTCCCATTTCTACCTGTATGGCTGCTACAGGAGTTGTTTTGAACGCTCCACAACATATTCTCAGAGCCTGAGCCTGGACTACATCTAACTTCTTTAGCTGAGACTTAGCTGCCGATCCAAATACTATGCATCCATAATCTAGCACAGATCGTATTAATGCCACATGTATTCTTTTCAGTGATGATCTACTAGCACCCCATTCTCTTCCCCTCAGACATCTCATCACATTCATTACTTTTTTCCCCGTATCCACCATTTTCCTGATATGATCTACAAATGTCAATCGTGAATCCAAACTTATTCCTAAAAATGTAAAAGTTCCAACCCTCTCTAATTCTCTACCATACATTCTCAGCTTTACGCCTTCCTGAACTCTTTTCCTAGTAAAAAGACGGACTGCGTCTTTTCTACTGAAAATCTAAATCCCCAATCATAACCCCACTCCACCACTTTATCAATTGCTTCCTGTATTTTCCTCACTAAATAATCCATATAACTTCCTCTCTTCCACAATGCCCCATCATCTGCAAACAAAGACTTTCCAATATCTTCTGGAACTTTTTCAAATATATCATTAATCATAGTAATGAAGAGTAATGGGCTTATCACACTCCCTTGTGGTGTACCATTTCCAACTATGTATTGATTTGAAATGTCCATCCCTATCCTCACTTGTATTTTCCGTCCAAAAAGAAAATCCTTTACCCAGTTAAACATTTTCCCTCCAACACCCATCTTATTAATTTTGATTAATAACCCCTCCTTCCACATCATGTCGTGCTTTTTCTATATAAAAAAATACCGCTATTAAGGTCTCTTTATTCGCTTGTGCCTTTCTTACTTCCGTCTCTATTCTTACCACAGAGTCTATTGTACTTCTTCCCTTCCTAAAACCACTCTGACAACTAGCCATTAATCCTCTCTTTTCAATGTCATGAGTAAGTCTCTCTACTATCATCCTTTCCATAATTTTGCACAAATTAGAAGTTAAAGCTATCGGTCTGTAACTTGTGGGTTTTGTTGGATCCTTACCAGGTTTCCTTATTGGGATCACTACCGCTTCCGAGTACTTGGTAACTTTCCCTCCTTCCATATTTTATTATGTACCTCCAGCAACTTCATAATTGATTGATTGATATACTCAGCTGTTGATTGAAAGATTAGATTGGCTCACTCCTCCCTAACTTACGTTTAGGAACTTCATTTAAATGACTTATCGTATGAGTTCTCTTAAGCAACTTAAGCAAAGCGATTTGTTTCTGTCTCTTACCGCCTGATAACACTCTTCATTCCACCAAGGCACACATTTCCTATTTACCCTGTTACTCCCTTTAGGGATAGCTTCTTCTGCTGCCATTATAATTGCTGTAGTTATCTTATTGTTAACATCATCTATACTTCCTGAAACCTCAACCCTAGTAAAGGAATCATCACTCAGTTTCTTAAACTTATCCCAATCAGCTTTCCCAAACTTCCACTTAGGAACTATATCAACTGGACCTACTTCCATTCTTTGATCTACTGTACAAAAGACAGGGTAGTGATCACTCCCCACTGTTGTAGACGTCCAAACTTCCCAATTACTATTTCCAGCCAGTGAATTAGACACTAAAGTTAAGTCCAATGCTGACTCTTTCCCTGTTGATACATTTATTCGGGTTCCTCTGCCATCATTCAAACATACCAAATCTCTTTTATCCATCAAATCTTCAACCACCTTACTTCCCCATATTTGACAATGTGCATTAAAATCTGCACACCAGATAACCTTTGGTCTATCTTGCCCTAATATCCCTAGTAGGCTATTCCAATCTTTTACAGGGGTTATAGTAGTTAATAACACTAACTGCCCCTCCCCTTACCCACAACTCCACAACTATGTACTCCTGTTCCTCACCTTTCCCCAGTAACCTATATGAAATTCCCGTCTTTATGAATATGGCACATCCCCCTCCTCCCCCTCCAGTATTCCTATCTCTTCTTATTCCTGTATATCCATGTAGAATATAATCTAAATTTCATTCTCAACTCATTCAAATTTTTTTTAAATTCCTGTCCATTGGCCAATAAACTCCTGGCATTCCATTGTAAAATTAAAACCATTATTAATATTACCCAATACACGCTTCTTGGCTTGACTGATTAGTAAGGATTTCCCTCACCTCTTCCCATGTCAGACCCACCAACTGGATTTTTTCATTTTTGGATTTAACTTCTGCTGTACTATTTATCACGCCAGCTATAAGAGTAACTAGTTCCATTCTTTTCACATACACTCCTTCGAGGTTACTCTGTTGTTGCTCTGGAGTAACCATATCTACTTCCTTGTGTATTTTATTTTCCTCCCCTCTTGATACTCTTTTCATTAAATCGTATTACAACCTCATATTTCTCAATTTCTTTACAAGAAATCTCCTGTCTTTCTTCATCACTTTCAGAATAATCATCTTTATCACTTCTTACTCTTTTATTCCTTTTATCTTTATCATTCGACCTTCCCCTCTTATCCACCCCACACTCTTCATTTCTCCCTTCGTTAAATTCCATTCTCTCCCCCCTACCTTCCTCTGATCCATTCACAGAGCAGTCGTGCTCCACCGCCTATAGCTTCCGAAGAGTCCAACCTTAGCAGTTCCGTGACTCAGATCAGTCCAAACACGTACCAAACAACAACAATCCAGTGTTTCCTTCAAAGTGATCAAGGGCTTAGGACGGTCCAGATCAGCTTATTGCGGTTTCAGCCAGAAGTGGGCACTCGTGCAACGTAAGCAATGACGTACATCCGAGTGAACGAGACGGAGGGAAGTTTTTGGACTGGAACGCAGCCTTCGTCTATTTAGAGACCAAGTGCAATAGCCTGCATTGGCAGAGGCTATTTACACTAACTCCGCCCAGTATTGTCTGATTGAGCAGGACAAAATTACAAACTAAACCCTTTTGATAATAAATGTGTTTGGCATGGAGAGTAAGGCGGGTGGCGTTAACTTGACACATGACCAACCCGAGTTCTAATCTGCCTTTTTCCAATTGCATATCAGCTCGGAGAGGGATTTTTAAAAGCATGCAAAAACAAGCTGTGTCTTCTGAAGCAAAATAGTAGATTGTTGTGAGGAACATACACTTTAATGTCTCATTAAAATTGAAAACCATCCTTCCTTTTGGCCTCAGCATAAAGCGAGAATATCTTAACCACATAAACAGTATGTAACTGCATGAGGCAAATTATGTTCAACTGAGGGGGTTTCCCCTTTCGCACCTACCTCTTTATCTTTGTTTCAAAACTGTGAATTTCACGAAAACAGTGGCGCTGCCCTTCACACCAACAGGTGCAGAGCTCAGAAGAACATGCAGCAGAAAGGCAGATGGATGCAGCGCTCACTGCTGATTTCTCAGAATGTTATGAACATTTCGAATACCACAACCTGTCACGTGCAGCTCGCAGGCTACTGAGCCTAGGAGGCATAGTGTAAACAACTTAAACAGATGTCTACTATTGTACAGACAGTACACAAGCTGAATATTATAATACAATTACATCTGAAATATCCACACACAAAACAAATGATACGAAGATGTAAACACTAATGATTTTGTTTTCCATTTGTTGTGTCTAACGTCATTGTATTTAATATAATAAGAACTAATATAATATGATTACCACTGACAATTTATGCCTTATTTGATTGAAACATTTATTCCAACACTCAATGTGTCCTAATTATGTTGGAATAAGTAAAGACTTACAACCTATTTTTCTTTGGATTTACTGTAATGATGCAGCACATCTATAGACATTTACTTCCGTCCACACTTACATTGTATACTATTCTGGTAATAAAGTAATCTGAGCATATTTTCCTGTATATCAAATATCAGGATGTGTTGAGAGAAAATGAACACGAGCACTTCCTTATATCTCATTACTTAGAAAAGAACACATACTAAAAAAAAAGATGACAAGAATATATGGACAAAGCAGTTTAGTGGAAAGGGAAAGAGCAGCAAGGGTTGGTTATAAAGAGGCATGATTCTAAAATATGTTTGTTCTGATACTGGTTTGCCTCATGAAGACTAATTTCCATGACCACTGAGGACGTGAGAGAAAGAGCAGAAAATAGGATCTAACAAAACTTGCCAGTCTTTATCGACATCAGATCCGTTTGGAATATAGCCACTGTAAGTTCTGCTTATTTTTTCTGTTGGTTGATTTTTGTTCATTTATATTAAATGTTATCTTTTAAAAGAGCGCTTGATATGTATAAACATCTGAAATCTCTAAAGATGTAAGATCTTTAAGGGAATTGGACTGATGGAAACTGTTCTATGGGTTGTAATTAATAGCACCAGAATAATTCAAGTGAATTAAGATACGTTTAATTCAGATTTCCTTTAGTAAGTGTGTGTATTTGCTTTAGGCAGGATGTGTGTAGAATGTTCTGAATTGCCTGTGCTAAACCGAACAGCAAGTATAAAAATAGAATTTTGCAGTATCAAAAAACAAACAAAAAAAGAGGGCCACAGGGCCCTATTAACATCTATTATTGTTTGTGTTATTAAATAAAATTAAAAATTAAATCATATATATACACTCACCGGCCACTTTATTAGGTACCCCATGCTAGTAACGGGTTGGACCCCCTTTTGCCTTCAGAACTGCCTCAATTCTTCGTGGCATAGATTCAACAAGGTGCTGGAAGCATTCCTCAGGGAGTTTGGTCCATATTGACATGATGGCATCACACAGTTGCCGCAGATTTGTCGGCTGCACATCCATGATGCGAATCTCCCGTTCCACCACATCCCAAAGATGCTCTATTGGATTGAGATCTGGTGACTGTGGAGGCCATTTGAGTACAGCGAACTCATTGTCATGTTCAAGAAACCAGTCTGAGATGATTCCAGCTTTATGACATGGCGCATTATCCTGCTGAAAGTAGCCATCAGAAGTTGGGTACATTGTGGTCATAAAGGGATGGACATGGTCAGCAACAATACTCAGGTAGGCTGTGGCGTTGCAACGATGCTCAATTGGTACCAAGGGGCCCAAAGAGTGCCAAGAAAATATTCCCCACACCATGACACCACCACCACCAGCCTGAACCGTTGATACAAGGCAGGATGGATCCATGCTTTCATGTTGTAGACGCCAAATTCTGACCCTACCATCCGAATGTCGCAGCAGAAATCGAGACTCATCAGACCAGGCAACGTTTTTCCAATCTTCTATTGTCCAATTTCGATGAGCTTGTGCAAATTGTAGCCTCAGTTTCCTGTTCTTAGCTGAAAGGAGTGGCACCCGGTGTGGTCTTCTGGTGCTGTAGCCCATCTGCCTCAAAGTTCAACGTACTGTGCGTTCAGAGATGCTCTTCTGCCCACCTTGGTTGTAACGGGTGGTTATTTGAGTCACTGTTGCCCTTCTATCAGCTCGAACCAGTCTGGCCATTCTCCTCTGACCTCTGGCATCAACAAGGCATTTCCGCCCACAGAACTGCCGCTCACTGGATGTTTTTTCTTTTTCGGACCATTCTCTGTAAACCCTAGAGATGGTTGTGCGTGAAAATCCCAGTAGATTAGCAGTTTCTGAAATACTCAGACCAGCCCTTCTGGCACCAACAATCATGCCACGTTCAAAGTCACTCAAATCACCTTTCTTCCCCATACTGATGCTCGGTTTGAACTGCAGGAGATTGTCTTGACCATGTCTACATGCCTAAATGCACTGAGTTGCCGCCATGTGATTGGCTGCTTAGAAATTAAGTGTTAACGAGCAGTTGGACAGGTGTACCTAATAAAGTGGCCGGTGAGTGTATATATAGTAATATATATATAGAGAAATTAGGGCTGCACGATTTGGGGAAAGTGTCATATTGCGATTATTGAGGTCAATATTGCGATTGCGCTATAATAAACAAATGGTTTCATGAGTCAACTTGCTTAGTTCTATAGCTAAATGCACACACATATTAGTGATAATTCTGTGTATTAATGTGTATTTCTCAACTCAAACTAGCAACAACAACTAAATGATTGATAACACCTTCAATGATGCGCGCGGTATGTGCATGCACAAGATACTGGCGCGCGTCTTTCTGTGAGTCACAGTCAGGACATTCACATGCAGCACGCTCTCTTTTGACTTGTCGTGCAAGAATGGTTTAAAGGCATTCGCACGAATAAGAGCGGGATCATGTAACACTAGCCAAAGGATATGTATTGAATGGAAGTCATTTGGAGGCGTTTGAGGAAGATATTTACCTGTTTGATGGTCCCACCCTGCCCGGAGTATCCTGTTTCTCCAGCTCCACCCAGTAGGAGGTTCCCCTGGCTCCGCTTCCAGCCTATGAACCCATCACTCCAGCGCGGCCTGTCGACGGCTCCACCAGAAACCATTGTCCTTACGGCTCCACAGAGCTCCCTCATCCCACCGGCTCCGCCTTGGTCAGATGTTGTCCTGCTTGCACCTTCAGCTCCATCTCGTCCAAAGTCCCCCCCCGTCTTCGTCCTAAGTCCCCTCGACTCCGTCTCATTCTTCAAGCTCCCCGATTCCACCTCGGCCGCTCGTCGCCGCGGCTCCACCTCGTCTCCAGTCCCATCAATGTCATGTGGGCTCTTCCGCTCCACCTGGGTCTCCACCTCCAGCCGCTCCATCTTCATCAGTCATTTCCAGGGTGTCGTCTGCCAAGTCAACACCATTGCTCCTCCCTCGACTCCCGCCCTGGCGCTTCGTCCTGGCTGGACTCTTGGTGACCATCTGGCTCCTCTTGCTCCTGGCTCCTCCCTCCACTCCCCCATGGACTGTTTGGTTCGCCCCAAGCTTTTTTCTCTCTCTCCTGTTTTGTCTCCCTCCTCAGTTGAAACTAATATGGCGCAAGGACGCACCTTTCTGGGAGGGGGCATAATGTAACTTGTCTGTTCTGTTTATATTCAGTTTCTGTGTTTCTGTGTGCCTTAGTTGTTCAGTTAATTTGCCTCCATAATCATTTATTATGTTATGAAGGTGTCTTGCGTTAAGTTAACGATCTCAGTGTGTATATAAGCCCTCAGTTCATTCTGTTCTTCGTTCTGCGATGTCTTTAGTTGGTTGTTTTACTCTCCTTTCATTTTCAGTGCTTGTTTGAGTTTGATTATTATATTAAAGACTGTTTCCTTTTTGAGTAATTCTTCATCAAGTTATCATTGCAGCTACCAAGCTGTGACACCAGCATCATTTTGTTCTGCTGGAGATATTTTTTTTTAACACAATAATGTTTTATCATAATTTTCTTTATTTTATCTCCAATGACCAGTCATAAACTCCACTCCATCAGGTAGTGTTTTCATAAGCTTAACATTGACATGAACGAAAATAAATTTCTGAATGTACATTTTTAAATATTTTTAAGTAGAGAATAGAAAGAGGTCACAGCAGTCGAAGAGTGAATATGTATTCTCACATGAGTAATGATACATCAACAACATGAATGATTCAGTCAGTTATTTCAGTGTGACACAACCGGTAGATTCCTGATCTACATTAATAACTGATTTTATGAGCTATCATAATTAAAAGACTTAAAATAAAGCATAATTTTGTCAATGAGTATAATAATTGCCTGTCAACTATGTAGGGTACATTGTTATGGTTTTCAATATTTGTATGATTTTATTTCAAGAAAATAACATTTAGTTGGTCGAACAAGGCCTCCAATTGAAATTATGAGGCAATTGTCAATTATGTTACCTGTCAATCTTAATTGCGTCAACTATGTTGCTGTCATTGTCAACTATGTGGCAATGACTTATTTTTTTACATTCTAAATATCTAGACTGCTGACTTTGAAATTATGTCAGGATATAGTTCGCATCCACATGGACTGGATTTTTGCATGACATTCTTAAAACTATCAAAAGTATCTTCAAAGTAGATTTATGAAAAAAAATATCTTGTCCTCAGTGACCATGCTGAAAATGTTACACAAATATCTGAAAAAACAACAACAACAACATTCTTAATAGTCTTTAAAAATGATCACTGTACACATGGCAGAATAGACCATGAATAGACATATATAAAGTGAAATTATCAGTCACAATGTATGATTGCCATAACCTGGACTTTGAGTGAAACATATATCCCAACACTCAGATGTGCCCTTCTGTATGATTAATTATGTGAGAATAAGTAGAAGAAATTCACTTTTAATTGGGTTACAACATACACCTTCACTTCCTTCCACACTGACATTGTACAATATTCCAGTTAGTCACGTGTGCCTGTATAATATATCAGGATATGAGCAGGCTAGGGATCTATCTTCAATCCTGTGTACAATAAAAAGTGTTTACATTGTTTTAACCTTTGGTGTAAGCTTTCCAAACAGTGCCCCGTTGTAATTCCTATTTTATATTCAAGTGTCTGAGCAACATTCTTATTCATGTTCTCACTGATTTTGTTTTTCACATTCTTGCTCAATTTTGAAGAATTTGAAATACAAAAACAGTTTGAGTCATTGAGTCACATGCAACTCTAGTATCACTACATCACAATAGTGGCAGAGCAACTTAGTTTCTAATGATGGCAGTGTCAACAAAATGTTTAAGGTAAACATATTAGATCATGGCTCTGTGGAGAGCCAGTATGCGTTAAACAAAGGCTGTGTCAATGGAATTCATTACACACAGTTTCCTAATACAAGACTGAGATGCACTAGTATCATGGGGTCACACTGGTCAAGGAGAGGTCACACTGACCTGACCCTTAATAGAAACATGATCACTTTCCCAGAGAACCTTTTCTCTACATGTCACTCAAAGTTTAGAGTCCTCTCTCTCTCTTTAAAGAAAGAAATAATAGTGATAACAGAGATCCGGGGTCAAATGATCATTGATCTGGTTCACTTGGTTATATAAATGGTGTGTTTGTTTACCTTTGAACTGTAGCAAAGTTTAGTGATTTGATCACCGAGTTTAGAAAAGGAGGTGAGACATTTTTCTATTTAGAGACACTGTAAAAGAATACACTTTAAAAGTTAAATACGCACATAATGTTATGGCATATTGAGGTAAAATATGAATATAATGCTGATCCTTTGGCTAGCCTTATAAAGTATTTTTTCTTCTAAATGGAAATAAGACTCAAAGGTGCCAGTTTGGGCAGGTTCCACCAGCCCTAACATGATTACATTATCTGCATCTGTTATCAACAAAATAAAAGGCAAGTGAAGTAAATCAAATCTGAATCCAATCAAACTAAACCAAATTATCTGTGTATCTTGTTTCACACTCATACTCTGAAAGGTATCATTTAAGTAAAGTGAAATCGAATCAAATCAAAGCAAATTCAATTTAATCAAATTAAATGTGAATATATTTACACACCAATAAACTTTTAGACAGGTAATCACTTTTAGACAGGTAGTGTGTGTGTTTTTTTTTACTTCAGGAACATATAGTGAAGAGAACCAATTCAAATCAAAGTGAGTCAAACTGATTTGTACAGAATCAGACTGATTCAAATTTAATGTATTAAAATGTGAAAATGAAAATTTTTATAAGTGAATTGAAGTAATGTGAAATCAATAAGTGAGTTGAAGCAAATTAAAGTACCATGAAATGAGTGAAGTAAGGTGAAGTTAACTGAAATATAGTATCGTGAAGTTAAATGAAGTGAATCAGAAATAATCAAATCAAACCATATGTGAAAACAGTACGGTGCCCGAGAGAGCTCACCTGCGCTGCAACGGAAGAAAACACATGCAAATAGAAAACACCCACAAAATAAAGGCACACAAAAACAAATGGGTACACCACCACTCAAAACCAAAATTAACAGTGTTCCAACCAATCACCGACAGGGGCGGGGGCAGCTAGCGGATCGTAAGGAAAGATTATACGAATGTGATCATTTATTTTTGGGCCTGAAATCACTGATACAACCTTTAAGAAAGTCTCACAACACATGTGTGCTCCAAATAGTACAACACAACCAAATACAGAAACGCGCTGAAAAAATTCAAAACACAACCAAATACAGAAACACGCTGCAAATAACACAGACCACAACGGAAACGTTTCCAGGTGACCTCAATAAGTGAGGGACATGTTCAAATTTTGGGACATGTATTACAGCTCAAAGTCTACTTTATTTTATTTTATTATTATTTGCAAAACATAGAGATGACATACAACATAGTATACAACTTTGTATACAATATACAAAATGTTAACAATATGTTCAATGTCATCAGAATACTAATGAAAACTAAAATAAATAAATAAAAAAGATGAGGGAAGAAGAATGAGGGACATATGTTAATCTCTACATCAGTAACATTGTACAAATGTTGCCATGTTTAAATAAGTTTCCTAAGAAATTTTAGGTAATGCATCATGGTCCAAATATGAGATGGAAAGTTTTAAAGTTGAGACACTCACACACAGATATAGCCAATAAGATATAGCCCATTTTTTAAAAGCTTTTTTTCTATAAAATTTATTTTTATTTGCAACAGTTATGTTTAGAGCAATAATAATCATTTCTGGTATAAGAACAGCTACTGATGCATTGTCATTGGAACATCCCAGGTGAAAATAATGTGGAAATTCCATTGTCTTTCAATGCTCCCCAAGTCCGTTCGGCTACATGCTGCGTTCCAGTCCAAAAGTTTGCAAGTGCATGTCTAAAAGTGAACTGGAACAGCCATAATGGCACACAAGTGCCCTGCTCACTTTAAAGTCCCCACTTCAAGGGCTCTGCCGTCTGCCCTTAGAAAGGGGTATAGGGATGCTCACGAGCAATGAGCATGTCCCAGCCGGTTAGTCACTTATTGGGGTAACTATTGGGGTAACCTGGAAACGTTCCCGTTGTGGTCTGTATTTGTGTGGTATGTGGTCTGTAAAGCGCGTTTCTGTATTTGGAGCACATGTGTGTTGTGAAACTGATAAAGATGTTTTCTTAATTTGCATGTGTTTTCTTCAGTTGCAGCGTGTTGAGCTCTCCCAGCCACCGTAGGAAAACAATTTAACACAGTTAGGAGATAGGTAGGATAGGGTTTTCATTTTCACAAGCCTTACATTGACAATGAACGAAAATGAATTTCTGAATGTACAATTTAATATATATTTTTAAGTAGAGAATAGAAAGAGATCACATCAGTCGAAGAGTGAATATGATTCAGTCAGTTATTTATTTGTGACAACCGGTAGATTCCTGATCTAGCTACATAACGGATGAGCACATAATTAAACTACTTCAAATAGATCATAATTATGATGATAAAGTAATAGTCATAGCAACTAAAACCGGCTCGAATAAAGATCCAGGAAATTGAGAGCCACTTCCTGATCATAAAACAGCTTTTAAACCGGGCAGACAGCACCACTGTGTTCAGATATTCCTCAACCACACACAGGATTTGGCCTCGTCCCAACGAGGAAGTCATTGAATGCAGCGAGGAGGAGCGACGTATCTAGGTGAGATGGGTGGAGGTGTTGCGTTATATAGGTAAGGCTAATGGTTTTGGTCGGGGGCAGGGAAACTCCAATTCCAAACAAATCTGCACAGGAGGACAGAAGGTGAAAACGTTCAAAAGATTTGCATCAGAGCGAGTTTGAAACAGCATTTGGGCAGATCAGGTAGCAGTAATTGTTGAGTGAAAGGCAAGACCAGGAACAATTTACGGAAAAAGACAACTAGCCTATAGTGCATTAAGAAAAGGAGGATTGTAGAAAATAGTTATTTTTTGCTGGTATAGAGGTGGCTTCTGCGGTCTCCACTGCCCTGTCTTCTGCTGTGTTCTGTACGGCCGGCAGATTGCAGAAACCCGTCGACAGAAGGGACAGAAACATGAGGGTGAGTGACTTTGAACTGATTCTTTCTACTCAAAGAAGTTTCACTGTGCTGTTGATAGCAGCCGTGCTTTCACACTGGCAGTTTAGTTCGGAACGGGCGCAGGTTCGCATGAAAAATCGTTTATGTGAACGCTGTCATTCGGACCCGTGTGCGCACTGGGGTCCGAATCCGATCTACCGGGAGGAGGTGCTCTGAGTTTGGTTGCACTCGAACCGTGCCGCGGTTCGTGTGAATGAAAGCAACACGGACTCGGGTGCGCACTTGTTCATGAAGTGACCTGTGCATGCGTTTTAGATGAGTATGATATATTTACTTAAATAAAACACATGTATGTAAGGGATGATCGTATTGATGATTTGGGCTACCTTTGATATGAGCCAGAGTGAGCGCGTGGAATCAGGGCAACAAATTAATAAAAGAGTCCGTTTGCAAGCAGCAGAAGGCCACCTTATGCACACACAGTAGCCTAAACCTGTGTTGTTCACTCAGCTGCGCATAATAGCACCGAATTAATACAAAACACAACATATTGACCCGCGTCCTGTTTTCTATCATGCGCCGTGCACGCAAACGCACCAGGGTTCGAATCAGTTGAGTGTGAAACCAGACCAACAACACTGCGGGGGCGCCGGTGTTTTGACGATTCATGCTACCCATCGAGATTGGCTACTTACTGGTTATGCGCATGTGCAGACTCACAGTTTTTTTTAACATAAGGTAGGCTACATGTTATAATGTAATTTCCCTTTGAAAAATGCTAACTACCATATGGATATGTGTACGGTCAGCCAGCTGAACAAGAATAACTGAATTTGATAATTTTTACTTTTCACACCGTTTTAAAAATAAAAACAGTAGGCCTACAGTATACAGTAGGCTATAGCTACTCATAACTGAATTTGATTATAATTGTATTTCATATAATATACAATAATGTATTTTTTACTTGTTATATCAAATGTGATACTTGCTAGTTCATTTAAAATATCAAAATATGCTCCCCATACACTTACCCTGTTTTAAATGAAATAACAATGTCATAATTTCAGTCATTTAAATAGGTCTGGTTCCTTATAAAATGTTTAGGCCTATGTGAGAACAGTATGCCTGAGGGTTTAAATGCAAGAACTGAGACATTAACAACAAATAAGTAGGTGCATATATATTTACCAGAATATATAGATCAACAACTCTTGGAATGGTGCAGTCAATAATGGTTAAGTTACCCTTATGCATGACTAGATCTCTTTCTCAAAGCGACCACACCAAACTTGTTTTCTTTATTTCTTTATCTATACTGAATAGGGTGGAAAATAATTAGGAACAAAACATTTATGCTATCCATCATATTCTTACCTGACATTGTGCTTTGTTTGTTATATTTTCCCACCAGTTAATCGTTGTGACAACACCAGTAATACCGGTATCATTATGTTTTTAATTGTAGTGTTTGCTCTTTAATTGTACTAAATTATTTTTATTAAAATAATCAAAACTGTGCTGTGGTGTGCAAGTGATGTTTAAGTGTACGTCTGAACACTGTGTAACACCGGTAACAGACTATCACAGCAAGGCTATTTTGTTATAATTTTTTAGTTTCTTGTCTCTGGTCCACTGCCACTCTTACTGTTTTACAAGATTCGATATTAGATATTTAGTTTTAGATATTCTGTTCTGTGCATCAACATAATATAGTTTTACTGTTAACTTTATTAGTGAACACCTCTTTTCAAACTATCCTCACCATTTGCATGATGGTTTCTCTCTTTCCAGATCTCCCAGTGTGGTAATGACCCATTTAAATTAAGTTCCACTTTCACTCTCTGTCTCTCAAAGAACTTTCTGTGGTTTCAGTATTTGTTGAAAGGGGGATTCAAGCTCCACCGTGTGAACCTTTCAATTTGAACTTTATTTGCACTGTTTGGCTTGCTCAGTTGGGGATATTCAAATTAATTAACCAATCATTAATACCATTGATCAGCCCTACCAAATGTGGAGGTTGAACATTTTTATGTTGTTTTGATTGATACTGTAAAGCTGCTTTGGTGCAATCTATGTTGTGAAAAGCGCTATATAAATATACTTAACTTGACTTGTAAATATCACCAATATTTTACACTATTTAACAGTATTTGTTTACAATACAAGATGTATTCTGAATTTTACTGTTAAACCAATGCAAACGAGGTCATTTTTATTTTATATTATCACAACTAATTAATATAGAAGGCAATTGCAATTGACGCTATATGTGGTGTCTCAATATGGTGGATGTTTAGTATGTTGTAGCCTATTACATAGTTAATATAATTTTTACAACTATCATCATACTACCCAGCCTTACCGCTGTGCATACTAATGTATCCACAATTAGAAATTCTTATGTACTGTTCCATGTTTGTCTTTCTTATTTGGTTGTGTGTGTGTGTGTGTGTGTTTTTTAATGAATCAAAGGAGTGTTGTGAGGATATTGTTTAAAAATGCTCTGTGGGAAAAAAAATATTTTGATTTTAAAAAGACAAATGAATGTTTAAGGTGTGTTCCCTCATTGTGGTTCATAAAATAAAAGGAGCACACCCAAAAACAAGTCCTTATTGAAAACACAGAGGATGCTGCATTAGTTTGTGTCAGGACAACCTCCATCTGTTGAGAAGTCAGCCATGCAGCTAAAGCTCATTGTACACATTCTCCGCCTCCGATACAAGGACCACAAGACAACACAAACTAAGAACCTGCCAAACCTCATTCTTGACCTCAGTTCAAAGTGACAGTTAAATGTTTTACTGAAACTGACATGTGGCTTGCTTATCAGTTTGAAACTCGATTAGAGTTCATTAGAGAGTCTTGAGTGTCATAAAAATAAGATAAATTGGAATTCGGATAATTTGAATAATTCAGTTTCTGTCAGATTTATCCATTTCCAAATCACCATTCAAATGATTAAAATGTCACTTTGAAAAATCAGTCCATTATTTCTCTCACTACATAAAAATTTAACAAATAAGACCAAATATTGCAATTCTGAAAACTTAAGATTTGACATATCTATCCTGTCAACTCCTTGGTTTTTAGATATGCTAAAATTCAAGAAGTTTGTTCACTGTATGATGACGATAAGATAGACTGAGTCATTTGTTGTTTTACTGTAATGTTGCTCATGAATTCTGGGTACAACATATCTTAACTTGAATTTGGGAAAGCTTTTTAATTTGTTTGAAAGCTTTCATATTCAATAGTACATTTGCACACTTATCCAAAATTGTAATTAAACTGTCTTAAATATTGTTTCTGATATGTTGTTAAAATGTTTTCAACTTTTAGTCTTGAGCCATACAGTGAAATCTCAATAGAAAACTATGCTGTTCTATATGTTAAGATATATAAACATTAATTTCCATTATTTAATTAATAATTAGAAACATAATTTCCATTGAAGCTTTAAAGGAATGTTTTGACTAACAGTGCTTGTGCTTGTGGTGGATGCAAATGTCCCCTTTTTAAAAGCAGTCACCTGATTATATTAATATACAGCTCAAAAGAGATTATTTTGACGTAAGAAGTAAAAATGCTCTTAAAATTAAAACGGCGGCGCAATAGGTCTATCTATTAAGGTCTACATCCAGCGCTGTTAGTGATGTCAGGAGTTATGTCTGATCTGATTCAATCAATTTAATTTTCATGAAAAATGTTAGATGTACCTCATCTACCACGGTTTCTTCTTTGTGGTCTCAGATCGTATAAATGCAGTTAACTGTTTGTTACTTGCTGCAGATAAATTGCGGCCTACATTTTCAAGCTGAGTAGGACGGATTACAAGGAAGTGTTTGAGATTTCAAGAAAGCTTGAAAAAAAATCCCTTGTGACACATTGAAAGTGATATCAAAAACTGAGTCATAACGCTTCAGGGATACATGTGTCAAAGAAATAACAAAATGATCTAACTTTCTCCCTTTTCTCTTCCTCATTCTCAGACTAAAAATCAGGTTCCTGAAGAGAATACTAGACCCTTAAACCCACCTAAACCAGGTACAATAATCTATTACCTGATGTATCAATCTCTGATTCATCCGATTTATCAATACCCTCCTTTGTAATACTCATGATTCAAGTGGGTGTCTTACGAGAAAGAAAAATTGCCTTAATTTTCAACATTTTCATATTATCTAGTTGCTCAGCCCGGAAGACACAGAAAACTCATGACGACTCCACCAACTCCAAACACAAGAAGTCCAAAGGCGAAAAAGATCATCATTACAGTCTTGATCGTGGTGGTTATACTGGCCATTCTGGCAGTGGCTGCTTTCTTCAGTAAGTTCTAGGTCATTTTCACCCCATCTCTAAGCTCATGTGATTATGATACAGGGAAGGCCAGGGCCTAGTCATGCTTTCACTGCAGTGAATACTGTATGACTGAAAGTCAAAAATGGACTCTAAATTCTTGGCTACTGATATTTCCTCTGTTACTGAAAGATAAAGTTAATTAAAGTTGTTACACCAAGTGGGGTAAGTTGTCACTGGAACCTGCCATTAAACGGCCTATGACAATTTATCAAAATTAAACAATAATGAAACGTAAAACAATTTCTGTTACAGCAAAGTATAACATTTAACATGCATAAATATTGAACCATATACATAAAATAAATTGTACAAATTAATAACATTAACAATAACATTTCAAACGCTTAATTCAGTTAATACGGCATATACTATTTAAAATGAAAACTAATACATTGCACAGCTTATATTTAACCTATAACATTCAAAATGTGAAAATTGCAGTGAATACATTGTATACATTTATAACCATTAAAACAGGTTTTAAATTAATACAATGTAAAAATGATTGCATAGGATTCATTATATCATTCAAAACGTGACATTTGTAATAAATACATCATAAATTGTATAAATCTATGACATTTAAAACATGTGACATTATACATTATATATAAATGTATAATATTTAAAATGTGATAACTGTAATACATTGCATACATGTATTAATACAACATGTATTGTTATTTTAAATGCATTAACTTTTAATGAATACATATATTCTATAACATGAATGTATCCTATAACATTCTATAGTGTTGTATAACTATTAGAATATTTAAAGTGACGACTTGCCCAAAATACCCTTGTCCTGAGAACAACTCAGATAAAGCCCTCTAACAAACACCCCTTTGTGACAACTAGCCCCGCTCTCCTCTACATTTAATGTTTTCTACCCAGTAGTTTTAATGTGGGCGAGGGAAAATTACCTACTTTTTGTTCTGGTCATAATAACCGTCCACTTCACTTTTAACAATAACAATGAGTCAAAATATTTTTTTTTCTCATCAACTACAGTTATTTAGTCACTCCTTTTAGTCAATTTTGTGACTCAAGAAACAAACACCGATTAACAAATGCTGTTTTCATTCCTCTTCCTCATGATGCAGTCAAGCAGTTGATCGACAGCAAGTATTATTTTTGCTCAAAGTCGGTTAAGTTCATTCCGCTGGAGAAGGCCTGCGATGGGAAGGAGGACTGCAGTGGAGCTGAGGATGAGTCAGCCTGTGTAATGCAGTTTGGACCCAACTCCACCTTCCCCCGTAAGTCACCTGTGCATTCACACACACACGCACACACACACACACATGCGCACACACACGCACACACACACACACCAACGGCCACATGCCAACGCCCACATACCTGCTCACAGACATGCGTGCAGACAGCACAGTCATAACCTGTGTGTCCTGTTTCAAGACAAACAAGCCAAATCCCTCACCCACTTTTCTGTCTGATTTCCCAGACGCCAATATTTTTTATATATTCGTTTTGGCATGTTAATGAATATGGCGATGTTAATGTATATGGTCTTGGCGGATGGATAGATTTGGTCATGTAAGATATGCTGATGCTGCATTAATAGACATGCATAAATCTCATAGCAGATCTGCGCAGGTGGTGCTGGGGGACTTGGAGGGTTTTAGAGTAAATCTGATCCGGTCTAGCCTACAGTGAACACTGAACTGGACTGTTTAAATGTTGAGCAAGCAATCTCACTGGCTACGCCATCAGTCTGCGCCACCTAGAATTTCATGACTGAGCTAGATTTATATTTCAAATATATCCACCATATAATGATTATAAATCTTTTATAATGTCTGAATTTTAAACCGGTTTTTCCTTCTGCACAGTACGGCTGATCTCAGCCGGAAATGTGCTTCAGGTATTCAGCTCCGTTGAGAATAAATGGAAAAGTGTATGTCAAGAAAGTTTCACCCAACAACATGCAGAGACTGTGTGCCAAAAGCTGGGGTACTCAGTGTGAGTATTGGTCCAAGATCATGGTGTCATTACACTCTGTTCATACAAAAAAAAAAAAAGTCATTAATTACTCACCCTCATGTCGTCCCAAATCCGAACGATGTTTATCTTCGAAACGCAAGCGAAGGTATTTTAAATAAAATTTGAGAGGTTTCTGTCATCCGTTGTCAGCCACTACCTTTTTGACGTTTCAAAAAGTTCATAAAGAGACTGTAAACCTATATGCTGAGCAGATTTAATGTAAGCTTTTATTCACATATAAGCATTCATCAACTGGAACATCAGATATGGTAAATGGAAGCTCAAGCATGCTTGAGGCATGAGAACCAAGGAAGTTCATTCTCGTGTGACGCAGCACGTTTGAGCTTTCTCAAGAAACAATAACATCAGTTCTCGTACGTTAAACTTTCTGTTTATATTCGCTGATCAATGGTTATATGTGAATAAAAGCCTAAATTCAATCTGTTCATCATATATAGAAATCGAGTCTCTTCAGAAAATGTGGACTAAACCACTCGATTCATATGGATTCGTTTTATGATCTCTTTATGAAGTATCAAAGTGGTTGTTGCGTGGCTGTCAATGGAGGTCAGATTTCATTTAAAATATCTTCATTTGTGTTTGGAAGATGAACGAAATCTTACGGGTTTGGAACAACACGAGGGTGAGTAAGTGATGACAATTGTTTCAATTCTTGAGTAAACTAACTCTTTTACAACAAGAGAAAACTGGAAATGCATCAATACTGAAAGTTTGCAAAACTACAATTATCAGAATAACAAGTCTTGGATTATTGACTTCAGTGCTAATAAACGTATCATAGAATATAGCTCATTTATTCTGCATTGTTCCAAATTCATTGTCTTGTATTTTGTGTTCTCAGTAACCCGTCTTTCAGCACAGTTAAAGTGGATCTTTTGTCCTCTGGTCTGAAGACGGATTTCTGTGAGGTGGGCTCATCTAACCCCCAGACCTTCCAGTCCACCGTAACCAATCGGTTAGTGTATATATACTCATGTCTATACATTTCTTCACTTGTCATTGCATTAGATAATCAAACCAAGTGTCCACTATTTTAGTCGACTAGAAGAAGCAAGAAAAAATATTTTATTAGTCTGTTAGTTGCAAAAAAAAAAAAGTCAAGAAGGTGTCTAAGTCAGGAAGTCCAAACGTTCACCTATCATTCATCGACCTCAAATATGGTTCATGTAAGGCCCTGTTTTCAGTTTAAAATACTGTTATTTTTTGTCATACAGATAAGAGTAATACATCATTCCTAATTTTCTAATTTTATTTGTTAACACTAAGGGTGTCACGAAATGAAGTCACAATCTCGACCTTCGAATTCAAAAATGAGGTCATGTATTCGATTCCATTCGAAACCCAGTCATGGTTTTACTTTAAGACCGAGGTAAAGCAAGGAAAACATAGATGTATCTGTTAAACCGTGTTTGTTTTGTTGTGAACTGGAATGTCATCTTCTGTGAATAAGACTGCAGTTACAAAAGAGAAACTACATGGCAGGTTATTTTGCTTAAGTTTCTAATTGACTGAAGATATAAGTTATTGTAACATTATTTTGTTAATAAATGTTAAAAATTTGACAATGTAGTGTGGTACATTGCAAACAAAGGTCATATTTTATATTGCATAAAAGTTTAGTCTAAAAATGTGTGCTTTAAAAAAAATAAATGTACAAATCGAGAATCGAATCGAACCGTGACCTTAGAATCGAAAATGTAATTGAATCGAGGATTTGGAGAATCGTGACACCCCCTAGTTAACACTCACAAAAACAATAAAACGTTGTGCTTTTGTAAAATAAAGAAAGCAAATAGGATTTGCTTTCTGCCATATCTGTCTCCCTGAACAACAGTGCGTCACATAAATGAACCGAAACGGTTAGTTTCGGAGTATGGGCTACTTGCCTCACAGACCTTAGAAATATATCTATGGAAAGCTTGAAATGATTTTTTTATATTTATATATACAGCAACCTCAAAAACTTGATTCATATTTAATTTTTGGATGTAAAAATTCTTACACTCTTTTCTTACATATTTTCCTCCTCTTTCTCAGTATGGTATGCAATAAAGGAGCAGTCATCACGTTAACATGCTCAGGTAACTATGAAGTCCTAATCCAACAACCAATTAGGGCTTTAGTCAAGGACCAAACAAACTGTTAATTCATTGTTACATCATATACTTTTTTTAAAAGTTTTTTTGTCGAAATTTACAAAATGTATATGAGCATGTACATCATGAATCCATCTTCCAAACCATGTTTTTGGCCTTATCCTGAATCACGGTATGCCTATAGTTAGGTTTTATATTCAGACTATTTTAAACCGAGCGAGACAACCACCGCTGCAGAGTAGCCCAGTACCTGTCACAAACAGTGGCTTTTAGTAATCGCACAACACAGGAGAATTCAAACAAACACTTCTTTGTTAATCCACAAAGGAACATACAGGAGATTGCAGAAGCAAACTAACACATAAAACAAAGACGATAATACACAGGGCTTAAATACACAGGAGAGTAATCAAGGTAAAAAAAAAAACTATTTAACTACAGGAACACCAGAGACACGTCATTTACATAAACAGAGAATTAACTCCGGCCACAGTGTTCTTCCACAAGGTTTGTCCTTTTGTTTAGTAACCACTACAGCGCCAAAAGGTACATAGTACCTTTTAAACAAGAGCAGCTCTAATGATACAACAACAAAATAACTCTGAGGTGTGTTCACGCTAAAACATGTTTTAAAGAAAGAAAACAGGAAGAGAACTGCGGTCATGCAGCTTCATTTTTGGTTGAACTATCCCTTCAATGTTTGAAATACTGCTGAAAGAAAACATATGTTTATATAATTTCCAATTTGATTTTAATTCAGAACATAATAAATATTTGCAAAATAAATACATAAATATATATAGATTTTTTTTTATTATGATGAGATGCATGTTTTGTGCCTTATTTTGATTTATGTTTTGAATGATTATTATTATTATTATTATTATTATTATTTATTGGCTGTTTTATTTTGTAGCAGACTGTGGTAAGTCCAGAAGCCAGGACCGGATTGTAGGTGGACAGGACGCTATCATTGAGAACTGGCCCTGGCAAGTCAGCTTGCAGAACAGCGGCCAGCACACCTGTGGAGGGTCACTGGTGTCTCCAAACTGGGTGGTCACTGCGGCCCACTGCTTCAACGGGTAGGTGTATGAAACACTTAGACAATTAACCCTCACATACATTTCATATTTCATATATAACATTACAAACCTACATTTTATTTTTATTTTACAAGCCTCTCATGCTCATCAATGCTGATTTATGTAATAAATTGTATGTAATTTATGTAACTGGTGAGTGGCTACAACAAAGCACACAGCGATATAGTCCAACCCAATATTTATAATTAATTACAAAATATACAGAAGAGACAGGAAACAAATGTAAACGAGACCGAACAAAGAACTGAATGAACCGAAGGCTTAAATACACAGCCCGAGTAATCAATGGAAAATATAACCGGTGCTTAAATTAGGAACTATGAAAACTAATTGTGATGTGTATGCTGCATTTTGGTTTGGTTTCATTTGGGCCTCATTTATAAAATGTTGCGTAGGAACCATCTCAAATTGATCTTACGACCATTTCTTATATGTGCATACGTGTGATTCAGAGAACGAAACACGTGCGTACGCCTCTTTTTCAGAAGTGAACTTTATAAATCGCAAATGTTCGCGAAATTGTGCACTGCTGAATGATCTCAGAATAATTAATGTCATCAACATATAAAAGAGCACCAGTCAACGTCCAAATCCTTTACTTGAGAATGGCGAGTGACAACAATTGCTTACATTTCCAAATCTCAGACTCTCTACCACAAGGAAAAGTGCGTATGTCTGCTTAGACCCGGATCTGGCGCTTTTTATAAACGTTGGCATGGATTTTGAGTACGCACACTCTGTTCAAATCTGTGCGTATATGGACGTTTTATAAAAGAAGCCCATTGTGTTTTGGTTCTGCTTTCCGTTCCTGTTTTCCTGTGTTCCCCATCATTGAATTTCATTCACTTGTCAGTCATTTGTTCATTTGTTACACCCTGTGTATTTAACCCCTTAGTTTCCTCTGATCACTGTTCAGTGTCGTCAGTATTATATGTGTTTGAGTTTGTTTATTCTTCTGTGATTTCTAAAGAGTGTTATTAAAGACTGTCGTTATATTATCTCCTTCGTCATGCGTCATTAATACAGCCATTCGTGACGCTAATAAGCACAGGGAACTCAGGCAAACCGGAACAGGGATAACAGAACCAAAACACAATGAAATAAAATGGAAATCTTCTCTCAAAAGAAGAAAAACTAAAATTAGGGACCAAAACACAAGTTTTGAGAACCTGTGTTCCACATACTCACCTTCTGCAGTATTTTAGTCACTAAAAACATGAAAAACACTTAAAGTGCCTTAATGTACTAAAAAAAGGATCGAATTCAGTATGTTATATATATATATATATATATATATAGATGATGCATACTATAGTCGAGCAGAAGATCCCAATTCTGGTTTCATCATTTTGCCTGTACATAGTATAGTCAGCACAACCAGTCACACTTTATATTCTATATCTAACTTATATTTACTTGTATAAAAAGTGTATACTGTACACAGTATAATGAAGTACATACAAATCATTTGCAAACTGTAGTTAATTTACTCTAGTCTACTTTAATGTTTTTTTTCATGTTTTGTATCCTAAACCTACCTGATGCATTTTAAAACGATCAATTACATGCATAACATTTGCATAGACACAAAACACATTGACAGCATTATGCTATTTCCACATTAAATAACAATGCTGTCAATGTCTTTTTGTCTATGCAAATGTTATGTAAATCATGGTTTTAAAATGCATCTGGTAGGTTTAGGATACAAAACATGGAAAAAGCATATGAGCTACAACAATCATTTGTAAATTATAGTGAGAATGAATAAATCAATATTTGTATACAAGCTATGAATATATTAACAATGTAACTATGAATTAACTAAGAACTAATAGTTTGCAAATGATTTGTAAGTACTTTGTTACTATATACTTATTATAAGTGTTACCGGTACGGTGTACTTATTGTGTTCATGTTGTATTGCAAAACACTTTTTGTAAGGTTAAGAAAGTAGGAAAGGTTAAGAACAGGTGTGGTGGCATGGGTAGGTTTAAGGGTGTGAAGATATAAGGGAAGGCTCAACGGTGTAATAATTATAATTATATGTAATAACAGCTGTTATCACATGCATGTATGAATGCACATTAACAGCTTCGGGTTACACTTTATTTTAAGGTGACGTAGTTACATTGTACTTGCTTAGAGAAGTAATAAGTAATGTCAGTTAACTACATGTATTTACTATAGAGTTGGGGTTAGTTACTTGTACCAATGCATATTTTACTGTTATTACTATAGTAATTGCATGTAATAATGTCTACTAATTACGTCTGTCTGTTACATGGGGGAAATATGAGTCCCAGAAGTGAACATGTTTTTATCACTTGCTTCAAAGATTTCTTTATAAAAACACCATTCATTTCTGAAAATCATTCATAGCCCTTACAAGTTCATCTGGTTTAGAAACTGTGCTGTACGTCATTCTTCATTCAACATCAGCAACTCTGAATTGTTCACATCTTACCTGAAGTATAAATTGAAGCTTTGTAAATAGAACTAATACAGGGTGTACTCTAAAAGGGCAATGCTTTTAAGATGGTCACATTGTTCCTTTGTTTTTAAGGGATGGTAAGAAGGCACTGGCCAGATGGAATGTAGTCTCTGGAATCACGTATATGACATCTTCTGGAGCTTCTTCTGTGGACAAGATCATCATCAACAGAAATTACATGTCCGCACGGAACGACTATGACATTGCCATGATAAGACTCAAGTCTCCCATCACTTTGGGAGGTAAATCAGACAAGCACACACACTCACACCAAACTCACCATGCCTAAATATGAAGAGTTAAAACCTGGAGTGTTTTAGTTACTTTCTTGTGCCCTTGACACAGTAGAATTCCATTATATATCCTGGCCACATAAATGCATTCCCATCAGCCAAATAGAAATTCAATCTATTTTTTCTGTATGACACTGAAGGTGTAGGACTAATCTATTGTGGTGGTCTTGTTGTTATCATTATTTTATTATTACTTAGTCATAGTTCCTTAAGAAAACAAAAACAATATGGTCAGATTAATAATAACAATAAATTTATAATCATTTAACCCGATCGTAGGTTTTGTCACTTGATGTGTTAAAAAAAATAATAATAATCTGGAATCTTAAATGTCCCTGAAAAACAAAAATAGTCTTTTAGTCTTTTCAAAAATGACCACATTGGAAATAAATGGGAAACAAATTTCATCTAGTGGAAATGTTTGATACTGCACCAAAATAAAATCTTACTGAAAGCTAATTTGCACACCACAACTTGCACTCAGTTTTAGGGTAAAACATGATTTGGAAAATATATATTTTGTATAAAAATTTTAAATGGTATTTTTGTGCATTTTTCAAAACAACAAACTTAAACTTCTGTAACTGTTCACTTTCACTGTAAAAAAAAAAAAAGTAAAGGGGAACAAGGCAGCTCTAGCCATTTCTGCGCATATTTTCACTTTTGTTTTCGCGTGTTTTCTCAACGAGCTCCCCCTACAGCTGTAGGCCGTATATTTCACAACACTGTAGTAAAAAAAAATCTCACTTGCGGGACCCTCCTCCCCCTTTCTACCGCTGCTCATGTGCATTTGTTATAATGGGAGCCGGCCAACTTTATCGTGTGGAGGTATGTCTACCGAGGTGGGTAATACATCATACACAGTATCATATGGCGTGTGTGTGTTTATGTTGAATTGCTGTAAAGCAGTTTGTGTTTCTCGCTCGTTCTCGCTTCTCACGAGACTTCCTATTTCCAACTTACCGGGATGTAAGTCCCCATGTTGCAAGTTTGATTTTCCGTCGGGGAATGCTGGGGGGTGCGGGGAAAGTCACCATTCTCACCAAAACAGGTTATTTAACATCCAAATGATTTCTCAACGGATTTCTTAAGTTGAAATAGTTGCCAAGTTCCCCTTTAAAAAGAGACCAAACTTCAGTCTGTGCTCTAAAGCGTTCAAGATTCATGATAGTTTTAAGTTGTAAATTATTCATAAAATAAAATAATTTAGTTTAGATAAAACAGAATTTTTATAGTCATCTTATTAGCATTGCCCATAATTCTAATATCAGAGCATCCCTTCTTCATCATGCTCCGTCAATCCTTCAAGGTCAGTGTTTTGTGTTGTCGTTCGACCATGAAGATTGGTACTAATGTCATTATTTTCATCCCATTCAGAAACCCGTAGGGCGGTATGCCTGCCACCTCAAAATCTTGGCCTTCAAGGAGGAGACAATCTGGTTGTGACCGGCTGGGGCCATACGACGGAAAAAGGTTCCTGCCTTTTTCTTTTCTTCCTCCATTTTTTTTTTTTTTTTTTTCCTCCCTGACAGATTAAAATTGACTTGCCATCATCAAAGGCCTCTCTCAGTATATAACATATACTTTTTCCAGCAGGGAATTTGTCTCCAAAGTTACAAAAGGCACAGATCCCTCTGATAGACAGCGCCCAGTGCCAAAATCCCACGGTGTACGGCAATTCTGTCACTTCTAGGATGATCTGTGCAGGTTATCTGAAGGGAGGAGTAGATTCGTGCCAGGTATGTTTTCTGCTTTTCTGTGTACAGTTAGTTCATACGAGTGTGATGATAATGTTATTAGAATAACCATTGTTTTTTTTCTCTCTCTAAGGGTGATAGCGGTGGTCCTTTGGTGTTTTCATCTGATCGCTGGATGTTGGTTGGTGTGGTGAGCTGGGGTGTGGGTTGTGCCAGAGAAAATCGTCCTGGTGTCTACACCAGTATGGACCAGATGCTTGACTGGGTCCATTCAGTTATGCAGGTATGAGCATATTGTTCAGGAATTACTGTGTTTGTGTACACCCAGTAATATTGGAGTACTCATGGTTGCTTGTCATCTTCAGGAGTTTCCGTGAGTCTGGGATGGAGCAGACACCAGCAAACCCATAGTACGAATTCACGAAGTCCTCAATGCACAAAAAGGAGATATGGTGCTAAAGACATATTGATTTACACAAATGTGTGGAGGAATTGCTGTGGGAGTTGTTGGTCAGCATACTCAGGGACTTAAAGGTGCCACGAGAAAGAGTTTGCACACTGAAATATATATTGTATGTATAATGAGGAGACAAGTGAATGTCATCTTTTGTGGAACTACCACTTTTTTTTTTTTTTTGGGACGCACCAATGCAATCTTAAGGAACAGTTCAGTCAAAAATTATAATTCAGTCATCATTTACTCACCCTCATGTCATTCCAAACCTGTAGTACTTACTTCTGTGGAGTGCAAAAGGAGACATTTTGAAGAATGTTCACGCTTCTCCTATGAACAATGCACAAACTCTTAGAAATATAGGAAAGGGATTTTTCACAGCAATTCCATATAATTATTATTTTGGGTTCCCCAAAGAACCTTTCACTGAACAGTTCTTAGATTAACCTTTTTTTTTCTTTCTTTGTGTGAACACTTTAGAATGAAAAAAGGTTATTTCCAGTGCACATAGTTTAAAGTTTATATGGCTGTTAAAGGTTCCCCATGGAAATATAGATGCCAATAAAGAAGCTTTAATTTTAAGATTGCAGGGTCAATCAAGATGCAAAACTACAATTAAAACTCTTTTCGGTCACTTTCATTGTATGGAGAAGAGCAATTTGGACGTTCTGATATATATATTTTCTTCCATTTGTGTTCTGCTGAAGAAGGAACATCATAAAATGCCAAATGAGGTCCAGCTCCTCCTCTCTGGGCGTCATGGGTGGGTCTTGACCTCTGGATCTAACAGGTGGAGGGATATGGTTAGATCTTCTAGCTCCACCCATTACTCCCAGATTACATCTGGGAGTTAGAAATCATGCCTCACCCATTGGCTCTGTAGTGAACAGTCTGTCATCATGAGGGTGACGCTTTATTTTTATATGAGCCGTCTCTTTAATTCAAAGTGACCTAAAATGCACTTTGAGACCGCAGCCACGAGGGTTCTGTTTTTTTTCTGTTTTTTCTCATCTTCGGATGTCTGTACTTTTACTTTTGTGAGGTCTGAGGACTTTTATACTTGGTGCCATGTTATAATCTTGAATTAATGCCAGTGCTCATTTACTCAGCCAAAATACTATGGGTGCCTGTTAAACGTTTAACAAATCTTAATGGACAAGTTATAGCATCAGTTATAGAGGTCAACTATTTTTGTACAGATAAGAATTAAGTGGTCGTCACATATTTCACATATTTGTGGGGTATGCGATTCTTGAGTTGTAAGGCTCATTTGATTTTTGATATGTGTTAAGAAAAATGTGTTCATTTAAACTGCACGCAAAGCTAAAATGATCTCATTCAAATGTTTTCATGTACTGTTAACTTATGGATGTAAATTTAGGGTGGACTCATGTAATTAGGACTTTGAGAGTCATCTTAGTGTCAAAAGTAGCGTTTTACCTGAATTCACCCTACTGGTGAAAGTAAAGGATATTTCTTTGTAAATATTGTACAGTTTTGTGTTTGTAATGTCGAATTTAGAATAATAAAGTGGAGTGTGGTCAACAGCTTTGAAGAATTTGATGTTTCCTCATTCAAAGAGATAGAGCTATACTTGCATGACTGAAATATTTGCCCGAGAGGCGTTTCAAAGATGGCCGCCGAGTGAAATGACTTGCCTTAAAGGAACTTTGGTTTCGTCAGTGACCCAACAAGACAAATGTGATTTTCCAAGCAAAAAAACACACACAAAAAAAACAGCAAACACAATATTTTTTTGCAAACCTTTATTTCGCATAGTGATATATTTATTAGTTTATTCTTTACAATCCAGAGAAATCTACTGCGGTGCATAGTTATGACATGTTTTTACAAAGGGAAATTTAAAGACTGTACGTACATATATTTCTTTAAAATGTTATCTTTTTTTCTGAGTACATGACATGTGTCTATAAGCATTTAAAGTGCTCAGCCAGAGCCGGTTTTCACAAAACTATTATTCAATGCTATTCATTCAGATCTTTTTACCTTTTATTTAGCCAGTTCCTTTACAACCATACAGAAGAGAAGTAAAATGAAAGGAACGTTCTCCTGGGTGTGCTGATGGGTGGAACTGCAGGACGTGTGTTTAAGTAGCTTTGAAAGTTGAATCCTTTAGGCTGTTTTCTTGGTTTACATATAGGAATAAAATCTCTTAAATTTGTCAAGTCTATTTAGTGCACAAAGAGTACTTATGCACATCTGTAAAATATAAACTTTAAAACTCTACGTATGTTCTTATACAATGGCTAGGTTTGGATTAGCATGCTAGCATTCTACTAGTACTATTCTTTACAGTATGCAATATGCAGTTTTCAAAATGCATGCAGTTCCTACTATATTTGCTTACGTGTTCAGTATGCACGTGTCATTATTGTTAAAACTTCTAAATATTTTTTGGTAATTGACAAAAAATTCAATAAAAATAAAATAATAATATTACACGAAGACCTATAGCTTAAAAAACTGTAATGTTGACTTGGCAAAATGAAGTAGTAAGTAAAATCAAAATGGAAATGTAAAATATTAAAATAAAATTTAACTTAACATATTAATAAATGTAGTAATAGTATATAAATAACACTAGAATTGGTATCCCACAATGCAATGCACCCAATATGACTAGTGGGATTGATTTTTAACATCTTTTCTGGATTTATTTCTATAATTTTTTACACAAAGTTATTTAAAAATTGAAAATGCATGTTTTATTTCCAACTGGATGGCATTTAGTGAATTAAATTTAAGACTTAAGTCATGTGAAAACAGTGAAGCATAATGCATACTGTTTTGCATACTATTTTAAAAAAGTGTACAGTATTCAATGTATACTGTGCAGTATGCAGTAAGCAGTAAACTTCTTAGCAGTGTTGGGGAAAGTTACTTTTAAAGGTAATGCATTACAATATTGTGTTACTTCCTAGAAAAGTAACTAATTGCATTGCTAAGTTACTTTTCATAGAAATTTTATGTTACGTTAACTTGCACAAAAAAAGTTTAAATATTCCTTAAAATGTATTAAAATACAAACTCTGATTCTGAATATTACACAAACCTGCAACAATTAAATAATGGCAGAACTACAATCATGTTCACACACCTCAGCACCTACTCACGATTTCTCAACATGGAGAAAGAGGGGTGTCAGTCAATAAATCGGAAAACAAAGTAACTTGTGTTAGTTATTTGAAAAAGTAACAAAATAATGTTGTTTTTAAAATTTAAAAGTAATGTGTTACTTTACTAGTTACTTAAAAGTAATCTGATTACATTACTTGTAATGCTTTACCCCCAACACTGCTAATTTGCCATTCCAAACATAGCCAGTGAGACTGGAATCATTGATTTCATTTAAAAATGTTGGAAGTCTTAAAATCCACTAGAGGGAGACAGAGTGTCTTGGAATGTGTTGGAGCACATAGCAGTCCTCACACTCTCTTGGCTTGGCAGTGAGAGCGAGTCACCCAGGCAGTGAAATCCACTTTTTGTTTCTCTTGGAAATCCATTATTTTGTAAGTCGACTTTACAAAATGGCAATCTGCTCCCGAATAGGATCAGATAGAAGAGAGCCAAACTCTCAAATTAATATAAGTAGAAGAATTTTAAAAGAGTGCAAGTGGTTTTGGACAACCCACGTATGTAGAACAAATTCTCCCTGCAAAATACAGAGGAACAACTGCGCACATAAAGCACATTTTATATTCCAAATCCCATATTTTCTTTCTACCAAGATCAAGCAGCCTGCCTGAAAATGCAGCTGTAGATATTTACCTTAAAGTAGTAGCTGTATGTGACATGCATTTTGAGTAAGTAAAATGTATACACTTTTGATAGGACATAATATTTTGACCTATTTGGATGAGTATGCTCTTTTTCTGATATAAATCAGACATTTCCCTTTAGTTTTCCCTGCCATGGCCCTTCAGAGCAAGAGAGAAACGCAACCTGCATGACGTGTGCAGATTCATGGCTCATGGATGGAGTGCTGCATTGCAACACTGCAGCTATGCAGCCTGCTCAGACATTACTAACCGAACACAGATTTGGCTGAGCTGAGCCAACCATTTCAGCAGACATAAGCAAACAGACCAAGAGACTGCATGTCTGTGTCTGTCTACACAGCAACGCACTATACCAGTGGTTCTCAACTGTCTGCCAACCAAATCAAATGGAGCCAAATGAATCACATGTCTGGTTTTACTGAACAACAGCAGGGAAAACAGTAGCATCACTCGATATATAAATACAAAACAGCTACAAAATAGCCAAATAATCACGTTAGAATAAAGTTTGGAAGAAAAGAAAAATAAGTCTGTGGTATTCTGACATCTTTTACCTGCCACTTGCTAGAAGGTAGTCAAGATTTCTACACAGGTTGTGACCTCCAAAACCATGAACAAAACTACGTTAAATACGACATTTAGATCTTTGCGCAGTTCGTGGAAATATGAACAACTTTCAGTATTTGATTCTGAAGGCATTATTGTTTACTTTTGTACAATAAGCATTATTTCTTACGCCGTTTGACATCCAGTGAAATGCAAAACCAGTTGAGAACCACCTTACTATACTAATCAATAAATATCTGATTTTAATTAATGCAAAATCATTATGAAGAAAAATATATATACAAAGTCACAAAAAATTAGCAGAACAGGAATTGGGTTAACATGATGGCTTGAAATAGCTAAATGATAAAAAAGAAGCTCTACTAAAAGTACAAGATGCTCATTTGCATACAACCGTCCATTCTTGAGAGCCTATACAGCCATGTTTTTTTTTTTTTTTTAATTTTCCTTTCTTTTTTACAGTATTGCTGATCTACGTAATCTCCTTGTTTATGCGATCGTTTAATCCTTAACTACACTGGCTGACAATGACAAAAGGCAACAAGCTGTAAGAAGCATACCATATTAAAAAAAATCTATCAAAGAGGCCATGTGAACAGCTCGACAACAGTTAGGACACTCAACGCTCATCACATGACTGTACAGTGCATCTGACAGACAGAGCGGCACCAAACCCTTTCTCCAAATCATGGCTTATTTTGACACATTTACAGACACAATTTAAAGGGATTAAATGAAAACTTAATAAATACTTGGATTTCATACCGCTCTGTCAAAAGCATTCCAAACAGTTGAGATTGCCGAAGCCCCCTGATTTCTTGAAGAGAGTCAAGTGATTTGGAAGACTGCTAATATGTGCACATATAAGAGAAACAGCCATTCAGAGACAAATTATTCCTGACCCCCTATTTGTAATATCATCACAGCAGCTATTCAACTACATATTCAAATATCCTGCGATAAATTCTACATCGCTCTTCACTCTACATAATGCGCATTCAAAACACATATATCTTTATGAATAAAGTGCCCAGAAACAACCCCTCTGAATTTGCCATAACTACAACCACTGCGTACATTCATCTTTGGGTTATGGCGGAAGACTAGAAAGGGTTTCATTGCATTTTTGCTGAACAATCGCAAAGTGACATTCATCACATGTTATGAATTTGTCGAAATATTTATACTTAAACCAGATATGGATATGAGCGAGAATTGTGCATTTATGGGGTTTCCAATACAAAAGGAAAGAGGAAGACAAACAAAACTAGATGGAGGCAACAGCTAAATCATCCACCGTTCCACTGGCAGTTCTGTTTTGGCACTTGAATCTTAAATAACTCCTGAAACATTTGGAAAGTTGGCTTGTTTTGATAAACATAATTCGCTTCATCATCTTACAGAACAAAAAGTATTTTCTGCAATTTTTGTGTTTTCGTAAGTTAGTATGAAGCTAATCTGATCTATGAGAAGATTTGAGAGGTTCACGCTAATGCTAGTCACATGTAAGTAGCCATTGAGAGAGGCATGTGAGGTATTACAATACATTATATTTTGTCACAAAAGTTTTTCACTGATTTATGTATAGTATGATGATATGAAAACAGTATTCTTAGCATAGCATCTGTGAGGACTGGTGCAGGTTAGCGCACAGAGGTTGCTAGCTTGCTCGTTCAGATGTCAAAAGTCAACATTAGCAGTTAGCAACAATGGCGGTATGGTGTCCTGTGGAGTCTGGATGGTATGATGTTATGAACTAGCGAGGGGGATGTATACTAGCACAGATTGAGAATCAGTCATGTTTAGATCGGAAAGACAGGAGAACACGATTCGGAGAAATGGATACATAGTACACTAGATGTACTGTATAAAACATTCACATGCATTAGGAAAAGTTATTGGTTATTTTTGTTGAAAGCAGCATCAGAAGATCATTCATTTACAGGGAGTTGGTTTCTGGGGATTGTCTTTATATTGGTGTTTATTTTCTAGTTTTTTTTTTTGTTGTTTTTTTTTATTTTGTTTTTTAATGTGAGCATTTATATACTTTATTTATATAGCATTTGAAGGCTCCCAGGAAGCATGTGGAGCTTGAAGCGTTTACAGGCACCTGTGTTTTATCTAAAGCAGAAAACATGAAAAAGAAATGAATAGAATAAACTGTGCTTGGCTGGATCCTGGACATACACCCCTTATCTGCATCTCTGGTAAGTCTTTTTTCCCCCTTTTGACCCTTTAAAAAACACTCTACGCAACCTCATTTTCACACACGAAATGTGTCAGAACACGGCAAGTTAGTGTTGTATTATCAGCATTGCCACAAGGGGTGCTATTGCGTAGAGTGTGTTTCTGGCCTACAAGTGCACTCACATCCTGCTCTTTATGACTCATTATCACTTGTGAAATTGGTCGGAGAGGTTAATAATCGGAATCGGTTAGCTGCTTGAATTGGTGGTAAACGTATTCCAATGTCAAGAGGCACCCATGGTTTTATCCGTAAATTGTTTTATATTTTTCCATAAAGGCGTTTGTGTGTTTGTTTTGTTACTGATTAGTCAGCTTGTGAGTGATTCCACCACAGGATCGTTTGGAATGCAGTGTGAAGAAGATGTATAAAGTAGCACGGAAAAAGTTTATATGAAACACTTCGTTGTGTGGTTCTTGTGCTGTCGAGCATTGAAAAGGATATGGCAGTTTGTGAAGAAGGCAGTGTGAGTGTGCTGTGTCTCACAGACAAGAGCAGAATGCAAGCACACCAAAGCGTCACCCATGCTTTCTGTTAGCGGTACAATAATGCTTCTCTGTCCAGCAAAGGGTATGTGATCCAGCCTGCAGCACTTCATATTTTTCCTCAAGCACAGTCTAAAATATATAAGATGACATATTTAAGTTGGCTTGAGAAAGCCAACTTACTGAAATCCTATTTAAACTTATTATTATTCTTCTTCTTCTTATTTTTCTTACCCAAAAAATTCTGACTCTAACTCGTCCTAGAGCTTTAACTCTACAAACTCCAAACTCGGGTCAGACCTTCAGACTGTTCTGACTCGGCGTGCTATATCTTTTCAAACTGATTTGACTTTCAGATTTCTTAAAAATTAATATGAAAAATCATAAAAATCCCATTGACTTTCATTGCAACAGTTCAAATTGAGCCAAGACTACGGTGGCCCAGCAGTGGACACCAAATAAACTCAAATCTAAACTCCCTGAAGCCCTAGACTCAATTAAACTACCATTCTATATGTACTAATAAACTTATTATCTATCTATCTATCTATCTATCTATCTATCTATCTATCTATCTATCTATCTATCTATCCATCTATCTCTTTCAACTATCTATCTCTCTTTCTATCTATACATCTCTTTCTTTCTTTCTTTCTAACTAATCTATTTTTTCTTTCATTCTAACTAATCTATCTTTTTTCTTTCTAACTAATCTATCTTTCTTTCTAACTGATCTATCTTTTTTCTTTCTAACTACTCTATCTTTCTTTCATTCTAACTAATCTATCTTTCTTTCTAACTAATCTATCTTTCTTTCTTTCTAACTACTCTATCTTTCTTTCATTCTAACTAATCTATCTTTCTTTCTAACTAATCTATCTTTCTTTCTAACTAATCTATCTTTCTTTCTAACTAATCTATCTTTCTTTCTAACTAATCTTTCTTTCTTTCTAACTACTCTATCTTTCTTTCATTCTAACTAATCTATCTTTCTTTCTAACTAATCTATCTTTCTTTCTAACTAATCTATATATCTTTCTTTCTAACTTATCTATCTTTCTTTCTAACTAATCTATCTTTCTTTCTTTCTAACTACTCTATCTTTCTTTCATTCTAACTAATCTATCTTTCTTTCTAACTAATCTAACTTTCTTTCTAACTAACTAATCTATCTTTCTTTCTTTCTAACAAATCTATTTATCTTTCTTTCTAACTAATCTATCTATCTATCTATCTTTCTTTCTAATCTATCTTTCTTTCTTTCTAACTAATCGAACTTTCTTTCTAACTAATCTATCTTTCTTTCTTTCTAACTACTCTATCTTTCTTTCATTCTAACTAATCTATCTTTCTTTCTAACTAATCTATCTATCTTTCTTTCTAACTAATCTATCTTTCTTTCTTTCTTTCTTGCTAATCTTTTTTCTTTCTTTCTTTCTTACTAATCTATCTTTCTTTCTTTCTTACTAATCTTTTTTTCTTTCTTTCTTTCTTACTAATCTATCTTTCTTTCTTTCTTACTAATCTATCTTTCTTTCATTCTTACTAATCTTTTTTTCTTTCTTTCTTTCTTACTAATCTATCTTTCTTTCTTTCTTACTAATCTATCTTTCTTTCATTCTTACTAATCTTTTTTTCTTTCTTTCTGTCTTACTAATCTATCTTTCTTTATTTCTTACTAATCTTTTTTTCTATCTTTCTTTCTTACTAATCTATCTTTCTTTCTTACTAATCTTTTTTTCTTTCTTTCTTTCTAACTAATCTATCTTTCTTTCTTTCTTACTAATCTTTTTTTCTTTCTTTCTTTCTTTCTTTCTTACTAATCTTTTTTTTCTTTCTTTCTAACTAATCTATCTTTCTTTCTTTCTTTCTTTCTTGCTAATCTTTTTTCTTTCTTTCTTTCTTACTAATCTATCTTTCTTTCTTTCTTACTAATCTTTTTTTCTTTCTTTCTTACTAATCTTTTTTCTTTCTTTCTTTCTAACTAATCTATCTTTCTTTCTTACTAATCTTTTTTTCTTTCTTTCTTTCTTTCTTACTAATCTTTTTTTTCTTTCTTTCTAACTAATCTATCTTTCTTTCTTTCTTTCTTTCTTGCTAATCTTTTTTCTTTCTTTCTTTCTTACTAATCTATCTTTCTTTCTTTCTTACTAATCTTTTTTCTTTCTTTCTAACTAATCTATCTTTCTTTCTTACTAATCTTTTTTTCTTTCTTTCTTACTAATCTTTTTTTTCTTTCTTTCTAACTAATCTATCTTTCTTTCTTTCTTTCTTGCTAATCTTTCTTTCTTTCTTTCTTTCTTACTAATCTATCTTTCTTTCTTTCTTACTAATCTTTTTTTCTTTCTTTCTTACTAATCTTTTTTCTTTCTTTCTTTCTAACTAATCTATCTTTCTTTCTAACTAATCTATCTTTCTTTCTAACTAATCTATCTTTCTTTCTAACTAATCTTTCTTTCTTTCTAACTACTCTATCTTTCTTTCATTCTAACTAATCTATCTTTCTTTCTAACTAATCTATCTTTCTTTCTAACTAATCTATATATCTTTCTTTCTAACTTATCTATCTTTCTTTCTAACTAATCTATCTTTCTTTCTTTCTAACTACTCTATCTTTCTTTCATTCTAACTAATCTATCTTTCTTTCTAACTAATCTAACTTTCTTTCTAACTAACTAATCTATCTTTCTTTCTTTCTTTCTAACAAATCTATTTATCTTTCTTTCTAACTAATCTATCTATCTATCTATCTTTCTTTCTAATCTATCTTTCTTTCTTTCTAACTAATCGAACTTTCTTTCTAACTAATCTATCTTTCTTTCTTTCTAACTACTCTATCTTTCTTTCATTCTAACTAATCTATCTTTCTTTCTAACTAATCTATCTATCTTTCTTTCTAACTAATCTATCTTTCTTTCTTTCTTTCTTGCTAATCTTTTTTCTTTCTTTCTTTCTTACTAATCTATCTTTCTTTCTTTCTTACTAATCTTTTTTTCTTTCTTTCTTTCTTACTAATCTATCTTTCTTTCTTTCTTACTAATCTATCTTTCTTTCATTCTTACTAATCTTTTTTTCTTTCTTTCTTTCTTACTAATCTATCTTTCTTTCTTTCTTACTAATCTATCTTTCTTTCATTCTTACTAATCTTTTTTTCTTTCTTTCTGTCTTACTAATCTATCTTTCTTTCTTTCTTACTAATCTTTTTTTCTATCTTTCTTTCTTACTAATCTATCTTTCTTTCTTTCTTACTAATCTTTTTTTCTTTCTTTCTTTCTTACTAATCTATCTTTCTTTCTTTCTTACTAATCTTTTTTTCTTTCTTTCTTACTAATCTTTTTTCTTTCTTTCTTTCTAACTAATCTATCTTTCTTTCTTACTAATCTTTTTTTCTTTCTTTCTTTCTTTCTTACTAATCTTTTTATTCTTTCTTTCTAACTAATCTATCTTTCTTTCTTTCTTTCATTCTTGCTAATCTTTTTTTCTTTCTTTCTTTCTTACTAATCTATCTTTCTTTCTTTCTTACTAATCTTTTTTTCTTTCTTTCTTACTAATCTTTTTTCTTTCTTTCTTTCTAACTAATCTATCTTTCTTTCTTACTAATCTTTTTTTCTTTCTTTCTTTCTTTCTTTCTTACTAATCTTTTTTTTCTTTCTTTCTAACTAATCTATCTTTCTTTCTTTCTTGCTAATCTTTTTTCTTTCTTTCTTTCTTACTAATCTATCTTTCTTTCTTTCTTACTAATCTTTTTTCTTTCTTTCTAACTAATCTATCTTTCTTTCTTACTAATCTTTTTTTCTTTCTTTCTTTCTTTCTTACTAATCTTTTTTTCTTTCTTTCTAACTAATCTATCTTTCTTTCTTTCTTTCTTGCTAATCTTTTTTTCTTTCTTTCTTTCTTACTAATCTATCTTTCTTTCTTTCTTACTAATCTTTTTTTCTTTCTTTCTTACTAATCTTTTTTCTTTCTTTCTTTCTAACTAATCTATCTTTCTTTCTTACTAATCTTTTTTTCTTTCTTTCTTACTAATCTTTTTTCTTTCTTTCTAACTAATCTATCTTTCTTTCTTTCTTACTAATCTTTTTCTTTCTTTCTTTCTTACTAATCTTTCTTTCTTTCTTACTAATCTATCTTTCTTTCTTTCTAACTAATCTATCTTTCTTTCTTTCTTACTAATCTATCTTTCTTTCTTACTAATCTTTTTTCTCTCTTTCTAACTAATCTATCTATCTTTCTTACTAATCAATCTTTCTCTTACTAATGTATCTTTTTTTCTTTCTTACTAATCTATCTTTCTTTCCTTCTTTCTTTCTAACTAATCTATCTTTCTTTCTTACTAATCTTTTTTTATTTTTTTATTTCTAACTAATCTATCTTTCTTTCTCTTTCTTACTAATCTATCTTTCTTTCTTTCTTACTATTTTTTTTTCTTTCTTTCTTTCTTACTAATCTATCTTTCTTTCTTTCTTACTAATCTATCTTTCTTTCTTTCTAACTAATCTATCTTTCTTTCTTACTAATCTTTTTTTATTTTTTTATTTCTAACTAATCTATCTTTCTTTCTTTCTTTCTTTCTTTCTTTCTAACTAATCTATCTTTCTTTCTTTCTTACTAATCTTTTTTTCTTTCTTTCTTTCTAACTAATCTATCTTTCTTTCTTTCTTACTGAACTATAAACTAATTAAACTTTAAACTAATTTAAACTTTAAACTTCTTCAAACTTATTGGTCCAAACTTTCACAAGCCAACTTAAAGTTTGTCTCGACGAACTTTTTCTAGTTATATATAGCATTTTTCTCATGAGATAAAGAGAATAAAACTGTCCATTGTAATGACTTTCTTTCAATCTGTTATAGTTATGCATGTACATATGCTCACATATGCACACACACATGCTGTTTTCATGCCTTTGGTGTTGGTTTGCTGTCTGCTTTGGTTCCCGGGAGGCCATTTTCTGTATTGTCATTCCCTGAAGAGCTCACAAGGCACTCTTTACTATAGGAAAGAGGAAAAAAGACATAAACATGGTAGGACATTGTAACTTTGCCTTGGCATAAAAATGTCTATTTATCTGATACTTAAGGTCACATTTACTGGTGTTTTTCAATAGTCACGCATTTCAGGAATATATGAGATTGGGAATTCTGCGAAAGGACAAACGATGTACATGCACATTTCACAACTGATTCAAGCTGATCACATGGATTCATAAAGCTGACCAACCTGAAAGTTCAGTTCTGTGTGAGCTGTGCTTCATGATCACCGCTACAGACAATGGGCCTTCAATTACCCATGACATTTTTGGTAATGTGACCGCACCCTATCCCTTATGACATAATTTCATGTTTTTATGTTTTATAATTTTAAACTACTTTTTAAAAAGAATTTTACTCTTTTAATGAGAATGAGTCCTTATGAATTATTCGGGATTGTAATGAATTTTATTTCAGAGGATATAGAGAAATGTTGTCCTGTGAGGGATGACCCCTATCACCGTTGCCCAGAATGGCTTGTTATTGACATTTACTCAAAATGACAGAATGATATTTATTGACATTTGCTCTGGTCTCACAGGGAGTTTTAGAACAGTCACCATGTCAAAGTCACCAGAAGTGCACTAGACCCTAGAGAGTCGCTTCTGTTAGTGTGCAGCACACATGCCACCATTAACAGAGAACAGAGGGGAAGATGACTCAGCATATTTTTTCGTGATGTTGCAAACCACTGCCCATTGTAGATCTATCTATCTATCTATCTATTACTGTATTAGAAACTTACATTGTTTGAAAATATTGATCTATAAAGAAAGCAGATTTTAATTCTGAGTATGTGTGCTGTTTTTTTTTTTTTTTTTTGGCTAGCCCACTGGTACTTAACTCTTTCCCCGCCATTGATTAAATTTTCCGGCAATCCATGTTTTCACTGTTATATTGTAGGGGGCTCTATTACACATGTTCTGAAAGTACGGAATCTCCAGATCAAAAAACAGATGAAGAAGAAGCGGAAGACGTGCATGCAATCTAATTGGATCACCAGATATTAAACGGCATAAATCAAAACTACCAGTACCAACAGTTACAGAATAAAATGTTGAACCTAGGAAGAGGTACAGGACTATGGGCAAACTATGGGGTGTTGATGAAAGTGATACTCCTATGTTTTGATCATCATTCTGAATCCCATCCGGGCGTAGTCTGCGATTTTCTCAGCTTTTTGTTCAAAACGTTGCTTTTTTTTTAAATGAAACTTACCCACATTCAAGTGTTAATAAAAACTAATGCATGACGCTAGAATTAAATCATGGATTCTTATTCAGAGGCGTATATATTTTAGAGCTTATTATATTTTCTTTCTTTTGATAAATTGCATGTTCAGATAACATACAACCACACTTTCTGGGGGCCATGAAAAATTTGTGAAAACGATTAAAAAAAACTGCTGGAGGTGGCTGGGAACTTAAAAAAAAAATGCTGGCGGTGAAAGAGTTAAAAGTATGTTTAAGTATAAAAACGAATACCTAAATAGGAACATAGTAGTATTAAAGTGAAAAAATAACATAAATACAAATAGTAAACAATAAGTATGATGTTAAGTTCCCTTAAGAAGACTAATTGCAGAATAGAGCTACTAATACTAGTTTACTGAGAGAGTATACTTCAAAGTGTACTTTCATAAACTAAAACATGTGCTACAAGTATTTAACTAGTAAACTGTCAGTATAGAAGTTTGCCTGTATAGTTGCAGTACAAAGAAAAAATATATTTGTAAAATAGTTGTGTACTCAAAGTTTACACTTAAAATATACTAAGTATACTTTTACACTAAAGAGTTTGTCAATTTAGTCCTGAATAGTACTGAAATAGTACACTTACAAGTATACTACTTGTACATTGAAATGATTATACTTACTACTTAAAGTACTACAACTACAAAAATATACTTGAACTTTACTTGAGTGTAATAAAATTAACTTGAAGTACACATAGTTTTTTGTAAGGGATGTATCTTAACACACAACCAAGGGCAGGCTAACATTAATTTATTAGGTTATAATCTAGTCATAAAAAGTAAGAGAACATTCGTTACTATAGAGGTTTTGACTCAGGATAAAACTGACTTACTTCTTCTCCTGGACGTGGCTTAGAACGGCGAGGACTACAGCTTTCACCACCATTATGAGAATGATCAGGCCTATGACCCCTCCGAGCACGGACACAATGATTGTGGTCAATGTGTTGTCCACCTCTTTCACTGCAAAGACAAACATGTGTCGAGATGCACACATCGTGAAAATAAACATGAACAATAAAAACATTAAGCACTTTATTTATCCATAAATAGTGCTGAGGTCCAACTAATGCGCGAGAACTGAGTAACAAGTAACAAGAAGTAGTAGAAGAAGAACGTCCTCTTCTCAGTTCTCGTGCATGCGTCGTGGAAATCTCTTGAACTCACGTCTCAGGCCCACAAGGAAGAAAAGGAATAGTCGAATAAAGTCGTTATTTTTGTTTGTTTTTTCGCACAAAAAGTATTCTCGTCGCTTGATAAACTTATAGTTGAGCCACTGTACTCACATGGAATATTTAAACATTTTCTTCAATGACTTTCTGGGCCGTCAAGTTCCAATCCCTTAGGAAGCCTATGGAGGAGTGATCCAGCTCTCAAATTTAATCAAAAATATCTTCATTTGTGTTCCGAAGATGAACGAAGGTCTTACGGGGTTGTTACAGCATGGGGGTGAGTAATTAATGACTTAATTTTCATTTTTGGGTGAACTATCCCTTTAACATAAACATGACATCCGTAGTGGTTCCTAGATCAATGTACATACTGTTCCCATTGTCTCACTGATGTTCAACGGATAAGGGAGTAACTGGTAGGGCTATACTGGATATATCAGTAATAAGCAAAATCTTAAGCTATGCCATTATTTATAAAGATTACTTTATTGTATTTGAAGCACACAATAATGATGCCAATAGCACACTTCAAGTTTACTCTTGCAGTGTACTGTAATTGAATTGCAATTGTAATGTCACAAAAATACATTGAAGTTTATGCTGACTGAATCCTGCATTTCAAAATGTAAGTTGAACTTCAGCACTACTCTTGGACAACTAAAATGCATTTAGTATAAAATGAGTTGTTCCAATTTAACAGACTTTAAGTGTACCAATTTAATAAATTGTGGTCATGTACTATTTTTTTTTCACTAGGGTAAGACACTTTGCAAAACTGAGAATGGAAACTTACATTCGTCCACCACATAAAGAGTGAAAATGGCACTATGGTTGCGTTCCTTCTCCTTAGGGTTGCGGGCGAAGCAGATGTACTCTCCCTGGTCCTCGAAGGTGACGTTATGCAGTAAGATGGAGATGTTATTTTTCTTGCTGGAGCCGACAAACTCCACCCGCTCATGATAGATTTTTACGTTAGGTTCTACTCCTTCTGCTGGGATAGTGGCCTCACAAAGCTGAGGGAATAGATCACGGGAAATAGATACATGTCACCGCATTAGAAACAAAACATCAAACTAAGAGCCATGTATTTATTTTTGCTTGAATGCACTTTCGACGAGATATAAGAGCGATACAGGATCACTGGACTAAAAATAACATTACTTGCTAAAGGATTTATTTATTTTCGACAATGTGAATGTCTCAGTTGAGCATTATTTATTTGTATTCTGTACATTTCACTGTGAATTCTTTGGTAAATCAGTCGCAATTTCGGTGCATGCTTTGCAAAAAGACTTTTACGATATGGACTCGACAGTAATGCCACAACATGTAAGTAACCATGTTCATTCTAATACCTAATCTGTGACCAGTGATTGCTAATAAGTAATGATTCATGTTCAGTCAGATGTGCTTTGTCTCAAAATCGTTTATTGCTGTTTGTGTAAGTGAACTAACTGCCAAAACTATATGTACAGGCTAATTTGCATGATTGTATGCTCTTAACAAAACTTTTAAACTAACTTTCAAAACCTACCATAATACAAAACAGTACAAGACAGTGATTTGCAATATTTCTACACTAAAACCATATTGAAATGAATTCTAAAAAGTCTAAAAAAAAAATGAAATACAGAAACACTGCAAAATTAGACGTGGATGAACACACGTGTTTAGTCTTTCAATGTCATAACCTTCTATACACAAGAGAATAAAAATTAGGAATAAATTTGTAATGCAATGTAAACATGGACTATGTAACATACACTGCAGTGAATTCTAAAGAGTCAAGAGCTGTAATTTTTGTTTTGTGAATAGATATTATGAAATGAATAATGTGTAATGGTAGATGTTGTTAGTGTTGTTTTATGTGTGACAAACTTATTGAGTTAATTTGATATCACATTTCTTATGTGAAATGAACTGCTGTGCCAAGATGAAAGTTCAATAAGAGAACTTTGTGAAGTATTATTGTGAAATGGGTAAACTGTAAAAAAATTTCTTCTGTTAGCATGAGCTGCATGAAATCAGTGTGATTGAGAGACGGCTGAATGTCTCACCTTAACCATTGTCCCGTTGTCCTTATACTGCCAGTTGAAGTACAGGTTTTTAATGCCGATGCAGCTGGCGTAAGTGCAGGGTAAGAGCACTGAACTTCCATTCATCACTTCTATGAAATTGACCTTCCCTGTATTCACCTCCAAAGCCTGAGCGTACCACACTCCTGAGAGACACGGATGAGAGATGAACATCGATTATCAAGACTTGTCATTCTAACACAAACAATTGCCAGTGATTGCGAGATATACAAGTATGGTTCCCTACAAAGATGGCAGTGGTTGCACTTTATTTTACAGTATGTGCACTTAAGTGTACTTACATTGTACTTACCTAAGAAAGTACTGGTTAATATAAGGTAACTACATGGGTTATGGTTAGGTTTAGGGGTAGGTTCAGGGTTAGTAGTACCTAGTTATTACCCAGTTATTGCAACTACTATAATAAGTACATAGTATGTACGTGGGGAACAATTTCTGAAATTATTTGGTCCCCATGAGGAAAACAGCTTACTCAAAAAAAAAAAAAAATGCTGGGTTGTTTCAACCCATGTTTGGGCCAAATATGGACAAACCCAACGGTTAATAATCAGTTCATAAATGATTCCCAATGAGAAAAAGAGCCATTCAATATGACATGCAGAGTTGGTTTCTAACCCAGCTCTGGTATTCATAGCATGTGTCTTGCTGAGAGCCATTGCGGGAAGGACTATTTTTAAATGCTTGCCTCTCAGTGTTTAATTTCACAAGCACAGATAACTCTGATGTAAGCATGTGAGTTATCGGTTTTTATATTCTAAGCACAAAAATACACAGCACAGAGTACACAGAGTTTTGGGGTGGATTAAGGCCTACACCTTTTTTTCCATTAGATAGAACAATATCATATCAATTTATTTTTTGTATTTTACTGAACAGATAAATTGCCATACAGTGTATGTAGCTCTAACAGAGTCAATTGTAAAGTATTATATATTGTATTGTAATTACCATAATTACGAGATGACAACCAGTGATGTTCAACCTGGAGCTGTTCTCTCCTCGGAATTATGCATTTCCATGGCAACACTATCAACGCCGAATCTACTGCATGAGATATGAGGTAATTTAACGCCGTCTCTTGTGACGCTTTGCAGACTCTGCTCTGGCTGTCCACGTTCATGTGTTTTGGAGGGAGGGTGGGATCTTATGCTTTTAAAGCTAGCCTGCTATTGTTAGCCTCTCCAAAATTACCTACCCTATAGCTTTAATCTTAGTAGTGAATGTTTTATTAGAAATAGGATAACCATATTCATCCGCACAGTCACCCTGATCCAAAGCACAACCAAAACAATTTTCTCTCGCAAAATGCATGCAGTTTTGTTTTCTAACCGCTAAAGGGTCAAAAGTTACAATGTGTTCCTTTAAATTAAAATCATGAAAATATGAATGAAATAAAATGAAAATATCATAAAATGAAAATATCGATATTGGCCAGAATTTTTATATCATTGCAAACAATATATTTTATATTTTGCTCTTCCATTTTTGGAGGGATTTATTTCTTCAATTTTTTAGTTCTTCACAATGTATTGTGGGGATTTGTTTAACCATAAAGTATATCTCAGAGGATAATATTTTTTCTACCTTTATCCTGAGATAGACTTTACATCCGAAAAGGCTGTGATGCCCAAAAACAGCAACTTAGGTGGGCAGAAGATTTGAGACATAGTCAAACTTAAGGCAAGCAGGTTCAGATCAAATAGCCTTGTGCGCCACTTTATATGACGTTGGTTGTTAAGGTCCAAGGTTCAAGGTCAAGGAAGATAACAGCCTCTTCACCAAGATCATGTGCCTGCCTCCTCTGCTGCCTTCTGGCTATTGATCCCTGTAGCTTTGCTCATAGATGGATGACCAGCCATTATAGTGCACTTATTCATCGATGAGGCCACTCTGAAGCTCAGAGTTCATTTCTGAGCCCGTCATCACACTGACATACACATACACTGTGCGGATAACTGATGCGCAAAATATGCTGTCAAATGGACAGCTGATGTGATCCTTCTCCTCCCTTTGGAGATTTTTTTTTTCTGTTGTTCTCGATCACTTTCTCTCCTTCAGTCAACTAATACTGTATGTTATGGTCTCTGTTAAAAGAGTTATACCAAAGAGGTCAATTTATAATGCTACAAATATATATATTTTTGTGCCCAAAACAGTCATAAAGCCATACAAATAAATGTATCGTAACTAAAATATTAACAAGACAGAATAATGATATAACAATTTGATGTTTATCTACAAATTTTGATGTTTGGCCTGAAAGTGTAAAGTAGTTTTAATATCTAGGTTTGAATGTTTTAATGTCAGACAGACAGAAAGAAGGTTTTTTTTTTTAGCATGTTTCAGCACATTTCTACCATGTTTTAGCATTGTGCTAACTTGTTTCTAGCATGTTTTAGCATGTTGATAATACATTGGCATTACTATAATGTTTGAACACATTTTGAAATGTTTTAACATACCCGTTCCTTGCATTTTTGGCATGATTCTATATTATGTTCTTAGCATGTTTCATTGCTAAAATGTTTTAACATGTTACGAACATGATGTTTCTAGCATGCTTCTAGCATGCTTTAGCACATTGCTAATGTGCTGAGCTGAGCTAACAAAAATATGTTCTAAATGTTTTGGTAACATAAGTTTTGATTATTATTCATAATACATGGAATGCCCGATTGCACAGATTCCTATTAAACAACTAGATTTCACCTGTGATTCGCAGAACAGTGCTTAATGTGGCCGCACATTTAAAATGTTTTTTAAATGTTGCTTTGCATTGTTAGCATGTCGTTAAGGCACATATTTCACACCAAATAAATGATTAGGCATGCTATTATATTATTTGAAAACATTAAAAATAAGAAACAATAGTCTACTTTAGCACGTAAGGAAGTATTTGTAATCATTCTATTCTGAAAAAGAGCAGAAGAAAGTGGAAAGCAAGAACATGTCTGTTCCTCTGCAATCCGGCAAATCGTTTTATTGCTTTTCATCACTCTGTTATAGAAAACAGTGAATGACTTAACAGCCCAGCGGTTTTGATAATTAATTCAACCAAAGCAATTGTAGAACAAGTGCTGAACAAGACTCCTCACTGCTGTGGATAGCACACCTTCAGCAGTGTGGATCCGCTTGCAACCGCTTACATTTACACCTCAACAGAACTCTGCCCACCCAGTCATAGTGAGGAAACAGAATAGATATTATTCCAAACACCATGCAATAACAATTAAGGGGAAGACTGACATTGTGCTATTCCGGCTCTGCATATTACTTTTATTAATTTAGCAGACCTACAAAGAATACCAACTTTGAACCTCTGGGAAAGAAATGATGACTAGATTACTTCCGTGTGTCCATCATGACTTGTGTCTAATCTACAAACTGGTTTAAAACATCCTACAGTCTCCATTCCATTTCATAATTTCCACTGCTATTGTGTTTGGATAAATTCCTCAACTTAATTATTAAAATCTACAATGTTTTCACTCAGTCGCTGTGGAATTTAAAGGGACAATGTGTAGTTTTTAAAGTATTTTATTATCTAAAATCAATATTTTTATTCATAAATATAATATATCCTCAAAGGTGTATACCTCTGCCAATTATCTGACTTATCCTCGTAAACGAAGAATTTATTATCTTTATATATATATGGGATGAGTAGGTCCACGGAGGCTTCCATGTTGTTCCGCCATCTTGAAAAACTATAATGGGACAAAAAGTATAGGCCAATGCGTTTCCACAACGCGTTTTCGTTCAGAGCCAGCGTCACGTGACTAAAAGCAGTAAATTACTAGAGCACTATTCGTTTGAATGCAAAATACAATTTCATCACTAGATGGGAGAAATTCCTACACATTATGCTTTTAATTAAAACCCAATCTCATTTTAGGAATACCTGAACCCCATCTCCCTCCCTCTCTATCTCTCTGATTTGTTAAACAATAAATGTTCGGTGGCCCATGTTATTTATTGCCTTTGTCTGCCGACAGTTGTGCCTTAGCTGTCCTTGGGGTGCTGCCATGTTATTTATAGAGTGAATTGAGGCACCCTGTATATTCACTCTGACCTGTTTAGTGTAGGTGACATGCCATTCTGTGTGCCATGATGGCATTATCAACACCAAAGCAGAATGAGAAAGTTCATGGTCACTGTTGCGCCTGAACATCAGATCTGGTGCATTGACTTAAAGCTTGTTTTCAAAGTTTATAAATAGTTTTGCAAGTAAATTTATGATATCATCTTTTGTATGTGTGCATAGCAGTGTTTTTAGTATAATTAAGATACAGTTATAGTTTTTATTAATATTTTGAATTAGATTTTATTTTTTATATTTTCTGTTTTCGTTTTAATTTTAGGTCAAGTTTTAGTAATTTTGTTGTGCATTTTTGTAATCTTATGTCTAATATCCACACACACACACACACACACGCACGCACGCGCGCACACACACACACACACACACACACACACACACACACACACACATATATATATATATATATATACAGTATATATATATATATATATATATAATTTTTTATTTTATTTTATTTTTTCAGCTTTAGTTTGAATTATTTTAGTACATCAAAGCCTGGTTTCACAGACATGGCTTAAATTAAGCCAGGATTAGGCCTTAGTTCAATTGACCCTTCGCAAAGACCCGCCCTACTTAGTTACTGTCGCTATGTCCGACAAGCTACGCCGCTCTCATGTTCTCACGCAGTGAAAAATACATCGCGGAGCAGGGAGACTGACTACACGCAGACAGACAGGACAGACCAGGTCACTTTTCGGTTACTTTTGATATTAAACATATTAAACAAAGTCTCACCTTTCAATTTAAACAATTGGAACAATTTAAACAATTTAAATTTAAACAATAAATACAGTTTTGTGGCTCTTTAATGTGTCGTGACAGATCGCTGTAGAGCATCAGTTAAAGCTGCTCGTGAACCGATCATCTCTTCCTTCTAGTTCATTTATAGCATTAAATAAACATTAATGAACATAAAGAGGAATGTTGTTTTAACCGCGGAAAGGCGTCAGTATATTCAGTTTTTCGAGTTCAAATCCTCCCATGTTAATCTAATATCTCTCCTGACAACACAGTCTCACACCCAAGGCGTCATCTTACTGACGCTTCTGACCATGCGTCAACATGCCGACGCACACACCCCCCCACAAACGTCAATATGAGACGCTCATCCTCGGGCGTCATCAAATGCCGCGCACCCTTTAGCGTCAGTTAGATGACGCTTCCGTTATGGGTAGGTTTAGGTCTGGGGTAGGGTTAGGATTAGACCACTAGGAGGCGCGTCTCATATTGACGCTTAAGGGGGGGTGTGTGCGTCGGCTTATTGACGCATGGTCAAAAATGGTCCACAGCGTCAGTTAGATGACGCCTTGGGTGTGAGACTGCGTTGCTCCTGACTACTTTGTCGGACAAAATGGTGGATGGCGAAGTATGATTGGTCAGATTTCCTGTCAATCAAGCTCCACGCGAAGGGTCAATTATGACATTTAAGTAGCTTTGATAAAAGTGCCTTATTCATTCATTCATTTAAGTTTATTGAATAGGATAAACCCCTTGAGATGGACCATTTCGTTTTCGAGGGGGTCCTAAATACAATACAATACAAAACAAGGGACAAATCAAACACATTACAATAATAAGACATAAACAATACCACAATCAACACGCTACCACAAAGACGAAGAAAAAAAAAAGATAAGTATTTAGGTAAATACAACCACTAGATAGCCACACAGAGGCTGTGATCAAATAGGCCTACTTGCCAGCAAAAACAAAGAATAAAGTGACAATATATATCTATGGTATCATCTGAAACATGAACAATTTAGTTCAAAATAAGAAGACAAACTATTTTTAAATATGTGAAATGATGTTAAAGATTGTATATTTAAAGGTAATTTATTCCAGTCTGAAGGAGCCTTAAACATAAATGCTCTCTGTCCTATTGCTTTTTTGACTATAGGAGTGAAAAAGAAATATTGTGTAGAATGCCTAAGGTTATGTATTGAAAAATACGGTTCCAGAAACCTTTTTAAATATTGAGGATAGTTAAAATGTACACATTTAAATACGAGTTGCAGCCAGTGTATGTGTCTTCTTGTATTGAGTGAGGGCCATTTAAGAAAGTTATACATTACACAATTATGAGTATTATAAGAACATCCAAGAGAGAATCTGCAGAGATTATTATATGCTGTATTAAGTGGTAGAAGGCTAGTTTTAGATGCATTTTGATAAACAACATCGGCATAGTCAAAAAATGGCAATATCAGTTGTGTAGCAAGTCTTTTTCTAACACTAAGTGTAAAACAATTTCTGGATCGAAATAAAACACAGATTGCAAAATTAATTTTGTGAAGAAGGTAGTCAATGTGAGATTTGAATGTAAGTTCAGAATCAAGCCATAAACCCAAATATTTAACTTTATCATCCTCATTCAGAGAAGTACCGTCATTACACGTTATAATTAAATTATTAGTTTTTGTTTTAAGAGTATGTCTTGTACCGAAGACCATAGTGTAAGATTTAGTTTTATTAAGCAATAGTTTATTAGATAACAGCCATTTCTGTAAGATACTAAAATCCAATTGAAGAGCAGTTTGAATTCGCAATAAATGTGATTTAGACGTATAAATGACAGTATCATCTACAAATAGTTGAACAGAGGAATTAGAACAGATTAAAGGCAGAGAAAAGAAGTGGACCCAGGGTCGAACCTTGGGGTACACCTCTTTGTTGCACAAATAAATCAGACCTACTCCCTTTAAAAATAACACATTGTTTTCTATTATGTATATATATATTATTATATTTTAAATGATTTATTAGTATAATTCAAATGCATTAAAAATGGGTTTTAGATATACTAAAAGTGGTAACAAAATATTTTTTTTAAAGCTTGAAATAGTATATTAAAAATATAGTTAAGTTCATCTTCAGTGTGTGTCAAAATAGCACAGTTGAGTACACTTAGTTGATCTTAAGTTTATCTTAAGAAGTACTAAAGTTAAGCTTTTAGTATATTAAGTACAAAATAAGTGCGCGAAAATAGAGCACTTTAAATACATTATGGAAGTGTACTAAGGGCACTTAAATAAAATGTATTTTAGTGTACTTTTTTTCACCGGGGTGAATAAGAATTAAACCATAATAATGCATTTTGAGATAAACCAATTTGCATACAGCTTATCTAAAAGTAAATAGTGATCCACAAAATCAAAAGCTTTTTTGAGATCAATAAAAATAGCCCCTGTAAGATTGCCAGTATCAGATGCTGAAAAGAAAACACATCATTAGTTTAAAAGAGCAGTAGTTGTTGAGTGATTAGGTCTAAAACCGGATTGAAATGGTGAAAGGATCTTATTAGTTTCAAGATATTGTGATAACTGATTAAATATAATTTTCTCAAATAATTTAGCAATAGAACAGATTATTGATATAGGTCTGTAATTATTAGGATCAAGACTGTCACCACCTTTGTAGAGTGGAGTAATGCGGGAATATTTCCAGATAGCTGGTAACTCAAAAGTAGACAAGGACATATTAAACAGATCTGCTAGTGGAAACATGAGAATATGAGAAGCTAACTTAATAAATCTGGATTCAATCGCATCAAGTCCTGCACCACTGCTCGAACTTAATTGATTGATAGCATTTAACACATTAGTAGGAGTTATTTTCGTAAAGGAAAAGGTACTTTGACAGGCCGAAGAAATGTTCTTAAAGCTAGTAAAAGAAACATTCATTATTGGGTCAGAGCAGACAGAAGAAAAATGCTGACAGAACACTTGGGCAATAGATAGAGAGTCAGAAATTATTATATTGCCATCTCTTAATTGATTAATGGGATTTTTATCCGAAGTGTTTATAATAGTTTTTAAACTGTTCCAGAATTGTTTAGGGTTTTTAAAATTACTAGAGAGACATTCTTTATAATAATTCGATTTTGCATTGCGGGTCACTGTCTTAGAGATATTTCTTAGTAGCCTGTAGGATTCCCAATCATCATTTTTCTTTGTCTGACGATATATAGCCCAAGCCTTGTCCCTCTGCTTAAAGAGACTTATAAGTTCTGTACTTATCCATGGCAGGTGTCTTCCCTTTACCTTCGATGTTTTCCAGGGAGCGTGTCTGTCGATTACTTGAGTGAACTCAGAATGTAAAAAATCCCTGGCATCCTGAACATTGGGTATTAGTTGGTACCTATCCCAATTAATATTAATCACATCATTAATAAATAGATCTATATTCATTTTCTTAATTTGCCTAATATTGACTAATTTTGGTGGAGATTTCGGGATTCTAATCTTCCATATACAATAAATAGCTGAGTGGTCACTGAGGCAATCAGACAAAACACCCGCTTTAGTAAATCTGTCCGGGTGAGTAAAGACTGACATGTTGAGGTAATTCGAGTAGGTTCCATTATAAGTTGTGTTAGGTTTACATTTCCAAAATTATTTTTATCCTTAGTAGAAAACTTATCTAACCAATTTTTGTTGAAATCACCTAAAATAATCATTTCATTTTTACAAGGGACCGAGTCAATGGTGGAGGTTAAACAGTCATAAAAAACACATTACTGGGGGTATCTTGAGACATAATATTTTAAGATATGTCAGTGCAAGTTGCTTTCAGTTAAAACATGCATTTCAGTCTGAAACCCGGGGGCAAGTTAAACTAATTGAAATTGAGAAATTTTGCCTTGGAAACGGGAAGTTTATTAGTTTAGTATGTTAACATTATCTTTATAGTTATCCTTCTTGAAGTGAACAGGCCTTTAGTGTGCAAACAGTTTTGTTTTTTTTTCACTGTCGGGCCAGAAGTTCCACAGTGCTTCACTAAAACATGCCCGTAACACTCCTCTCGGGAACAACGTCACACTAACCCATCATTTCACCAACAAATGGAAGTTTTATCAGAAAACGAATCAGAAAGAAATCACTGGAAACAGCGTGCATTGCAAAACAAACATAAAAGCGACCGTTTGCTGGCATTTTTTAACTTTAATATTTAAAACCCAAGCATCTATGTTTTACCACAGATTTACAATAAAAAGTGATACATTGATCATGAATTAATGTAGGCCTATGTCAAAATTGCACATTAGTCACACACAGAAATAAATTAGCGTTAGGTTTCACAAAAGAAAGAGGATAGGCCTACACTTCTTCAGTCGCGCCCGTTTCTGTTTATTTGGTAGTTAGGCTACAGGACATATAGGCTACATCACATTTAGAAAGAATGATAATTTCTACAAATATATGCCACCAAAAATAAATGTCTAATTTCTAATTTCTAATTTCTACAAAAATATGCCACTTTGTGATAGCCTTTATAATTGGTCTGATTTCTTCAAACGTTCAACATGTTTTTTTTTACTATGCGTTACTTCAAGCGTTTACCATGGTAATGGTTAGCGCGCATAGTCTTTTGCATCGCGTAGGCTAAATATTTCTACCTTATACAGTAGAATCCACATCGGATCACAAACAGAAGGCATTCAAACATGAAAGTGAGTTAAATTATTTTAAGTCTTTAATGCTGACGGAATCATCCGGCGCTGTTGTCTCCAGACTCAGGTAAACCCCGCCTCTGTTCGTAACCACTCCTCTAGCCCGAGCTGGCCCGCTTTAGCCCAAGGTATTTGACGGGCCAGAAATCCTGGCCGTTGGCCCCGAGTAAGCCCCGAGTAAGCCCTGGCCCGGCAGTGGAAACGCGACTGGCCCTGGCACGCACTAGCGCGGCTCGGCCCTGGCCCGGCAGTGGAAACGCGGCTATTGACAAGAAATTCTTCCAAGAGGCAGAATGCATGAATCGGCATTCGACACATGTGCAGTACAATTTTTTTATTTATTTTTTATTCTACAGGCATCAGTGGATCCATAATACTGTATCTAATATATATACCGCTGAACTTGTACCTCAGGGTATATTGAACAGCTCCTCCTCTTTATAAAATAGCCAATATTGTTTATTTTATATCACAGCAGAGCCAGAGCCATTAAGCTCTGTAAAGATGCAGTTTCCTCCTGCATGTCGCTTTAAAATATAGCATCCTTTGCAGAATTTAAATGGGTCCGATACGTTTCCTGTGGTGACACTAACATGAAACCAGACTTCATTCACCTGATTGAAAGCATAAAATTCACCTATATATTGCACTGATGGGAATGTGAAGGAATTATTTTGGATTATATTCACTGTTTACACTTTTTGCCTTCTGACAGGGTGAGTTGGGTGGCAACAGACGGAGGACAAAGACCTTGATGATCTCTGACGGTGGAACAGATGTCCCTATTGAGACCAACATGTACTGCTGTGCCAGTCAAGAACGATACAAACTCACACATGCTTCTCTTCCAAATAGACTCAGGTATTACAGAAAACAGTGTCTTTTGAGTGAAGGTTTGTTTGATATGTAAACAATGACAAAGCACTGCCCAACATGTAATCATAAGGCTAAAAGGAGATACTGTTAATACGCTTGATAGTAACATGCATTTATACTTCAGCTGATTTATATACTTCAACTTATGATTTAATTACCTTAGTGAGGTTTTGTATAGGTTAACTCAACTAACAGTTGCAAAAATGTTTTGTTTGAAATTAAATAACTGAAATGGATTTAAATTAATTTAAGTCTTAGTTTTAATACAGTAATACCTGCCACCTGAATAATGGACCCCCATAATACCGTAGTTGCAATTGCAAAGCTGAACATCAGTGAATAATTCATCTTCTCAACTCAGACCTTTTGTTTTTTTTGCTGAGTGGACTGTTTCAGGATGAGTTCACTTTTACCTCTGGGTAAGGTCAGCATGTGGGGAACACTCTGATTTGCCTTTTTATTTTTGCCTTTTATCCTAGGTCTTTAAACTGTCTGAAATTCTGAGAGGTGTCTTTCCTCCATCCACATCCAGTTAAAAGTGCTTACATTCCTCAAAGCCATTACATCCTCTTTCTCTTTAGGCCAGATTTCCTCCTTACTCACTCCTCACACTGCCATTTTATCCCTTTCTTCATATCCAGCCATTTCTCTTTCACTTCATGCATTTTCTTCACAGTAAAAAAAATCCTGTTAAACTTTTGGTACAAAAATATATTGTACATTTCATATTTTACCTATTAATATTTAATATAATGTTAATATGATTTGAATGATGTATTAACACATTTTGAAATGAAAATGAATAAATACTTTTGAAGTATTTAGAAGTATTGTTCATTCTTAGTTCACATTAAAGTAGTTAGCCAGATAGCAACATATATTGTCGGCCCAGATCCGGCACACATCTGGTACACGTGGATTCCACACGGCTCAAATGTGGGCCAGATCTGGGCCAACACTAGGTTGCTGTCTGGGTAACTAATGTTAACTTATGAAACCTTTTTGAAAAATTTTACCAAAATTGTGTGTGTGTGTATAAATAATTACTGTATAATTATATACACTTAACAGGTTTTTATGCCGTTTTGCATTCATCTTGTCTTAAATGACTAAATTAATTTTATACTGCAGCAGGCAGTTTTTATTGATGGATGACCTGCAAGCAGATGATCCTGGTTGTTTAGTGTTTGGATAGGCAGTGTTTCTTTATGGACATATTGTAGAATCTTATTCAGCTTCAACGTACCAGATTGTTTTTCTGTGAAGAAGACCTCAGTAATCTCACATGTGTCTCCTCTAGAGTTTAAGAGTCTCATTGGCTCAAACTGTTCTCAGATTTGCCAAATGGCAAAATTTGAAATCATAAGTCAGAGATTTCAATAATAAATTATAAATGTATCAAGGTCTTAATCTTCATCTTGCCGCTCAGTTTGCTTATGCCATTGCATGATCCTCACTGGACTCTGAAACATTATATAGATCTTGTATTGCAGCCGAGTGGCTCTGATTGTACTGTGGTTGTTGTGGAGGATGAAAGTGACATTCATGCTGTACCCACCACGTCAGAGTCTCTAGCCGCCATGGATGCTGCAACTCAAGATACTGAAGTGGTCCCTAGTCCTTTGAGACTGGCTTCCAGTTTGGTGGACCAACCGCTGATATCCGTGCGAGCAGCTGGCATCCTGGTGGTCCCAGCCCTTTCATGTCTGGCGTTTATACCACCGTCGAATACTTTGCCAGTGATAGGATCTGCCATCATGTGTGTTTGGGCCGCACACTGCTCTCTAGCTCATCTTGAGGCGGTGGCATCTGCTCCTGAATACCCTGAACTCTCAGTTTGCCCTAACACAACCACGGAGGTCGTTTTCGGACACTCAGTCTGCCCTGACACAACCACGGAGGTCGTTCTCGGACACTGTCTGCCCTGACACAACCACAGAGGTAGTTTTCGGACACTCAGTCTGCCCTGACACAACCACGGAGGTCAATCCCGGACACGCAGTCTGCCCTGACACAACCACAGAGGTCGTTCTCGGACACTCAGTCTGCCCTGACACAACCACAGAGGTCGTTCTCGGACACTCAGTCTGCCCTGACACAACCACAGAGGTCGAGCCCGGACACTCAGTCTGCCATAACATAACCATGGAGGTCGTCCTCGAACTCTTAGTTTGCCCTGACACGACCACGGAGGTCGTCTATGAAATCTCAGTCTGTCCTTTCACGACCACAGAGGTCACCTATGAACTCCCTGCCTGTCTCGTCTCGGCCAGAAAGGTCATTCTAAGTTCCAGAGTCTCTCTCAAGGAGACCCTGATTGAAGACTCAATCTGTTATATCCTGCCTTTTTTGACACACCCTTAAAGGCCAACCCTAACCTCGCTGTCCTCCTTGTTCTCTTTGCATTTGATACTATCGACCACAACATTCTTTTAAATAGACTAGAAAACTATGTTGGCATTAGTGGAATTGCACTAGCATGGTTTAAATCATACTTATCTGACCGTTTTCAGTTTGTAGCAGTAAATGAAGAGATGTCTTATCGATCACAAGTTCAGTATGGCGTACCACAAGGCTCAGTACTAGGACCGCTGCTGTTCACTATGTACATGCTACCATTAGGATATATCATTAGGAAATATGGAATTAGCTTCCACTGTTATGCTGATGATACTCAGCTGTATATTTCTTCAAAACCTAGCGAAACTTACCAATTCTCAAAATTAACGGAATGCATAGCTGATATAAAAAATTGGATGACCAGTAATTTCCTATTACTAAATTCTGAAAAAACAGAGATTCTAATCATTGGACAAAAAACTGCCACACGTAATAACCCAGAATACTGTCTAACAATCGATGGCTGCTCTGTTAAGTCTTCGTCGTCAGTTAGGAACCTGGGTGTGCTCTTTGATACCAATCTTTCATTTGAAAGTCACGTGTCTAGTATCTGTAAAACCGCATTTTTCCATCTTAAAAATATATCTAAATTACGTCATATGCTCTCACTGACAAATGCGGAACAATTAGTTCATGCATTCATGACATCAAGGCTAGATTATTGTAATGCTCTACTGGGTGGTTGCCCTGCACGCTTAATAAACAAACTACAGCTAGTTCAAAACGCAGCCGCTAGAGTTCTTACCAGAACCAGGAAGTATGACCATATTAGCCCGGTTCTGTCAACACTGCATTGGCTGCCTATTAAACATCGTATACATTTTAAAATATTGCTGATTACTTACAAAGCACTAAATGGTTTAGCTCCCCAGTACTTGAGCGAGCTCTTAACGCATTATAGTCCTTCACGTCTATTGCGATCTCAAAATTCTGGCCAGTTGATAATACCTAGAATATCAAAATCGACTGCTGGCGGTAGATCCTTTTCCTATTTAGCACCAAAACTTTGGAACAATCTTCCTAACACAGTCCGGGAAGCAGATACAGTCTGTCAGTTTAAATCTAGACTAAAAACACATCTCTTTGGCTTAGCATACACATAACACATTATAGATTTCTATAATTCAATGTTAGGCTGCATAGTTTAGATCAGCCGGAACCGGGAACACTTCCCATAATTCCTGATGTACTTTGTACATCATAAGGAGGATGGCGTCTACGCTAATATTAGTCTCTCTGCTTATCCCGAGGTTTACCGCGAACCGCCGGATCCAGGCCATATCCAGATCTGAGGAAGGACCATCACATGGACACGACGACAACGCATCCCTGATGAGCCGGCCCATCAACACTGTGAAGGCCCATGGACACCTCAACACACTCATCTTCTCACCGGCCGGATGACCCAACCCAACCAGATGAACTGGATAAATATCGTGAAAGTTCTGATCACATCTGACTCCTGACATTATGCTGCCTAACTCATAATCATACACTGTTCGTTCATTGGCCAAAGGAGGACTGGCCCCCTGACTGAGCCTGGGTTCTCCCAAGGTTTTTTTCTCCATTCTGTCACCTGATGGAGTTTTGGTTCCTTGCCACTGTTGCCTTTTTCGCCTCTCTTCGCTTTTGTCGCCATTGGCTTTTGGCTTGCTTAGTTGGGGACATTTAACATTTAATTTTGAATTTAACAATACTATTACAACATTGTTTTCCTGTTATCTCTGTAAAGCTGCTTTGAAACAATTTGTATTGTAAAAAGCGCTATATAAATAAAGGTGACTTGACTTGACTTCAAGTTCTTCCTGATATTCCCTGGTGGTCCTTAGCTACGCCTTGGTGGTCTTCATCTCTGCCGTGGTGGTAACCAGCTCTGCCTGCTCCACCATAGTGGTCATCAGCTATGCTTTGGTGGTCTTTAGCCTTCGCCAGCTCCGCCGTGGTGGTCATCAGCCCTGTCTAATCTGCTGTGGTTGTCTTCTGCTCTGCTGTGGTGGTCTTTTGCTCCGCCGTGGGGATCTTCAGTCCCCTCAACTCCACCCTGGTCACCTATGTCACATCCGCCAGCTGGAGTGCCCATAATCGGCACTAGAGGGCACTCCTTCCGTCTCCTGTGCTATCTCATCATGGACTCCATTTCCAAGTATCCATTGCCTGTTCTCATTAAGTGTTTTATGTTGTTACACTGCATTACTGAGCGTTATCCTGGTTTCCTATGTCTTAGTTTTTTGATTCTCTGCCCGTATTCTGGATTACCCTTTTGCCTGTGTTTTCAGTATCCTGTTGCTAATTTAGATTGTTTGACTGTGTTTTTAAGTGTGACAGGGCATGTAACTGAAAGAACGAGCAGAGAGCGAGCGAGCCCCGGCCGCGCGCGCGCCTTCAAACTGTCTTGCTCTCTCTCTCTCTCTCTCTCCCTCCCTTGCGCATATGAATCAAAATCAATTGAGAATTGACACGATGGTGAAAGATTGGAAGACCGAAGTTTCACGTGGTGGAGCATTGTGTAGTCTACATGTGATACAAAATGATTAATGTTAATAATTTATGCATAAGCAGCACTGACGTTAGCCAATCATAACTGTGGGCGTTAACACTGAAGTCTTAAAGGGGAAACACCCCCAAAACAGACTGTTTGAATGAATCAGAGGTGAGAAACAGGGTGGGAAAATGTCATAAATCACTATTTTTTATTTTTTTAAATTACAAAAAAACTATAGTAATACTATAATTGCACCTAAGGGAACATAATAAAACAAAACAAAAAAACATGTCTTGACCCCTTTAAAGGCCAAAATTGTTTAGATTCTACAATTAAGATGAAATAAACCAAAAACAATACAGGCAAACAGGCAAATTAGCCAGTTTAAAACAAAAAACCTAAAATTTCTAAGAAAATTATATTATTCTGTTATAGATCTGATTCTCATAATAACTTCCCTTTAAATCTACACCCACCATTTTACTGACTATCACTCTAGAGAACAAAACTAATTAAAGCAAACAATCCCCCTTTCTCCCATTACTCTGCCCTTCATAAGCATTTTTTTTCTTTCCTGTATTCAGGCCATCAATTTTCAGGCAACTATCATATCTCATTATCTCTATCCCAGACAAGCCATTCCCTTGACTATAAGTAAAATTTCCTCATTGATATATAATAGCGAATAATGTAACACTTGCGGATTTGAGCAATTGTGATTCTATAAAGTTCATTTAAAATGAATATTTGTTTACAGTGCAGTACAGTTTTACATTAATTTATTTGGTCAATGAGATGCTAAAAAGATAATCAGATGTTTTAAAATCAGTCATAAGATGCCACACAAGAATTGATTATATGAAGGTAATAAAGTTGTAGAGTTCCTTAAAACAGAAATAAATGAAATAAAGAAATATAAATGAAATAAAGAAATAAATACAAATCAACTATATTATGAATGAAACACTTGGGAGCAAACAACTGAGTAGAAATAAGAGACAAGGTACACCAGAATCCTTTCTGGAAATATCACTGGATATTTTTTGCGCAATATTTATATTTTAATCACCACTTAAGAATTGTTTTTGTTTTCCTTTTTCATATACATACACACAATTGCATGTTCATGTCTGTTTGTTTATATAAGTGTATTTTCATTATCGATCTACACTCACCGGCCACTTTATTAGGTACCCCATGCTAGTAACGGGTTGGACCCCCTTTTGCCTTCAGAACTGCCTCAATTCTTCGTGGCATAGATTCAACAAGGTGCTGGAAGCATTCCTCAGGGAGTTTGGTCCATATTGACATGATGGCATCACACAGTTGCCGCAGATTTGTCGGCTGCACATCCATGATGCGAATCTCCCGTTCCACCACATCCCAAAGATGCTCTATTGGATTGAGATCTGGTGACTGTGGAGGCCATTTGAGTACAGCGAACTCATTGTCATGTTCAAGAAACCAGTCTGAGATGATTCCAGCTTTATGACATGGCGCATTATCCTGCTGAAAGTAGCCATCAGAAGTTGGGTACATTGTGGTCATAAAGGGATGGACATGGTCAGCAACAATACTCAGGTAGGCCGTGGCGTTGCAACGTTGCTCAATTGGTACCAAGGGGCCCAAAGAGTGCCAAGAAAATATTCCCCACACCATGACACCACCACCACCAGCCTGAACCGTTGATACAAGGCAGGATGGATCCATGCTTTCATGTTGTAGACGCCAAATTCTGACCCTACCATCCGAATGTCGCAGCAGAAATCGAGACTCATCAGACCAGGCAACGTTTTTCCAATCTTCTATTGTCCAATTTCGATGAGCTTGTGCAAATTGTAGCCTCAGTTTCCTGTTCTTAGCTGAAAGGAGTGGCACCCGGTGTGGTCTTCTGCTGCTGTAGCCCATCTGCCTCAAAGTTCGACGTACTGTGCGTTCAGAGATGCTCTTCTGCCCACCTTGGTTGTAACGGGTGGTTATTTGAGTCACTGTTGCCCTTCTATCAGCTCGAACCAGTCTGGCCATTCTCCTCTGACCTCTGGCATCAACAAGGCATTTCCGCCCACAGAACTGCCGCTCACTGGATGTTTTTTCTTTTTCGGACCATTCTCTGTAAACCCTAGAGATGGTTGTGCGTGAAAATCCCAGTAGATTAGCAGTTTCTGAAATACTCAGACCAGCCCTTCTGGCACCAACAATCATGCCACGTTCAAAGTCACTCAAATCACCTTTCTTCCCCATACTGATGCTTGGTTTGAACTGCAGGAGATTGTCTTGACCATGTCTACATGCCTAAATGCACTGAGTTGCCGCCATGTGATTGGCTGCTTAGAAATTAAGTGTTAACAAGCAGTTGGACAGGTGTACCTAATAAAGTGGCCGGTGAGTGTATATATATATATATATATATAATTAAAAATTTTTTTTTTACAATTATTATTATACTTTTTTTTCGGGGATTAACATTGGAGTACCTAGCCAAAATGTGTAAAATGCATAACTAAAACTTAATTTTTTTTATTAGATGTAACTATAAGCATTTAAAAATAGAGCACCAATAGAAATTTCTCTACCCCAGGTTTCACCCCCCTGGGAGATAATCAATACCCATAATATACACCACAAATACTATTCTGTACTTGTATGAGGTTCATATTCCTACTTTATACATGGAGTAGATGGAGAAAAAAGAGAGGAGAGTGAAAGAGATTGAGGAGAGTGATGGATAACAATGTAACAGAACTCCACGTCTTGCTCAACATCCTATGACATCAGCATATCATGCACAAACTTTAGAGCCGACAGCTCTTACTGTTGGATTAAACCAAAGACCCTTTAAAGCAACACCATGTAACTTTTCCTCTTTGGTCGCCCTACTGGTTGGAAATGAAATTGTCCATTACTGCTGTCGTAAATAATTTAGCCTACCGTCGCATACACACTCGCTGTTTATCCAGCAGCGGCTTTAGAATGAACGATGTCCACAGACAAGGTAGAGTATTTTGGTTTTATCTCATGATTTCATGAAAGTATGATGTATTGCAACATAAGAAACAAAGAAAAACGGAACAATGACTATTGTAACGCTTGACTGACTTCTGTCAGTATGTCAAGTGTACTTAAGTGCAATTTTAAGTAAATTTCTGAGAAGTACATAAAGAAAATTTCTGAGAAGTACAAAAAATAGAATGAAAGTATACATTCTTATTTTTAGTTTAAAAGAAGAATACAAATAACACATTAAAAAAAAAAAATTGTAAGGGAACCGCAAATAAATAAAGATATTCTCCCTGAAATCAGGTGAGTCCTACAGTCATTTAATAATGTTGCTAATGTTCAAGGATGCTGATGATTCTGTTCAGGGGTTCGCATGTGAGCTCCTAATCACATTTGTGATGGGCTAGTGACGGGAGAGCAGATAATGCTCTTCACACGTTACACACATGTGCTCTTAGACTATTTATAGAGGCCAAGTCTTATCCATTCGTGCACAGGAGAAACTGTGTGTACTTTTTAATTGAATTACGGTAGTAATATTAGTAAGTGCAGAAGCATGTCCATTTGGTGTTCTAATAAACTGTACTGGACAATTTTTAATAACAGAACTGATTTAAGAAGCATTTTCAACATTTCACTTCTCTGTCTTTTTAAGATCTTCCATGCCTCAGAATATTCCTGTGTCACCTAAAAGTCTTGGTGGATAAGCATTGTCAAAGCTGAATCGTTTCGCCCGATAAGCAAGTAAAGCCTCTTCTTTCGCAGGCCTGGTGGAGTATCAAAAAAAGTATTTAGTGTGGTAAATACTATGGTGTAGTAGGTGTTTTAGTAGTAAACAATAGTTGACCTTCTCTGGACAGGATGAAAAGAATGTCCAATCCATTTTTTTCCCTACAGGCATGAAAGCAGACCGATCTGATAATACATGAATGAGTGTTGTTCATATTGCAATGAACCTCACATTGTATCAATTGCAGGCACACCAACAGAATAAAGAGTAATCAAACCATCAGCAAAACTGTGTCGTTTGTCAAAATGATGATTCGCCCCTAAGTGGTGCACCTTCTCATAACCTGACGGATGTGCCACGAACATACATCATCCCTCCCCGAGTCCACCGGGAACTCTGCAGTATTAACCATCCGAGTTCAAACTATGAAAAAGAGAGTGAAAATGACCTAGTTTAACGGCCTCTGATTCACCTTCACAAGCAAAAGGGAAAGGGGAGGGGGGCTTGCTTGGAAGAATCAGGCCCACCTGCTCAAAAAGAATTAATGTTATTCAGCGCCGAAATTCAGTGAGCTCAGCATACTGTTGTGCAGTGTGGTTCAAGACTCGCACAGTGTAATACATCATAAAGACACTCCAAGCAGGAAGCCACATCCCACAAACATCCTGCTCCTGAGGTAAAGCAAATGCTTTTTACAGTGAGATCATCGAACATTGATATAAAAAGTCATTGCAGAAAAAAGTATGAAGAATTTCTTTCAGTAAGAATGTAATCAAGATTTGGGGTACTAAATGTAAAAGTTCATGAATCAGTCATTAAAAAACCCATTGACTGGGGAGGGCGTATTCCCCCACAAACTCTACAGGGTTACGGCCCAGAGAACAACGGACATAGCTGAAAGGGTGATTGAAAAGAAAGGGCAAAGTCACCTGATTATTTGTTTTAGTAACTTAATGAGGTGTAGTAACTTAACATTTACTGCGCTGGAGGTGAATACATTTAAGAATGAACTTTGATAGACCAAAATATACAAGTGGGACTGATGATCACATTCACTATCGACTGATTTAAGAGGTTTGATGCCAACTTGATTATGCCCTCTTGATATGTACCATACCGACATGCATGCTTTTACATGATTTGTCTCTCCCTCTATCCCTCTCTTTGACCAGAGGTATGAGAGAGAACCTGGTCGTCCCAGACTGTAGCCTCTCGAGACATTGAAACCCGAGATCTTTTAGGAAAGCAAGCTCCACAAACAGCAACAAGTAACAAGTAACCCGGCTTGTTTAAAAAACGTCTCGAGTTGGGCAAGGCATGCAAAAACTGCAGCATTTTGGCAGCCGCCCCATTTGGAAAGCGGAGGACTGTGGGCTTAAGAGTAAACAGCTAAAGAGGGGTACAAGGGTGGGATAGTAGGGAAAGACTACAAGAGACTTACCAATCAGAAGTGTGACGACCAGACCTGCGTGGACTACATCGCCGGACCCCGCACACCTGTGCAGGAAGGATCTACCTCGTTGCAACTCCATGTCAGTCCGTCTGCCCTCTTGTGTCTGTCTGTCTGTCTATCCCTGTTCGAGTCTTCCGCTGTGTGTCTTGGGCAGGATACTTTAGATCTGAGGGAGACCCAAAATCAATTCAGAAAGACTTTCAGCTGGGGAAGGCTTGCGGAGTACCTTCCCTATCCTAAATCTCCCTTTGCAGTATGTCCCGGTGAGGGAGAGAGAAAGAACTAGAGAGCGAGAAATACGAAGGCAGGACCTGATCCGTTGTTCTGATCTTCAGATCAGTGGCTCTCAGTTGCGGCAGTGTCTCGCTGACACACACTCTCTCTCTCTCTCACTCAGCGTGGTTGTATACGCAGGAAACGCTGCATTCATTCAGCAGCAGCTGCAGCGCAGAGCTCCACTTTCAGTCTGGGGAAGAGACTGTTGGTCTTACCCCTGAAGAGGAGCATATTGAAGGAGGGGTGAAGGGGGGCGGTGTGTGTCTGTAGCTGGCGCAGGAAAGAATAAGCCACTGCAGAGGTACGGGACGAGCGAGAGGGAGAGAGAGAGAGAGAGAGAGAGAGAGAGAGAAAGAAGGAGAGAAATAAGGGAGGGCGGCAGAGTGTATGAGGAGGGGATGCGTGTGTGTTGTCTTTTAGACTAATCACATCTGTGGAGATCATAAAACCTTCAGTGTGTCCCGTTATAGCCAGTGCCTGTGAGCAAATAGGACTCTTTATTTCTCCCCCTTTCTGTTTTTATATCTGCGTACACTATTATTATTCATTTACTGCCGCCTTCCGAATTTCCTTCCTTACTTTTCTGTCTGAGCTTGTTGCGTTGCCCACAATAATATTTTATTGCTCAGAGGTTGCTCTTTCAAATCTCAGGAGCAAGGTCAGCAATTAATCACGTTTCGGGGCAAAAATGTCTCTAAAAGTGACACAAATTGTCCAGATATTTAAAACATAGGGGTCAGAAATGTCCCTGTTATGAATTTCCTTTTATTTATCTGTTATTTTATCTATCTATTTACCAGTTTTCAGTTTCAAGTTGGATTCAAGTTGTATTCTAATGTATAGAGCTGATGTCTCAAAATTACAGCAAATACTAAGTGCTTTCAAAACCATTTGGAAACTAGACTAAAAATACTAAAATATAGAAACATTTATTTTTATTATTATTATTATTATTATTGGTATTATGTATTTTTCTATTTGCAAATAAATTTTGCACATTTTTATTTGAATCATCATAATAATAAATAATAGATGTGCAGCATGTCCATGCATCTGTCAACTTAGGGCATGTAGAGAAGAGCTATTTCTGAAATTGGTCCTTACTCCCTATGCAGTGTACTCTGTGGCATTCTTTGAATAGTGATTGATTGAACAAGTGAACAATTTGGGCCAGCAATGCTGTCAGTATGTGGTTAAGGGGGAAATGTTGTCCCTTTAATAAAAAGGTTGATTTCCGACAATGCAGGAGAGTTTGCATCCGATAAAATAACATCAGCGAAATTAAAATGATCATATGAGACAATTGTTGTAATAGAGTAATAGTATAATGCTAGAAAATTATAGGGATAGAACAGCCCCGATAATTTGGTATTGAGAAAAGGTTGACTTCATTCTGATTTTGATATCTTGGAAAATTAGAGCATAGTTTGAAACATTGTTGAGACCTCAACACACATAAGATAAGCATGCTATACATATGAGAAGCAGGAACGAACAAAAAGTCTCCATTTAGTCTCATTGACATCTAGGAAAAACAATTAAGGAATGACAAAGATTCCCTTAATGAAACTTCCTCCCTCCTATGGATGTCTACCTCTTTCTTTCTGTTTCTCTCTTTGGAGCTTTGCCAGGTCTGAAGTAAAACCAACCACAAACCACCCTTCAATGCAGGACTGGATCAATTATTAAAGTTCCAGGAAGAGAAGCTAAATCGAATACTGCCAAGCAAATATGAAGCATTGGACACTTGAGGGTCCTGTATCCCAGCTGCGCTCATTCAGGATATCAATTATATTATGTGCATAATTTATTAAGCCGTTTTAATCTCTGTTGTAATGCATCTAAACAGTTTTGTTTTCCATAGTGGCTATGTTAGGCTTGTAAACACTTGATTGGCTGTTAGATCTTCCTTCTTTGACATGTTTATCCTTGTCCCCAGAATAATAATTTAGATTTCATTCATAAATATTATTTTTATTTATTAAATAACATTCATACATAAAATAACATTATATAAAAATAACACTTTATTTGCTTAGGTCAATGGCTAGTTTATTTTAGCTAAATAACGATGATTAAAGCATATCACAAGCTTCATGCTAGATATTCCTAGCTTGAGAAAATGTCGAGCTAAGCATTCTGTAGCCTCAGCTTTATACAACACACCCACAGACCGCAGTATTTTCATTGACCCTCTCATGCATATTGCACACAAACATGTCAGAAGCTGGCTAAAATCACTAGCTCTGATTGGCTGAATGCTACGCAAATTCTCCAGGGTCCACATTGTGTTTTAAACATACTTTAAAGTTTGTAAGGTTGGTGCCATAAAATCTTTGAGAGATAGATGCATGAGGCACTAATTAGATATCCATGAGCAAAAACTGCATATTGTGTATTGAGTGAAATTTTAAGTACTTATTACATTAGTGCAGACAGATTTTTTGATCTCTGGTGTTTATTTCTTGTTTTATTTGCCATTATTGTATCGTTAATCGTTGCTTTAAATGTCATCCACATGTCTTCCAATCTGAATTGCTGGTTCTTGTCCACAACGTCATTTGCAAAGTGGAGAAAAGTTTATTCCGATAAAAGGTCTGCTGAGTCTAAGCAAAAATGCACTATCCCATAGATTATTTGATTATCTGGGTCTCATTCCCCCCAGAATTGTAACAATTGGATTGAATGCCAGATGAGCCAGCAGTGCAGCTGTTAAAATGGAAAGCTTAATACATGATGGAGAAGTGGACTGGGGCCCTTGTGGTCAGAGTTTTATGGACTCTGACACTTGACTAGTCAATTGCTTTGGTCATTCAAGGCATGTGGTTTGGACTTGTGGTCTAAAAGATAAACAACATATCAGTTATGACTCACCTGTCAAACTAAGGCATAATACAGCTTAAAATTTTATTTATTTTATTCCATTAGTTCATCATATCAAGCTTTGGTCTGCAAATGTTAGAGCTTCAAGACGCTATGAGGTGCTCAAATTTATTTTGAATATTTTGAAATTTACTTTATTTTGACCAGTATATATATATATATATATATATATATACTTTTATTTCTTTTCATTTAAAACCTAACAAACTAATTGTAGGCAAATGTTTTTTTGTTTGTTTTTTTTAAAGTGTGTTTGTGCTATACACCCTTATAATGCAGGTCTTTTTTTGCTGTTTTTGCCATTTTGGATATCAATCTATGGATATCTAATATGACGGTAGGTCATCCAGGTATGTCTCGCCTACCGCTGCTATTTTTATTTACTGCTTTTTGCATAGGTAAGAGTACATATTCTAAGTGTGCATATGGGGTTGGTTTATAATAGTATATGGAAAAGATACATTTTTGTATATTTTAATAAATTTTAGTGTGTTTTTTTTTTTTCAATTTGATGACTGTGACTGTGAATCTTTATGTTTGATCGGGAACATTTGCGGAAGAACGAAGTTGTTGCTCGATGCAGATGTGATACCAAAAAAAGAGACAGCAGCTGTTTCACAGACATTTGATCTAAACAGAGCTGTTTACACACACACACACACACACACACACACACACACACACAGACATCTGACTGAAAGAATGTCATCCTGTGTGGGCCGTTGTGATTTATATGAGAGCACTCAATATCAACCCCCTGTGGTCGGACACACACACACACACACACACACACACACACACACACACACACACACACACACACACACACACACACACACACACACACACACACACTTACTTTGTACAACGTGACCTTGGGAGTCCATATCACAGCATATTTGTGTGAGCTTGTGTGAGGGTGGAGATTCAGAGAGAGAGAGAGAGAGAGAGAGAGAGAGAGAGCAATTCCCATATTGCAATCTACTGTATAGAACCAGTAAGAATGAGAGTGAGAGAGTGAAAGAGAGAGAGAGAGATTGGACAAGAGAGACCCACTCATAGTTGAATAATGGAGAAAGGCATTAACAAGACAGAGGTTGGTGACACTTTGGAGCAAGAAACACTACCTTTGGCTTCGGATTGAGAATGACCATTCAATAGAAGAGAAAAAGAAAATAGTGTTTTATTACCGTGCCCTTAATGTGGATGGATCAATTTTACCCGGAAGTCACATACTTCCAGCCACACGTCGAATTGTCCTATCAAACTAATTATTTACAAATACTTGAAAGCATCCTGGTGAAACGTTTGTTTATCATTGATAATAGCGAAGATGCTGGACTCCCCGGACTGCACCAGCGAGGGGAGCATGATGTTGCAAAACTTCGCCAGACGGGAAAGGCAGAGAGGAATGGGGAGGGGCGGAGGAGAAGAGGTGTGGAGAACAGCAGGAGGAGGGAGAAAGCGAGCCGGAGAGGTAGGGAGTATGAGAGCCTCTGCATTTCAAGTGCTTAACAGTGACCTTAGAATCTCCTTCTATGTGTTTCGCTCTCAGTCTCTCTCTCTCTCTTACTCACTCACTCTGCATTAAAGTACAATGCTGCATTTCTTCAGACCTTTAGCATCCCAGGAACAACTACAAGAGTGTCTGCAGGAGGATGCAGCCCTCCCTACCTCTGTTTCTCTTTTGCTCCCTCTTTTTCTACAACTTTATGATGGGTGGAATGTGATGGGGAGGATAAGTTTGGACTAATGTGCAGGACAGGCTTCACTTACAGAATTGCACTTTAAAATTGAAGAGCAAAGACTTCTTGTTTGATGGTTCAAAACTGGGTAAGTAAAATTCATTTTTATCTTGCTATACCGTGAATAAACGTATCCGAATCTCTTTAAACACTCTTAACTAATAATGTCTGTGTAATGTTATTTCATTGTTTTTACATTATTATTTATTGCAGTGCTTTAAAAAGTTGTGAAGTTGTTTCCTTAAGCTGGGGACACACTTAACAAATGTAAGGCTGATTATAAATGTAATTTGATACTTACGACTGATCATGCCCAAAGGGTTGCGTTCAGTCTGTGTCCATAGTTGTGTTTAAAATCTGCTCCAGGCATGGAAACTGTAAATGTACGTTTTTTCTGTAAGTGTCTTCAGTTCAGTCTTAGAATGTTTCATGTGTCCCCGGCATTAAGGAACTATTTGTACCTGGTCCGAAACATAAAAAATTACCTTGTTGGTATAGTCAGTCAGGTTGATTCAGTGACGTTGTATCAATTAAATCAGCTTACTTAGATGTTACCATGTGAAGCACATTTTTAGGTTTTCTGACAGACCTTCATAAATTATTTATGTGTAAAAAAACGTATATACTGAAGATACATTTTTACAAATCTTTACACTTACAAAGAGAAACTTACAATTCATGGGGACATTTAGCATGGTTATAGGATGGTATATATTGTTATTATTATTATTATACAAATAAATACTAAGAGTTGAAGGTGAGGTTTTGATGTGACAAAGCTTGTCTTGCAAAATATCAGTGTACAAGAGATTGTTTAGCGTATTAAAACTCTCATCAAATAAGAGTTTCTATTGATATTATTATTCAATTAGTTTATTTAAAAATGTGATTTGGTATTGCAATGACTGTTATTTGTTCATAACCAAAGTTATATCAGGAAAATATATCAAAGTACAAATACAAAGTACTTGTAGGATTTGCTATGCAAAAAAATTAAATAAAAGCAAATATAATAATAAAAATGCTTCAGTTTAAGCTTGGTATAGGCAAGCCTCAAATGGTGTTATTACTCTTACAGTATGTGATAGTCCCATTTCTTTCTGCGCATGAAAAATGACTAACGTCTCGGGTTATAAATGTAACCTTGGTTCCCTGAGAAGGGGAACGAGACACTGGGTCCTAGGACACAAATGGGGAACACCTCACCGTGACCGCTGTCTGAAGGATGTGTTTAAACGCAACAATTGTATTGGCTGGTGACAGCCTATTATGTCCCTGTGAGGTATAGAGGTAGCCTGGGATGAGCCGAACTTAGCCCCGCCTACAAAATTTGAGGTTGGGAAGTTCGGTCTGGAGTTGATCTGTTGTGAAGCAAGTATGCTCGAACCAGAGCTGTTCGGACCAATCAAATTATCAGGGCGGGCTTTATACGATAATAAACAGATGATCAACAGTAACGTAATCATCCACGTCACCAAAGAGCGCTTGGGTTGAATTGGTTTATAACAAAGAGCTGACGCTGGAGAATTCAGATGTGTAGATTCAGCCACTGTGTCTGTTATAGAAGATGTAGACAAGCACATTCATTTTAAAAGAGGAACAGAGAACCACGTTCAAGGCAAGTTGCTCAACATCACTTACTCCGTTGCTCTGATTAGGTCTATCCAAATGAGTGCAAAGGGATTTTCTTTCCTGGTTCGGTTGAAACACGCCCCATAATCACAGCCCAATGGAGCAGTACCAGACTCATATTCTGACTCTGAGTATGACGATGTCAGGCTACATAAGAAAGGCACCTAGAGAAAATGTCATCCACTTCTTCATCTGAAGGGACCACGCAGGCAGCCGAGAAGCATGGCAACGAGACCCCCTCTCAGGGACCCAAGGTTACATTTTATAACTAGAGATGTTCCCTTTCTAATGGTGTCCTAGGACGCTAATGAGGAACAAATGCCCACTCCGCCATGTTGAGGGGAATGCATGCTAGATGGGCTGTGACTAAGCCCTAAAGACTCAAATGACCTAATTGTCAGAGTAAAATTCACCAAAGGTACACACTAGTAAGGCAATAACCAGTTTCTCAGTCACTCTTTGCTAAGTCTTGTGTATGTCATGTCTGCAATTCTCTGGCATTGTGTCCTGTTTTCCCGTGTTTTGATTCATTCTGCCTGTTGCTCTGGATTATTCTTTGCTTGTGTGTCCTTTTGGACTGTCTTGCTGGCATTTGACCTTAGCCTGTGTTTGGATTTTTGATTGTGGATTACCCTCTAAATAAACTACTGCATGTGTATCCTCAGCCTTCGTGTCTCTGTGTGGTTTTATAACACACACTACATCGGATTCTAAGAGCGGAGCTAAGTACTCTGAAAAATACTAACCAAGCTCTTACTAAAATAAGCCTATCAAGTAGGCGGACAGAGATTCTGACTAAAGGAGGACATAGGAAAGCCTTGCACGATTCACACGCTGATGCAGATGGATGCAAGTTTTCCATGCCTTCTCGATCTCAGTATGGAGATCAGGAAAACATGGAAGACTCATGGTAGCTAGGAAGTTAAGTCCAGATAAAAATCACTCATCTAATCTCCCACAAGCTGTCTCCTTTTTGCGCTTCCACAGCAGATCAAGTCTGGCCATTAGCGCATTCCACAACGTCCAGCAGCTCAACATTCTCGGGGGCAGGCAGACAAGGAGGGCTCAGACATTTCAACATGTCTTTCAACAGAACACTGACTGCTAGATCAGACGATGTGAGAGATAACTCATATTCCTCCAGCAGCTCACTCTTGTCAGCCACTGAGGAGTGCAACAGATTTATACCTGTCTCAAACTCATCAGTGAGCTCCACCTGAGAGCCCCACAATTTCAGTCTCCTCCCCGAGAGCGAGAGCAGGACCCGAACCTCGGGGTACAGGTCCCTGTCCCCCCTCTCTCGAGAAGAAGGACAGACGAGGACAGGACAGACGAGCCCCCTCGAGGACTGAGCGTGCATGCTCCTTGCCCAAACAAATAACGCACAAGTCTTGTGTACCATCTGGTGTCAAATATCTTGGACACAGATCCACACACTTCTTGAAACGCTTTCTTACCACTACATGTACTCAAACAAAACCGTCCCTGAAAAAGAAGAAGAAGAAGAAGAAGATGACATGTTCTCTAGGCACCCTTCTAATACCTCACGGTCGCACTAGTAGAGATGTAATAGGCTGTCACCGGCCAATACAATTGTTGCATTTAAACAGGTTCTTCAGACACTGGTCACACTGAGGCGTCCCCCATTAGCTTCTTAGAACGCAGTGCGAGTTACCATTCCAAAGGGAACTTCATGCATCTTGATTAATTAAAAACTATTTGAAAGGGACAAAAAGAGAGAACGGACAAAGCTACTAAAAAAAATAGATAAAACATTGGTTCTTAATTATTACCAGCACAGATCCAAGCATTTGTGGCAGGTCCAATGCAATTCTTCCTGCCTGCATGTGGTTGGTTCGTCTACTCGTTGAGTTTCGTCCTATCGATGGGCTGCAGTAGTGTGTATATAAGTTGGCTGGCTGGAGTGTATGGTGTCGCGAGTCACCGCCCTTCCCGGTTTTTCATTCAGCCGTCATCCTTTGCAGCGTGCAAATCCCTGCGGCTGGCATTGGGTTGAGGTTGTCCCTATTTTGTCAAAGGGTTGAGTGAGGCTGATTCAAGCATGGCTAGTACGGGTGTCCGCGTTTCGATGCGGAAGCGCCGGCGCACATGTGGTCCTTCCAATGGACTGGACGAGCCCTCAGCTTTGCCTGTGTATGTCTGCCCGACTGGTTCGATTCCCGGAGATCGCACCCATAAGATATATTGAGTACAGATTGGTCGCGTCCACATGGGCGATTAACTGCCGTGCGGTTGGACTGCGTGGGACTACCATCTGGAGGCGCTGTTGCTTTGCTGTTGACAATTGGATCGAAATTGCTGCCTGTGTGTGTGTGTGTGTGTTTTGGTTTATATAATTTCTTCTTTTCTTTTAGAATTTGTTATGTTCAATTTGGAAGTGTGAAGACCTAAATTCCAAGTTTTTGTCTGTGACTGAAAAGTGACTGTTTAACTGTGATAATTCTGAGTTGTTTGCTCAACTGTGAATTCTGAGGTGTGTAACTTAACTCTGTGGTTACAGGAGCTGAGTGCTTAAAGCAGGGGTGGATTGCTGGTGGTGGTCTTCCTCACGAGTGCTGTGTCATGAGTGGCGCGTGTGTACGTATGTGAGTGTTTGTTTGTGCACAGGGGTACAGGAAAGGTGACTTGCCGTGGAGGCCTTATGTGCCCTTGATCCCCTGCTGACATGCCTCGGCTCCTTTCTTTTCCCGAATTCTGACGACGCTGACACCTCCTCAGGTCGCTCTCTGTGTCTTGTTAATGGTGTAGTTGTCGTTGTCTACATCAAGTGTTATTGATGGTTGTGCTGTGTTTTTAATAAATCTCTTATCTTTAATAAAAATTATATATTTTTGGTATCCACGTCTCCTACCAATTTACTGTGAACGAACCTGTGTTGCTTTAAATCAGAAATTCCATTTTTATTGTCCATGGCAAGACTCCAGGGTGGCGTAGTCGCTAGCTGATCACCTCTGAATCCCTCGGTCGATTGCCACACATTGCTGAAACATTTCTAAATTACTCTTGTAATATTAGAGACATGTGTATGAGAATATCAAAAGAGGAATCCTTATGGAAACAGTTGATATAATATGAAAATTAAATAAAAACATAATTGTGAGATTGCCCAAATCTGTACATGTATCTGCCCTTTTCTAAAAAGAAAACATAAGAGTGTGAATAAGTTACACACAAGGTAAGATTGGTCTTATGAGGAATCTGACTTGGTCATTCTAGAATAAATACATAAATAAAGTTATTTGAATATTATACACATAATTACCAATAAAAAGAAGAAAAAGAAAAACAAGCACATCTGTGTATCTAAAAACAGACTAATTGCAGCGAGATTGAGTTGCTGAAGGGTTTTTATTTTACACCAGATTTTTTAATTACGTCTTGCTGACTCACTGTAGTGGCAGCACCCCCAACATTAAATGTGATTAATTTAAATAAAATATGTTTAAACTAAATAATTGGAGTATCAATGATCAATAGATGCACATCTCAAATAATTCATGGTGGTCTGTTTAAGTTCATTTGTTGGCAGATTTTCAGTCTTGGTATGCAAGTTGTCATGATGTTGTGGTCTAGCTGAATTTGGCACTTTGATGAATATTTGCATGCATGAGTCACCTTCACTTTTGCCTGTGCTGCAATTTTCTCTAGCAGTAGCTATATTGTGTTGATCACACTGCAGAGACGCTGCCCCCTCAACACCCTCTGTCAGGTTCTCTCAGTATAACCTACTTAAAAACACCTGCCCTGCCTACCTGCTCCAAATGTAATGCATATTGCCAAGCCCTAACATTTGCTGTTTTTGACAACATAGCTGCTCAGTTGGCTGCGACAAACTAAAAATCAATATTTTAATACAGTAATTACAATAATTGTAATATTTGATATTTCTTTGAAAGGAACTGATAATCTTCAAGTGTTTTCCCCAGAAGAAAAAAGCCTAATGGGGTTTGAACATCATGGGGGTGAGTAACTGATTTTGATTTCAACAGAATTTTCTATCCTTTAAAATATGTATTGGGCATATATTTTCAGAGAAAATGCAAATATTTTTAGTGGAAGGTTACATTTAAAAAAAAAAAAACAGGAACAACATTTTTTTTTTTCTTAGTTTTTATTGTAAAAAACAAAACAATCAGTGATGCAGTTCATTGTAATGGTGCAGCGCAAGCATATGTATTTAAAGTAGGCCAGGGTTAGACCTTCAGAGAGATACTAAAACAGAGGCATGCATGATGGAAAAATGCATGAAAAATGAAAAAACTGGTCCCCAAGACATTCCAACCAGCGTCGCTGGACTGCTGTTATTGATTATGTCCATTTACATGTTATGTTTGTATGATCTTGATGTGTAGGCAAATGCATTACAGAAAACATCAAGGCAGTACAATCAACAATATGGTATATGGTTACATATCTGTGCTATAATTTACCTATAGTATAATTATATAATTATAATAACAAAATTATTAAAAGATAATCAGGGATTTAGAGTCACGTTGCCTGGCGATGAAGGCAATTCAACCTATGAATGGCAACCATTAATGCATCAGCCATAAAATCACTGTGCCACAGTCTGTATTTCAAAACCTGGCTTAATGTTAACTGCTGTGCCACAAATCAAATTATGAGCTTGATGGTTATGTTTTATCCTTTTGGAGTATCTTTGTGTCACTCGCATTATGTTACACTCAAATGATGATATCTACACAATTGCAAAAATGCACAGGGTTGTAAAACATACAAACAAAACAGTATAATTCACAATCTTGTGCACGTGAACAAAGTAACTAAGCATCATTTTGTATGAAATTATAATTGAATACATAGCAATAACTGTTAACAGTTCTGATTACACAATATGTAAATTTCAATAGAACCTTATTCAGTCCATGATACAATAAATCAACACTGATTTAAACATGTTGGATTAAAATAATAATAATAATAATAAATAGAATACATAAATAAGAATACATTCATACAACAAATTATAGAGGTCACAGCAAATTATAGTGGTACAACAGCATGGATTTACCATGTATATTTGGTAAATTTTGTTGTTAGTGATATAACAAGAAGCAATATAACATGTCATGATCCACAAAATACAATATCCCTAACCATGAATTTGTTATAGGAAACGTGTAGTAACCATGTTTTTTTTTTGTTTTTTTTTTGGTGGATTGATTTCCATGTGTATAACCACAGTTTTATCAGTAATACCATGGATAAACTATGGTTAGTGTAGCAATGGTTGTATGGTTTATTTGTGGTAACCATGGATAACCATGTTTTTTTTATTATCATTATTTGTAGCAAAGCCATGGTTAATTTTATAAGAGATGATGTGGAAGTGTAACATGCTACATTTGCAGTGAGGAAAAAAAGCAGCGTAACCAAATCAGAAGGGCACTCAGTGAGTTAAAGAGTGCCTGAACAGAAGCCAAAAAATGTGTTGGCTTTGCCCTGCTAAAGGTGAGCCCTCCTAGGGTCAAAATCACTGTGGCTCCAGGCTTTGGGCCTGTGCTGCATAAATGTTGTATGTTTTTACAGCATGCGAACCGAGTAACTATAGTGAAGTAAATACTACAGTAGTTTAAACTGTGATGGTTTGAAGGCAAATACTGTACAGTATAGATTGTTCAAGTTTTTTTTTTTTATGCCAGAACAAAGATGAACTGTTTATTATGAATGAATGTAATGTTCTAACCTATATCTCTATTAATTGCTACAATTTAAATAGACAGACTTTTCAACATCATTCAAGATTACAACATATTTAGATATATTTAATTTTATTGAATTAAACTATTTAAAAAATACTTCTCACGTTTCCTGAACATAACACAAAATCATACTGTTATAACGTCGATGCTATTCTTTGCAGAAATTGTTCGATTTAGCAGATGTATAGGGGAACTGCCCCTTCCCTACAATCTACTACTACACAGTCCACATAGTCTACTACTATGAGTCCACTGAAAGTGAGTTCACAATCAATGCTTGTTTCACAATCAAAATGGATTCCCAACACATTCGATATGGAAACAGATTATAATTTTTTTAAACAGAACTAAATATCCGTTTTTGGTTTTGTTCTTTTTCTTTTGGGAAAAAGGTTCAATGAATCAATAAAAGGTTATTATTTCCTCTGTATACCCAAATTTATTTATTTTAATTTTTTATCTTTCCATGCAATGTTTCATTTTCATTTAAATTTGACACATTCAATTATCTTTCACTTGCACACGCTTAAGACTCAATTTGAACCTTTTTTAAGCCTTTTTCAGATTATAAGATTAGCTGTGAAAATTGATTATCAGGTTAAAAATCAAGTGTTCATAAATTCAGTACAGAGAAAAAAATAAACGAATATAGATACTAATGTAAAATTCACACATTCCAAATACTACAACACCAGAACATACTTGTCAAACACAATAATATCAACAATCAAATTTGTTTTTTGGTTTTTATCCACCAGAATGTTTCAAATGCCACATAATCGTTGCACCTGAAATGATGATGTTTGTGTGTGAAAGCAGTGTTTTGTAAATGGCATTTTCTATAAATAGGGTACACAATGCCTGAAACTTGAAAAATATATTTTAGGGATGCAAATTTGTCATAAATTAAGATCCATAGGATATTTGTTTGATATATATATATATATATATTTTACTCTTCATAATTTCTGTCATGCTGTGAAAAGGCCCACTTTAGCTTATTTTCTGGGCCTCACAAGGAATGTTACACGTTTTGTTTTTTAATGGAAAAAATGTTTTATAAATTGAGTTTAAAATTCACTTATTTTTTACTATTAGCAGAATGTTAAAAACTAATGTCCATATTTTAAAATGATGTCACTCTTCTATGACTTTAATTTTTAGATATCGTCAAGAAAGTTAAGTCCTCTGAGGTGGAATAGACTAAAATCGCCATTTAATAATAAAAAATAAAAAAACTACTCTTCATGCAAAGTAAGTTTTATGTTAGATAACAACCATACAGTTTCAAATAGGTCATAACAAAACCAACAAGGGATTTGTGCCTCTAAAGGCCGTGACACACCAAGACGATGTTAGCGGCAACGAAAGCCGACTGTGTTGTCACCTTAAAAAGCTGGACTTGAACACACCACAAAGGCTACAGGCACGTGCGTGTAAGAAAACAACTGTCTATATCAGCAGGTATCAATAGTCTATAATTGTCATTCAAAAGTGGAAACATTAGCCACATTCCCATTAAATATCAATCATGCTGATCACTTTTTTCAGGCAGCTCAAGTTATGAAAATATTTGTGCATTGGAATGCTCAGGTAAGATGACGTGCTCAATCAGCCAAAATACCCCTGACAAAGTCAAACTGGTGCAGACGGTACAGAACACACCACAAAAACTGGGCCAGCTGACGTTCAACGATGCCCCGATGTTGGACGATGGCCGACCATATGCTTTTTGTGTCAGGGCCTAATGCTTTTAAAAAGTCATGGGACACCAAAGTGTACTCTATTCATAGAATGTGCCAGATGCTTATGCAAAGTAATGATTTGTTTTGTGCAATTTGTGTGTATCATGTATAAGTAAATTGTCATGCAATGATTGTACATGTTTTGGTGTTATGTGCTATAAACAAGCAAATTAGAGATTTTGATGGATAGTCATGGTCCTGCCATTTTGGTAGGTTCAAGGTAACACTGCTAAATATTCTGCTGTTTTGCATACTGGATTGTAAAAACAGCACAACATTTTGCAAACTGGCACAACGAGAAGGCACACACACTAACACACACATTATGTTTCTGCATCCGCTTAAAGAGGACGTTGAGGGCAGTGATTTCTCAAGAAACTGTCAAAATGTATAAACACCATAAAGGTAACTTTGGCAGTTATAAAGGAGGACTTTGTATAATTTAAAACTCTCCCTTTTAGAAAATTCTTAGCAGAAATACTGGATAGCTAATATTTATAGTGCTAATATTGGCAGTAGTTGAAGAAAAAAGACATACTGACTTTGAAAAAAGAGTGGACCAAATAAACAGTTCTGTAGGACACTGTTATCACATTAGCCTGCCATATTGAGTGGAAGAGGCAGTATAAAACCCTTTGTGATTTCTCACCAGTGATTGGACGTCGTGGCACTGTGGCAGAGATCTTCCTAACATGACATGTTTGGTCGCTACACAACAAGAAAACCGAGGAACGTTGAATGAGACGTTGCAGGACGAAGAGTAAAACAAATTTTACATATCTTCAGGCAGGAGGCATAAATTTCTGAAAGGTAAAAGAAAGACAATGAAATGTGAGAATTTATTATTAACAGTATATTTAATCATTTTGTATATTTGTTATTTCGTAGGAAAAGAAAATCCCATTAGAATTGGGAAATCTGACTCAAGATTATTTTATTTTTTTATCTGATAGTCTCAATGAATTGGGTTTAAAATACTAATTCAATGATTAATTTGCCAGAACCTCTGTCGGAAAAAATCCAAAAATTTTATCCTTAGGCATTACAAAATACTGAATTAAGCAGTTCAACATACTGATTCAATGATTCACTTGCATTGTTGTATTTGTATATAGTGTATTTCAGCAAACCAAATAACTGCACAAGACCTACTCTTGCAATATATATCTACAGTATAAAAAATATACTGAAAAACACAGACAACAACCACCACAGGCAGACACAACAGAACCTAACCAGATAAAGAAAAACTACAAAGACTGATAGCAACCAGAAAATTCAGAATTCAACCTAAAAACAAGAAGGACAGACTGATGAAACCATGATGGAAAGAAAACCTGAACGAGCCACTGTCAACCACAGTCACATGACCACCAAGACACACTAGCTAGCAATCAGTTTTACCAGAACGTGAAGGATGGAGCTCCACCATACGTTACACCTCCATGGCTAAGATGGCGGGTTAGGGCTGTCTGTTTCAGGATTCAAAGTGAGCAGTTTGTTTACAGAGACGAAATACTCAAATACTGGGAAAGAAAAGAAGAAGAAAAAATTCTTACTTTGTTGCTTCTTCTGTTCCTCCTTCTCCATCTACTTTGCCCTCTTCTTCCATCTTCTGCTCGTCTGAGATCAGCTCCTGGTTCTTATGTCTACGAATACACTTCACCACCACCATGGACAGAATGAGCAAAGCAAGAATGCCCCCGACAGATGCCCCGATGGCGACAGCAATGGTCGAATCCCTTGGTGGTGGCACTAGGCAGAGGAAAATAGAGAAAAAGAAGAGATGCTAACAACAAACTTCACCAAAGCAGCATATTTCTTCAGTGAAAAAAGTGTATTCTGAAAATTTTTGTAAAATAATGTAACAAAAAAATATATATTTCTGGGCCAAGATTGAGTAGTTACAGCATCTACCTCCAGTGGATAACTGGCCTATGCCAGCCAGCCAAAATCTTAGTACTGGTTGCATTCTTAATATTACCATTAGGGGTGCTAGAGCAGACAGTAGTTATTAACGTCTTCTATAGTTTTCTAGTGTTTCTTTATATAGTGACATCGCCAACTACTGGCCTGTGCATGCATGCATACAGCGGTTTAATAGTTTTCGTGGATTGGTGTAAACAGGGATTGTTTTGACAATGTTGTCATCTGTATGCGAAAAAAAAAAAACAAAGGTTTTAGTAAGTCATGCAAATGTACCCTTAGTGGAGCAAGAGTTTAAAAAAAAGTTAAGGTTGTTTCATTGTGATGAACTATGAATACAAACCTTATTAATGTGCTTTTTCTTCAACTTCAAATAAATAAAGTGCTGAAGGAATGACATATGTTTGTCAAGGGAATCAGGGTGATGCAAATTTCCAGGTTGACCTACAAAAATATATTATTTCTGCAACACTCTATTCTAATTCTGGACTTAATAACACCTGCAATAATGAAACCCCATTCATCATGGCCTGTCCTGAAGCAACCCTGGTTGAAGACCCAAAACATTTGTTGTACAGGATCTTGGCCCATGCTGAAGTCTTACATTCAGTCAAGACGTTGAACTGGATGGTGCCGTGACCCTGAATGCGATCTGGAGGGTTGCGCACATAGCAATTGTAGATTCCATCGTCTGTCAACTGCACATCTAAGATAGTGATGCTGAGGTCGTTCTTATCTAGGTTTCCAGAAAAAATTGCCCGCTCTCCAAATCGGCTTGGCTTCAGGGGTGTTATCCTATTCTTATAGGTCATGAACTTGGAAAAGAAGAAATTGAAGTTAGATTGAGAAAAGTGACAAAACAAAAGAATCGTCTAACTTTTATATATCTGTAAATATTGATATTTCAATAGCCCCTATCACACAGCAATACTGGTAAATTACCGTAAAATTGCCAGAATTACTTTACCGGTAAATACACAAATATACTGTTCACACAAGCGACAGCGTTCTGCTTTAGTTTCACTATCTGTTCAATTTGATCTTAAAAACACGAGATGCGCATAATAGAGCAACTGCAGAGCAGCAACACTGGCGCAACGGTCAAAGATGATCATCGAGCGCATATTTAAATAGAAAAACTATTAAAAAACTTACTGTAAACAGTGCTGAGTAATCGCATTTTATCCATAATAACTTTATGATTGGCCCAAAGCAGACTTCTTACGTTAGCACGTTCTGACATTGTACGTGATCATACCGTTAATCTTCATTCCGCATATTGTTGTGTTACAACTTCCCTTACCAGTAAATTGCCGCAACCAATTTACCGGTATTTTTGAAAAGGTCCTATTCACACATGATCTCTTATCGGTTATTTACCAGTAAAGACTGTATGTGTGAAAGGGGCTAATATTTTGATGATATTTAACATTTGAAGTCTCTTATTTTCTCTCACCATCTCCTCTGTGCTGTTGAGTGTCTCCTGATAGGTCCAGTTCATGGCAAATTGCTTGGGGTCCAGCTTGTAGCATGAGGTGAATGCACACGAGATTCTGACATCAGTTCCATTGAGAGCGTTGATCTGTTGTTGCACCAGCACATCCATGGAAGTCACTGGACAGGCTACAAGATATGTAAATATACGTCAAGATATGTCATTCCTGTCATCTGACTGGTCCACATTTAAAGTCACTGAAATTCATTTAGAAGTCATTAATTTGAGTATGAGTTCAAATGTTATTGCCAACCGATAAAAAAGCTTTTTTTAAACTTCCAAAATAATTAGCATAGTGGTCTTATATAACTTTCGAACAGTTAAAAAATGTACCTTATCATAAAATAGCTAATTTCGACTCTAAATTCTGACTGGAAGAGGTAAATGGGTGGTTAAATTGTGTAATACTAAAAATAAATACTATGGAAGCAGTGGGGTACATCAACTGTTTGGTTACCCATATTCTTCAAAATATCTTCTTTTGTGTTCAGCAGAAGAAAGAAACTCATACAGGTTTGAAACAACTTGAGGGTGAGTAAAAGATGACCGAATTTACATTTGTAAGTGATCTTTTCCTTTAATAATGAAGTTAAAATAACCAAGGCAATGACTGACGCATTTGTATTAAATTCCAAAAAGCTCCCTTATCAGTCCCGGAGAGGAAAATTAAACCACGGCCGGATCGGCACAGAATCTCTATCTGCATTAAGCTTACACTGGGTGACATTATTTGTATTGAATCGACAGCCAAAATGTAATAATGTTGTCTATCAGGAAGGTTTACTTTCTCCACCTCTGCACCATTTGGACCATTCTGCCAAATGGACACCATTCTGCACCAAGTTCTGGACAAGTTCCCACTGCTGCAGCAGTTATGCTTTATCGGCCCGGCTCTCTGCAGTAGTAGCAGCAACTTCGTCACACCGTCCCACCCCATCCCATCCCATCCCATCCCATCCCCACCCCCTCAAAGTGCTGCAGTTTAGCCCGCCCCCCTCCCTCTCGAAAAATCAGGTGTCCTCACGGAGAGAGAGCAAGAACTACAGCAGCTGTGTTTGGGAGAACACATACACACACAGACCTCATGTGAATACCTCCAGTAATCACAATGATTTATAGTGCGTTAAATTCAGAGTGCCTACAAAGTAACATTTGAACTATACAGATATACAAGGATTCATTATATACATAGGGTTTTTGTGCTACAAATAATTCAGTGTGTGCTGTAATAAACACACATGCATGTTCAGCATAAATACACACACACACACACACACACACACACACACACACACACACACACGCAGAGTCAGCACTCGGCCGGGCGTGTTACTCAATACCGGCACTACGTCAATGTCGTCCCCACCCACCCTTTTACTTTCATGTATATTTAGTCGGTTTCTCTCTGCGCTACAGCAGACGCTTTAGAACTCCTTCGCATTCCCCATGCACATTTAATCACTGAATTCATGCATTTTAATAAATAATAGTCTAATTGCTGTAGTTAAAAAGCTGCAATGTATCGGTAAACTCTCTTACATGAGCATGAAAATACAGGGTCTGACTACTGCTGATGTCCCCAGCCCACTCTTGGTGAACCGATTTGATGCATGTATCAATATTCACCGGTTCAGAGTGCTGTAGGCATAAAATACTGCAGTGTAGCTCTCTCTCTCTCTCTCGCCCTCTCTCACACAACAGTCCCTGACAAACCCCATCCCTACACCCTCCCTGCGCTGTCTCTGTCCTCTTTTTCCTGCTCTCAAGGTTATGGTTAAAGGAGAAATGTCGACAAGTTACACTGTGGAGCTGTATGCATGCACAAACAAACATAACACATAATAATAATAATTATATAATAACATTTTAAAAATGTTATATATATATAGGCTTTAAATAGATATATATATACAGTATATATATATATTTTTTTGCTTTGAATAACTTGATTTTCCAAAGTCAATGGATTCATGACAGCTAAATGTAACGTTTATGACAAGCCAAACATGTCATTCTCTGAGTAACATATAATTTATTTAAGCCACGAAATAAACTTCATTCCATAAAATAAGTCTAATGAACTACACAAAAAGCATTTTGAACGTCTAAAGCACGTTTTATAATTACCCCAAAATCAAACATAGTTCACCCCTTATGCACGTTATATCACATCCGTCAAAAATTGGCTGTCGATATGAATATTAGAACTAAAAACATCAACATAACACACTCATAAATCACTTCACTGAATAGTTTCCGGCTAAGACACAAATAAACATTACCTTACAAATGCAAATCATTTGAATATTACAACATCGATGTCTGTCAAAATACTGTATAACGTGCACAATACACAGTAGTATTCACGAGAAGGGGAGTTCCAGCGAGTAGCCTACATGCATGTCCTGGAAAACCCACGCTATCGGATGTTTTGACTACGCTATTGCTTTCCGAGAGCAGGGAGAAAATGGCAGGCTGAGTAGCATCAACATGCTGTCTGTCAGAGACAATAACTTGCATAATACATAACGCACGTGAGTATAAATTTGTTCTTCACACTGCATGCTAAAGAGAATAATTAAAACTTTGGCACGTTAGTTAACATCGTTCAATGTGTTGGTTTTGATGGACATTTTTCTAATTCACGAACTATGCATTCTGATTCTTACATTTATGATTTGAATATTTTCAATAATTCTCTATTTTCTATTCTCGACTGATTTTTTTCCCATAAATTTGGCAATATGAACTGTTAAAAGATTGATCTTGAGATGAGTCCCTGCAGTCGTTCAATTAGGCCCTCATATGCTGATGTAATATATGATACATATTTCTTTACATGTGACTTTTATATGTAGTTTGAGCCCAGTTGTTTAAAAGATTATCAAAAGGCAGTTATCAAAGTTTGATAAAATCAGATTATAAATGATTACATGATTTGTTACATTGAATTAGCAGATTTTGACTCATATAGTGTATTGTGTAGTATTGTGTATATATCTGTAACATTAATATGTTAGTTTTAGGTGTGCTGATATACAGTCTAACAGCACTGGGACATTTAACTGTTTGTATCACTCTGCAATATTTCTTATAGTCACAGAAAACCTCTCTTTTATTTCAGTATAGGATTGTTAAAAGCAATGTTATGGCAACAAATCCATTTAGACGTTTTAATGCACCACATTTTAGTTTCTGCTTAATGACTGAAATGTTGTGGGCAAAACTTTGAACATGTTTGCACAGTAAATAAGAAGAGTGAGACATCTGTATTTCTGTGAGAAGCAGATCTTCACAAGCTTGTTAACAGCAATTGTTTTCTCATAATCTACCATATGTCAAATTCAGCTTACAGACAACTGTTACTGCAGTTGGATTGTAACCATTGATCCACTATTTTCAGTCAGTTCACTATTGACAGTTCACCCAAAAATACATATTCTGTCATCAATTACTCACGGTCATGTCTTTAGAAAACTGTATAATTAACTTTTTTTTCATAAGACAAATAGAGGTATTTATAGCAAAATGTCCAAGAAGTTATTTTCCATACAATGAAAGTGAATGGTGACCATAACTCTCAAGCAAAATTGTCAATGAATAACATCTTAAATTTTAGTCTGTCCCTTACAAAAAGAGCATGTTTATGTCGCTTTTTTGCTCTGTTTGGAACTTGACAGCTCATTTACTTTCATTGCATGAAAGGAGTCCATACAATGTTCCATGGAAGAAAGAAAGAATAGTTTTGGAATGAGATGAGTAAATGCTGACAGAATTTTTCATTTTTAAATGAACTGTCCCTTTAAATTAAGACTAAATCTAAAAATAAAAATCTAAAATAACGTAATGAGTAAAACATATTCTTGTAAACTGTTCTTCTTAGGTAGATTTTCTCCACTTTTTACTATAGTTTATCTTTCAAGTTTGTATACACTACCATTTAAAGTTTGGGATTGGTACTTTTTTTGTCTTTAAAATATCTTATGCTCACCAAGGATTTTTATCTGGTCAAAATACAGTAACAAGTAATATTATTAAGTATTACAATTTAAATAAACTCTTATTTGTTATTCACATAATAACAATGTTATACACATGTTATACACTCTTATTTGTGTCATCACTCCGGTCTTCAGTGTCACATGATCCTTCAGAAATCATTCTAATATGCTGATTTGCTGCTCAAAAACCATTTCTTATTACTAACAATGTTGAAAAGATGCTTTCATGTTTTTTGTAACAATGTCTTTACTGTATTTTTTAAATGCAATTTATAGCCTGATCCTTGCTGAATAAAAATATTCATATCTTTCAGAAAACAACTTCTGAACAGTAGTCTACCTTTATACTGAAGACGAAGAGGTTTCTATAGTGAAACTGAGTTCAATAGCTTTTGGGGCTAGTGGAATAATTCTGTATTTTTCAGAAAGCAGACTGAAATGTATTATTTACTTCAATCTCCTGTAGAATAGGATGCCGCACCAATATTCCTGCAATTCATAGTCAATTCATCTGTATACCTGAATGTGGTATTGGTGTGCAAACAATTTTGCCACTGGAATTCACTGCGCTCTATACTAGATGATGAAAGCAGAGAATATCCATGCATTAATATTTGTTTTAAAATACATATAATGTCCTAAAATACGTATATCTGCATACTTAAGCCACATTTATGAATGCAATTGCAATGAATCAATAAATAAATAAATAAATAACAAAATATGCTTGTCTTTTAACCTCATTAAATCATTTAGTATGGGAAGTATTATTTTTGGAGATAGTTTAGTGAAACTGGGTTTTATTATAATTCTATCTCATGTTCATCTTCAGTCACTGGAATGCTGTGTTTTACGCCCTCTGGTGACTTTCTAGAAAAACTGCACTGTATTCACTTGAACTTGAATGCCACTTCCCCAGTCATTTGTGTTAAGAATACTCTTTTGGTGTGTGCAGCTCTTTTATGTTAAGCCTACAGTACAATGAACCATAGTTCAGTAATAAAACTTTAATTAATTAAAAAATGTCGACTATACCACATGGATTAGGCACAAGAAAGTAGGGCATACTGTAGGCTATGCCTTCTGTTGAAATACATAATCCTCATGTAACGTTAACAGCAGCAGTCCCATGAGACCACATCTGTAGCAGTAAACCTATTCACAACCAGAACACGCACATCGGTTGTTTATGATTGTTTATGTTTGCTAACTTGTGTGTTTGTTCAGACATTCAGTCTCTTTTAAACATGTTCTCTTTATTTTATTAATGAATTGGTTTGCTCTGAAGCTCTTTGTATAACATGTTGTTTACAAAGTGAAATGTCTGTTCAATATTGCTTCTCTTCATTAAAGGGATAGCTCACCCAAAAATGAAAACGTTGTCATTATTTACTCACCCTCATGTCGCGAGGGTTTTTTGTGAACACAACATAAATATTTAAAGGAATGTTAACTAGAGAGTTGACGGCACCCATTGACTTCCATAGTAGGACAAATATGCATGTCAATTAGTTAACCATGTCTGGTTACCAATATTCTTTAAAATATCGTATTTTGTGTTCAACAGAAGAAAGAAACTAATACAGGTTTGGAACAACTTCCGGGTGAGCCTATAATGACAAAATGTTGGGGTGAACTATCCCTGTAAGCCCCCTTTCCTCAACCTGCAGTATTGTCTCCATATTTTCCTATTTAACTGTCATTATTGTTGTTATTATTCTTAAAAAGTGCTGTTCCTCATCTTCAAATGTTATATAATGTGAACTTTTGTACTAATCTGGTTATGATGAAATCAAATGTGACACCCACTTTTTCTTGCTCTCAATTTTATCGCACAATAGGCTATCGCCAGTTATTTATGTTTTTTTTTTGAAAAAGCAGTAGTTTTGTCATAGTTGCCGACTTAGTCATTGTTTTTTTTATTTAATCATTTGAGTTCAATGTTCTATGATTGACACACATAAACACATTCACTTGTCGCCTCCTACTGGTTCAACGATGTAAACTGAAGAAAGATTTACTGGAAAAAAATAAACAAACACAAACAGTGTGGATTGTAGATATCATCAATATGACACGGAATAATTGTATAATGCTTAACAGGTCATTAAAAACGCAGCAATGCTCAATGTCATCAAATCTGCTTGTCTGGAAAAAAACCCCAGAAGAGCTGTTTCCTATTGCTTGACAATAGAAATTGGAAAATAATTTAGCCAATTATGACCTGCTTGGCGTTTCATAATCTGATCTAAATGCGCTCACAATGGCATCACGATAAAACGCAGATAATGCTGATGGAGACAATTCATCTGCAATAATAATCACCGTCAAACGCTATAATGTACTGTAATAACATATTCCCTGCACCTAATTTCATTTGCATTCTTTCTTAAAGCGCATAATATCAATAACAGGCTGTAGCCAATGCAGGGAAACATGACTTAGCTAAATCACATCTGTTTGGCTGGTAGGCTACATTGAAATCGTTAAAATGTTAAATGATAATTTTAATGATGGGCTTATTTATTTATTTTTTCCATAGCAGAAGCTTTTTTTACTTACCCAAAAACATCACCATTGCAACACAGGATAATTTCAAAGCGGACGCCCACTGCGTTCCCCCAGAATGCAATAAAATGGTCATTTTGGTCGCTGATAATAAACGAATCGGAAAATAAGTATTAGAAATGTGTGTGAGATCTATTTCTCCGTTTCAATCATATAAAAAACACGGATATGTTTTTTATTTTGTGCTATGATATGGCTGGCAGTGTCTGTAGCAAGAGCACTGGTTGGTATTATGGTTGTGGTTTGTGGTTTGTCTTTATTGAGGTTTCAAATAAACCCCCTTTGCAACATTATAATATTAAAATACTATAATAGCAACACATACAACGGTATATAAATAATTTCACAAGACGTAAAAAAAAAAAACAGGACGCATCTATATATTACATCTCCCGTCCGTCATTGATTCAGTGCAATCAGAAATCAGTCGAAGAAAATCTACGCGGCCGTTGACGCAAAACTAAAAAATGACGCACTAGCTTGCAGAAGGACCACCTTTCCTCACTAATGGAGATTAAAGTGTAGGAGAGAGTGGGGTAAGATGAGCCAGTGGGTAAATTGACCCACCCCCTTTATCTTGCCAACCGTACACTTTTATTGTCATGTGACCATATATTTTAGAACCACCCATCATTTCTTCCAGACTGTGAAACAAGAGAAACACATGGCAGTGGAAGGCAATCTTTTACTTTAAAAACTGTTTTTGGCTGGTCAAAGTAAAATTTAAGCATACCAGATGTAATGGCTGTGACATCAATTGAAATTCGTCCAGGTCTAAAAATATTTATGATACATTCAGCAATGTATAAAACCATGCAAATCATTTAGCTAAATATTCATCTGAATTGGTAATCTAGCTAGTTTTGTCCAAAATGACAGCTATGGGGCAAAGCCATATTTTTAGAACCCTTTGTCATTCGTTTGAAATTATAGGAAACATCCGGAAATGACTTTAGAGACTTTCATTGGTAGTACTGCCTAATTTTCTGTTATTTTGAGGACCAAAAAAAAAAAAAAAAAAAAAAAAAAGGCTCCTCTTACCCCACTCAGATGAGCTGGAAGTGGAAATACACATGTGGGGTGAGAATGGTGCTGCTGCTTATGAAGGATATATACTTTATACATAAGCATCTACCATCTAAGGCAGCGTAAAACGAGAGTACACTGAGAGTGCCTTGATGCTTATGTGGTTTTAGTCACTAGTTTTATTGTTTTAATAACACTTGGTATGTGGTTCCACAAATCTCAAAGGACAGAGCGAGCATGAATACGTGAGTCTGCAATAGAGACAGAAGTCAGAAGAAGTGGTAATTTCAAACTGATGAAAAGTCACTGAGAAGATCAAGAGGAAAAGTAATGATGAATTACTAATTTCATAAATAATGAAAATGGCATTTTCACATGCATATTCAGAGAGATATATACAGATTTATTATGAGGGACAATGTAACAGTCAGCAGTTACAGTGTTAAAAAAATAAACCAATTATTGACATTTTAAAGGTACACTATGTAACTTTTTAAATTCAAAATTAGCTACATTTAAATGAGTCAATACATCATCAATCCTTCCTTCTTCCAAAACATGTTTTTGTTTTACCCTGATTCACTATAGTAAGCCTTATGATGGTAAGTGTTTATATAGACCTGACGGGATGGTTCTCGCAGGAAACTGCATGCATACGTCACTCGCCCACGTGTCTCGTATCTGTAGAGAAAAGTTGCTCCGGCTACTTTGACGCGTGTATGGTGTGAGTGGCAGAGGTTAGTTGTCACAACGAATGAGAGAGGTCGACACGGAGCTGCTAAATCTCAAACCTCTGGGAAATCACCCAAACGCCAAACAGAGGAGAGTCAGACAGAGCTCGTAATAAAATAAGAATCAACATTGGCTTGGCTTTTCAGAGATGAAAAACTGAGGGATTCAAATGTTGTAAAAGTGATCCTGGGATGGGGTTTTTATACTCAACAGGTAGGTATTTTATTGAACAGATAACTTGTCACATGTAGCTCTCTAACAGATTTCACTGTAAGGCATTATCTAGGCTCATTTCATTATGGTTGTTTTTGGTCTGTGCTGGAATTTATTTTCAAAGAAGTAGCATTAATGTGTAGGCCTATACAGTAACGTCTTCAGCTACCTTGAGATCCTTTCCATCTAAACTGGTTACATCTCTTAGGCCTAGTAGTGAATGTTTTATGACAGTAGGATAAACATATTCATCCACACAGTCACAAAACACAACCAAAACAATGTTCTTCCAAAAATTCATGTAGTTTTTTTTTTTTTATTTTTTTTTTAACACAACATAGTGTACCTTTAACCAGAACAGAATAATGGGGACTAATGCCTTTTACTATGTGACAATACAAACTGCTTTTACGGTCATCCATTTAAATAATTAATAATTCTGTTTATGCCTCATCTTTTATGAGTTTTGCACATGATCTGATTTATAGCCTATGTTAGTGGCTGTGTGTATACAGGATCCTCATCCTTCGGCTGCCAGTCAGAGGGAAGACGTCTGCTGCGTTCAGCTGTGACAGGATCGTCTGGTGTGAATGGGAAACCATGCTGCGAATACACACAAACAAAAAAACATGTCACATCCTGTGAACACTCTCGCTCTAAATATTAGTTATATCCAGTTTACATATGAAGGGATGTATTCATTTACATATACACATTATTTTACTTACAGTAATGAACGTGCAAGCCATTATGAAAGTAATTAATGTTTATAATTACTGCCCACATAACATTTGTACATATCATTTGTATAACAAGTATATTAAATCTGCTATTATTATTTTTTATTATATTTTATTTTATATGAAATTTGATATATTTATTCTATTGAAATATTTTATTTGACCGTGCATTCATATTTTAATACATATTTTAAAAGAGGGTTTTGATGTAATTTCATAATTCCATTGTCTTTGGTTAAAGTGTACTGGAGAATGTACTGACAAGCATTCATGGTAAACTTTTATGGTTAAAGTTGCAATTTAAAATAACACAAAATTCTAATCAAGTACTTAACATGTGCTTTAGTATATTAGCACATCAAAATAAGCATAATTTAAAGCACTGTAAAATAGATTTTAAAAGATTGATTTTATGAGCCTGTGTTGCAATGGATGGTTCACCCTCATGTTGTTCCAAACCCATAAGACTTTCATTCATCTTTGAAAAATAAATGAAGATTCTTTTAAAGAAATCTGAGAGCTTTTTGTCCATCCATAGACATCAACGCAACTGACATTTTGATGCTTCAAATAGTTCATCATATAAAGCGATCATGTGTCTTCAGAACATTTTGACTAAACCGCTCAATTCACATATGAATTAATTTTACGATCTCTTTTTGAAGCATCAAAGTTGTAGTTCATTAAAAATATCTTAATTTGTGTTTTGAATATGAACAAAAGTTTTAGTGTTTACTGTAAAGTAATATTTTAATAATGTTCAATATGCCATTACTCACATTTTCACATATGATTTCCTTCATTTAATATCTTGCTTTAATTTCTTCCTTACCATGGTAAGATAGATGTTGTCTGGACTGGGAGGACTGTTCACGTCTGCCAGAACAGGCATAGAGCTGAATCCCACCTGAGACACAAAACTAGCTTAAACAAAGACTTTAGATATACAAAGACGGTGCACTCATATTATTTATGAATGGGAGAAAGTGCTGCACGCAGTATGGCGGAATAAGTCTAAGCTAAAAACAGTTAAAAACAGTATGTCCTATAGTATGAATGTGTCGAATGTAATCCGGAAGTACCATGTTGTCATTATCATGTGATCTACCAGCGTCAGTTCCGTCGCTTCACTGCCATTCATAAAATCCTCTCCCGTGGCTTCATGGGATAGTAAAATGTCCATCGTATGCACACTTCAGAATCTCACTGAAAGTAGTAGGTCATTTGGGGTTTTGGCTACTCTTTTATGAGTACTGTGAATTCAGAATACTTCTTTTGTAACATACTGCTTTTCACCAAACTAGTAGGGAAGTATGCGACTTCAGGTGTAGCCTCATTGTTCTGATGTTTGAAATTTGATGTTTCCCGATTCAGAGAAATATGAACTGCCCTTGTATGGGTGAGAGGCATTTCAAAGATGGCCGCCAAGTGAAATGGCTTGCCTTAAAGGGATAGTTCACCCTAAAATGAAAATGAATTACCTCCTTTTGTGGTCCATAAAAGAAAGAAGGGCATACGGCAATAGAACAACACCAGGGTGAGTAAATTATGACTTCATTTTCATTATAGGGTGAACTATTCCTTTAAATGGACATTGGCTTAAAATCATCTTCAAACCCCATTCGCTAAAGATTCAAACCTCATCCTTGTTGATTTAAACAGAATAAATGAAGCGTGGAATATATTAAAATTTTATTTATTAATTTGCTTTACCGAGTGCAGAAAGCAAAGAGAGGAAATGAGAGCAGAAATACAGAAGTTACAAAGATAGTGTTACCTTGTATGTGATTCCCATATCTTCAGTGGCAGTTCTGGTGTTAACCTCTTCCATATTTTGCCTAGAATATAAAGCACAATATGAAGACAAGCAGAAAAAATGTCTTTTAAGCTGTTATATCTCTCTGTGGACTGACGATGACTTACTTTGAGTCGTCACCTTTCTGGATTGATCTGCAAGCCCTCCTTCCCAAAAACCCACTACCAGTTAGTAACACAAACCCAGCCACTGCCACCAGGGCCAGCCACCAGCGAGGAGGAGCCTGTGGATCAATCCCACCTGGACTGTTTCTCCTGGTCAGTGCTGAAGAAAATAAAGGTGAGAAGAACTGAGTTTGGAGCTCTTATACAAACTAATCCACTTAAAGAATATTAGTATGTTATGAATTTGACAGGCGATCATTTCGGTATGCTCTGACACAGATTTCAAAGATTTAAAACTAAAAAGTAACATTTCCATTTAGCTGTTTTTTGTATGGACACAATTGTAAAGATTAAAAAAAAAATTGTGAAAAGTAAAGGCCTTTACTTGATCAAAAGTACAATGTGTAATATTGTGAAATATTGTTACAATTTAAAATACATATTTGCCATTTAAATATATTTTAAATATGATTAATTCCTGTGATGGCAAAGCTATATTTTCAACAGCCATTATTCCAAAAAGCTTCTTCTTCATATTATTATTAATTATGGTAAAACTTTACAATAAGGTTTCATTTGTTAACATTAGTTAATGTATTAACTAACGTGAACTATCAATGATCAATATATTTGTTACAGGATTTATTCATCTTTATTAATATTAGTTCTAATACAAATCAAGCTTGTTCATTGTTTGTTCATGTTAGTTCACATTTGATTTCCATAATGTATTGGCACATGATGAAATTAACATGAAGATCAATAAATGCTGTAGAAGTATTGTTCATTATTTCATGTTAATGAAACCTATTAATGTTAAAATCAGTGCTGTTCAATGTTTTTGTGGAAATTGTGTTAAATTTAATTCGGATAAACTTTTGATGCAAGTTCAAAAGAACAGCATTTATTTGAAATAGAATCCTTTTAATTTTACATTTCTGAACTGACACTTTTGGCCAATTGAATATGTCCTTGCTGAATAAAAGTGTTTGTTAATCGTACTCATTTAACAGTATGTGTTCATATACACATGGGGAATAAGAAACTTTATACATTGTTACATGAGTAAACCAAAGAGAGCCAAATAAACAAAAAATACATTTAGAAAACAAACTAAGGTCTGTTACCTGATTGGACAATAAGATGTGTATGATTCTTGAAGAACCTCCCACTGATACGCAATCTACACAGGTAAGTTCCATTGTTCTCATGGGTCACGGATGGGAGGTATATATCAAAACTCCCCATTTTGACATCTCCGCGAAAATATACACCAGGAAGTGTTGATACGGTTTGATTGCTGATGTAGTACAAAATTATTTTTGTCTGAGAGATAGTCTGTGTTTAAAAAAAATAGAATAAGTACTAAAGCATGCTATGAGTTTACATTTTTTATTCATTTGGCAGACACTTTTATCCAAAGCGACTTACAAATGAGAACAATAGAAGCAGTCTAACTAACAATAACTTATAATAACTATTACAATAGTTTTGGTTTTAAAGTTATAAAGGATTCATTGCATAAGTGTGTAAAGTATATTTGTGATGGTTTGCGTTGCGTATACCTAAAAAATAAGCCTACCTGGAATTCCCACTCCGCACTGAGAGATATTAAATCCAGATGTCCAGGACATTGGAAGAAATTACATGACAAATACACATCTGTACCATCATTAACCTTCTGGTTTGAACTTGTCATCACACAACCATGGGCTCCATATACTAAAAGAATGAATATTATATTTAAAAAGTAAGCTTCATTAGCTTAAATAAATAATGAATTTCTGCTTACCTGTGAAGATATGTAGGGCCAAATACCACATCACTGAGCATACAAAAAGTTTTTTTTTACTTACACAGTATTTAACAGAACATAAATATACACATATATATTGTAAAAGAAAGACAGAAATTACAAGATCCAGAAGAATCTTATGGACTCTGGAACTCAAAAGTTCTTTGCTTACATTAGCGCTGTGAAAAACTTTCTGTGGTGGTTATCAGTGTCTGAAATGTTCATTTACCACATCCTCTGTGGCCTAAACACATGATCTGACTGAGACAGATGTGTCTCCCTTCTACCACTTTCCCATGTATATCAGGAACAAAAAAAATAGCATAGTTCTTGTGCCGAAAGATTCGAGTTTATCATCAATGCAAGACTCCTCTGAGCAGTTCATACATACAGTGTATAGTTCCTGTCCATCTAATCCTTAAAATAGTGACAAGTACATTATTCATAATGTCTAATTTTGTGTTCCACAGAAGAAAAAGTCGTACAGGTTTGGAAAGAAATGAAGGTCCACTTTCCACAATAAAAGGAACTATATTTTGCCCCGTGTGCCATTTGACGTTCAAACTATATTTGATTGAAGGCATTTTCCTCAAGAGAACAGAGACATCATTGTGTCAAATGAAGTTTTTGTATTACCCGAGGCAATAGCCAAAGACATTTGTCATCGATTCATTCTTTCTTTTTCCGCACCTTTAGCTTTCACAAAAATACTTTGCCATTTCTGTACATTTGAAGAAATGCAAACGGAGCATTATTTTTGAGAAGATAGAATCATTATATGGGTCAGAAATGTCCTCAGCTTTGTTAAATATATTATTCATGAATGAAACATTAGCATTCTTCTGCAATACAGAATTTTTATTTTTTTTATCAGGTTTAAATAGTGCTTATCTAGGTCTACACCAGCAATCTAAATCTCTTGTGATTGAAGCATTGAATTATTCATCAGAACAATGAATCACAATATACAGAATATATAATCAATTATTTGTTACTGAACACACGCAATTGCCAGATGTTTAAACTGAACAAGCTGACAATCTGTATTCTCTAATCAGACCATTTATATGATTCAAGATACAACAGTTGCAGCATTCATTGGATATATATATATATATATATATATATATATATATATATAGACGCAAAAACGCTGCGCTGAAAGCGTTTAAGTTAATTTAACTTTAAAGAGACAGTTAGTAATTAAAACAACAAAACTGTTCAGCTAACTTGAAAGGTGTCATTTTTACAAACTCAAAATTTGCATTTCCTCCAGCCTGAGGCTTTTTTATTTCACGTTTGGCGTGAAAGTGCCTTTACATTTGCCAAAAATAAAACTTTTTTTGGTTATTAAAAAACAAACAAGCAAGCCCATCCCAGGTGAGAAAAAGTAATGCAATGTAACGTTTCCAGAAAAAGTAACACAACTATAGTTACTTTTTTTCGAGAGTAATGTAACATTGTAATGCATTACTCTTAAAAGTAACTTTCCCTTAACACTGGTTAAAAAAATACCTAATTGACAGTCTCTTTTTCCAAATTCTGGAATACATTGTTTAGTTATATCATTACTGTTAGCTGCTGTACCAACTAGTATATTATTCTTGTCTTTGATTGTTAATTGCCAAGTTTAGTGATGAACTAAATAATGTTGCTGACATGTAAAAGTTGTTGGTTATATGTTAATATCTTCAATCTTCATTTTTCTGTACACCAGAGCAATATTTTTTTTGTAATGCAGTTTACAAATGTAATGCAGGGTCTTTTTGCACATTGGAGGAATTTTTGAGTTCTGAAAGTTACAGTATGGTTTTAAAGTACATTAATCTCTTTAAATGCAAAGGTTCTTTTAGAATAATAGTTCTTTAAGAATATAAAAAAGGTTCCTTTTCCATATAGTGTTTGGAATTGCAAAGATCCTGGCAGTGACTGAGATGGTCTTGTTCTACTGTACCAGTATGTGTTCCTTCCACTGACAGCTTGTTATCTTTTAGCCAATTGGACGGTCCCAACTCAGCACATGTCTGCCAAATCCTGTACCTCTAATGCTGCTCATCATAAAAATGTAAAGTTTAATTGTGTTATGTGACTTAGTAAAAATAACCCAATGTTTTTGCTAAGTCACATGCCTGAATTCATTAAAATAGCTGACATTAAACACTTAATTAAGAAAACAGATCCTTGTGATTGGTTTATTATCAGTCTGTTTCACATATGTCTTTTATCTCCAAGGTACTGGCGAAGGCTGTTGCTCAGCAACCGGCTCTTGCACAGGAACAACTCTTGTGAGATGTTCTACTCAGGATTTATAGCTAATTGTTGAGGAAAGGTCTGTATAATCTCATACATGACTGCATAAACTATGAAAGATTGAATGATACATTTTCTGTGAGAAAGTTCATTTTAGAGGAAATACAGTAAATGTTTCATTGACATTGTTGAGTGCACTGGAAAGGAAAATTAAAAGAGTTATAAAATAAATTAAAAGTGTAAAAAGATGATACATATAAACTTCTCATCTGGCAAAACAAATGTGTATCATATTTTTCACAACTCCCAGTTTTACTTTGAGATTTTCCCATGGTGATTAAACTGTGTCTGTTGTGTTATTTCGGCGCCTAAGAAATCTATTGGACACGATTTTTTCCCTAAAATCGGACAGGAGGAGCTCTAGGCCTGACGTAACTGACGCTGGTAGATCATGACAATGACAGCATGGCGAATGTAGTACGTCTATTACATTCATACAGACATTAAAAGATACTTTTTTAGTCGTGAAGTTTTTAGTTTTTCAAAATAAGTACCTAATCAAAAGGGTATGCGATTCATACAGGTTTGGAACAACATGAGGGTGAGTAAATGATGACAACATTTTAATTTTTGTGTGACCTATCCCTTTAAAAGAAAGTTCTGAAAAGGAATGATTTTGATTACATAGCCTTGTTTTGCTATAGTAACCTTGCTGTCAATAGCCATTGTCTAGTCTATCCTCTAGTGTGCATACGCTTGAGAGCTACATCTTTGTATGTAATGCAAAGTCCATCTAAGTCCCCCCCCCCCCCATCGATTGCCCTGCATTGATTTGTTCCCCTGCATGTTTAACCTAAACACACCGTTCATCAAGCTGGCCTCTCAATAGCTCCTCTGTGATGCACACTCACCCCCTTCTGATCTCAGAGCCTCTCCATACATTCAATATGATCATCTATAAATGAATAGTCTATATTAGGGGTCGACTGATATTGGGTTTTTTTATGGCTGATGCCGATGCCGATATAGCAATACTAGCTATATAGCGATACTATATATAGTTGCCATCTAAAGTATAAAGTGCAAGCTAAAGTATAATCCTTTAGATGGCAACTTCTTGAACCTGCAATCCCATTACAGTTTTTTTTTTTTTTTACTAATAAAGTAATTGTTTAAAAATATATGAATATGTGAATAAAAAGGAAGTAAACACTGTAACAGGGCACTCGGTAATCTGGTAATTTCAATTTCATGTAATCATATTTTTTTCAAATAAAAATTTTTTTTTTTGACTTTGACTTTTGACAAGGTAATACTAATTTTACATACAGCACACAGTGAAAACGATATGAATAGGCTATGGCACAGGATATATAGGCTACAGCATATTTTAAAATTAAGGATTTAAAGTTTTTTGATCGCGTCTCCTGTGAAGCTGATCTTCTGTTCGTATTCACTCAGTAACACGTTTACGCCGGCTACAAATGCACAGCGATATATCAGTCGACAACTATATTTTTGTATCAATATCCACTACTGTTAGACAAAATTACATTTGTGGGGAAAAGTGTTATAAAATTTACCTCCAGTTTGTATTGTCATTTTGTTTACTTTACAGACTGAGATATGCTTAATCATAGCAAGTAATCAATGTGTATTAGATGATGTCAATAGAGTTTGGTTTGCATAAACCCAGATTATTCAATTAATGGATGTGATGTAATACCATCACCAGCCACTAGAATGCAGTGTGGTACCACTCAACAAACAGGCCTTCCTGCATCCCCAAACCAAACAGATGTTAGCATGTGTGTCAGCAATTTGTTAATAATTTATGAGGAATTAATTAGCATTCCTCTAATTACCTCATGAATATTCCAACCGTTCACAGTGTTGAGGAGTTTTAAATGGGATTAGCAGTAGCACACGTCCCCCATGCACAAGATCAGGAGACCTTTTTTCTGCAATATCCTGGATGCTCAAGTCAAGTCAGCGCTTTGGAGATCTGCTGCATTAGTATGTGCAGCGCATGAGGCCAGGTATACTGGTCCTGGGCCAGCTGAAACGAGCATTAGGTCTCTTGAGTACTGGTGAACAACAGCAAAATCAATGACAAGAGGAAATTGCTGATGGGCGACTTTGGGCAGACCTCACCCATGAGGGCCAGATCCTGTGATTATCTCACTGGGAGATTAGTGGGACAGATCGTAAACCACAGCTAGTAAATAAACAGTGGAGATGAAGTGGAGTGTTTTTCTTTTATATAGAATATTATTACTTTATCAATAGGAAAAAGGGCTTTGTGCTGTAGACATACAAATGGTGAGGTGGCCAAGTGAAATAAGATGATATGCTGATTAATTTATAGCAAGAATATAATCAAATATTATATAAACCATAGTGGATGAAAATAAATTAAAACTGAAATTGAAAAAAAAAGAAAACATCTAATTCATAATTTTTTTTAATTAATTTAGCCCCCACTTGACACAAAATGTATTTATACAATTTGGCTAATCGGCTTTGTTGATATTATGGATAATCTTTCGAATGGGAAAAAATCCACAGTTGCTCACTCTTATTGTTCTCCGTTTTCTCATCCCAAGTTTATCTCTGACAATCTGGCATCCTGTCGATGCTCTTGAACTCGCTTTCTTTTTTTCTCTATTAATGTATCCAGCTTTCACACACATATAGAGCGGATGGGATTTAGGGATTGTTGTCAACAAACAAACAAACAAACAAACAAACAGATTACTCAGTCAAATGTTTGTATAACATGGACACTCTCTTCACAGTCGTATAAGCATCATTCTTAATGAAAATAACATATGGTCTTTTTTTTTCTTCTTTTTTTTTGTATACCCTATGTACGTTATTAGAGGAAGCTTTTTCCATTTAAGATCAATTGCAAAGTTGAAGAACCTTCTTTCAAGCAAAGATTTAGAAGTTGCAATTCATGCATTTGTAACATCATGATTAGACTATTGCAACTCTCTTTATTGTGGTCTTCCTCAATCTTCACTATCCCGATTACAAATTGTTCAAAATGCAGCTGCAAGACTGTTGACTGGGTCTAGAAAGAGGGATCATATTTCTTGTTTTGGCATCCCTTCACTGGCTTCCCATTAAGTTTCGAGTTGATTTTAAGATCCTTATGTTTGTTTATAAGGCATTGTCTGGCTGTGCACCAAGGTATATTTGTGATCTTATTGTGCCATACTGTCCTGCTAGGACACTTCGATCTTCAAATCACTTGCTTTGAAATATGTCACGATGTCGCTACAAATTAAAGGGTGATCTGGCCTTTTCTGTGGCTGGGCCCAAGCTTTGGAATGCTCTCCCTTATCATGTGAGGTCTTCATTGGACATTTTTAAATCTACTCTGAAAACACATTTTTATTCTTTAGCTTTTGGAAATTTGTAATTGTTGTTTTTTACAGTGTAGTCCTGCTATGCACTATGTACAGCACTTTAGATCAATTTGTATTGTGTTAAAGTCCCCATGAAATCAAAATTGACCATACTTACTTTGCCTAAATTGATTGTTTTGTGGTGAACAATTCATCCGTGCAAGTCAATCCACACAAAAATTTTTTTTGGCTTCGTAATCTTTAATCAAAGTCTGAAAATGCCCCTCCCCTCAGCCTTGGAGGACCTTCCCTGATGACGTAGGTTTGACGGTTTGGGTGTCTGCTTAACATCCGTAACCACGCTCCTCCAACTGACAGTAGACAGGCTACTGGAAACACCTACTTTTCTAGATCCAATCAGGTGCTAGTTGGAAAAAAAAGCCATGCCCACTATTTTGCCTCATTTAGTATTCCGTTTCTCTCGGAAATACGTCACAACACTGGAGAAAAGTCGGTTCCAACTTCCGGTTCACAGGGACTTTAAATGTGCTCTATAAATAAAGGTTGTTGTTGTTGTTGTATGTTGGGCCCTACGCAGTGCACTATTGTTTCGGGTGTGGTGCAGGCAGATGAAGAGCCAGCAGTCAACAGATCCAAATCAAATTATATTTACTAACAAAGCCAAACTCAGATACAAGGATGACAGGCAGATGGTTTTCACACACTAAAAGACCAGGAAACATTAACACACCTTACACAAACAAGAACCGACAAGGAGTGAGGGAGAACACAGGGTTTACATACACAGAGAACAGATAGGGGAACAAGACACAGCTGGGGCAAATGAACTAGACACAGGTGAAGGAACTGAAAACTAACGAGGAGCGGGAAAACTGGAACAGGACTGAACCAAAAACACAGTGACGGGGGGGGGGGGAAACTCGGGACACACATGTAACAACTATATAGTCTTGATCAATAAAGGTTAATGAAGGATAGGTAATGACGACATACAATCATTTCACCAATCACTGCATTGCAGTTTTATATCTAACACAAAACAAATATTTAACAAAATGAACATGATTTCTTCTTAATCGTAAAAATATGATAATTAGTGTCTTTGGAATTGCATATCACATTATATTAAGATTAAATAATCAAATACATTTATTTGTGTTCAGTTATCCTTTTTTTGTGCAAGCTGCTTATCCACTATAGCATAGTCTAACTGCTTAAGGAAAGCTTGTTTTAATATATAGTAAAAAATATTATGATGACACACTATTGTTTTTGACCAGGCATTGTGGAATGGAGATGGGATTGTGCGGTGGGATCTTGCATGTCACAACCAAAGCAATGTTTTGCTACTTGCTTTTTGCCAGTCAGACCAAACGATCATCTAATTGGTGAACAACACTAAGATGGAGGCCATTGAGATGGTCACGCTTTGCTTCAATTGTCTTTTCTGTAGCAATTGTTTTTCACTGGAAGACTGTGGCGTGCAAGGGCTATGGTTTTAATGTCTCTGAAGGAAGGTATTAGTGCTGTGTTGATCTGAAGTTTGGCAAGAATGAAGTGATTTTGGGGGAAAAAACGAATTTGATACAGATTTGTTATATTGTCATAGCTGTTTTTATGTACAATGTACATATATATTTATTTTGCTCTGTTCCAAAACTGTCTACGTATGCCTAAAAAATTTACTCTATAATAATAATACGCAAATACTTAGCATATGTGTACAGCCGGAAATGTAACCTCCATTTGATAGTGTGCGCGAACACATGCATTTGACATTAGAAAGTTTCTGTAGAACTAGTCACTCATGAGATTCAGTTTCAGTCAGATACCTGTCTATAGGCAGGAGACTTTGGAACAAAGTCTATGTTCAAGTGTAAGTACGTTCCAGTGTGTGAGTGTGCTTGTCTTTGTTTACCATGTGTGTGTGTTTTCCCATGTCTTTGATTGTCTTTGCTTCTCTTCCTGGACCACACATACAGCACCACTATTCATTCATTTTCAATGAAAAATAAATCTATTGTGTGAGTGCATCAATGCAGCCAAGCACAAGCCGAAAGATATTTCAGCTATATTATCAAACTGACTCGTCTCCAACAATAAAGCATGTTTTGAGAGGTGCCTATCGTCTCTTATGGTAGTAATTTTTGTATGAACCCTGCAGAGTTAATAATATCTTTAGCAGATCCACAAAATCTTTGTTTTGTCAGTAAGTGCAGGTCTGGGATCAGTCAATATTGGGCATAGAGCATGTGCCTCATTCGAGATATGTAAACGTAGGGCTTATCAATTATGCAAAGGCACAAAGATCTATAGACAGATGATGTATCAGCTGTCCTCTCTGAATTCTCTCTCACAGTAAAGTTACTGTCAGTAAACCACTTGAGAGCATGAGCCAAAAGGATAGAAGTTAACTAACTGGGTTTGAGGTGCTACTGTTGAACAAGCTAAACATATATTAAAGCTTTGCCTATAACCTAAAAAAGGGGGATGGCAAAAGAGTATTTAATCAAATTTCACAATTTCATCATAATCTCTGTCATCATCATGATTATCATCATCAAAATATTGCCATCATCACAATCATCATCACCACTGCTGTTGTCATTACTATCATTCTCATCATTTTTTCATTAACACCATTATCATTGTCATTATAATCATCACCAATTCAATTTTATCATTAACATTGTTACCATAACTTCATAATTTCCACCATCATTCATCATCATCATCATAATCATTGCCTCTACTGATATCATTACATCATAACCATACTTTTCATTATCTTCATCTCATCAACATTGTCATCATAATCATCACCCCAACTGTTATCATAACCATAATTTTCATCGTTACCATTACCACATCATTGTTATCATATACTCATCACCACAACCACCATTATCATTACAATCAATTCAATTTGAACAATTTTCTTCATCACTATCAACAAAACTTTAATCAATACAACCAACCATAGTTATCATAATTATCACTGTCAAAATCACCACCACTATAATTTTCACTATCATCACCAATACCACTATTGTTATTCTTAGTGGATTTTATGACCATAAGTTTTCTTCTGATACTGTGAGGTTACTGGGGTCTTGTTCTCTGGTGAAAAATCGGAGATGCCAAGTAAGGCTTGCTTTCCATTTTTCGGTCTAGGAGTATGAAGAAAAATGGAGATCCCATTTGTGATTTCCTTTTTCCCCTCTCTCAACCGGCATATACCCCACAGACTTTACAAAACTTGAAACCAATGCTTCTAACTCTCACAGATTTGTTTGACAAATACTATCTTCATGTGAGGAAATATGAGTCGTGTGAGGTCTCTCCTTTGAAACAAAGCAGTCATTAATTTGAGGATTAGTTCTCATCTCTCCTCTATATTTGTAGGGCTGAATCAGGCCAATGGAGCCCGGGGCCCATCACTTTGAAAGCTGCTTCCTGCGGCATGCTGGCCTTGTGTCAGAAATTGGCTATTTGAAAGACATCTGACATCCACTAGAGAGTACAGTGCTGTGAAGGGGGAGGGAGGGAGAGAGTGAATAGATTTGAAGCAGAACATGTTCACATCCAGCCAAGCATTTTAGGGCATGAATGACCTTTAAAAAGAATGTGATCTACCCGATTTCAGCCTGTGATGCTCATTACCGGGCCTGCTTTGGCTAATGAACAAGAGCCGTTCTTTAAGGTCCTTGAATTTTATATATATATATATATATATATATATATATATATATATATTTATATAAAGATCTAAAAATAAAATTAAAAAGGTCATCATGAAAACAAATTCGACCTTTAAGTATTAAGTATTTAAGACTTCGAAGCGCTAAATTCAGTACTATGGTCCTCTTGTGGATAGAGCGAGATCAGAAGTCTCTGATCATGGATTTGCCCAGAGATTTCAAATGAGAGCCCATCTAAAATTGAGCAACACAAAACAGCAAATAGCTCAACTCCTCAAATAGCCCCTCATACGGCACCCTCATTTTCAGGACGAGATTGCTAAAAAAATAAAACGCTGTTACTTCTTTGACGACACTTCCATCAAAATCCGAAAAGCAGTTGCTCGTGGCAGCCATTTAGATTAAGTGGAATTTAGGTCATGTCAGTAAGACTATGTCACTCATGTGTGTCTATTTTCTTCTAGCAGATTCAAAGATTGTCATTGCTTTTGAAGCAAAAAAAAAAATCTCACAACATGTACTGTAACTGAAGATCGACAGCATTTTAAATCAAGCGACATTTATGTTATTCCAAGCAGAAGAGAGCAGCTCTGTCTGTGACAAGCACTTCTGTTAATGCCATTGGCAGAGTGATAATGAGGTGGTATGGAACAGAACGGCTTGAGCTGTGTCCAGTTCATTAGAAGCCGAACACTCCGTGACACGACTTGCCAAACGCAGACTGACCCCGCTTGTCGAGTAACGAGCCCCTGGTAAGGTCAGGAAGCGGAATGAATTAATATTGATACAGCTACGTTGTTGAATTGTGAGAGAGCACTTGAGAAGGCTGGCCATCTGGAGAAGGGATTTTTTGGCTAAAGATTTGAATGACTTGATGGAATAATCAACTAAATTTGGGGTTGAGCTTGACAGTTGAGATACATATATATATATATATATATATATATATATCTTGTCTGTGTAACAGTTGCCTTTTATATTTCTCATAAACTCAGTTTGTCAATTTGTACGGCCATTTTTTAATATCACAGAAGGCCGAGACACTGTGGCTAGCTCTGTTGTGCTCAAAAAGTTTACATATATCTGCAAAAATGTCATTGAATCTAACAAAATAAGAGGGATCACACAAAATTGCATTACATTTTTTTTTATTTAGTACTGTCCTGAATAAACTATTTCACATAACAGATGTTTACATAGAATAATCCACAAGACAAAATAATAACTGCATTTATAAAAATGACCCAGTTCTAAAGTTTACATATACCCCTGATTCTTAATACTGTGTCATTACCTGAATGATCCATGACTGTTTTTATGTTTTGTGATAGTTGTTCACAAGTCCCTTGTTTACAGAGCAGTTAAACTGCCCACTGTTCTTCAAAAAGTTCTGCACATTCTGTGATTTTTTCCAGCATATTTTTCTTTTTTTTTTTTTCTTTGTATGATCTTTTCAAACGAAGGACAATTGAGGGACACATACACAACTGTTACAAATGTCAAAAAACAACACGCAGGAGAACGCTGGAGAAAATAACAGAAATACAATCTCATAAAACATTGACACAGAAACAATGAACTGAGGACTTAAAAACAGACCGAGTAATCAACGGAAAACAGAACAGGTGCGTTAACATCCAACAAAACTAATGATGGAACTAGGCAAAACGGGCACAGGAAACATAGTAGTGTACTACTTTTTCTCAAGGGTTTACTAACCTTGGTGTTTTTTTTTGTAAATGGTAAGATTTTCTCTTTTATTTTTGGAACACAAAAAGAAGAATAAATAAAATGTCCTACTCGTACTGGTCCATATTGACAGTAAATGGTGACGTTCTTAAAGCGTAAAAAAAAAAGATGTCCCGCTCCACTGGCAAGAAATTGACATGTTGCAATGTTTAAACAAAAACAGAGATGTTGAAGTGTCACAGGACTGACAGTGTTTACTCTGCTTGGGAAGTCAAACTAAGAATAACTTCTTTAGTTGTCTCTACACATTAAACACAAATGGGATATGAGAAAGTAGTTCAGCATCTAAATTACACACGTCACCTTAAATTCATATAAAGCTCTTTTCTTGCTTTCAGCAGTTTTGAATATGTCAGACTCACAGCAGCCCTACATGCACTAAACGTGAAAGAAACCTCTGATTGCAAGTGGGCTCTTCACACTGATAGGCCGAGAGCAAGACCGCATCATCGCCGGTCTTTTCAGCGCAGTGCAAATAGAACCAGCATTATCTCATGGGCCAATCTCTTATCTTTCGGCCCTGGGATTTGCATAACAAGAGTAGGGAGGGTGACACATTGCTGAATTTATGTGCCGCGACTGTGAGCGATGTGAACTTCCCATGTGAGCTCCATGTGTCATGTTTAACATGGCCGATAAAGAATGAGCTGTGGCAGGCCTGAGCCAAGAACCTTCATGTATTTGAATGTTATGCCCTTATATAATTTACAGCTGTGCTAACATGACCACACACTTGACGGGTCCTTGGCAAGATTTAAATGAAACAGGGTGTTAGGATGTATCCAGAGGTGAGTGGAATGTCAAGGGTCAATGTCAGCATGCAAGTGATCAACACTAACTCTAAGACTGTGCTTTAGCCAAGAGGGACTGATCTGTATTGAGTATCATGTAAGCTTTTGTACAAAACATTCTGTTTGATCTTTTAATTCTCAGCATACTCCATTATGGATGACAACACTATTATAAAGTACTCCAGCACAGTGTTTGAATGAAACCAACGCTTCTGAGAGAGCACTTTCCCTTATATTAAAAAATAATAGCAAGGTAAGTACTGTAGAAACAAATGTCATATTTACATATTGTGTCTGATATTCTTTTTCTGCTGTTGTTCAGTTCCTTGGTATTCTGCTGTCATTGCTAAATTGATAGTGAACTTTTATTGGCATTTTTCCAATATAAATAAATGGTCAGTTAAGGAACCCAGTATTGATTATTCTTCACATACCAGTAGATTCAACACATACCAGATGTGGGCCAGATCTGGATCGGCACTATGTTGCTGTCCAGGCACGCGTAAGAAAATTACGCAGTGCCAAGTGTATTTATATATAGATCTTTTAAGTAGCTCTATCATTATTTTGGTTGATTCTAATATCTCTTGAATTTCAACTTTTTGTCGTAAGGAAAATTTAAGCCATGAAAAAGAAGAATTAGGGAGAATCAATAAATTATAAATGATTTATTGTGTTGATATGTACGCCAATATGTACATGTAAATAAAAAAGTAACTGTAGTCTGATTTTAAAATATAATATCATCTAATTACAAGTACTTGATTTTTGAAATCTGATTACGTAATCCAGATTACATGTAATCAGTTACTACCCAGCACTGTCCACATCCGTCAATTCTCTTGTTTATGGGTGGATCTTAACCGTTCCGCAGATATTTTGGGGTTATCAGCTATGGCTACTATTGTGTCATTTATGTGTTCACATCAATGGCAGGAGCTGTGAGCATTTCACATGCTTTTCCAACCAATATGGCAAATAAGGACTAGCAGTGAGATTGCCAAACAACACGATGAGTATCCACTTTGTAGAACGATCCATTGTATAGCCGCAATCTCCTCTCTGCCTGCATCTGAACAACGTTGGGTTAAGAGAATGTTTTTCTTATGCTAAGTGGGGGCAGGCAAGCAGGCCGTCAGGCCTACAGCATTACAATCCGTGGGCTGAGGAGTGGAGACGGGAATAACAGGGAGGAATGAATCAGCGCACTCGCCACTGAAATGTCAGAGCAACCTTGTTCCTGTTAAGCAGTTCCTGTTAAAAAGCATTATTTTCATCCACTTTTTTTTTATTTCGCACTTCCCTTCAGGCGCCTTCCCCTCACAAAGCTGTGGAAATGTATGTAAAAGAGATCTGCTGTTTAAAGAGGGTAAAATTAAAACTTTGCCCTTGATTAGCCAAATATGTGAATTAAATTCATTTACACCTCGTGAGAGGTATTCATCCTGCACACTTGGTGCTTCAGCGAATGGTGGGATCGCCCCCAGTCAGGGTGAAGTGTTTATGGCTGATTGTCTGGGAGAGAGGAGAGATGGAGTGAGTGTGCGAGAGATGCAGTGCTGCTCAAGATGAATGATTTGAGGAGAAAGTGGCAGTTTCTTGGCGACTGTAGGTGCCAGGAGAGCTTTTGAGGGTCAAAACACACGCCACAGCGGGATGGATTTCATTTCCACTTCTGAACTATTGACTGCATGTCAACCACTTTCAATGACCCTGATTTCCTGAAGCGACCCTGAAAACAACAATATACAGAAATTATGATACAATAGAAGATGTAAACTGAAGTTTCTGGTGAATTTTGAAAACATAATGGTCTGCACCTGTGGGAGAGCTCCGTAATTGATGTTTATGTCCACTTACATCATTAGATCTGAATAATAACCTTTTTCGCCTTCGCTTATTTACCTCAAGTGCTGTGGCACAGTAATTGCATACTTAGCAATGAAATTGCCACCATATTGTGGGCTGCCCAGACCAAAGATACACAGATTATCCAATCAGGAAGACCAGCTGCTGCTGATTCCCACTTCATTTCGTTCTTTGGAGCAGTAGCTCTTGCCCACTTGACGCCTCGTATTAGAGACTAATGAGACCCTCGGCTAACTGCAAGTTAAAAAAATAAAATAAAATAAAAACTTCCTGTCAACATAATGCAGAAAATTAAACCGCTGAAATAGTCTTTTGTTGATAACAGCGTGACTGCAGCCTGTTTTAAAAGGATACTAGTAGTGCAAGAAAAAATGGATCCTCATGTTGTTCCAAAGCTGCATGAAACATCATCCATGGAAAACAAAAAGAGAAGAATAGCAGAATGTCCTGGGCTCTCTTTTTTGTTTCAAGTGAAATTGAATGGAAACTGGAATGGCTTTTAAGTTTAATGTCATAAAACCACCATAAAAGCATTATAAAATTGGGCTGTACTACTTGCCCTTTTAAAAGAAGTTTGGTTAATTGTATTGAATATGCACTTGTAGTGTACTTCAAATCTTACTTGCAGATAATTTAATATTAATGAAATAAAAGGCCACTGAAAGGAGTATTTCACCAGTGGCAAAAAGGGCTTTCAATAAAGCTTTGCTGTCTATACAGTAGAAAGGCGAGGGGGGAAATTTGATCATGCTACCTGACTAGAGCAAATAGAGAAAAAAAGGCTGTCGTCTTCCCTTCTGCCAAATAGGAAACCTTCAACACCCATAATGCACTGGTCATGTTGTCGTCCAAGGCCACTCCCACCTGTCTGCTATGGATACGCTTGAGTCAAATACCTCCTTTCTTTAGTAGGAAATACTTCTTAGCAAACCTTTAGCCATAATGATGTCGCCTTGCTGTATATTGTTCCCAGGTGCAGGAATTCAAAGAGTAAACGTTTAGTGGGAGTGAGTTACTTTTAGTTTCCAGTGAAGGATCCAGCGCGTTGTAGGCAGTGGCTAGAGACTGCAAAGAATCATAAATACAGAGAGACCGGCGCTGCAGAAAATCTGTTGTAGTCAACATTTCAAACGAGAGGACCACGAACACAATGTTTTAAGCCAAATGGCTGGGACAAACTGGAAGAAACTGCTGTTCTGTCAGTTACTCTCCAAGCAGAAAGCGGTCGAGTACAGGTAAGAAAGCTGTTGCCATAAGTGTTCATTTTATTTTAAAGCTGTTTACAAAGTATGATAACATTTTCAGAGATAAACCTACTGTTAGTAACCCTCCCGTCGTTCTGACTGTCCGTGGTCAGGGATACAAAAATGCGGAAGTACTATCTGTAGTTTTGACGAAAGACTTGGAGATGTCAAATTTTTTAAACATTTTGCATCATCTGGCGGACATTTGCAGACAAGTAAATTTGAATTTGTTGGACAGAGAACGAGTAAACAATGTTCATCAGCACAAACTACCGACATTGTAACAATACAAAGCCAGTTGAAAATCGTTACACTTTAAGTTTGAATCTTTTGGCATGCTTTAAAATAGTACACTTATTTTGAGATGTTGACTGAAATATTAAAGGTACTTTATTATATTAACTTGTGTGTTATTTGATATGACATTTAAAATTGATATGTATACTTTAGTGACTACGGCACACTCGCTTAATATTATATTTTTTTCACGTGTTTTTTCTGCACGTGTTTTGAGCATGACCTGCACGCACCTCAAAACTACCCACTCTAATGATGGTCTTGCTTAATCGACCATCAATAAGACAATTAATCAATCGTTGATTAATCATTATGATCCCTAATACGTATAGTATGTAAAATTGAAACCGATATACCAGCCAGTACTATTTAAAAAGTAGGTCTATATCTTTTTCTTTTTTTTTACTATTTTTAAAAGTGTGCTAAGGTGTGCTTTTTTCTCAAGGGTGAGCACCATGTTCCAAGTCCTCTGAAGCTGTATGATAGCTGTTTATAAGAAACAGACTGAAATGTAAGTCATTTTTAAGTCATTTGATCACTGATGTCACTGTTGCAATGCACCAGGTTTGAATGTATGTTTCTCAGAAGCTATCACATGGCTTTAAAAAAGAGCATAAATGCAGCTTTATTAAGTCCAGCATGATTTGGCATTTGGTTACAAGGATATATGTCCTGCCTTGTAGTCACCAGTCATGTAGTCACTCCCAAGAAAGTCCTTCTGAAATCCTAAGAAATCCTTTGACCAGTCGGAAAGTTATTGTGACGATGAGCCCTGAACAGCCGGCAGTTACGTGGCAATATCATAGAAGTGGAGGACAGAGTTATCTATTGGTCTGCAATCATGACAGCTGTATTTTTTTTTCTTTCTTTCTTTTCTTTTACGCTGAGCATGTTCTCTGTAACTGAAGGCCATCCTGACTGGCTTTTATTCCTCCTCCATCTTCCTCTGCCTACACTCTGGAAACGGTGAATAGAGGGGAGCTCTAAAGAGAGGCAATTTGCTTTCACAGTCCAGAGAGATGAAGATATAAAGATGCAATGAAAGAGAGTCAGAGCGTGTCCCAAACCCCTAGGGTTCCTCTAAAACACCCACTCTCTGCATAAAACATGTGACTGGAGGTGAGAAGATGCAAGAATGAAGGCATAAAAGTGGTAGTAAGAACAACAAATAAACAGCATAGAGAGTTTCAAATGGAAAGAAAATTTAAATACTCTTGAATGCAGTGCTGTTCCAAAAATCATGTTTGCACATTTCCTTAATATATACTGCAGAACCTGAACCAAGATATATCAGTTATCAACATAAAGGGCTGGAGACGTATAGGGCAGTGGAATGAAAAGAAAAGAAAAGAAAAGAAAAGAAAAGAAAAGAAAAGAAAAGAAAACAAACACAAGGGGCCCTATCTTGCACTCAGCGCAATTGACTTTGTACACTGACGCATGTATCATTCCTATTTTGCACCCGCGCAAAGCGGACTTTTCCCTCCACAGACGCACGTCGGTAAACTAGGAAATTAACTTGCGCTCCCTGGGCGGGTCGGCGCAAAAAAAGAGGCGTGTTTCGGCGCAAACACTCCCTGGTGCTATTTTGCAGTTCCAGAAAACAATTGCGCCACTGACCAGAAAAAACCTAGTCAAAAGTCAGTGGCGCATTGCGCGTTGTTCATAATGCTATTTTAAGTGCGCATGCTTGGCCATAATGTAGCGGGTGCACAACGCGCATACACTTTGATTCTCTCATCAACACAGATGCAGCAGTTTTTATTTTTGCAAATCATACATTATAACAAGGAAAAATATTAACACATGAGGGAAATCATTGTGGTGTCCATGAAGATGTAAGAAATATGTAGTAAGCCTAAATCTAGCTTACATTTACCCAATTTTTTCAGGCTAATTGTAGTAATGACATGGCTGATGACACCATTTTTGATGCCAGCAACAATGAGTGAAATACGGTTTAATTGAAAACACACAAACACGCTGTGTAATTGAACGAACGTTCGGCATACTGAAACTGCGTTTCAGGTGTTTGAATAGGTCAGGAGGCACTTTACAGTACAGTCCTCAAAAAGTTGTAGCATTCTTTGTGGCATGTTGTGTTTTACACAACATTTCCATAAATCAAGGTTGTGTTGTTGACATAGATGAGGAAACATTAGAGGACTTAAGGAGACGTGATGGTGAACTGCATGTGCCGATGCCACTTAACCCAAATGCCCCAGCAGCAGCACGGGACTGGAGAGCGTATTTGGCAGAAGAGCTGCTTCGTCATCTACATTACAGTATAGTGAGGTAAAGCAAATTAATATCGGTCTAATGTTCGACTACATTTCAAAAATATAACCATGCATATATTCGTGATTCAGAGAGAACGAGTCCAAAACATCCGAAAGTGTTTATTTGTGACATTTCTTTATTTACATTTGTCAAAATGAAAAATCAATATCAAACAGTATATTGATAAAAAAAAATACAAACGGAAAATTAGGTTGAAAAGAACGTCGTCTCCTCGGCTGTGAACCGCTCATGGCGCGCGCCTGGTAAATCCGCCGTATTAATAACAATCCGCCATGCAACATGCGCACCTGCTCTTAAAGGTTATGTTGGATGATTCTCTGATTGGTTTATTTCACGTTACGCCCAAACCACGCCTATGAATAATGAAGCTACTTCAGACCAACCCCTTTTAGATTTGCGCCAGGCGCAAGAGGCATTTATCCTGCCAGGAAAATAGCAACAGCGCCGAGACCCGCCCACAAAGGTACTTGCGCTTTGCGCTTTGACACTTGCGTTTCAGATCGTGCGCTGGGTGCAAGATAGGGCCCAAGGTCTCATTAGAACTAATTTTGAAGTCGTGTTCAATAATTGCATCCCTTACAACTCATCTTTGATCACCAAAATTACATATTTAAAAGATTTTTCCCTGAAAAAAAATCGAATGTAAATTGAATGCTTGAATGTAACTCAACACCCTTGCCTCTTTTAGTAAATGGTTCTATGAATATGCAAATTATCCCCGCCTCCACTCACTCACTCAACCAGCTCAGAGATCCACTCGTTGACGATCACACGTTGACCTGATTGGTTACACGGTCGTTTGTGAGGTCAGAAACACCAGCGATTTCAAAACGCTCTTTGGTTCACTGCAGGTTTAAGGAGAAAATACTCAGCAATGGTGTTGACTTATGATTTTGCACATGGTTTGTCTTAAAGCGTATTAAAAACACAACACAAAAACAATATTAAAAGCTAACTTTAACTAAAGGTCTGCGTTTTTATAATGCTTGAATGGTGCATTTAAGACGCTTGGAAAGATGAAAACTATAGTGCAATGTTCAAAGACTCATATTTACATAGAAAAACAATGGAAAAGCATTGTAGTTGAATGTAATAATGGACTCTGTGTGATAGCCCCCGAGAATGTAAATTTTAGTTTTTATCATATTTGCTAAAAGCTTATTTGCTCTGTCTTTAGTAGTAGCCTAGACCAACTTGGCCTCAAAGCTAAAGACATAAACTGAAAAGCCACAAAAATCCAAATTTGATTTTATGGTGCCTTTGATTTCATTATTACTATGCCAGCTCTGTGTTTACACTTCAGCTTTTCTCTTTTATTTTCCTTGAGCTTGTGCAAATGTTTTGATCAACCTCTACACGGTGCTTTGAACATGTTAAAACTGAGATGCCCAGCATTATAGTAGAACATTATCAAACAGTCATTGTGCTAAAAATGTTGAGTCAGACGAATCCATGAAGACCAGCTCAAGAGGACAGGAAATACAGTGCTGAATGTGCAAACTATCTGCATTTAAACAGATACTTTTAATAGACAATATAATGTGCATCCCGTAAAAATGATCCTAGGGGAGCTCTCCATGTCCCTGGGATACAGATCAGGAGAAAACACATGACTGCATGATAAGCAGTGGAATATAGATTATATCTTAAATTACCATTCCCTGAACTCCACTGACCCACTTACTCCAAACCCCAACATGAGACACATAGTGATTGTGATTCATTAGAGAGCATTTGAAGACCACAAGGGTTGTTAATCTTTGCTCCTGACTGCAAAAGTAAATGAATTATTAACGAAAAAAGGTTCTTCTACCTCAAAATGATTTGTAATTAAATATAATTTATGAGGCAAATTTAGAAAATCAGTTTTTGTCCAATATTGTAATTTGCTGTGTAATAGCAGGTGTTGGTTATGACTCCATTGTGTTTACAGTGTGCTGATGGTGGAAATAATTGAAGATAATAAGTGAGTGTCTGCTGAAAGATGAATATGGTTCAGGATTATTATTGCATTATGTACCATATTATTGTATTACATGTATATAATTATGTACACTTGAAAAAAACTGGTCACATTATATATTATATTATAAAACGGTTAGTTCCAGTCCTTGATTCTGATTGGTCAATAGAGCTCTGTGTTTTAGTCACGATAAAACACAGCTATGACCGCTTCACCCAACGGTTCTATGTATCACTACAACACCCCTAGCAACCACTCTTAGGAATATAAACATGTTTGTTCTCATTGACATTGTTCATGGAAGCTTATAGTCACTCGTAAAGACCTTCTTTGTCACCATCTAAAGGCGAAATAATATAACTTCTGTTGCTGTTCGGTCAGGGACTATTTTTTCCAGCGGAAGAAATGCTTTTAGTGATTTTGTGTGGTAACCATTTTATAAAAGCAATAAGGTACTCCGCTTTGCGTCGTGCCTAACAACGCCCTTCAGCCTTGACTTATTCACGATACAGCACAGACTCTCGTACCTTATTGCGTACTAATATTATATTATATTATATTATATTATATATAAGGAATTGTTCCTTGTGCATAACTTTGAAATACATTCCTGGTTGGAGGTGAACACACTAGTCAATGCTCTGCACCTGTGTGGAGAGCTGGCAGGTGTCACTGATGGTTTTCAGTGTCCACTCAATAGTCCACTGATGTGTTTTGATGTGTCTTTCTGCCTCTGTCCACAGAGCAGTGAGGATCCAGGACATTAGCCTTTAAGACTAGCATGGAAAATTCCTATTATAGAAACAGTATGTCTCTTTTCCTCTTCCTCATGCACACACACAAACACACGCACACACTCCTATTCATTCTCTGGAGCTCACACTGAATTACTTCTCTATTATATCTTTTTTTTTTACCCATCACACTTCTCTTCACAACCTTTGTTGTACATTTTTACATCCACTTACACACATGAGCAGACAAAAGACAGGTCTTGGAACTAGCTCAAAAACACACAAAAGCACAGAGCAGAAGGAGGACTAGCTGGTAAAGGTATAGAAGAAATCTTATAGTTTATAAGCTGATAGTAAATTGATGCTGCAGGAGGGTTGAGACCCTTTATTAAAGCTTCACGGACTGGAATCGTATACGGTATACCCCTGTGTGGTTGTTGTATTCAAACAAATCTGACAGAAGTTACCTCCAGGAGCACATCGCCAACTCCCTCCTGATGTATAAATATATAGAAAATGAAACACTCCGAATGGTGACAAGTGGTTTCCTCCTTTCTACAGTCTTATATACAAAAAAATCACATACTCTTGAAAAGATTCTGTGAGAGTGAAGAGAGTGAAATTATGCTACACCTCACAGCTATACCCTTGGTTTAAGGTGCCGGGGAATTCACTTCTCAATAATTTATTTATACCTGCCACTATGTGGGTGGATTACAATCTTATATTGTGATAAGTTATTTTACGTTGCTATTTATGTTTATGAAAATCTTACAAAATGTTTTGCATAATGCATAATGACAAATGTCTGTTCTTGATTATCCAGTGAATTAAATATTTTATTTAATTTGATTTAATTATATATATATATTTGGTTAGTCTTATTGTTTGATTCTCTTGTTTTCTTGATTTACTGCGAGTAACATGTCTGTACCATGCATTGGAGAAAACACTATTTTGTCAAGTGGCTAACACAGCATAATCAGAAAGAGCATTTTTAGTACGATGGTTTTGAGCAAGTAAAACAGTCGGAGTAACAAAGTTCAAGTTCACGGATGAAAGAGGTGAACCTTAAAGGGTAACTAAACCCCTGGTCAAACCCTGACTCCACCCACTGGCAATATTTGAAAAATGCTGGAAAAGTGGGCAGACCCCACTCAGGAAATAAATGCTCTAACCTGATCGTTTTCAATACTCGCAATTCCAACTCCTGACTTGCTACAGTGGTTTTGACGAAACAAGATTGTTTTTATACTGCCAAGGACGTGGTAGCTCGTACCAAGCGTGTGGTGAGCTGGAACCTGCTTACATCACCATCAACCGCTTACATCACGAACCACCGCAAACATCCAATAGGACAATTCAACTGCAATAGCCACCGTTCAACCTGAAGAGGGCAGCACTCAGACGTTTTTACACCATGTATTGTAGAATTAAAACACTTTATACCCAAATGTCAAAAAAGTTACTCGAATCAATGAACAGCATTAATAAAGCACTATTCTTACAGATCATTAACTAAAAAAAGTTGGTTTTGGGTTTAGTTACCATTTAAACATAAAATATGCATAAACAACAAAACAAAAAGAGCAGCAGCGGCCGACTGTGTCATATACTGTAAGCACAATAAAAACAGCAACCTAAAATGTCCCAGTCTCTCGGCAACGCTACATAAACCACAGTAACGCTATTAACGTCATACCACAGTAACGCTAATAAAACTTTAAAGGTGCCCTATAATGATTTGAAATAATATTTAAATTTGGTCTTTGATATCTACATAGAGGGTATTTCATATTTTAGGTCATTTAAAATGTCCAGAAATGGTTTTACAGGTCCATGTTCAACTCTAGAAATTGCCCCTAGAATGAAATGGTCTGTTTTTACCTTATTTGGAAGGGTCATGAATAGTAATGAAGAGCTCTGCACTGATTGGCTGTTTCACTGCGGGCTCATTACAGTAGCTCAGAGCGTCAGCAAATAGGTTCCTGATGTCCAGCGTGACAATGGAGAGATTAGGTGTTCGACCGTACATGTTTGAGCCTGTATCTGATTAAATTAATCTAGCTTCAGTTTATGGTGGTGGAGATTGTGACGTTAAGGATCCAGTGAGCTAACATTATCCATGAGCAAATAAAGTAACGTAGTTAGCCCCTGACGTGCTGTTGATGAAATCGAAGTTAAATTATTTCACAAAAGGGAATTTGCATCTGTTTCTACTGTATTATTTTTTAGAATTATATAACAACACAGGCAATAAATATGAATCCTCAGCATAAACACTTTGTCACACTAGTTATACGTTGACTCGTTACTTGGAGTATTATGTTACTGTACTATGGTGTTGCGCTGGATCTAGATAACAGTGTAAATCATCGTTAATAAGATCACTACTTACCGCTTGCGGGATTAGAGTTGGAATTGCCCTCTTCTTCAATAAAAGACGCTTAAAGAAGCCTGCTTGAAATTGTCCCAGATTTGTAAATGAGTCCGAGGTGAAATGCGCGGAGCAAACTAACAGTTTATAATTAAAGTGTTGCGGTATTCGATTGTAAATAAACATCAACCACGCCTGTTGACATGTCTTTTCTGAAGGAAGGGTATTAAAAGTAGTCACATTCCCTGCACAGCCTGGGACATAACATTTATTGCCATGGTCTGCCATTTTCCTCGATTGTATCTTCCCCTGCAAAACTTCCTATGCTTCGACTGCGCAGTTCCGCTTGTCATTGAACATGGGCTGGCATATGCAAATTTGTGGAGGCATACATATTAATGATCCCGACTATTGCGTCACAGTCGGTATTGTGTGGAGATCCGACCGTTTTTCAGGGGTGTTTTTCATAAACGTGAATTAAATGAGAACGCGTAAACAGTCCAGTTTGAGATTCACTCTATGTCATGTCCATGCACTGAACTCTTGTTATTTGACTATACCAAGGTAAATTCAATTTTGAATTATAGGTCACCTTTAATACATTAGCTTATGAACATGATTTCTGCCCCAGTCCAGTCGGACTGCCCCAGTCCAGTCGGACTCCAGTCCATCGGCTCTTGAGGTGAAGACGACAACTCCCATGATTCTATGCGACCTCTAGTGGCAAAACTTACACACTGTGCCTTTAACAGATTAACATGTAATGTCTTTAACAACCTCTGTAGTCCCAATTGCCTTTTTCGAGACACATAAACAATTACCATTAAGTGAGTGGTGTATCACTGATGTATTTTATGTTTTAGTATGTTATGTTTAAATATAAATATAAATATCTTGTGCTTTTGTGAACCACAGTCCTTCAGTCATGTAACCAGAAGCCCATTCAAAAACCCATTGACTTTGACTGTTGTCCTATTAATCATTGTGATTTGAGATTTGATAATTATATTATATTAAATTGGACATATTTCTACTGTCACTCACTGTATAATGTCATACCACCGAGACCTATTTACTTTTGTGCAAAACTCTGCGCTACTGTAGTTTATCTCCAGTCAGGTTTTAAAATTGCATAGGACCCATTCTTTCTTTTCAGCCTATTGACTGGTTTTATTATATAACCTTTGATGCCATTTTTACAGATGGTTGCATCTAGAAAAGAAGGACCGATTGTGGCATTGAGCTTTACATACACACCTGCACTATAGACTGAGGAGGAGTGAAACGAAAGGGCAGTGTGAAAATACACCCGTGAATTAATCGCATTATGGTTTATGGCTTGTGCATTCATCTGTCTAAGGCAGTGTAAAGACATTACAGTCTTCCTAACAATGCACTATGTTGGTAATCCATGCCTACAGGTTTTGAAAGCTGGCTACGATGGTACTCTAGACCCCAATTTAGAGCATAGAGCCCCTTTTCTGACTGCCTGTGACTCACAGAGATGATTCTCTCATCCTTTCTGTCCTTCTTTTTGGCAGTTTTCACTCCTTTCTTAAGAATGCCTCAATGAACCAATCTAATCGCGTGCCCATCTGGGAGGAAGATCGAAGTGAAAGGAAGCGAAGGATGCGGCACCCAAAACAAACTGCTAGCACATTATGTGGAGAAAAGCAGGATAAAAATTGAGGAGGAGGATTTAATCCATTTCAAAATCGAAAAACGTTCGCCTTCACTAGCCAACTCTATTCTTACTGTACAAAACCTTATGTGCAAGGATTTGCTCACCCCCTCCCTGCGGGATCGGTAGTTGCTTTAATGGTGTTTGGTATACAGTATGTTTTACGGTGCAAATAACAGAGTCTCTCCGTCCAATGATGGTTGAGATTAAGGTGTAAAAAAAGTGCCTTGCTTTGCAAGATGTACAACTTGCTGACGCCTCATGCGAGATCTGTTTGGCACTCTACGCATGGGCGAAGCCAAGGAGCTTCCAGGAGCATCGCAGTCACAGAATAATAGGTAAATAAATCGAGACATAAAGTATGCAGGGAAGGCAGGATGCCGACACGAGCAGTAATGATGGCATCGCAGATAAGCCATTGAATGTGGTGATCGCTGGAGACGGGGTCATAAACTAGAGAAAGACACAGTGGCAATAGGAACGGTTCCGCAGTGAGGTAGAAAGTGCTGTGAAGAGCTTTTGATATATAATGATGCCATGGGAGAAAAGGGATTGCAGAGGGATGCCCGAAGTGCTCGCCTGGTTGTTTGTCATCTCTCACATAGAATGCAAGAACCTTAACACATCTAAACAAGAGACTTTCATGTTCCTGCGAGGCCCTTTTTAGTCCACCTCTGTTGACTATAGTGACTAACCCATTATTCGACTTTAAATTACAAGGAAAATATGGTTTAATTGTCAATGACCTAAAGCTTTTTTTGTCCAGTATATGTGTATTTTGTATTGTCGTTGAACAACATGTGAAAACACTTTGCTCTTGAGTTAGCCACGTAACTTATTTCAGAAGAACGCATAAAAAATCCATTGTATTTGGGACGATTGAACTGGAAGAGTACATGATTCTGGGTAGGATGCAGTCCTGCACTCTATTATATAATATTTATATAATATCAGATCATTTGACATAAGGCAAGGTTATTTCGGGTTATGAAATGTCATGTGGTACAATGCCTAAATAATTAATTTGTTATATTTTACATTATGTATGATGAATTGAACTTTTCTTGAAAATTAAAATGCAAATTAGTCCCCCCTCCGCTCAATCACATCAACTACCAAATACTCGGTTAACTGTAGTAAACACTACACAATGGCAAGTGGAAATATTGGTTTAATACAGCAATATAATGAATGTTTGAACCAAAAACTGATTCAGAAGAAGTGGAAGAGCGAATTATACAGGCTTGTTTACAAGTTGATATATCAGAATGGTAGTTTTATGTATTGCTCTCTACATCGGACACATAACAGTTATTGAAATGATAAGCCTTTGGCTTGACTATGGTATTAATCAGCTAATCATGTGTTGCTAATGTTACACAAACCATGTTCCCGTTCGCCATCTCAGAGTCAAACAGCTGCCTTCTAAATATCAGCATCCTTACAAACGCTTGGAACATCAGAGAAAGCCAGTGGAGAAAAGCACTGCGCGTTTGCGGGATTGGTTGGATGTTTGTGACGGTAGAAAACGGGCATTTTTGAGACTGCAGTTTTAAGGAGAAAATCCTCAACAATGGTGTTGACTGATGAATTTACACAATGTGTCTTAAAGCATTTTAAAAACACCACAGTCATATAAACATATGTATGGTGTACGTTCTGAGAGATCAGGGGGCTATACAGCCCATTCTCACCCCAAGGCGTCATTTAATTGAGACTTTTGACCATGCTTCAATAACTGATGCTAAAGGGTGCCATCCTCGAGCGTCATCTAAATTACGCTTTTGACCATGCGTCTAAATTAGACGCACACGGAACCCTTTAGCGTCAATATGAGACGCGCCTACCTACCCATACCTAAACCTACCCATAACGGAAGCGTCATCCAACTGACGCTAAAGGCACCCTTTAACTTCAGTTATTGAAGCATGGTCAAAAGTCTCAATTTAATGACGCCTTGGGGTGAGAATGCGTTGGGCTATAGCGGTCAGCTGGCACTGTATGAGAACCCTGGAGTTCATCCTCGTCTGGCCGAGGGTTTTAAAGGTTCCTGATGGATCCACCTGGTGCAGCCCATAATCCATCCCTGATATGAGCCTGTCAAAACCACGTGTGCTGGATGGGACATTTTAAGAATTGTTGGCTTTCTTTAGAACGGATAATGAGTTATCTGTTAGTATTCCCATTCATCCCCTTTGCAAGATCCACTGGAACATTTACATTCACAGACACTTTTATCCTAAGTTTCTTTCATTCCAATCAAGGAGTGCATTTTATCATTTGCATTCTATGGGAATTAAAACCCATGACCTTACCGGTAATATCACAAAAGTGCGTTCACACCATGTTAGAATTACTGTAATAATAAGGTTCTGACTTGTAATAATTGTTCACACTCTCGTCGAAGTTGTAATCACTTCGTCGAACTTGTTAACTCTTACATTTTTGAGAGATCTGACCACATATTCTATGCAGATTAATTTAGCCATTGTTGCAGTAGAAATGTATAATTCCGAGTTCGAGGAATCTAGCTCAGAGTAGAATTTTATATATATATTAGTAATATTTATGTTGCTTGCAAAAAGATGGTTTCAAGCTGTCATATTTTTTATTCTCACCTCTAATTTTATTCTGATGGAATAATATAATCATGTGGCAACATTTATATTATTCTTATAGATACTTTTTTAAGAACTGATCTTAAACTAGATAGTTCACCCAAAAATTTCAATTCTGTCATCGATTACTCGCCCTCATGTTGTTCCTAACCCGTAAGACTTTCGTTCATCTTTGGAACACAAATGAAGATCTTTTTGGTGAAATCTGAGAAATTTCTGTCCCTCCATTAACAGCCACGCAACTACCACTTTGCTGCTTCAAAAAGTTCATAAAGTGATCATAAATCTCTTTGGGTTGGCTTACAAAAACTACATCATCCTTGCACCACTCAATTTAGATTAGATTTTTTTTTGTGTGTGTGTGGCAGATAAGTGATTGGATTTTCATAATCAGCATCATCTGATTGATTTAAAACAAAACTTTGGTAACACTTTAGTTTGGGGTCAAATTTTCACCATTAACTAGTTGCTAATTAGCATGCATATTACTAGGATATTGGTTGTTTATATGCTCAAACATGGATACAACATTTAATTATTTTTATTTGTACCAAAGTATTGGTAATTTTGATATCTCTTCCCACACTACATCAAAATTCAGGTTCTGATTATGAGGTTGTGTCTACGTTCTCCAACAGCAGACCAGACATTGTTGCTTTTAATACCCTGTAGACTGAGAGACCCCTGTGGATGGTCCCCCCCAGGGGTTTGGTCACGACTCTAGAGTTAGTGTCTGGGACTCAGTGGGAATGTGGATCAAAGATGGAGTCAGCCAATGGTGGCCTGTCCCGCTGCGCTGTATTCACCGGGACTGACGGATAGAGCTCTCTCTGGATCAAATTTATCGATGCCCCTCAGTTTGAGTCCTTGATCGCGTATAGTTACATCTTTGAACACACACCCACTCACTCCTTTCGGCCATTCATTGTCTTGTCAGAGAACTGATCTAAAAAAAGATAAGCAATCCATGATATTGATCTTTCTTCATTTATCTGAATCATTTTGGCCAGAGGAATTTAAATGAGGAATCAATGTCTTGCATGCCCAACTCACCAAAATGGCTAAAGTTTGCCTCTTAAAAGAGATCTTACGACTGCTTTCAGCTTTGAGTTTGTGTTATGAACAAGTCTATTCAGACCAAATATCCAGGGGGGCTGTTAAAAGAAGAAAAATATCTGGGTTTTCAAATTGTAAATGTGCCCTTTTTTCTTGATTGGACACCAGAGGTCGCATTGCCCCACTGATTAATGGGTTAGCAGAAGGAAAAATCCTCACTAAATGATGCAAATAATAATTATAAGTGAAGAAAAGGGGTGTTCTGCAAAAATAGACCTGGAGTGATACATGATCAACAGCATGGTAATTTAAACTTGTTTAAATGTTGTTTTTTTTTTTTTTTTTTTACAAATCCATAAAAAAACTTTGAAAACTTCAGTGACCAGTTTAACTGAACTCTATGCAACCTGGTCTCATAAGACTGCATAAGATGGAGAAATCATAAGAAATTGTTGGATCTTTCAAAAATTTACTTTTGATTTGTATGTTTAGGTTTGGGCTGAACAAAACCTACCTATACATTATTGTAAAAAATAAAAAAAAATAAAGTTCAAGTTGTTATAGATCCAAACTGGCACAAATAATGTACCACAAAGGCCCGTTCACACAATAACTATAAAATTAATTGTTCCAATTTTATGAGAATAAAAATGTCTCCATGGCAACAATTTCTTTAAAATTTTTGGTAAACAAAAAAATATTGTCAGCCAATCAGAATCCATCCTGCTTTGAAGAACTTGATTAGCTGATGACAAAACTGGGTAACACTTTATTTTGATGGTCCCTTTTGAATGTGCTATTGACTATAAGTAACTTTGCAACTATGTCAGCTAACTCTCATTAGAGTATTAGTAGACTGTCTGCTTAATACAGTATCTGCATATACTTTATTGTGATGGTCCTCCAACAGACACTCTACTGACTATAAGTAACTTTGCAACTACATGTCAACTTAATCTAACCCTAACCCTACCAGTCTATTAATACTCAACTAACACTCAAATGAGAGTTAGTAGACATGTAGGAGTAACATTACTTAGTCAACAGCATGAGAAAGGGACCATCAAAATAAAGTGAAACCCAAAACTGCAGTGTTCGAATAAACAGAACATTATCACGTGTTCGTGTGAACCACGTTTTTCTTAATGTGAATTGGCTGTAAGTGATAGCTGATTAATATTGGTATACTATCCGTGCAGTTTAGGAAGTGTGCACAAAGTAGAATGAACCATCATTTATTAAAAATAAAATAACCATATTCAGCAAATGCCTATATAATTTTCAGGAACTTAAAAAAAAGACTTGAAAGAGAGCATGAAAAGTACAACCCAGTCAGCAAAGTGGCAGATAATGAGTTGCCAAACCTCTGCTGGAGACCATCTAACCTTACCAACACTCAAAATCCTCCAGCAAGCACAAAAAAATTATCTCCAGTTAGCCTTGAGCAGCTCTGTTCCAGCCCAATGTAGCTTCCAGGAGCTCAAGTGTCTTCTTGATAGCCCTCGTTTATCAGCATGTTTTCAAATAATTGATCAATTAGTAGCCAAACAGAGCTTGAAACATCCTTCAGTCGAACGAGCCGCGTGTCAGGCGGTGAGAGCTAATCTTTAGCACCTTCAGAACATTGCTTGAGTGATCTCAAGGCATAAACTGAGTTGCACAAACCTCTGAAAGCACAACGGCAGGGACTAAATCCCCTGGGAATCAGACTTGTCGAAGACTTCATTTCCCATAATCACCCTTGAGAGTTGGTGAACAGCAGCCAGTGTTGGTGTAAGCACTGACTCAGGCGAAGAGCAGATGGATGATCCCTCAGTTCATGCTCTGGCAAGCAATCTCCTTCCCCCTTCCCCTGGCTCACACCTGTGCTTCGAGCTGCTGTGTCTGGTGTCGGATCAGGCAAACGCAAGAGTCGCAAATAACCAGCTACACATGAGACATGACTTGATCACTTCACGGTGTGAAAGAGAGAGAAATGTCAACCCGAGCAAGGAAACTGTTTCATTTGAGAGAGCTTAAAGGGGCTATTTGTAGGATTCAGAAAACCTTGTTATTAGCGACACCTGTGGCCGTTAAATGAACTGCAGCTAGCAACTTATTGCATGCACACGTACTGTAACATGTAAGACACTGAACTGGATTCAATGCCCCAATATACTCATGGTGAAGTTTTTTAGAAGTAAATAGAAGATGGAAATACCTTTGCAGTGATATACTGTTAAGAAACATCCATACGCTGCCCATGCTCTTGAAAGTAATGTTATATATACACTCACCGGCCACTTTATTAGGTACACCTGTCCAACTCCTCCTTAACACTTAATTTCTAAGCAGCCAATCACATGGCGGCAACTCAGTGCATTTAGGCATGTAGACATGGTCAAGACAATCTCCTGCAGTTCAAACCGAGCATCAGTATGGGGAAGAAATGTGATTTGAGTGACTTTGAACGTGGCATGATTGTTGGTGCCAGAAGGGCTGGTCTGAGTATTTCAGAAACTGCTAATCTACTGGGATTTTCACGCACAACCATCTCTAGGGTTTACAGAGAATGGTCCGAAAAAGAAAAAACATCCAGTGAGCGGCAGTTCTGTGGGCGGAAATGCCTTGTTGATGCCAGAGGTCAGAGGAGAATGGCCAGACTGGTTCGAGCTGATAGAAGGGCAACAGTGACTCAAATAACCACCCGTTACAACCAAGGTGGGCAGAAGAGCATCTCTGAACGCACAGTACGTCGAACTTTGAGGCAGATGGGCTACAGCAGCAGAAGACCACACCGGGTGCCACTCCTTTTAGCTAAGAACAGGAAACTGAGGCTACAATTTGCACAAGCTCATCGAAATTGGACAATAGAAGATTGGAAAAACGTTGCCTGGTCTGATGAGTCTCGATTTCTGCTGACATTCGGATGGTAGGGTCAGAATTTGGCGTCTACAACATGAAAGCATGGATCCATCCTGCCTTGTATCAACGGTTCAGGCTGGTGGTGGTGGTGTCATGGTGTGGGGAATATTTTCTTGGCACTCTTTGGGCCCCTTGGTACCAATTGAGCATCGTTGCAACGCCACAGCCTACCTGAGTATTGTTGCTGACCATGTCCATCCCTTTATGACCACAATGTACCCAACTTCTGATGGCTACTTTCAGCAGGATAATGCGCTATGTCATAAAGCTGGAATCATCTCAGACTGGTTTCTTGAACATGACAATGAGTTCGCTGTACTCAAATGGCCTCCACAGTCACCAGATCTCAATCCAATAGAGCATCTTTGGGATGTGGTGGAACGGGAGATTCGCATCATGGATGTGCAGCCGACAAATCTGCGCAACTGTGTGATGCCATCATGTCAATATGGACCAAACTCCCTGAGGAATGCTTCCAGCACCTTGTTGAATCTATGCCACGAAGAATTGAGGCAGTTCTGAAGGCAAAAGGGGGTCCAACCCGTTACTAGCATGGGGTACCTAATAAAGTGGCCGGTGAGTGTATATCACAATACAAAAGTAAAAAAAAAAAAAAGATTGATATAATGTTAGTTTCGGTCACTATTAGTTCTCAATTTGGCCTTTAAACTCAGCATGCTTTGTGTATTCTGTATTCTAACACTGTCCATTTTACAGAACCTGAACTTAACGTCATTTTTGAAACTACAAAGTCTACAGAGAAGATTGAGAAGTCTGGGAATTCTCTCTCCACAGTGAGTTTTTCAATCAAATAATGAGTTCACAGCATGCAATCTAGTTTAAACTGTCGTCTGGCCTTATAATATCCACTTAATAAGCCCTGTTAGACCTTCCTTGTGACTGCTAAACGACTGCTTCTGTAAAACATGCTATTAGCACTATAGACCCTGTCATTACATGGATTCTGACAGGTTTTAGTGCGAATAAAGGAACAAGGTAGATATGAGGGAGCGCAGATTTGACAGTCATAAATTAATTCATTATGTGCTTTCATTTTAGGTGTGTTAACTAACCATATTTTTGGAGTACTTACAGTTAAACTGGAAGAACAATCACTAGCATCCCCTCAGTTTAGCTTTCTCTTATTATCCATGCGTTTCTTGAAAACAATGCTGCAAAAAAGCGAGTCCAATCAACAAACGTGATGTTAAGTTTGGCAAACGTAAAATCACTCTGACCTGAAAACAGCTTCTGCTACGAATCATGGGAATTCTGACAGGATATAATATATACTCGGAATCTAATTTTATGCTAGACTGAAAGCAAGACCCTGCAGGACTGAGTTGCTTATTGGTGAAATGACACTGACATAAATGCAGTGCTCATTGGCCACCATTATAAATGGTAACATTTTTACACATTTAGTTTCAGGTCACTAACTGGCCTCAGAGCAGAATGAATCTGTTTGTTGTTATTAAAGGGATACTTCAGGATTTAGCATTAAGTTTTGTATTAGTAGAAAACCTATAGTATTTTCGAATTACCGTTCTTTCCACCCTCATATCCTCCTGAGACGAGAGATTTCTGTACATTTTGTCTGGAAAAAATCCTACGATGACGCATCATTAGAGGATTTTTTGGCCAGAGGCTAAAGACTACAGCCAGTAGAACTGTACTGTAGAACGCAAAAGCCGAATACCGGGCAGACTCATCACGGAGACTCACTAGTAGCCTAGACTTGTTGTTTAACTACTGCGCTCTGTTACCGGTAGGCGTGGCCTCCTAGGGCAGCGAAGCAAGTGCATTCTGGGAGTTGTTGTCTTTCATCCACATAAGCCAAAAATACATTTTCTGGCTTTTCTCAGTCTAGGAAGCTCCAAATTAAAAAATAATTTCACATTTCTTCTACATAAATGACCCAGTTTAAATACACATTCATCTATCCAGAGGTGAAGTATCCCTTTAAACCTATTAAATTAATTCCTCTACTTCCTCCATTATTTTCGTAATTTTAATTTTAATTAATTGCTCCTAATTTTTTGCATACATTTTATCTTATTCACCATATGGCACACCACTGGTATTTGTATAATTAAATTAGCTCTATCTGAGGCATCACCGATTTAGACGTAACACGAGCAAGCAGTACAATAACAAATATATTAAAATAAAATATATGCCCTTTTGATTAAATCTCTATCTCTCTTTCTCTATTTCTTGTTTTGGTTTCACTTTAACACATTCTGTTGACTATAAGTTACGTTGCTCCTACATGTCTACTAACTCTCATTAGAGTGTTAGTTGAGTATTAACAGACTGGTAGGGTTAGGGTTAGATTAAGTTGACATGTAGTTGCAAAATATACTTATAGTCAGTAGAGTGTCTGTTGGAGGAGCATCACAATAAAGTACAGTATATGCAGATATTAAATAGAGAGTCTACTAATACTCCAATGAGAGTTAGTTGACATATAGTTGCAAAGTTACTTATAGCTAATAGCACATTCAAAAGGGACCATCAAAATAAAGTATTACCCTTGTTTTTCGGTTTTGTTTTGTTTTGTTTTTTGTTTGCTTTTTCAACCCCAAATTAAATCGCTTCACTTTTTCTTAATTATTTAGATTTTAAGGTCATGCCCACTAACCAATAAGTGATAGAATCTAGGCAACTAAGTCAACTTATTCTCCTAACCCGAACCCTAACACCTACCCATAAACTAACAGTCTACTGACAGTCTACTATAATTTACTAATACTCTAATGAGAGTTAGTTGACATGTAGTTGACAAGTTATTAGTAATTAGTAGAACGTCTAAAGTGACTATCGAAATAAAGTGTAACAAAAAAAAAACATTCACAGCATGAGTCCTTCATAGTGAAGCTTTCAGCAAGTTAAGGCGGATTTGAGTCCACTCACCTGGTTATAGTTCTGTCAAGGCTGTCCTTTCCCCCATGTGGACCCAGGCCATGTTTCTGCAGTAAAACAAATGTCTGCCCACTGGACATGAGCTTGTGTTGACTCATGCAAACAAATTCAAACACAAGGTCACAATGCCATGACAGAAAACATAAGGCACAATGTGCACAGAGTTTCATTCTGTGAATTTCTGGAAAAAAAAGTACCATGCAGATTATCCTGTCAAGGACTGAATGTCTCTCAGCCATAGACACACATAAGCTTGGTTGTGTTTAAAACAATGAAAGCACCCACTCTTGATAGGATCAGAGCCAATGACACATTTCAGAAATTAATTATTACTGGTGGTCGTAAAACACATTACATAATCAAATGTAAACAACACCCTGTTAAAAACATTGTAAATTCCACATCCATATAATAACATCAGTAATAACATTAGTAAACATAAACCCTTTTAATAATATAAAATATGTGCTCATAATGGCACTGTTCAAATGCACAGCCGAAGGACACGATCTGTGCAAATGCCCAGAGAGAAAGTGTGGAAATGAGAAAACAAAAGATTTATGGAGGGGACAGTTGGATGGATTTTTCTGTAGCAATTTTAGTGTGAAACAGTAGATCTAGAGGGAGATGCACATTCTGTCAATCTGTAGAGGAATGGTGTGGACTGATAGTTCTGCCTCTGTGGGTATCACAGTATAACTTCTGCTTATCCTAAAGTCTGACTATTCGCTTTGGTTATCTTAGCATGGGCTGCCTAAAATTTGTTCTCCGTTTACAGTCAGAGAACACAAATCTAGGTCAGCAAGGCCTGTTTTCAACTATGATGAAGATCAGATGGAAAAATATGCAAGCAGCGCTGACTTGCTGGTTTTACTATTACATGAAAAAAAATAAAAAAATCAACTCTATCTTTTTTTATATGAGGAATATAGGGGGTCCATAAAAAAGTTATTCTGTCATTACAACTCTGAGTTGTACATGTTTCTGTACAAAAGCATACATGAATTACCCATATCAGATCAGATCAGGTGGAGCTGGGAACGGTGGAGGGTTTCTGAAAGTGTGCTACAGCAAATGACTACAGCTAACTGCTAAACCAAGAATTTAGAGGTTGAGCTACGAGCTGATTGGCTGTAGATGCATCAGGAACCAATCCAATGTTCTGTATAGAGAATGACTAATGATTAAGCTGCACTATCTAGAGTTTCATGACATCTTTGTTTTAGTGCAAATAGCGTACAATATATAATAATATAATATAAACTATTAGATTTAATAATAATAATAAATTGATAAATGATTTGACATTGTTGACTTAAACTGAAAAAAATGTGTAATAAAACGGTATAAAACATATTCTCACATATTCTCCTTAGACTTGCATTATAAAAAAGAAAAAATCTTGTCTGGTCATATGGAAACCAACGGCTAATAAAGTCTCCATGAAATCAAAATTGAAAATTCCATTTTTTTTTGCAATGGAATCTCGCAGTGTTTATTATAAATGATTTATATGTGTACAGGATTTTTTCTGTTCATGTGCCATCGTAATCTTCAATCTAAATAACTTCCCCCTCCCTCTCGCAGCAACATCTCTTCTCTGATGATGTGTTTACTGGCACGAGGGCGAGACAACCTGTCACTCACATGAGATTGACCAATAGCAAACCACCTCCATCCAATCAATTCCCCATGAACAAAATCAAATCCCGCCCTGTAAATTTTTTCTTGTTCAAGAAGTGGTTTCACTCATTTCATGAGGACTAGATGTAAGATTTGTCAATAATATTTTTAAGGGAAAGGGTCAATTATGCTTAAATGTGTCATAATATATTTGAAATTGTCAAATGATATGCAGTAGTTGCAGACAGACAGTTTGGTGGAAAAAAAATTCTATAAAAGATTCTATGAGGTTCTTTTTTCCCCACTGTTGGGCCATGGCCAACTGTCAATTAAACTTAATGGCCGTGTTTTTTTGACAGCAAATTATATGGTTCCGGGCTGGACTCAGTTAAAGTGTTTTCACTTAGAACACAATCAGAACTGACTGACTGACTTTCATAATGCTGCGTGCCGAGCTCATAAAGAGAGGTCTTCATTTCTATAAAGTTGGCAGGAAAAGTCCCTGAGTGTTTTTTGTCAGTTTCATGGGTGGTAGTATGAGCCAATCATTACCAATAGTAATAATTTACCAGGTGTGTGTGTGTGTGTGTGTGAGAAAGAAATCATAAAGTGCATTATACCATTATACCAGCTGTTCCCCTGAAACTCTCCATCAAAGTTAGTGGTTTGGTATAATATGAGAGTTCAGGTTATTGTTCACATGCTTTTACTGACACTACAAATTGATTTTTTTCAAGGAATAATTCACAAAGAAATGCTATTAAAAGGTTGCAAATACTTTTGTTTTGTCTGTGGGAAACGAGCTATCGGCCTCTGGTCTTCTTAACCAGTGGATTTACATTACTTTTACAGTCATTTCTGATTTACTGGATAAAAGGATAAAAGATATAATTTTACTTACAATTTCTAATAGTTCTGACATCATTTACTAATTTTGAGCATTTATGTCGAGTGTAAAAATGTTTTTTGCTGTTTTTTTTTTGGATGGAATATAAAATTAGACCTAATGGAGAAAAAATAAAATAAATATTTACAATAATTCATATGATAATTTATAACATGATTTCAAGTTACTTGTTCAGTCCTTTTAAAATCATAAAAAAATGCTTTAAATGCCTTTTATGACTAGCTCTGTGTAAAGAATGATGTTAAATGCTAAATAATTTAATCAAATTAATGAAATTACAAAATGAAAATTGATTTGAATTGTCTGTACTTATTGTATCATTTAATTGAGCTATATATGATTTTTGGTAAATAATTTTTTCAATTCTTTTGTGCTATTGATTCACTATTGACTTTAAGTGTGTAATTTTTTTAATTTTAGTAATTTGTCAGTTTAAGCACTCGTGCTTTTAGGATGTTTTTGGTGACAGGGAGGGACTATAAAGTCTGAAATGATTCTTCAAAATTTCTCCTTTTCTGTTCTACGGAAAATATTACCACCTACAGATTTGGAACAACATAAGTGTAAGCTAATGACAGAATTTTAATTTTAGGGCTGAGCTTTCCCTTTAACCACTGTTGGTTGAGAAATATTTTGCGTGATTTTCATCTCCTTTGGGTTTTTTTCTGCATTCTGCTTTTCATTTCCATCCCATTGTTTTCCTCCTCCATTTCTCAATCCTTTTATAACCTCTGTTTGTTTCAAGGACATTCATACAGTCAGTAGGCGATCTTGCCGGCCAGTCTTTTTCATTTTCTCTTTTTATCCATACTCTCTCTCTCTCTCTCTCTCTCTCTCTCTCTCTCAGCCTGCCAAGGTCTGTCTTTATTCATTTTGTCTCAAAGCTTCGACTGTTATTGTCTGATTCTATTCAATGAGTATTCAGCATGAAACACACTGCAGCACTGAAGCCCCACACTGCTAAACAAAGCATCCTACTGCTCTTCCTCTATGCACTGCTTTCTATTAAGACATCTCTCTGAAATATTGCACAGCAGCAGTACAAATTATAGCGGTACCAGGGTGTGAATTATGGGTGTCTGATCATCTGTGTGATATATATATATATATATATATATATATATATATATATATAATATTTGTATTTATTATTTTTAATTTCATTTTCTATTTTATTTAATATGGATTACCAATAATTTCAAATTATTTTGCATACATATATTACATATTGTTATTTTTCATTTATTTTTATATTTGTGCGTGTGCGTGTGTGTGTGTATTGTTTTGTTCAAATTTTTTGTAACTGCTTGATTAGACGAAATGATTTTCTCCATCCACAGCATGACACAGATGCAGGGATATCTTGGCTGTTCAAAACGTTGAGAAGGTGAGGTGGGGGCAAGCTCAACTTTTAGATAGATGATAATTCATTTTCTTTGTTTGTTTTTATTATTGTGTATTATTAATGGATTTGGCAGGTATATGACTCCTGTTTGCATATCCGGTAGGACTAGCACTAAATAATGGTATTCCATCATGACCAGCTTCCAAAACTTTTGCTCAACGTAAAATTATTTTACTTCAGGAATGATATAGGATTCTATGCATGAATTCGCTCCATTTTCTTCTTTAGGTCTAATTATTTATTGGGTATTTCAGGTGACGGATGGTGCTTTTCTGCTTCTGACAGACAGACACTCATCTGCCTCTTTATTACGGGCATCTTGCTAGCACCGGGCTGGAACCCTTTTCCCTTCAGAAACATACCCTGTTGGAAACATTCCTCAGAGATGTTGATCCTTATTGACATGATTGCATCACCCAGTTGCTGAAGATTTGCCGGCTGCACATCCCTGATGGGAATCTCCCATTCCACCACATCCCATAGCTCACAGCTCTATTGGATTGAGATCTGGTGACTCGGGAGGAAATTTGAGTATAGAGAACTCCTTTTCATGTTAAAAAACAATCAGTTTGAGGTGGTTTGAGATTTGTGACATGGTGCGTTATCTTGCTGTAAGTAGCCATCAGAAGATGGGCACATTGTGGTCATAAAGGGATGGACAACAATACTCAGGTAGGCTGTGGTGTTGAAATGAGATTCAAAGGGGGCCAAAGTGTGGCAAGAAAATACCCCCACACCATTAAAACAGCACCAGTCTGAACCATTGGTACAAGGCAGGATGGATCCATGCTTTTAATTGTTTAAGCCAAATTCTGAGCCCACCATCTGAATGTCACAGCAGAAATGGAGATACATCAGACCAGGCAACATTTTTCCAAATTTGGGTGAGCCCGTGCGAATTGTAGCCTCAGCTTCCCGTTCTTAGCTGACAGGATTGGAACCCGGTGTGGTGTTCTGTTGCTGTAGCCCACCCGCTTCAAGGTTCAACATGTTCAGAGATGCTCTTCTGCAGATCTCGGTTGTAACGAGTGTTTATTTTGAGTTACTTTTGCCTTTCTATCAGCTCAAACCAGTCGGCCCATTCTCCTCTGACCTCTGGCATCAAGGCATTTTTGCCCACAGAACTGCCACTCACTGGATGTTTGCTAATTTTCTGACCATTCTCTGTAAATAGGTATGATTGTGTGTGAAAATCCCAGTAGATCAGCAGTTTTGATAAATACTCAGACCAGCCCGTCTTGCACCAACAACCATAGCACGTTCAAAGTCATTAAATCACCTTTCTTCCCATTCTGATGCTCAGTTTGAACTTCTTCAGCTCATCTTGACCAGGCCTACATGCAGAAATGCAATTATTATATAGACAGAAAAATTATTTCAAGTGAGAATAATGAATGTAAAATACAATCAAACATTGTTTTTATTAAAAAGAGCCATTTTTTTCTCTAATCTTGTCAACTTTGAATATAATTTAAGTGACAGATTGTCTAAAATGAGGCATCCCCTGAAGTTAAATTTTAAATTAATTGGCTTGGATTTCTAGCTTTAAATGTTTGCCAATTTTTCACATGGGGAAAATTAATACGACCACTATATGTAAAAAAAAAAAAGAAAAAAAGGGGGATTCACTGAAAGTAGTAATTAAGTCAATCATTTGCAAATTGAACAGCTGTTGAGTCATAATTAGTTTTTTCACTGAGTATTTATCCACCAAAAATGCTAATATGACAGAATTGGTCACCATAGACTTCACCGTGTTCCTCGAGGGATGACTTATAACCTTTCTTTTGCTGCTTGTCAGTGCCAACAATAGACTGGAATGTATCAAACCAAATTAATGTCATTAAACTAAATTAATTGAGTTAACGGTGCCCTTGTTATCCTTCGAAACAGACTAATACTTGATAATGTCGACGTCTCTGTCTCCATCCCTCCAGGCCTTTGCGAGACTTCATCAATGATGCATCGGGTCAGGGATGTATTGACTCACCCATTGTAAATTTTCATTTCGTCACTGACATCTGAGAATCAAACAGGAGGTCCGTGCTCTTGTTGACACCCACCCCGCGATACCAGTTTGCGTTGTGATGGCTACAGACAATACTTGGTCAGATGATTTATTAACTGTGAGAGAATACAGGTATTCGATTTACTCAAAGATTGATTTCAAGCATTTTTTTTTAAATATCAGAAGCACTTGACCTTCATCAAAAAAAAAAAAAGCTATCATTAAAACGTCAACTTGTATAACCTGTGAGAAAAGCTTTCCTGTTAATGTTTAATGTAATATTATGTTCATTAATATTTATCATTAATATAAGGTTAATATGTCAACACACCTGAAATACTAACATCTCCTTTGTAGCTGATGTAATATAACAACTATAATTAAACAGTTTGGAAAACAAAACACGACATGATTGATGACTTTTGCATGACTGACCTTTCAATAAACCATGGCCAATACTCATTTTGATATTGCGGGATCTGTGACGTCACACAGGCAAATACATTTGATTATGACCACCTTCAGAACATGACATTGACAAGTACATCATCACACCATAGGCCCCGCCCACTGGCTTAATAGCTGACACTTGCCTTGACTGGATGTGAGTGTGTCAAAAGCAAATTAAACCCATTATAATCAGTGATGGTGTCTACACTAGATACCGTATAAATTTTTACTTTGGCTATCTCACGACCAATTCGGACGATTTGTCTAAACCCCAGTGATGGATAGGTTTAGGGGCGGGGTCAGGGTCAGGTCATTCATACAAATTGGGTAACTCGTAAAATATGTACGCTTTAGCAAAAATCTTACAAATTTGTAAGAGTGAGGTCGTTTGAATTTGTACGAATTAGCCACCTTGTTAAAAATTAGCGAATTGCCGTGAGATCAGGTTGGAGATACACCATGCACTTGAGTCTGTCAACAATAGGACAAATGGAACAGTGAAAGAAACAATTTTTAAACATTTTATTCTTGCTTCTTTCATTTTCATTTTTTTTTTTTTTTACCAGCACTTGAATGTCGGCAAGTTTCATAAAAAAAATCAAACATATTGTCAAATATGTTTTTCTTTTTTTTCAAAGACTTTTTAAAATGCTTATAAAAGTTATTTTAACAGTAACACTATGCCTTGCCGTTTACATATTGATAAAACACTCACTTGGATGCTCTTGATTGATATCCTGTTAGAAATCATTGGTTTCCAAGTGAAAACATTGAATGTTGGACTTTTTCATTAAGGTGTTCCCAGAGGTACGCTGAACTCCCTGCTGGGTCTGAGCAGCAGAATGAAGGAATGATTGAAAACATGGCTGTATGAAATGAAGGGCAAAGTCTTAAGGAGAGAGAGAGAGAGAGAAAGAGAGAGAGAGAGAGAAGGATATATATATATATAGAGAGAGAGATTGAGTGAGTGAGTGAGTGAGTGAGTGAGTGAGAGAGAGAGAAAGAGAGAGAGAGAGAGAGAGAGAGAGAGAGAGAGAGAGAGAGAGAGAGAGAGAGAGAGAGAGAGAGAGAGAGAGAGAGAGAGAGAGAGAGAGAAAGAAAGAAAGAGATAGAGAGAGAGATGTGTCATGCAGCCTCTTACGGCTGTGACATCCGCCGTCAAAGCAGACTCTTTAAAGCAAACCACATCTGACTGGTAATGTAGTCAGTGTTGACATCTGCCATGAGCAACGGGGGCAAAGCGCAAAATGTTTCCTCCAGGGCTGGGCTGGGATGGCATGATGGGTATGGGGGATGTTAAGGTGAAAGGATGGGTAGCTAATGTACAGCGAAAAACTTTACAGAGCATCAAGCTAAGCCCTGTTAGAATCAGGAGTGACGTGTATTGATAGTGCAAACACTTTTTTTAGTACTGAACATTGGCAAATGGATCTCAGCAGTCGATTTTTGAAATGTCTATCCTCTTACACAATGATGTAATGTACATTTTTCCTTTACTCATCAAATATTGATGTCTGAGATTACTTTTTTCTAATTTTATTAATTAATCAGAATTTAACGTAATTAATTTGATTAAAAATATAAGTATATTATGCAAGAATTTTAATTTTGATGTTAATGACCCCAAATTATCCTCTTGCAAGGGATCCCCTTTCTTAAAAATAATTATTACCATATATATATATTAATTTATATAAACAATATATATATATATATATATATATGCCATTTATTGTCTTTCACAATATATATATATATATATTTATATATATATATATACAGTATATATATACACTGAACAAAATTATAAACGCAACACTTGTTTTTGCCCCCATTGCCCCCATGTTGCAAGGATATGTACACAATTTCTGGAAGCTGAAAACATCCCAGTTCTTGCATGGCCAGCATACTCACCGGACATGTCAACCATTGAGCATGTTTGGGATGCTCTGGATCGGCGTATACAACAGCGTGTTCCAGGTCCTGCCAATATCCAGCAACTTCGCACAGCCATTGAAGAGGAGTAGACCAACATTCCTCAGGCCACAATCAACAACCTGATCAACTCTATGCGAAGGAGATGTGTTGCACTGTGTGTGGCAAATGGTGGTCACACCAGATACTGACTGGTTTTCGGACCCTTAGGGTAAACAGAACCAACATGAATGTTTTGCAGATATCATTAGGCCTATTTCAAGATTTTAAAGTACAACATAATTCGAGAATTTGTTCTGATTCAAGGGGAATCAGAATGTCAAATCCTGACTGACGAGAGGAGGAGCTGGGTATGGAGGAGGGTAATTCCCTCCTGAGAAACGCGATAGCTGCTGATAACTGAAGTAGCTTATATATGTATATGGTGATATGCGTCATATTCCTATAGGTCAGGGGTAGGGAACGTTGGTCCTGGAGAGCCACTGTCCTGCAGAGTTTAGTTCCAACCCTAATCAAACACACCTGAACCAGCTAATCAATGTCTTTAGGATCATTAAGGCAACAATCAGGTGAGGTTTTTTCAGGGTTGGAGCTAAACTCTGCAGGACAGTGGCTCTCCAGGACAGACGTTCCCTACCCCTGCTATAGGTAGATGTGGATCAGCTGAGAGTCAGCTGATGTGAGCTTGACTAACTTGACCTGCCAGAACTAACGCTACACTTGATATTTTAGAGTGGCCTTTTATTGTGGGCAGCCTAAGGCACACCTGTGCAACAATCATGCTGTCTAATCAGCCTCTTTATATGCCACACCTGTGAGGTGGATGGATTATCTCGGCAAAGGAGAAGTGCTCACCAACAGAGATTTAGACAGATTTGTGAACAATATTTGAGAGAAATAGGCCTTTTGTGTACTGTGTATCTTTGAGTTCAGCTCATGACAAATGGGGGCAAAAACAAAAGTGTTTATAATTTTGTTCAGTGTATATATAAATCACCTATCCCCTTATATATATTGTGATTCTCGAAGTTGTTTTAATGTGAATAATTGTTTTATTTTGTTACACTTTTAAAAATAATTACATTAATATATTATATTTTAACTTATTTATGTATGTGTGCATAAGTGAAAGAATTTGCGAAACCATTTGTGAAAACATCCAGTCTCCATTCACATGAATTAACAGTGACAATGTGAATTATTGACTCTGGCTTGGCAAAATGATAAATATCACATCTTCAGGAAGGAGTGTGTCATTTTAGCCACAGCGCTGAAAAGTCAATAAAAGATCAACACGGGGAAGGTCTTCCTGTTTCCTTTGTACACGATTGGCTGTGTAAACAGTGAGGCATATAGAGATGACATTTCCCGAGTTTCTTGTTATCTGTGAACCCGGCACAGGCCTGAAGTCTTCTGTGAGGATTTCAGCTGCCCATTATAGCCTTCTAGCTGTTACTCACACACTGAGTCAGAGCCTGAAAGGTCCTGCCTTCCCACCACAACACGCATAGATACCAGCTCGTTCTGCTGAGGCTGACCTTCCTGCACCGCCAAATGAATTCATTCCCAGCCTTTATTCATCTGATTCTATTTAAAAGTCAGCTGACACACAAGAGCGTATCAAGTATCAGAATAAAACACCCTCAAATGAAAGGACCACCATCAGTGGGCAGCACATCTCCGCCGAGTCTTCCTTTGCTGTCTGACCCATCCAGTCTGCCAAACAGATCCATTAACATGCACTAAACACATAGAAGACTGATGTGCTGTAAGTGAACTCTGAGTTCTTTACACGTGGGTCCAGCGGGAGAGGTCTTGCCCCAGTGCTTGGCTGTGCCATGCTTGACTAGCCGCCTGCTAGAGAGATGATAAGGTTATATTAAGCAGAGGATGCTGTCCATCTCTTTGACAGCCCTCACTGTCGTCTTCAAAACCCCTGTCACCCGACTCTCAACTGAAGACTGTGTGTGTGTTCTGTGGTCTGTCAGAGTTTGTTATGTGGCAACGCTGAACGGTGCTATGCCACGATTTGGGGTTTATTACCATAAAAAGCCCTGATTACTCCTCATTAGTCTTTTAAATCATCATACATTACATTTACTTCTTTCTGCTTCTTAATTTCCGAACCAATCACTATGGGTTGCATTTCACCTCTCTATGTTCTTTTGGAAGAGCATCTATTCTCATGTTCGCGGTTCTTAAAATACATTAAATGATCTATGATTTGCTTTTATCACAGATTTGTCGCAGAATTAAGCTTTAAAATTTGACTCCCTATTCCTCTTTAAAAGAAGTAAGTCAACTATTTTTAATTCTCTTTCAAAAAAAGATTGGGGGAACAGCTCAGTTACCAGCTGTTTAGACACATAATTCAAACAATCATTATCTTATTTGTTAATCACTCATAATCCAGTTTACCAGGTGCTAAAAGCGCTTAGCACTGTGCTGTGAGTACTTGCATTGACTCATAATTACTTGTATTGTATTTTCAAGTTGAATCAAGTACTTTACATCTGCTTTAGGTTGTAAGTCAACACATCAAAATAAGTGGACTTCTTTAAAGCATTATTAAAGATTATTATAACATAATTATTTAAATTCTACTTTAAGGTGACTTCTAAACTGACATATTACAAACTGCACTTTTTAAATGTGTACTCATGAAAGTGTACTTTATTTAATTTCATTCAATTTATATTCTCTGCAAGTACAATGTATTTTAAATATACTTCTAAGATTTGAAGTACACTACAAGACCACATTAAATACAATTAAATGAAATACCCAAAACTTTACTCACCCTCAAGCCATCCTAGGTGTATATACTTTCTTCTTTCAGTCGAACACAGCCGGGGCCTCATTTATAAAGCGTGCAAGTCCATCCAAATCCTTTACTGGAAAATGACGAGCGGGTTCAGATTTAACTGCAACTCTAGTTAATTTTTATTTTTTTTTACTGATAATTTCTGGAGAGAAATAACACAGACACTGGACAATGACGACACTTTCTGGAGAGGCTCATATGCTAAGCGTCAAAACTAAAATACGCTTTGGGGTGTAGTAAATAGTGTGGTAAAATGCAGACATCATTCGTAGTAAATTCGCACCTGATGGTTTCAAAAGCCCAAAATCAAATGTTTGCTACTTTCAGTTATATACATTAACCTTAGATAAATTTAAAAAAAAGACTTTAAAAGGACGAATGCCTGTATGCTAACTGTGGTTTAGTTAACATAATATGACAGGCTTTAGCAAGCTATCTGTCAACATGCTGGTGGGGGGAAAAAAGCATTAAATGCTGGTGATTTTTGACTTGTCACAGTCCATCTCTTGGATCTGTCATTTGACGCCATCCTGACATCTTTTGATGGCGCTGGAGACTCAGGACTTCCCTGAAAATGTCACAACCTGCTTAAAGCTCTGCTGCTGACAGTCCCCCCAAATGGCCTGAGCTGCTTTCTTATCTCTACAGCACAGTACTGCTGTCAGTCAATTTTTTTACACTATGAAGTGAGTAGCCTTTAGTTAAATCTTTGAACTTCACATGGAGAGCCTGTCACTTCCTGTGAATGCCTCTGTTACACAATTAAGTAGAGTGGAAATTTAAACAAATGGATCCATCCATCCATCCATACATCCATCCGTCTGCTGTGTCTCTCATGGTATTTAAAGACACTGAGGGAAAACTAATGTTAACAATTTGACTTTAATAATGTATAAGTAAATGTTGAAAATAGTATTATCTAAGATTAATAAATGCTGTAGAAGTATTGTTCATTCTTAGTTCATGTTAACCAAGGTAGTTGACTATGTTAACTAATTAACCTTATTGTAAAGTGTTACCGAAAAATGCAATCTGTTCACATTGCTGTGGACCAGATCAAATATGAGCTTTAAACATGATTCTCAGATAATAAAGACACAGCAAAGCTGAATGCAGCTGAAAGTCTGGATAATAACCCGCAGATTATCGTGTGAAAAGAGAATCTAGTTTTCAGGAAGTTTCTCCAGCCCCCTCCTTCCCTTTTCTGCTTTTCAGTCCCCCATTATGAGCTGTGAAAGATTTCCAATGTGATGCATTTTGGGTTTTAACACAGATTTCTCCCATCACTGGAACCCAGACTCATTTCCCATGTCTCTAAGACAGGAACACTGACCCAGAACCATTAATAATGCATGAAGAGTAAGACAATCCATGTGATTTGAAGGAGTGCAGGAGAAGTTCTAAACGCCTTGTCAAAAACTCCATATTCTTTAGGGTTTTACATTTGTAGGCTACTGTTCCTAGTTTAAAGGCACAGTTCACCCAAAAAAAGACAATTCTGTCATCATTTACTCACCCACATGTCATTCTAAACCAATATGTATTTCTCTCTCTCCGTGGGACAGCAAAGAAGAAATCATCAAGGCGATTGTCCCTTTAACACACACAAGACTGCATTTGCCCACCTTGATATTATTAAATTACAGGAAATTTTACCCTTTAAAATGCTGTTGGTACTGTCTTGTCTTTAGGAATAAAACCTCATAATAAATTAAACGAAATTCCTCTGCGATGGAAAAATCTAGCTCCGATCTATTACCCTGATGGAGTAATAGCTTCTAGATTTTTTTAACAAGAACTCAACTCCACAAAGGTCAACAGAGGTCAAGAGAAAATAGAGTAAGATTAATATGCTTCACTCTCCATAAATTCATAATCCACACATATATTCAAAAATTACTTCACTGAGCTTGCCACAATTCATCATTGGATTGCCTTATTCTTGGAATTTAGCCAAACAATAGAAGACAGCATCATTTTCAACGCATTCTCATCCCAAGGCGTAATATTCTGACACTTTGACAAAGCGTCTATATCGAACGCGCATGGAACCCTTTAGCGTCAATATAACACGCAGAGAGATGGGTAGGTTTAGGTATGGTGTAGGGTTAGGGTTAGACCGCTAGGAGGCGCCTTCTGACCCATATATATCGGCGTCTCATATTGACGCTAAAGGGTACCATGCGCGTTCGATATAGACGCTTTGGCAAAAGCGTCATTATATTACGCCTTGGGATGAGAACGGGCTGTCATTTTCTACCTAACTTTTCAAATGGGATTCATTTATGATGCCTAGAAATGCCTTAAAGGCATAGTTCTCCCAAAAATTAAAATGTTGTCATTACTTACTCACCCTCAAGTTGTTCCAAACCTGAATTTCTTTCTTCTGTTGAACACAAAAGAAGATATTTTAACGAATGTTGGTAACCTAACAGTTGACGGTAGCCATTGACTTCCATTGCATTTATTTTCTCTACTATGACAGTCAGTGGCTACTGTCAACTGTTATGTTACCAACATTCTTTAAATATCTTCTTTATGAAATATCTTTAGACATCATCTGTGTTTTTTATACTGGTGAATACCATTTTAAAACACTGTATGGTATGTCTCAGGTTAACACAGTATTAATATACAGTGTAGAGATAGAGTCCACTAAGGACAAAACCATAATAAGTTGAACCTCGACTGTGAAGCTCAATCGGGACTACCTAAAATAATACAACAAACAACGAAGCATCAGAATGATGGAATTCCAATTGCTCTTCCTCACACTGCCTGTGGCCTACAAGCAATTTGTTCATTTTTGCCAAAGGAAATATCTACAAAACCCATTAATAAGCCTCCTTATAAGTGTTTGTCTCTTTCAGGGGCAGTGCACACATTGTGAATGGGGCACATGTGCATGACCTAGATAACTCTATAGATATTACAGGAGCTGGTTTTGCTGCCTACCTTTAATATCATGCAGTTAGCGATCCCCTGGCTAACCTGTTATCCAGCAAACATGACAAGTGAATGAGTCTGCAGAATATTTTTCCTATTATTCTCTAGCATTCATTATTCATTTTGTAGCCATTATCTGTGCCTTTCCGAATAAGATATTCGACTTCTGGAACATCCCTACTTCTGAGTGTTAAGAATCTTGAATAAAGACCATTTTGCGTTATACTCGGTCTCTAGAGCAATTACTGATAAAAGACACTTCCAAGGAGGAATTTCAACATTTATTCTTGGTTAATACAACATCATGGTTAGAGGTTGAATCACAGCTGAATTTTGTTTCGATTTTGCAAATCACTTTGTTTAAACGTCTTACTTTTTGCTCGTTGAAATTTCAGAAAGGATTTATAATGTTGAAACAACAACTTACATTATTTCAACCACATATCAACGTTGGAGGTTGTTCATGTGCCAGCTGATTTCAGAATGTTGGGAAACCAAATCCTATTTGCGGTCATATTTGTTGTAAAACATTAGTATAACTTAAGTAAATATTGTTGGCAAGCCATGATAGTTTGATTTGCAAGCAAATTGTTCTATTGGTTATTTTCTGAATGATTCATTTGTGAATCAATCAAGTCAAGCCAAATCACCCTTCACTCAGATTGTTTCAGAGCAGCTTCACGGTATTAAACAGGAAAATATCAATGTTGCAAATTTCATCAATTATGAAACAAATTCTGTTCAGCTGTATAGTAGCTCTACAGAAGAAAATAGTGTCATCATTTAGCTCAAGTCAGTTAAATCTTGATTGAGTTCAGGTCAATAACACTGTCAATGCTGCCAAATTCATCAATTATGAAAGAACTTTAAAGGCTGCTCTACAGAAGACAATAATGTCATTATCCAGCTCAATTCAGTCGTTTTGTTCTCATCCGAGTTTTAGTGTATTATAATTCAAAAATATTTCGATTTGACTAGTCTTTCAAACCCCAAAGTAAATCAGTCTGAATGAAAATTATATAAATATCCCTATACAATACAAAAGACTAAAAAGGTAATGAAAAAGTAATGGAAATATCCGTTTTGCATCGAAACACCATGTTCAAAAGTGACAAAAAAATGGGGGAATTCGCAGCTAAATGTTTATGCAGTTCAAAATGGTAGTCAATGAAACATTTGGGACTAAAGGTGCACGCAAATAGCATTACATTTGAAACCAATTCCATTTTTTTCTCAGAGATATATCCAGTTTTCTCTTCAAACCATGTTTTATAATCTGTTTTGTTGACAACTCCCTTTACTATTTGTGCTAATCGACCTCTGTAGAAGAGTTCACTGAGATGGTAGACGTGATAGGTACCTGAAATGACTCCATGCCAGAGGCAATCATTCCGATCTTAATCTCCACTTCAAGAGATTCTACCCCTGAAGGTTAGATGGTATACTACATTGAGCTCATCACAGCACTGCTTCACCTACAGAGGACAATTGCAGAGGACAAAGGAAACTCCAGTGCCCATTTTAACCTTCATGTTAATCAAATGGATAAGACATCAATGGATAGTAGGCCATGGAGGACAGATCTTGGAGCTCCATTCCTCCTCATTCCCTCATCCAGAATTCCATTTGCAAGTAAATTGGTGCACGATTAATTAAATAGCTAATCATTTGCCTGTCCCAACATCTGGAGAGGATAAGAAAGTGTCTGAAGAGGCCTTAAACCCAGCAGACTTTAGAGGAGTTCTCTCAGCAGTGCTGTAGAATGACAGGGATTAGAGAGAATTCTACAAAAAGTACTCTCTTCTTATGGGAACGTTTCAGCTCAAACATTCCTCTTTCCCTCTACCTTCTGCTGTGGATTAGATCACTTTTTTTCTCACATTTTGTTTCAGAACTTCTTGATTTTGTAAAAGTGATCAGCAATTAAAATTGATGTGAAGGATAACTGTCATATTTGATCATATTAGTATGTTTGTAAGCTTAAAGGTTTGTTCACCCCAATATGAAAGCTTTAAGCATAAGTTCTGCCAGGAAGACTCAATTGTTACGTCACTCATTACCTTCTCATCTATCCAATCGTGTTCTAATACTTGTAGTATAAATGATAGGTACTTACTCATGTCTGAGTTCGCAGATGCTATCACTTCCCTTCCCCTCCATCCTCCCCACCACCACCAGGATGGTCCCTTCCCATACCTCCCAGGGGTTCGGCTGCGCCCCTGCCTTCGTCTTCAGGCAGGAAATGGAGAGTCCGGACCCTCGGATTGCGAGCTACGGACGGGGCCTACGCCAAAGAACTTTATATCAGAATGTTGCTTGCTGGGCTGTTAATAAATAGTTAATTGTTACAGTATTATTCTCCCGAGTCTTTCTGGTAGAACTGAAAATTCATGTTGTTCCAAGTATGACTTTTTTTCTTCTGCGAAACACAAAAATACATGTTTTGAAAAAATAAATAAATAATGGGTTTCAAACAAAGAATGAACCGCATTGATTTATTAAGAAGTACCACATTGTATCAACAAAAAAAATCTGAAAGACTCCTCAGAATTTCTTCTCTTGTTTTTCACAAAAGAAATAAATGCTCAAGATTCAAAACCAAAGCCATAACAACAGGACTATCTGTCTGACCAAACAGTAATTGAAAGCTCTTTCATGGAGATCTTTTTTTTTTTTTTTTTGTTGCTATTTTGTTTGGCGCCATGAGTGGCATGAAATTATTTTGGAAAATGTGTACTTTATACTCAAATATTATTGTGGAGCATACTTTTACTTAATTATGTTTGCATGGATGTGAAAAAGTGTATATGTTGTACAGCGGTAAACGAAATCTTAATGTAAAATGTAATTGACCTCAACATGTGAATAAATGTCATATCAGTCACACTATACAGTGTTTGTGTAATGGACATAGGCCAGTAATACTTGTGTATAGGGGTTTAAGTCAAGTCAAGTCAAATATATTTATATAGCGCTTTTCACAATACAGATTGTATCAAAGCAGCTTCACAGTATCAATCAAAACAACATAACAATGTTTGTTTATTACTGGAAAAAAGACATCCACGTTTGGTAGGGCTGATCAATGGTATTAATGATTGGTTATTTAATTTGAAAGTCCCCAACTGAGCAAGCCAAAGGCAACAGTGGCAAGGAACCGAAAAACTCCATCAAGTGACCTAATGGTGTCCTAAAACTCCATCAGGTGACCCAATGGAGAAAAAAAATAACCGATACACGTATTCGTATTGAATTGTTTATTTGAACATTTTTCCTGCCGACCAAAATTTAGTTATTTCAAATGTAGGCGCGTGGCAAGCGGGCGCTTGCGTGACCACAACATTGGCCAACATCAAATCCAGTGTCCACAGATCAGCAACATTCACCATGGATTTACTGTAGTAACACTAACTGTAACCATGGAAGTTTGGCAGGAATAGTAGACTACAATGCTTTCAAGTAACGTTACGTCGGTTTTATTTCGACATTATGAATAAAATTGCTGCCCTCAAATGTTAATCTGAAATGAAAAATTAAACTTTGTTTATAACTACGACAATATTACATTTCATTTTTTTTTCAAGGAGCTGTTTTTGTTTTATATGCTCCTAAGAAGAGTCAAGTGTAGCTCCATCATTGCTCAAAGTAAAAAAAATATCATACTTTATGATGTTAGTTTTAATAATAAAAAATAAAAAAAAATCAAGGAAATTTCTCTGGCATTTCTTTCTTTTTGCTGTATCAAAAACGTACCGAACCGTGACACCAGTGTATCGTATCGAACCGAACCGTGAATTTTGTGAACCGTTACACCCCTACTTGTGTGTGTAAACCTCACTCTCCTGGCCTCAAGAGACGCACTAGCGGCTGTCTTTAGTGTCCTTGTTAGTGTGCCCGCCTCCCACGTCAGAAACCCTGTTCGGGTCCCGCTCGGAGTGGGTTGGGTAGGACCGGTTACATTTGACCTAAAGCAAAAAAGGGCGAGGATCAGTCTAGCAATTTTACTGAAATACCCAGCCCGTTCTCATCCCAAGGCGTAATATAATGACGCTTTTGCCAAAGCGTCTATATCGAACGCGCATGGTACCCTTTAGCGTCAATATGAGACGCCGAAATATATGGGTCAGAAGGCGCCTCCTAGCGGTCTAACCCTAACCCTACACCATACCTAAACCTACCCATCTCTCTGCGTGTTATATTGACGCTAAAGGGTTCCATGCGCGTTCGATATAGACGCTTTGTCAAAGTGTCAGAATATTACGCCTTGGGATGAGAATGCGTTGAAATACCACACACGTATGAAATAAGCTACTGAGGAACTTCAATCAGTTCAGGTTTTAGGATGTTTAGTGTTAGTTTAACATCTATTATGTCTAACACCTTTACATAGACTGGACAATGAAAAAATAAATAAGACAATAAATAAGTTAGTTTAAATTAAAAGTGTATACACCAAAATGACTTTTTTCCTCCGTCTATTTCTAAACCTTTCTTTATATATATAATGGTGATATGTTTCACTTTTACTTAACTGTGTTTTTAGACAGGCCTACTTTAATACAGGAAGACTCTCATGGTAATTTCACTTTACTTTATACATCATACTTTACACATGACACTGTAGTACATCATACAAATTTTCCAGCTTTCCATTGATATCTTTTGAAGATATTGCGTAAATACACATAATTAACAAATTTGCTCCAGAGGTATATGCGTAAACTTCAAGCAAGGCATTATTTATAAATAATGTATTTCGCATTACCATCCTTTGCATGCTTGACTGTTCTGTTATTCATATACAGTAGGGTAAAAGTTTATATGATAATGATCAAATGTATACCAGTCCCAGTTTTCTAGACATAATCGTCACGGGTGGTTGAAGCAGATGAGGAAGTAGGATCCATTTGCAGTATTCTTTAATTACACAAACTACACAAATGTAAACTCAGACTCAGGAAACCAGGCTCGGGAACAGAACAACCACACTGTAAACCCTAATAAGTTGAGACTACTTAAATGATTTGAGGAAAGTGGTTGCGTAAGTAAATTTGAGTAATGGGTAAATTGACAACTCAATTCAATTGAGTTGACCTAATGTTGGTCTGTTCATTGAATTAACTTACATGTTTAAGTACAGATAACTTAAAAAGGCAAATAGACTTAACTCATAATTTCCAGTTTTATATGGATGTTTACTTGTTTTAATGATTTATAAATGATTTCATACAAGTATTGTTTTTCCATAAACTGCTTTATTAGGTTTATACATTTATATTCATTTAAGAAACATTGCTCACAACATTAAGCTCATATTTTTAAGTCACATAAAGACAGATGCAGAGACACATTTAAAAAAACAAAACAGTAAGCTCATATTTCTAACAGTAAGCTGCATTAAGTCACATTCAAAAATTCAGCTCATATTTTTAACAGTGATCTAACATTTTTACAAAACTTTAAGCTCACATTTCTACAAAACAGTAAGTTCATATTTATAACAGTATGCTCACATAAAAAATAAAAAAACAGTAAGCTCACATTTCTACAAAACAGTAAGCTATTTTTTAAAAGACACGGGCAAAACAGTAATTATTCTCGTATTTTTAACAGTCTCATTTTCAAAAGACCATGTGCAATGTAAATGTGCAGCTATTAAATGCTAAAAATTTTAAGCAAACGACTGCGTTTTAGGCTGCAGGTCTTTCTGCCCCAAGGAAAGTAGAATGCTCTGAATGAAGTCAAAAATGTATCTCAGCGACTTTGGGTAACTCAGGTATAATGCATAAATAAGTCCGAACAGAAAGCACATTGCTTCAGGAAGGTCATGTAGATTGTCCATAACTAACTTTCCCTCTATTACTATTCCAATCGAAGAGGGAGACGAATGCAGAGTTGAGGGGCTTAAGAGTCGTCCCATCTTCAACTATCACCCCACTGGCACATCAAGAATTGAGCTGTGATCATCGGACATCTAGTGAATAAAAATTAACAAATAAAAATGAATTCACATGCATGCAAGCTCATATACATTTCAGAAGGTGCAACTTAACCTTGCACATTCACACTATCTCAATCTAAAGGGACAGTTCACCCAAAATTGAAAATTCTGTCATTAATTACTCACCCTTGTGTCATTGCACATCTGTAAGACCTACGTTCATCTTCGGAACATAAATGAAGATATTTTTTATGAAACCCGAGAGGTTTCAGTAACTCCATACTAGAGATCCAATGCAACTACCACTTTCAAGGTCCAAAAAGGTAGGAAAGAAATCATTAAAGCAATCCATGTGACTCCAGTGGATTAACCTCCATTTTATGAAGCACTATGTGAGTGCTTTGTTTGCGCAATTTTTTTTTTAACACTTTATTTACAAAATATTAATCTCCAACGCACGTTCACGCAATTACGTCTGCTCTTACATAAACACAAAACTCGCGTTGTGGTGCTATGCGTGTTGTTTACTTGCGAATCTTTACACAATACACATGCAATACTCTTATGAACATTTTCAAAATGCAAACATAGCACTTTTTTTTTGCAAACATAGCACTTATGTTGCTTCATAAAATTGAGGTTAAACTTTGTAGTACAGAGTACTGAAACAAAGTCTTTCCTATCGTTCTGGTCCTTGAAATTGTAGTTGCGTTGGATGTCGATGGAGGGACAGAAACTTGCCGAATTTCATAAAAAAATATCTTTATTTGTGTCTTGAAGATAGAACGACACAAGGGTAAGTAATTAATGACAGAATTTTTATTTTTGAGTGAACTAACCCTTTATATTGAGATTGACACAGTGTGTGTGTGTGTGTGTGTGTGTGTGTGAGAATGATAGAGAGTGTGAATGTGTGAGAGAGTGTGTTTAAGTGTCTTTTGGACATTTTCTCCATGGAATACTTACCAAACATGTCTTAAAGAAAGCAGGAGAGTCATCTCCAAACCAAAGGGGTAGTCCTTGAAGCACCAGAGTTTGGACCTCAGTTGGCTCTGATAGCTTGCATGTAAAAAATAAAAATTTTATTAAATCCAACCTCTTGTTACTAATACATTATTTTCAAGGAATTAATAACAGCCTTTAAATAGTTCAGCACATTTACTCAGAGATCAACTATGAAGTCTATATTGCAGTTTATACAGGTTTCATATCAATCAGGTCACCAGTCTTTAGCATCACGATCCTTCAGAAATCATTATAATATGATGATTTATTATCTATGTTGGAAACATTTGTGCTGCTTAATATTTTTTTTTAGAACCTGTGATACTTTTTTCCAGTAAAAAAGAACAGTGTTTATTTAATATAGAAATCTTTTGTAACAATATCATTCAAAAGTTTGGGGTCAGTAATTTATCTTTCTTTAAAAAAAAGAAAGAAACAAATTAATAATTTTATTCAGCAAGGATGTGTTAATTGATAAAAAGTAATAGTTAAGACTTTTTTCATCAATGAATTCTGAAAAAAAAAAAAAAGTATCACAGGTTCAAAAAAATATTAAGGAGCACGTTCTGTTTCCAACATTGATAATAAATCAGCATATTATAATGATTTCTGAAGGATCATGTGACAGAAGACTGGAGTAATGATGCTGAAAGTTCAGCTCAAGAAAAGCTGATCACAGAAGAAATCACAGAAATAATTTATTTTAAAAGGATATTAAAATAGAAAACCATTATTTTAAAGTGCAATATTTCACAATAGTAAAGGTTTTTTCTGTATTTTTGATCAAATAAATGCAGCCTTGATGAGCAGAAGAGACTTCTTTAAAAAAAAAATTAAAAAGTAATGCATCCAAACTTGACCAGTACTGTATATCTTGGAAGGTCTGAGGGTGAGTAAATTAAGAGCAAATTAAAATTGTTTTCATTATGAGGGTTATAGGTAATCGAAACTTTCTTTTTGTTATAGTCACTACAGATTTAATAAGTCTTAATCCTTTAAAAATATATAATTTAACACCACTTTTGCAAAATTCACAAAAAGGTAACACAGCTTGTCACTGGGGTATTACTATCAAATTAACACTTTTATACTTTTTTTATTTTATTTTTACATATTTAAAGTGACAACCTGTACCTGACAGTGAAAATTATAAAGTATACAAATCGCTCATGGGGACATGGAAAATGGACACAGCTCTGCTAATGGTAATGTGTTAAAGACAAAGAAAAATCCACAGATACATTTGAATACATTTGATAAAAAACTACTAATTATGCAACAGGGACACGTTACATCAATAGAACTATTAATAATTAATATATCTCTATAAATGTGTAGCAGGCGGGAAAAGCTCTGCGTTTTTTAGTGAACATGACCAGTCACAGAAATTCTTAAAACGATTAAATCAATAACGTTAGGCCAATTCACGCGGCAGCCCATTTTTACACCAAATAAAATAAAATAAAACGTCTTATTTCACAAATTACACACAGAGACATTTCAGTGAGCCTGGAAATAGATTGGACTCGAAGTTTAAACCGCAATTTCATGCTTATTGTAAATTAAGCAGCGCATGCGTTAGTCTGTAAAACATTGGCTAGGTTTGGAATTTGGGTGACTGCTAAGTTCTCTCAGAAACTTGATTTTAACTTCAACGCATTGTATACCTTGTCCATCCGTATAAAAAATAAAACATTTCACAGACAATAAAGCAAAATTTACAGACGCGGTATAGATTAACTTACCAGCGTACTCCTGCGGCCTATATCATTAACGTTACTCCCCCTCCTCGTCTGCTTCATAACCGCCGGCCTGCTACTGCAGCTGCGGGAGGAAAACTGGAAATTCAAATGTTCTTACAGAAGGTTAGTAACTCAAAAACGTGTTTATAACTCGAAAATACTCTAAAAATAAAGCATTTGAAAGGCAACTAAGCACAATTTAAATATATATTTTACCATTATTCTACCTACCAGCGTACTCTGAGTCTTTCACGACGACTCTCTTCCCGTCTGCTTTACCGCCTGTCTGCCTGTGTCGCTGCCAGAGTAAAACGGTAAAGTGTTTTTTACCATGCAAAAACATTACAATAAAACGTGTAAGGAAATCAAGAAAATTTGTATGCGTTGCGTTATCTTTACTTACCAATTTTCTTCTTTCGGGTGGTTCTGCAAGTGCCTCTGGCCTGCAGTGCGTCTTCAGCAAATTCAACACAACAAAAAATTACCGCCTTTTGTTATATTGCCCAATCAGCGCTGTTGTCAAGGCAGAATTTCAAGCCTGACCAATCAATTTTAAACAGACGTAGCGAATAATTTAAATAAATTGAAATTCTGAGTTTATAACACTAAAAATCTTAATTCAAAAGATTTTTGCTTCCAATGAGTAAGTTAAACACACCTGTTTAAGTGTTGATGGCAAAACTAGGTGTTTTAAGTAATGTCAAGTTATGATAACTTGATGTCTTTATTAATGACAACATTAGGGTTTACAGTGCAGCAAACAAACATTAAGGACTGCCAAAGACTTAACTAGACACACAGGCTTAAATACAAGGGCAAACAAGCTAAACAAGCTAACAAGAGGGTGTGGCTAATAGGAAGCACCTGGGAAGACTAATAAACATAACTGGGAGCTGCTAAACATGAAACAAGACAGAAACACAGACTAGACTTATGACAATAATTATATTTATGCTGTGCAAACTGTATTCTTTCTTCTTAAAATATCCATATCTCTAAACCTACCCATCACAGAAAACGTTCTGCATTTTTACATAAAAAAAAAAAAAAAAACATAACTTAGTATGATTTATAAGTTGTTTTTCCTCATGGGGATCAAAACAGTTACCCACAAGGACAAGGATTTCGGATATTGCCATCTTTGTGGGGATATTTTGTCTCCATAATGTAGGGTACACACACACACACACACACACACACCTTTTCTTTTCACCTCTCTCCTCTCGTTTACGCAGCACTGTAATTTGTAGCTATTTGTTCTGGCCGCCAAAAGGTTGCCTGCCTCTCTGGCAATCAATCTTGTCACATTTTTTAGCACGTGAAGGGAATAAACAATGTTTTTTTTTTTTGTGGATTGTGAGAAACAGAGCCCCCTCAGAATTTCATCTCAAACCGCATTTGTGTGTCTTTCTAATCCCGCTGCGTCTTCGGGTTCCTCCTACTGCAAAGATACAAGTAATACTGCCTTTCTTGTAAAACCCATCCTTGTTCTCCCTGCAAGGGTTTCTGGTGCTAGAATTGAAGACACAGCGGGGCAAATTCACTAAACAGTTGCGCCATTCTAGTGTTATTTCAGCGCAAACACCTGCGCCTTATTCAATAACCAACCTCAATCCAGTTTAACCAGGCACTATCTCCACGGGTATAACGATCAGCTCAAACACAACCTATTTCCTATGTATGTGAATTAGTCTTATTTTAGATTTTGTCTTAAGTGCTATTTGGGACCCGATTAATGTTGTACTATTACCACATGCCGAATGTGTGAAATTTTGTTTAAATGAGACATTGAATGATGGAAAATAGCATTATAGTAGATCTTATATCCAGATGTGCATTATAAGTTGCACTTTTGCCATGTTTTTCAGCCTGATCTCTTTTAAAAAAATGTTTTACTATGAATGGGCTTTTTTTTAAGTTTGGTGTCACAGTGATTTTTTTAAAGAAATTAATTAGTGAATAACTTTTATTTAAAAGACAAATTAAATTGATCATAATTGACAGTAAAAAACTTGTAACAATGTAACAAACGTAACAAAATGTTCTAATTCAGATAAATACACAGGTCAGTTATGAAACTAGCAGCTGATTGGTTCTCTTAAAACCGACCGCTTTGGCCAATCAGCCTGTTTGTTCTATCTACGTAACCTGTTTATTTCTACTTTGAACGGCTCTTAGTGCAGCACACCATTGACATTTTCTTAGCCCTCCACCTTCCCCAGCACCACCTGCCTTGATGTGCTAGAGGGTTCTTGAAGGAGATCACATTCTTTTTAACTGTATTTCTGTGCATGTTACCGCAGTAGCCTTAACTCATGCAGCAGTATCAGATTAAAGGCCCGTTCACACCAAGCACGATAACTATAAAGATAACGATACAGATAACGATATTTGCGTCCACACCAACGACCGATAACGGTCTTTTTCTTTCGTTTTGAATTATTATGTTTAAGTAGACATGTCTGTGAGTCTAGGCGAGCTTATACGCTGAGTTTCGGTCGGTTCATTAGGCCTATATGAGACGAGCTCCAGTTACGCACCGGCGCCTCCGTTTCGTTATTATCTATCGTCTACTATATTTAATTCTTATTTATTAAATCCAGGCAATTGGTTGATGAAACATTGATTACAATTAAGATACAATTAATACAAAACGAAATTCACTTTAAAGAAAGGTTTTGTGCTTTCTGTTATGTCTCTGTGAAAGTTTTGAAGCATCTTTTAGTGCCGCTTTCAGAGCGCTACAACATTGTTTTTTCCTCATATGGGAACTGAAATGAATATCAGTTCATGGTTTGTGTGTGTAGGCTATAAGAGAGAAAGAGAAAATGGCAGTATTTCATTGAGACTTGAGATTAAATAAACTGCTTAAGCCTATTGCAGATCTTGTAGTATTAATTTTCACATGCAGTTACACATTGTCGATTAAAAACAAGAAAGTGGCTGGTAAAAACATTGAGTGTATGGCTGGTAGATTTTGAAATCCACCAGCCACAGTGGCCGGTGGACAAAAAGTAGTCAAGCTACAAAAAAAAAGAAAGAAAGATGAGACAAAGGAGCAACATGTTGGCTATTACAGTAATGCTATTTGCACATAGTAGTTTAAGGATGATAATAATAGTATTAATAATAATAATAATAATAATAATAATAGCAGCCTTATATTAAAAGCAGTAGTAGGCTATGAAGTTCATAATAGTTTACATAAGTTACACCTTTCAGAATGTGCAAAACTTACCTGAGGTAATTTTGTTACACTATGCTAAACTGCATAATATCTCATTGTTAATAGCCTACTTCTCACCATTTATTCCCAGGATACGACCGATTGCTTTCCATATATATTCATCTTTTTTAACGTATCCTTGAAAAGGGGGGTTGACTTGTCAAACAGTGGAGGATTTCGACGATTAACTTCTCTGCAATGTCATCTGCCATTTTAAATGCGCGAGACCTTTAAATTAGAATGGATTCTGATTGGCTGTCAGTGTTTTATCGTTCGACAGCTGTAAAAAAATCGTTCTGAAAGTGATCCCAACGATATCGTTCCTCTTATCTTTATCGTTATAGTTGTGGTGTGAACTCTGCTATTCTTTAATATGGAGAACGATTTTTAGAATTATATCTTTATCGTTATCTTTATAGTTATCGTGCTTGGTGTGAACGGGCCTTAACTCTGACAAGACTAGCCTGTACTGTACATTCCATTCTTATCAGTAAATTATGTTTAAATCTATTTCAAGAGCTGCCATGACTGTTCTTTTGATCAAAGAATCCTGAAAAAATATCATGGTTTCCACAAATATTTTAAGCAGCACAGCTGTTTTCAACATTAATGATGAGAAGAAATGTTTCTTGAGCACCAAATCAGCATTTTATAGTGATTTCTGAAGGATCATGTGACACTTAAGACTGGAGTAATGGTTGCTGAAAATTCAGCTTTGCATCACAGGAATAAATTACATTTTAAAATATATTCAAATAGAAAACAATTATATTCAAAATATTACTCTATGTAAGAGTTTTTTATTATTATTAAATAAGTGGTCAGCCTTTGACATAAAAAAGTGCCCCCCTGCCCCCAGTACATACACAGTATAGACTATATACTGATTACTGATCTACTGTCTCTAATAAAATAAAGTCGGTACTTTGATGCAACATTTACAACCTATTTGCTCAAAATGGGCCTGGGAAATAGGGAATTGTAGCATGCATTGCTTTTTGGATATTTTTTTGGGGAGTGTGCTTGTTGCCTTGCGTGATTTGAAGGCTATTTCTCATTTAGTGAATCAGGCTCTGCTTACTCCTGGTAAGAAGTGTTTTCATCAATCCGATCACAAGTGGATGAAGCTAAATACAGGTGTAAACAGGGTCTAGAATTTTTTGGAGCTTGTCCACTTTGTTTCGACCACATCCAGACCAGAGTTAGTTGAAACGCACTAGACTGGATTGCTTTTATAGTGTAGACACTCATGTGGTCGAATGCGTTCGAACAGCCACAAAAGACCACCTACTCTCTGCTTACTGACCAAATGCATAAACATTAAGGAAAGCGTGCTAGCTGGACAGGATTTCACGTTGCCACTGTAGACACAAGTTTTGATTTGAAGACGAAAAATTTACCAAGCACAATGTTCTCTCACCATTCCTGATTTCTTGCGGCTATCATATGTAAATTAAATGAGTTTATTCGTCCATTAGATCGAAAGATCTGAAAAAGGCTAAACAATTAAACGCCCATAGTCCTAGTCCTATCCATACCCCTAAACCTAACCCTTCCCATATTGTATCTCTAAAATCAGAGGGAAATTATAGGTGAATAACACTGATGTAGAAGCACCTAAGCCTGGTTGAAAGACTAAACTTGACATAAACTGTAAACTTATACCTCAAATCTGATTGGTTGATTGTAATGTTGTTCCAGGAACAATTTCACCCAGATGCTTAACCAAAAAAAAAAAAAAAAAAAAAATTAATATGATTTGCCTCCCACCTTTTTCATTCAGCTGCAGTCCGTAGTTTTTCCTCTTTGTCGCCATCTCTGTTCGAAATCTGCAATTGCAGTTATGCGCGGAATTATCAACTTTACGCGGGTTGTGCTTCGGCACGGCACAGAGCGGATTAATCCAATGTTTTGAGGAGAATGTGCTGTCAGTCACCGCGCCGGTGCGGATACGGTCATTCAGAATCACAGATTCTACTTTTTGGGAAGTATGACCAACATGAGAATTTTCACCGAAAAATTTAATCTGACCAAGTAGTAACATCCACTTTTGTCCTGACCAACTAAGGGAAAAAAAAAAAACATTGCAGTAAATCGCGCTGATTAAATCTAGCGATCGATTATCATATCACGTCAAACCGTGCAAATTACAGTATATTGTTCTCAAATTGTTAATGTTAACAACTTCAGCATTGCGTGACTACATTTAATGCCCTTTCTTTCGCATGGGCCGGTTGCAATCTCTTTTTTTCTGTAGCCACTCCGAAGTCCAAAGTCTTTTGCATTTTACAACAGGTGAATCTCCAGTTGTCACTGGTGATTGTCGTTTGAACCTTTCTGGATCCGCCATCAAATTAATACGTTTAATTACATCAAGTGCTGTGAGAAAAGGCTATAAATCTCCACCTCCAACATCCTCTCACGCAACATAGCCCACTAGCCGAGACTCCTTCTTTATGTGTAAAGATGTGACGTAATGACGCAAATACATGCTTGAATTTCTAGGAATCCACCACTAGAATTAAAAACATTATTACAAGATTACTGTTTTGAAGCGAGCTAATGCAAGCAGACAGTTTTGAACACTGGCTGGTTATGTACTTTTGGATCAAATTTATTTTGGATCATTTTTAACCCAAAAAGGTAACAGACTGGAGAGAAGAAAAATCTAGAAGAAAATCCCAAAAATATCACAATTCACCTCAGTCAGTTCAAAGATTTGTGGTCGGCAAACAGAAGCCTGAGCGTAAAGTAACATGACAGCTGTTCACTAGCGTAGTTTATCTCCGGGATGTTCACCTTTCTCCGCCCACACCATATGGATTGGACTGTCACAGAATTGCAGAGTTGGGATAATGTACTTAGGCGGGAGGGATCTGGTTATGTGTGTTAGCACAGAAGCTGCAAATCACTGCAGTGATTGATCCCCCCCCGTCAGACAATGTAGACTCTCTTTCTCAGCCTGTGTCAGTGTGATTTACTCACAGTATAATCCGGGCCTTGAGCTAGTCTGGTCTTTTCCTGCGGCGACTTCTCGCACGATCCAGAGAAAACTGATTTCTCTACTTATACGCACAGGCGTTTATTGAATTACTGTGAGAACCAAAGCCTAAGCATCATATGAATCGCATCGGAGGAGCTGTGAAATAAACAGCGAAAGCTCCCCGTGAGTGTGCAATAAACGTTAGCGTTATTTATTTACAAGACTTGAAACTACAAAAGAGCCGCATTATAGAACATTAGGGAAATACTAAAGTTGTGATTATATTATCTACAGCTGCACACACAAAATGAGCTGTTTAAAAGTGTTCTGTGCGCTTTGTAAGCTCAGATCCACCTAATGAATTGGAAATCGGAGGGGTGGCGGGTGAAGAACGTATTGTCGGCATCACAGCAACAGATTGTTTCTTGTTTCACTTCAGTAAAGCTGGGTGCAATTAACAATGTTTGGATGATCATTCAATTGCGAGACGCAGATGTGCAAATGTGCTTGCTGATGTCACATCCCTCCCTGATAAAGATACTAATAGTACAGTCTAATGAGCCCGAGAGCATTAGTGTACTCCAAAGTGAAGATTTCTTTAAAAGATTAGTTCACCCCAAAATGAAAGTCACTATTCACGTATAACGCTGTAGCTCTCATGTCTCGTTTGCAGTTCCACATTTGCACTTTTAAACTTACTGCAACATAAACTTGTCATTGTCAAGCTTGACATGTTGTCTAAATGTGCCCTATTTGTCATTGTTCTTTTATGATTATTTATATAGTCTAGTAAACATGGACGTAGAACATGCGGGGGTACTTGTCCCCTGCTCTTTTAATAAAACGTAAATTCGCCCCCGCACTTTTTAAGGTAAGTGTGTTCATATAGATGTTTTCATGGGCCAATGTGAATAAATCTTGATTTAAATTCGTAGAGACAAGATAGTGTATGCATGATCTGACATCTTCTTCTTATGCAAAATGAGGCAATGTTTAAAATAAATAAACATTATGAAGCGCTAAACACTCTCACGAAATGTCTGTTTCATTCATACTCGAAAGCCGCAGGGCAATCGCGTAGAAACTCCAAAACGGACTTATGGAAGTAATAATTTATGACGGTCTAAGAAATCCCTTATATGGACAAAGGCATCCAGCTATCGATATAGCTGAAGCAGAGACATTTTGACTTATGAAACGTGAAGACAATAAACACAATATGGTTTATGTGGTTTTAATTTTCAAGCCATCTTGGTTTATTACAGTATAGAAACTATATATTTTCTGCCTACTCTGTGATAAAAAGCTAGTTAGACAGTTAGCTAGTTAGAGTGGCTTTAAAAAAACACATGCTATTAATTATTTTTACCTTATATAAAATCCATGATGACTTAAAGGTGCCCTGGAATGGTTTTTATTTTTATTGTATAATGTTTTCTGGGTTGCCCTTATAATGTTAGTATGGTTTTTAGATAAAAAATAGTCATAATTTAGAAATAAAAGGCATTTTTCCTTGCCTGATTTTAGCCTCTGATGTGAATGCTCTGTTTCAAGGGGTGTGTCTGCTGTGTGTAACCGGCCTCTGCTGTGATTGGCTGACATGCTTTGTAAACTCTCTCGAATACTTTTACTACAGATATTATACGTTTTTACTATTACAGCTATCGAGGTTGACGAATGGTGAGATGTTTTTAAAGTATTTAGATCTATTCCCATCACATAAAATGTTGCCGTGATGAGCATTGAGCAAACAGATGACTCTGTAGATCGCGAGAATAAAGATCTTATCATTGCAACGCAGTTTCTGCACTCTCTCTAATGTTTTCACCAATGCAAACACGATGATGTAAATACACTATTGAACGATTTTGAGAGAAAGATTACCTGTCTGAACTTGAACAATTACACATCAGAACGTGTTGCTTGGTAGCACGATCGATTTTTTTTCAGACGTTCATCGAGGCCAGCTCTGTATTGGCCCAAGTTGAGGAAACAGTCTCGTCGGTGAAGTGTTTGGAAATTTCCAGAGAAAATAAAATGAACCCATTGATTCTTCAGAGGCTCGGATGAAGGAACTAAATACTTTAGTGTTCATTTGTACATCCAAACACTGAACAACTGCCATGCTTCGGCTGCGCAGTTGCCCCTGTCATTGAACATGGGCTGGCATATGCAAATTTTTGGAGTCATACATATTAATGATCCCGACTGACATAAGTGTTATGTGGAGATTCGCCTATTTTTCAGGGGTGTTTTTCAAAAACGAGATTTAAGTAAGAAGGAGAAAACAATGGTGTTTGAGACTCACTGTATGTCATGTCCATGTACTGAACTCTTGTTATTTAACCCTCTGGGGTCTAAGGTGTTTTTGGGGTTCTTGAGATGTTTTGACATGCCCTGACATTTGTGCTTTTTTCAGTTGCTTATAAACATATTAATGACACAGGTGAAATTACACTCTATTTAGCACAAATATGCCAAAATAAAAATTCAATTTCACATTCTAGGGCACCTTTCATGTTTTTTGTTAACCCATTATAAAATTGTCATTATAAAATATAGGAAAACAATTATAGAACACAAATTACTTTATTGTTCAGCAGTATATTTATTTCTTAGCCAATTAAATGTAAGATAAGAGAAAATAAAAACCTGTAAATCAGACAAAGGTCAGAATAAACTGGTATTACACTTGACTTTTCTGTTCCCCTCACAAAGCCATTGTGTATTATTGGCCCAAGAAAACAATAATACCAACTTGCAGTCATTAGAGTATTAGTAGACTGTCTGCTTAATATCTTCTAATACTTTATATTGACTGTTCCTCAAGTACGTCAACATATTCTACTAACCCTAACCTAACAGTCTACTAATATTCTAATGAGAGTTAGTTGACACATGTAGTTGCAAAGTTACTTATAGTTAGTAGAATGTCTGAAGTGGACTGTCAAAATAAAGAGCATAATGTCAAGTACATTTAGAAGAAACAACTGGTGCATTATCTCATTAATACAACGTGAATGGCAACCCATTCACTTGTGGTCCAGATTGGCAAACTTTGTAAAGTGAATGAGAGATGAGTGTAATGTAGCAGAGAAATATGAGGATGATACTGAATAAAACCTGGCCTCTGCAGACTATTTTGCTAAGCATCTCTGTTGACCAGGGCCACTGCTTTCCCCCAAGAGAGATATTTTAATTGGTCTCTGAAGTTCTCATTACCATAAATTGGACATTTAACTATGCTTTATGATCATGTTTAGACTACATTTGACGCATATTTCATAAAAAATACACTTCATTTCCCAGAGCTAAAACTATTAATAAGCTTTGACCAAGTTACTCTGAAGTTTGCCACTGCAGTTCACTACATTTGCTTTGATGATATTAATATAATTGTACTGTGTCATATCTTGTTTATCAGTTTTGTCGGTTTCATTGCTGTAAATCATTAGGAATACAGTGTAATCTTGGTGTCTACTGCTTTTCTTTTCATTATTACAACCAATTATGTATGTCCAGGACTCAACTTTGCATTACAGACATGAATGACACAATTCTCTTATAAAAATCTCATGGACTTCCACTGAAAAAAGCCCCACCTCACATATCTTATCATAGAAACATGTGATTTTTTTTTTTTTTTTCAATTGGGGCAGTGAGCAAACATTTAGTAATGCTCTATATACTAGATACCCCCTAGTAACACCCCAAGCAACCACCAATAACAGTCTAGCAAATATCTTAGCACCAGAATACCATTCAGCCATGAGAGTGAGTTCCTTTTGCCAGTGTACTGACACAAACTCCAGAATCCTTGTGGTGAGTTTTGTATTGGAAAAGCACAGTCATATTTTTTCATAAAATGTACCTCATTAAATTTTGTCATTATTATTCATAACTTTGAACAGCAATAACTTTTGATCCTTATGTTGCAAACTCGCCGAACTTTCCATGCATGGAGAGTCTATGGTTAATTGCATTTTGAGTCATTTGGGGATGCCATATGGTTGCCTAGCAACTATTTGGCTGCTTATGGTTGCCTATTTCAAACTAATTTGCAATATTTAAAATGTCAGCCACCCCGTTGGGAAGCAAATTTGACAATCCAAAAATATCAGCAATCCCAGTAAATCTTATCCAATAGATCTGAGCTTTTTCTGATCATACCGAATGTAATGTATTCAGACACTTAAAATGGTAAATGGTAAATGGACTGCATTTATATAGCGCTTTCACAGACCCAATGGCCACCAAAGCGCTTTACATATTGCCTCACATTCACCCATTCACTCACACATTTATACACCGACGGCGGTCGGATGCACTTAAAATGCATGTTATTCTTAAATGAAAATGTAGTTATATTAAATAAATTAAATAAGTAGAACTTTTGAGAGGACTTTATGTCTTTATATGTAATTTCATACTTGTCTTTGAAATACGGTTAAAACGTACTTAATTTTTTTTGTTATTACATTTTTGTGATGAGGAAGTCGCAATTTAGTAGGCCCTACATTTAATATTAACTTGAAATGTAGGCTAATATCACATTTTCATTTAAGTGACAAACATGAAAGTGTACTCTCTTTAAGTACACCAATGGCATTTTATTTTAGAAATATTAAATTATATGCAAGTACATGTTTTTTTTTAAATAAGTACACTGCAAGTGCACATTCAACACAACTAGTTATTTGCAAGCTATTTCTGAAAACTTACAATGATTGTGAGGAATGTGCCTCAAAGCTGTTTTATATGATATGCAAATGTTGGGGAAAATTACTTTTGAAAAGTCATGCATTACAATATTGTTACTCCCTAAAAAAGTAACTAATTGTTACTACTTTTTGTGGAAAGTTCTGCGTTACGTTAAATTTGCGGTACTTTACCTCAACAAATGTGACCTTTTTACACCAAAACGGAAATGAATAAGCCTCAGACTGACGGAAATACAAAAGCTCAAACAAACCTTACAGCAGTTCTGCCACTCTGGATCACAGATTCGGTAACACTTTATTTTGATGGTCCCTTTTGAATGTGCTATTGACTATAATTAACTTTGCAACTATATGTCAACTAACTCTCATTGGAGTATTAGTAGACTGTCTGATTAATATCTGTATACTTTATTGTGATGGTCCTCCAACAGACACTCTACTGACTATAAGTAATTTTGCAACTACATGTCAACTTAATCTAACCTTAACCCTACCAGTCTACTAATACTCTACTAAAACTCTAATGAGTATTAGTAGACATGTAGGAGCAACGCTACTTATAGTCAACAGAATGTGTTAAAGGGACCATCAAAACACTCTTCAGCAACAAATGCAAAAAACATACAACACAAATGTGATGTTAATCTGAAGTCATCTTTGCTTATCTGAATGGTTGAATTGGATCATCAAAGGCCAGCAGCAAAGACATTGGTTAGTAAAGTGAGATTAAAGACATAAAGTATAATTTACTTTAAATTAAAAAGGCAAATTTGGCCAGGATGCCAGGATGTTGGTGTTATTTAACATTTAATTATTGCATTACATTTGGGTTTGCATTTCACTGTTTTAATTCATTTTGTGAAATCTGTGTTTGTGCAAATGAGATGAGTAAATGCATGCTTACATTTAGTCTAAAACTACAATAAGCATCATGTTCACACAGCACACACAACACTTCTGCACCTACTCCCCATTTCTCTCAGCATGGGGACAGGGGAAGTGTCAGTCAATAAATGGGTACTGTAATAAATAAAAGTACTGTAACTTGCATTACTTATTTGAAAACTAACTCAGATATTTTGTTGTGAATTTAAAGTAATGTTACTTTACAAGTCACTTGGATAAAAAGTAATCTGATTACGTAATTCGCGTTACGTGTAATGCGTTACCCCCTACACCCCTCTTATGTTGTTTCAAATCTGTATTACTTTCTTTTTTCTTTGGAAAAAAACAAAAGTAAAAAAAATAAATATAAAACTTTTTTTTTTTTTTTTTTTTTTTTGAAGAATGGTTTGTCATACCATCAAAGTCAATAGAGTCCAAGCAATGTTGAACCCCACCAACGTTCACTGCATATACAGTGGGGGGAAATATCTTCTTCAAAATAACATTCATTTTTGGGTGAACAATAGATTACCTTTAATTCTTGAAAATATCTCAATGACAGCTGGCTTTGTTCTAACATTGGTTTTCTCGCATGATTTCATTGATCATAAAGGTACAGTATCTAAGGCACTCGCATATCTTATGAATGTACCAGTGTGCAAACTTGGCTAATAATTAGCATTTAGCTGTGCCCATAGTTGATATTTCCTCCATTCCCTCTGGTCAAATATTAATTCCAGTCATACTCTTGGCCTTTCATCAAATGTGAAATTATTAGGTTGATTATACTGCAATTCCTCTAGACCTGCAGCACTTCTTGATTCAATACCCAAGCTACCATCACCCCAACTGGCGATGTGAAAGTGACTAAATTTTGTTTTCTTAGCATCCACTCGGCACTGTCATTGCACTTCAAAGCTTCCCCTGCGGTGGACCGCCTAAAGGAGAAGCACATTTGTTGCAGCAGGGCACTTTTGCATTTCCTTATCGTCGGTTCTCTTCATGCGTAATGCCTTGTGGCTATAGAACATAAACTGACCGTTGTTCAGCCACTTTGAACTTTTTGCCAGCTTAGCACTTAGCAAAGCATACCAGTTTCTCTGAGGGCATAAGAGCAGGTCCTGTCTTAACAAACTCGTTTGAGGTGGTTGCTTGGGCCTTTCTCAAGCATAAGACTTGTGTGTTGTTCTTTTGTGTCCTCTTGAGGCAGACATTTTATAATGCTATAGCTCTGCTGTACTTACATCTATACAAGTCTATGTTTAGCCAACACTTTAAACAAGAGAATTACATCTCAAGCCCCTTTCATGTTTGAATCTGGGTTCAGCATTCCCGTACCCAAGTTGTATATGAAATATTGAAGAGGACAAAAGAAGCAATTCATCCATTTCATCCTTCCAGTGTCAATCTACAAAACAGGTCTGCACTCCTTTGAACTTTTGCTGTCTATCGGCTAAACCCAAGGACCTTCACCAAACAAATTTTACTAAATTAATCTCACAAATTACATTCTGTGCCCCACAGGTTTAACTCTAGGTTCTGAAAATCCAGGAAGAGGCTATGTGTCTTTTTGTTGATGTGTGTACTGAAAAAAACGGACTCATGTAATCATGCTTAATTTGTACCGACAATTTGCATAATGAGCTTTAATGTGAAAAGCCTCAAAAAAGGAACATTCCCAACGAGATATGCATGGCATGCTTTAGTGGTGTTTCATGCCAAGGCAAGAACATGCATTTGAAATAGCTAGCCGCTAGATTGCTTGCTGCTGTATACTGTGTGCTGTTTGCTAAAAATAATACATGTAGCCTAACAATAAATATTTTAAACTTTACCTTCCTGAAGAGTTAATTTCCTATTGTAACCTCTGTGTCACCGTAAAAAGTGGGAACATGCAATTTCAATTGGGTTGTTTACCTGATCAAAACCTTGAAATTATCACTTTTTTAGACTAATGAGATTCAGTCATAGTGAACAAACTTATGTTCAACCTACAAACTATATTAAGTTAGAGGAACTTAAGTTAAAAAATTAAAAAATGTAAGTCACTCCAGCTGTTTGATTTGGAACCAATTAATCTTATCTATTTCAGTTAAAATCCACAGCTCATAACACATGCTTAATCTATCTAATGTATTGTTTGCCTTCATGTTGTATACTCTTCAGTAGGGATGTAACGATTCACTCAACTCACGATGCGATACGATTCAGGATACTGGTTTCACGATACGATTTTCTCACGATTTTTTCAACAAGTGATTAATTTAAGAAATTATAAATGAAAGAGTGTCCCTTTTATTATTTCTCAGACAAAATGCTGCACATTTCTATTTGTCAAATAAAAAAAAACTTCATTGAAATTTAAAAAAAAAATCCCTTCAAGGTTGTTTCAACTCTTTCTGTCTGTCTGGTCAAGAGGGTGGACAGTGGTACCTTCGCACACTAAAGTAAAAGACTATGTAAAATTAATACCACATTGAGCGGGGTTTTAATTTTGTCATAATTTTTATAATTTCATTAGCAAAAGTAAAAAAAATAAAAAAAATAAAAAACACATTTAGAAAATATTACATAACCATCAATAAAAAATTTTTTTTTAAAAATACATGTACACATTTAGAGAAAGATATAGTAAAATAAATACAATACCTGGTTGCCACGGAAACACTAATGCACCTTGTGATCTCCGTGGCTCTCGTACTTGTTGTATTAATGCCTTTTACATGAAACGGAGGTGACTGGTGCTTCTCACGATGGTGATTATTATTAGTCTACGGAAAGTCAAAATGCCGCCACACCTCCGATTTGAATGAGTCAACATCAACATCTACGCTTGCCGTCGCCATGTGTTTGAGGGCGCGTGCACACCACTCCATGGCACACACTGGTGCGGCGCGAGCGGAGCAAACCAAGCGTTTTCAGTTCATTCCTATGGAAGTTGAGCTTGGCTCACACAAGCTCAAGTTCCATGAATGAAGTGAAAACACTCGCTAGCTTCGCGCCATTGTGTGCTCGCTGCTATTGTGCCTGTAAAGCGAGGTTCACAACTTCACAGTGTGCTCGGATCTAGAAATCCAAAACCCAATTTTTTTAATTATTAAGACACTTTCATTAGTTTACTACAACTTAATAAAAATAAAAAAATAAAAAATAAAAATAAAAGCATATATTTAAGTTTAAATTACACACAATATTAAGTTATTGTAATAATCAATATTATTGTCAACAGACCTTTTTTTATTTTTTTTATTTTTGCTTGCTGCCACGCACTTATTTAAGTTGTAGTAAAAAGTCCCCATAATTACTTTTTAGAGTGTATATCAGTTTGTTTTGTAATCAGTTTGTTTGCCAGGGGCTGCGTTTCCCAAAAGCACCGTATAAGTTGATCGTAGAGAGCATTGGTGGCAATACGATCAACTTAAGCTAACAATGCTTTTTTTGTGTGCTTTTTTTGGTAAACCCAGGCCAATCCAGTACACCCACCCACCCATGCTCACTCACTCACCTCTGAAATAATTATGCACTGCATCTAATAAATATATTTCTTTCATGACAACTCTTGGGAGTGTTTTGAATGGAAATGGATATGACAAAGTTTGGTCTTGGTGGAATAGATCTGCTACTGCTGCTGCAGAGCAAGTAACCAATTACAAGTCATTTATAAATAGCAATCAATTGCAACAATCTAATCATATGAAGTGATCATAATAAATAAAATAAAAAAAATAAAAAAAACAGACTGAGAGCAAAAACAAGAATATTGAGGTAATTATGGTTAATTGTAGTTCATTATTTTTTGTTCAGTTTAGTGTGCTTATGATATTTTTTTTCTATAAAAATGCAAAGGGGGAAATGTTTTTTTATTTTTTTATCTTTGACAATAGCTCATTAAATACATTAAAACACCACACAGACCAACAAAATCAGGTCAAGAAACATAACTGTCACGGTGCGTGGTGTGGAATAAATCCGTGGATTCAAGTGCAGAGTAAAAAGTATTTAATAAGGACCAAAACATAAAATAAACAAAAGAAAACTACAACGTACAAACTTAATCCAGAACAAACAAGGCAGGGCAGGAACAGAACTCACACGACGAATACACGTAACAAATACAATGAACGAGCACAGGACAGCAAACACAGGAAGACTAAATAGAGAGGCAAACAAAGGAGGGTAAGGAGACAGACAGGTGGAGCAAATAAACCAATAATCAGATAACAAGGGGGAGGGATCAAACTAAGACAAGAGCACATGGCTCAACATAACAAACACCCATGTGCATCACAAGACAGGACAGACATGTGACAATAACAATGGTAACAGTATAATTAATAAACTTAGTAAACTTATTTCTGTCTGTGTGCTGTAAGTTGAGGTGACAGTCACTAAATCAACAGCATCTGTGTAAATAATACTGGCAAATGGTCAAACAATGCAGACGTATTAATTATGCATAGTGCATATGCAGAGAGCAAATTGGACGTATTTAGAGAATAAACGGTTGTAGACTTAAAATAAATTCAAATGATCTTGATTTATTCAATGATCTCAACGATAAATTAAACATAATGGCAGGTTTGGCAGCTGAATCCAAATTAAATCTAGTTTTTTCTCCTATGTGAAAATATGTGTAAATACTAAAAAAGGATTTCAACGTAATTATGATGGGAGAGGGTTTTGGGATGGGGGAGTTGAAACTGATGTCCATAACCAACACTTGATTGAGTATGATTCATCTGAACGAACAATTCCTTAGTCATCAGTCACGAATAAATCAAAGTTCACTGAATTCTGCTTTAACAAGGTCCTCAAATCTAAAATCATTCAATGTATTTCAAGTGCAAATGTACATCAGGATTATTATCAGCCTGCCCACTCTGTTATTTCCCGAGGAATAATAATGTCATTTCATCAAAATAATGTGCACAACGTAAGAGTAGGATTGTTATTCAGTGCACATTATTTTCTTAACCATATTCAGATTGCTAAACTATGGGTACAGATTGCTCTAACAGCTGTAGATTTTCCTCCCAATAAAATGGGCTCAGTACACCTCAAAGATGCAATTACACCATGAAATATACAGTATATATATATATATATATATATATATATATATATATATATATATATATATATATATATATATATATATATATATATATATATATATATATATATATATATATATGACATATGTGGTATCAGATTTGCTGCTAAACTGTGATAATTTTTCCATGCATGCTCGTATTTGTGCACATATAACATAACAGAAAGGAACAGTTTGTATCTGTTCTGATCTCCTTTTACACTACAAGAAAATGAACACAACTCCAACATGTAATAAACAAGTGCCAACTTGGTAAACAAGGTTTTCATGTTATGGCATTTTATCAAGTACAATAGACAACACTGTGTCGGAGTAGCCTAATGGTGTTGCAGTTCTGCCAATCTATCGCACATGGGAGAGAAAGAGAGAAGAGTGATGTAACAATGGGTGTAAATCTGTTTTAAAGTGTATCAATATACACACTTCAACAACAATCAATTTTGGAATGTGGCCAAAAAAAAAAAAATCGTATTTATTAACTGAAATATACGCAGCTAATGATGCCACGAAACACAGTGTAATTTATGAGCAGCTCGGCACAGAGGAGAGTTCACAATACAAAAATAGCATTTGTGTTTTAATGTTAATGTGAAAACGTGTTGAGGGAAAGGCATTTCACACCTCATGCCAGTATTGTGAATGTATTCCCAAGCAAATTTAAGAGTCCTCGTTGCTTCAAATTACCACAAACCAAACCAGCAACAGATGGTGGAGGGCAGAGCTTGAAAGTACAGTTAATTACACAAATGGTTCTGAGCTTTGCATGACAACAAATGTCAAAAACAAACCTGTTCAAGGTCAGAGCATCAATTGTTATGTAAGGGGATAATGTACAGCAGCCGGTCATTATCTCAAAGTAAACCCCGACAGGGTGATTTTGACCTAAAGGGTCACCAAAGGGTCTCGTATTCATTTTTTTGGTAAATAAAGAGGTTCATTTTCCAAAAAAGCGATTAATTACATGGATGCTTATCATATTAAATGGACAATTAAATATTGATTTAAGTAACTTTAGAGATTGCGGAGTGTTATTAAGAGCTATTAAATAGTAAAAAAATCAACAGAGAATGAAAAAAAATTTGGAACACATTTCTTTAAATTTCACATTTATTTAGTCATGTTTTTGTCGATGTGCAATACAAAAATATCTCTAATCAAATCTAATGTATGATTTACAATTTGATAGAATACAGGTCAAAAGGTTGGGGATCATTGATATTTTTTGTTTTTAAACATGTTTGAAAGAAGTCTCATGCTCATCTGCACTTATTTGATCAAAAATACATTACACTCTTAGAAGAAAAGGTTCTATTTAGAACCTTAAACGGTTCTATCAGCGCTACGTATTTGGAACCTCTCAAAGGTTCTATATGGAACCTTTTAGGGGTTCATTCATTATCATTTGTTTTGTCCTTTCCGGATTAAATATTTCATATTATTGACAAACATCAAGACCCTAAAATGTATTTATGAATGCATGTGAATGATCACAAAATTCAAGATATGGGGGTTAGAAAATGTATATATTTATATAATTTTCTGTAGTTAATCAATATCACACGAAGAGTGCCATTTCAGTTTTTCTCCTCCAAAAGTTACTACAGTTTAATAAACAATAATTTAATTACAACTACAAAATGTTGCAGAATAATGTAATATATGAATGAATAATAGCCTATAAAGAACCTTTGTGGCAAAATAAATCATTATAGAACCTTTTTAGCATAAAAGGTTCTTTGGAGTTGAGTAAAGAACCCTATGGTTCTATATAGAACCCCAATGAACCCTTTTTTCTTAGAGTGATAGAACCTTTTTGGGGTTCCAAATACGTAGCGCCGATAGAACCTTTTCTTCTAAGAGTGTATGGTGAAATATTACAATTGAAATAACTGTCTTCTGTATTTATTTTAAATTGTAATTGATTACTGTTATGAAGCTGTAGTAATCATTCTAACATGCTAATGCTGCTCAAGAAACATTATTCTCAATGTTGACAGCATTTGTGCTGCTGGATGTTTTTGTAGTAACAGTGATTCTTTTCAGGATACTTGATGAAAGTTCAAAAGAAATGTAGCTTTTGCGTAAGTTCTGCCGAGAAGACTCAATCATTCCGTCACTGTTTACATTCTCTCTATCCAATTATGCTCTAAAACTCGTAGTATGAAAGATCACAACTGAGTTCACAGATGCTGACGCCTCCATTCACCTCCATCCTCCCCTCCACCATCAAGATCTCCTTTCTCCTCCATCCTCCCCAACACCACCACCAGGATGGTCCCGTCCCATAAACGTCCCTTCGTCTTCAGGCAGGATATGCAGATTCCGTTCCCTCGGAATGTGAACTTCGGACGGGGCCTACGCCAAAGAACTTTATATCATATTGTGCTTGCTGAGCTGTTAATAAATGTATACCGGTCGGTAACGGCATTATTCTCCCGAGTCTTTCTGGTAGAACACCATTTATTTGAAATAGAATCTTTCTCATGTAACGTATTAATTTAAAAAAAGGGGAAAAAACGTTTTGTTTATGCTAGAGGCACATATATTGACATAGTTTGCTAAATAAAACAGGTTGATGGTGATTTTTTTTTCAGGGTTCTAACTGTGTAATTGGTCTTCCAATAATTGCACGACCCTACATTAGCACTAACTGAAGAAACAATGATATACGTTCCCCTCGAAAAGCCTGTTGACACCGGAGTTAATGAGTATACTTCTGGGATGTCTTCGATTAATTCATTTGCGCAATAATTGCATCTCAGCTAAACCCCGCATGAATAGGGAATTATAAATAACGCTCAACCTTGGAACCTTCAACTGACTTCTTCATGCTCTCATTATTAACAAAGCAAATGTTCACAGAGAGGTGGTGATTTAGAGCCAGTGAATGTTTCCTGCAGGTTGACTGTCATGCATCACTCGCTTTGATGTTCCATTTGAGGGCTTTGAAAATATGCCGTGAAGCTGGTGTTAAACACAGATATTCTCATATTTCCGTGTCAAACCAAACTGAACACCTAGCAGATGATTAAAGGTGCTCTTTACCCTGCGCCTCAGAGGCGGGCAGCAAAGGCACACGGAAGCGCAAACATCCGCATACAGCCAATAGTCTGAATCAATAATGGAGATTTAATTAAAGCGCTATAGAACCATGAGCCACACCTCTGCAGCACTGAGGCTCAGCCATTATCCCACAGGAAGGGCCACACATAAATGCACACAGATGACTTACATTGGCTGTTAATAGGATTTACAAGTTTACAACCTTTTTTTTTTTGCATCTGTCATCGCTCTAGTCACATTCATTCATGCTTGGACAGGTTGGTTGTAAAGGGGTCATATTAACATTTAATATTCCCAGAGAATGCATGAACTGATCAAATGTTTTGTACTTTGAATGCATTTGAAGAAAGAGAGAGAGAGATTACCAACCACTCAATAAGATCCAAGAGAAGGTCTAAGAAAAATATTTGTGTTTTATAAATAGTGCTAAAAAGTGAAAAGTTTTGAAAATTTGATCAGTTCACGAATTAAAAACACAGTGTGTTCATTGTGCCATTGGCAATCTCTTTTTTGCAATGAGTTTTTCGGCTCTACGATGCTGAAGCAACATGATTTTTACCAGTTGGAGCGCAACAAGCGCTCCAATTTGTTGGAGCGCAACAATTTTTTCTATTGAATTATTCTATTGACCAGGTCTTTGGTCAGATTGGATTCCTTGTCTATCAGAGAATTATTTCTTTTTGGTCTTATTTATATTAGATATCTTTAGCCATGAATCAACATTCAAATTAATAAAATGTTCAATAGTTTCTGTTTTCCCTGCCTGTGTTCCCTAGTTAATTTTCTTTGGTTGTTAATTAGTTTGACGCACCTGTTTCTGTTCAGTTGATAACTCTCCCTTGTATTAAATCCCTTAGTTTCCTTTGTTTCATTTTCTGGCATTGTTTATGTTAGGCATGGATATTTCCAGAGCTTTTTCCCTGTGATTCTCCTACATGTTCCTAGTGGAATTTACTATTAAAATCTCCTTTTGTTATCCTTTTTATGATAGTGCGCCTACTACAACCTACACAGCGCCTGACAATAAGCACATTGTACTTATTTTTTTATGTAAGTACATTCCTAGATCTGCGCACCAGATATTGACTACATAGACTGAACAAACGGATCTGATTTCATCGACTACAGATTAAAAAACAAACAAATCAGATTTGTGTGCATTGTGAACAAAGTTTAACTGCTATTGTTAATGGTATTGTGCTCTGGCTGATTAAATATAATGCCTCCCTCTTCACTCAGTTTATGAGCTACAAAATAAAATTGGACTGCTGTGTGGAATCTAATTAGAACGCTAATTGGTAAATGGGGTCCATATAGATAGGCCTTGCATTAAAAGGTATATTACCCAGATGACTTGCATAAGCTTGGCTAATTTGATCAGTCAGAGCTGCGCTAGTCAGAAGCCTGTTCCAGCCTTAGCAGAAATTATTCTTAGATAAAGCTGTGTTTCTGATCCCTTCATTTGTATGAATTCCTACACTCTACTAAAGAGGTCATTCTACAAAATGGTGCAGTTTTAATATATTTTATTTATATAAAGTATGTTTTTTTTCCCTCTTCAAATATCCAGTCACTTTGTGTGTGTGCGTGCGTGTGTGTGTGTGTGTGTGTGTGCTTTAAATACTATTTATTTCCATATTTGTTTTCAAATTCTTTAATCTTTATTTAATACAGTCCCATGATCCTTCATAAATCATTCTAATATGCTGATTCACTGACTGAGAAACATTTTTATTATTATTATCAATATCAAAAACATGTATTATATAATACTTATGATATATAGATTATATATAAAACCTAACATATATAGGCCTATATAATAAACCGTTGTATAAATCAAGAAAAGGCATCCATTTATGTTTCTACACTTCTCTTCCTCCATGTCTTAGATTCTTTCCCAAATGGTGCTCTGTGAATTAATTTTCCAGGAGAAAAGTGCTGATCAAATTCAGATCCCTGGATACGTATGATCTCAGTGCGAGAACAGCACAGAAATGCAGGTAGTGTATCAGTTAGACACTAATTACAGGCCGTCTAGGAACTGTCAAGAGATCGTCTCATCTCAGCTTCAAAACAAGCATAACAGCCATGATATTTCAAGCATGATAGCTTAAATATACCTAGCAGTCGCTGGCAAGCTAATTAAAGGGATGTGGTGAATGTGTGAGAGGTGTATGTGTGCACATATGTGAGAGTGCGATGGTTAGACGGAGGTTAGTCTTAGTCAGACAGCACACCCAGGGCCACCCCTGTTCATTCATCAGCTGATTCATTCTATCTATCTATCTATCTATCTATCTATCTATCTATCTATCTATCTATCTATCTATCTATCTATCTATCTATCTATCTATCTATCTATCTATCTATCTATCTATCTATCTATCTATCTATCTATCTATCTATCATCTAAATATAAATGTATAGAAAATATGCTTGACAGTTTATGATAACTAGCTCAACCATTCTGCATTTAATGGCTTATAAAAGCAACTGCCTAGATGTTTTGAGTGGGTAAGACTATTCAACACAGAACCATATAATACATTTTGATCAACATGACATGAACAATTGATAATGTAGGAAACAGAGGACAATAATCAATTGCATGAATGTACCGAAGCATTTGCAATTTGTTCAAAACAATGAGAAATTGCTTTTATGATTTGCACAAGTGACTACATGATGTAGTTTTGAGAATTTCAGTTGTGATCTGAGAAATGCACCAAAGCGACTGAGAAAACCTGTAACACGAGTCCTAATGGCTTTTAAAAACTTTGAATTCAGCTGAACGTCTAAGTAATGTGTAAAAAACTACTTTAGTCCTGAATGGTACCTTGAAAACCATCACCCGGAGTGCATTACCACATGACACGCGACACGAGGGAATCATTCCACTCATCTGAGCAATGAAATTTCCCAAAGCTCTTTTCTTAGCATCATGCTGTAATACAAAAGCTTATCTTCCTCCTTCTCCTTGGTTTCTTCAGTAGATTGATAATGCAGCGGCTTCATTAGCCAAGCGTCCTGCTGTGTGGAGGCGGCTGCCGGAGTTCCTCCGTTACTTATACGGGTTATGCGAAAGTATACCTCAGAGAATAAAGCAAGCCATGCTAAGTGTGTGTCCTACCATCATAGCATTATCTCTTTAATGCTGATCGTAGAAGGTGTGAGGAAGATTATGACTTTATTGCCTAATTATTTTTATTGGGCAGTAAAGTTCTTAGCTTCTTCATTATTATGTTATGCATTTATTTATTTTTTTGCCATTTAGCACACTGTAGCACTATTGTAGCACAATAGAAGTTTTGTCAAAACATGTTTGATGTTAAGGATCCCCTAAAAGTTGATCCTCTTTCTAGGTACCCTCTTCCTAGGATATGGGGGAAGTTATATATTTCTGTGTATATACACTCACCTAAAGGATTATTAGGAACACCTGTTCAATTTCTCATTAATGCAATTATCTAATCAACCAATCACATGGCAGTTGCTTCAATGCATTTAGGGGTGTGGTCCTGGTCAAGACAATCTCCTGAACTCCAAACTGAATGTTAGAATGGGAAAGAAAGGTGATTTAAGCAATTTTGAGCGTGGCATGGTTGTTGGTGCCAAACGGGCCGGTCTGAGTATTTCACAATCTGCTCAGTTACTGGGATTTTCACACACAACCATTTCTAGGGTTTACAAAGAGTGGTGTGAAAAGGGAAAAACATCCGGTATGCGGCAGTCCTGTGGGCAAAAATGCCTTGTTGATGCTAGAGGTCAGAGGAGAATGGGCCGACTGATTCAAGCTGATAGAAGAGCAACTTTGACTGAAATAACCACTCGTTACAACCGAGGTATGCAGCAAAGCATTTTTGAAGCCACAACACGCACAACCTTGAGGCGGATGGGCTACAACAGCAGAAGACCCCACCGGGTACCACTCATTTCCACTACAAATAGGAAAAAGAGGCTACAATTTGCAAGAGCTCACCAAAATTGGACAGTTGAGGACTGGAAAAATGTTGCCTGGTCTGATGAGTCTCGATTTCTGTTGAGACATTCAGATGGTAGAGTCAGAATTTGGCGTAAACAGAATGAGAACATGGATCCATAATTCCTTGTTACCACTGTGCAGGCTGCTGGTGGTGGTGTAATGGTGTGGGAGATGTTTTCTTGGCACACTTTAGGCCTCTTAGTGCCAATTGGGCATTGTTTAAATGCCACGGCCTATCTGAGCATTGTTTCTGACCATGTCCATCCCTTTATGGCCACCATGTACCCATCTTCTTATGGCTACTTCCAGCAGGATAATGCACTGTCACAAAGCTCAAATCATTTCAAATTGGTCTCTTGAACATGACAATAAGTTCACTGTACTAAAATGGCCCCCACAGTCACCAGATCTCAACCCAATAGAGCATCTTTGGGATGTGGTGGAACTGGAGCTTCGTGCCCTGGATGTGCATCCCACAAATCTCCATCAACTGCAAGATGCTATCCTATCAATATGGGCCAACATTTCTAAAGAATGCTTTCAGCACCTTCCCAGCAAACAAATTTAGGTTCTGGGAACGGTCTGGGAACGTTAGTTTTTGGTTCCCAGAACATTCCTAGAACTTTCCCTTAAGGTTAGGGGAACGTTCCCAGAACGTTCTCCTTACGTTATAAAAAATGGAACCTAAAAATAACCTACATGGAACGTTCCTATAACGTTCTTGTTTGGTTCCCAAAAAAATAACCACATGGGACCATTTGGGAACGTTAGGGGAACGTTCTGTGTTTGCTGGGTTGTTGAATCAATGCCACGTAATTAAGGCAGTTCGGAAGGCGAAAGGGGGTCAAACACAGTAATAGTATGGTGTTCCTAATAATCCTTTAGGTGAGTGTATGATCCCTTTAATACGACAAATATTAAGCATATCATAAGTTGACAGTGATTTTTTTTTCTACAGATTATCCCCTTTAATGTTAGATAATAACATCTAACGTATAGCAATTGTTAATTATAACACAGGGAAAAAAGTTGCTGCCTTAAATGAAGAACAGTCAAGCCGGGGTGCACATAACTTTTTTGGTCTGGTTCTCAAGGGAGCACCTGGAGTTACTGCTTGGTACTTACACTTTATGCGGCACACTTATCCTACAAGCTGTCCACATCACTTTCCTCCTGACTGCTCTTCTCACTATCTTCTTTAAAACAGTTTGAATGTGTGAATTGCCAAAACAAAACACGGCAAAATAACAAACTTTCACTCCATGATGGTTAAACTTTGTATCCGCATTTAATCCGCAAATCACATGCGTGCCGAACTGTTTAGTTTTCAATTATCTATTGTATATGAAGAAACATAATCTTGGCACTGTAGTAAGGACACAATTGAAAACCTGTCATTTAATGAACTCAACGGCACAGGAAACCCTGCATGCAGACCAGACGGATGCTACAGGATACACCTTTCCTCTTTCTGCATCCTCTCTTCCTCCTCCATACAGTATGTGTGATCACATCAAAAACAGAGAGAGAGAGAGAGAGAGAGAGAGAGAGAGAGAGAGAGAGAGAGAGAGAGAGACATTCCAGGTTGAACCCCACCTCACCTTCCGTCCTTTAGGGAATATTAAGGATTCCTTAATGCCACAGAGAAAATGTGCTCTTTTTCTTATTGACCTATATTTCAGAAAGAGCCACAGACCTGCATGGGCACTGGCTGCGTATACAAAGTATATGTACTCATGGTTTATTTATCATATTCATTATGAATGAACGTGTCATGTGCTTTTTTGTTCATAGGTCTCATAACACGGTGCTGTTTTGTGAAGGAGTCTATATACAGTCAAGTCTTCTGGAAAGCTTAGAGATTGGCTCTCTGGGTGGTACAGTATAATTTGTAGGTTACATTGTGGGCTACTGGCTAATATTATGAACCTCATTATCATCAGCATTAGAATTAGCATAATTGGACTAAAGCATATGGTGAGAGCACTTGGAGCTCTTAGCTTTCATCAATTCTCAGTTAACAGAAACACACCGTCAGGTTTTCACATGCACCTATTTCGCACTGCTGTATAATCAGAATGTACTCGGGCAGGATAATTGATTCGTTCAGTTGACTTTTTTACTATGATTTTTCTATTAATTAATTTCAAGAAAAACTAAAAAAAGAAGTTGAGCGAGTTATAAGGTAACACTTTACAAGAAGGTCCAATTTGTTAACATCAACTAACATTGAAAAATACTAACGACTAACAAATAGTTAGTTTGTATGGTAAAACCTACAAACGAATAGTTACTATTTATTTGAAATAGTAACTAACTGACCCCAAACTTTTGAACAGTAGTGTATATTCAGTACCACACTTCACCAGATCCTCAGCTTTCTGGAATCCACAATAAATATCTAGACCAAAGTCCATATTTCCATATTGCAAAGGTCAGTGTTATAAATAATGTGCATTGCTGAAGAGATGAGGCATCAAATGGTTTCAGAACTCCAAGGGAATCAGTCTCTCAAAGTCATTTTTAAGAATAATAATAATAAAAAAAAATAATAAAAAAAACTCCACCAAAGAGAGCACAAGATGAGGCCATTTCTATGAGAGTTGTCAAAGAGTAATGGTAAAATGCAAGTTCTCTTATGAATCCAAATAACAGCCTTTACTCAATGAGTCTTAATCACATTAATCTACAAGATGTGTTTATCTTTAATTTCATAAAGCCATTATGAATGGATGTCTTTGCTGGCTGTGATTTGGTTGTATTTTAATGAGAAATTAAATGAAAGACAATTTATTTAAAAAGATTCCCCTGTCACATTTTATATACGATTTCCATCATGGTATCACTTTTGTTAGCTTTCTTTACACACTTATGTCTGTTTGCATGTTATATTCAGAACAATCACATTCTCAGAAATGTGTATGATGTATAATGCATGCAATATTGTAAGGTGTTAGAAGTAAAGGCAGTTTATTTGGAGAACAAATGTTCAACGAAACTGGTGATGATGATGAATTTGTGACCCTTAAATTACTCGTATTGATATTTCAGCAATGAGATGTTTGCATTGCTGCGCCATGATCCACATGTTTTGCACATTCCATTCATATGTAATTCGTTTTATGTGATTTTTAAACAGTGTAAAAACCAGATGGATTCAATACACATCATATCCAAACCATACCCCATGAATAAAGCAAATGGTTTTTATTTTAAATTTTATGACACACATTTAAACTTTTTCTATGCATACTGGAGATTGTAATTTACTGTTTTTTTTTTTTTTATGTCATTTCCACAATAGTATGCTTTCAGTAAAGTGACCTTATGCTATTTTAAAGGGTCCTAATTATTTTTTGGAGAATCCTCCGATAAGTTTACATTCAGCCAAGATCAAAAAACACTTTTATTTTATCATAATATACATTGCAACATCACCTTTTTCTCTCACAGTGTCTGAAACGGCTTGATAAATGATCCGGTGTCTCTAAACCCCTGGTTTCAGAGAGTCTACTCTGCTCTGATTGGTTAGATGGTGTTGTTTGTTATGATTGGTCTATTTTGCTCTGATTGGTCAGATGGCCCGGTCTGTTGTGATTGGTCTACCGCTGTGATTGGAAACCGAACATCCATTACCATATCTGAATTTCAGATATCAGCACTTGTATATACAAACAGTAATGATGGCATGGATTTTACCGTAGCAATCAGAATCCTAATCCTTTAAGTGCTGGCAAAATGGATTTGCTTTCACAGCGCAGAAAACAGCATGTTCTCGACTTATCGACAACGCAAACCAAACTCTTTCAGGCCTCAGCTAGAGCTATACAGTGTTTGAGGGTCAAAGCAGATGTTGTTCACAGGCAGCCAATTAAGATCATAATGCTGGCATTATGCAAATGTTTTCTCTTGCAATGCATATATAGTATATAATATTTTAGACAACAAACTAGTATGTTAAACGTACAGTATGTAATTTTTGGCCACCAGGGGTCACTCAATCAAAATAATAACAAAAGACGTACTTTGATGACGTCGGGAAAGAGCGTGGGCTCATGGGAGTTGTTGTCATTGTCAATGGCGTGCGATGGGTATCGTAGTTGATCTGATTCATGATCCGTACGGGTCAGCTGCTTCCTGTCCTGTAACGCTTGTGATTCACGGATTAATTGCGAAGTTTAACTATCATAGAGTGAAAGTTTATCATTCACATATCATTTACATGTGTTTTTAAGCCCTGTTAATTTAAACATCAAGCGCAAGAAGTGTACGCACACAGAGCCGGGCAGACACAAAGTTCAGTGCTCTTTCTCTCTGAGTTTGACGGACAGTCGGACACGAACATTCAAACTTAAGTCAGAATGCCCATCTCGGTGAATATCCTCATAAACACAGTCAGTTATGCAGGAGTTTTCGAATTTGCCAAATCGAATTTGTCCCACCGAACTGAAGCCTTATTTGATGGGTGAATGGTGTGGAATAGAATGACTGCTGCGCTGGACAGGGCGCATATGAGAGCGAGCAGAGAGAGAGAGGGAGAGCGAGCCCCAGCCGCGCACACGCTCTCACCGTCTTCAAACAACAAGAGCGCTGTCTTGTTCTCTCTGCCTCACGCTTGCGCTTATTAAGCAACATCTGGTGAAATATCGCAATATCGCAGAAAAATAAAACATCGCAATGCTATTTTTTCCCAATATCGTGCAGCCCTAGCGTCTGGTGTTCCCCTTTGTGTTTGGCAGTTTTGCCGGGTTCCGCAGGAAGTTAGAGAAACTACCTTGGAGGAGTCAAAGGTTATATGACGCCATAGACGGGAAACGAAGCGGAAATAAAGAAACGGTCCGTGTCTTCGAATTAAACATAAATTTCTCTGGATTTGAAAGTTGGTGGATACTGTAGGGATAAAGTACACAACTAAAAGAAATATATAACATAGATGCAGTTATTTTTGCTGTTTTTAAAGCAGAAAAAATACAGATTGTGCCTTTAAGAGAGTTCATTTTGTGAACTGCTTCAGGGCCAAAACTATGGAGCCCCTTAGAGGATATAGTGTAGGAAAAGTATTAATATAATCAGAAAAATCATTGAAATATAGCATTTCCTTCCACCTCATATTATTCCAATGACTAATTTTGTGTTTTCACACGACATATTTGCAATTGAATGCAAAATTTCTCAGAGGAATGCAGACTTTTTTAGAAGCAAACACAAGCAGTGAAAATTAATTTGACCTCTCATCTAATTTTTTCCCCCATCCCAAAGCATGACCCTTTAGGGGCTCCGTACATAAGTCCCCAGAGTTAAATAAACACCCAAATGCATAATAAAAAACAAATCTGATATACAGATTATGGTAATTCTGTGTCTTAAAATATTCCTGGAATGTCACAGCTTTTACTTCCACGCACCACAATGCACAGCGATTCTGCTGGTGAGAGTGACAGGAAATAAAGCAATCACACATATTCCTCTAGACGCCACAGTGTACAAAGCTTTCTCACTGTAAAAAAAAAAAATTGTCTGTTTAACTTAAACAAGTAAGTTACCTGGATGCCTTAAAATGTTGAGTTCATTGAAATTAAAAATTTGAGTTAATACAACAAAGGAGGTTTAATAAATATAAACTCAAATAAACAGAGCAATTCCAAGAGGGTCCTCACAACATCGGTGCTCGGGCCCTAAATATGATGCTATCTGAATCACAATCATTAACTAAGTTGATTTGACAGAAGATAAAAAGTTGTGATAGATCAAGACACTGTGTTTTTTACAGTGTGTCTGCTCTCTATATATTTCCAGCTTGAGCATACAGCTTCTAGTTATACAAGAAAACTGCTTAGCATAGTGCGGATGCCAAAATGATTACTATAGCAACCATAGATATGCTAGAACTGCCTGAACACAGGATCTGATATGACCACCAGTAAATAACAGTGTGGACAATCCTAAATATCACATTAGAAAACAAATTGTCATTGCCTGCATTGCAAACATAGTCGCTCCTTTCAATCAAATATCTGAAGGATTTGTAAATCCTCCATTATATGTGGCATCATAGAACATTCAATCGAAAAGCTTGTATTAAAAGCACAAGATGTCAGATGCTCAATATTCTTAAATGAGATTACACTTGAAAAGAGAACAGATTTTATTCAAATTTCCAATTGAATTTGCTATGAGACTGCTTATTACACATGGATGCAGAAGGAGCTGACATTTGGAGATTTTTTTTCTCCCCCCCCCCCCCTAGTGCGTTTTGCAGACCTGAACAACTCTGCTGGCATGTTGGACCTGGGATGTTATTTGAGATGGCAACAGATTCTTGGCTGCCTGGAAGAGACACTAATTACTTGCTTTGTATAGTAAAATGGCTGCCAACTGGATTGTGCTGATGGAGTGTGTATCTGGAAATGTTCTTCCCTTGTGGTTGTCTGCAGATACTCGCTGTGATTGGAATGCGGGTTGCATCAGATATAAAAGTGCATAACGATACTAAAAATCTGAAAACATGACATTGAATGATGTAAGGTGAAAAAAATAAATTGTAACAAGTTTATCCAGCAGCATACTGCATTTAGACAAACTAAAAGTAATACAAAAACTGTTTTGTTAGAGCTTTATCATTAGAATAGTGTCGGACCATTTAAAACCCTTTGAATATTAGTAAAATGCTAAATTGCTAGGTTGCTTTACTATCCCATGAGGCCTCGGGTCAAAAGTTGTGTCTGCAGTAACATACGTCACATTCATACTGAGCTTCAAAGGCAACATGGTGATGAGAAAAATATGAAATGGGAGAAAAACTTGCACTGAAATACTTTTACATTCACAAAAGTATTGCAATATAGTTTTTCCTCCCATCATTTCCATCACCAGTTAAATATTAATATATTTTTAATTTTAGTTTTATACTATATTTTTTTCAAAAGAGGTATGTTGTTGTTTTCTATTATGCACACATTCTTACAACCTAAAAAGCTGAGGCAAGAATCAAATCTCTCCAATACTTTTGGCAAGTTTGACTCATTTTAGAAAAACAGTTTTTAATCATGAGCGAGTTTTAGCTTGGCAACTTTTAAAGTGTTTTCCTCTACACTGCTTGTTGCCAGGTTGAGGCAATGATCCTTTGAACCTGCAGTTGTGGGTTGTTATCCAAAAAAAAAAAAAAAACCTTCACAAAGTTGCCGGCTTCTGGCAGGGGAAGAGTAATGTGTCTGGGCCCGTCTGATATGTTGGCCCTGTGCTACAGATCCTGGACGCTCATCTGTCCTGCCGTCCGATATGTTTTCTGTAGGCAGGTCACAGTGACACGTTGTGGTCTGTGTGTCTGGAAACACTGACACATGACATGTCCATCTGCGGCACGCCAAGTTCCCGGTCATTTGCTTCTTGTGATTCAAGAATGCTTATAGAAAATGCATTTATCGCGAGACTTGTTAATTTTAGTCATTGTAGCGTATCTGGGTAAATCATTGACTCGTTCCTCTGAACACAAATAAAGCACATTCTTCCTAAAACCCAAAGTCTTTTAGAAATTACGGACATTGGCACCAGAATGCTTGGATGAGACTGTTTCTGAAACATTTACGACTCTGTGATGTGTACCAGAACACCTCACGAACTTCCCCCACTGCAGGCACCAAACCCCAGGTGGCTTGCAGGACCTACCAGAGACATTCTTTCACCACACATACACACACATGCATGAACTGGTACGAATTTCCCCATGAAAGACATTTACCAAAATATATTCTATATGTTTTTATGTGTGTCCGTTCGCCCATGTCCCATGGGAATGACTTATGATTTTATCGTAGCATCAAGTGAATTATAAATACTATATTATGCATTTTAACTGTAACTGTCAGAGTCTGGTGTCTCCTTACAGGAAACCTTAACACTGATAACAGGTTTTACGACCTCCCGAAGGAATGTTCTGAGAAGTGTTGGCTCTCTCTCTCTATTCTAACTGAGGAGGAGAAATTAATCCTGTAATCATATATATATTCTGTTATATATCCACTTGAGAATTGTATGAAAATGTATGTAATTTCCCTGTCTCATGATTTGCCTTTGGTGTGGTTTGGTCTATGTTTCTCGAAAACTCTAATGGGATAATGTTTCAAACTTTGCCAACTAATGTTTAACCAAATCCATTTGTGGCAAGTTTGGTCTCGATAAACTCCAATCTTCGTTCCCCATTTGTTAATTGACATTACATTTTGCTAAACTTTGTGACAAATTAGTATTATAAGAATTGTGAAGATTCTTCTCTTAAACACCCAATGAAATTAGAGATTCAAATGCCTGGCTATAACACAAAGGGTCGTAAAATCTCCCTCCAAAGGGACAACTCCTGATTGGATCCTCTTCCAAAAGAAGGCGGAAACGTCAGGTCTTCAAAAGGACTGAACACCAGTTTATCTCTCTCTAACTCTTACTCCTCTTGTCCTCCTCTTCATCATGTAATCACATCGCCTTCGGGCGATCACCTTTCTCTTTTGTTTTGTTTTAAGTTTTGTTTTCCTTTTTCGAATTCTCCTTAGTTCATCTACTCTTGCGAGGAAAATGAACTCAGCTGAAAGCAACTGGCAACTCCACATCGAACAGACATTCGAACGAGCGCGCTGACCACGTGACCTCGCAGCACCAGAGACACACGCTTCTTCATACCAGCAATGCAAAGAGTTACATGTGCAAGTATCCATGTTTGATCACGCTTTTAAGGTTTAAGATTTGTTGAATTCTTGTTGGCTCTCCAAATTTAAATGTCCAGATGATTTTGCTTTTCTGTCGATCCTTCGGATCGGCCCAACTCTTTATCTACATTTTTCTCTCTCTCCCTGTCTCTATGTATTTTCGTGTTTTGCTGTTCATCGTGTTGTAAATACATTTATTCCGTGTAACTGTAGTCACGATGTATATAAGTAGTTTGCCTGTATTAAATTCATATTCATACTTTGAAAACTGTCTATCTGCTCATGTTATAAGTCACTGATAATGTTAAAGATCTGTTAGCTACAAGCTTTACAATAATAGATACTTCAAATAGTGTCTGTTTATAGAATAGGGAAACTGTTTGTCTTGGCCAGAGAAATAGGCTAAGTTATATGAATAATTCCTTCAAGGGTTAACAGTTAATAAACATTCTATGGTCAGTTCGCTGGCGAGCAGGCTATTAACGTTAGATGACAAATGAATCCCCTTGGGAATTATCATGAGAATCAAACGATTCTAAACAGTTGATACATTGATATTTAATTATAATGAGTTGTGATTGAATGTGAATGTACACAACTGCAGTAGTAATTTTGCCCTCCTGTATGTACAGCTAAATACAATACGTTGTGTTTGGTTGCCCATAGAGAGAGTGGCAACGTATTCCCTTTACAGGGAATGTTTATTCTGTAAGTGATAACTCATAACCCGTATGATTATTGATTATGAAATATTAATCAAGTGTCGATCATATATTAATCCCCATTATTGAGCTATTGAGAGACACCTTACATCACCAAAACTAGAATCTATATTTCTATCATTTGAATTATGTGTACAGCCTACATATGCATACATAGACATATTGAAAACTATGCAGTTTTACAATTAATAAGTAACTAAATAATAATAAATTAATTATATATAATTATAAAAATGTATATGTGTATATATATATATATATATAGTATATATGTGTGTGTGAATGTGTGTGTGTCTGTGTAGAATAATAAACTACAAATGTCTTCACACTTCATATGTGTGATATTGTATGTTTTTTATATGCAAATTGACAGACAGATCTCTTGTTACAGTCTGTGTCAGGGATGACAACAGATTTTTGTCTCTCTGGAGGAGACAGTAATTACATGCTTTGTATTACAAAATGGCTGCCAACTGGATTTTGGAAAAGCAGCGTTAGTCTCTGGTGGATGTTTTCTGCGACTGTGGTAGTCTAAAGATTTGTCCTTGGAGCAGAATAAATGTTGTTTCAGATGAGGAGTGCAGAAAGCTTATGTGCATAATGGGCCTAAACATAAAAAAAAATCCATGCTTTCAAAAAATAGATGCACAATAGACGTACTTAAGGATTTCCAGTATTTCCTCTCTCGGGACTCAGAATGAAATGGGTTAGAAGACTGTTTTGATGAATTTGAAAAATAAAATTGCTAATGCCACTCACTCACTGCAGCTGCAAATAAAGTAGTTGAGTGTGTAATGCAGTTTTGTACACATAGAGTTCAGATGTTTGCGAGAGTGACAACTGCATTCTACAACCAAACAGTACTGACAACTAAATTTACACATTTGTGTAACTAAACTGAACACCTAGTTGTTAATGCATTGATGCTTTTTGCAGGGTCAACAAATCACTTCAGTAATTATATTACCAGAATATAATGTGCAAAAAATTCCCCTGTACCAGTACAGCAGCTTGTTACTAAGGAAGTACCTTCAAAGGAGCGTATTGTTAAGGTTTTTTTTTTTTTTTTGTTGCTTTTTCTTGAGTAGTATTACTTGAACTCAGTTAGATTTCTGAAGCAAAAGCAATTTCTTTTAGAGCTCAAAAGCATGCACTACAGTGTTGCAGGTCATCATATTTCAACATTTCCTAGTTTTGTCTGCTTTAAAAAAAGTTTTTAAAAGCAAATCAAATGTCTTTCCTACAACCAATTTCACTGCAGGGTCATTCTGTCTCAACTCAACCAGGGGTTCCTGGCAAACATTATTATTATTATTATTATTATTTTATTTTGATAATTTTTTGTCTGGTGAAAGAAATACATATTAAATGAAGACGAAAGCTAAAATATTAAATGTCATGGTTGTATATTTTACTGAGTAATCAACTAGAGGGTCAAAATGCTGAGATGTCGAGTCAAATAACAGTGGGACTTTAATAAAAAGGACTTTAGAAAGATGGCAGCATCATGGAGATTGGTAGGTCTATTAGTTAAATATGTTGACTTTAGCAATCTTTGTTGCATTATATGCCAACGATGACAGTTCAAAAATGGGAAAAATCACTTATTTAATTATTTTGCGCCAAGTTTGCATGCCTGTAACTCAAAAAATATTAAAGATACCTTAACATCCTTGTAGATTCTAGTTCTTAATAAACTTTTCTTTTGGTATCTTCATTTAAAAGGCCCTATGTATGTATATATTTATATATCAAACAGCACCTACATCACCACAAGTTGTTTGGTAGGGTTTCAAGAAACATCCTCTGCTCTCATCCAAAAACAAACTCCAGCATAATCAGTTGCCAGACACAACTGGAACTTCAAATGGGGCCGGGATCTATGATCAGATGAAACTGAAAAAAAATGCTTTTTGGCAGCAAACCCACCAGATGGGTTTGGTGGAAACAGGGATAAAAAGTACCCAGGCCCACGGCTAAATATACTGCTGGATCTTTGAAATACTGGACATCTTGTTCAGATACATGGCCAACAGATAAAACATTAAAACCTGACGGCCTCTGGTGGAAATCTTATAATGGGTCGTGGTCGGATCTTCCATCAGGACAACGATCAAAAACAAACATCAAAATCAACACAAAAATGTGTCACTGAGCACAAAATAGAGCTTCTGCCATGACCGTCCCAGTCCCCAGACCTGAACCCTATAGAAGATGAGTGGAGTGAACTGAAGATTCTGGGAATCTGCAGGATCTGGAGAGATTCTGTATGTAGGAATGATCTCTGATTTCTTGTCAGGTGTTCTCCAAACTCATCAGACATTACGAGAAAACTCAGAGCTGTTATTTTGGCAAAATGAGGTTATAAAAGTATTGAATAAAAGGGCGCCATTAATTGTGGCCGACGTATAGTCACACACACTGTTTGGACTTTTGTTTTTTTTGTTTGCACCTTTCCCCTGAGTTTGTTTGTTGCCATGGTTGTTGATTTGATTGTCATTCTGTTCAGCTCTGCGCACCTCATTATCATCAGTATTTAAGTTCATTAGTTTGTTGGGTATTGTTTATGTTACGTGTGTGAATAGCTCTCTCTGTTTTGGATTTCTGCGATAACATATTGTGACACGTATATTGGAGAAAAACATTTTTGTTTTAATGACCCCCCCCCCCCCCCCCTCTCTTTTTTTGTTTAAATAACATATCAAAATGATTAACAATGCAGATTAATTTTCACAGGCTTCTTTGTTCATATATACCAAGGGTGCCAATAATCCTGACCAGGGCTGTACATCTTGGATGGCTCGAGGGCAGGGCCGCCGTGTAGCCTACACTGTAAAAAAATTGCTGTAAAATTTTCAATAGTAGAATACTGTTATTTCAATAAACAGCTAAATCATGTGAACTTACAGCGAATGGTCATTCAATTAAGCACTTGCAGTACATTTACAGCATTTAACAGTAAACCGGTTTGTTTCTGAGAAAAACGATCGGGTTGGAAAAACGGTCTCGTGCTGTAAAAAGCAGCACACGGGGGCGGAGAATCTTCAACACGACACGAGCTCTCGTCTGCAGAAAGCGGTCAACGGAATCTCTTCAAAACTCTTACCGTCTGCGTCTACTAAAGAAGAAAACTGTTCAAGGTAAGTTTATTTCTTTGTCGTTATTTTACTGTTTTGCACTCAACTTATAAAATCGCGTTTTTCGACCTTACTAACGTTACCGCCAGATAGACCGCTCTCGGGTGAGGCGTTACACTTGTCCGTGATCTCCATGAGATTATAACTCTAGGTTTGCTAGGTTTGGGAATAATTGACGACGGGCTGCTGAATTATTTGAAAAATAATGCACATCCGAGGTTGTAATTCAGCCACGACTCGAAGTGCAATTCAACGGCTTGTCGTCAGTTATTCCTCCTTGGTGTCAGTGACACACCTCAAGGCATTGTTCAAATGTTGTATTTCAAGACATTTGTCAGGTTTTTGTCCTATTTCTTATCATACCAAGCCTCAGAGAATACCTAACAGGGAAGTGCTTCAAGAACAGCGACATGGTATGCTTCATGAGAAATGGTATGCTTTTAATTTTGAAACTATTTTATTGATGAAGTTTCCGTTTATGGTCTATGTGCGAGTGTGTGTCTGCACTATGTCTGTGTGTGTATATATATATATATATATATATATATATATATATATATATATATATATATATTAGTTTTTTTATTTTATAAGAAACAATATTGCGTCTATAAAACACGTCAAAACTCCACGAAGCACATAAAAAACATATAAATAACATTTTTAATAGCCCACTTAAAGTGATTATTACAAAGAAATGACTAAATGTAAAAAATGAACAAATTCATGCATAGCACCCCTACTTCCCGCACCCCTGCCTGAAGGTGGGTGAATTAACAGATTTTTTAAAATTCTTTCTTTTTTTTTTAAGTGCACTTCCTTTTCACAAGGGATAATGTATTTTCACCCATTTGAGAGAAAGTTTTCCACAATCAGTTTAAACGTTTTTATGGGCCTTTATCTTCAGTGTTTATCTTGCTTGCGTATTCCTATAATTCCTCTGGTGTGAGTTTCTCTTTCACTCTCTTCTTCAGGTGTCATATCTATAAAAAGCAGATATAGTCTGTCAACATCTCTCAGTTATGTCATTCCAACTCTCTCCTCACCTCCTCCTTTCCATCTTGCGGTTTTCTTTCATTCTGAATGAAATGTAGATGCGGTTTTCATATGAAAATGCAAAATGGGGGCCTTCGTATTTTGAAAGATTCATGATTTCCCAAATTAGTCTGGTTAATAATTCAGCATTTGTTTAAGCTGACTCCAGAAGGCAGGGAATGAGAGTCTGTTTGCTGTACTGGGTCGATCTCGCTGCAATAGAGGCCAGGATGCCTCAGTGCACTGACAGGCTGTTTTTGCAGGTTAAAAATGCTTCAGCATAATGAACTAGCCAAGGGACTGGAAGTCTAAAGGGCTGACCCGACTTATTCAAGTTTGGATGCGAATGTGCAACATGCACAAACCTACTTGCTCTATCTTTCCATGTCCTCCCATAATCCTCTCTCACCCAAGAACCATTATCCTTTGAGGGCATCCACTAAAATGTACTGTGTAGCTCATTTTCATAGGCCAAAGGAAAGGGTAAAACTATCCAGCGAGTTTACGATCTTTAACTTTCAGTGAGAAGAAATTGGGGCTAAAATTGATTCCTTCGCCCCCATTTCAAGCAAAATGTAGAGGATGTGGCATATTATCTGACAAAAAGTACTTGTAAATACTTTTTTGTTCCACAAAAGTCTTGCGATCTCAACTCACAAAACAGAATTAAACTATACATCAGGATTCTATAAACGTCATAAAACATTTTTATCAACACATCAACACACGACCCCTTCTGAAAAAGAAGTGCACTTAATTGTACTGAATGTATTGTACTTCAGATCTTAAATTAAAATTTTTTTCTAAATTGCCACTTAAGTGTAGCTACTATTTTTCTTAACACATTTCCCAGACAGCAACATAGTGTCGCCCAGATCTGGGCCGACACTATGTTGCCATCTGGGTTATAGTAAGTACAATTTTAAAAAGTTAACTTTGTAATAATGTAACAACAAAAGTTTTACTTTAATACATGTTTTACTATTACGGTTTAATAATAATTTAGCAATCATTAGAAAAAGTACAGTTATTTCGATGTTGACTAAAATACTAAATAACATGTACAGTAATTGATTGTAATATTAACTGTATAGTCTAGTTGATTTAAAGTTTATATATTTTAAATGTACTAAATTGCAACCACATCATTAAAAAGTTGGGTTACACTTTTTTATTTTGAAGTACTCTTGTTACGATGTAATAGTAACAACATGTCCTTGGTAGGGTCGATAGGTTTAGGGTTAGTTGCATGTAAATATGCATCATTTACTGTTATTACTTTCGTAAGTACATGGACATTATATTTATAAAGTTTGCTTGTTAGTATATTTGTCAGTACACTTTAACCATAATTAAACAAAAGATTTATAAAGATGTTCTTAAGTACTTAAATGGGTCAACTAATTACATTTAATATACATTTAATTAACATGCAGCTAAGTGTTATATTATTGTTACATTATATTCAGTTTGCATTTAAGTGTATTCTTTTAAAGGCGCACAATTAATTGTAAGAGTTTTTCCATGATGGTCCTTTATTGTCATACAGTATTATCAAATAAATCGCCTTAAATGCCACATCAAAATATTTTATGTAATTGATTTATTTCTATGTTGGTAAAACAGATTATTGACCAGAATTAAACTGTAAAGCGAACCAGATTTTATGTTAATAGTCAACTGGCAAGAACCCAGTAATAGATGAATAGGTGCTATATTAACTCTCAGTGACCGGTCATGACTCGCCCAACATCCATTTCTCTCTATCTACACTTAAACCCTGAAAAACAACACTTATCACCAGCCTGAGCCATAAAAGCTTGTCTCAACACTTGTTCAACACAAGTAGGTCTTCGTGGTTTGCTAAATTGCTAGCATATCAGTCTTCCCTATAGTGAGCAGATAGTTGCTCTCAGAGACAACTCTTTGGGAAAGGGATAGCCACATAGAGTTCCAGGTCAAAGCTGTCGAAAGAGATAGGACATTGTTTTTCTGTTCAGGACCAGCAGAAACTGCTTCTTTCAGGGTAAAAAAGACAGCAGAATTTATTCTGTAAAGCCAGTTTAAAAGATAGTGTTTTTGTAGGAAAATGACTAAGCACTGGCATAGAGCCATTTAAACCAATCAAAGGACTTTGTGTCTGTACATGCTGTGTTAGTGTTGATTATTTCCCATATTCCTCCAAGTTATCGTTGTTGATTACGGCTGATTGAACATGATCAATCCAGCCATTTTGAACAATGAGTCTAGAGCACTGATGTGAATCTTTGTGAGAGGAGATGAAGAAAAAGGAGGAGAAGTTTAGGCTACTTCACTTTAAAGTACAAACACTTACCTGAAATTCTCAACGTCACTTACAATATGTATATATTCTTGTAGCCAAGACCAGCTCATGTACGAGTCAGGGTCCAGGCAGAGACCTGAGTAGGTTGAGTCTGAATCAAAACTGAGACCAGAAGAGGGTTGAGTCAGAGTCAAGATCAAGTCCAATTGCTTCCGAGTCCCTGACAAGACCAAGACCATGATAATATGGCCCAGGACCAATCTTGAGCACTACTATACTGGACTTAAAGCTGTAGCTCTCGACTTGTTTTGCTTCGTGATCAAGATTTTACATTCAACATCAGGTGGTTCTAATAATATAATATAATATAATATAATATAATATAATATAATATAATGCAATATAATATTGTTTGATTGAACATTTGATGATGATGTACAAAATAATGTGTTTTTTTTCTAACTATGTCTATACTAACACTGTATGTTTAATTGCATATATATATATATATATATATATATATATATATATATATATGCAGTGTTGGGAAAGTTCACTTTCTACATGAACTAGTTCAAAGTTCAGTTCACACATTTTAAAATGAACTAGTTCAGTTCATAGGTCATACTTAAAAAAATGAACTAGTTCATTTATAGTTCTTTTTTTCCATATTTTGCGAGCTTTTTTTAATTATTATTTTATTGCCACAGCCCATATAGGTATAGACTGGGTACAGTTGAGACACTTTTTGCGTTTTAATTTTTCACACAAAAATAGATACTGAAAAGAAGTGAATTTCCACATGACATGCCACATGACATTTCATTAGCTTGTAGACTAATATATTATCAATCAATAATACCCATAAGTAGTTTATATTTTCCACAATTAGCTCATAAAAATAAGATGCTTTTTGTCTCAACTTTGTCTCAACTGTACCCATATGTGGTACAGTTGAGACAGTACCATGGTACAGTTGAGACACCAATTTTTAATGATGTAAAGGTAACTAACCGTTCATTGCAAATATAATAAATAAAGACAAATAAAGAAAATAACAATTGGGCAAAACATGTTTGTTTATTCATCCATTTAAATTAATTAATTTGATTTAAATTAGCACTGGTTAAAATTTATAAAACAGAAACAATATATTTGATATATTCATTAATAATACACAGTTTAAATATCACAAATATCAAATTTTATTTTCATTTGCATCTTATGCTGGCTAATTACGACGTTGAACCTGTTATCATAACACTGAACAACTAAACAGTGTGTTTCCTAATAGAACTCTATCAGGGGTACGTACAGTTGATACACGTGTGTCTCAACCATACCCCGCCGGCCACCTCGCACATTTCTCTAGATTTTGCAATGACCTTGCATGACACAATATCATGAAATATGCCAGTTTTTAGGGCACAATGGCACATAATAACATTTGTGATGATACCAGTTACGTTTACCAGTCACATAAGGAGACTAAGCTATTCATTGTGGAGTGTGCATGTTGAAGTGATAGTCTTATGTTAGAAAAAAAAGTTTTGCAGATATCTTCGGATCGGAGACGAGTCCGCTGTCCAAATTTCACACGATCAAAGAGGACACTAATACGCATGTGCACAGCAAAAAAATCACAACTTTTGCATGCTGCGCACGCAAGTTATTTAAGATGTCTCAACTGTACTCGTGTCTCAACTGTACCCAGTCTACCCTACAACCACAGACAACAATTATTTTAGCGACGGGCAGTTTGCACAGAAATGTCAGATTTTTCCCATCCTCACCGACCTCGTCATAAAATCCATTTAAATGATCATACAACGCCTCCTCGCTCGCTGCTTTGTCGACGGCGGCCGCGGTGCGACACGTCTTGTGTTGCCAGATTGGGTGTTTTTTCGCTACATATTAAGGCCTGTTTACGTGCGTTTTAGCCGGGTTTTCGCCTGGAAGGCTCTATAGAAATATGGCACCCTATTGTACGAAGTTAAACTGAGAGAGCGTGCGTTCACAGACCCCAGAATGAACGAGTTCACAGTAACGTTCATTAGGCAGTAATACAGCACGTTCAGTTCACGTTCGCCCAAAATATGAACGCGTTCATGAACTATCGTTCATTGAACGCGTTCAGGCACAACACTGTATATATGTATAGCGTGTTGTAGTCAGTGGCTAAATACTGCAAAGAAACGCAACAGGAAAACCTCAATGTTTGTAGTCAACAATTCAAACTGGATGACCACGAACACCATGTTTTAGGCCACATTAAAGATAAAAACTGAAATAAACTGCCATTTGTGTCATCCGTCAGACTTTTGCTGACAAATAAATGTAAATTTCTCACTTCAGGTAAAACGGGGGAGTTAGTAAACATTGTTCATTTACATATAATATTAACATTGTAACAATACAAAGCGGGTTGAAAATCAGCAAAGTTACTCTTAAAGTTCAACTAATTGCACTTCTGGCAAATAACATGTAGTCACATGTCCGAAAACATTACATTTAGTGTATTTTAGATAAATGTATTAATGAACATTATGGATGACTGGATTAATTAATTACAATTCATGCATTGTTGTTTAAACAAACATGCAATAGGCCCACTACTTCAGATTTTGACCAGAAGAAGGCCGATATTATAATCCAGTATGATTATGAAGTTTACCTTCTGGAAAACATTTTGCTTATGATCACTTATTAGATTTTCGAACAAAACAAATGTATTGACTCAGTATTTAACCAATACATTTGAAATGTGCCCTATTTATTAAGTGTTTTTATTGTGAGAGAAGGTATTTTGGAGCCGACAAATTCAGAAGAACAGATAAAACAACATAAATTCTTCATCTGTCCTAGAATCCCGACATAAAACAGTTGGAACTGAAAATGTGTTAATTGAAAAATTTATTATTTATTTTATTAAATCTTAAAATGAGCAAGACTTTCAAAGCATACCTTGGTGATAGAAACTGCAGCAATAAAAGGCTTAACTTCAAAGCTTTACTTTCCTAATTCAATTCTTCAATTATTTTTTCACGATGTGCTTGCAGAGAAAGGGGTGTGTGCATCAACAAAACGGCGGCATAGACAAATGAAGATATATGTTTCTCTTTCACTTTCACCAGCCACACGTAACAAAACTGAGACATTTCATCTAATCCATCCAAACCGCCATCCCTCATCACGTTAAGTATGCGTGTTTCTATATGTCACAAACCCCATCACACATTAACATTTCAGTAGAATCTGGTCTCAAACCACTAACATTTCATCAGACAACATGGAAGAGAAATTATAGAAAAGCTTTCATGAAAAATTCATTACCATTCACAGGTGTATTTCTCAGTCTGTCTATAAAATAAAACCACAAATGGAGGTCAAGGCTTTGTTATCGCTTTTAAATGTTTCAGACACCTGAAGCGGTCTGGAAGGAATTCATTAAAATGGATAAACTCTCAAAAATAGATGAGACGTTTTACCATGACAAGATTGTATAAATTTAAAGATTTCTGCTGTTATGAGAACGGTCTCGATTGCCTTAAATTCCTCATGCATGTCTCAGCAGAACAATTTCATATAGCCACTAACCCTCACATTACATTTATTATGTTCTTGGCAAATGCTGTTTACCCAAATTGACTTAGTGCACATTACCACAAAAGGTAGCTAACAGTGCATGCCAAGTGTTAAACGCAATTACACAATAGAGATATATGGAATACCTGATTCTGATTGGTCAGTCACATCTTGTTCATCATCACATTTTGTGGTCAGATATATATGTACAGTATAACATACCTTTTCCATAATCTATGTATCATCAGATCTGGCATTTGAAGAATGGATAAATGACGTTCCACCTGCATTATTGTCAATGAATAGTTTTGTCATGGTACACGCTGATTGGTTCCTGTTGCATCTGTAGCCAATGAGCTTGCTGCTCAACATTTACATAGTTGGTCAATGGTTGCTGTAGCAGTTTGCTACATGCTTTGAAAAATCCTCTGAAACCCTCCACCTTCCCCAGCTCCACCTGTATAGATCTGCTATGGGTAAATTCATATTTGCTGTTTGTACAGCTGCTGCATGGCATGTATGTATTGGAAGTAGCAAGTCTTTGTACTTGCTTTGCAGCATCAGCAAAAACAGCAGCGTAGCAGATCTATTTCACCAAGACCAAATAGATTAACATTGTCATATCCATTACTATGCTAAACTCAGTTGTCTTGATACAACTGATAAACAGAGTTGTCATGATACAACTGTTTATTTAACTTTACATGGCACTTTACGGTGTGTCATCTTTCATTTTAATGTACAACATTATCTGAGATGTCTCACAAGGAAAAATAAGGAGTTGAACACTGTTCAGTAGCGAAGACTTTTTAAAGCTAATTTAAATTTTATTTTTTACTGTTTATGCGTCTGCATTCTGTTAATCTCCAGATTGTATTTCAAACCTAATGCAACTTCAGACACAGTGACATTTCCATCCATACTCAATTTGTTTTTCATGTTTATTCATTGGCATTGTATTCAAATCAGATAAAGACCTCTAAATCCAAACACACATCTGCATTTGATCTTGTTGTATACATTTGGTGAATATTGAACTCATACAAGAAGGAACCCTTTGCATTTTAAACCACTAGTGAAAATCATATACAGTAGTACAAACATGCAAATATTACCATAGTTTACTCAGTACAATTGTTTTTTTTAGAAATACACTACCATTCAAAAGTTTGGGGTCAGTAACCTTTAAATAATTGTCTAATGCTAACCACAGTGTTTATTTTGATTTAAAAAATACAGTAAAATGGTAATATTGTGAAATATTATTGCGATTTCAAATACCTGTTTTACATTTGAATATTTTCAAAATTATAATTTATTCCTGTGATCAAAGCTTTTCAGCATCACTACGCCAGTCTTCAGTGTCACATGATCCGTCAGAAATCATTCTAATATACTGATTTGCTGCTCAATAAATATGTATTGTATAACTGTGTTGTAAACAGTCGTGCTGCTTAATAGTTTTGTGGAAACCATGATCTTTTTTGGGGGGGATTCTTTGAAGAATAGAAAGTTCAAAAGAATAGCATTTATTTGAAACAGAAATATTTTGTAACATTATAAATGGCTTTACTGTCACTTTTAAATCACTTTAATACATATTTGCTACAAGTATTAATTTTGTTCTAAAAGAACAAATCATACTGACTCCAAACTTCTGAACAGCGGTATATATACTATATATATTATTATTTTTTTTGGTGCTGTATGCCCATGACTTGCTCTCATTTTGTTTATCTTGTTCCTATTGTATTTGTGCATAGCATAAAATATTTTCTTGTTTTGTTTTGTCATCCCTGGGAAATCATTGCAAGTGAGGTCTGGTCTCTTGATGAACTGTTGGAGTTGAAAAATCAATACTTTTCGTTAGATCAATGCCAATGATTAAGGATAAAACGGAGGTCAAAATAGGATCAAATCTCTTTCTTCTCACATAGTAAAATTACTTCAGCTTAAATCAATATTTCATGCCCATTTACCACCTTATTTGGTAAGCAGCCATGTAATATACAGGATAATGTACAGTCAGCAAAATAAACACCTACATAAACCCCTTAAATGTAGTGCTGATACAGCTGTAGAGCTGTAAGTCACAATGTTCTGGTCACTGAACAAGTGTAAAGATGAGTTGAGTCAACACATCTAGAGTTTTCTCTGTTATGGAACATCTTGGGCGAAGGTTAAACCACCTCTCTGCTATTTCCACCAACACAGCCACCCACTAGCCAAACTGAATAGGAGTTTGAGGCTATCCTGTCCTTATGTCACAGGGAGCAAAGCACAAAAGAGCACTAAGAGTTTGAGTGATCGAGCGAGGTAAGAGGTTGTGTGCTGAAAGAATCTGGATCAAATATCAAGAGCCTTTTCCAAAGTCTACACGCGGACAGGATTCTTTCTTTCTTTTTCTTTTTTTTTTTTGCACTGCACTTGCACCAGCAAAAACTATCACTTGGTTAACAGGGTCCAAAGCCTGAATTAATAATGCACTGAAATATATCCCATTGAAGTATAACCACCGCTTCAGTTCAACAAGGTTTGAAGGTTTCTATTACACAGCCCTGCAGCTTGAAAAAAGTCTGCTGAATTTGCACAAAAAAAAAATACACAAAAGGCCTTGTATTACCTAATGCTGAGTTCAAAACATCATATACAGTTTTTTTCACAAAATAAGATTGACAATCTTATTGTCAAAATCAGCTTTAATGCACTTATCAAAATTACAAAAGCAGGCATATGCTGCAAAAACAGCCTTTCGGAACCTTAGACAATTACATAAATAAAATAGAATTTTTTTTGTCGCTGTTTGGATATAGTAAAACACCCACAGATGTGCAGTGCAGAGTGTAAAAATGTAAAAGTAGAGTGGTGCACGGATGATGTCAAAACCCGGAAAATTAATTTGAATAATTATTTATTTTTATTTTCATTAATGAGTAAAATAAAGCCTGTGGTAAACGTAACAATGCAAATTTTGAAGCAGTCAGCCTCATTGGCCAAAAAAGCCCCTACAAATGACTCACCCTACAAGTTACATTGAAATAGCCAATTAGCACCTCCCTAGCTGATGACGTCAGTAACGCTTTTCTCTTACTTCACTTTCCTTGTTTTTAAGCTTCACAATCTCCATCCAGTGATAAGGCATGCAATGGTATTACATAGATCTATAATAATAATAATAATAATTCATTACATTTATATAGAGCTTTTCTAGGCACTCAAAGCGCTTTACATAGAAGGGGGAATCTCCTCAACCACCACCAATGTGCAGCATCCACTTGGATGATGCAACGGCAGCCATATTGCGCCAGAACGCCCACCACACACCAGCTTACTGGTGGAGAGGAGACAGTGATGAAGCCAATCAGTATATATATGACAATTGAATAACAATAAACAACTCTGGACAGACCCTTCTCCAAAATGACCAGCTGACATAATTCCACTAATCATATCATCAGCACATGGAAAAGTGTGAACACATAGGTAAAATCACTGTATCATTCTGGTTGGATTATAAGAGCAGACTGATTGCTATAAAAGGAGGGAAGAAGTGCTACCATCATTGTGTTCTTGTGTAAGCAATGGTTACCTTCTAAAGAAAGACTTATAAATGCTTCATTCATTCATTCATTCATTCAATTTTTTGTCTCACCAAGAACTTCAAGGAGAGAGGTTCGAGTGCAGGGAAGAAAGGTTCAGGACGTCCTAGAGTGTCCAGCAAGTGCCAGGACCACCTCCTCCTGAGGAGTCAGCTACGCAATCGGTTCTCCAGCAGTGAAGAGCTTGCTCAATATTGGCACCAGGTTTGTGTGAGTCCTTCTGCACACACAGTGAAGCCAAGACATTTGGACAACGGCCTGGTGCCAAGAAGGGCAGCAAAGACACCACTTCTCTCCAAGAAAGACAGACTCAAATTCTACAAGAAATATAAGGATTGGACAACAGAGCAGGTACAAAGTTATTTTTCTCTGATGAAGCCATCTTCTTACTGTTTGGGACATCTGTGAAATTGATTGTCTGGAGAAGAAAAGGTGAATGCTACCATGAGATCGGTGTCGTGCAAAAAGTGAGACCAGCCATGTGTGGGATTGCTTTTCATTCAAGGGAGTGGGCTCTCTCACAATTCTGCTAAAAAACACTTCCATTAATAAAGAATGGTATCGAAACCCCTCGTAAGGCAAAACTTTTAACTACCCGGGAGTAATTTTGTCTATGATCCATACATTATCCAGCATGATGGAGCACCATGTAACAAGGAAAGAGTGAATTGTAGATCCTTACATTGACATTTTGGATCCGTGGCCAAGCAACTCCCCATATCTCAATCCAGTAATCCCTGAAAACCTCTGTTTAATCATTAAAAGGTGAGTGGACAAGCAAAAGTCTAACTAATAAAGCAAGAATGGATCTCCATCATTAGGGATTTGGCCCAGAAGCTACATGATTTCCAGCATTCCAGAGCCAGTTGCAGAGGTTATAAAGAAGGAGGGTCAACACTGTAAATATTGACTCTCTGCATACAGTATATTACACGTTTTTTGCCAATATTTGCATTTTCCTCTGTCACTTCCCATAATGCTAACATTGAAACAGGATTAGGCATAAAATAATGTCACATGTGAAAATCGTCTGAGTATTGAACAAAGATAAGAAGATGTAGATAAGAAGATACAGATAAGAAATGTGTCTGTGGTAGTTTTTCTGGTTATTATTTACATACAATAATGTTGAACTCTGGAATCCGCACCCCAAAATTAGTAAGAAACAGTATTGGATTTCATTCATTCAGCAAAGATGATGCAGGGTGGTGTTATATGTGTGCGTTCATGAAAGAAGAAGAACATTGTGTTTCTACCAGCATTTAGGGACCATGTTGGTGCATATGATCATGATGTACTGTACCAGAAAAGCTAGGTCACAAAAAATGTGATTATATAAATGTAATTTTATTTTTTGGTGCTCACAAACACAAAACCCCCCACAAATCTGCAGACTTTTTGGATGAAGATATCGCATCGCCGAGGCTGGATCAGGTCGGGAAGCAGCTATAGGTTCCACAAGACCTGAGACTAAGGCTGGTTATTGCTTACTTGGATGGAAACAAAAACTGAACCACCGAGGGCTCTACAACACCCAAAGCTTAAGAGAAAAATTGCTATCGAAACTGGATTTGGTACCATGGGATACGCTAAACCGTTGTTGCGTTACTCTGGGATCAGAGCAGGATCAGTGATTCTGGAGTTTCACAGATGCAGAAGTGTCCTCGGATGCGTGATAGGAGTGGAGATTCGGCTGTCGAAGAAGCTGAATTGATGAGCAGAGGCAGTGAAGAGCACCTGCTGTTGCTGTCCGTGGTGCTGAATGAACGACAGTAGGGTTTAATGGCCACCTCTCGTTTCTCTTATGGTTCAAACAGCCCCGGGCAAAAGCACCGGCTGTGTTACCTCACGTCATGACCAACGGCCACACATGAATAAATGATGTTGTAGAAGACATTCAAAAGAATCATTCCAGAGGACTGTTAATTAATTTAATCATATATATATATTAAACATATAAGACATTTAAAAAGTAGCACAATATATATACACACACATATATATATATATATAAATTGTGCTACTTTTTAAAAGTATTACATTTAGATTTTTTTTCCCCATGTCTCAGACCCAGACTTTTCATTTTAAGAGATGAAAATCCATCCTAAAAGTATTAATTGTTACATTTTAAAACTATAATGATCTACACACTTAGGTTATAATGTTGTAAAACTATTATTTTTAGAATTATTTATAAAATGATTGCATCAAATGTATAAAAACTAATTTTTATATTGAATATAATGAAACAATTCAATATTTTTCAAAGAAGGCTCTTTGCTCACCAAGGCTGCATTTTATTGAACAAAAATACAGTAAAAATGTGAAATATAGTTTAAAATAATTTAAAATATCTCTTTATATTTTAACATATTTTAAATTCAGCATCATTACTCCAGTCTTCAGTGTCATATGATCCTTCATAAATCATTATACTGATTTTCTGCAATAGAATCATATTGAGATTATCATGTTATTATTATTAACAATGTTGAAAATAGTTTAATCTTTTTTGGAAACCGTGATACTTTTTTTTTTTTTTACAGAATTATTGTTTTTTGTAACAAGATAGAAGTCATTAGTCACTTTTGGTCAGTTTAATGTGTCCTTGCTGAATAAAAAAACTGTACAACAAAAGTTTAAGATAAAAAAAAAAAGGTAGATGTTTAAAAAAAGGGGAAAATAAATAAAAAGCCCATTCAGCCTTAATTTTTGTTGCACAACATTTTTAGTATTTTTAGATTAGAATAATTTTAAGTAGGGTTTAAAGTTTAAGATTGTTTTTGTTTCTAGTGTTTATAGCATTTTTTGTTTGTTTGTATGTACTGTAAGTGTGCTATAATACTGCTGCCTGTCTTGGCCAGGACACTCTTGAAAAAGAGATTTTAAATCTCAATGAGTCTCTTCCTGGTTAAATAAAGGTTTAATAATAAAAAAATAAAAAACTTGAATGGATGTGCGACTCTATAAAATAAGATGTGGTTAAGATAACTTGGTTATGGGTCTGAATATTATGTAGGCATATGCAGTACATACTGTACATTCCCTTGACTTTAATTGGAGTCCTTGAGAAGACAAAGGAAAGAAAGATGAAAAAACATCTAGTGTGAACAGTCGGTTGTGTAACAGCGGAGCCGATGATGCGCAGGCCTATAAATACAGACTGGCAGCAGCAGTGCATCGTGGGCCAGTGTTTCCCCTCAGCCCACTCGGCTTTGTTTATTCCCAACCACTTGGCTTGTTATGCCTCTGCACTTGCTTTGACATTGGCAGTGAAATCAGGAAACACAATGTACAGCGCCGACTCCCTCACGGACTTTGACCGATGCCTCCCTCACTGTTTGTGTGACTCCCTCATACGGGAAAACAAACGATCAATTTGCAATACACCGGCCGTTTCATTGGCAGGTACAGTTACGAGGCTTTCCAGTATAGTAAGCCACTGAATAACAAATGTTTTCTCCCTGCAAGATGATGCAATGATTAATGTTGCTGCCCTGTCCTGTAAATAATTTCACCTGGTAGCCTAGAGCTAGTGCAACCCGCAACACTTCCGTTGTCATTTGCGCTTAATATGAATTCAGCACAGCTCAGTTGTCAACCAATCCAATGCACTCCCAGTTAAGGTATCGCCTGGAGTAGTTGAAGGAGAAGATGCAAATGATAAAAACATATAATGTGAAGATAAGGCGAAAGAGACAGGCAGAGTTGGGGCTTATCTAAATTGTTAGATAATGCATTCGAATGAGTTGCATGTATCTTGCCTTTCCGGCAAATTCTGCCATGCATTTTCTAAGCTTCTAATGAAACAATACATCACCTTCTCTACCCACGTTCCTCAGCCTGGGTGCAGGCTTGCTAACACTTCAGCTTTCATCTTCTAGACGTGGGAGATATTATTCATAAAGTGGAAAAATCAACTCTTCAGCTATTTACTGCAAGCCCACCAAGCAGAGAGCAAAAAAAAAAAAAAAAACCGGAAGCCCAAGGGAGAATGTAACTAAGACCAGCCATATCACAACCATGTCAGAAAATCTATCCGGTAACTAACAAACTAAGAGATTTGGAGTTCATCTAAAAAAGGAAAATTATGTCATAATTTACTCGCCCTCACGGTGTTTCAAACTCATATCAGTTATTTTGAACACAAAAGGAGATAGAGTATTTAGCAGAATGTTAAGTTGCTTTTCTCCTTACAATTAAAGTAAATGGAGACTATGGCAGGCCCCCTAATTATATGAAGATATATTTTGGAAACCAATGTAATTTTGTTAAAGGAACCATTTTTATAATACATTTAAAACATTAAAGAATAAAAAATGTGATTGCTTATTTTATTCAACACTTTACCTCTTTTAAATGCTATTGACAAAACTCATAATGTGCAGTCAATAACAAAGATTTAGGTTTCACATGCTGTAAGTACAACATAACACATTATTTGTTATTGACTAATTAAGAGTCATAAGAGTATTAGCAGTCATCACTGCTCGTGCTATTTGTTTTTGATTTGCTAAAAAGAACTGGACTGCATTTCCCAAAGGTATTGTAAGTATATTCTTGAAACCATTAGCACCAAAGGTCTCAATGATCTGTTTGTACTTACAATGCTTTTGGGAAACGCTCATTCATCAGCTTGGAATTCAAATGTAATGCTCTGATTGTGATTCATACACTATTCACAAATAGTGCGGCGATGCATGGGGTCACTTTCTGTTGGAAAATGTTGCGAATTCGCAGAACCATCTTGAACACAAGCACAATCTGCGTCGGAACATTTTGCCCCTCATTGCACAGATTCAAATGAGAGTGTTTTGCAGAAATTTAATTCAGGGACCACTTTCAGAGTATTGTAGTTTGGAGGTCAGTGCTTATCGGTGGAAGAATGCAAATGTGAGAACGTTAATGGAAACGCATGGAATGGAATGAACATCTGGTATTTTTAGTAGTACATTTTTTTTTAAAAATGGAAAATAAATTCTCCTGCCTTCCCTACAGCTAAACTTCTCTTGATTTGCCCAAAATTCAAAATCCAAAAAGAGTTCATGATGACAGGATTTTCATATCTGATGTGAACTATTCCTTTAAGCACAGCAAGTTTGGATGGAATAGATTTCAGATCATCTTTTTGCCTGTCTACTGACATTTCAAGGATGCAAGGCAGATCTGCTGTATTTAAGCAGCAAATCATCTGGAAGCTTGTGGGGAAAGCGTTTGATTTGAACGCTGTAGGACTGCATCGACTGATGACTATTGTGGAAAGCACACAGGTAAAGGTGGCCCAGGAGATGTTTACGCAAGCTGAATGTTCCTTTCATTAACAGCACAGCAATGTTTATTTATACTTTGGCCATTTCTGCTATGCCCAACGGGCTGCTGGAGTGTCCTGTGATGATGAGCTAGTGTAATCACTGAGCCCAGCCAGTGATTTATAGCTTACAGCAACGAACCTAAAAACAGATGCTCTTTAGAGCACTTGATTTCTACAAGTTTACAAGCCCTGTAAAGCACTGCGGTAAGTAAAGGTCTGGCATTACTGGGGGCTTCAGCAGGATTCTGTATTTACACAGGACCACTGAACTGTGATTGGAAACTCACAGGTAGGCTATTCATCACACATTCACAAGGGATTTTATGTCCCAACAGGGTGTAAATGCTGGCCTATAATGTTTTCAACAGCATAACAAACTTTTTAAAAAATTTGTTTTATGCAACCAATAAAGGAAGTTCATCAAAGAAATACTAACACTTTTGATATTTTGCATAGCTTTTCTGAAAAGTTTAGTTTGTTATTGGTCTTTTAAAGGTGTACATTTTGTAATATTTTGGAGGATCTGTTGACAGAAATGCAATATAATATACATAATATGTTTTCGTTTGGTGTAAAAAGATCTTACATAATGAACCGTTATGTTTTTATTTCCTTAGAATGAACCATTTACACCGAGGGTACCCTTACATTGAAATGTTTCTAGAGTTGCCCTAAATGGATAAACTGCTCTACACTTCTATGTAAAGCACTTTCAATTACCATTGTGTATGAAATGTGCTTGCCTTGCCTTACAGAGCGCGTTTCATCACTGTGTTGCGCTTTGTGCAGAAGCTAGCTAAAGTCAGCAAATAAAACACTGACACAATGATGAACAAGTAACATTAATATTCACAATAACATATTGTTTTATTGAATAATTAAGTAAACATAATTTCTTAATGTATCTTTGTAAAGAAACCTCATGGCTACTCTATGCTTTCACAGACGACTACATATTTTCCTGTCAGCCACCGTAACTTCTGTTGGTTGCCGTTCACAACTTCACCAGATGCCGCTAAAAATGACACATTTCACCTTTAATTTTCTTTTGCAGTTTTTTTTTTTAAAGGGGTGGTAAAACACAATTTCACTTTTCTAACTTTAGCTAGCGTGTAATGTTGCTGTTTGAGCATAAACAACATCTGCAAAGTTACAACGCTCAAATTTCAAAGCAAATGGAGATATTATAATGCCATTTTATATTGCTTTGGTGAAGAGTTGTTGTGGTATAGGCTGGTTGGGTTGTTGCCGCAATGTCGTCGAAACACTGTTATTTTCATCCATCGATATGGATGCAGGTACACTTTGTTCAGCCAGCCTGTTCTCACGTAAATGCGTCCCTATAACACGCATGGTGTATTGTCGTGTAATATATACACGAAAATGAGTTTTTACGTGCATATGAGACGCAGTTTTTCGCGTGCATTTGATATGCAGTTCATTTGCGTGTAATACACACGCACCCCACATCACTAATTCTACCCAAGCGTATAATACACACGCACCCCACACCACACCTAAACCTACCCTAACCAACCAATGCGTATCATATGCACGTAAAAACTCTATAGGGTCGGGGGAGTTAGGGATCAATGGTTAAAGTTAATTTTTAACTCTGTCCCTCATAATTATTTATTACCCAATCGCTCTCTGTCCTGCACATTTTACGGAGGAAAGCTTCCACAATCTTCACGAGTTCAATGCAGGATTCGCACAACGGCTTGTCCTGAAAGATGGAGCACTTTAAGAACAGAAGCTGTTGTTTACGGGCCACAACCTGTAAGTATGATTTATTTTTCGTCAATGTGTTTTCCTGTAATAGTTCGTATTGTTAATTGTACGTTGTAGCAAGGAAGTAAACAAATGACAACGCTGTTTGGCTCTGCAAACCAGTTTGTTAAATGCTCATTCATACTTAACGTTATCCGACAAAACATAACGCCACAAACTTTTTTTTAATCTCAACAACGAACTTGGAATTAATGTAAATTATTCTTTGATTAGAGCTTTTATGTATTGTTTATCTACATGCTTGTTTATCTACAATAGTTCTGGCAACAGATATTTGGCTACAATCGTTCTAAAAACACAAAAGTTACGGTGCCATACAGTCAGTCATAACAGTATCTAAAAAGTATGAGACAACAACAAAAAACAAACCATTCTGAAACGTTCAACAGCCGTTCTTGAACAGGTTATGTTCGATCATCTTCACTAACATTCTCTGGGTCCGACTCGGGCTCAAATTGGTATGGTTTTATTGACGCCATTGTTTATAATACACCAAAGCACAAACTACCGGTTAAGGTAGGAAAAATAATGCAATTTTTTTTAAAACGAATCATGAACACGTTACAGTGCACCCCACAAACACAATCAAGCCTTTGAAAAAATTTGATTTACCACCCCTTTTATTTTTACCCCTTTCACAACAACAAACATGTAGCCAATCATTAGGGGGAGTGAGACGTGGAGGAGAGAGAATGAGCAAGAGGGAGATTTGAAGAAAGATTGTAGAAAGAGATGGCTGAGAGACATTACAAAAGAAAAAATTACAGATGTAACAGATTTAAGTAAAGATGTACTTGAATCCTACTTGAGTCAAAAACACTCTAATGTTCAGCTAGCATGTAATATAAACTATAATATATTTTTCGCTTAATTGCTAAGTACATGCAATTAAGTGTCTAAAAACATTACATTCAGTTTGTACTTGCGTAGTCTTTTAAAGTATATTAATTCCATAATAAGTACGCTTTATAAAAGTATGCGATGTGTACTTCTTTTTCACAAGTTTTTTTTTTTTTAAACAGCTTCAGTCCTTATGTGTCTAAGAGCTAAATGCCAATCATTATATTCACACTAAATCACAAACCAATTTAGGCTGTTATGCTAATCATTTGACCCATTCAAAAAAACGTATTCATGAAGTTATTCATTTCATCAGGCATCACTAGTTCTGATTCTAAACGGCCCAATACACACAACTTGCTTGGTGAAACATTATCTTGGAAAATATAACATAACGTGATTATGATCATCTACATAATGAATGTGTCCGTTTCCAAAAACCAGAGCACACAATGCTGCTCTTCTTTTCTCTAGCTTCTTTTGATAATATCAATACTGTTTTTTTTTTTTTTTTGAGAATCTTTATGCCTCAGAAATGATTCAAAATGCATGTTTTCTATTTTTTACTCACTGTATTGTGATGTGTACTCACATGAGGCTCATTTGTACCCTGGGATTAAAACGAGAAGCTTAATCACACAAATCAGCAGAACTGCTGTTCTCTGGAATAGTCTTTGTAGAATAAGAGGATTTGTGTTGCAGTTCAGCTCTGGATGATAGAGATTGTTTATGGTGACGGAGACACACTCATAATCCCATTAAAACGAACTACAGGGCAGATCTCAGCTCTGTTTGTCACATTCATTGCAGCCGTTTGCACACTAAACCTAAAGTCGTATCGCTTAACATGTAGCGAGAAGTGAACAGGTTGCTGGTAGGAGAAGTTGGACTAGTTTGTGTGTCATAATGTACAAGTAAACTGACTGTGTGGGTATTTTCTGCAAGTAACACACATATAGGTTTGCTTCTGGATGGGCTAAGTGTTTTTCTTAGCAAGGGGCATAAATAAAGCTGAGAAAATAAGATCTCCAGTGAATTACTGTGTAAAAGGGGAAAAGGTTTTGATGGAAGATGGTATTTGGAGAAATTCATAGAACCACCTGATTAAAGCAGCATCTCCAAAGGCCAGATCCCACACCACTAGTCTATAATTTTCCAGAAGTATATTAGAGTAATATATCATGTTTCCTTATTCCTTTTTAGACCTGGAATATTTTTTTTTTAAAGGAATAGTTCATCTCAAAATGAAAACTTTGCAATGATTTACTAATTGTTTTAAAGTTTAATAAAAGTGGTCCTTATGACTTGCGTACTATATTTCAAGTCATCTGAAGTAATTGATAGGTCTGGGTGAGAAATATATCAAAATGTTAGTCATTATTCATGAAACTCTAACACAGCTCTGATTGCTTCATCTAACACTGTGGCATTAGCCAACCAGACACTTCCAAATCCACGTAACCATGTTTGTTCCCTTGCTTGCTATCGTCCTGCTGTGCAAATTTGAAAAGTTATATTTACCCCTCCTCCTCTCCTGCTACGGGGGTTTAACATATTCTTGCAGCACCATGTCCTTTTTGTATGTTATGCTGAAGAAGTTGTAACTAGTTGTAAATAGTTATGTAACTATGCTGAAGAAATTCGTATATTTTCTCAGCAGTAGCACAGCATATTTCATCAACCAAAATCAAGCATATGTACATTTCATGCCCCATGCCAATACATGCTGGTTAAATAATTCACATCAAGAGTTGTAATGATGAAAACTGGTTCAAAATGCTTATTTTACTAGGTCAACTGATCTGGATTGACAGCTCAATGTTATAATTTCATATATTAATTTTGTCTTTTTCTCACACAATGCTATCTAATGGCTTCATAGGAGTTAGAATATTGTAATACAGGTTTATGCAATTTAGTTTCCATTATTACTGCTTGGAACAAGCTTGACATTTTTTACTTTTAGTGTAAACTATTCTTTTAAGTATATGGAACAAAAAACAGTATGATCTTTTCATCATGTTGAGGTCCTCTATTGTTCAATAATTCCCAAAGACAACATGAACCAGAGATTGCCACTCCCTAAAATCAATTTCCTATTATCTCACTCACAACAGGTGTGGCGTGACGATCACTTCAAATCCCATTTTGGTCCGACAGCTACAGCCAGCTCAATCTACGCTTTCACCCAGGCACGGGGAGAATAAAGCACTTCTTTATACAACTTGCTGTAAAAAAATATAGATTTTTTTTTTTTCAGAATGTTTCAGAACAGCTAAATAATTACTAAATAAATGACTAAAAACTGATTATAACAAAAGTTATAATAACACAAATTCAACTCAAGTTTATTTGTGCATTATAAGGCATGAATTAATGCATATTAGAGCTACCATATTGTGAATTGTTACCAGTAATTGTTTTAGTTATAAATGTGTGCAACATGCTATATATAAAATGAATTACATTGTTTATTTATTTTTTAGCAATGTATTAAAATAATTACAAAATTCTTAACAATAAATAAATGCAGCCTAAAGAATATGAACATTATATTTTGTTAAAAGGTATTGTTATTTCATAACTGAGAACCAAACGACAATCACAACGGAGAATTTATAGGAATAATTTTTTTTTTTTTTTTAAATCAACTATAAAATATACTCATTGTAATGAGAATTGGAAATGTGCTTGATTACTAAACTGTCATTACTCACATTTGTTTAGGTTTTTGTTCTCTGTTCATACTTTAATGTACTCAGCCTTAAGTAGAAAATTGTCATGTTTCCTATTTGATCCTGTCATGTGATCTTGTCATTTGGTCCCTTTATGGTGCGTTCACGTAAATTTCATAATAACCATATTTACAATTTTTTACTTTTAAAAAAAACATTCACTTCCTCTGAGATCTTGTAATTACAACTTGTAAGCTGGGAATGTTTGGATAGCTCTACTTGTACATGTGCCGCGAATGCAGATTCGTTTTGGCATTGATAATGTTGCCATGAAAATCCATAATTCCCAGTCCGAAGACGTGGTTTAGAATGTCACGTATGTTGTTATCTCAAAATTACAGTAATTAGGAAATGGCGTGAATGCAGCATTATTAAATGTGTCATCTTCTCATTGGTTCTTGTTTCATCAGTTCTGTCTTGTTATTGGTTCCTTGTTTCCAAACGTTGGACTTTTATTCATCTACATCTTTTGGTTGGTCCATCACATGTGGCTGTCACGTAATAAATGAACGAACGACCCAGACGGTGAACTAATAATTTCTGTTTCCAGTACCGACGGCATAGCCACTGCTAAAAATATTTAAGTTAAGATGACATGATAATTTAAGTTAAATGTATGAATTAGCTTACTCAAATATTAAGAGCAATTAAAATGTATTAGTGCAAAATAGCAGTGTCTCAGTTCTGCTTACTTGAACTAAATTTCTTATCTTAGATGTTTTGATGTAACTGATTACCTTTTTTTTTTATTTATTATTATTAGTTTTGCCAACTTATTCAGGTTTACAGTCTATTATAAATTAGATTGTTTTATATTCTGCAGTTAACAGATATTATAAGGCAGATATTGCAAGTCACAAAAGTTTATTGTGTATAATTAGCTCTCCCTAATCAACTTTAATGACTCACCATGCGAGATGTTTGAGAGTAATGCTCTCTGGAGCAAGAGTCCTACATAATCTAACATCAATTACCCATTTCAGTTCAATTAACCATCACAACACAGGAAAAGGTGTAGCCACATGTCCAAAAGAGCAAACAATAAATCACGCTCTTAAAGAGACGCTCACCTCATCTGCCTGCCTGGGTTTCACTTCTAAACAGTTTGCATTTATTTTCCTCCAGAACAGGCTGAGTTGTGGCCTGACACAAGATAGTGATTAACCTTGCGGGTCATTAAAAGTAACACAGCGTGAAGAATTTACAAAGTCTGGCCCATTAAGTGTGTGCTGGGTTTAGAAGTTTTTAAATTACCCTTTCATTATTCTATTGGACTCCAGAGTGTACGATCTGTAAATCTGTGATAGTAGATGAACTGGAACCGATACAATGCATCCGGGTCTCAGCTGTGTATAATACAACCTGTCTGACATTGGGAACTTCACTCGTCCCTAAATGAGAGACTGCTGGAGTCTCTCAAGACTTTGAGAAATAGGCTGGATTTACACCAAGGTCACTCTGAAAGAGGCAGACATTGCTCACAGTGACAGCACAGAATGGAGACAGCGCTAAAACACAGTCATTTCACTAAAGACTGCCATTACAAACCTCCTCTCATTTCAATGATGGCTTCAAAAAAATACTGAATGTGGTGATAAATTACTGTTACAAGCAGACATCTAATACAGCAGTAATTCTCAGCTCATTGGTATCAGGTTGCAGGTCCGTTCTAAAGAAAACCAAAAACAATTATAAATGTTAATAATAAAAAAAGAATGGAGTAAAAGTAAAATGTAAATATAATACAGGCTTAAATCTAAATGATTCATATATGTTTGCCATTTCGAATTCAGTACTACTACTACTACTACTAATAATAATAATAATAAAATTAAATAATTATAGTGTAAATAACTACATTTTATGAAAAATCAACTCAACTCATTAAATTTGTAAAATGACATTAATTTAGCGAAAAGCATATATTCCAAACTTTTTTTATTATTATTACTGAACTGCATTCAATTATGGAAATATTATATAAAGGTTAAGACACATGATAATGATAATAATAATAATAACAATAATACTAATGACATTTAAAAAAAAAATAATACAACACTTGTGCGTCTTCTTTAATTTTTTTACTGTAGCATTTAAATAAAGAACTATTGAAGGTTACATAGTACAAAAAAAACAACAAAAAAAACAACATGGAAATTTGAAACATAATAATTTAATCAAAATGTGCACTTTTGACACTTTCCAGTGTTTTTAATGACTAACTGATTGTGCATTTCCTTATTTTGAGTCCACAGACCTGAAAATGAGTGACTGGGCAATTATTTGTAAAGGTCATTATCTTTTCCTGAAAGGTTTTGTGAATTAAATAAGACACTTTCATTCTCGGACCAACGTGTTATCTGTGTTTGTGATAGTTTCTGTCATGTTTCCCCAAATCCTGTCCACCAAATCTGGCAAAATGATTAAACGCTGAGTTCTCCTAAGACTAATTAACGCTCAAAGAGGAAAGGTTATTTGACTGTTAAAATAAGATTCTCCCTCAGCTTCCCGTAAGCGGGATGTTCACCGAAGACTTTGGGCCAGAACTGAGCCAGATGGGTGTTGAAATACTTTGTGTTGTACTTTACTTTCAATATAAAGCTGTAACAACATACGGTCATGTTTTACATTTGACTGGCATAATTATTACCTTAGTCAAACTGCTTTGACACTTGGTTTAAAACATCTTTTCACATTATATGTTTGTGTTTGAATACCTGTGTGATTACTAGCGGCTGCTATTTATAACTAACTGGGAGAAGATATAGTTTCACTGTTATTGAAGTATTTGTCCCTTTGGATGTACCACCAAAACATGAAGAATACTGCTTGTTTCTCTCTGCCGCTGATGCACTACAAGAGTTGTGAATAATGTGAGCTGTCTCCAAATGCAAATTATCTGGATACAAGCAGTATGTGTGATCGGAAGCATACAAAGATACAAATTGTACCATTTCACATGAACGTTTTTTTAAAGACACTGTTATTTTTAGCCAAGTGGATTTTGCTTTCCAAAAGAAAAGAAAAAGAAACAATTTTACATTTAATAAATTTAAAATTGCATCAGTGCTGTAAATTCAGGCTGCATTTATTTGCTCAAAAATGTAATAAAAATTGAGTTTTCTAAATATAAAATGTAATTTATTCTAGTGCTGGCAAAGCTGAACTTTCAGCAGCCATTGCAGCTATTAATATGCTGATTTCGTGCTCAAAAATATGTATTATTATTATTATCATCAAAGTTCCTTCTAAATATTTATGTGGAAACTGTGATACATTATTATAATTTTTTTGTTGATTATGCAGGATAAAAAGATCAAAAGAACAACATTTAATAAAAAAAAAATAGAAATCTTTGTATATTAAAGTGACAATAGTGTGACTTTTTGATGGTCCCTTTTGAACATTCTATTGACTATAAGTAATTTTGCAACTATATGTCAACTAACTGTCATTAGAGCATTAGTAGACTGTCTGCTTAATATCTGCTAACTCTTTATTGTGATGGTCCTCCAACAGACACTCTACTGACTAAGTAACTTTTCAACTACATGTCAACTTAATCTAACCCTAACCCTACCAGTCTACTAACAATCTACTAAAACTCTAACGAGAGTTAGTAGACGTGTAGGTGCAATGCTACTTATAGACAACCAAATGTGTTAAAGGGACCATCAAAATAAAGTGAAACCAAAAATATTTATTTCAAGAATTTTTAATTTATTTTACTAACTGCAAACCAAATATACATGCTTATATAGTTTATAGATTTTTAACATTAAAAACGCAACAAATCAAGAAAAAATATGCCTTATTTCCCTCTGCTTTAATCTGTTTCAGTGCAAGATGTCTTTATAGACATAAGATATGCCTTTGGGCTACAGGGCAATTAGTGTGTGTTGGCCCATCCTTCCCCTCATACTAGTTCAACCATAACCAGCGTAGATCTCTCATCACAGGGGCATCTTTCCATCCCCTCTCGGGCCAAACTGACAGGATTAACAGTGAGGCAGCAGACTGCTGTTATTAATTGCTGTCCCTGAGGAGAAGAACCTCTAAACATTCAGTAAGCATTATATATTTTCACACTCCATCAGCCTGTGCCATTCTGGGAGTTTTATGGTTTTAGTATGTGCCGCTTCGCCTTTGCCAAAATGTTTTCTCTTTCCCAGGCCACGTGCCATGTGGTTTCACAGCAATGTGCTGCACTAATGTCATTTTAATGTAATTCATAAGCCAGTGGTTAACAAAACTTGAAATGATCGCTTTTTTTCTTAGTTCCTATTCATTTATTCACTCCATCCCACTATGATAAGGCTTAATTCACAGTCACGGTAAAATGGAGCGTGGTCTCATTTGCAGAACTCACTAACTTTCAGAACGCTCCAGTATATCAAAGAAGAACAAACACTGTCTATTCAGCTTCTTTCAAGCTGGTTTAAAACACTGCAAAGGGAGTAATAGCGTTTGCAATTCTTTCAACCCATTAATGGGTTTCCTGTCATAGCTTAGAGTGTCATAGTGAGAGAGAAAGAGAGAAACCGGCTCCATAATTACATTTGAAGTACCACATTTCAAGCTGTATTCAATTATGTAGCTGTCAGAGCTAAGTTCAAAACTGCCGGCTCTGAAACTGTTATTACCGTAACTACATTTACTCACATAATAAATGAGGTGAGAGGTGTACTTTTTAGATAGGATAATTTCTGATTGGCTGGAAATGGACAAAGGGCTCATCCAAGGATTGTTATTTTGGCCTGAATCCGTTTGCATACTGGAAAGTAGTTAATTGATCCATTAGAATCAATGAAACTGTCCATCTAAGTATTGGACAGCATTGTTGCTCATAATCGGTGCATTTTTTCAGTGTCCAATGGGTCAGAATGACTCAGAACAATATTCCTGCAATTTTGATTAAGAATGAATAAATAAAATGCCTGTTTTTTTTTGTTTTTTTGTCGTCCAGTCCATTTTCTGTAGCCTAGATATCCAGTATACACGTATTACAGCTTCATTTAGCAAATATACTCAGTCAATATCTGTTGGTGATACATATCACTGATATGCAGGAGCAATTTTTCTTGGTGTATTAAAGGTTGTGTCTGCTGGTGGTAGGTCTGCCCTCATATATATATATATATATATATATACAGTATATATATATATATATATATATATATATATATATATATATATATATATATATATTAGTTACATAGACTCTCCATCTGCCATCTTCTACATAACAATCATGCGGTCAAAAACTACATTTCCCAGCATCCACCCTGTTCATCACCTGCAATCACTGCAATTAACCTGTTTCAACCTGTCATATTTCAGCTAGTGCTTTTCAGCACCTTGCACTGATAACTGTTAATTTGCACAGACTTCACCTGCATTTTTACATGTCATTATTCATTTACTCTATATGCAACTACCATCAAATCTTCTTGGAATTGTCTTCATTATGTATGTCAAACATATGTTCTATATGAGGATGGGACTGAGTGGGTTTTCAATCTCCCTTCGAGCTGCGTATCTTTTCTTCCATTATCTGTATACATTTTTCTGCTTGAAAGAGCCCTCTTATCGTTGTAACATGCTCACTTGACTCGGGGTCTTATCCAATAACTTACTGACAGCTACTGTACACATTGTCACACACAGCAGAACTCTCTTTGCATGATATTGACATAATGGCGGGTTGTGGATTTTTTTAGAAGTGGCGTTAGTATGAGGGGGCTGGTCGTGGGGATGATCTGTTTCATTTCCTGTTCATTTACAAGTTTATGCATCCAAATTGCACCTTTAAGTAATCTAAGACCAACAGTACGCCTACATAACAAATGTACAAGAGATTCTCAACCTTAAATTGGACAATTGCCCAATTATTTTACTAATTTTTTTTACATGAAGTGGTCTTCTCATCCTACGTTCCATGGATTCTTCAAGTAAGGTGTCTCTCATCATGTGAATTAATTGGTTTTTAAAGGTACACCATGTAACTTTTGGCCCTCTAGCGATTAAAAAACAAAACTGCATTCATTTTGTGGAAGAACATTGTTTTGGTTGTGCTTCAGCTGAATGAATATGGTTATCCTACTGCTCGTAAAACACTCAGGCTTAACAGATATAACACGTTTAGATGGAAAGGACATTAAGCTGACTGGCTGAAGATGTTACTGTAGATTTACCCATTATAGACACATACTTCCTTGAAGATAATTTAGTTTAATTTTATTGAGCATTCAGCTGATGCTTTTACAGTATACTCATATTACAGTGAAAGTCCCCTCAGAGTAACCTAAGGTTAGATACAAACACCTAAATTATCATTACAATTTATTTTCATGTTATACACAGATCATGAGGTGTGATAAAGCATGCGTATCTAATTGTATCCTGTATCACATGCTGTCTAAAGGGGAAGTTAGCTTTGCATTCCAGGGTTTAATGGATGTTGCAGTGTTCTAATTAGTTATAGCTAATGCTTTTAACTAAAGGTGCACTCAGTAATTTTGTGCTAATTAAGAATACACAAAGAAAAAAAAAAAGCAGTTTTCGAGAAATGTCATTAAGATGTAGTGCACTCACATGTGATGAAGACTCATAGACGCATTCATATCAGTTTAATAAAAAAATCCTCTCATAAGTGCTTTGAGATCACATAACCAGCCATGTTACACAAGTTATTACTACTACTAATACTACTACTACTAATAATAACGATTATTTTTTTTTTACTTTACAAAACTCTTTAGCTAAGTCAAGGCATTGTACAACACAGACACATGCACACGCACACGCACACGCACACGCACACACACGCACACGCACACGCACACGCACACACACACACACACACACGTTGGGTTTCCATGTTTTATGGGGACTTTCCATATCCTTAGAATGCTGATGTACAAACTGTATATTCTGTCTACTAAACCTAGCCCTGCCCATCACAGAAAACCTCCTGTATCTTCACACTTTCAAAAAAAAAAAAAAAAAAAAAAAAAAAACAGTAAGTATGATTTATAAGCTCTTTTCCTCATGGGGACCAAAACATTTCCATTTTGTCCCCATAATGTAGGGTTTTTATGTGATTTCGTATGATATTAAGCATGACAAAAGATTATTAAAACAATTATTTAAAATGCACTTTAAAGTAAAACTTTTTATTTGACATTGTTACAAACTGCACTTTTTAAAAGAGTACTTAAGTGTTGAGCAATATAGCCATGAAAGGGTACTCTCTTTAAGTAAACTTAAGTGGCCTTTTATTTCATTCATTATATTATCTACAAGAACATTTTTTTTTTTTTTTTTTTTTAAGTATACATTCAATACAATTAAGCACAATTCTTTTTTCACAAGGGAAGCAAACCAAACAATATAATAATCATAATGGAGTTCCCGGAGATCTATTTTCCTGTAAAGTTCAGCTACAACTCTGATCCAACAGAACTGAACCATGTAATTCATACCTTCAGGAGCACTTGATAATTACAGACAGATGTGTTGGATCAGGGTCGGATCTGAACTCTACAGGTAGGTAGTTCTCCAAGAAAATGATTGGTCACTCCTGGCCTACACACACAACAACAGAAATTGAGTCAACAGCAATGTTCCAGGTGATGGAATGGTTGATTAAACATAATAAGAGTAGAAAAATGAAATGTTTAAACAAACACCTTGAGATTTTGTAAAAGCAATAACTCCTTAACAAAACCTCAGTGAGTGCTTCTTATTTCAGGCACCGTAACCCTTGAGTAACCTTAATGTGTCTTGGCCAAAAGCACAACTGTGATGTTTCCACTGCAATATTTGAATTTACGACCTTTCGCCATCAAAAATCCATTATGCTTTACCCATTACACAGCAACTCACAATGTGAAATGATATGCTAAAATGACGTCATTGAATCCTCAGTGGTGTTATTTCTGAAAGCTGCATGGACATAAAAAGGAAGAGCTTAGGACAGAAAACCCTCAATCCCACCTCTAATTTCCATGTTTCACATGTGTCCTGGAGCGCTACACATCACAGGCGGTGGAAGTTATCTTCTGAATATGCTGCAAAAATGCTGTTTATATTACAGAGAAGCTTCACTCAGTCGAACCTGAAGTCCCTGTTGAGTTCATTTTATTGTTTGACCTCATTCTTGGATTCGGAACGCTAATAGACTGGTGAGCTTTTTATGAGTTGTGCACTTTTGAGATGTTCATTTGCATTTCACTCCAGAAGAGAATTAGCTGCTGCATATGCGGAGTGCAGCGAGTTGGAAATTAATCACTCTAGCCTCTAACCATTACAGTAAAAGCTCTGCAATTTCCTTTTTTTTTGTTATTTTGACCCTTAATACTGCACAGAGTTTTTATCATTCAGTTAAAAAGTCAGCGTCTTGATGAGATAAAATAACTTTTATCTGTACTTTCACTATGACTAATGCTACGTTTCAATCAACTCCAAAAGTCACACTGTCCAAATTCCTACTTTGAAAAAAGCATTAGAACAGCACTTGACAATTTTTTTCACAAACTTTCATTACAATTTCCATGTGAATTATCTGTTAAAAACAGCAGACGTACTGAATGAAAATGCAAATTCACTCTCTGACATTAGGTGGCACAGAAATATCTTGGTTACCCTGGTGCACAAAGTGCTGCGCAACTTTCTGTTTCTGCTTGTAATAGAGAAGAAAATAAGTTTTGAATTCGCAACACCACCAAATACAAGAGTACAAAGACAAGATGTCTGGTTTTGGATTCTTACTCTGCTATTCATTGTCGTTTAGCAATATTCTTGCCACCAAGTCATCGTTTTTTTTTTTATATAACATCAATGACTGGGTACAGCATATGATCAAAAGCATGAATCTTATTGTGAGAGTTTTTCGCAATGCGATGGAAAGAGAATAAAAGCTAATCCTAAACATGAATGAGTCCTAGATAACATGCTAATAAAACATTAGCAAACATTTGGTCAGACTTTCAAATATGAAACTCATGTGGAAATCAGATTTTGCCAAGATGAGGGTTTACAATGTCACGTGAACAGTGACAGACATGAAGCGCAAATGCTAATGCTAATCATTCACTTCTACGCAAATGAAAATCATCAATGAGTAAAAGTTACTATGTAACATGCTAATAAAATGTGTTTAGCAAACTTTTGCAGGTTTGTAAGACGCAGTAAATAATCCTTTCTGTTGATAATTGTACACCTAGCATTAACCACAATTGTTCATCCAAAAATATTTTTGTTCCTTTATTAGCATTTAAACACCTGCAAAGCTAATGCTAGCATTGCCATTTTGTTTTGTTGTTCAACGTATTTGTAGCATCACGCAAAGGAACAGCTTCATGGAGATTGGAGATGCAATATAAGCAACAGCGAGATTGTTGAAATCGTCAACTTTTCAGTTGAGTTTGATTCATGGATTGAAAATTGTTCATCTTGTTCATTTGAAATGATGCATTATACACCGCTTCAGTTAATAGGCAATACCAAAACTTTCCCCCAAGGAATGACAATGTTTAGCAGAGCCAGACCGTTTTCTTGTCAAAATAGAATGTCGTCTTTTTTTTTTTGACGAACAATATGTCCCATTCAGCTGCAGCAACTACCAACAATAATACAGTGACCTGGTGACCTTGAGCGATAGAATCACCATCATTGTGAATAGACATAAGAGGAAAGGACGGGAAGCAATGTGGCATCAAAAAAGTCTGAGATTTCTTGAGGGGAAACTATTCACAGCATGGCGTGTTGTAGTCCATTGCAGTATATAGATTGGTTTTCAGGACAGACATCGAGGAAAGCAAGGAGAAAGAGCGAGATATATAGAAAGTGGGTGAAGACCGGTGTTTTTCTGTGCGACCGTGCCCCAGGGGGGTTTTCACCGACCACAGTGAAGGAAATCCAATAATCAGCCCACTCTGAGTTAGGCACGCCGTCGCCCATCAAAGCTGATCTCAGTCTAACAACTCCTTCACTGAGAAGACTGGTACAGAGGAGCCCATCACATATCCACAGCTGGCTTTACCACATGACGTCTCACAGGAATCTCTTCTCCTTTTTAATGAAAAAGAAGATTTTATAAATCCAAACATCCCAGATCACTTTTGATCCGAATCTGTGTTTGACTAGCCAAGTTTAGGACAGATGCTCAGATCAAACGGATTATTGATGGACAGAAGACTAGATGTTTTAGAAAGCTTGAGGTATTTTAGCAGAAGTGTGCTACAGACATGATCTTTACCAGCCCGTTCTCATCCCAAGGCGTAATATAATGACGCTTTTGCCAAAGCGTCTATATCGAACGCGCATGGCACCCTTTAGCGTCAATATGAGACGCCGATATATATGGGTCAGAAGGCGCCTCCTAGCGGTCTAACCCTAACCCTACACCATACCTAAACCTACCCATCTCTCTGCGTGTTATATTGACGCTAAAGGGTTCCATGGGCGTTGGATTTAGACGCTTTGTCAAAGTGTCAGAATATGACGCCTTGGGATGAGGATGCGTTGTCTTTACAGTTAAATATAGACAGTTAAATATGGTGCCAATTTGCACATGTCTAGTGGCACATTAAAGTTAACCAATGATTAATACTTCATGAATGGCCAATATTACAATTCCATAATATTTAGTTTAAATAAATTAAATATAAAACAATACAAACTAAAATCAGTATTTGAAATGCTACAAGTAAATTTAGGCATCACAAAATTATAAAAACAGTATAAAACAGTATAAAAACAATATACTTATTTTGAGATTTGAAAGATTACATTTAAATGATTAGCTTCTTTAAATATTAACTTTAAATGATTGCAGCAGTAATCTAAATGTAACAATAGGTGATATGATCACCTCAATTAAAAATTCAATATTATATTTTTATCTATTGATAAAAAGTTTGGAGTTGGTAAGATTGATTAATGTTTTAAAGAAGTCTCTGATGATCACCAAGACTGGATTTATTTGATCAAAAATGAAAACAGTAATATTCTGAAATTTTAAGTGTTTTCTTTAAAATGTCATTTATTTCTGTAACGCATTACTCCAGTCTACAGTCACATGATCCTTCAGAAAACATAATATGATTATTTGGTGTAAAAAAAAAAAAAAACATTTCTTACTATTAGTAATATCAAAAAATTATGATACATGTTTTTCATGATTCTTTAATCAACAAAAGGTTGAAAAGAACAGCATCTACATTTGAAACACAAATATTTTGTAACATTATAAATGTCTTTAATGCACACCATTTAATGAATCCTTGCTGAATACAAGTGTTAATTTCTTTATAACATTTTGACTGACCCAAACTTTTGAACGGTAGTACTTTATGGTCAACAATTGTTAAAAGGCCAATAATTACAATTGTAAACTATTTTGTTTAAATAAATACAAATCAAACACTAAAATTCACAATTTTAAATGCTACAATGGAATTTACACATTCACAATTATAATGTAGAGTATAAAAAAATATCCATTTTGACATGCTATATGTTATATCATGTTATATATCATTTATTTGAACTATATATATCCATTAACATCAAAAAGGCAAGATCTTAATCTAAATACTTATATTTTGATAATAACACAATAATAAAATAACAAAAATAGAATAAAACTTCCAATTTTTTTGACACATGCATTCAGAATCCAGTTTTGAATGATCTATAATAACACATCTGACACCTGAAAAAATAATACCAACAAAGTGTAAAAAAAAAAAAAGAGCCATGTCATACAGTTGCCCATGCCAAAGGGGGGGAAAAATAGCTATTAATAATGACGGTGGAACCTTTCACGGCCTCAGAAACTCATTGCCTCTCTTTCCTGCCACCCTGCTGAGCGTGCTGCTCATTCCTAAAGCAATCTGTGCCTCTCCATGCAGCAGCCTAATCTCAGCCTGACGGAACCCCACAGACCACCTTCACATGCCCTCAATGTGTCTTCCCGAAAATACAGCTGTTTAGTCCCCTCCCCGAGTCCCACAGTCTCACTGGAATAATTACCAGCCCAAAGGTACAGCGCTCTTCTGTTCCATTTATACGTCTCTCATCATTTGCACGGCAAGCAGTTTTGTGACGCTGGGATATGTTGACAGTCCGCGAAAAGGAAAGAAAGGTGCGCTCCTAAAACAGAAATCAAATCCAGGATGATCCCATTTTAGCATTAATCTCAGCACAAAACAGAGATGCAAGCAAATAATGTGATTAAGAGGCACTTTGATTAGAATTGGCATCTGATGAATTGCTCTCAGCACTCTACACCCCTAAAGATGGATATATATGTTGCTAAAGAGAATCCAATTACTCAGAAATTGTTGTCCGTGGATAGGATAAGAAATTGATATCAAACGTTTCGGTCATGATTAATGTCGCACCTTGGATGGGCCAACAAGAGGCGCTTCCAGCGGTGCAGTTTGATGTAGTACGAGTTATTGACTGATCGAGGGCCTTCGTCGCAAAAAAAGCGTGTACTTTTAATCATTGAGGCTCAAGCCTTCGTGGGTTGTGAATTGTGCATTTCTTGCAGCCCATAGAAATGTGTCTAAATCAAGGCAGTGATGAAAAAAAAGTCAGATAAATGATAATGGCAATGTGAGAAGATATTGAGAGGGTAATGTAACACAAGTGTCACGGCGCAGACATTATCGGTTAAGGCTGAGGTTATTTGTGGCTCACTGAAGATAAAAGCACCATTAAAGCGGGGTGATAGAACTTCCCTCCTTTTCCCTGCAATGTGACAGGGCACCAGAGTGTAGAAATCCTTGGATTTGCATTTTAAAAAAATGTGAGCAGGGAACTGCAGGAAAGCAGCAAAACATTGGGTGAGGAATATCCTGAAAAAAGACAAGTTCAACATGAAGTCATTTTAAGATCTTTTACCTTTCCGGAGACCTGATGTTCCTGCTGAAAAAAAAACAAGATCACAAATCTGCATGAATCTGGTTCGGTGCTGGTCTAGGTTGGACACTTGCTGGTTAGTCAAAGGGATAGTTCACAGAAAAATTTAAATCTGCCAGTTGTTTCATGTTGCAACATAGTGTCGGGCCATATCTGGTAAATGTGGATTCAACGCGTACCAGATGTGGGCCGGATCTGGGCCGACAGTATGTTGCTGTCTGGGATGTTAACGTACAAGTAATCCAAAAACTCCAGTAATGTAATTCATTAGTCTCCAAATTAGGTTGGATGTTTTTGACGTTGCCGTATTTGATTTTCGTTCTGTTTACATTGATCAGACATTTGGTTTTATTTGAAAGTGATTACTTGGATTACTTGTACACTACATTTACAGTATGGCAAATTTGAAAGCCTCCTGTGAAAGAAAATTGCACTTAATTGTATTGAATGTGCATTGTAGTTTATATTTAAAAACTTTAAAGTATTTAAAAAAGTTCATGTTCATGGATCAACATATTTTTTTTAATCCCGGAACAACATTCCTGTTTGAATATTTGGTCTTAACACCCTCCCTACCTCTAAACCTAATCCTAACTATAATTTATCCCTAAAAACAAATGATAATGCTGAATAACACTGATGTGGAAGCACTTAACCCTGGTTGTAAGACTAAACCTGAGAAACTGTAAACTTGCCCCTCAAATCTGATTGGTTGATTCTAATGTTGTTCCAGGATCAACAGAGAGGTTTATCCAGGGACATGTTGAACAACAGAAATTCTTCTCCTTTTGACTGCTTTTCCTGCAGGATGATCTTTAATTTCTACCAGTTACCATGATGTATTGCTTTTATTGGCAGCTTGTGGAAACTGCACTTTTCAAGGATTTCATCAGAACAACAGAAACGTTTCTCCTGCCCCTGTCCACATGTTTGATACATGGTCGTTCTTCTCCATGCCTCCCAGCAGCTTCCACATCAACCATGTGTGTTTTCCTTCTAATAAAGAGGAGTTGCTTTAGCAGTGATTATGAAATCAGTCTGCTGCCTTTATTAGTCAGGCATCTATATTTGTAAACCTGCCCTTTTTCTTTCATGTTGTTCACTTTGTTTTTTATATTTAATTCAATTTTCCTGAAGTTAGTTTTCTCTTATTTTCCATATCTGTTCTGTTTGTTGTTTTGGGTCAGGTGTCATACTGATTATAAAACTAACATCTGTTGCTGTGTCCTTGTTATTTAGATTATAGAAACATAAATAAATAGATTGACTGGACTTGTAAATGAATAGATTGATTGTCTCTTTTTTGCTTTTATCACGATGGTATTATTTGGAAACCCCCCATTCAAATGTAAATCTGCAGCTCAACTTTTAATTGCAAGTTTTTTAATTGAAAATTCGGAAGCACTTTATTTTACAGTCCTGTTCCGCATTTACACTACCGTTCAAAGGTATGGGGTGAGTACGATTTTTACATGTTTTTGAAAGAAGTCTCTGCTGTTCACCAAGACTGCATTTAATTGATCAGTAAAAACAGTAGTTATCAATGTAGAAAACAGTTCCTGCTAAAAATTTTGTGGAAATCGTGATAAAATTCAAAAGAATAACATTTATTTGAAATTTAAATGTTTTGTAACATATTCATGTCTTTTACTCTCACTTTTGATCAATTTAATGCCTCCTTGATGAATAAAAGTATTTTTTAATTACAACAACTGGGTAATAATTAGATAATAACCATGAACCTACCCCAACCTTAATCCATGTTACTTTATATTACTCAGGTAAGTTTGCTATAAGTGCACATACTGTAAAATAAAATGCAACTGAATATTCCCATTATGAACATTATGTAATCATAAAACCAATTAAAAACTGTTCACTCAATTTAGCATCAATAACGCATTATTCACTGAGGTCTTAGACAGCCTGACAGCTTTGGTCATAAAATAGTTAGAACTCTTCAGGCCAGCAGACATGCCTTGAGATTGATCTTATTAAATCGCTCCATACGTAATTGCTGTTAATCACAGGCCATTCAGAATGAAGTCGTCAGTCATGTAGTATAATAACGCAACAAACAATGAATCCGTGTGACTCTCGCCAGAGCTCTCTGACATCAGACCAACCCTTTAACTTACCACATGTCAATCACTTCTGATTGCCTGTGAATTCAACAATTTTGTTTGTTTTTCAGGCCATTTTTGTTTGTTTTTCGAGTCAGTAATGAATGCCAATGTACTTTCGGGGTTGGTCACAGGTGAAAAGAGAGCCAATTTAGCTAAAAAAAAAAGAAAAAAGAAAAAATATATATATCTATCTATATATATATATATATATATATATATATATATATATATATATATATACGAATTGCAGGTCTGACCTAGAGTGTTAATTAAACTAGAGTGTTTTATTGACAGGGTCAAAGGAACTGTTGCCAACCTTGGAAAATCATTAAAAATACCAACTCAAAGGCGTAAAACTGGTCTCTGAGATTTTTATGTTTCGTGTTAGTGGTATTTTTTACAATAATTATTCAAAATAATTTTACATTACAGTATTTACAAGTATTCATATAATGGAATAACTTTCAGTTATTATAAAAAAAAAACATAATGCAAGCAATAATTATGGTGCCAAGTACCAAAGGGATATTAGGTATGTTGCAAAACTATTTTAGTTCATCAATTGCCCCATGCAGAGTGTAAATCAAGATACTTTAACCCTTCAACCCAAATCTTTAGTCATCGCAATAAACTGCCACAATTGCCATTGCATGCTGTTTCTAAATGTTTTTGAATACAACATTTTTTTTTTAAATAATTGAAAGATTTATCAGAGCTGGCATTTTGTAAAGCTTAATGTATTCTAAATCAAATTAAATAGACAGTTTTCTGACTGTAAAAGCATTTTACTCTAGTACACTCTATTCACAGACATTTTCTCTGGATTTATGTAACATTTTTAACAGACTGAGAGGTTCATTTATAGCCTTACTCAGAATTATACATTTATAATGCACTATTGCAGAGCTGAGACACACAATATCTACAGAATTCTCCCAGGATCCTTTTGGGACTCCAAATAAAGAGATGAAAAAAAAAAAATATTCTACCATTTTGAAAACACCCACCAGTGACTGTGGGGTATGAATGAGTAATATCCAGACACAGTCAATATAATCAGTAAAAGATATTAACCTCATCAGATAAAAGAGCAGCACAGACACAGAGAGTCTATGACTAAAATCTGCCTTAATCCACACAAAAGTCAGTCGGAAAAGTCGAGGTGAATCCCTAGCATTAGATTTTGTGAGCTGTTTTTAAGCTATTTAATGTCTGCATCTTGCTAGTATGGCAGAACTAGCATTACCCCAAAAGCAATGCATCTGTGTCAAGGCTGGCCTGGTAACGTTATTTTACCCAATTAACAGTTAATATGTTGGAGGTCTACAACATAATTTTATAGTCCATTGATTTTATGGCATTAGGAGAATCACAAAAGCCAAAGTAAACGAATTTAACCAAACAGAGGTGCATTTCTCAAACAACGATGCAACTCGCTTAACTACCATAGTATGATGCAATGATTGAGAAACTAACTAGCTAGTCACAACTGTTTCCTGAAACTGTAGTAACTTTGTCGCACATCCTTGTTTGAACCATGTTGTTTAGAATGACATCACACAGGTGGTGGAGTGATAGTTTCTGCTAATGAATCACTTTGCAATCAAAAGTTAGATTATTGATGTCTTCGCTATTTTTGCTCTCCATTGGGTTGCTTTATTTCAATTCGGTTTATTCAATTGCGGGTTCTGTCTCATGTCACTCCGGAGATTCCCACATCTTAGAGAAAGTTCGCACATGCACACTCATCCTGACAGCGCTTTAATTCTCTTGTCAAACTAAAAGATGTAGGATGAAGTTTGTTAATATTACACAGCATGTTAGCTTGCATTTTGCTAAGAGCATGATCTTGCTAAGTCCACGTTTCATATACCAACAATAGCTCGAGAGCTGTGGTTCCAGTCACACAATTTCGCGATGCTGTTTGCGACTGCAACTATGGTTTTGGGAAACGGTGAATCGTTGAACTACGTTGGTAATGGCGGAACTTGTGACCAGTTGGCTAACAATGATTTTGGGAAACGCACCTCGGATTTGTTGAGGTGAGCGTATTCTTGTAGTGTAGCGGTCTGTTGCGTTTGCGGTAATAAAGATGACTAAACGTTTTTTTTTATGTCATCCAGTGACAGCAAAAGATACAAACAAGGCAGATAATATTTCACCTCTGTGCCACTACTCTTTACAGTTCACTGCTCATGTGGATTATGTAAATAGCATTCACAAAATCATGTAGCTAATGTACCCTTGATATGATAACTGTTCATGCAGTACTGTCGATAGATTATGAATATGCTAATACAAGAAGGTTACGTTTAAATATATGGTTCAAATAACAGTGATTCAGCACTAGTTGAAGTATGCAAAAGCTTAAGAAAGCATCTAATTTTTGTCCTGGTGCAATTATTGTTATGTACATATAAATGTCAATATTTCCTGACATATTATGATCCAGACTCTGTCAGAGGGCTGGCATTTTAAAAGCTCTTAAACACCATAATTTGTTTTGTAATGCACAGCAGTCGCTCATCATACACTATGGTTCATCTGTCAGATTCTACAAAATAACTAGCTGACTGTGTGATATGCAACAGAAAAACAAACCTGTATTTTTTGTCATTCTTGGATATTTAGAATACCTCAGAGATCACTGATATGATGTAATGCAATTTTAAAAGTAATGCATTACTTTACTACTTGAAAGTACTGTTTGTTACTTGAAGAAGCAAGCACCAACACTATGTGCATATACATCATTTGCAGGTTGGACATACAGTATCCCCACTTTTTGCCAGGATCGGTCTTGTCCCCACCACTTTTTTTCTTTAAAGAACAACTAAAATTTATAGAGAGAGACTGTTCATCTGTTTGTTACCAAGTATTTAGATGAATGCACCAGATGAGGTTATTAGCCTATACCTTTATGCAAATAAGCTTAACTGAGACTCAAGAGTCCTCTTAAAAAGGAGTCATTTTTAGCATTCATCTCTCTAGCGTTATTTATAATGTTTTTAAATGTGGAAATATTGTAAAGGTTGAGATACAGTCAGTGGGCACGGCATCAGGCCTTTTTACCACCCTGCAAAAACTGCAGTGTTGCAGAGTGTATGTAAAGTGATCCATGTGCAGAGTCATTTAGATTCTGCCGTCTAACCAATCAATTCCACAAACGAAGCACCGCTTTATCTTCATGTGCAATACACTTAAATACACCTTAACATTGCATTTTTATGTTTAAGTGTGATCTCTGCAGGAAGCATGTTTACAGACTCTAAACTCGTTCCAAGCACCAGTGAAAGATATGTTTGTACAGAAGGCTCTGTTTGAGTGTGAGACTGGAAAATTGCTGCAGGCTAGGAAAGTTGCCTCCTCATGCTCTTAGAACAGAGCTGAAGATAACCCAGTAAAAGGCAGGCATGTTACACTCATTTAGGGGGTGTTTGCCCCTAGTGTATATTGTTTGTTTTTGGCCACTTCTGGTAGTTCTCGCAGCTTGTTAGTATTATGTTAAAGGAAACCTTGGTTTTGAATGGAAAAACACAAGATACACTGCATCGCCAAGAGTGAGTGGCCACCATTGTGAAAAGAAAATATATTTCCCTATATATGGATGATCAATATACTAAATGGTTTAACAGTATATTTGAAAATTTTACAGAATAATCAACGCTATCTCACGACCAATTCGTACAAATTCGTATAAGTGATTAAAAGGTGGATAATTCATACGACCTCACTTGTACGAATTCATACGATTTGTCTAAATCCACATGATGGGTAGGTTTAGGGCCAGGGGTAGATCAATCGTACAAATTCATACGAATAGGGAAACTCGTAAAATATGTACGATTTAGCAAAAGTCGTACGAATTCGTATACAAGTGAGGTTGTATGAATTCGTACAAATTAGCCACCTCGTAAAATTGCCGTGAGATCGGGTTGGAATAATATATTGTGTTAATATATTACAATATATTGAATAAAAAATAAGGAATTGCTGCTTTTCATATATTGAAAAATGTGACAATATATTGCATAGCCATTACTTTTAATAAAACTATAGTAATTATAGTCTTAATACTCATCTTCCAATCATCAACCGAACCACAGGGTCTAGTCTTCAGCACAATGGAACCCCAACAACCCCAAAAACCTGTGTGAACATACATCCTCATTTATATGGGAACATGTATTTGCAATATGTACACAATAAAGGATCAAACTTTGTGAATGTTACATGAAATTCTATTTTTGTCTTTATTTATAAATATATTATATGTATTAATTCCTATGCAATTCCTATGTATGTGTAAAATTTTCTTTGTGCTATACAAATGGCAAATAAAACTTTGAACTTTAATATATCTGAAGAAGGTCGCAAGACCGAAAGCTTGTTAATAAATTTATCTTTTGATCTTGCACAGTGTCTGAGTGTGCGGCTGCTCTATTTTTACTTTTAACTTTAATATATCTAAAATCTAAGCAATAGTTTCCCATATATGGAAGTGTATTAAGTAATATATCAAATTATATTTTGCAGTATATTCCCATATATTTTTGTTCCGTAAGGGCATCCTTTTTGATCAGTGGATTTGTTTATTCAGGTGATACCCGTTAAAAAGGGTACCCGTTTTTTTCCCTTTTTTTTTTTTCTGTAGAACACAAAAAGATAAATTTGCAAGACTGTGTTGGCCACTATTTGTATGCATTTACAGTGCATTGGGACTGAAGCTTTTAAAGGGATAGTTCACCCCAAAATGAAAATTCTGTCAGTAATTACTCACCCTATTAATTTCCTTCTCTGTGGGCCTCGAGTGAGTTCGCGTAGTGTAACAGCACATCCCTTCTGTGTTGCCTTTGTGGTCACTTGGACTATTTTCACAATGTCTTTAATAACTTTTTGGGGTACAAGTTTCAATCCCATAGAAGCCTATGGAGGACTGATCCAGCTCTCAGATTTAATCAAAAATATCTTAATTCGTGTTCTGAAGATGAATGAAAGTCTTACGGGGTTGGAACAATATGAGATTGAGTAATTACTGACAGAATTTGCATTTTGGGGTGAACTATCCCTTTAAGCTTCAATTAAAATTCACAAATGCCCCACTCTGAAAAATAAAGGTGCCAAAAGGCCATCGAAGAACCAGTATGGGTTCACTCAAAACCTTAAAGTTCTTAAAATAACTTGTTTTCTTAGTGCGAAGAACCTTTTAATGAATAATCTAAAGAAATACACTTTTTTACTGTAGAAAAAAAAGAAGAACTTTTGTCCAATGGAAATGTTCCGTGTATGTTATGTCATGGAACTGTCGATGCAACATTTTTGTGTGAGAAAGCGACTCAATTTAAGTAATTATTCACTAATAATGATACATGATTCAGTATATGTAGATAAATCTTCTGTGGAAGTCGCATGACCAAAATATTTTTCGTCCAATCATTGCATTCGGTTATGCAGAGCTGTAGACAGACAGTCACCAATCGCCTCAAACAAACAGCAGCCTCCTTTTACAGTTCCTCCTGAACCAAGACAACGAGCTTATTCTGCGTTCACACCATGTCGTAATTACCGTAATTAGGAGACGCCAACCCGTGATGTTTTACTCGGAGATTTTCACATCCTCAGACTTGGATGTGTTTCTATGGCAACGCTTTTAATGCTAAAATGTATCTGCCGTAGTCAGGCGGTACAAGTCAGAACTCTTTAAGTTGTTTACTCTCATTATTATTCTAATGTTATGTGATTTGAGACGTGAGGTAATTAAATGCCGTCTCTCTCTGGCTGTGCGTGTTCATGTGTTTTGAAGGAAGCGTGGCTTTGGAGACGCTCTGAAGGGAGGGTAGGATCTTATCCTTTCAAAGCTAGCTTGCTATTGCTAGCCTCTCTGAAATTGCCTACACTAGCTTTAACTAAATTACATCAGTCACAATTGTAAATGGTTTTGCAAAGCAGTCTGATAGGATAGGATAGGATTAAAAGAATCAGTTTTATCTCACGAACACAGCAAGGAAAAGGAGGATGTCAAGGTTTTTTTGTAGTTTTTGTTTTTGTGGTGTTCCTAAGACAAAAACGTACGATCTCTGCCTAAACGTACTACCACTTGTCCACAACATATCAAAAAGTCTCCAGGACACTTGTAGAAGACTTACTAGATAGGAACTGGTAAAAGCCACACTACACACAATTTTATAACTTTTTTGTCCCCATTTTTACTAAGAATACTGTTAATAATTACACTTATAATGGCAAAACCACAGAATATCACCAAATTTATCAAATCCACTTGTGTTTTCTGTCCAAAATAATGTCCTTTCCTGGAGGATGATGTCATTGAGGAAATGGCTGTTGTTTGTTACAGGAATATACGAAAGACTAAAAGGATAAAAGGTGATATTGAAGTGATACAGGACAAATCTACAGCATATGTTGGTTACAATATACTGTATAATATCTAGTGTTCAAGAAATACAAAACACCTGAACTGTTTCTTAATTACAGTATATATAATCAATATAATATAATATAATAATTTTTATTGTAGAAGTTAGTTCACATAGCATCCAGGCATGATATAAGAAACATAAAACTACTATGATTTCCATCCTTAAAAAAAAAAGTGATATTAATATTTAATTCAGAATGCTAACAAATATATAATGAGAACATGAATATACAGAAAAGTAGGACATGCCTGTAGTATTTTGCATTTTTCAGGCTACGTTTTTTTTTTCTTCCAGTTAAAAATCAACAACACATATAGCGTTTTTTATTGTATTTATTTTTGTGTTTATTGTTTGTGGGTTTAGCATCACTGCATTCATCCACAAAGCCGGGCCGAGCAGGAGATCGTGTTCCTGTCATGTGAACCGTCTGATTAGGCTGGAAAGAGAAAGGAACAGGGACTGGAACAGAATACGGCTCTCTGATAGCTTTGACAGCAGGTAATGAGCCACTTAATGAAGTCCAGGGTAATTTCGCAACCACAACAAGAGGGAGATGCAAGCCGTGCCGTGTTATGTCCGTAACAGCCTTTAATCAAATGGGAAAGGCAGGCTCAAAATGATAGCCTGGGTCTGTGGGGATTTTGACAGCAACCGCAAGGTAGCAGGTGCTTCTCTTAACCTGTTGGCATGGCAACCACCGCGTAGGTTCTTCCCCAACAGTACATTTATGACATCTCCAAAATGATCCTCACACAAGAAAATATGTTTGTTTTATTTCTGTTCATCAGGAGGCCTTCCACTGCCGCCCACACATCTGCTACTGTGACTCTGCCTCCTCCACGTTGTGTGTTTACCATTTGCATGTTTTCAAGATTTCCTCAATCAGCAACATGATGCTTTTACTTTTCGTCATAAACAATCAGTGCTTTTCGGTTCCTGGTGGAATAGCGTGAGGAACAACACTAAGTGTTAGTTCAGATACTCGACATTCCGCACTGCAGAGGTTATCAAAATCTCAGGCGAACATATACTGTAGCATAGAGGTTTGATAATATTTTTTTGATAAAAATAGATAGAAGTCTCATGCTTACCAAGGCAACATTTATTTGATGCATACAGTAAAAACATTAATTATTATTGCAATTTAAAGGTACACTATGCAATTTTTTTGGGTTCAAAATTAACAAAATTTTCTCAATAAATCCTTCTTCAAAACGTATTTTTGTCTTACCCTGATATGCTTAGCACTATTTTAAGTGTTTATATTTTAGAATTAGCATGATGTTTTTTTTTACGTCAGTCGCCCGTGTGTCTCGGCATGTCCGTAAACAGAGAAAAGTTGCTCTGGCTACTTTGACGTGTGTATGGTGTGAGTGGCAGAGGTTAGTTGTCACAACGAGCGAGAGAGGTCGACATGGAGCCGCTAAATCTCGAACTCGGCTCCGGCGAATCACCCGTTTTAAACAAACGCTGAATAGAGGAAAGTCTGCTGGCAAAAAACAGACCATGACAGAGCTTGTAGTAAAACAAGAATCAACATTGGCTTGGCTTTTCAGAGGATGGCGAGAACTGAGGGATTTAAAATGTTGTAAAAGCGATGTGGAGATGGTGTTTTATTACTCAGGCGAGTAAGGTATTTTACTGAACAGATAAATTGTTGCATGCAGCTCTCTAATAGAGTTGATTGTAAAGCTTTTCGATTGTAAAAATTCTGTCAATGGCGGGGAAAGAGTTCATAGGTGTAGCTACAGTAACATACTAAAATATTATTCTCGCTAGAAATTACATCAAATGTGGAAAACGTTGGTCGAAAACATACATTTACACACAAACTGACCAGCAAGCAAAATTTTCAGATGCCATCTTTCTTTTTTTATCTAAACTGTCACAAAATGGAAAGCATAGGATTGTGTAATATCAAAGTTAGCCTTATCTATGCTGCCTTCAGAAATGGATCAGATGAAGGTATCTCAGGAAACTGGAAGTGAGGCTAACTTTGGATTCGAGCATGCCTCGATGCCTTCCGACCTTGGAATGCTTCTTCCGAAGGCAGCATTTTTCAGTTTTCGGAGACAGGATTATATCTCTCAAGCCAAGTAGAGAATGTTTTATGAGCAGTAGGATAACCATATTTATCCGCAGAGCTAAAGCACAATCAAAACAATGTTCTTCTACAAAATGCATGAAGTTTTTTTTTTTAGCGCTAGAGGGCCTAAAGTTACATTGTGTACCTTTTAAAACAACTATTTTCTATTTTAACAGTTTAAAATTCAGAAGTCATTCTAATACAGTATGCTGATTTGGTCCTCAAGAAACATTCTTATTAAATGTTGAAAATAGCTTTAATGCTCAATATTTTTTATGACAACCGTGATACATTTTTTTCTTTCAGGATTCTTTGATGAATAGAAAAGAGAAAGTTCTAAAGAGCCACATTTATTTCAAATGTAAACATTTTTGTAACATTATACTTTACATCAATTGAATGTGTCAATTGAGTCGATTAAACCATCAAAATATGAGAAAAATAGATTAAATATGCGCACAAGAACAAAACACCAAACTTGGTTAAGGTTTTATTTTAATATTAAAACAAAATGCATAGAAACATTTTTTTTGACATACATTGTCGAAATAAATTCATTGACTACAACATAATTTTTTTTTTTTTTTTTTTTTTTTTTTTTTTGCATGAGTTCTTAATTTCTTTATATGACAGCCAGGCCAAAAATTACTTGGCATGTGCCATTTCGTTATCCCAAATAAACAATTGATTTTTCTTTTTTTATTTATTTATTTTTCTAATATTTTAATACATTTTCAGGCGAGGCATCACCGGCGAGGCGAACTTGCCATTACTGTATATTAGCATAAGGAGCACAAAATATTTTATATTTGTAGTGTTGAAGCACAAATGTTCTGGGCCTGTTGTGAGTGCCGCTCTGTTTTTCCTTTCAAAAACACAAATAAGTTTTGTTGAAGTTCCTAATTACTTCTCCCAGTCCGTTCTTGATTACCCCCTCCCTGCCTTCCAAACTGCACCAAAACGCATGCAATCAAAAATCACATGTCCACTCAATTGTGTTTTCTTTGATTGATGCTCAACATGAGCTAAGCAAAAAAAATAAAAAGTGATGACAACAAAAGCAAATCTGAAAATCTGAAAGCAAATAGTATACCAGTATACCATGTGATGTTGAACACAAAAATGCCCCTAAACCCCCAGGGTTTTTTTTTGTTTTGGGGGGGGGGGGGGATTTTTACTTTTTGGGCAAAATAATCGGTCAGTATTTTTGTAATGATAGTATTAAATACATAAACAAAGACAGTAATTATACTGCTTTACTCTTGTCTTTCTCATTGCAAATTGGCCAATACATTTGCATGGAAATATAGATTTTATATGAACTCTCAAATCTGTTCTAGATAATGAGTTCGATTTAGTGTGAACTGAGATTCACTGTTCTGCCCAGTTAACTTATACTAATGGCTAAATTAATTTTATATCAAATACAATTAATTAATTTAATTCACCACTTGAAAAAAATAAAAACCTTATAAACACAGAATATATATATATATATACACTTGAACCAAACTCCAAATAATCCATTAAACTGAATAAATATAAATAAAGTGTCCCTCTTGCCTGCATCAGGCTTAATTCACACTAAGATACAAATCGGAAATAATTATAATTTCCCTCCACTTTATGGACTTAATCTTGCATATTTATTTACCAAATGTGTTTTTATTGCTCACCCCTTACAAACAACAACAATAATACATTGATTATGATTATTAATGGCAATAATAATGTTATATTTATATAGTTTTGCATTTATGCTTTTAAATTATTACTTAATTATTATTTATATTATTATACTTATTACTTTAATTATTCAATTAATACTTTTTTGTATGGTTATGGCTTTTTTAGTTTATATCAATCATACAGCATGAAATAAAATGAATAGAACGAAACAGTTCTGCAACATTAGGTAAATGCATTAACTTTAACATCCCTAAGCTGAAAGGTGTGCATTGCACCGTAGTCAATTTGTCTGTCGATTAGCACCACCTCTTGTACAGGAGTTATGGTTTAAACATACCTTTTGTTTCTTATTGCACTTTCATTTGCATTTGGAATGGATGGAAGTTTCTTTCCCTGCAAACAAAGCATGTGTGTGCTGGTGCTCTGGTGCATATATAAACATTCTTCACTACCACTTTCCCTCTTGTCCTTTTGAGGATGTTCATATAACTTGCCAGCACCACAATTAACTCCCAGAGCGACCTGCTCTCCACCCTGTTGTTGAATCAGATTAGGTCTCTCCCCGTCTCCGCCAAGCTCCTGCCAGCTTATCTGGGGCATGTTTGGAGGGCGCAGCAACAGGACAGGGACACATGCCTGGAAATAAACGGAGTCTCGCGGTGATAGCCTCCCTGCTCACCCAGCCATGAAGGTTAAAACGTCTCATTCTTGCCTACAGTCAACCTTGCCCCGTGACTGTGAATAAGGACGGAGAAATTCTGCAGACATCTGCGTCTGTGTCTGCTGTCATGGGTCAGCAGGTATAGACAAATGATAGAGAGCATGCTGGGGGGTCACGGTGTGTTTAAACACAGAGGGCAGAGAAGTCAATCAATGGATGGGAAAAAGAAATGTGTCAAGCATCACAAAGCAGCCAAGCGCACAATAGTTTCTGTATTTATTGTTTTATTGATTTGATCCATGCCGATGCTGTATTGCCTAGCATTATGATGAGATACACTATAAAACTATGTGCATGTGTGAGTACTGACCTTTAGGTTGTTCTTTCATGAACCTTAAATGATCAGTCAGCAATATTTATTTAAAGTGTTAGTTCACCCAAAAATTAGTGGTTAAGGAGATTCCCCCTTCCATGTAAAGCGCTTTGAGTACCCAGGAAAGCGTTATATAAATGTAGTGAGTTATTATTATTATTTATTATTAAAAATTATCATTCTGTCATCAATTACTCACCCTCATGTAATTTCAAACCCGTAAGACTTTCGTTCATCTTCGGAACACAAATTAATATATTTTAAGATTAATGTCCGTCCATTGACAGTCGATGTAACTACTACTTTGACGCTTCAAAAAGTGTTTTTTTATTCACATATAAACATTCATCAACGCACACATCAGATATGGTAAACGTAAGCCAAGCATGCTTGCTTGACGTGGGAGAACCAATGAGGTTCATTCTCGTGTTACGCAGCACGTTTGAGCTTTCACAAGAACCAAGTACAATTGAGCTTCTGTTTATTTTTGCTGATCAATGTTCAAATGTGAAAAAAGACTCAATTGAATCACAAAAATCAATTCTGATTGAATTGTCCATATTTGTTTCCCAAAAGCATTGTTAGCCATATGGTCGCAAGTTCCTCTGTTATCATAATAGTTCAACGAGTTGGTGTTTTCAAACTAACATCTGCAAAAAGCATCTCAAAGTTGTGTGACTGGAACGACAGCTCTCGACCTGTGGTTAGAATCGTACACTGTAAAAAAAAAAAAAAAAAGTTTATCAAAAAAGTCTAAGGCAACCAGCTGCAGGACATTTTTGAGTTACTCAACTTAGGGTCATTAGTTGTACAAACTTTTTTATGTTAAAGGGGCTATATGCAGCTTTTTCCCCAAAATAAATGTAACAATAGCCTTTTTATTTGACCATTTATGACTCAAACATCTCCTGGTGAGCATACTGACACCTTGTCCGCTCAAAGTGGGTGCACCTATAAGCCTGTATCCTATTTTTCCTATTTTCTGTCGGGTCGGATTTTTCCCGCACTGTCTGCGGATGTGACGTCGAGCGCGTTCATGTTAAACGTTTCAGATCACTCTGCCACCACCGCTAGTCAGCAAGTAGCCTACACTCGCAAGCAGTGCAATGGAATATATGTATTTGACTGTTCTTACCTCTGTAAACATAATGTTGACCTCCTTGCAGCAGATGACTTGTGAAGTGTGCACGTACGAGCGCGCTGCGAGAGCGAGCAGAAAGGAAGAGCAGTTCTGTTTTTTGGCCACAGGTGTCAGTCGCGAGTTTAAATTTCAGAAAAACGCATATAGCCTCTTTAAATTGTTGAATAAACTTTAAAAAACGAATTTGTCAAACAAAATGTAAGTTGGATTTTTTACAGAGTATAGTTTCTTGTTTTTTAGGGCATGTGGACAAAGTTCGGGAGGAACACGCTCATTACAATTTAATCCAATTACTATCACGTCATTCCAACCAGCAGGCAGCAATCAGTATCAACTTGTCTACCCAATCAGCATGAGTGGAGGCCTTTATATACAGCCGACCCACCTATGTTCCTTGTTTTTAGCATCCCTCCATCACCCCGTCTCCACACTCTCCTGGTTACTGCCTAACCAGAAATACGGGGAGAGTACTCTGGGTTCGGGCCATTTCCTCGGACAGTGAAAATAAATCCTTATCTTGAGCAAAATAAGCAAGCTGACATTCTACATCTTTCATTTGGAAAATTTACAAATTTCATTTAGGCTACGTCTTTTACTTCGTCAAGAGATTTAAAGCGCCGTTTTTGAAGAGTGTGCATGCGTGCTCTAGTACATCTTAAGGACCTTATGAATTTGGAAATAAGCTAAATTGGACCCATGTCTGTAATTTATAGCAAAACATCTAGCATTAAATCGATCTCAAACAGATTCATTAAAAGAAGTTATTACTCCACCACTTGTGTTACATCAACCAACGTGGCACAAATTTGCGAAAATACTGTTTCGGTAAACAGTCGCAACTAGCTAGTTGATTTCTTTAATGGTATATCATACTATGGTGGTTAAGCAGCGAGTTATGTTGTTGTACTGGAAACTCACCCCTGATCAGGCTGATTCATGAACAAACAAGCCTGTTCTTTTCAATTAACCAGTTGATTTGGCCTATTTTTAAATATATATGGATGCATCATTTAGATAAAAAATAAATAAAAAATAGCAACCGCTTGTTCACACAACGTATCTGCTTATGAAAAAGTGTATCACTAGCCACATTTCCAAGAGGACACCATTAGATTCTCTCAAACCAGCACATGTAATTGATTCAATAATACAGCTGGGCTGCATTAGCCACCAGCCTTTACTGGGATGTGTTCCCTGATGGCCGTATAATCAAGGAAGTGCTCTTTGCATTATGTCCCAGTTCAAGTATGAATGAATCATTCTCCATCAGCAGACATCTGTGTGGTCCAGCATTTCACTGATAATGCATCCTGTGAAACCGAGTAGCGAACGAGCCACAGCGCGATGAGGCCTGAGAGAGGATACCGTGTATCAAAACAGACACTGTATGTCCATGGCAACATTAAAATAAGATTATTTAATAAAGCCCTAATCAAGGAAGTAGGAAAGCAAGTAATTCCTCTTATATAAAGAACTCGGGTTATCAAAACAGGTATTAAGTGTGAAGGGAATATGCTATCCTCTGATTTGATCTGTGGAACGCGTAATTGTTGCGTAATCAGGATACATACATATCTATTACATACAGTGACAAAATAATCAGATCACCACTACATTTAGTAAAAAAAATATATTGTATCTTAGTTTTATTGTATATATAAAGAAACATAGTAACCTACTATCACAGAGAAGGATGGAATAGGAGCCCACTTTGTGACCTTTTCCGAGCATCTCTCAAGATGTTGACTTTTGATTCAGTTCACCAAAAAGACTCTTTTACAGATTAATTCTGTGATTGTTTTTTTTTTTCTTACACCAGTAGGTGGATTCATTTTGAATGTTAAAACATTGTACAACAGGTACTGATTTAAAGTTGACATGCAACAGAAGTGGCACTAGTCTTTTCTTCATTATTGTGATGTATATTCGAGTTAAAATGGTTTCTCGACCAAGAAAAAATGCCCACAAAGGCTCATTGGAAAAATGTACCAGTGGCATTTTTTTTTTTTTTTTACAAAAAAATGCAAAATACGCACATATACGTACACATCACTGCAGTTTCTACATGAACACTAGAGGCAGTGAAACAGCAAGCATTTTTAATCGTTTTCACACACAATTATGGTTACAGGGGCAGATTATGCATTAATAAAGACTTTTTTTAAGCGTTATGACCTCAATTTATTTTTTTTACCATCCGGCATGATTGTAAACAAATATATTTTGGAGATTGCATCACTTAACCAGCTCCATACGTTCGGTTTTACTGAAGCACTAAGCTTGTACAAAATCAAATCTCGCCCAGCATTTTGTTTTCTTCTTCGAGAAGCCATTTTATTCAAATTTACATCACAATAGAGAATAAAAGACAGTTGTAACTTCCATTTCATGTCGACTTTAAAAGCTGAACAATTTTTTAACTTGGCGTGGCGTTTTTAGACGGCTGTGTCATGCGCGAGAGGTAGTTTTCCACATGTAAGCTGAAAAATATGACAGAAAATACAATGTAAAATGCTTTAGTAATCTATTTATTTCTCTATTGTAACATATGTCTTCAAACAGCAATATAACATTTTGGAGAAATGCTACGCACCCAACATAAACAACGTGAAAGCTGTTGCTTTTTTCTCTCTCAGCGGCACTTATGTGCTGCTTATGCATGCGATGGGTGTGAAATGGGCTTTATTGTGTGTTTGGATGAGGTTGCTGATTACATTTTTGTAATTAATTAGTAATTTCTCCAGGAACGGTTCTAAATTCCTCCCATCTCTGGCTGCTGCTGACACATTCAGAAAAGAAAATCCCCCTCGTCTGTTTGCCTTCCCAACACATTTCGTCCCTGATCCTGGTGTCAGCTTGTGAGGGAGAGGTGTCTAGGAGGGAATTCGGTAACCACATTATCCATGTTCTCTACAGTGGCTGAGTCTCCTGGAACCGTTCAGACGACAGATCAAAGCCTCACGCTGTCTCTGTGCTGGTCCAGCTACTTTGGCGATGCTACCCTTCAGCTTTGGCTCCAGAGACAGGCTTCTGCCTTCACAGACCAGGCTTGGATTGTTTCCTCAAGTGCGGACATTCGGCTTTGATGGTCAGTTTGCTGTGACTGAGACCCAAGGGTAGGCTTAGAAGAGCTGAACATAGGAAAAGAGGATGAAACGGAGGCCGGAAAAAATGAAACCGTCTCCTTTCCATGGACAGATTTTGTCAGTATAGCATTCACGCTTCACAAGATGGAGTTAGCATGTTTTAGCACTGTGGGAATTGAACCAATACATAAACAGAAGAGATTTCCAGCCAATGTCTTTTTTTATTTATTTTTTTTATAGGGGGGATGACATTTAATAAACTTTAACTAAATTAATCACAAGGCTTAAGCTTTCACTTTCACTAAGCTTTCAGTGGCATATCTTAAAATATGTCAGTGCCGTTGTTTTGTCTCAAGATGCATACCAATATGTTTTTTTCAAGGCATGTTTATAAAAGCTACTTAAATTACTTATTTGAACTAAGGCTCAATCCTTGCTCAATCTAAGCACTGTCTGTGAAAACCGACAGGTTTATAAATAATAAATAATACAAATTGTTAGTAAAATTCTTTAAAATAATAAATAGAATTAATTTTAAACACACTAAAGTCAATTTAATAATAATATACTAAATGAAAAATTGCCATTATTATTATGTGACAACCCTTCATTTTTATTTTTATCCCTCCGTTTCCCTCTCTTACCCTACGAATGATTCAGTATGCTGTGCGTGTCACAAACCTCGCATGACTATCATTTAAGTGCCCCTCCTTCTGCTCCTAGATAAAAGCAGTGTACTGGTCTGTCTCGGCTGGACTTCCCAACCAACACTAATTATTGATATGCATTTGTCTGGTTTGCATCAGCCTCCTCTGTGATCTTGGCTTGTGTGGTGCGATTATTCCAGCAATTGTTCATGGAAAAAACACACTGGGACAGGCAGGGCTGTTTATGGATGCATCTCAGCCTCTTAAATTATGGATTTCCTTTGCCCTGAATCTTCCATTGCTGCCCCTATTTGCTTTTGTTATTTTTATTTCACTTTTTATTGGATGAACGAGACTGAATTCTCAGAAACGAACATGTAAAAAGAGCTACATTAAAGGTTCAAATATTTATAAAACCTTATATTCTGAATTTAGACAAGCTAATGCTGATTCTTAAAACTAGACAATTTTAGTTGCGAAATTCAATGAAAAAAATCATATTTCAGTATACAATCCACACATGTTCCAAAACCTATAGTGAGCTGCCTTAGACCCTTGTGAAAAAGGACATGTTATACTTAAAAAAGAGGACTTATGACAGAAATAATATACTTTAAGGTGCCTTTTCTTTCTTTAATATAATATAATTCTGCATATTATTGCATTTTGTGCATTCTGGGACTGCCAGTTTAAATTAAGGAATTGAAACGACTATTTGCATGTGCTATATTTTTAGTGCTTATTAGAGTATTGGCATTGTTAGCTTAGGAACATTTACAAACACATATTTTTTTTTAAGCTCTAACTGAATTCGTAACAGCATACTAGCATAGGCAACTACTCAAATTATTATTTCCATTTATGGCAGAAATAGTAAGAGAAATGCTAGCCATTTATGCTACTGATGCTAATTCAAATTAAGCTTCTCTTATGTGTTTAACAAAATAAAAATACAATAGAGTGCTAATAGAGTGGTGCAGGTATAACATCACTTTTTGTAGGCCAAAAGGCAGAAGCGAGTTAGCATTTTAACACTTCCGGTTCCATCGTCCCGAAGTCAATGTTTTTTTTTATGGGATTTTATTTTGTTTTTGGGTGAAATAAAGTTTGTGGTGAACACAAGCTTATGACACTTTCACGTTTTATTCTACGAAGTTAAATACATCACCACCTAATTTGAAGCTGTAACGTGTCTTGAAAAAGGTGGTTGCTAACAAGTGGCTAAATGGGACTATAGAGGCAGTTGGGGATATTAAATATCATCACTCTGAACATGCATAGTCCGTTTTTACAGCCTCATTATGCTCATAATTGTGCTCTTATGAACTATTCTAACTCAAACGTTCTGGGGAAATGTTTTTAGATAAAAACTGAGTTGTCGGAAGCTTAGTGATAGAGCAACCATAGTATAGTCTGTTTAGCTTTTTACTTCTGGCATGCATTTAGGCTTCAAAATTGATAAAAGTTGTAATTATCTTTATGGACAATACATGAAAGTGCGATAATCCAAAAGCCTATGGGAAAATCCTATTGTGTTTTATATCGAGGGAGCCAGCGTGATGCAAACTGTCGCTTGGCCTACAAAGGGACGTCATACCTGCACCACTCGATAGTGCAAGAGTAATGGTTAAATTAGCGGCTAATGTTCTTGCAGAAAGCAAGGCAGTTTAGTAGGTTTTGGAACAGAGCCATTGTCTTGATAGTAAATTATCTTAGAATCATCATGGTCATTTTCTGTGAGGAACAAAATAACACTTTCTCTAAATAATGTCTCCTGAACAGATGCAGATATTGACTAATTCAGATTTTCACGGTAAAAGGCTCATCGGTTGTGGAGTTTAATTCGTGACTGCATGGGTCTGGAAACACTGCCCTGGAAATTGGCCATATGGTTCGACAAAGTGAGGTTTCCCCTGAGTGATTGCGCGGCGTAGGAGTGTGAGGATGTTTTGCAGAAACACCTTTGAGTAGGTTGTGACATTACATGTCTCTAGATTCTGTGCTGGAAGATACAAATGGAGTGAGATTTCCAGACGCACAGAAACAGGGGTGCATAAGGTTGACCATATTCAGCCACTCAGTTGCTAATGGACAATTTATGTCAGCTGGACTAAAAAAGATGAGTCTGAACTCTGAGGTGCAAGTTTTGTCAGAAGAAAGAATTGACTTTTAAGACTAAAAATGTCTATGTCTGAGTTAAGGGAAATTGGATGTAATGAATGCAGTACCTCTGTTGATGGTGGCCATCTCAGATCCAAGATATTATACAACAGCAGAGCAGCAAAATCTATTTTTTATGTGTCTACAACAGTTCAGAACTGTGCTAGGTAACCATGTGCCAGTTATAATTTTTTAACTAGGCTCAAAAGTATCTTAAATTGTCACTACCGAAACAGTCATGACCGAAACATGTCACCATTGTTTTTGGTAGTGACAAAAGGGAACACAATTGATTATTTGGGGGAAATAAACAACATTTTTGTGTAGTTATGCAAATCATTAGTGTTTTAGTATGCGAGTAAAAATTCTGTAATGTGATGTGGTCGCTACCTAAATATTACTGTCACTACAGAAAATGTGCAGTCACGACCGAAACATGGATGTTTTGTCTAAAATAAAGTATACTGAATTATCAACTAAGATGTCATTATAGTGTTTTGTTCAATGTATATTGAAACTAATGAATCCTTAACTTTGAAATCATTACCTTAATGCCTTTTACAAAGAGAGATTGGGTTCAAAATACAACAAATCTTATAAATTACACTTGAATTATTCTTAAAATTGTAGTTGTTATTGATTTACCTGTGAAAACGTTTTTGTTTTTAAATAGCAAAAAATATATATTTGCAAGGTAGATGTAAACAAAATATTAATAGGTCAATATAAGCCTCCTTATTAAATTATGTATCATTGTGTTTCGGTATAGTGACAAATTTGGGGAGAGAAAAAAAAATATTCCAAAACCTTATGAAAATACAATATGATAATTAACTGCACAATTATAAGAAATGTGTACCTTCGATATTATAAAATGTGCATACATACAACATTTGTGGATAAATACATCTTTTTTTCAAGATGTTTCCAACTGTGACTTTGAACCAATTTTTATAGAATGGCCCTAGTGTTTTTTTATATTTTTTTTATTCAAAGAACAAGTTATTTATTTACCATTCGTTGCACTGCAAAAAAGTAGAGACACTCCAAACTTTGTAAAGGGTGACCAATAGTATTTTATATCCATCGTATGCACACTTCAGAATCCTGCTGGAAGTAAAAAGTAATCCGGGTACCTTTGCATACTCTTTTGTCACATACTGTTATACGCGTACTATATAGTAGGGAAGTATGTGATTTCGAATGCAGCCATAGCTTTCCTCAGGTAATTTACAGTACAGCTCTTTAGTCTTCATTTATGTGGGTGTTTACTTCCTCGGCATGACAAAACTGAATCATGTTCAATTTTAACAGCTTTGACAAATTTAGCACATGTGAATTTTTTTTTTGCATATTTAGTGATAATTGTACTGCCTGCAACTTTATTGTTTATAAAGGGAAGAGGAAATAAACAGTTAAGAGTGTGAATCCATTGACAAGAAAATTAATTCCTGAAATGAATGACACGTTAAAATGAGGCCATTAGAATTGATCTAGTCTTTTATTTTATATATAAAAAAAAAAAAAAAAAATCACACACCATAAAAATTACATGTACAAAACTATAAGATCTTAAATTGATTTATGTACAGTTACAAAAGAAAATGCCAAAATAAAAAGTGACCAAACAACTCAAATTAACATGTATACTTGTGCTCCCATTTGAGACTGCTGCCGCCGTCTGTTTGTTGCTATGAGTCCTTTGAGTTTCAGTTCTCACTGGGCAGGAGGGTCATTGATGACACTGTAAATCCAGTTGAGATGGAGGAGGAGGAGGAGGAGAAGGGCAAATTGATGAAAGTGCAGGAAGCACAGACATGCTGTTTACTTTGTCCCATCTGAGTTTCCTCTCACTGGTGCAGTTTGCATGATTGAATGGGAGGAGGATGATGAATATCTAGAGGAAACAAGAGAGAGAAACAAGATCAGAGCCCTTGGCAGAAGGTGTGAAGCGTCTGAAGAGATAAGAAAAGACTGCAGCCCTTGCCTAGTCATCGTGGAGCTGCTCGCAGGTCAGCTAACATACAATTTAGAAGAATGATCCAGTTCGATATAATTTAAGCTCTGTCGACACAGCATTTGTGGCACGATGATTACCAGAGTGAATTTATTTATGGAAAAATACAGATCTATCTATCTATCTATCTATCTATCGTTCTGTCTATCTATCTATCTATCTATCTATCTATCGTTCTGTCTATCGTTCTGTCTATCTATCTATCGTTCTGTCTATCGTTCTGTCTATCGTTCTGTCTATCTATCTATCTATCTATCTATCTATCTATCTATCTATCTATCTATCTATCTATCTATCTATCTATCTATCTATATATCATGAAAGAAGTATCTCATGCTCACCAAACCTTCATTTGATCAATAACACAGTAAAAACAACAATAACAGAAATATTACAATTTAAAATAACTGTTTTCGTTTCAACACTACTCCAGTAAGTATTTACTCCAGGATCACATGATCCTTCAACAAAAAATACATAATTAAATAAAATCATTCTAATATGCTCATTTGGTTCTCAAGGAACATTTATTATTATTATAAATGTCGAAAACTGCTGTGCTACTTAATATTTTTGTGGAAACGTGATTCTTTGATGAAAAAAAAAAAAACCAGCATTTATTTAAAACATTATATTTGGCTATATAGGCTATAATAAAATGTATAAAAATATATAAAATATGAATGTGTATGAATGTGTATTTTAATCTTTATTCCATGAATCCATGGTGTAACACTGTCACTTTTACTTTGCATTAAGTTGCATTCATAAATACATACGCTAAAAATGAAAGGGCACAGTCAAACAAATTTATCCTCTGACCAACATTATGCCACAAATGCTGTCAACTGAGCTTAACTTCATAGTCTGAAGTCTTCAAAGACCAGAGGGAGCGGGTAAAATTGGCTTTCATAAGTGGTGATTGTGACATCTAAAATTATATTGATCTTATATGCATAAAGGAACAAAAGGAATCAACAGCAGTGCTGGCATTCTCTCAAATCTATGATGGTGGTCTCCTCTTTGGGCTTCTGGACCCTTTGGATGGGAGAACAGCTGATATAAATGTTAATTTGTTGGCAGGAGCAGCAAACGGTGCCGCCAAGCTCTGGAAAGCTTGAGAGACCATGAAAGCAGCCGGGATTAGACAATCTCTGCCAGTGACTCGACCCCATGCCTTTTCTGCTTCTTTCAGATAATGTATTCACCGACACCACCTTTAACAGCCCAACACCTGGACAAGGACCTCCATCCATGCACTGTTTCAGCAAACACCACAATCAGTCTTGTATCAAAACCAAAATGAACGTCCATCAATATTGATCTAAGCATGTCACAAGTGATTTATTTTTAGCTCGGCCCTGACAAAAGAAAATTCATCGGCATGAATTTGGCCTCTAGATTGGCCATATGCTCCAGCCAAGCGTGCTCAGCTCTGAGACAGATTCTGGATGTTTCACACCGCATGTGGCCTCCGAGATGGATCTGTCTGGAGCCTCGCAGCATAGATGTGAAAGAAGACCGAACACACAACCGAAATCATCCAAACACAGCTAAAATCAACAGCTCCGGGCATTTGCATATTAAGTGAAGTTTCTGTTCCTGCTTGTTTTTAATCTCAGCCGTTTTCTTCTTTCACCTACCCCGAAAAAGGCGTGCGGTTCCGGTGTTTAATCTTGTTAGGTGAAAAATGAATGTTTTCAGTTTGGAGTGTGACGACGTAAACAGACTACTTAAGATATATGGGAGCTCATACAAAGAGAAAAGATATGGCGGTTGTTCCGGTGAAGAGACTATTTCGAGTACAAGAAAGAAGATAAATAAACTTCAAACTACAATCCCATTGTGTCATAAAAGCTTGATCCCTCAGCTCTTCAAATGCTTGCCCTGAAATCTATTTATAATTCACAGCAATTAAATCTAGATTTGTTAATATCTTTCGATTGCCCTGAAGCGTCTCCTAATTTTTTTAAATATGTCAACACAAGTGTATTCAAATATGCTATATTGTTCAAAAGTTTTGGGTCTGTAAAAAGAAATGTTAATTTATTTTTATTGTTCAGCAAGGATGCATCAAATTAATCAAAAAATGACAGTAAATACACTTATAATATTACAAAAGTTTTATATTTAAATAAATGCTGTTATTTTCATCAAAGAATCCAGTTTCCACAAAAATAAATAAATAAACAAACAGTGTTTTCTACATTGATTATAGTGATAAATGTTTCTTGAGCAGCATATTAGTATGATTTCTGAGGGATCATGTGCCTGAAGACTGGATGGAGTAATAGAAGGCAGACATTTTACATTGCGGTGATATTTCACAATATTACAGTTTTTGTTGTATTTTTTATCTTATAAATGCAGCTTTGGTGGACTTCTTTCGAAGATATATAAAAAAAATATTACCTACCCCAAACTTTTTTTGTGAACAAAAGTATACATTTAAAAGTATATTGTTGTTGTTTTTTTCTGTTGGCGGTGCAATTTCTTTTAATCAGCCAATCGAGAGGACTTTTTCAAGACTAATTCATGCTTAAATTAAATTGATGATGAACTATACTAAACCAGTAGATGAAAACTTTAGCGTAAACACGTCCAATCTTTTTTTCATCAGAAAACGAGGACGGCATTCAGCACTCAGAGAATCTTATTACTTGGTTTTGGCTGCCATTATAGCTTTCATTATGAGTTATATTGGCACACCTTGTTTCTCGTCAGCACTATTGATTCTGCAATTAAATCCAGCCTGACCATTAGATATCAAATAAAGGAGTCTTTCAATGGATTTTGTGCAAACCCAGGGGCAAACAGTGAATGACAGCTGGGCATAAATCAAAGAAGCTCTTTAATAAAACAGCAGTCTGTCATGCAAATGACACACAGGGGAATGACAGCCACATCACTTTCCAAAAGAGATAGATAAGTAAACTCCATTCCAAATCTAATCACTTTAATGCTAACCTATTTAATCGAAGCATACACTTGCACATATGTGTATGGAAGAATAGGTATATGCATAGAATGTTCATCTTTTTATGCATACACTGAGTGTAAACAATTGTTGATTTTTGATTTTTTTACAAAAAAAAGTGCTACAGTACAAACCTCTCAGGTTACCCTGTTCCCTGAGAATGGAACGAGAGTGGAACTGCGTCGACTACGACACTTTGGGGAACGCCCCCCAGCATAGCGCCTCTAAAGCATGAATGAAACTAAGCCAATCTTGATTGGTGTTGCATCATGACGTAACGTGTGACAGCATAAACGGATACTATAAAGGGATGCCGGCACACAACAGCGTCAGCTTCTGTGATGAAGCAAGTCGCTCCCAGTCAGGGGAAGGAGTGGCGAAGGGACGCACTGTCTCGTTCACTTCTCAGGGAACAGGGGTTACAGTCGTAACCCGAGACGTTCCCTTTCGAGGGAACTCGAACTTCATCGACTACGACCCTTTGGGGAACGAGCACAGACACACTTAGGATGAGAGCACTAGAGTGCCAGGCGTAGAAGGGATGTCCAGACTAAAAAATCTAATAAAAGTGTTTGGGGTGGCCCATCCAGCTGCATTGCACACTTCTTGGATCGGGACCCCTGAAAGGAGGGCTCTAAAAGATGCCATGCCTTTGGCATGTTGAATGAGCCCTCACGGTCAAAGGTGAAGGCAAACTGCGCACCTGATAATCCATAGATATTGCCTGAACGATCCAGTTGCTGATGGTCTGTTTAGATGCGGGAAGCCCCTTCTTGGGAGACCCGAAACACACCAGCAACTGGTCTGACGTCCACCATGAAGAGGACCTCTGAATATATAACTTGAGAGCTCTGACAGGGCAGAGCAAGAAGTCAAGACCAGCCAAGAAGCAATCTTGGAGGAACTCCAGCACTGAATCCACCGGACAGATAACTAGGTCCACCTCACGCTCTCTACACCAAATGGTGAAAACATTCCATTTCAGGCCTTGCAATTTCCTTTTGGAGGGAGCTCTAGAGCGGATTATGGTCTCTGCTTCTCCTACTGACAGGCCAGGCCCACAGTTTCCATAGTTATGGCCGAGGGTGAAATATTGAGCCCTCTGCCTGCGTCAGCAGGTCCCTCCTGATGGGAATCTCCCATGGAGGGCCGTCCAGGAGTGATATTATGTCTGAGAACCATACTCGGGCCGGTCACAACTGGACTACTAACAGTAGACTGACCCCGTCATGATGGACCCTCTCTAGAACTCCCGGGAGCAGAGCGGTCGGGGGAAATGCGTACAGACGCAGGCTTGGACACGTCTGCACCATGGCATCCAACCCCAGCGGGGCTGGATGTGTGAGGGAGAACCAGAGTGGACAGTGTGTTGTCTCTCGAGACGCGAACAGATCCACTTCCACTGGGCCAAACCTCTGACATATTGACTCCATCTTCTCCATAATCTCCGTCTTCGATGCTGAGCACATCCACTTCCTCGGAAGCAGACAGCTCAAGCATCGGGTTCACCACTCGTGAGGAAGAAGCCGCTGGGCGGGCTTCTGCAAGAGGGAGAGAGAACATCAGAGGAATCTCGAGAAAGTGCCTCAGCAGTCTCAGGATCCCCTGTCAGATCCATTTGCGAGCCCCATCATGAGCGCCGCCGCGCCACCTCAATGGACGCGGGGACCCAGACCATGGGGTTCGCGAGCCTGGGCATCATCATCAAAGATAGCCAGGCGGGAGCGCAGCACTCAAATCGGTAATGCTTCGCAAGCCGCGCAAGCAGCCTCCTCGAGACGTGCCTGTGCGTGCTGCGCTCCCTAACAGTGCACACACAATTGGTGTGTGTCCCGACCCGTGATATAACGAGGGCAGGGATGCACACACCGCTTGCAGCTCTGACTCGCCATTTTTACATATATACTAATATATATTAGAGAGCTATAATAAAATATATATATATTAGAGAGCTATTAGAGAGCGCTTGCTTTGTAGACAACAATCAAGATTGGCTTAGTTTCATTCATGCTTCAGAAGCGATACGCTGGGGGGCGTTCCCCAAAGTGTTGTAGTCTTCGCAGTTCGAGTTCCCTCGAAAGGGAACCTGTACGTTACCTTTTCACAGAAACATTCTAAACTGTATAACGTTACATTATATGTAATTTTACAGATATTTTACTGACATTTTGAATAATCAGTTTTCCAAACCATCTGTCCTATATAAGGTGCTATTAATAAAATTAAATAAAATTAAAAATAAAATAATGACTTTTTGGAAGTAAAAACAGTCAAATAACATTCTCAGAAGTCCTTCTGTGATATATCACATGATTACATATTTATTTTTCCATTATATTTTTATTATCAGTACTGCACCATGTTATGTTGCATTTTCTGTTAATGTTTATTGCATTATTATTTTAGTGTCGTGTGTAACCCTGATGTTTTTTTGTCTGTGTGTGTATGACACTGTCTATATATGAGTGTTGGCTATAATTTATCTGATTCATCACGTCACTTTCTATTTTGTCATCTGTGTTATCATGGTGGTTATCCGTATACAGTTAGGTAAAAACAACAGTAGATTCTGTCAGTTTACAATTATATCACTTACTGATCTATCTGGTTTTAAAATATAGCGCCAATATGCCATCCTGAAAAAGTTAAAATTAGGGGAAATCTCACCTGTAAATTCATAAAAGATGCTAACATCACAGTAACCTGGTGCATTCAAATACAAATTGGAGAAAACTCTCAATTTGGTTAATGTTTCAAAAACTTTCATCAAGGACAGAGTTGTAATATTACTGGAATGTGAATTTACAAATATATTTACATTGTGAATAATCCATCAATTAATTTAAATAAAAATAAAACATTTTTAAATGTATTTCTTTAAATCACAAACCATGGAATTGTGGGCATTATATCCTGGCTGTTGCAGTATTCGGAAAGGATTTTACAACCTTAAAATCCAGTGTGACCACCTCCGACCGAAACAAGATGCATTTGTCAATGCATTAAAGTCAATGTGGGAGACCATTTAAATCCATCTGGTTAATCTAAGCAGTGAATGAATTCGCGTTTTCTCTGACCCTATGAGGGGAGCATCTGGGCTCATGGAAAGGGCAAATTCGTGAGTCATTATGTTTCATTCCTAATTTCAATTAGCTAGAAAACGCACGCTGAAGGGTCTCAAAGAAACAAAACATTAGCAACAAAACCACAACCGAACCGTTAATTTCGAGGAACGGGGCTGTACTATGTGATTAACAGTGTTGAGGTAATTACTAATTGCGGAGTACTTATCTCAAAGAGGTGGAAGGTGGAACAAAGAATTAAGGTATCAGCAAACATCGCCTCTGGGTGAGCAGACATAGGCCAGATAACATCGCCGTGAACTCCTTCAACACCGTGTTCACAGAAAACAACAACAGCAGCTAATTAAAACAGCAGATACTGTGCTTTTCCCGATTCCAATCCAATCCAACATTGGTAAAGGACATATCAAGGTCTTTACCATGAGCCAACTGTCTAAACCAGAGGAAAAATTGCATTTACGATCCCGATATAATTAATTATTACACATCAATATTTAAAACTGCTCGTGTAAGTGTAATTTCTGTTTTAATGGCATTCCTGTGATTAAATGGCAAATAAGTAATCAAAACGGACAACCTGCATAAGCGTCTGTGGCAGCAAAATGTGTTCAGTGAGCTTATCGCTGTGTCATCGGCATGGTGAAGTGATTAGTCACGTAATGATTTTTTAATTGGCGAAGAAATGAGGCTTGACAAGTCAAAACTAAATGTTAAGTGTGGCGAAGGGGTGCCAACAACTAAAATACTGTGTAATTGCAGTTCAGTTGGACTATTTAAAAAAATATATAACAACTTAGATGCACCACTGAGAGATGAAGGTCTGAAATAACAGGGTTGGAAAGCTCAGTCATAGAAAATGCATATTTTTTTAGCATCATTACTCAGACATCATTCTATTATGCTGATTTGCTGCTCAGGTAACATTTATTATTATCAATGTTATCAATATTTTTTGTGGAAGTTACATACATTTACATTTTCATCAGGATTCTTTGAATAGAACAGCATTTATTTGAAATGTTATGTTTTGTAACAATGTAATGCATTGTTGCTGAATAAAAGTATCACTTTTTTTTTTTTTTTTTAACTAACTTCCCCCAAACAATTAAACGGTAGTGTATCATTTATGTCACAGTTAGAAATGATTGCTAATTTTTCTCTCAGCTATTGTTGTTAGATGCCTGAAGAGCTATAATGTGGATAGTTTGTCAATGGCCTCCTTACATAATCAAGATGGTATAACAAGGGCAAATCTCAGTCGACACCTGACAGCTAGGTTTGATTCACATCTTTAAGCATTGACACAGGGGAATAAACATCTCAATCCATCTTAACTTTGCATTTCGAACTTTTACTGCTCTCGTTTCTCAAAGTCATGGAAACCAGAAGTTTTGATTTTGGGATCAATAGCGATGTGAAGCACCAATCGTTGGCCTGTCAATTTATCCTTGTCAGCTCCTTTAACAGGAATACTTTTAAAAAGAATCCCACTAATTGCGTATGACAGTGGCATCAAACACCTTTCTGAGGTCACAGTCAGCCAGGCCACATGTGTCATCAAATTCAATCAATATTTCATCAAGAGAGTTGCAACGTAATCGACAGCTAAAGTTTTTGAGTGCTGTTTATTCTCCGACAATACAGTATGTAACCATTAAGTATTAAAACAAAACTAATTATATTACACATAATATACACATATAAATGTGTATATATTTATATATCCTCACATTTGCTTAGTTTCTTAACAAATTTTGCTTAATCATGTAAATTTCTCTTGATTTAGCAGCAAACAATGAAAGTGCCTCCAGGAACATCCGTATCTTCATTTTATACTGTAAAAAAAAAAAAATTTTGCAGTTGTAAATAAATAAATAAAATAGAGATCAAAAATAAGAGATCACTAGAATACGGTTTACAAGACAATAGTAATTATTTCTATGAATTCATTGTTACCTGCAGATTCTTTGTAATTATTTCTGAAATTTTTTTGTTGACGTGCTATTTCGATGGATTGTCCAGTGTCTGAACATTCCCTGATGCATTTGGTTTGCGTGCAGCATCCTGTATATTTCTTTTGACATGCTCTGTCAAACCTCTGTTCTGACGTCACCAAGCATGGTGAGGGAATTTTTAGCTACAGTTAAAATAAAAATACCAGTATGATCAAATAATTCATGAGGCTGTTGCACTGTTTCTGAGCATGAATACAATCCTCATATCCACTGTGCAACAACTATGCTGTTAAGTCACCTTAACCGTAATGTGAATTGTAAATTGTGAATGGCTCCATTATAACCTCTGCTTGACGTCTAGTCTTAAATGGGGAAAATGTACATACTTGGCATTTACTATGGCCTTATGTTGGCATTTGTTTGCAGTCAGAGGTGATACTTGGAGATGAAAGGTACTGATTATGCAACACAAACAAGTTAATTATATTTCCACATGAGTGATCATGAGTTTTGGTAGAGCTTCTGATACATGAAGCTGAGGTGCAAGACATTAGCTGATAACCTCAGGACAGACACAGCAATGTCAACACAAGAGCTGAGAGCTTCCTAATCACTGACTCGGATCTCTTTTGAGTGAGCAAACCTTATGAGCAAACCTTACTAATATATATATATTTTAAATTATATATATTTAAAAATATTTATATATTTATATTTAAAAATATTTATATTTTATATATATTCTATATATATATATTATGCTCATATTGCAAAATATTATTACAATTTAAATGAACTCTTTTGTATTTTAAAATTAGAGAAAATTTTTCTTGTAGTTCTCAGTAGGTTATTATTTAGGTACGAAAGTAATCAAATGTAAAATAACACTGGATAGTCTTCATTGTAAAAGTTAAATAGAGATGAATGTTTACAATTAAAGTAATACAACTTATTTAGAAAAGAACAGAGAGTGATTTTCTTTGTCTTTTGTTCTTTGACATGACAGACAGCAGCAGGAATATTAGACTTGTCACTTTAAGAGTTTATGCACGGATCCAATATACTGTTACACAACATGCGTTATCTTTCTCAACTATTCCAAAACTGAATACTTGCTTATTTGTATTTTTTTTTTAAGATTTAATTTGGCATTTTTTGCCTTTATTATGACAGGACAGTTGACAGGAAGCAAAGTTGGAGAGAGAGAGGGGGATGGGATCGGGTAAGGCCCATGAGTCAGGATTCGATTTTGGTACTTGCGACTCACAAGCTGCTTGAGACTGAGATGAGGCTTGTTCGCTTCACTTATAAACATCAGTGGTCCGTGCACTTTTGGTCTGAGCACGAAACCTGCGGGAATCCTAAAATGATGCACAATACAAACACTATTTAACCGGATCGAATGAGAGGAGTGAGTGAGAGGAGGCGGGTGTGTGTCACTTTGCTGATGGAGAGAAGTGCAAGATTACAAAGCTGATGTTGTTTCCTGCGCCGCTGGTAACAAAACAGACTCGCACCGTACGGCTCGGAATCGGAAAGATATGAGACTGACCGGCTGATCATGCGCAAAATTGAAGGTCCCTGGCCAGTCGATCGGTGCATCTCTATTTAAAATGTTTTTAAATGTATTCCTGTGATGGGAAACCTGAATTTAATGGATCCTTGCTATTATATTTAAGTCATATATTTAATTATTAATAACATATATTTAAACATATAATAGAATGTTTAATAACACTAGTGCACATTTCAAATGCAAGTGTGAATTACATATATACTGTAGATACAGTATTTATGTATACACATACACAAATATAGTGGTATATAGATGGCTTTTTATACGTTGTATTAATTGTTTTGATTTCTTTTATTTAAAACTAGATGGAATTGGAATAATTACAATAATTTTGAATTCTATTATGTTTGTGTAAGATGAGCCCTATGTCACATACAAAAGCATTATTGAGAATAACATTCTACATCATTTTATTGACAAAACATTTTATGTTGTTAAACCAGTGAGAACAATTACGAGAACTGATTGAATTTTGATGTATTGCATCTTGATAGAATATGTTTCATAAGTAAAATGTTAGACCCATTCAACTTTAAAGGAGAACTCCAGCGCAAAATGAACCTTTGGTCTAATTACACATTGTTACCTAGTCAACCGTTATCTGAGATTTGTTTTCATGATTATCGAATGTAAATAGTTTTATCTCTAAAAACAGTTTAGACTATAACGCTAGTATAACGCTAGTATATAGGGCACAGAGTAATGACAAATAAAAATCGCTTGTTAATACCACTAACAAGGCTCAAAATAGCCCCACACTAACACAGTAGCATAATAAGGGTCCCTACCTTCAAACCGAAGCATTGAGAACTTTGTCAGTGTCCAGACAGTTTAATAAGAAGATATTTTATGCATACAGTCAGCTTCGCGAATACAGGCAGAAGCCATCTTTGAAAAACAGTCTCTACCAGTCGATCTACGAACGCCGATCCAAGTGCGCTGAATTGTGTAGAATCTCATATGGTCCGTTGTTTCCGGAAGAAAGCACTGAGCGCATAAGAGAAGCACTGAACGCAACAGAGAAAATAAATAAATAAAAATAATTTAATCATATCTCAGCAGCGCACTTGGATCGGCGTTCGTAGATCGACTGGTAGAGACTGTTTTTCAAAGATGGCTTCTGCCTGTATTCGCGAAGCTGACTGTATGTATAAAATATCTTCTTATTAAACTGACTGGACACTGACAAAGTTCTCAATGCTTCGGTTTGAAGGTAGGGACCCTTATAATGCTACCGTGTTAGTGTGGGGCTATTTTGAGCCTTGTTAGTGGTATTAACAAGCGATTTTTATTTGTCATTACTCTATGCCCTATTTACTAGCGTTATACTAGCGTTATAGGCTAAACTGTTTTTAGAGATAAAACTATTTACATTCGATAATCATGAAAACAAATCTCAGATAACGGTTGACTAGGTAACAATGTGTAATAAGACCAAAGGTTCATTTTGCGCTGGAGTTCTCCTTTAAGGAAATGTTTCTAATGTTTCAGTTTGCATTAGCAGGTAGAGACACGTTTAAGGTGAATATTCGGTTTCCAAAAGAGCAAGTGTATACTCACCCCTTCCAGTGAGGTGTTATTTTCGAACCCAAACCGTCCAGTAAACAATGCACACTGAAGTCGGCAGCAAACACATAGACAGTCCCGGCCCGGATGTAAAAGGCAATATGTTCCAAAAGCCAGCAATGGAGAATAATTATTGTGCTCTGTTTCCATTCGTTGCAATAGTGGATTGAGTCCTCGAATATGTCCCGGTAGGAAACGGTTGGATAGTCCTTGGAATACAGTGTGAGAAGTGAACACTCAAGGGAGAAAGTCCAGTAGGGGTTCAGACAAATTATCCCATATTCCTCTCCCTATAATCGGATGACCTGGCGAGCTCTGGGGTGGGTTGAAAACAGAGAGAGAGAGATATATAGAGAGGGGCCAACAATAAACAAAACAGTTTCAAAACCCAAATGAAGAGCAGATGTCTCAGCTGGTAGTGCAGATTTTTTTTTTTGGAAATACAAACCCGAATAGAGAACAAGTGCATCTGTCACACTACACAGAACAGAGATGAAACAGAGCTGTCATATGCACCAGACAGGACTGCAGAAACTACGCCAGAAAAAAAAAAAAGTGTTTGGTATGCAGTATCTGAGTCTTGTAACTTCATCTCAGGGTGTTTTCAGCCTCTTACAGCAAAGTTTTGACCATTTACAAAAATAAATGAACTTTATAAAATTCCACATAGCAGATGACTTTAGAAGAAGTAAAAAAGAAAGGTGGCATTACTCTTCAGGGATGATGGCTGTCTCTTGCGGGACAGCAGAAGGAGTCATCAAATTTTAAAGTCGCTCCAATCTCGTTGAACCCTCTTCTCGTCACTGACCTGTGGGTTTTCGGTGTCTAGGGAAGACAGAAAAACAGCCGTGAGGGATGGGTAGGACTGTGCTAGTGACAGGACATCGTTCTCGCGCCTCTCTCAGAAGACCACTCAATGGGATTCTCTGGTCGAGGTGAAAGACAACAGCCGGTCTGTGGTGGCAGAAGGGCTACAGTAGTGTAGCTGATCTTCTCTACTACCAAAACTACAATATAATGTGTCACAGAATAGATAAATAAGGGATAATATGCAATCAGCTGATTGTGAAAACAAGATAAACACAGATAAGGTGATCAGGAAGCAGAATAAACCCTGATATATGATACCACAATTTTATGTGCATCACTTATGTGGCTATACGCACTTTTTGTGGCATTTAATTATAATAAATGTATCCTTCAAATCTTAAAAGTATGTTTTTTTTTTTAATTATATAATACTAATGCAATAAAATGCCACTTAAGTGTGCTTAAAGAGAGTACACTTTCATGTCTTTTTCTTAAAGGGTTCAATAGTTCACCTAAACATGAACATTCTGTCATCATTTACTCGCCCTCAAGTTGTTCCAAACCTGTATGAATTTCTTTCTTCTGCTGAACACAAAAGAAGATATTTTGAAGAATGTTGGTTTCTGGTCCCCATTGACTTACATAGTATAATTTTTTTTTTAATACTGTGAAAGTAAATAGGGTCCATCAAACGTTCTTCAAAATAGTTTATTTTGTGTTCAACAGAAGAAAGAAATTCATACAGGTTTGGAACAACTTGAGGGTGAGAAAATTAAAGACAGAATTTTAGTTTTTGAATGAAGTACACTTTTAAAAGGTGAACTTTACAATAATGCCAAATTAAAAGTTGTACTTTATCAGTTTAAATGATTGTTTTATTAATATTTTGTTGAGTTTGTATACTTATTTTGATGAGTTGACATGTAAAGTACATGATTATAATTTTAACTTAGTATGTTATTCGATATTACTTCACATACAAAAAAAACACAGTTGACACCATAGTTTACCATACATTTTTGTCAGTACATTTAGAAGTACACGTTAACCATATTTCCAAGAATAGTAATTATGAAATAACATATAAAGATGTACTTAAGTTGGTTAATTTCACAATTTAATTTAATGTAAGTTTAAACTATACATTATGTTCATGTTATTGCAATGAAGTGTCAGAGAAAATATTACATTGAGTTTGCACTTGATTATATTATTTCCATAATAAGTAGTGTACTCTTCTTAAAAGTGTGCTAAAGTGTACATCTTATTCACAAGAGGAAATATTAATATGGGTGATGAGATACGATACTAGCAAAGCTGCTATCACCGAACAGGGACAAGGGTCAAATATACAGCTACAATTGACCAATCAAGATCAAATATTCTAGAGAGCTGTGTAATCCTGACTCTTATGGAGTGCCAAAACAAATTATCTGCTCGTACGAAGTCTTTTGATTTACAACAAGAAAATCTGTCACTGCTCTTGCTGTTCAACTTATCTGAAAACTGTTGTTGCACATGTAGAACAGAAAGTAAATACAACATACAATTCCATACACGGATTCCTCTGATGTATTATGTAATGAACAAAGCCATTATGTATCACTCCATGTTGTTTATCGACCGTGTTGGTGGGATGCCATTTTTGGATCAGTAGCTATCCAGAAATGCAATCCTGTGAGGTATATGTTAATCCTGTGAGGTACAACATATGCATATGTTGGCGCTTTTGAATCTAATGTTTTGTTTATTTTTGCTGTGAAAACTTATAGATATGTTAGGTAAAGTATGACACATACAATATTAGCATGACAAGTAAAATGAGTATCAAATTCCTATTTGTATACATTTGTATTAAGTAATTAAATTCATATGACACTGTTATTTGACATAATCAGCTCATACTACAATTCGCACACACTGTAGTAAAAACTAATGTACTATTTTACCCAAAAACATACAGTGTAGCTAATACTACATGAAAAAAAAAAAAAAAAATCCTCAAAAAGGGACTGTTTGGACTCTCAAACAGATGCCAGCCAATAATAATGCAATTTTCTTTCTTTTTTTTTAATACAAATTATAGATTTGATTCACCAGGCTCAAACATTCAACCCTATTATTCAAGCTAAGAAAAATAATTCACACATACTTTTTTTATAATATATATATATATATATATATATATATATATATATATATATATATATATATATATATATATATATATATATATATACACGTGGTAACAGGGTTGAAACTAATCAGACACCACATATAAAATTTATATTAAATAAACCAGCACATATTATGCACTAGTATATAGTATTCTACTACCTACTGAAGTTGGTTAAGCCTCTAATTTTTTGGACCATTTACTGAAAAAGCAAAAAAAAAAAAAAAAATATTCACCCGATCCTAAAGAGCCTGTCTGAGTCATCATGCTCCTTCAGACATAATACATTTTAATTCACATCCTGTGCCAACTTAGTTGATATATGATTGCATTTAATTCATGGTCATTAGGTGTCTGAGTGACTGACGGGATCAGGAGAATCATGGAAGTTCAGCCTTCTGCATCACCAGCTCTTGACTGAATGGTCTTTATCGATTTAACGATTTAAGGATGAGGTCCTCTTGAATTCCATGAGCATTCATCTAGAAACTGCAATTACCTGATTGGACCCATAAATCCAAATTCCACAAAAGGAAAAGGTCTTCAAGGAATACCTGGACGTGGCCCATTGAATCAGGTGAATAGCTCTATTCCTGGCAATTACAAGAGTCTATATATATATATGCACTCCGAGCTGCTGTAAAGTGCCAAGGCATTGTTAAAAGCACACTGTCAAAAGGGTCATATGAATGTGCAATTACCTGAAAGCAACCTTAAGCATTTTAAATCAAACGATTTGCCTTTGGTTTTGGTGTGCTTGCTGTTGTCTGGAACCTAAAACTGTATTAACTAAGGCCGGGTACACACTGCACAATTTTCCAAGTCATCGAGTCGCTGTACTTCTCACGCTTCAACTGTCAGGATTACTATTTAGTTGCTTTTGCGTGCAACAGTACACAACATTTTAATACAATAACTGACAACTCTGCCTGGTGTACAAACCACTGTACATCTCACAACCAAACACAAGCAAGAATGGAGACAGGAAATAATGAAACTCTGAATAAACATATAATCCTCCAACTCAATCTGGGACGGCATTAAAACAAACCATTTACTTGTTCATGACTCTGGAATCCTTCTGAAGTCCATAAAGAGATGCAAACAAGCCAGACGCGTCAAAGCGAACGCTCTTTCACTTTTCTTTTGTCCTGTTCTCGACAGACTCGACAGACAAACTGAACGTGTACGAATCTGTATACTGTATCCAGTGTAGACAGTGATTATAATGGGTTCTATTCGCTTTTTGACGCAACGTTCGCATCCGGTGTAGGCAAATGTCAGCCTATATCTTGCTCTATCTTGCAATTGTTCATTGAAGTCCTGTACGTATTTTTCTATGTGACGTCACAGATCAGGCAATATTAAAATGAGCCATTTTTGGAGCTTGATTAAATAAAAGCTTTGTTTTTAATAAGGAGGATGTTTAAATGGGACATATCATGCACATTTCCGTGTATACGTGCTATAATCGGGTCCCCGGTGCATCTACCAACCCAGAAAATATGAAAAGTTCTTTGGTAAGCCTTTCTCTGCAAGCATTAAAAAAATAAAAAAGCCGATCAGATTTCGCTCCCTGTCTGACGTATAAAGGGATCTTATTATAATATTACTGCCCCTTAAACTGCCGTTTGGTTTCTGCCAAGCGACAACAGTGTAACCAGTTCTAGCGCAATGACAAAAGTTTGAGCAAAGCATGCAAACTGTTCTGTCGTTGGTTGCACAGACCACTTTTTAGAGTCCCAGCCTCAGAGGAGACAAGAGAGCAGTGGATTTATTTTATTTTCAACGGAAATCCCCCAGAAACAGTAAGCAAAAACCTGCAAGTGTGCGCTAATCACTTCAAGACGGAGTGCTTTCGCAACCTTGGACAGTACGAAGAAGGAATTGCTTCAACGTTGAATCTATGTAACTCCACAACAACTACATGCATGTAACCACTAACTATTCAGAAACGTCCCCATTCAGTCTAAAAGTTGCAACCTCTTCCTGAGCCTCTCCGTAAGGCTGCACTCCGCTACTGGCTATTTCTGAGATTTTGGATGAGTGTCATTTTTCGCGTGTTTGTTATTGCCTGAGTATCCGAAGCTCGTGTATAAGGATCGGCCCTCTTCTGAACAGGGGGAGGGAGCAGCAGCTTATTTGCATTTAAAGGGACACACACATAAACGGCGCGTTTTTGCTCAGCCCCAAAAAGGGGCAAATTTGACAAGCTATAATAAATGATCTGGGGGATATTTTGAGCTGAAATTTCACAGACACATTCTGGGGACACCATAGATTTATATTACATCTTGTGAAAAGGGGAAATATATGCCACCTTTAAGCCTTTATGTAACTTGCAGGATGGTTTAATGTTACCTCAAAGATCAATGCCAATTTTATCCCTCATGTCATGACCCCTTTAACAAATGTAACCTTTTGACTTTTTTGACTTACCTCCTTGTGTGCCCGTTGTGCTTGTACCCTCTTTTGAGGAAAGCGAAGGACGTCTCTTGAGCTCTATACAAGTTCTGGGATGGTGCCTTTGTGTGGGGGAGACTATGTCCTCACAGGTCATCTCTGAAATCTGCACAGCTGTCTCAGAGTCTGTGACTAGCACCATGGCAGTGGAGTCTTTTAAACTAGCGGTGGCCCCAGCGGCCCCCCCTAAACCCGCTCCCGAGGCCTCCTGGCCCTCTACGATTTTGGAGCTGGAGCGCGGGACCTGCCCCGCCGCTTGACCCCCGTTCGTTTGCGAGCGTACGTTCGTCATGGCGGTTCCCTTCCCAGAATCTGCCCCCTGATGGCTATAGACTTTATATCGGATCATGAGGATGATGATGAAAACGAGGACGGAGGCCACGATGATTCCTCCAATGATGATGATCATGGTGCCGCCCAGGAAATGGCTTCGGAGCGACTGGCACTGGCTGTACTCTGTCTCCGTGACAAATGAGACGCAGCCCACCTGGCGCGTGGCGGTCAGCGAGGTCATGCCGTCGTCGTACACGGCCAGAACACACAGGTCATAGTCTCGTCCGGATACGAGGTCTCGCACCAGGAAGTCGTAACTCGTGGAGGGAATCATTCTGCAAGAGAGGCAGGGAAGAGTTGAACATTATCATGTATTCCTCAGATAATACATGAATATAATTAAGATTAGCCAGCATGTGCATGTATAATCTACGGCCACATGAACACTGTAGAGAAACGAGAGTAATTATATCATAATTCTGAATATTATGGACATTATGTTAATTATCAATGATGAATTTAATATACTGCAATGCAAGTTCTAGTCATTGCAGAACTACTTCCCATCATAAAATACAGTGCAGGCAAAAAATGTACTCTTTATTAAAAGGCTCCATCAACATAAAGTCAAAATCAATACATAAGATATTACATTGGTTTCCAATGAAATTTACAATAAGGTGTGTATATGGTGTGAGTGCAATGAAAATCTATAGGTGCAGTGATAATATTTAAACAATATACAGTATAAATATGTTAGAAACTCATCCCAGGACAATCTAATATATGCATATGAATATATATTTTATTATATTTATTTATATTTATTATATTTACTAAGATCACAACCAAAAAATTTTGTTTGGACTTGAATGTTTTATTATTATTATTTACTGTGCAATTACTGAGACAGTATGGAAAAAACATTATTTTGAGGCATGTATTGATCTGATTAGCATATACAGTACAGCAGACAGTGTGTGTCTTAGAATTACTTTTAAAATGATTACAATAACATTTTATATGCGACACTCTCCTTGGAGTTGACATCGAGGGAGAAATGATTTTCTTTTAGATGAATAATGTAAGAGCATGACACAATTAAACCTACATTAAGTATTCTATTGCTTCAATTGACTATTCGAAAAGTCATCAAAGTTCATTGAGGGCGACTGGAAATTGACCATTTATCAAAGCAAACATTCCTCTGAATCTCTCAACTACAACAATTAGAGAGATTTTCAAGAACTATGGTACCCATAACACAAAACTCAACAGTCATTAGATTCAGTTCAGATAAATCCTGGTTCATGTTAATCTGTGCATTTTCCAAGCACTAATACTGTACATAATAATCCCACATATCATGATTAAGCATCAAAAACACCATTACAAGTCGTGGTAGACCAGTGTTAATCTGTGTAAATGCATTGATATTAATATAACACATCTGTATTACACTACATTTATGCATTGCATGTGCAATTCAAATGAGGATAATTTAGTATTAAATGTATAATCTTATGTCAGATTACTTGCACAGTATTGCTTGTTAAAGGAAATCACTTGCTTTTAAGAGAGCTTTTCATACCATTTCGGTCTGAAAAAACAAAAAAAAGATTCTGCATTCAGGGATATTTTGATTGAGCAAGCATGCAACATTTGAACTGCTGAACCCGAGAACAGAAAAAAAAAAATCCAGCCTTTATTCCACAGAGGTCACTGGAAAGTCAAGTTAGAAGATCTTTTTTTTTTTTTGCTCCCATACCTTTTCACTGAGAGTATGATGGTGAATAAGAATATGGTGGTGTTACACATATAGGTCAGCCAAAAAAAGAAAAACTCATGTTTATTTCAAACTTTTATGCTGTACATTTTTTCTCTCTCTCTAGAACACAAAATTAGAAAATGTTATGCAGCTCCTGGCATAAAATCCCCAAACAAGCCAAAAATGATAGCTTTGTGAAAAAAAGACTGAAAAATCAAGTAATGATCCACACTCTTATAGGAAAAAAAGGTTTAATGTGTTAAATATAGAACCCAAGAGTTCTTAACTAAAATTTAAAGAAAAGGGTAAATGTCTGAAATTTTTTCCACAAGCTGCTTATTTCATGAAATGTATTAAAAATGAATTAAAACTAAATTCATAAAATGATCCTTAAAAGGTTTTATATGTGCCTTATATGTGAAGTGCTATACAGAACCTTTAAGGTAATATAGTGAATTTTAGGGGCTGTTCACAGAATGCGTTTTTTCATTCCACTGCTCTACTTCTACTGCGTCTTGCGTCTTTTGAAAATGCATTCTGTGTGAACCGGTCCTTATGGGGTTTTTATGTTTTTTTTTTTTTGGAGCTTATTCTGTATTCTGTACACTGTATTCTCTATCCATTGTATTCCAAATAAATACACAAAAAAAGTGTATTGGTTTGGAAGAACATGAAGGTGAATAAATAATGACAGCATTCTCCTTGTTTGGGTGAACTATCACTTTAAAGTCAGGTTTTATTAAAAATAATAATAAAAACAATGATAAATTTGCATCCTGTACAACGTGCCAAAGGAAAAACAAAAACGTCTGGTTATTGATTTTAAAGCCGCCTTTGAAGTGTTCTCATTTGCGTCCTTCCTTCTGTTCATTCAACAAGAAACCGTGCCTTTGTTTTTCTCATTGAAGATGACATGCGTCAGATCCCTCTGCACCTTAATTCATTACTCAAACACACTTCACACACGCTCGCTTCATCTGCATGCAGTCGAGGGCCTTTCCTTTCTGTATGATATTAGGGCCACCAGTAAAGTCTCAAGTTATTACAGAGGTATTCCAGGCCATCAAAGACCCTTGAACAAATTGCTTTCAAAAGAAAAGACCTGCTAATAAAGAAACAGAAAGATAATACAATAGAGGACTGTGTGCAGCCGCGACACAATACAAATGTTGGAATTAAAACACCCATAATTTGGTGAACAACTGAGAATCCTTTTCTCTCCGGTGCAACACAAATCAAAACCGTTCTCCGTTTTTGCAAAGTGGTTTATTGTTGTCATACTCGATTCTGTTGATTTATCAACATCCCCTGTCTGATAAAGGCTGGAAAAAAAGAAAAACAGTATCGAAAGACTAAGTTTGAGTTTTTAAAATACACCTAACTTATGAAGTGAGTCACTCCTCCTAATGCTGATTCTTCAACAGAAACATGCATTACGAAACACAAGATATTCAAATAATGTCCTTGAGGGATTCACGTCATCCAATCCCTGTATTCAAACAACAGTAATAAAACACTGCGGCATGTAAATTACATGGCTGTCATTTATTAACTTCACTGAAAAAAATATAAGAAAACTATGCTCTAAAAGAGAAATCACACTAATATGCTGTGGGGGAAAAGCAGTTCATTTCATTGGTGAGGTGAAACATTATCATAAAAAATTGAACTTTAAGTAATACCTAGATGCTAGTAAGGAACTGCCTCATTTGTCATGCTTACAGACAAATGATGCACAAAATACATCATACACTGCTTTTTATAGCAGTTCGGGCTAAAAGAATCTAACAAAATGTGCTGTAAACCTATTTGTCAATGCAGTTTTTCACAGTGCATGCTTTTATTGGGCGATATAAGCGAACATGTAAACCCAAATGGCGTCAAAAAAGGCCTGCACTGGTCTAACTTTAGGGTTTTGATTCACTAACAAGAACTGCTTGAGTGAATCATCTGTTCAGGAATCGGGCTACTCTGGTCATGAATGCTTTTGATTCGCTAAAAAGAACTCGCTCATGAAAGTCATTTGTTTGTGAATCAGACTAAATCACACTGTATGCTCTCGATTGATTCAAAATAATTGACCCATAAGAGTGATTTGTTCGTGAATAAGACTACGTTACATTGGATGCACTGTATGTTTTTGATTACTAAAAACGACATATGAATCATTTGTTCAGGAATCGGCCTACTCTGGTTGTGATGCATGGTTTTGATTCACTATAAATAATTAGATCATAAGGGTCATTTGTTTGTGAATCAGACTAAACCACATTGGTCACACTGTGTACTTGATTCATTAAAAAGAATCGACTCATACGAGTCATTTGTTCGTGAATAACACTATGCTACATTGGAGGCGCTGTATGTTTTTGATCACTAAAAAAGGAGATTTATTTGTTCAGGAATTAGGCTACTCGTGTCTTGCTGCATTTTTATTTTAAATTTTTATGGCATTTACTAAAAAGAATCGACTCACAAGAGAACTGGCCCATAAGAGTTATTAGTCCACACAGTAGAGGTAGTGACCCAAAAACATTGCACGCATTGCAGATTTTTCCAACACGCGTGCATTTTTTCCATACGTTAGCATCCACTAAGCTTATTTATTTGTAAAATGATCAGCGCTGTAGTCTCCTGCGTACCTGACCAGTTTGTTAACAAGGGTCTGCTTGGGGAGCATCACTGAGTTCAATCTTTCTGTACGTGCGAGCAGAATCCTGCCACAGCAAGATTGGCTCTCGCAGGTTATGATCTTAATGCTGCTCAGTTTCAGGGACCAATTTATTACACCACTTTATCTCATATCAGGCCACAGCTAAAAGCACGCCTGCTAACTAGCAGCTTAAAAGCTATTCGTAACAGAATGCTTTATTCTCATTGCATCGATATAATAATCAGGCTCTCAAAATTATATGTACAGTCAGCTGTCAAAACAAACTGAACCAGAAACTGTCGTTTATTAAGATACAAGCATTTTTTTAAAAAAAAAAAAGCAGTTAGCTCCCTATGCTAACAAAAGGTAGATAAGTAGTTCAAGTAGGTCATTTAAAAATAACAAATGTATTTAATTTTTTTACTTTCTTTAGTGTGTAATGTTGCGGTTTGAAAAAGGTAACAAAATCACAAAGTCACTCCAAAGGGAGTTATTCTCTATCAGTGTTATGTGCACTATTTCTAAACTCCCTGAAACACCTTGATTGTCGAGTTTTCTCAAGAGAATCAACTCATAAGAGAAATTGGCCTACACTGGTCATGCTATATGTTTCAATTCATTAATTTTATACATATATACCCCCCATCCCCCCACCCACCCCTCTATAATTGTTTTTTTTTTTTGTGCATATTTTTTGTATTTATATGAAGCATTCCAACGCATTCTCATCCTTTTGCGTCATATAGGTGACGCCATATGACAAAACGTCGAAATACTACGCACATGGTAGCCTTTAGCGTCAATATAACACGCACTGTTATGGGTAGGTTTAGGTCTGGGGTAGGGTTACGGTTATGACGCCTTGGGATCTGCGTCTCATATTGACGCTAAAGGATGCTATGTGCGTCGTATTTAGACGAGCGTCACATGTATGACGCCTTGGGTTCTGCGTCTCATATTGACGCTAAAGGATGCCATGCGCGTAAGATTTCAACGAAATGTCACAAGCGTCACATGTATGACGCCAAAGGATGAGAACGGGCTGAGCATTCAGAACCTTTTTCTAGTGGAATGCAAGCAACATACATTGTTTATCAATATGTTAACAAGATAGAGATTGATGAATTAACTAAGATATGTTTCTATGATTGAAGTGTCTGCTTGTCTTTAAAGTCTGACTTAAATGTCACATGCGGCATTGAATATGTGCCAGTTGATATCTGATTCCAGACTGTGGAAGCACACAGACATCAAGACAGACACACAAAACGTTCTTCTGCCCAGAACTCAGTTGGACGTAAAAATAATTCAGTTAAACTCAACATAAAACAGCATTCACAACACATCTCACGTTATGGAAGTAAAATATATCTTAAAAAATTGTGAAATGTGAGCGTTAGAAACGTCTTCAACACCCACATTTAAGGAGGCTTTTGAGCAGAAGATGAAGGCTGAAGGTCAAGCTCACCCTCGAGAGCATCTTGACATATTCCAATGGTGACGCTTCTTTCTAAAATCTATTATTATGGCTATTATTGCTGTAACCTTTCCTACATGAAGGTTAACCAGCATTAAATTACTATTGTAGACTACTCACACAATTTCAGAAAGGCCACATTACTTACAACTGCAGCCTGAAACAATGCCTGAATAGCTATTTTGCTATTGGTTAACATTAAAATAAACAATACATTGACATCCACATCCACTTTTGGTTTAATGTTTAATTCAATGATTGTCTATCACAATAATGTAATGCTTTTTAATTTATTTATAATAATATAATAATAATACATTTTATTTGTAATGCGCCTTTCTCAGACTCAAAGCGCTACAACATGTACAAAACAAAATAATCAAACATGGAAGTAAAATAAATATTTATTTAACTATCTTCATTTGAGGGCTTTCTCAGCTGATGTTGACTTGTGCGATTATTTGACTGAATTAATAACTAGGCTTGTCATTTTCATTAATCAGGTTGTTTTGTAATTACATTCTAAGAAAATATGAAGACAAAAAAAGTTTTTGCTTTTACCTTTAGAATTAAGTGCTCTGATAAATCATACACAATATGACTAGGAATATTTATAAAAAAAAAAAAAAAATCGAACTTAGGGATGGAATAAATACACTATTTATTTACACCATTCAATATATTTGAATGTTTTTGAAAGATTATGCTCACCTAGTCTGCATTTATTTGATCAAAATACAGTAAAAAAATATTATTGCAATTTAAAATAACATCTATTTTAAAATGTCATTTGTTTATGAATTTTCAGCATCGTTCCTCTAGTTTTCAGTGTCACGTGATTCTTCAGAAATCATTCTAGTATGCTGATTTCATGCTCACAAACATATCTAATCATGAAAACATTTATTTTTTTTTTTTCTGGAAACTGATACAGGTTTTTCAGGATTCGGGTGAAATAGGAAGTTCAAAAGAACAGCATTTATTGGAAATATAATTCTGTATATATATTTACAGTCACTTTGGATCAGTTGTATTGTATTTTGTCAAACGAAAACAAAAATCTTACTGACCTGAATCTTTCGAACGGCAGTAAAAGTTGTAGTACGAGTTGGAGGACAACAAAAGTCAACCCAGACTATATGAAACTTCATGTTACATGGAGCTGTACTTCATCAGAGATATTCAGAAGCAGTTGACATTGGGTTGTCAGACTGCTGGCAGGCCTGTGGAGAGGGGGTGGGGGTGGAAGGATGTAAGAATGGGGGTTTGGCCCATTCCTCATTCCCAGAAGAGTGCCAAGGAGACCATGAGCCTCAGGCAACTCAAGATGTTCTCTATCTCCTTTCCCAGCTATAGAGAAGGTCTGTTTCCAGTTTGCATGCGAAACAGAGAGTCACAATGCATTTGCAAGTCTCGCATTCCCAAAAAAATCCCTGGGAGCCGAGTGATGTACAAATACGTTTTTCAAAAGATGGAGACATCCAGAGAGCCACTTGGTAATGAATTCTCCAGACTTCACCCCGTTTCATGATACTTCATTACCATCGGCTCCATCCTCATTTGAATTCCGTGATAATAATCGTATGCGGTTGCATAACAGCTTCCTCATTACAAACTCACGGTAACGTAGAGCCAGTGCCCTCCGTCCCAAATGCACATTACACAACGGCGAGCTTCTGCGCGTCTGCGTCTACCTTGTGCATTGTGCCAGGACTTGCATTATTGATGTGCGGTGAATTTCAAAAGAGCTTTACAGATGGGAAGCCGGTGGGCAGCAAATACAACCCCTGTCTCCAAGCCCTCAATGTCCCTCTTCTTCTGCACTAGGACACCGAGCATAACCGACTGCTGATTCACTTATCACTTATTCATAAGCTCACATCAGTGGTCTGTACCTAGCAAACATAATTTGAGTAATAGGTCTTCGCTTGAGTTTGGAGGTCCTTGAATATTGATCCTTGTAACCAGAACAGCCAGAGAAACGGCTTAATGCTAACCTGAAAGCGCAGTCCGTCTTACCTTGAGAAAAAAAAGAGCACTTACCTGTACTGAATGTGCACTTGTATTGTACTTCGAATCTTAAAAGTATATTTGAAGAAAAACTGTACTTGTAGATGAAAATACTAATGAAAAAGGTCAAATTTAAAGAGAGTACACTCTCAATGACATTGTTTTGTAACACACTTTTTACCTTAAACATCAAAAGTTTTACCTTATAGTTCATTTCTAGTCAATTTTAATACTCTTTTGTTGTGCTATAAAGAAGTATATAGATGTACCGACTTGCAAATTAAAGCACATGTAAAATGCTAGATTATTATTTTAATTATATTGTGTTATTTGATAATACATTTACAGTTTTTTGTACTAAATTGAAAATTCATTATTGCAACATGTAATTACTAATATTAAATATATGACAAGTTTTAGTTGATTATTGTCAGTACATTCAGTAGTACACTTTTACCATATTTCAAAGACAACAGAACTAAATTAATTTTGAAATATACATATACTTATGTCCTTCTTAAGTGATTGGAAAAAGTTCAGTTCTGTCCTAACAGCTCTCTGAGTGTTTGTCATGGTAATGGATATGACAATGTTGATATATGTGGTTTTGGCGGAATATTATTGCTGCTGCAGAGCAAGTACGAGACTTGCTACTGCCAACACACACACGCGACACGCTGCTGTGAGCAAGACATGCTGCTGCTGGACAATAGCATACATGAATTACTCGTAGCAGATCTATACAGGTGGAGCTGGGGAAGGTGGAGGGTTTCTGAAAGCGCGCTGCAAACTGCTACAGCAAAATCTTACCAAGTATTGGAAAGTTGAGCAGCAAGCTCATTGGCTGCTGATACAGCAGGAACCAATCAGCTGTGCCCTATAGAGAATTATGTGATTGCAAGCAGATTGAGTAAAGGACCTATTAGCCTGCGCTACCCAATGTTTCATGACAGAACTTTGCATTTAATAAAACAAATTTAAACTACACTACATTTTCATTTGATTTTTAATAATTGTCAGTAATTGTCAAAAAAATTGTCCATTTTGACTTTAAGTGTATATTTGTTTAAAGTATATTATTTCTGTAAAATGCTAAAGTGTAATACAAGTATGTTTAAGTGTACTTCTTTTCCACAAGGCCAAAAGCATGCAAACATTTACTCTGAGAAAAAGTGATTGTTGGTGGAAATGTAAAGCCTTATTAATAATTAATGCAATACATTTCCACTTTGCTCGGACACTCCTTTGCTTGTAAAAGGACACCGCTACTTCACTCTCCCGATACTGAGTATAAATGAATGGCTTATGTTGGTTTTAGCAGAAAGCTGAATGACCGTACAGTGAACTGTTAAATGTCTGGAGCATGTGTGTGCAGATCCATGCATACATACCAGCCAACACACAAATGTCCTTGAGACTGCAAGTTGTTATTGAGATTGTGTAATGTCTGAAATCAACCTTCCAATTAAGTATGGATTATAATGTTGGACGTTTTTGAATTAGAGGTTTTATAGGTTGCATTTATTGCCTAGATGACATGCATTTATACATGGATTTCAGCCCACACTATTTTTGTTTTCCCACGCTTAGTCTATATCGGTTTCAAATTGAGATCTGGGGATATGAAAATAAATCACAAAATGTATTTTTAGAGCTGTCAAAGTTCACATGTGAACTTAAAGGTATACAGTCTAGGAAGAAAGAACATCCACTCACTCTCTAATTTCATTCCAAACCTGCATGACACTAAATAAGATATTTTGAAGAACACTGGGGTTCTAACAACATTAAACCTGTCACTTCTGTCAAAATACTTTTGGGTGAACTATCCCTTAAAGATGTTAATGTTATATGTTTAACATAATGCTTTTAATGTTTGATAATACATGATTGATAATTGTGCATTCTATTCTATTATATGTCTATTCTATTGATTCTATTTAAATTTGTATCTGTTTGATCTTTTTTACAATATATAATAACACACACTATTCCAAAAAAAGAGAAATTGCTTTTTGACAGCCATAGATTTATCAGTAAGATTTTTTATGAAGAAATTAATACCCTAGGAAATGTTGATGTCAGATGTCAACATAATAAAAAAAGTAAATATTTTCTAGATAATACTTTATTGCAACTGAGAAATGTATTTACAATATGACTTTAGAACTATAATAAATAAATGAAGAGTTCAGATGCAAAAGCCTCTAAGTGCCATCTGAAATTTTCTTCTAGAATGATAATTTTTATCAAGCTTGTTTATTTAAGTTCAATAATTTCACTTAAATGACAATTAATAGGTCATTTTCATAGCCATTTAAGTGAAATTACTGAACTTAAATATACGAGCTTGATAAAAATTATCATTCTAGAAGAAAATTTCAGATGGCACTTAGAGGCTTTTGCATCTGAACTCTTCAAATATTTAATTGTTTCACACTTAAAATTTGCACCACAAAATACAATATAGTATTTTATGTACTGTTTGAAAACATAACCAAACAGGAACACTTGAAGGTTATGCGTTCCACAACTCAGCATTAAAAACAGAAATGAGATATATTATAAAATACAGTCAATCTGCTTCATGGCTAACTTAAAATTATTTCCATCAGAGCATCAGAATTATGAAGAATTGCAGAGTGTGCCTACAATTTAGCAGCTTAGACTTAAATTAAAGCACTTGTTATGTCATAGCCAATTATAAGAGGCGCTACCGAAGATTAACTCAGTACAGTAACTTACTGAAGATTTAAAAACATGAACAAGTCCCATTTCTTTCTATAAACGCTCTATTTTTATATTTGCCAGTACCATTTAAACTCAACACAGCTTTATTTGCATTCAATGCATACAGTTCTATTTTCGGCAAACCGTCTCACTTGCTCATCACAGACCGCAGTCAATAGAAGTGTTCAAATCGTTCTTCCTTTTCAGTCATCTGAATAACATCAACTAATTAGGAAAGACGGAGACTGCTTGTTTCCTGCAGGTAAACAGTGGCTTGTGTGACATCAATCTGACAGTCGCCTTGGAGTCGAATAATCACAGCAAATGAAGGTATAACGGTAGCTCGTGCTCAAGGAGATGTCTGATTGGAGTATGATCACATCCAGTCAGAGATAATATCTCTATATTGACATGAGAATGCGGCTGACATTGCATTTAGGCGTGTCTGCCAGTAAAGAGGCGGTGACATGCCAGTGCTTTCCTCTGAGAAAGGCCAATTCTATCCTCACATGGCCCACGGTCTTCTGGTCGGCCCGCGCTAGTGTGAGTTAGAGCTGTCTCAGAGCTAATGTGGTGTAAAGTGAGCTGGGCCTAATAAAGCATGGCGAAATGGGAGTCGACAGACCCAAGATGTCATCAAGGAGTGGGTCAAGAAAATGAAAGATTCTGCTACATTAGTCTGGCAGATCTCAAAACTAAGCTGCCACTTTGTGTTTGAGTCTGTTTAATTGTGTGTTTAATTTTGAATCTGCTTATGCAAGTGATCAGATAAACTGTTAGATGCATCCTGGCACTAGCATTTACATTTTTTTGTCCCGTAAAATACTCTGTAGAATGAAAACAACTCTAATACGATCTATCTACAATCAATACGTAGCAAATCATACCGGTGTTGTGCAAGTGTGGCGTCAAGCCTCAGAGAAGCGTTTATTAACTTAAAAGTAAACATAAAATGTCCAAAGAGGGATGAAATGTATAAAGGTTAAATAGATGTGTAAAGATCAACACATAAATACCAAATACAATGTTAAGAAATATATTTACTGATATATACTACTATACGGAGCCCCTAAAGGGACGTGAAGAAAAAAAAAAGAGATGTTTTTGCGTTCTCTCGCAAATGTTTTGCGTTCCCCTGAGAGCAAAAACGTTTGCGTTCCACCAAGAAACTCGATCACAAAGAGCTCAAAAGGTTTTGCACAAGTATAAGTACAGTAGGAGCTAAATTAGTTCCTCCAATTGGAGTTTCTAGAACTAAAATAGTTCAATACGTTAAACACGTTCTAGGAACTATGAAAAGGTTCCTCTGGTGCGAAAGCCCCATTGACACCTCATTTTTTTTCCCACCACCATGTCCTTTAAGGGGCTCTTTACATATATCCTGTTATTGTCATAAATCTAATATCCTCAAATATAACTTCATTCGGACATTATCCCAACACAATGCAAACTAAATCTTGCTAGAGGGCTAGGCTTCCAACTGAGGTTTCTTCTTATTTCACAGAACATATTTAAATCCCACCTAACCGCCTTAATTGAATATTAGGAGTTCATATTCACATCTCAGTACTGGATTCTAATGAGTCTCCATTTTTATATATATCGACCATGGACATTTGAGCTGGCGATAATTGGAAGAAATACAAAATTGGAAAGTATACCGGAGGCAAAAGCAGCAGAAAGCTACAAGAACATGGAGAGTCAAACCACAGTCTCACCTTTCCGTGTAAATGCCATTGGCTATCTGTGCACTCTGGGAAAGATGCACTCCCGCAATTAAATCGCTACATGCTTAAACAGTCCTGCTCACTCCTCGCTGTAATTCTGAATGCTATCTCGCACTCAGCCAGGGGAGGAAACTGTTTTCGGTAACTGCCTGACAGGCTGGAGGAGAAGAGGATTGGATTGTGTTTCACAATGCCGGCTAAACAGCTTTCAATGCCAGTGGTGTGGATAGATAGGGTATTTGTAGCAAAGCTGCTGTCCGACAATCAACTCGTTAAGTCACACAATATGGCTTTTCAACGCGCAGACCTTGCATAGGTCTCAGGTGGGAAGCGCAGGATGCTTCATCATTTTATTGTCACATCTGCCAAAGCAATAGCTATAATTTTACACAGCATAGTGAAAATAAATGGCCTACTGGATCCAGGTCAAGATCAAACACTCCACAAACTAGGCTCATTCGCAAACTGCCCGTATAATCCATCAGTTCCAGTCCGAAAGAAGATTTCCGGGCACCTTGAATATTTCTATATGAATGTCCTCAAAAGAAACCTCTCTCTCTCTCTCTCTCTTTTCAGAACGTTTACTGACTTTTCTTCTGCCACATCAAAAAAAAAAAGAAAAAAAAAAAGATTTGCTGGACAAAGTTGCACAATAAACAAAATGCTGAGAAAAAAAAGAAAAATGGTCTGAGAGAGAGCGAAAGACAGAGCAGAGAGGAAAAAGCTGGTTCAACAGAAGAGCGTGGCCTCATAAATCTCTCCTCTTTCCTTCTAAGGATCGATTGATTTGATAAACGGGGAAAAATATGGTGGTGCTAGTCACTTCTTCAAATCTGCCTGGTTTCACTGTAAGCACAGGGACTTTAAGTAGCTCTAGGAGGAGATGGTCTGGCTCAGAAATTCCTTTATTGCATTAAAGTGAAACCTCAGTCACACATGCTAGCTAAAGGGCTTTGCTGTCTAGCTTAAGGGAGGGGGTGTACTTACATTACAACGGATGCATTTCGTCCTACATAGCGTTCTTTTGATCGCTGAACTGCACTATGATTTCGAACGATTTGGTATTGAGACCCATGTAACACAACCTCGTTTATTCATGGCAAATGTTGCTTCTGAAACGGACCGCTCAATCAAATTTGTTTCACCCTAAAATTCACTTTACGGTTTTTGTTTGAGGTCTCAGACCCCATGGTTATTTTGAAACTAAACTGTTATTTTCCCTTTTGAGATGTTCCTCTGGGTCAAAGCCCAGACAGATATTACTGAAGCTGTATCCCTCAATTTTAGACAAGCTCTTTTAGAAAGGTATTTGCTAGGGCTACACTATCTGGGGGGAAAAACACTTTTTTGGGGGGGTGAATAGGATTTAAAATGCCCTTAAACATAATTAAAAAGCTGTAGGTTTGTGAGTAGGGCTGCACAATTTGACTAAATAGTTTGTGCTCATATCTCAATTAGTGTTGTCAAAAGTACAGACTTCGTCTAAATGTACTAAAAGATCTAAATTTTAGAAATGTGACAATACTAGCATTTCCCTCAAGCATTTTGAGCGCTGTTGAACGGATTCTTAAACATCTCTAATTGGCCATTGTGTTGACGCGCTCAACATACATGTCTGTGATTGGCTACAATGATCAACGCTTCAAAAACATGTTGTCTTCATCGAACGTTTACACAGATACACACGGGAGCGTTTGAAAGCAGGCATCTATCAGCGGATCCCTAATACATCCACTGATAGATGCATCCGCCGATAGACGCCTGCTTTCAAACGCTCCCGTGTGTATCTGTGTAAGCGATCGGTTAAGAAGAATCCGTTCAACAGCGCTCAAAAAGTTAGAGGGAAATAAAAATTTCAGTACCGAATTGGTACAGAAGTCTGTACTTTTGACAACACTAATCTCAATATGACTAATAGTATTTATAATAACTGTATTTTTTTAAATAAACACCGTGTTGTCAATGGATATTTATACATGGCCAGAGACTTGCATGTGTCATTATATTAATAACATTTCATCAAAATCAAGGTCAAATGGAGTTACAAGGTTTTTGACCAGCAAATTCCTGAGATTTTCAGACATAAGTGTTTTGTCTGTCATTAGAATGCATCGCATTACATTTTCATCAAATTACAGGTTATAAAGTTTACTGTAGCTATGTGGGCGCTCAATTGTTTCTACCATGGCCAAAATCTCATGTTGTTAAAAACTATTTAAGACAAAATTGACCATGACTCGATGACAAAAGCTAAACTAAAAGTAGACACTCTTCTCCACTCCTTAAATACATAAAACATTAGCCTTTATTTATATAATGTTTCTTGAGTAAAGAAAACGCTCTACTTATTCATTGAACCAGTTCTTTATTTAACCATCCCACTGCAAACAAGCAAAGATGGTCCAAACTGTGTGTGGCACTTTAAGCGTCTGTTTTGTTGACAACAGCTGGTTTAAAATCAATTAGTCTCATTTCTAGTTTGGGTAAAATGTTTGGCACATGTTGTGCTCACAAAAAGCATGTTATAAGCAACTCAAATTCAGAGCAGAACATGTGGAGCATTTCATGTGAACAGAGCTTGCTCACGTGTAAATAAACACATGCTGCACTTTACACTGAAACACGCAGCGCATACATTCTTTGAATTAATCACAGCCTCTAGAGACTGCTATCCATCCAGCAACATTGTTTGTGTTGGGGTGACCCCTGCAACCCTTATTAGAAAAATGCAATGAAGCAAATAGAAGTCAATACCAAATAGAAAATGATATTCTGAGACCATGAACTTTTTTCAGGAAGACTAAATTGCAATTTACTATGATTAGATTAGGAAAAGTCAAAATGGCAAACAGAACATAATACATTCTTCTATATCACAGAACACCCAATATCTACAGTAGATAAAAAATCCCCAGTGTCGTGGCTTACTAATACATGCTAATTACACCCCCACAAGGAAAATTAATTTTATGCTTCGTTTAGAACGACGGCAGTATAGAGGATGGAAAAGACATGAAAAATGAGGCAAGAGATTTTTCAAAATCAATCTTTAATAGGTTGCTGATTCTACCAAAAATGGTAAATAAATGCAATCCATAAAGATGAGGTGAGGAAATGTTTACCTGTATAACTGAAAGGTAAAGTGTTTCAATGTTAAAATACCTTCTTCTACCCCTGCTTAATGTGGATAGACAACAATTAGTAGATCTTATGCATGTATAATTCTCTCTAAAACACAAAGGGAAATGTTTTAGTAGTACTAATTAAATGTGTTTTGTGATTTTAATTTTAAAGACATTAACATATTTTCATGATTAAGAAATTGAACAATAACAGCCAAGTGCTTTATTATTGTAATCAGGCACCAAATATTAAAACTAACAGTCAGTTTTAAATAATTGTTAGCTTTCTGCAGATATAATTGAACTTTATGCTTTGAAAACAGTCATTATTATTATTACGGTTGCCATTATGTTAGGTTAGAATGTGTTCTGTTCTGAAATTTCATTTTTAAATTATTAAACCACTTTGTATTCAAGAAGACAACATGTTCTGAGGCAGAAAGAAAAATTCTCTTTCATAACAATGATCACAAGTTATTATTAGATTTTTTTTGCTATATTAGCATCTTTTTTTTTTTTTAAGGCTACCTGTTGTCGGGTGTCATTAAAATCCCTATCTAGGGCAGGGAGACCTGTTTTATCTGGAGGGCTATGGCACGTCATTTTAATTAAAGCGTGTCGTCTTGTTTCGGTATAGAGCGAGGGGAGTCATAGTGACGTCCATAATTAAAAATTGATCTGGGGCACAGCAGGAATGGAATTCCTGGGAGGGAGGAAGAAAAGAGGAGGGTCGGTCGGTTGATCGAAATGCAAACTCAACATTTTGACAGTCTGCATCTTTAGGTGGTATATAAGGTATGTGTTGCAATAGGGCTGTAATAGGAGTGTAAAATAAAAATCTAGTTAATAGAAAAAAAACATAGGAAAAAAAATCATTGAAAGTGTTCTGCACTGTTTTTCAATACTGCTCAAAAGTTTGGGGTCGAAAATATTTTTTTTAATGTTTTTGAAATAAGTCTCATGCTCACCAAGGCTGCATTTATTTGATTAAAAATAAATAAATAAAAATCGCAGTAATATTCTGAAATATTATTCCAATTTAAAATAACTGTTTTCTACTTTAATATATTACAAATTGTAATTTATTCCTGTGATTCAAAGCTGAATTTTTGACCCTTCGGAAATCATTCTAATATGCTGATTTGCTACTGATTATTAATGTTGGAAAATATTATGTGCTAATTAATATCTTTGTGGAAAACATGATACTTTTTTTTCAGGATTATTTGATGAATGGAAAGTTCAAATGAACAACATTCACTTTAAATTAAAATCTTTTTATAACATTAAAAATGTCTTTGTCACTTTTGATTAATTTCATGCATCCTTGCTGAATAAAAGTATTATTTGTTCAACAACAAATCTTGAACAATTTGAACTGAAATGATTCACAGAAATGAATCAAACTTACCAACTAACATTGCTTTTCTATTAAAGTATAAAACAAAACAAAAAAGTTCTGAAATGATCTTATACACATGAGAACAGAAAAGTAATGATAGATGTCCAATGACATGATCTTTATGAAAATGTACATGCATTTATTGTAAGAATTCTACTAACAAATGATTTAATATTATTTATCGACAATAAGCCTCATTCATGAAACTTTCACAAATGTATAAGTAAATGTTATGTAAACCTTCCAGAAATCTCTCTCTCCAGATTTGCAAACACTTCATAAACCTCAGATTTAATAGTTAAACGTCACTACCGTCCAATGAATAGGCTAAAGGCAAGACGATGTTAATATGCACACTTTGAGTTTATATAGTGAACTACAGTAGTAGCTCTAACAGCAAGATTGACAATAGAACAATTGCATTACTAGATCACTGACTGAAGTTGCTAATATTGTATGCACAAATATTGTATTTGGATGGGAATTTGTACACCAACGGTAATCTTGGCCTTTCGTCACGATGAGGCAGTGGAATCACACTTGCAGAGAGTTTGGCATCTGAAATGGAAGGAATGGTGCAGATAACACAGACTTCACGCTCTCTTCTGCAGTCCAGTGATGCCCTTGCTGGGAGTCTTTTTAATCAGCTCATCAGTCATTCGTGATGAATGAAACATTAGCCCTTCTCTGCCTCCCAGTTCACACATTAACCATCTGCTAATCAGGACTGATTGGGCACAGCTACTCTTAAGTTCACCCAGGGAAACATGACCACGACATATACTTTCCTTCACCATACTCTTTCCATCACAGCCGGCATCCCGTCATTATCAGTATGTGGGCTGTGTTTGTTTGCCTGTGTAACATGCAACAACCTCATACGAGTCACGGGAAAGAATCCAATAGCTGGTTAGAAGCCTGGTAGGAAGATCCCATGCTAAAGACCAGCACTCAAAACAACACATAGCTGTAGTCTGCACAATATAAATATATTGCTATAACATGGCACTAGATTTTAACATTCATATAACCAGGTGCATGGTTTTTAATGGTGTATCACTATTTATGTAATTGCTAAAAAAAGTATGTTTTATATAGTATGAATGTGTGTAGTGTGAATGTAATCTGGATGTTCTATTCTCCATGTCATTATCATGTAACCTACCAGTCTCAGTTACATAGCTTCACTAACATTCACAAATCCTCTCCCGTGGCCTCATGGGATAGTAAAGTGTCCATCGTATGCACACTTCAGAACCTCATCGAAGGTAGTGGGTCATCTGGGTACCGACCTACTGTTGTATGAGTACTGTGAATTTGGCCATACTTCTATAGTCACATACTAGTTTTTGCCTACTATAGTAGGGAATTATCCAGTTTAGGATTTAGGATATTTCCTGGTTTCCTGAGTTTGTGTGCCATGCTTGTTACCATGGTTTCTAGTTGATTCGCACACCTGTTCCTTGTTCAGATCATTCCTGTGTATTTAAACCCTCTGTCCAGTTCAGTTTGGTGTCTGGTGTCTTCAGTGTTAGGTTTGCTCCTGTGTACTTCTCATGTGCCTTCCTATGACAGAGTGTTTTGTTCTGTTTATTCAGTTTCATAAAGTTAGATTGTAGCAAACGGATCCTCTACTTGCTTCATCGTGAGTTCCAACCCGTGCCATAGGTTGAACGCTTATATCAGTGGTCACCAATCCTGGTCCTGGAGAGCCGCTGTCCTGCAGAGTTTAGCTCCAACCAGGTCTAACACCTCTGCCTGGAAGTTTCTAGTATGCCTAGTGAGACCTTGATTAGCTGGTTCAGGTGTGTTTAATTGGGGTTGGAGCTAAACTCTGCAGGACAGCGGCCCTCCAGGACCAGGATTGGTGACCACTGGCTTATATGGTGAGCTATAACACATAAAATTCTATGAAAATTATAGAACAAAATACATATAACCAGGAGGAAAAGTAGTCCAAACAGATGAGTCCATTTTCACCACTACAAAGAACTTTTCGGTGGTAACAATCACAAAGCTATTGAACACAAGTGGGAGCCAGACAGGCAGGTTGCACCAACCATCTGTCCCGCTGTTTCAATAACAAGCATATCCACCTTTTCATCCAAAGGCACAATTTACATTGCCTGCTTTTAAAGCACACATGATCTGATCTAATTAAGATTTCTGGGAAGCTCTGGACTTTGCTTTTGTCTGGCTGTGAAGTGGATAATTGCTGTGTTTCTTTAAAAGCATCTGCTGGGGGCCCAGTGAAAATAAAACCCTGAATTTTTTGGTGCTGGTTTAATATCCATTAAGAAAGTAATTAGCAGATTGCTAAGAGTAAAACCTTTCTGCCATTTGTATTAGTAGAACACCCATCTGCCCATGTTGGGTGGCAACTAATTAAAAGTAGCAATGCTACTTACTTCAATTTATTTTCAGTCAAATGAAAGTATCTTGGCATAGTAGCTATACAGTCTTGTCAGTAACAAACTGTTTTTAAGTTTTTCATCTATTATTTATATAATTTCTCATTATTTTAACTTTATTTCATAAAACAATTTTAATAGTTTAAGCTTTAGTTAACAATTACAGTACAATGCTGATTCCAGGTAGTGTAAATGTATGTATTCAAGTCTAATGCAACTATATATGAAATTCTTATTTGTATTTTTTCACCGGTTTGATAATGGTAATTCAAAATGGTAATTCACAACTAGTGAAAGTGCTGCTTTACCTAATTTAATAGATTTTTTTTTAATAGATCCATTATCCATCTCATGTTCAGTGACATTACCACTGTTTGATTCACAGTTAAACAGTGCAGAAATAACCAATAATGCACATGAACATACCCACATGGTATACTGTCACTCGCACCAACTGTGAATTTCAGCACGTCATTCACTCTATTTGCTTGTCACACTGTATTTATTATCCCCTATTCAGACAGGTTTTCCTTGATAGGGTGACCAGACGTCCCGAAAAATTCGGGACAGTGCCAAAATCTAAGCTGTTGTCCCGAATCCGGCCCTAATTGTCCTAAAACCTTAAAACATTAAAAACTGTCTGTGGAGGTTGAGTTGTCCTCCAGCCAGCCCCCACCAGCTGCTCATTGGCTGCAGCATCTTTTTTATTAAATTTTTTGAAGTTCTACAAAGATACCGTAGGCTTTAGTTATGCATTGATAAGCTAATTTTCATTCAAAATATGCATGTGTATAGCCTGAAAGATCTGATTTACGCAGGTACAACAGTCATTGTTTTCACAATGACATTGAGTTCATGATTTTAATGTTGTTTTGTTGTGGCAGACTAAAGACTAATGACAGACTGTTGTCCCATCCTATCCTTATAGAGGGTTTTCACTACACGTCGGCCATTTTGGAGGCACTGAACGTAAACAATGCCACTGAATTGAACGGACTCGCAAATTTGGCCGTAATTATAATTCCTCCCTTAATTATACATAATGCTGTAACTATATCTCATATGTAAGTCTTGCACATTTCAATGGGTTTCGATCTTGTCCGAATCACATGATAATTGTAAATGAAACATTGTTTGGAAAATTAATCCTATCCTAAGAGTGCTTATTGGATTTCTGAATTACAAGATGGAATGGAAATATAACAAAAAACAGCGTTTTGGCTGTTAAACAACAAAGTGCTCAGTCTCTGATTTATGAGGAGCTGCTTTTAACCACTTTTACCATGCGCTACATGGATAAGCTTATTTTCTGCAGTCTTACACAAGGCTTTCTTAAGGATCTTTATTTAGGGAACACAGCTGTGCTCTTTTCTTCCTCAAAATAAAACACTCTCAGAGAATACAAGTATTACCCTCACAAGATGCGCTTTAAAGACAAAGCCAAGCATATGCTGCTGCTCAGAGCATTCTTTTGAAACTATGACAAATTGCAACTGAACTTAATTTGTGATCGCTGATAGATGTGTGTGCTTTCTTCCCATCAGACACCTCTATAAGCAAAGCCACTTAATCAACCCTTTCAACGATTTTCAACGACAATCAAGGCACATTTTTGTTAACTCTCCTGTACACATTAGCTTATGGCTATTCTAGCACCAAATGTTTCTTTCAACCAAATGATAGCATTGAATGTGATTTGGATTACTTAGATAAGAGCCTACCTAAATGTGGATTCTTTCACTGCTTACAAAATCAAATACTTCTCTACTATATAGTATGCAAAGTTCGCCAAAAAAGTAGCATGTCCAAATACATAGCTTCCGGAAAAAGAGTGAGTGAGAAATATCCGAATGTCCTACTACTTCCGATGAAACTTTACTATCCCATGAGGCCACGGGAGAGGATTTATTAATGGCAGTGAAGCAATTTGAGTCTGGCAAGTCTGGAATGTTGAAATATATGTAGGAACCTTGTACACTTATTCATACTAGAAAATACTTTTTTTATACTTAACAGTCACACAGTAAATTCAAATTCAAATTCCTACTCAAATAGCATGCGATTTCCGATGCACCGCATGTCTACGTTTTTGTTCACATTTTGCCTCTACTTCATTCCGATGTTTTTGGATGTTATTCTGACATCTATTGGCCTGGATGAATAACTTCTTTTTTTTTTCTACAGACACTTAACACTACAGCCATCTGTCCCCAAGACTTTTTAAACTTGGCTTTGAGATTGTAAAATTCAATGTTTGCCTTGATAAACATTACCTTTTTATTTACTTTATATTTTACTTTCAATTCATATTCAATTCAAATTCAGAAATATAATTAGAATTTCAAGGTCATCAATTCATTTCTGGATGATGCGCAACCCTGGCAAACACATGCAATTAAAAAATTACTAAACTGCTGTTGCCTATTCATAACATACATATTCATACTCGCATACCCACGGTGCATTCTTTTTGGTGTAAAGCTGGTGTTTGGTTGGGCTCTTTGTTTACATGTGTCATGTGATCCCCACGTTTCCCTTGTGTTCATGCCGTGTTCTTTAAATTATTGAAAAAAAAAAAAAATTTTGTGTTCTCATTGGTTCATTACATTCAGGTGTTGCTCAATTGCTCATTAGTAGTCTGTGTATTTATAGCCCTGATTTTGCCATGCATGTTAGTCAAGCTTTATCATCTTTTGATGCTGCAGTAAACTCCTGTGAGTTTCATGTCAACACCATGCTTTAGTCAAGTTGTTGCTTTGTTTGTACACTTGTTTTTATTCATTAAATAAATTGCATTTGGGCTCACCTTCAGTGGAACCATTACAGAAAGCTCAATGTTCCACACATGAAAACAAAAGCAAATGGCACGAACACAAGAGAAACGTGGGGATCACATGACACATGAAAAACAAAGAGCCCAACCAAACACCAGCCTTACAATAGGCAGCCTTTCATTTATGGGATAAAAAAAAAATCATAAAGTAGCATGTGCTGGTTCAGAGTGTTCTTGTCCCCTCTAGCTGTCCTCTAGTGTGAAAAGAAAGCAGAACCCTATTTTGATATGTCTCTATTCGTCTGTTCTTTCAGAGAGGCTGTTCAAGGTGTTACTCTTAGCTGTCAGTGGTACATGTACTTCCTGTGGCAGCCTGTCAGAGGGAAGTATGGCCAGTATCGTCACTGATAATACAGCACAAGTGCCTGTCCAAATACAGCATAGCCTTTATGGATTTTTAACTGTTTTTGTATGTATTTACCCTTATGATGACTTTGACTTTAATAGTGAAATATGGTACAATGTGGCCTACACAAACCTATTGACACGCTTATTCAATCAGAAGGAGGAGCATTGTGGAGATTTGGTTAAAAGGTTAAAAAAGAAAAGAGAAAGCTTAAGCAAAAGTGACTGGATGCCTTTTTTAGAATCAATCGCTCTGCTTTAATGCGCATGAGGTTTGGCAAGCTGGACTTCTCCTTGGGATGACCCAGTTTCCCAGAATTTCACAGTAATCCACTCTTAAACGAATAGTTCAGCTAAAAAAAAAAAAAATGTATGTGCTGCTCATGCTCTACTTGCACATGCGGTGTGATGTTTTTTGATGTTATATGATAGCTTTATATGAATCAAAATTATAATTTGTTATAATTAAATAAACCTTTTGTAAAATCGTCCCCTGTGGACTCCTTTTGTGCTACATGGAAGAAATAAAATCATATAGGTTTGGAAGGACATCACAATTTTCACTTTGGGTGTACTTGAATAACTTTAATATTTTGGGTCCCTTGAATAATTTTAAGCCATCTTTATAGTATCTGCATAGAGATAGCAATGTTGGGAATGTTAGTAGTATAATTAATTTTAATGTACATTTTTTTAAAATAATTTTCATTAGTGCCCCTTGCCTTATTCTTCAAATCCAGCATGTACGGAATGTTTTTGTATCCCTGACCCAACAAAACCGCTACCAGTATCAATGATTCATAAAGCCAAAGTAGCCTATCTTTCATCCATTCAGTTTTTCTTTTCTTCCAGGAAATGTGTTTAGCTTTTATGGCCATTCGTTTCACTGTAGCATATTGCCCAAGGTTGTGAGATGGATGCTAATTCACGGTCTTCCCCAGCACCCATAATTAAACATACAGAACAGCTGTGAATGAGAAGATATCACAATTGAGTGTGGATTCTAAACATTAGAAAAAAGACAAATTAGCCTGGTATGTGCCCACCTCTCCCAGCACATATTTTGTTTTCTCTTTCACGTCAAAAGAAATAATCTGTTAGTCTGACCATAGAGTCATCTTCTCTGATATTTCTGTCTTCATTCATGAATGGGATTTCTGAGGCTCAAAGAACATTGTGCACAAACTCTTTGAATTTTGGATATCCCACAGCTTTAGAAAGTGCTCTGGGAATACATGGCCCATAAACAGTGCAACTTCTGACAGATGAAGCAAAGATTTTCTCTTTTATCGTGACAGACATCCTGCAGTGCAATACAGATAAAGTTGCGCCTGTCATTTTTTGTCATACTGAAAAATGAAGCATAAGGCAGGTCCATGGAGATGAAGGCCATTGATTGTTCAATTAAACAATACAGTAAATAAACAGCAGCAATATTTAAAGCGAGTCCCAGTAATAAAATCAATTGAGATGCTTAACAGCACATGAACATCATATCATTGCTATGTTAGCACAACCATTTAGCCTTCTATAACTGTAATTAGATTTCACAAAATAATGAGACATCTTACCTGTAGACCAAGGTGTCATCTGCCGAGCTGTTGTACTGAATCTGATACATCCTGATTCCAGGGAAATGTTGCTGCGAAGGCCACCTGATGAGTGCAGAATTTGCTGTAAGCTCAACAAGTACCACCTTCCTCTCCTGAGACCTGGTCTCATTGCTGACTGATGAAGTCGACTTAGCAGAGGTTAGAATATCGGATGGACCTGGATCAGGTTCTCGGATCCGGTTAGTGCTGTTAGCTAAATGTGGCAGCGGGCTGACCACCAACTCCACCGTTCCTGTAGATTCCCCCGCAGCATTTGACGCAATGCAGGTAAAGACTCCCGTATCCTTCAAGGAAGTGATGTTGATCTCCAAGCTCCCGTTGCTAAAGCTTAAAGTACGGGAGGTGTTGGCGATTAGACGGCCTTCTGGGGAGATCCAGTGAACGTCTGGGTCTGGGTCCCCATTGGCCTTGCATTTCAGGCTGGTGGGTTGACCTTCCATGACAAAGGTTTTGGGAGATTTCCTTGTAATCACAGGGGGATCACAGATGAACTCCTCTTCTGGAATTGTCCAGAAGTACTTTGCCATAAGGTCGGGAGGTGACGCGCAAGTTTCCAGGTCATCCTCTCGTGTTACCCTTCTTAGCCAGAGTAGTTCACAGTTACAATGTAGTGGGTTCCCTCCAAAACTTAGGACGAGGGAAGAAAGGGGTGACCCTTTTGACTTGGCATAAACTGGTATCCTAAGGAACAATGGGTCAGGGGGTATTTTCTTTAGCTTGTTGGATGTCATATCCAGACGTGCTAGTTTGTGTAGGTTTGAAAAGACTCCAAGAGGGACATGCTCTATGAGGTTATGGTCCATGTTGAGAGTGTTTACATTGGTGAGGCGTCCTATAGTGTCCCATGGGATATCCACAAGGTTATTGTACGAAAGATCCAGGTCCTCAAGAGTCCCCAAAAAGTCATCAAATGCATGTGGTGAGATGTTGTGCAGTTGATTGTTGGCAAGGATAAGGTGCCGTAGGTTGGTGAGTCCTCGGAAGTGGTCGTCCATGATGACGCTTATGCGGTTACTGTCCAGGTGCAGTGCACGTAGCCGCTTAAGATCAGCAAAAGCATAAGGCAAAATCTGGCTGATGGTATTGCGGGACAATGTCAGGTGCAAGAGACTGGTCATGTTTGCGAAATCCCTCCTCCGTACTGCGGTGATAAAGTTCTCTGTGAGACGCAGCTCCACTGTACGCCGGTCGATGACTGTTGGCACAAAAAGCAGGCCAGTCTTGGCACAGAGGATGGCTAGAGATGGCGACAGGTTCTGGCACATGCAACGCTTGGGGCACAGCTGCCCCGAAGCAGACACAGCCAGCACCAGTAGGGAGAAGATCAGCCACTCCATCTCTCGGGGGAACTGCAAGACAAGCAAACACAGTGTGCCAGGGTGACAACATGTAAATGTACTCTACAGCTGAAGTTCTAAGCCAATGACTTTGTTAAATGCAATGTCACTGTATTGGATGAATATCTCTAATCAACAACATCACGTTGCTAACACTGGCCTAGAGTAAGGGCAATAGTTTGTAAAGTATTTTTTGTCACTATTGGGCTCTGTTTATAAATGCACTATCAAATTCATGTTCTTATTTATTACTTTATTTCAATAAGGACAGCACACAAAACATGATTCCAGGCAAAAGCTGAAAAATATGCATTGGGAATACATATATACATATGTATGCAAACATATATACACCCATAAAAGAACATTAGATAGGCCTACCTATTTTAGGGATATATATATATATAAATGAATAAAACAATTTATTACACTTAAATATGCGTACAGCTCTGGGCTGCGTTTCCCAAAAGCATCGTAAGCCTAAGTTGATCGTAGAGACCATTGGTGGCAATTGTTCTACGATCAACTTAAGCTTACGATGCTTTTGGGAAACCCAGCCCTGGTTTGTTCTAAACCAGTGTTTAACCATCATTGTGAAAGGTTTTATAACATGTATTGCTTTAATTTCAATTGGAAACATGTCAAAACAATCAAATTGATCCCCCCCCCCCCCAAAAAAAAGTGATTAAAATGGATGGCAACCACATTTCCAAAATAGTACACTACTTCTTTTTAGTAAAACTGAGAGGTGAGGCTTCAATAATATCAGGCTCTAGGCTTTGACTAAGTCAGAGATTTATATTCAAATTATTTAAAGGGAAAATAGAAAGTTATATAAATTGATCTCATTGTTTTTAGCCTCTGAGAGAGAAAACAAATATACGAATACAGTATAAAGGTTAAAAAATAGGTTATTTCACCGTGCATCACAGCTTAACACTGATATCAAAAAAGAATCATCTGACCACTGCAAAAGCAGAATAAGGCTTTTCAATGTTATGGTTACACAGTAATGTAGAATTAACTCAGGAGGAGTAAGTTTGTGTGGAGATGATGCAAGGTGGCAGAAATATGTAACCCCTTCAAACTACATTTGCAAGTCTGCACTGCAGAAAAGTAGCCTGGACTTCCCCATGCTGCTTTGCACGCAGCGCGATTTTATTCCCACTGCTAGGAAGCCTGGATTCCATGGACCAGATTTTCGCCTCAGCGAGGGGACCAATCACAGAACGGGGAGGGAGCAGCAAGACTATGGCGACGTCTATATCCGACACAATGAAGCAGTTTGTCTATGGATTCTATAGCTATGGATCCAACATGGCAGCAGACGTGAAGTTACCTTTCGATGCAGCCTTAGATATTGTTCAATATAGTTTAGAACGCAATTTCAATTTTAGTTTCCTCCTCTAATTTCTGTCGCTTTACATACGTCATCTGGTTTAATTGAAATGATTGGCTATGAGCAACGTACAGGCGCATTTGATAGACATTCGTAGGACCCTAATAAACGGCTCTGGGCATTCGTAAACCACGCCTCAAATACGAGAAAATGAACATGTGGTTCCCAGACCCACGTCTCAATGAGACTCTGACGTTAGCCAGGCTATGGCAGAACAGTACAATAACAACAGAAAAAGAAAAAAAACTGTATGTTTTCTATATCAATCTAGATTCCTTCAAGTGCAACCTATATAAAATATCAGAAGAAAAAAGAGGCCACTAAAAAAAATATATCACAAATATTTAATTTTGTTCTCCTCACCATCACAATACAACCAGTTTTCATTTTACAGATAACATTCAATCAAATATCTGCACTTCATAAAATGTGTGCATCTCAGCAAGTCTTAAGGTAAGCGTAAAATAGAGATTCATCTTTGTGTATATTAAGCTGCCACGCGACAGGACTGGAAGCAAATCTGTCCTGCTGAAACAAAAAAGTATTTTGCTGAGATGCATCTTGTGAACTCTTTAATAAATGTATAGCTGTTATTGTATGGTTATGCTATGACATCATACAGCTGCTCCTCATGTTGACAATTATTTATGACAATTTCAGCTGCTATGGCCGTTGGTTTTTGCAACATAACGGTGTATGTGAGACTCGTTATTGGCCATTAAATTGTGTGTGACTTAGGAAAAAGGAATCACACACATGGAATTAATAAATCATGCCTGTCTTCAATACGTTTTTTTTTCCGTTTTTTTTCTATTTAGGTATTTAGAAATGAACACAGATTGAATCCAATGTAACCATGGATTTAATTATAGTTGCCTTGAGTGAGCCAAACGGATTTGCATCTCATACAACACAACATAGGCATGTTTAAAAAAAAAAAACATCAGATAAATCAGATAAATTCTCTCATAGGACTTGTTTGAAGACTTGTTTCATAGAAAGTTATCTCTGATGTACCCATCAGATTTGGCATCCAGTTAAATGTGTGTTTTTCTGCACCACTGGCGTCAGCAAAAAGCCTGCTGGTCTGTGTACTTCATTACTGAATTATTTTTATTTAATTGGTGATGATGTGACGTGATTCTGAATTGTTCTTCAACGCTCCTCTCGGATTTGCAGTTATAACAACAGGCCTGTAAGCTCAAAACTGAGTAGAAATAGGTTTATTTAACCAATATGATTTGATTGCAGCTTTAAAAACAGTATATAAAATACACAATTAATACTACCAATCAAAGTTTGGTGTCACATCTGATCTGTGTTAGTGTTTTGCTTGAGTTGGACCTTACTTTGGTGGTTTCTTTCTTCATGCTCTTCTGTTGCCATGATTTTTTATTTGCCCTCACGTGTTCCACCTGTGTCTTGGTAATTATTTTGTTTAGCCCCAGGCTGTTTCCAAAATCGCCCTCTATATCCTTATATAGGGCACTATTTGAGAGGACAGCCATTTGTAGTGGTGTCCGAAACCATAGTGGACTTTATCAAGTTAACTCGTTCAATCCCATAATGCACCACAATAACGATTGTACGACTGATTGTACCCATAACGCATTGAGGGTTGTGCCGAATTAATTCCTGCATCTTGCTCACAGCTGAATCCCAATTTAAAACACATGTCCAGTGTGTCTGTGTATTTGTAGCCCTGTTTTTGGTTCAGTCTTGGTCTGATGTCTTCATTATGTTAGTGTTTTTTTCTTTTCTTTCGGTTTCTCGAGTTTTGTTTCCTGTCAGCCTAAGAATTGTGTCCCTGGGATTATTTTGATTACAAAGAGAAACTGCTTGCATATAGATCAAGCTCTTTTGTTTTTCGTCTTTGTTTGCAACACCTGCGTGACATTTGGGGGCGAAGTGACAGATTTATAAAGTTACAAAAGATTTATATTTCAAATAATTCTTGAAATTAATCTTTTGAACTCGAACCCTCTATTCACTGAAAAATCTTTAATAAATATAGCATAATCTCCACACACACACACACAAAAAAATGTTTTCTACATGTATAATTTTAAGAAATGTTTATTGAGCACCAAAATCAACATATTAGAATGATTTCTGATGGATCATGTGACTCTGAAGACTAGAGTAATAGCTACTAAAAAATTTAACTTTGTAATTGCAGAAATAAATTATGTTTAAAATATATATTAAAAAAACAGTTAAAATAAAGTCAAAATAAATAGTTCTTTAAATTCTAATGATATTTCACCACACACACACACACACACATATATATATACTTTTTTTACTGTATTTTTGCTTGAGACTTCTATCAAAACCATTAAAAAAAGCTTACAAACCTCAAACATTTGAACAATAGTGTAAATGCAAAGGTAAAGACAATGCAAATATTTATTTTTTTATAATGTATATATGGGTCGTGATTCAGACAAAATAATATCAAGAGTCACTGAATTAAGCTAAAGCCACACCATTCACAGTATATTGGAATTTCCAATCGGAATTAGTAAAATATTACTTGGAAATTCAAATACAAACCTAAATACCTTTCAGAACAGTAGCCAGTCCTTCTTATTAAACATCTCCATCTGTAAGCAGCTTAGATTTAAAGAACGAATGGTGGATAAAACTACCTGAAGTAGAAGGAGAGAGTGACACTTCTCCACTTCACAGTGATGTAAGTGAGAGGCAGTAAGTGATTTCCGGAGTCTTTCTACAGTTCCGCGCCTCTGCGACTGACAGAATTCCTAGCCCAGAGAGCTCTGATGCAATGGAGATGGATTACCAAGTCCATGTTTCTTTCTACCAGAGTGCCCATGGGCCCTGTGAGGTAAAAGTGTGGTGAATCGATATGAACTTCCTTTTCCTGGAAGGAATGGAGAAAAATAGCCTCACAGACTCTCAGAACTCTGATCAGATGCACCATTATTTTTAGCTTGTTTTGTTTTTGTCCGTCCATTCAAAGCGGCTGCATATTAGTTGCGACTACTTTGCTGCAATGCATCATGTATCATCATGTGACTCAAACCCCTTTGTGCTTCAATCAGTGTCATCCAGTGGAGAGCTCTAGAATCAAGCAATCACAGTAATCATATGCTGCCTCGGGACTCGAGACGTGACCCGCAGGGCGGATGTCATACTTGTCTGTCACTCACAGTGTGCGCCGAATTATGAACTGAACGAAGGCTACTGTATAGAGCTTTTCAATTAAAAATTCTCAAAAGGATTTAATTTGGCACAATGGAGGCCCAGTTGGGTGTCATCAAAGACAGAGACCCCTTTGGGGTGCATCGAATTAGTTTGCGAAACCGAGTAAAAATTTAAAAATACAACTCTGAGACCAGCAGAGACACAGACCTTTTTACACTGGATATCAGCTGTCTCCAGCACTCATTCATCTTGGTAAAATTATCCCCATTAGTTCATGTTGCTATGACAATCCAAAACAGAGAGTGCATTAATCACATCCCATTATCAGGCATTTTATCTTAACAGTGGGCCTGTGGTTTGCTTCTCAGTATTGAACACTGATCTGAATTATAACAATACAATGACAACCTGCAGAAACAGGCAGTTTTTTTTTTTTTTTGAGCCAAAATATATGCTTTGAATACATAACGCATTCAAACAACAGCAGTTAGCCATTTCCACTGTTTCCATGGCCTTTAAAATCCATCACAATCCTCTTAGTTACTGAAGGCCTCATTTGACCGCAGATGTTCCCTGGTCCATTTAACATGGCTCGAGTTTCCAAATCAAATGCAGTGGATTCACATATTCAGAGTTCGAAAGTTTTCTCATTGAAGAATATGGAGACGTTGTACTCACAGACTCATGCAAGATGGGTTGTTAATTGTTTGTTCTGTGTTAATTCTCAGAGGGAGACGTTGCCCTGAATATCCTTGGCACTGGAGCATGAGTAACTTCCAGACTTGTTTCAAATGTTCAAAACAGTTCTTTAGGTGGTCTACAAAATCCACAGCTCCTTTACAGAATCATTTGTTTCGTTTGTGGTACTTGATATCATTAATTTCACAGAGCTCAAGGTGTATTTAACCCTGAAAATGTATTTAATTAGTATTTACAAATGATTCATAAAACATTAAAGGCCCCGGTCATAGGCAAATGTGTTCCCAAACATTTGAAAATGTATTTTAAAATCACTATTGATAAAATGTAAAGTCTGTTCTCATTGATGACTCATTTTGCACTACACATATTTATATATGCACTGTGTAGTGCAAACACACACACACACATACACACACACACACACATACAAATACATACATATATATATATATATATATATATATATATATATATATACATATACACACATACTTATTTATGTTATTTAAAATCGAACTGGTCACGTGCCAAAATATTTCATTCTGACCGCCGCTGCCACTGTTTTATTTATGTTAAGCTTCATTTGAGAAGTCATTTTGCATAATTACCAATCAATCTGCAAATTCACGAACTCAGCAATCATTATGCACATTTGCTGTAATTCTGCATAGTTACATTTTTCCGTAAGTTTATTACGGTCTGTTACATACACTTCATCATGCTGTCTAATGATATTATTAATTATCAACATTGGTTTTAAGGCCACGATCGTTGTTCACTGTCTATGATGCGGAAGTGTCTGTCGTTAATTTGCTTTGGTCTGAGCGCTAAATTAATTTGAGCTAAATACATTTTGCAACCTGGCCATGTTGTCACCATATTCATCTTAAATGCACTTTAAGATTTGTGTGACGATGCAATTATTTTTAAAGAGGATTTGCATTTTATTACATTTAGTTTTATTTTGGTGATAACCCTCAAACTCACTTCGCTGACTGCTTGTTGCATTTCTAGTCAAAAGTAACTAATGCAGTACGATAGAAGAGGACATGGCATAGGCTAATTTTATGCTGAGTTTACTTTTTCCCAACGAGGGAAGGGGGTGAGAGGGCCAAGGTTCAAGTGTCACACTAAACTATTCTGACACGTTCTTGCCAACACTTATACACTCATATGCTAATGTCCACACACATAAGTACAGCTTTAACCTACTTTATTCATATTAATGCTGAACATCTCTATCTCTACTTTGTGTTTGGTAAAGGTCACACTGTAGGACACAGAATGAATGAGCATGGAACCAGGTGCGCATAAACAGTGCGGAATGAAATGGCAGTAGGATGCAAAAATTAAACTATTTTTAAAGTGAAGAATCTTTACTTCCTGTAGGGATCCTGATTAGCAAAATTATGCTAAGAGCACCAATAGATTGCCTGGTTAAAAAAAATATATATATTTTTTCCACTCGACACCCATCAGTAACTGGTAAAATGTTTTACACACAAGGTAAATGCATAATAGTAATTTGTAGATAATTAAAAAAAGTTTCAGTCTGCATTTAGGTCCATCTATGCAGTCTAACCAATTACTGAAAATAATTTTTAAAAAGTCCTTAATTAACATGCCAGCTGTAGCCTACAGTGGTGTGAAAAAGTGTTTGCCCCTTGGTAAATATGAACAAAGATGGCTGTAAAAAATAAATCTGCATTGTTAATCCTTTTGATATTTTATTTTAAAAATTAGCAAAAATCTAACCTTTCATTGAAGTAAAAGAATTGAAAGTTGGGGGGAAAATCACATTATGAAATAAATGTTTTTCTCCAAAACACGTTGGGAACAATTATTTGCCCCCTTTTATTAAATACTTTTTGCAACCTCCTTTTTCCAAGATAACAGCTCTGAGTCTTCTCCTATAATGCCTGATGAGTTTGGAGAACACCTGACAAGAGATCAGAGACCATTCCTCCATACAGAATCTCTCCAGATCCTTCAGATTCCCAGATCCATGTTGATGCTTCTTCTCTTCAGTTCAGCCACTCATTTTCTATAGGGTTCAGGTCAGGGACTGGGCTGGCCATTGCAGATACTTGGTTTTGTGCTCAGTGACACATTTTTGTTTTGATTTTGATGCTTGTTTTTGGATCACTGTCCTGTTGGAAGATCCAACCACGGCCCATTATAAGATTTCTAGCAGAGGCTGTCAGGTTTTGATTTTTTATCTATTGGTATTTGAACGAATCCATGATGCCATATATCTGAACAAGATGTCCAGGACCTCTGGCAGAAAATTAGGCCCACAACATTAAAGATACAGCAGAGTATTTCATTCTACACATGGGGTACTTTTTTATCCCTGGTGCACACACCCTATAGAAAATGAGTGGGCTGAACTGAAGAGAAGAAGCATCAACATGGATCTGGGAATCTGAAGGATCTGGAGAGATTCTGTATGGAGGAATGGTCTCTGATCTCTTGTCAGGTGTTCTCCAAACTCATCAGGCATTATAGGAGAAGACTCAGAGCTGTTATCTTGGAAAAAGGAGGTTGCAAAAAGTATTTAATAAAAGGGGGCAAATAATTGTTCCCAACGTGTTTTGGAGAAAAACATTTATTTCATAATGTGATTTTCCCCCCAACTTTCAATTCTTTTACTTCTTTTACTTCAATGAAAGGTTAGATTTTTGCTAATTTTTAAAATAAAATATCAAAAGGATTAACAATGCAGATTTATTTTTTACAGCCATCTTTGTTCATATTTACCAAGGGGCACCACTGTATATAAAAAGGTTGGCCATTGAATTTGTCAAAATATGCTTATAATGGCAGTTTTCTGAATCAAACTCCATTAATTCAGATATGTCAAAACACACACAGACATGGAAATTTAAAGCTGGGTCAAAAGAGGAAAAAAGGAAAAGTGGCAGTTTGGTTTGATGACCCAATGTGAATTACAGAGGGCATTCGTAAAGAGCTCTTTAATACACAAAGTGCTGCAGGAAGAGAAAACACAAACAACACATACTGAAACACATAATTGGCCGTGACCTTTGCGCAGGGCTCCCGCAGAACTGGGCAGCTCTTCAAAAGAGCGGTTTCAAGGAGAAAGGAAAGCAGTGGCATACTCTTTGAGACAGGCTTCTATTCAGCATCCCTACATGCAGCTGTCCCTCTAGGCCACTTTTCTTTGAAGTGATAAGAAAAAATATTTAAAGATATACGCTGCCTTTTGAAGATAGCTTTCCATGTGTTTTCCATTTAGAGATATTCTTGTTGCTTTCCACAGTGACTGTACGATTCTGTAACTGTCTGGGTTTGATGATTTCGGGAGTTCAGGGGGCTGGCAGGGGGGGATAATGCGCCTCTAGTGGCGAAAGTTAAAATTGCAATATTTTTTTGAGCGGGTCAATACAATTAATGAAAGTAATAGGTAAATAAATATATTTATCAATATTTTGTTGGTAGAATTGTATAACCATGACTAAGCTCATTTCTGTTTACCCTGTATCGTAGAGTTTGTTGTCATAATCAACGTGCATCTTTTTTGTCCGAATTTATTTTTAGAAAAATGTTCTATTTTTGCTTGTATAGTGCTGTCATTGTGATACCTAGACCTCACTGTTCCTCCACTGACTACCGTCACGGCTGTCTGAGTGACCAAAGAACTACCGGTCTTTGGACTCTTTGGAGTGACTCCCGCCATCGTTCACAAAGACCCGCCCCCTTTAGTTACTGTTGCTATGTCCGACAAGCCATGCCGCTCTCACGCCACACATGTTCTCACACAGTGAAAAATACATCAGCTTTCTTTACAAAAGACTCAGCTTTCAGATTTGGTAATTCTTGAAATAAATTTAAATAATAAATACCTTTTTGTGGCTCTTTAATGAGTCGAGACAGATTGCTGTAGCGTCTCAGTTAAAGCTCCTCGTGAACCGGTCATCTATTCCTTCCGGTTAATTTAAAGCATCAAATAAAAATTAATGAACATCAGAAGGAATGTTGTTTAAACCGTGGAAAGACGTCAGTACACACCGTTTTTTTAGTTCAAATCCACAAACGTTAATCTACTAACTCTCCTGACTGCTTTGTCAGACAAAATGGTGGATTCGGCAGATTATGGTTGGTCAGATCGCCTGTCAATCAAACTCCCTGCGAAGGTAGAATGTGATGAAAGGTCAATCTAGAGTGACATAAAAGTCGCATGAACTCCAGTATGACTGCATTGCAAAACAATCCGACTTGTATCTGATTTAGGCTTTGTTCAATCTGCCAGCAAAAATCAGATTTTTTTGCATATCCAGATTTTATCCAGGTGGATTTTTGTAAGTCTGGACAGTTGTCTTTTGCGCCGCTCTTAATGCGACGCACAACAATCAAGTCAAAACCTGTGAATGCCGGAATTATTCATGCGGTATTCAAACGGAACAGTATGTCCAAAGATTTTGCTCATGGAACAACACAATACCAGTCTCCTCCATCGCTGAGTTTTTCTTATGAGACAGAGGAGTTATGCACTGCGACTCGACATATATTTCCTGCACGTTTTGAAAGCCTCATCAGATACACGGGTACGCCTACATCTTTAGCAAAGCAACCCATTCAGATAGGTCGGTTGTCTGGACGCACAGACTTGAGTCACATTTGACCAAAACAAATATTTAAAAGAATTGGGCCACTTTTGCTTAGAAAGCAATATCTATGGTCAAATTTCCAACTGATGTTCGATATTATTATCAATTCCGGATTTAACATTTCTCTTGCATATCTCCAGGATTGATTTACCCTTTATAAACACTGTCTGTTAATCTCTGAATAAAAGCTACTTACCACTTTAATTCTAAATGACTCAAATGTGAATGTACTAAGCTTTTATTAAGGCATTATGGCCGTCCCTGTAGAAAGCTGTGACTGTGCAATATTTTGTACCGTAGGTTTTTTAGCAGATGCATTCATTGATTGCAAATCCTAAACATCCCCAGGCCCTAAACTCCAATATGTTAACTAGGAAAATATTTGTTTTATAATTATAGCTTTTAAATATGTAGAATTCATGCAAATTCCTTCCTCGTTGCCTTGCAACAATTCTAAATAACTTTTTGAAGACAAACTTGCAAATGCAACTTGTAATACAATGGGACTCAGCCTGCCTGTAATATGGTTCTTTTAGTTGTTTTGGAGCGATATTCCACATCCTGTTTACTGCACATTTCATGTGCCCTCATTTTTCTGTCATTGATGTCTAACTTGTTCCCTCAGCTCACTATTCTGAATAGCAAAATAAAGACAGAGGCCTATTTAGACTAGAAACAAACCTAAAACTGCCACTGAACACAAGATTCACAATTTGATTCATGAGGTCCAAACAAAACTCAGCAAAATAGAAATGATCCTACTCTAGGACTCAGCTGTCATATCTTATTCTGTCTTCCAAATCACTTCTTTGTGAAGATTATACAATTCCATCCTTTTCAACTAAACAATAAATGCTGTATCCATGTGATCGTCAAATCCATCATTGTTAAATAAACCTGATGCATTATACATGAAACACTGAAATAAAGCAAACATTTTTGCACACAGTATATGCGATACAAGTACTTATTTTGAGGAACAGCTTGTGATTAGACAATATGTTAATGTAATAACGTATATTAATGCAGTACGAACATGATCATATGGGTATGATGATGTATAGTGTTAGCAATGAAAACTAAACTGTTAGAGTCATGGCATTTTCTCAGCCATTAAACATGAAGGTCAAACTTCATTGCACACACAAACACACAAATAAGATCTTATCAGCTCTTGAGACAGTAATTCAACACTCCAGAGCCCACACTGATTTAAACCCCAAACGGTCACTCTTCCAACGCAGTAATCTTTCCCTGAACAAAAACCAAATCACTTATGTTTACAGCCATGTAAGCAGGGCATTACATCACCAGAAGGGACATGCAGCAATATCTACAGAAGTGAATATAGTGTGTCTTACAACTATTACAATTATTCAACTCGATTTAAAAAATAAATAAATAACACTGACACATCATGTGCCCTTGGATGTTTAAAGTGGACAAATACAGCAGCAACAACAACAACAACAACACTAATAGTAATAATTGTCTAATAAAAGTATTATCTGGCAAAGGGGACCAAGTGGACTGTCACAAAAATTGCCTAAAAAAGGGTGTACAATGCCCTGGAATGAACACCAGTCCATTTAGTCCATTAATGCCTTTCAAAAGTACTCTTTTTGTTGGACACACATAACAGACTGTCTGAATGGATGTATTTTAGCCAGAGTGATTTATACTAATACATCTGAATCAAAACCTATTGTCTATTCAAACTCCATTTTGAAATCACTGTCAAATGAGTTCAAGAGGTTTCGCACAGTGAGAAAATCTCAGCATGAAGCGCATCATTGTTATGATTGATCGCTTATATAAGTGCGCTCAAACAACAAGCCTCTATACCAACTGATAATTATATCAACTCAGCGGCTTCATCAAAAATGCTGAGATAATTTAATCTGACCCAGTTTGTGTGATTTATTTTTCTAGGTCTTGAACTCAAGATGTATTTTTCAAGTCAATAATCCATCATAAGATGCTTAATCCTGCCCTACAAACATACTCAGCGTTCAGCCGTTGTCCTCTCGGTTTGTCTAACTCTTCATGATGAGTTAGTTTCATAGTGAGATTCAACATAAGGAAAATGTAACCAGCGCATAAAAACTCTGTGCCCTTGAATGACTAAATTCTGCTGGGCGTTCTGCTGATGTTTGCTTTAATTAGTGCAGCGCCGCCTGGATACCCTCAGGAAAATAATCTTGGCAGAGAAGCGACTGGGTTTGATTCCTGCTCGGTTCTGAGATAACCTCTCTCAGTCAGTGAACATATAATATCAGTCAGCTTCCTTCTCTACAGCCCAAATGACCCTGAAACGCTCTGCCGCCCATTCCTCTGCAGATACTGTCATCGTCTTCTCTCTTCCGTAGTGTCTGGGCGAGCATGTGAAGCTCTACCGCTGAATGAGGTCAGCCAGACAGATGTGGTCTTGACACATTACCGCTGGTTAGCATAGACAACCTTTCAGACCCCTTTATTGCCCACACGGTGATTATATCAGCTGTTGCTGCCCTAACTCGTCATGTTTCACACTCCTACTGTATATGTGTGTATAACAAAAAAAAACTAAAACAAAAAAAACATCCATTCTCTAAACCGCTTGTCCTACGTAGGGTCTTCAGGGTCTTTCTGAGAAAGACACAACCGAACCGAACAAAACTAAACTAAACTAAACAAAACATATATTCTCCGAACCACTTGTGTTGTGTCTTTAGGGCCTTTAGTGTCTTGGTTAGAGGGACAAAACAAAACAAATCTACTCTCCAAACCGCTTGTGTTGTGTCTTTAGCGTCTCGAGCGGCAAAACAAAACACAAAAACAAATAAAACTTCGGTCCAACTTTATATTAAGTGGCTTTAAGTATTATGTACTTGCATCGAAAAATAAGTACAATGTAATTATTGTGTTCATGTTGAATTGTCAAACACTTTTGCTGCTATTGAGATGTGATAAGGGAAGATTAGGGACAGGTGTGGTGGTAAGGGTAAGGTTAGGGACAGGTGTGGTGGTATGGGTAAGGTTAGGGACAGGTGTGGTGGTTAGGGACAGGTGTGGTGGTATGGGTAAGGTTAGGGACAGGTGTGGTGGTATGGGTAAGGTTAGGGACAGGTGTGGTGGTAAGGGTAAGGTTAGGGACAGGTGTGGTGGTATGGGTAAGGTTAGGGACAGGTGTGGTGGTATGGGTAAGGTTAGGGACAGGTGTGGTGGAAAGGGTAAGGTTAGGGACAGGTGTGGTGGTATGGGTAAGGTTGGGGACAGGTGTGGTGGTATGGGTAAGGTTAGGGACAGGTGTGGTGGTAAGGGTAAGGTTAGGGACAGGTGTGGTGGTAAGGGTAAGGTTAGGGACAGGTGTGGTGGTAAGGGTAAGGTTAGGGACAGGTGTGGTGGTATGAGTAAGGTTGGGGACAGGTGTGGTGGTATGGGTAAGGTTAGGGACAGGTGTGGTGGTAAGGGTAAGGTTAGGGACAGGTGTGGTGGTAAGGGTAAGGTTAGGGACAGGTGTGGTGGTAAGGGTAAGGTTAGGGACAGGTGTGGTGGTATGGGTAAGGTTAGGGACAGGTGTGGTGGTAAGGGTAAGGTTAGGGACAGGTGTGGTGGTAAGGGTAAGGTTAGGGACAGGTGTGGTGGTATGGGTAAGGTTAGGGACAGGTGTGGTGGTAAGGGTAAGGTTGAGGACAGGTGTGGTGGTATGGGTAAGGTTAGGGACAGGTGTGGTGGTTAGGGACAGGTGTGGTGGTAAGGGTAAGGTTAGGGACAGGTGTGGTGGTTAGGGACAGGTGTGGTGGTAAGGGTAAGGTTAGGGACAGGTGTGGTGGTAAGGGTAAGGTTAGGGACAGGTGTGGTGGTATGGGTAAGGTTAGGGACAGGTGTGGTGGAATGGGTAAGTATAAGGGTGGGTTAAGGTGTAAGGGAAGGGTCAAATGTTTAATTACAAATGTAATTACATAAATTAATTACAGCTGTAATTACATACTTGTATTTTTAAAATATAAGTACAATAAAAACATATACACTAAGTCCATTGTATCTAATTATTCATTTCAATGTAAGTACATAGTACTTAAAGCCACTTAACATAAAGTGGGACCACATTACATCTATATGTCTGCCCTATACAAAACAATTTAAGGACATGCAGACACGATCAACTGCTCTTGTACGGTAACTGCTCTTGTACGGTAAAATATATACGGTACATTGACAGCACCATTTAGCTGACTTCATTCACTCAATGCATTCAGAGCACCAGCATCGGTTTCACGTGTGTCTGCGGCATTTCGGTCATATTATACCCAAAGAAAAATGATGTTTCGGACTATTGATGCGACATTTAGAGTCAGCTGCCACAGAAATGCTTTGGGCTGAGGCTATTGCCCAGAGGGCCTCACCAGTCAGCTCTGAAAGCATCATGTTTCTGGAGCTTTAAAGAACCCTTCACGTTGAATTAGGCCAGGTAGGGTATGCGCCAGACCGTGGCAGGCCTGTTTTCCAGAAGGAACATACTTACTTCTTCTGTATTTCATTTTTTCCCTTCAGTTGACCTCTAACCTTAGCTGTGACTTTGTTGTGCTGGATGCAGCTTTTGTTCACGAATGCTACTAGGCAGAAAGCAACTGTATTTATTTTTCTTATACATCTATGACAGCAAAAATATTAATCTCTATGCCACCAAGTATGAGTTATGACTAATGACTGAGGCAAAATAACAGTTAGAAACAGCTGTGGGAGGATATTAAATAAAAGAAATATGAAAATTAGCTAGCAGTTTGAGTTGAATATAATACATGCCTGTTTTGAGACATGCAACTATATAAGATGGAAACCATTAAGTATAAGAATATGAGCTGTGGAGAATATGTTTTTTTTTATTAACTTACAGATTCCTATTTTAATGAAAAAGTAAACTCTAACAGCGTATCTTTGTCTTTTTGTCCATTATATTGCCACTCAAAAACAACATCATACGCCGCATAAAATCTAAATTGAATCATGTGTGGAGAGCTTGGTGTGCCTTACAACTTGATTATGTAAACACATCATATCCAGATGATTAGACAATAGAAAGCAGTGCTTGACATGGATGTGTTTTGAATCTCAGATCTGTCATTTTTGGATATGAAGTAATAAATGAGGAGAAACACATTCAGGTAGATCTAGTTCTGATTTGTTTTCTAATCTTTAGAACTGACTGTCTGCACTGTCATTTCGCAAGTAATGAAATCAGATTGGTTTGTTCTGACAGTGTAGTCAATATCCGTTACAGTACATGGTTTACATAGTAATGGTTGCTGCATTTTGTAAAGTATGAAGCTTATATGACATCGGGCATATAAAGAACTACTTGAAATCCGAGCTGAAAGTCCATGCTGAAACATATGTTCAAAAACAATAATCCGATTCCAAACCATACATAGCGTTATTTTCTAAACTCTAAAAATAAATGTTCTATTTTAATATATTGTATATATTCAATATATTGAATTTTCAGCATCATTCCTTCAGTCTTCAGTGTCACATGATCCTTCAGAAATCATTCTAATATGCCATTTTGCTGCTCAAGAAACATTATTATCAATGTTGAAAATAATGGTACTTAATATTTTTTGTGGAAACCGTGATACTTCTTTTTTTTTCAGGGTTCATTGATGAATAAAAAGATGATAAAGATTAAATGATACATTTGCATTATTGTTGAAATATTTGCATTACTGCTGAGTAATAGTATTAATTTATTTATTTTAAATACTCAGCCAATGTTTTTGCTGGTTTATACTATAAACAACATTTGAGTCAAATATGTCACACAAAAAAATAAGGTTACACTTTATTTTGTTCTACTAATTATAAGTAACTTTTCACCTACATGTCAACTAACTCTCATTAGAGTATTGGTATATTATAGTAGACTGTCAGTAGACTATTAGGTTATGGTTAGGTGTTAGGGTTCGGGTTAGGATAATAAGTTTATAAGTACTTAATAAGTACTTATAGTCAGTTGAATGTCTATTGGGGGACCAACAAAATAAAGTGTTAGCAGATATTAAGCTGACAGTCTACTAATACTCTAATGACAGTTAGTTGACCTGTAGTTGAAAAGTTACTTATAGTTAGTAGAATGTCTAAAGTGGACTACCGAAATAAAGTGTTACCAAAAATAAATATACAAAAGAAATTGCTGTTTGCCTGAATAAAACCTAAATGTCTCAAATAATGTTGATAAAGATTCCTCTCTCAGAGTCTCATCAAGTTACGGCACGACAGCTGCCAACATCAACATCTCTACTGCTTTTTCATTTTAGGTGTGAAATTCTATATCTAGGACAATGTTAAAGGGGAAGTTCACCCAAAAATGAAAATAAAGTAATCTCGTTCCAAACCCACATGACTTTCTTTCCTCCACGGATCACGAAAGGCAATATTTAGAAGATTATCCAAGCTGATCTTTTCCATACATTGACTATAAAAGTGATCCCTACAATGAACTATATTTCATGTCTTTTGAAACCATTTCAAAGCTTTGTTTGAGGAAAAGTCCTAAATGTAAATTATTCACACTGATAATCTCCACTGCAGCTTTCAAATCTAATTCACTTTTCTGTATATTCAAAAACTTAGCCTAAGGGAAGACTTTCTATAAATATCTACAAATCTAAATTTCAGTTTGCTTGGCTTCAGAAGACTATTTAGTGCACAAGTCACACGAACTGCTTTAAAGAGACCTTTGTTTTGCTTTATGGTGCTTGACACTCTGTGTTCACTCTTCATAAAAAAGCAGTGCGTAACATCTTCTCTTGTGTTCAAAGGAAGAAAGAAAGTCATATTTCGGCAGACTTGTGAGTAAATGATGACAGAATTGTGGTTGCATTATTCCTTGAACTCCTGCTGTGTGATTTGAATCGTACCTCTATCTGAGAAGCGTAGAAAGTCTGGAGATGCTCATGAAGGCTCCACTGGCAGCGTTAGCTCTGAGTATATCTGTAGACTCGGCCTGCTACGTGTGGACAGGCTGGCAGAGAGCAGAGACTCGAGGCATTGGCCCGGGAACATGAGACTATCTGCCGCTCAGAGCCACGACTGACAGCGTTGCCGATTTTGGAGCTCCATCCACCTGTGAAAGGAGAGAGGGAGGAGGGACATTTACACGAGACACAAAGCATGTCTGTCTGGATTTTTCGCCTCTCGGGACAAGAAGGCCAATGCATTTCCAGGACAAAAACAAGAGCTAGACACCTCCTTTTTTTTTTTTTTTTTTTTTACTCAAATGGAACGAAAAGAAAATGGAATGCGGCAAGAGCGAGGACATTAATAACGACCCAGAAGTGTCACGCTGTTTGAACGTTCCCACCATCACTCTTGATAATAGCTGCCATACGCAATATATTTAGCTCCATTCTCTTTGAAAACAAATCCTTGTTATTATTTCAAGTGTTTCTTTTACAGTTGTCTGCCTCTTGCATAGCTGGTGGTTGTCTCTGTCCCACTGGACAGTTGGCACAATTACAGTTTGTTCTGTTTTATTCTCTAAATTCATGCCTCTGCACAAACAAATGCTGCATAAACCAGCACTTTTTTTTTCTCTCTGTCGATTGCACCATTTTAATTACTTCTTTCAGGGTGAACTGACTGTAGGTGTAATGTAAAATTTCCACTATGAGCTTGTGTTTGTTGAGTAAATCTCACAAAATCTCAGAAATATGAGTCATATTTTAGGACTATTAGCAATGTGACGGTTTAAATTATGATTCTGATTAATCTGATGACTCCAATTGAACTGCATTATGCAATATCTGATTGTTGGTCATGAAAATGATGCCACAATGCAAATTAAAAAAGATAATAAAATAGTTTTGTGGGATTCTGTGTGTGTGTATCATATTAAACCCTTTCCCCACACACCCCATTTTGGCAAGTCGGGCATAGAATATATTTTCAACATGAAATTTGTTTATGGAATATTTCAGTGTTCATTATAAATGCAACTGCACATTCTTTTATTAAGATAAATCTTTTATCTTTTTTAGTAATTTTTAACCCCAAAACGTTACTGTCATGACAACTCCCGGAGTGTTTGGCATGGTAATGGATATGACCATGTTACAGTTTTTCTCCATTGGTTTGGCTCATTTCTTGAAACAGAAATTACATTCTCAAAACTCTAAGATCATATGGCAAAACAGTCTTACAGTTCAGCACAACACTATTGCTCACTTGCAAAAGCTCATACCTCTCCCAAAACAGTTCACTCATGCTTCAAAACTAAATTCATTTCCCATATAAAGAGTCAGTGCCACCAAAATGGCAAATATTCTTCTCAATTGCTTTGGCTCATTTCTTGAAACAGACCGGACGTTCTCAACACTCTTGATGCTTTTGCCAAAATAACGTGGATGGTTCGGCACAACACCATGGTTCATCTGCAAAAGCTCATACCTCTCCCAAAACAGTTCACTCATGTGTCAAATCTTAATTTCCTTCTCATTTAACCAGTCAGTGCCCCCAAAATGCTTCGTCCCTTTGGCATTGTGTAAGCACTGCAAGTCAAAATGTTTAGATATTTTGTCACTATGGCAGAGGAACATTGAAATATCCCTCATGTCCACCTTTCAGTCTCAGCCCAGTCCTTCATTGACAATGGTTACTGTACTGTTTTTTGTGCTAACAGAATACAATTGTGTATAAAACTGAAAAAAATAAATAGGATTTTACAAACATTTATAATACTGAATTTTATTATGTATCATTCACACACACACATAAAGTAACTTCCATACATCAGAGTAAAAAGAAAATGTATACAGCATAATATACTGTAATATAAACACACAAACAAATAACAATGAAAATTATATGCAGCCTACAGTGCTGTAAATAAAGCTGGAGTTTCACAACTAACAGTTCTTCACTGGTCGCTGTCCTCACCCTCCCTCTCCTGGCCACCGTCCTCACCCTCCTGGCCATCCACACGCTGCTGTCTGTCTGGCCACAGATTCTCGTCCACATCACAACGTATATTCTCCCTTGCGATGCAACGAGGGAAAAAACGGCGTGCATGTCGGAACCATCCCCTACACTGATCTCCTGTAATATCCTCACACGCAGCGTCCATTGCATGGAGCAGGGACCTCTGATCTTGAGCCCGATGCTCATACACTCTCCACCTCCAAGCAGAGAAATACTCCTCAATAGGATTGAGGAAAGGAGAGTAAGGTGGTAGGAACACCATGACCATCCTTGGATGAGTAGTAAACCAGGCCCTGATGAGCGGGCCACGGTGGAAATTCACATTGTCCCATACAATAACATATTGTGGTAGGAGAGGCCCTACGAGACCTCTCTCATTTTCAGGGATCAAATCAAAATGAAGGCGGTCCAAGAAGATGAGGAGCTTCTGTGTATTGTATGGGCCAAGACTGGGGATGTGAGTGGCCACACCATTCTCAGATATGGCAGCACACATAGTTATATTGCCCCCTCGTTTGCCTGGGACATCCACCGTGGCCCGGTGGCCAATAATATTACGGCCACGTCTTCGGCCCTTGGCCAGGTTGAAGCCAGCTTCATCCACAAACACGAGGATATGATGGGTCTCGTTTCCTTCCAATGCCATTATTCTCTACAATAGCGTAAAAAAGAAAACATACAGAAGAGTCATACACTACAGTTACAGAAAATTACATATGAATGTTCCATGTTCTCCACAAGTTCAATATACTACTGGCCACTACTCCAGTGGTTCCAAACCTGGGGTACATGTACCCCTATCCAGAGGTACTACAGGGGTATTTGACAGTAATGGGAGGGGTAAAATCATCAATGACTAGACTTACTGAAATGTTACAGTAAAATGATTTAGATTTAGTATTAGATAGATTTACATGGGAGGCACTAATTGCAGCTCTTTGAGCCATTTTCTTATTGTATTCTTCAAAATAAGGATTATAATGATAATTGCACCAAACAGTAAGCTGCCGATTTTAGGCGAAATGTTGAAGTCAGATAAATCAAATACTTTCATACCTGGATTACCTGGATACACAAATCAGGTAAAGTGGGTTCTGAAGCCAAAAAAGTTTGGGAACCACTGCTTAATTGTAAAAAGGTAATGATGGACAACCAGTAACTGACTTACATGTACATACTGGTACCGCAGCTCTTTCACTCTATCAGAGTTCCTCTCAAATGGTACCCTGTAAATTTGCTTCATTGTCATCTGATGCTTCTTCAATGTCCGGTCTATTGTGGAGATGCTTATGGAGTTGACATTTTGGAATATGGCATTGTCTTGTAGGATTGCAGCACGGATCTGTCTCAATGTGATGGCATTATTTGCCATCACCATGTTACAGATCTCTTGTTCTTGATGTTCATTGAGAAGTTTTCCTCTGCCACCCGTGCAAGGTTTTCGTCCAATCCTAGACATAGAATTCAAAGGACAACACTTCATTCGTAATGTATACCTTATGTATTCCTTACAGAATGAGTTACCTATGTAATAGTATTGTTGTTTTACTTGCTGTAACTTTACCACAATTCTAATGCATCACTGCACAGTGACTGGAATACAACTGTAAACTGCATCATTCAACTGTAAACATATAATTCAATCATTGACTGACTACACACCTGTTTTCTCTGCGAAAGGTTTGGATGATGGAGGAGACTGTAGAACGAGGCACATTAGGCTGCACTCGGCGACCTGCCTCCGCCATTGTGAGACCATGGTTGATGACATGGTCTATAATTGTGGCCCGAATTTCATCCGGGACAGCATGATGTCTTAGTGCTCCTCTGCCTCTTCCCCCTATTCCACCACCACGCACCCTTACTCCTACTCCTCCTCCTCCTCTTCCTCTTCCTCTTCCTCCTCCTCCTCTTCCTCCTCGTCCCCCTCCTCCTCGTCCCCCTCCTCCTCCTCTTCCTCTTCCTCCTCCTCCTCTTCCTCCTCGTCCCCCTCCTCCTCCCCCTCCTCCTCCTCGTCCCCCTCCTCCTCCTCGTCCCCCTCCTCCTCCCCCTCCTCCTCCTCCTCCTCCTCCTCCTCCTCCTCCTTCTCCTCCTCCTCCTCCTCCTCCTCCTTCTCCTCCTCCTCCTCCTCCTCCTCCTTCTCCTCCTCCTCCTCCTCCTCGTCCTCCTCCTCCTCCTTCTCCTCCTTCTCCTCCTTCTCCTCGTCCTCCTCCTCCTCCTCCTCCTCCTTCTCCTCCTCTTCCTCGAGCAGGCAGTTGCCCTTGTTCATTTACTTGGCCAGGTGCCTCCATGTTCAGAAATTGAACTGGTCCTGCATTGTCAAGCTCTTTACATACATGTTTGGCAGCATTCACAGTCATGGACACCACCTGTCATGTAACTAAACATACTGTTTGATTGGTCATCTGAGATGTGTGAAACTCCTCCTTCGTTAGTCAAGTTCTAGTTTCACCTGACTGTCAATTGCTGTAATAAATGTATCAAATGTTCCAAGGGATTCATATATGGTATTCATGGTATTATGTTCTTGACTAATTTTGACAATTGAACAGACTATTGTGCATGTGATGACTTATACAATGAAATGACGCTGACAAGTTTTGGAGCGAACGACCATTAGACTGAGAATCAACAATCAGTTTAGATCAACAAGATCTTTTCACTTGGAAATTGTGCTAAATGTAGGCTACCTGTACTTAATAATTTGCAAAGATGTACTGAGACATTGAGACATGTACTTAGGCATTTGCAATTTGATGAACTGAATGAGAAATTCTATTCTGTTGTGAACAATTGCCAAGTAGTTTGGAGGTTTGTCCATGTTGTTTTGAGAATGTAATTTCTGTTTCAAGAAATGAGCCAAACCAATGGAGAAAAACTGTAATATGTTTGGTCGTGGGCAAATAGATCTGCTACACTGCTGCTGTTGGTTATTGCTGACTTGCTTCAGCCAATACATACACAACACGCTGCTGTGAGCAAGTAAGACATGCTGCTGTTATCTCTCTCTCTCTCTCTCTCTCTCTCTCTCTCTCTCCTAATCTCGTTTACTCTCCCTGATGATTTCTCAACACCATGTACCTAATTAGAACTTCTTAATTAGACATGGTTTTGTCCCTTACTTTGATGAAAGCCAAGCCAAAAATCCTCTTACTCGGATATCTTCTGATTTTTTGCAGATTTAGCAGATTTTGTTTCTACATAACTATTACTATACTGAACTATGGACAGTTTTGGCCTTGTGGACAAAAAATATCTTAAAACATACATTCATGCTCTCACTAGCGTATTTAACAATGTCCACTGAACAAACAGTAACAGGAGAATTCTGTCTTTTTTTTCTGAACATACAAATGTGATTTTCTCTCATATGTCAAACGATGTATTGTATTGGCCAAATGTTGTATTAGACTACTTTCACATGTTCTAAACGGTGTAGTGTAAACGGCCCCTAAGTTAATAACTAATGGTTTTTACAATGGAAGTGAATCAATCAAAAACTTACTTTAGCTGGAAAATGACTTTTTTTTTAGAGCTGCTGTAAAGCCAAAACAATCTCTGTTCCATTCATTTCCTATTATCACTGTAACAATAATTTAAAACTATCTGTATTGTTAAAAGCGCAATATAAATGAAGGTGACGTGACTTGACACACAACACACACGTTTGCATGTTTTATGTGGACATAATCATTTTATGTCCCCCCCCCCCTGCACTTTCTTTTACAGTATGTACACACCTAAGTACTGGCTCTGCGCAATAAGGTAACAACCTGGATTCAGGTTAGGTTTAGGGGTAGGTTCAGGGTTAGTACCTAGTTATTACCCAGTTATTGTAATCACTCTAATAAATACATAGTATGTACATGGGGAACAGGACTGTAAAATCAATTGCATAATCTAAAATGTGTGCCATCATTGATCTTATGCATGCAAACGATGTATATGTCTCCTGGAAGAGGAATATGTGCGGACTCCAAAGTTGATAGGGCAGAGGCTCAGCTTAACATTGCAATATCCTCTCATCACACCGGCTTTAGATCACAGAGCTCCCCCTCCCTATATCGAGTGTGACACAGGGTGCAGATTAGTGTCTATGTACATGGCCGTTCTCTCCTCAGTGCATCATCAGAATGAGCCCAGCTGCCTGGGGAGAACAGGCGTTTCTTTGTCAAGACTCTGACTCACTTTTGGCCTGTCCTCAGTGACTCTGTGTTATCCGCCTGCTCTATTGAGCCCCAGAGTGAGGTTAAAAAGACAGGGGAGCAAAGAGCTGTATCCAATATTCTAGTGGGGTGTCACGGCACCCTCTGATCGTTCCATTACCCACCGCAGCACTTATGTATTAATGGCTGCCCGTAGATTGGTTTTTTTGAAGACAAAGGTCGTTATTTCTTGTTAGTTCCTCTCTTTTGCTTTGAACTGAAAGTTTATTTCACAAAAAGCCCTGGCATCTTAGGCTGAGTACACACTGTGCAGTTTTTACCACAATTTGGCCAACTGGGACACATTTCAGGATTTCTTTCATCTTAGAGCAAGTTTCGTGTGCAGGCATCGCACATTCATTTTGATGGCGATATTAACAGGGAACAGCATTCGCATTGCCCGCATAAGTGATGCTGTGGAGCAGGAACAGAAGCATCGATGCAACTATTACACTTTCAGCACTTTTCACCACCATATTAACTACTTAGGAAACTTAACAGAAAATACATTGGAAATGCATTATAATCCTGTTTAACAACAAACCATTTTACATTACGGAATTATTGCAAATTGCTAAATTATCCAAATTTATTTAAAAAAATTATTAATTAAATAAGAAATAATTTATAACAAGAAGACTCCAAACCATATTTGTGTGTTTTAATGAGAATGTAAGACTCCCCCAAAGAACCCAATTTGAAATGTACTACTGTTATTAAATAAGTGCTTAGTTCTGTAGCCATGTTGTGTTGAGCCAATCATCTGAGCTAATATAAATATAATTTTACTAATTACTTGATGCAAATAATTCTAGACAATATATAATTAAGATTTTCCTGACTAGTTATCTAGATGGCTAGACAGACAGATAGAATGATAGACAGAACGATAGAATGATAGACAGAACGATAGATAGATAGACAGAAAGATAGATAGACAGACAGACAGACAGACAGACAGACAGACAGATAGACAGACAGATAGATAGATAGATAGATAGATAGATAGATAGATAGATAGATAGATAGATAGATAGATAGATAGATAGATAGATAGAATGAATAATGGATGGATGGACTGTTTTCCAATATGAGAAAGACTGTTCATTTTAAATGTGTACATCTGCTTAAAGTTATTTTTATCAACTTGCAGTGCTTATAAATGGCCTCAAAGCTAAGAGACACAGACTAAATTCCAATTTAGATTTCACGGAGTCTCTAAACTGGGTTCAGCCCACTCGACAATGCTAAATCTAACATGCTGGAACATGTGCTCACGCCCAACCGGCGTAGTCTGGAAATCGCACGAACACTCTCAGTGGGGGTTGCCGTACGACTGAACGTGGGCTCAGTTTGTGATTTCAGATGCCAAACTGCTTTGATTCGAGGAGACTACGCTTAACTCAGCATACGATATGCATCCAGGCACACGCCATTTACATCTCTCTCTTTATGAAATGAGAGAAAATATATAATTGAGAGGATCCATCCTCTAACGATAGGGAGCAGCAGTAATTGGCGAGTAAACACGGCACTCAAGCCTCTCGAAGGAAATAAAAGTGGGAGCACACCAAGCCAAACAGAGAGTGCATTAAGCTGGGATAATGATCCCAGCTTGACTTAGATATTCCGGCTTTATCGTTCCCACCCACACTTCAGGCCTCGGCTGAGCTGCTCTGCTGTGACTTGTGCATGGAGTTCGGTTTTTCTCTAAGTGTTCCGTGGAGACGTGGTCCTCCCTCCAAACTAGTCCATTAGAGGCTGGGTCAATACCACACAGTGGGTGAGGATGAAGGGGTGTGAACGTGCTTCTGCTTGTGTCATCTCAGAGAGTGTTTCTGGATGTGTGTGTTCGCATGCGTGTCCCGATGTCAGTGCACTGTCTTTAAAAGCAATCACAAGTACGGCTGACATATTGTACATGACAAATTTGATTTGTCGATTGCTATTGAAAAGATAGATGTCGCTTTGCAGCTTGCAAGGGGGTACTAGGGGGGGGGGGGAGGTGTGAAACAGGATATTCAAATAAATGACTATATAACTATACAACTATATAAAAAAATGCTGGACAAGATTAGATTTTTCAATCAGGAATTTATTTGATGGTGAAAAGTGGGTGTTGCACTCTTAAAAATAAGGTTGCATATATTGTTCAATCAAGAACTTTTCACTGCACAAAAGATTAAAGTGCCAGGTTAAGCTATTTTAAAGGTTCCTAATTCTGTTTTGGATGTCTCCTAAAATAGGTTTACATGCATACTGTTACAGTCACCAACTGAAGTGCCCTTGAGAACCACCAGAGGGCACTCCACCTCAGACTATTATCACTCTAGCAAAGACTACATTACCCATAACCCACTGCCCAGACTATCAGCCATGATAGTATTCAGCTGTTGCCTGTTAGTTTCTGCCTATATTAATTCAGGCACTCGCCACTAGGTCTTGTTAGTTGTTTACACTGCATCTCTGAGCGATTTTCTGGTCACATATCTCTTAGTTTTGGATTTCTTGCGTGTCTCTGGATTACCCTTTTACCCGTCCTCCCTCCTTGTTTGTTTGTTTGGACTGCTTACGTTGTGTTTATGACCTCTTGCCTGTTATCTGGATTACGTCTTTGAAATACCCTTTCAAATAAATACTGCATTTGGATCCTTAACCTTCATGTCACAGAGCAGTTCATGACACATCCAGAGTCAGAAAACACTTTAATTTTCCCATAATAAACATTGCAGCATTACCTCTTTTCTCACAGTGTCTGGTAAAAAGGATTGGAAAAGACTGGAATTACTGATGACCTGTTTCAGGCAGTTCAGAATTGAGCTTTGCAGACCTTTCACATTCACAAACAGCTATATCACATGAAAGGTAATATCAGAATAAGCATAATAGGCTCACTTTAAAATGGTCTTTACAGAAAAAAAAAAAGAAAAAAAAACTACACATTTCAAGAACTGTTCATAGAAAGGTTATTTGGGGAACACCAGAGCTGTTGAAAAACAGAGTTACAACACTTGAAACCAATTGTTCAAAACTGAAAATAGCCAGTGTGGATAGTTACATGGCAACAGTTTTGCAACACAAAGTTGTTTTTAAAAGTATGTTGCGTATTCATCCAGTCAGTGTTTCTCCAGCTCTGAAAGTCAACGGAGAGTTGCTAGACCACACTGGCTGCGAAATCATTTTTGCAGCCTCTAGGTGGAGTCTAGATTTCTAGGCTAACATAATCGTGTAACGGACACAAATATTGTGTAGTCTGCATTAAAAAAAGCCCATCTGAAGTGGACAGATCATGTGTGAATAGCTTGACAAAGCAGTATTTACAAAGGTAAATCTGTTTTGCAGTGCTCTGTTGCACATTTTGACCAATTCTTTTCATATACTGCCGCCAATAAATGTAGTGCTCTTGCGAACAAGGCTCATGATTTTGTTCTTGGCTTAAAAGTTCTGCACTAACTTCTACAGCAAATAGGTCACACTAAAAGCACTCATAATGAACAGCACAGCATTTGAAAAGTCCATTCTTTCTCATTTATTTTGGTTCCAGGCAGCAGATGGGCTGTGGTTGATAACCAGTAGATGTAGGATGCCTGTAATAGGCATAAAGTTGTTCAGATAAGACAGCCCGCTTTATGAAAGAGAGGCTTTAATGGCATTTAAGCAGAGGAGGGGAAAGACTTCCCGTTTAAAAAGCTTTTCTTAGTATCGTGTGGAAGATTCAGCTAGATATAGTAAATGGGACGACCAAAAATGTATAGATAAATATGATAATAATCAATGATGGAAATGACAGATTAGTTGGGTCTTATGGATTAGTAGGGACAAACAATAGTAAAACAATACTCATTGTTCAAAATCAAATCTTTTATTTATTTACCAGTCACAATCCTAATCTGGTTTGGCCAAGCAAAATTTCAAGAGTGCTATTAGTTTAACAGCACTGGAATGTTTAACAATCCAAATTTGGGTAATTTTGAAGAAAATGGGTAACCAAACCAGTTGATTGGCCCCATTGACTTCCATAGTATGAAAAAAACATATATTATGGAAGTCAATAGGGCCCATCAACTGTTTGGTTACCGACATTCTTAAAAATATCTTATTTTGTGTTCAGCAGAAGAAAGAAATTCATTTAGATTTGAAACAAATTGAGGGTGAGTAAATGATGACAGAGTTGTTCTATCTTTTTAAGCAGCAAGTTACGCCCTTGTACAGGAAACTCATGCCAGAGTGTTACTGACAAACCGGGAAGTAAAAATTGTGAAAAAAAAGTGTTATTAAAAAAAATCAAGCATAAAAGCCTATTATAGTGACCCCCAAACACAAAATCAAGACATAAGTGACATTAATAAGTGCATAATACGGCCTCTTTAAACATCGTTAGAAATTACCCCGGTAGAAAAAATCCTGACCTCTCATGTCTTAAAATACAGTGTAGAATGGCTACTAAATATCAGTAAGATTTCATGTGTTCTGTGTAGTTTTTGTCTTTTCCTAACCTCGTCGGAGGCAGTTTCTCCCTCTAATTGAGCATCTGCCTTCCTCCAAGTCTATCCGAGCCCAAACTCCCTCTCCGCACAGCTAATCATTTGCGCTATATTTAGCTGGAGTTGTGCCTGCCTGCCCATGTCTTCGTGTTTAGCCATATCCCTGGGCACACAGTAATTGTGAAACTTGTTTCGTAAAAACAGTACCACCAGAGGAAAAATAAACAAGTCTTTCGGCAGTGTAGGGATTTGGACCGAGGGCAAAATGCCAGCAGGTGGTCATGTTTCGCAATCGCGAGGATAATCGGTGCAAGGCCACCTCAGCTCACCACGAGGGGCTTACCGCATGATTCAAAGAATAGGTGCGTCGAAATATTTAAAAAAACAGTAACAATGCCACCAGCATTTTTTTGTCCCAATTCACTAAGCACATAGTGCCAAAGGCTCTGTTTCTCTGCACCACAATCAAGAACTTTTCAGAACAGATAGCACAATTTCCCAGAATGCATTTTCCACCCTAATGTTTGTGTATGTGAACCAAAAATGCATTCAAAACAAACACAAAAGCGACTTGGGGAAACATTTTCCAGCATGCTTTCAGGAAACAAAACATGTTTTATTATTGATCATCTTTGCAGTCTTGCACTCGAAGGCACCATTTTGCAGATTTTCTGCTATATTTAACTGATTGGGTTACTCTTTTGTTCTAGTTATAGTTGTGTGTTAGACCTATTGTAACTTCGAGACCACGATGATGAGTCTAGAGAAACTAAATGAAACGGAAAGACTATGGTCCGAGATGCTGGGATAGGCTCCAGTATCTGTAAATTGCATATTATAATATTTGGCAGGCAATGTTCTTTCCAATCTATATCCTCAGCTAGCCATCCGTTCTACTAAAAGATAAGAATTTACTCAAATCTGTCCCAGCTGCTAATATATACCACTCATTCACATACGTTTACCATCGGATGACGTTTGGGTCGTTCACCCAAAAATGAAACTTCTGTCATCATTTACTCTCCCTCAAATTGTTCCAATCCTGTTGGAACACAAAAGAAGATATTTTGAAGAATGTCAGTAACAGTTGATGTACCCCATTGACTTCCATAGTATTTTATTTTCCTACTATTGAAGTCAATGGGTTAGACTTTGTTTGACTTTTTAGAGTGACACCAATGGATGCGTGTATTTTTGTCTTGTGTTTCTGTACTGTTCTACTCAGCAGAAAAATAAATAATAATAAATGTAAAAAAAAAAAAATAGACTCAAAAAGGCATCATGCTCTTAAAGGCCTCCATACGATAAACAGATAAGAGAGCACAACATTCATGAAATCCATTCTTGTGCACTACAAAATCTTTAAAACATCTATACCTTTAAAGTACACATCTTTCCCATGCAGGGCATCCATAAAGAAAAATGCAGCTCTGTGTATTGTTTATGCTGCATAATCACAAATACAGTACGTGGAAAGTACCGCCACATCTCTTTATGCAAACCGTCTCTATACAGAGCCACGGGAAAAGGCCAGTGCTCAATGAGCGTCAATGTTTGGAACTCAGTGTAGACTTAGTGTTAAGACGGGCTGTGAGCCGTCATGCTAATGGAGGCTAAGAGGGATCGTGAGATGGGACCCCCCCCCCAGCAAGCCCCCTCATCATTACTGTGAGGAGACCACAGTACACGCCTAATGGGCTCTCCTATTAGAAGCCATCATTCACAAATCCCTTTGTCACGTACCACTGTAGCGCTGCTCTTTCGTATAGAGATCCAACACGAGCGCTTAAAGGGGCTAGGATCAACATGTTCATGCTAATGAGGCAGCATGTGGCCACACAGAGACGTGTGTGATAATGGTTAAATAGTCACTTGAGAAGTCCATAATAGTGTAATACTGCAGAGATGGGGTTGAAAAATCCACAAAATTATGCTCTTCATGCAAAGCACTCAGATCTCCAGTGTTGGCTGCGGCTTAATGAAGAAAAGGAAAGAGACAGAAATATGATCATTGGTCTCTGATATATAAAGCATGCCTGCGTGTAGTATCAGACTCGTCTGCACATAAGATGGCAAGCACTTTCTGGAAATAAAAGCACGCACTGATCTGAAGTAAATGAATAAATAACAAAAAAAAATGAATGATAGAATGAAGGAACAAATGACAGAATGAATGAATGACTGACTGAATGAATGGATGATAGAATGAATGACAGAATGAATAAAATCAAAATTAAATAAAAATCCCCATACTAACTAACAAGCTTTGCCCTTAAAGAGGCTATATGCTTTTTTCTGAAATTTAAACTCGCGACTGACACCTGTGGCCAAAAAACAGAACTGCTCTTCCTTTCTGCTCGCTCTCGCAGCGCGCTCGTACGTGCACACTTCACAAGTCATCTGCTGCAAGGAGGTCAACATTATGTTTACAGAGGTAAGAACAGTCAAATACATATATTCCATTGCACTGCTTGCGAGTGTAGGCTACTTGCTGACTAGCGGTGGTGGCAGAGTGATCTGAAACGTTTAACATGAACGCGCTCGACGTCACATCCGCAGACAGCGCGGGAAAAATCCGACCCGACAGAAAATAGGAAAAATAGGATACAGGCTTATAGGTGCACCCACTCTGAGCGGACAAGGTGTCACTATGCTCAACAGGAGATGTTTGAGTCATAAATGGTCAAATAAAAAGGCTATTGTTACGTTTATTTTGGGGGAAAAGCTGCATATAGCCTCTTTAATAAATACATAAAATGCCTATACAAACTAAGCTTTTTTGCACTTACTGTAAAGTAAACAAACAATAACAAACTAATATGCAAACAAATGCATAAATACATGTAAACCCATACATAGTAACTAAGCTTTTTTTGCACAGTAAATAAATAAATGAATGCACTTCAAAACTCTTGTACAAAGTAACTAGCTTTTTTGCAACCCGTAAATAAACAAACAAACAATTTTACAGCAACTAGTAGTTTGAAGAGAACTTGATATGGTAACACTGCTGTGTATATATTTCACATTTGTGAGTTGCTTTGAATTAAAGCTCAATGAATAGACAAATGTAATTGCTCATCAGGGTCTGAAACGACAACAAACAAACAAAAAAAAAACTATGATCAGTCATTTGTGTCATTCAGACAGTGCGTGTCTGTGTGGAATAGGCTTGTTGTTGAGCAGAATAAGCTGCAAAGTGGATCAGACTTTATGCTGAGCAAAAGTCTGGCTCTGTGAAACTAGCCTGTATGCACCAGTATCCGGTTAAAGCTAAAGCAGTCTGCTAGGAAAGTCAAAAATCCGTAATCCCAAACCAAGACTTAAAGATGACAAGACAAAAAAGACTGAGAGCCACACAGAAAAAAAAAAAAAAAGACATCCCCAGTCTCTGCTGTACATGGACAATTGGACAGCAGTTCTTGTCAAACTGTCAGTTCCAATTTAATTCCTGTGAAAACAGAGAAAAGAATATAATCGCAGACCAGGGCAAGGAGTGCAACTTGCTGCGTTGTAGTTGTTGTGAATTGTTTTATTTTTTTTTATTTTTTTGGTATGTCAGGCCATGTGCTTTAGAGGACATGATAGATGTTGTAATTAATGTTATTGTTAATCACAGTTCTGTGTCAGGTGAAAACACTCTTTATGAAGCATCCAAAACAGCAAACAATGCTTCTAGATTAATAGTTAGTCAAGTTTAACCAACCACTGTCTGTTTTTCTGCTTTATATGACACTTAAAATGACTTTCGTTATTGTAACCTCGTGTAGTTTAAGTTGATCTAGTCACAATTAATAATATTTTTGATTTATTAAACCTCTTGAGGAAAAAAAAAGAGGTGCTGTGTTGATTGAATGTGCACTTGTACTTCAAATCTTTTAAGTATTGTTTTAATGGTTGCAGAGAGTATAATATTGATTAACTAAACGCATACAAGTGTACTTTTACTTTTACTGATCGTTTTGATTAAACTTTCATGGCCCCCAGAATATATTTTTTGGTTTTAATATCTGAACATGCAATATATCAAAAGAAAGAACAGAGCCTCAGCTTAAAAAAAAAAGAAAAGAAAAATGATTCTAGCTTCATACTTTCTTTTTTTATCAACACTTGAATGTGGGTTAGTTTCATAAAAAAGCAACATTTTGAACAAAACGCTGAGAAAATTGCGTTTTTGTCCAAGGATCAAATTCACGACCGGATCAGATTCAGAACGATGATCAAAACATATACAGTATGGAGTAGATTGAATCCATCAACACCCCCAAAGCTTTCACAGTCCTGTTCCCCGTCCTGGGTCGACATTTCGTCCTATAACATTAGGCAGTTTTGATTTATGTGCTGTTTAATATTGATGATTGTATTATTTTGTGCATTATCAATGCTTCTAACACTTTTTCTGCTGCTTCTTCACCTGTGTTTCGATCTGGAGATTCACTACTCTTTCAGAAGATGCGTATACGCATTAGCTATTATAATAGCGCCCTCAACCGTATAACAGTGAAAACATGGATTGTTGGAAAATTCAGTCAATGGCAGGGAAAGTGTTAAGCACTGCAGACGACGAAACACTTTCACAACTACATCTTCCAGAAAAAGTTAACTTAGTGTTACACACACCAAATAAAGCATTTTTTTTTTTTTCAACTGACATGACATTTTTATAGAGTGTAGGTTTCAAGAAGGCTTCTGACATTCCCAGCATCTGGCCCATGTCTCATTTTACATGACACTTCTGAAAGATGAAACGTTGGCGGGAATAGCATCCAGAAGATTTGATAGCCAGAGAGTCCCACAAACACGAATGAACTGAGGGTAAAAGAGTTGTGCTTTTGTCACTCGAGGGATATATTAAAGGTCACCAGAAAGCTGACCTCGCCCAGGGTGTAATTCAATGTACAACCGCCACTGGCTCAGGTCCAATAATATTAACAGATACAACTTTTGATTTTACAATCAAAATTAGTTGTGTTAGCAAATGTTGAAATTAACATTAACTAAGATTTGTTCACATTGGTTATAACTACATTTAGTTACAGTATAACTAATGTGGTAAACGTTTTTTCAAAACCAAAACCATTTTCCTTTTCTCTGTCATGTACATTCTGATCTATCATTGACCCACAGACGGAAATAACATGTTGCTATAGCTCAGTGTTCAATGAGGAAACCAAAACTTGTTGAGCCGGCTGCGAGAGTGAATGCGGCTTGAATTATGAATGTATCCCCTCAGCAACTTGCCACAGAAATAATCTCACTTTTTTTTCATTTAGAGGTGAGGAAAGATTGAAGCAGACAGAGAGGGGAGTAAAATATCTCTCCGAGGAGTCGTGGATCTACTATAAACCAGTCTAACCTCATTCTCAGCTTTAGTGTTTTCCCAATGAGAAGAAGCATACAGGGAGTAAGAGAAACCAAAAGACGTGAAACACATTATACACATATTCCTGAGGCTTTGCCGCACAGGATCTTGTTGCTAATTTATTTCATTATTTCAACATCGCTGTAATAGAGAGAAAGAGGGGAGAATGTGATCCGAGGCACGTCGGAAAAGAAATCTCAGCTTCAGGCTCAATGCATGAGAAAAACAGACTACTTTTTATTTAAAATAAAGCCATTTGACTTGATTTAAACTGTTAATACTGTCTGCATCAAGGGAAGAGAGTGATAGATTTAAGATTTGGAAATGCTTATTATTGTAATTGACACATCGAAATTACATGTTTAATTGTGTTGCACTCCAATTATCCTAATAGCTCAGTTTGGTGGGATATGCACCATTTTTCATTCAAAATGTCTTTTTGATAGGTTCATCAAAAAGAAAACTTTTTTATTTGGGTTAAAGATCTTTTAAATGGTCCCAAAACACTTGTTTAAGAGAAACAACACTGCACACTGATTCGAATGGCATTGCCTTTGCAGTGTAGATTGGGTCTGGGATCTTTTGTGACAATATTTAGTGTGCATGCAACTGACAAGCACACACAGGCATAAGTAGTTGTGTTTAGTTGCTTATTTGATGATAATGTAAATCCAATGTCACATGATCCTTGCAGAAAAAAAGGCATTAATATGTGCTTTATAAGTACTAATAAACAGCTAATATCCTAGTAATATAGTAATATTAAACGAGCGGTTTAATCCAAGCCCATCTAAAGAGACATGATATCTTATGAACAGATTCTAATTTAGGCTTTTATTTACATGTAAACATTGATCATTTACCATAACAATAACAATGATCTCATCTAAATGTTTGCACACTCGATGTATCTGTGTGTTTACAATGGGGTAATTTTGTTGCTATAGCTTACACAGCACACAATAGCTTTATTTCAAACTTTGATTTGAATTTACAAATTCATAGAATAAAGATACAAATTAAATAAAGAGTGCTTTACGTTTTTAGGTAGGTCTAACTGTAGTATTCAGGTAAGAAATAATAAAATGTAAAATAACACTGGACAGTCTTTACTGTAAAATTTTAATACAGATCACTCCGTACAATTAAAGTCAAAAAAGTTATTACGGTATTATAAAATACACGGATCCAATATACTGATACACAAGCGTTTTAACAATTATTAGGTAACCAAAAAGTGCTTCATGTGTTAACATTTCAACTGGTTTTAAAAATCAAAATATGTCTTAATTCGGACTAGGTTACACCACCGAATATTATTTTTAACCAGCAGACAATCTCTACTGGTTTGTCTTTTAACTCAGAATACACCCCACCCGCAAGTGCCACCCTCTTCCATCCTTCAAAATACATCATCCCTTTCACGTGGTCAAACGTGTCTCTTCCTGAATCTTTCAACTCAAATCAAATCTTTGACTATTGAGACCAGATAGGAAGATTATAGCCCCTCTCCACAGCATGCTTTTGAACTAAAAATCTACAAAGAGACATGATATCAATACCATGCCAATATCTGGCTCAGCATTAGGGATGTAGGTGGCAGCGCAAAGCAATTTAAATCAGCTGAGGCTTATTCCCCACAGAGGAAAATGACTTTGGTGCCAACTTACTTTTAACTTAATGGATTTTGCCTTTGCTTTCACTGAGGCATCTTCATGTTTGCTGCGCTGTGTTAAAACCCTTTACTCTAACCTAATACTCTTCATAGCCGGAGTACCCAAGACACCACTTAGCCATGGTGTTCTTAACAACCCCCTACAGTTTCGAGGAAACCTTCACTAAACCTTCATTAACCCAAATACCTATTTGATTATCCCAGCTTTAACATCTAATGAATTGAGAATAAATAAGTAAACACACACACACACACACACACACACACACATATATGTATATATATATATATATATAAGCAATATCACACGAGTAGGAGTGTGATATGGCTCTATATTAGCACGGCTGTGATTCGGTCGATAGCAGCCTAGCTGATATAGAGCCATATCGCATGACTTCGAGTGTGATCGCGTTTATTCAACACTTCAACGGCACAATAAATATAAATAAGAAATGACAATGAGGTGTCTCAAAAAAACCTGCGTGGAACTACTTCCTTCTACCTCAGATTCAAATCTCAAGTTAACAGTTTAAGTGAACTTTAGAACAAATAATGAAGGAACGCTGAAATGCTTAATTGAAGTTAAAAGCTGGTATATTTAAAAGTATTGTTATGTAACATACTTTAAAGCTATATTCTATAAGCTCTATGCTGATATAATTATGTATGTAGAGTAGAGAAAGTGATCGGATGAACATTACCTGCATTATTTTTTCAGGTCAATCTCATATTCATAATACGCTTCTTTGTCGTAGTATCGTTTCAACGATTATGGGAATTTCCCAATGTCCTTGTTTATATCCTTGTTTCAGTCCCTTTCAATATAAAAGTCTTTGTTACTGACTCACCTATAAAGTCTCCTGTCACCATCTGATGGCGTATCAATTTAACCTCCACTGAAGTCAAATCACTAACAGATCGTTTCTCAAAACCAAATATTATTAAATACTAGCCTAACTTTTATTACATAAAATAGTATTTGTTGAACAATCATTTTTAATAAACAACAATAGCATTATAAAAGTTGCTAAACTATTCAGTCAAAAGTATAAAGGCAGCTAACATTATATAAAAATTATATAAAAAATATACCCAAAACGAATCAATGTTTAACCAGGCATCAGAGCCAGCTGCAAACTCCAGAAGAACTGGTCGAGGTAAGGCTGTTCTCAGCGAGTACATGAGCGCTGAACGGTTGCTGATGGCCTGGAGCTCACATCTCCGAAAACGTCCAAGCTCATTTTCAAATGGGCGCTCTCTTCATAAATAAACCACATAATTGAAGTACATGTACTATTACATCATCTAAAAACTCTTAAAACTACATTATGTGACACAACAACATAGTATTGGTAAAATGATAATGGGTTTGCTCCCCCGCCTTGAAACTCACTGTGACAAATGCTGCAAGCGGAGTGATACCAACGGTGAGACGGTTCCTGTGCTAGAATATTGCGTGGCTGGAAATACCTCTCAGCCAATCAGATTCGAGGACCAGTCCTGTTGTTTATTTATTTTTAAATTTTTTAAATAATTTTTTATTTAAATGTCATGCATATAACAGCAAAAACCTTGCTTCCGTCCGGATAGAAGGGTAAACCGTTTTTCCTGAATGCTTGAATGCTTGGCAACAGTGGCAAAACGTCCTAATCTCCCCTGAATGACGCCAAACTCCAATGGGAATTTAACACCACAAAGTTTACACCACATATCTCATCACCCTGCAATTGCTTTTTCTCTGTTTGCCCTTTATAACAGTTTCTGCAGTCTTCAGGCGCTATTTTTAGTCTGTTGCAGTCACTTTTGTGCTGTATACTGCCTGCTTTAAGCTCTGCCTCACCTAGAACTGTGAAGATGTGTCACTGATTCTACTGGATCCCATATGCACTATACAGGTTAGAATAGAGCATATGGAGGAATTTAAATAGACGGATGAATCGGTGCTAGCACTCAACGTTACATACAAAAGCAAATTTTTTTGTGTATTTATATATTGCATTTACACACATTAAACAATAATACAAAATATATGCACACATTTTTTAAACCTTGATTATTTTACTCTCTGGTTTACACACTGATGCTCACATAACAATAACTAACTAACTAAACCAAATATAAAAATTTCCAGTCTGTCACTTTTCCAGTCAAAGGTGAAGATTTAATAGAGTTCATCATCAGAAATGACAGACCCGACTCGGGCAAGAGACATATTTAGGGATGTTTTTTTCCGGAGCCTGTGATTTACCTGTCGTATCTTATGAAACATTCAGCAAAATGTTTGAAGTAGGAGTAAACAGATGCCTCAGGATGTTTTTTTCTGCTGAAGAGCATTAAATATACATATATACACATCAAAACTAAACTTAGCTATAATTTCAATATCATATTCACCAGAGACATTCACCTAGTTGGAGTTTAACTGAACTTCCCCTCAGAACTGCGCGAGATATACAGTCTGCCATATGCTTCAGATATGTTTCTTATTTTTAATTGAATTATATCCATAACTTTATTTATTTTATTTTTTCTGGACTCAGATTTAATGCTTAATTTAAATGTTAGTAATCAAATAGCATGTCTAATTAATTAAATCATAAAACTTACACAATTTGACAACAGTTCATTAATAGTTTAACAAATAATTTTTTTAGGGCCCTTTTAGGGTGTTTTATTTTTACCCAAATGACATGTTCTTTTTTTATATATATATATTTGTGTTAGATTTTTTCTGGATTCCGTTTGAATTGTTTAATTACTTTTTCATAATCAAAAAGCATGTCTAACCAAGTGAATTCATAAAACTTTAAAAACAACATTTATTTGATTTATTATTTATTTATTTTATTATATATATATATATATATATATATATATATATATATATAATATTATAATATGGCCCTATGAAATATTTTATGTATATGTTTGTTTGTTCATTTATTTTTTTAGTTATGTGTGTTGTGTGTTTTAATCTTTTAGGGATTTATGATTTAATAAAAACAAAAATTATCATATGATCATGACAATAAGGACTAAAACATGAACAATTTATTCAATCTATTAAAATGTAATCACATGAAATATAAACAATTCCTCCACAACAGATGTTTACTTTTACATAGAATGAACGATTATTTGATTATTCCATAGAATGAACGATTATTTGATTATTCCTTGAATTTTTTTATCATTTTGTGTACATCCCTACTTTTGATTTACTCATCCAAAGCATGTGAAATTTCACATTATACAGTACATTCCATTGTATTATATTTTAATAAATGAATACTCTTTTCCTCCAAAATGTTTTGTGTGTTTGAAAGCCAAATCTGATTCCCTACTTCATCTCCCTCCCAAATAATTAATTTATCAGGACTTGAAGATAGAAAACTGTTCCTAAATAAGTCTTACTAAAGTCTTAGTTTATAGGATCAGTAGAAGAGGCAATGATTCAGACTCAGCCAAAAAACATTTAATAAGCTGATGTGTGCCATATCTGGCCACTTATTTGTTTAACTGCCAGTTAATGCTTCTTAAGTGCGGGCCCATTGGGGCTTTAAGCGGGGCTTTTCTGGATGGGTAAAATAAAACATCAACCATATAGTGTCTTTCTGGATTGCACTTGAGCACCTAAGACTCTTCCCCTACTGTGACCTCTAACATCTGTCTGTGAAACTGAAAACTGCCTGAGTTGTTCATCCAACGACATTAACACACACATATATAAATAACAAAACCTTTCTGATTTTTCTCACTTTGTTAAATTATAGTTTTTGTGGTTATAGTTAGAAAAACAAAAGGCACTTTTTTCACAATTTTTACATTCTGAAAAGACACATTCTCTAAAAACAAGTCTTAATATCGTTCTTTCTGAAGTAACAAAAGTACTTTCTAAAAATATGATTGTATGCCGTAAGTGCATTCATATTCACAAACTTTATTTTAAAAACAGATTACTTCATTCATAATCGACAACAACAGACAAAAACATTTAACTTGCTAAAAATGCTAATATATATTCCCAAAATGAATAGATTCTGTAAAAGATCTCTTGAGTCTGTGAATGTTTGACCGCAACAAAGAGCATAGCGTATATAGGAGACATTCAATTAAGTGCTGTTTTTCTCTAAGTGGATAATTATTTTGTGATGTTTGTTTTTGTCTCCCCGTTGAAGGGCAATTTTATTACTAATTTCCCTTTCTGTTTTTAATGCATCAAAAATTAGCTTTGACTATTTTGCAAAGTAACTGCACATAATGCTTCTCTACATTACCACTTTTCCATCATGTATTGTCCCCAATTTCAATGACAGTTTTCTTCTTTGTACGACTGAAACACATATGAAAATGTCGAGAATCCCTCAGTTATATAGTCCCTTTTAGAAATGTTTAGTTGTTGGTGCATTAAAGATGTCTCATCAAAGAAACCAGTTGTTCTTGTGCATCATCTGATGAGTAACACTGACCAAATTTCCCCTTTTAGTAGGTTACAAAACACATCCAAAGCACACAAAGCTTAAGCAATGGGATTGTGATGCCTTCCGGTTTCGTGTACACCATGAGCCACCAGATCCTATATATTTCATGATCTCTCAGTCTTTTTGTCAGCACGATTCTTTTTTGCCCTAGCACGCACACATTCGCAAGTGCCCCAGATTGCCTTACTTCTCAAAATGTGTCTTAACCGGTCTCTTAAAATGACTTCAACGCTTCGTGACAAGAGATTTGGGATTTGGGTGCACTGATTACAGAAGATTCCTGATCGCAAAAAGAAGAGAAGAAAAAAAAACGCCTCCTCAAATCGAAATATACCAGTAATTCACATCCAACAAATATTAATGATATTTTCATTCTCAGTAGGATTATCCAATCATGAAGAGACCTTGGTAACACGGCGCCTTTAGTAAAGACTCACAAGCTGCTTTTCAAGGACACTGAAGCCTACATAAGCAATTTTTGTATTCAAGCAAGCACAATAAACATAAGGTGAAAACAAACTCGTTGGTCGATTTTTGCTGTAAAAAGGGTAACGGGTTCATGATTTGACATTTACACTCGAGGAAGACGAGGAGGAAGAGATGAAGCAGAGGTAAAAGCAACCCTGACAGATGTGCGCCGGCGGGTTAGAAGCCTCTTCACATGTTCCTGTCTCATGATTCTCCTTTCTGCTTTCTTACGCCACTTACAGTAGGCACCACCATACAGTCTCTTTATCTAAAGCAACTTATTCCAGGGAGAGCAGCATGTTCCAAAAAAAGGCAACACTGAATTATTATTTAATTTTTTTAAGGACTAGGGCTTTCAAGCTTCGAAATATCAAAACAATGCATCATAAAAGGGGTCCATTTGACGCATACAGTATTTAAAGTCTACTGAAGTAATACAGTATTTGTGGAAGAAACAGACAAAATTTAAATGACCATTCACTGAAAACCTTGACATTTGCAATAAAATAAGATCTGTGCTCTAATTGTTTCAGATGCTTTATATGCACATGTAAATGAAAAGGTGAATTGTATGGCAAAGTCTAGGGTTCATATAAACATAACTTTTCGAATTTGAATTACATGGATTAGTGCATGTAAATATAACTAATGAGTTCGAGGTTTTCAATGAATTGCTTTATCCAGTGCACAGAATTGGTCTGAATGATTTGTTCATGAATCGGATTGATTGCGTTAGCAATAGTTACCAGCTCACTGGAGGTGAAGAAGATCAGTGAATAACAAACTAAATGGACTTTAAGCCCAAAGCCCAAACGCTTACGGTGTGATGTAAATTTCATCATCAGCATGTATGCATACTGTACACAAGCAGCCCGTATTCTGTACGATTATTAGCATAAATTAGTTTGTCCACAAGGTAGCAATGCTGTTCGGAACTGTTGTTTAACAGTCAAAAAAGAAATGGAAGAGACAATGGCTACATTCGAAAAACAGTGTGTTACAAAAGAAGTATGTCCGAATTCACAGTACTTATAAAAGAGTAGGCAAAAATGACCTGCTACTTCCGGCGAGATTCTGAAGTGTGCATACAATGGACACTTTACTATCCCATGAGGCCACGGGAGAGGATTTGTGAATGGCAGTGAAGCGATGTAACTGATGCTGGTAGATCACATGATAAAGACTGGAGACGCAGCAACAACAGACACCCTTGTTGACGATTGCTTGTGTGAGGGGGTTAATAAATACACATAACTCTAGTTTAAACAACTTTTATCTGTAATAACTTATGGAGAGAAATTGCGCAGACACTTGACACGGACAAAACTTTCTAGTGAGAATGTGTCGAGTTCTTGTGTTTATGAATGCTTTTAAATGTAGTATATTGTGAAAGGTTTTGCATTCTGATGTATGTACAGTAAATGCTGAGCATTTCTGTCAAAACTGCATCAGCACTCACACTTTACTCGTATGTCTTCAGAAGACATAGAAGAGTGCTTTTGCATTCTTCTAGAAGCTTGAAAGCAGTCCCCATTTATTGTAATTGCATGGAAAAGAGCGTCCAGCACATTCTTCAAAATTTCTCAGTTTGTGCTCCACAAAAGAAAAAAAGTCAAACGTTTTCGGAACGACAGGATGAGAAAATGGTGCCAGAGTTGTTTTGGGTGAACTATCTCTTTATGCTAAACATTGTCATATTCAAGACTCTATTTTGCATGATAAATCATCAGTGAATCATCTCAGATCCTCTAGGGGAAGATTACCGGTTAGCATTTAACAGTAACTGACCCTGTACGTCCTTGTAAAACAACAGGAAATTACCCACGGGGCGTTAATGTACTAAACTGACTTGTGCTCTTGTTAATATTCAGACAGAAGGAGATCACCTTATCTTTCACATTTACATGTTGGGAGCAGTCAATGCAGCTTCTTAAAGACTGGCACATATGTCATTGGCAAGTTGCACAGATTCAGAGGAACATCAAGGAAAATGGAGCGAATCCCAAGGACACTAGGGTAGACGTGATGGACAGAATGGCCTCTGGATGTAATTATGTAACTGCGAAAGGTGTGGGATGACGCTTAGATGAGAATCTCCAATGAGAGAAGGCATGAAAAGCACACATTCACAGATGTTTCCCTCTGGGAAACTTCTGTTGTGGACATTTTAAGCTGAATATTAAACTAACCATGTTTTTAACTGACCAACATTTAACCTTATTTAACCTGCTAACACTCAATGTACTAAGACATTCTGTACTTTAGAAGAATGTATGTGTGTCAAACCCCTGATTGTGTGTATAAATAATGCCATACCTCCCTATTCTATAAAAATTGTTGTATCCGTGTTTTCAGTGGGATTCTCAATGGAAATTGTCTGAGATCCTCCGGCCTTGTTTATTCTTGGGAGATTCTCTGAGAACTGCTCGAGAACTCCTGGCCGTAATAAAGAGCATTAGAGGACAATTGCTGAAGTCTGTCTGTCATTTACTGCTGCGCAGGAGGTCAGTTTAGGGAACCAAAGAAGTTAGGGTAAGAGACTCGGCCAGTTGTCGATGGTAGACGCAGAGAGCTAGAGTATAAAGAAGTATTAAGTGTCGAATTGCAGACGCTCTGTGTCGATCAGTAGACGTGAGATAGTCAGGTTTAGGGGAAAATCTCCATTACACTTCCTAAATGGGGATTTTGTCATTGTTGTGCCCTTGTAAGGGCAATAAGGGCCTCACACATTGTGGGGAAAAAAAACCTTTCAACAAAACACACTGATGGAGCTTGAAAGCAAGTCAATTACGCTTTTAAACAAATCATGCTAATTACCAATTTACTGCTTGCACAAAGAGAGTCCAAACAATAGAGAAACAAACAGAAAAATGTGAGTTGCATTTCTATCAATTTATAGGCTTGGTATAGCTAGAGTGTTTTTTTTTGTGTGTGTGTTTTTTTTTTTTTTCCACTGGGTAGCGGGTCTCCCGGGAAATGCCGCACACTTCTCACCCTTACTGCCATCACAAGGGCTTTAACTGAGTGTGATTCTTGTCCTGTTCCTGGCCTTGCATAGATGGCCCTCAGGGACAAGGTGCTTTAGGAATATATTGAATGATTTATATAAATGGAAACCACTGTATACAATGTAGCCAGAAAACTCTGCTATTGAAAAATGAAGAAGCCATTTTAGTCGTAAACTCTGGTTGTATAAAACGTGAAATCTTGATGGCACAGGGAAAAAAAAAACATGTCTGAGCTGAGCTGATCTGTTCTTAGAAGTGTGTCTTTAAAGTTAGCACAATAGACTTGTCAGTGTATCTGGGTCTCTTTACATGAATACTGTGTAATTTGAGGAGTGTTTCTAAACACCAAACCTCAATGCAAATGTATTAAATAACACATAAAACACATTCTGAAAATAATTCCGAATGCGTACATTATATTAGGGCTGTCAAGCGATTACAAGAAAAACACAAGAAAAAGCCTAGAATGCCTATTTCTTTGTGTTTTCCTACATTGGTCCATGCAGAAAGCACTTCTCTGTATCTTGTTCTACAGAAGCCATCTTTCATCTGGTAAGCCCAAGATAACACACCAGATATCCAGCCAGTGGGGCTGTTTTCCTCCCAGCATACCCCTCACTTCCAGCGCTTCAGCAGTCGCCCACTGCGGGGAGCCTCTTCCGCTGCATTATGCACAATGATGTGCGCCTTGAAACTGGGAAGTACTAAGCAGTGGCAAATCTCCATGTATTCCTCTTTGTTCTCAGTGAGAAGTCTTGTTTCCTCCTCATCTGTAATTTCACTATCTCCACCCAAAAATCCAGAGCAGCTGTCACTGTTTCCAGTGCAAAATCATCAGAGGTTAGACGCTTTGATGCAACGAGAACGACATACGTACGGCGAAACTTCACAAACAATATATTGTCTGTGTTTAATAATGTACACAATAAAAGGCAGATCTTTTTGGAGCATCACACCTCAGGAGGGAATCTGTTTGCTGGTTGTTTTTCATTTAGAAGCTTCACAAGGTACGATTGGCCACAGTCAGCTTCCGTGGAGAAAGTGTGAGGATGAGCAGCAGAAAGCAAGAGGAGAGATGTTACAGCAGACGTGAGGCTTGTCTTTCTCACCCTCTTGATAAGATGTCATACATCAGATGGTGTCAGACATTCCAGTACCAGTGGCAACTTGTGATTGCTGTGGTATTGAGGGAATCCAGGTCTTGAGGGCCTGTGATCCAGGAGCTGTCGCATTCTTGTCACAACAACCCTAACCCTTTGATCAGCCATTGGAAACAGCCAAACCCACTGGAACCTTTGAAATGCAACATTGACAACAATAGCAAGCATGCAGTGTGACGGCGAAACGGTTAGAAACTCTGGAAAGTTTGAAAGGGACAAACACTCAAGATGCTTTGACTCCCACATGAGATACGACAAACAATAAACGAGAATCTGAAAGATGTATTCTGCCTTGTGAACGTTTTTTTAGAACGTGAGAAGGAAGAGTTGGTCCAAAGAAACAAGTGTACCCTAGTGACAAAAAAAATGTAAATACCAAAATGAATTTGAAATACTTTAATTTTGTGCTAAGTATACTACAAATACATTTACATATGTATGCACTTAATACAAATTCCTTTCAATTGTACTTTTGGTATACTAAACTGCTAAATTGGAACAGCTAATTTTGTTCTAATGTGGAGAAATAGTGCCGATGTCAAACTAAAGATATACTTAAGTATATCTGATTGTGCCAAAGTGGAAATTGCAAGTATACACAAACATCTTGCATTTAAAGACATACAGACATACATTTTATACAGAGATCATGCAATCATTTTGAATAACGATATTTAAACACATTGTAGGCTTAATGTTAAGAAAAGTGCATTGTGCAATATAGAAATAGAAATACTCCCAATAAAGTTTAATTATAATTTCATATCAGTAAGTCTTAAGTGATATGTCAACAAAAATTGTGAAAAACCTTTAAACCAGTTTCAATAAAAGTTTCAATTAGTCTAACTAAGGAGCCATTTACACAACACCGTTTTCAACTACAAATTGAAAACGTGAATTTGTGCAAACAGGTGACGTCATGTGCATGCATCTTACAGTTTTTCTGAATTGCTAAAACATTAAACCCCATTCTCTGAACAAAATTTCAATAGCCTAAACCAATTTGTCGGAAAAATTACCCTTTCTGTCAAACATTAAACAAGTTTTTTTAGTCAAAACACTGTTTGCAAATCTCATGCACTCTTTTTTCAAAACTCTAAACACATTTCACACTGTGATGCACTTATGTTTCAAAATGCTAAACACAGGCAGGCAAAAGTTAAACACAACTACAACACAGTTGTCATCGTTTACACACAACGACTCAAAATTGTTCACACTTATTTCTAACGATGTGACCAAACAACCCGATCTCACGACCAATTCGTACCAATTTGTACGAGTGGCTAATTCGTAACAATTCATACGACCTCACTCGTACGAATTTGTAGGATTTTTGCTAAATCGTACATATTTGACGAATTCCAAATTCGTATGAATTCATACGAATGAGCTACCCCTGACCCCACCCCTAAACCTACCCATCACGTGGGTTTAGACAAATCGTACGAATCCGTACGAGTGAGGTCGTATGAATTCGTACGAATTAGCCGCCTTTTAATCACTCGTACAAATTCGTACGAATTGCGATTGTAAATGAGATGGCGTTGGACCAAACCAACTGTACATAATACAAGTCAGTTCAGAGTCCCAAAACTGACTCAAAATGATGCACTGAATGTTGATACCAAGAATGGATGGTAAGAGGGAGAGAAGGAAGAGTATGTGTGGTTAAGAGGTGGTGAACAAGAAGGATGAGGACGAGGACAAGGACGAGGAAGAGCAGGTGTGGAGAATGTTGTCCGGACTGGATCTGGCTTTAGGGTTGTCTGTGATGTGGACAAAGTCCTCCGGCCGGACCCAACATGAAGACATGATTTGGAAGCAGTATCAATCTCGAATTGACCTTGATTCTGCAGTTGCACAACTCTTCTGAGTGACTAACATGCTTTTCATTTAGAGTTTTTTACTGTAACCTTTTTGGCTTTTACAGTTGGGTCACTGTATTTTCACAGTATGAAAGTGCTTTGAAAATTTGGTTTTGTGTTTAAGGTTTTGAGAAAGTGAGTGATGGTTAGGTTTCAAGAAATGTGTTTTAGCAATTCAGACAAACTGTAAGTGTTCAGTGTAAAGGTTCGTAGTGTTTCTTTACAAAGTGACATCGCCGATCGCGATCGTTTTCGTAGATCCGTGTGAACGGGGATCATTTTGACAACATTGTTGTCTCTAGGCAAAAAAAAACGCAAAGGAAAAACTTGTGTTCTCATGTAAACGATGTCTCATGTCATGTAACCATCAAACAAAAATTACATTTCACAACCTGAACTAACCTTGCCTTGTCCTAAAAACATCTTCTGTTTTTCTTTTATTTAGCATGTTGGTTGCATCACATGACTTAAAATCTGCATCACATGACTTAAAATCAACAATGACAAAGGGAATTTGTCATTGTTGTCCCCTTTAAATTGCACATTCTGCAAAAACCTGCTGAAGTTTGAAAGAAAGTCAATTATGCTTTCAAGTAAATCACCACCTTTGGTCACATTTGCACATTTCTTAAACCATACACTTGTTGCATGGCCTTAATGTTTGGTAGAGCTAGTAACACCAAGATTGTAGTAACAAAGTGGTGTTAGAAAACTCAACACCTCCTACATACAAGGACTCATGCCAACTATCCATCTTAAAAGGAAATTGTGAAGGAGTACTGGCTGTGTACAAAATGTATTTTGCACATACTCAAAAAACCTCCTCTTGTGTGTTGTAATGTACTAGACAGGTGTACTGTGTGAGCAATAGTTTCATAACACAAATATATTTTTATTGCTTTAGCTGCAGTAGACATTATTATTCATCATTGCTGCTGAATACTGCAGAAGATCTGACAGAACCGCTCGGTTTTCCCACAACACAGTGACGGATTCAATACAGGAATAGTGCTTGAGTAAATAATTTATTCCAAAATCTCATTAATTTCAGATGCAAAATGTAAACCAGAAGATTATTATTGTTGATGTTGCATTACCTCTAAAAGTGCAAATGAAAGTATGAGATAGATCGATAAATAAATAAATATTTTTTTGAGATTTTCTGATTTTTGATTTTCTTCTTTTTTGTCTAAAATCATTCAAATGTATCTGGTTAAAATAATAATGATGATAATGATAGAATGAATGAAATAAATACATACAAATATACACAAATATAAATAAATAAACATACAACATCACTATTGCTCATATGATATTTCTTAATTATGGTTTAATATTAATGTGATTTAATGTGTTTTTTTTATTATTATCCATGTACTATGTTGACAGCTTGCAGCAGACCTAGTTGTGTTTTTTTTCTTGTTTTCTTTCATTCCAGCCATTCCCATCATTCCCCCGCACAGACGTGTCACTGTATGCACAGGCCCTTCTCAGTCAGCGTGTGCCCAAAACGGTCACATGACCAGCCTCTCACACTCTGCAGAATCTGAGCTATGTGCGAGAGAGAGCGAGAGACACACAGAGAGAGCGAGAGTGAGAACAGGGAATCCAAACTGTTTGTGCTCAGAATAAATGACTTAATGACTGTGAGGTATTCTTTGGGAGATGCCACACAAATTGTAGTTACCAAGCAACCCACTCATTATCATACATCCAATTGTAGTGACTGTGAATTAAGAGAATGGAAGTGACAAACCTAGCATACTGAGAAACATGTATATGTGAGAAGAACAATGCATTGCTTCATTGACTTTACAATTGGGGAAAAATGTAAAGTATGGAAGTTTGTTTCCGCCACATAAAAAATGTGAGTGTGACTTTTCTTACTCACAATTGTGAGTTTACATCTCAGAATCGTTTTCATCTTTTTATCTCTCAATTGCGTGATATAGTCACAATTGCGAGATATAAATTCGCAATTGCGAGAAATAAACTTGCAATTCTGACTTTTTTTCTTACAATTGCGAGTTTATATCTTGCAATTCTGACTTTATAACTCGCAATTCTAAGAAATGAGAGATGTAAAGTCGCAATTCTCTTTTCAAATATTTTACTCTGTGGTGGAAACAAGCTTCCATAGCAAAGCCATGAGTGAGATCTAAGTATACTTCTCAAATTTGTGCAGGATAGCGTTGGTTTTGGATAGTTGCATAATGAAGTAAAAATGGCACATGTGAATTGTTGTTCAACAGTTGATCAATCTGAAGTGCTCATGGTTTCATTTAGAGTGGTTCCCAGGAAATGGCATAATAATTAAGCTACAAACTAGCTGCATTGTTACATAAAAAAAAAAAAAATTATGTTTAAGGAATGTGCAAATAAAATCAGAATTACATTTGCAGGCCTATTCATTAACATATTTTACACATTACTTCAAACTACTCCTCCGCCACTGAAATGCTGTGGCAGTGATTGCATTTAAAAATAAATGGTTATTCCAAATGAATGTTCACAATGCTTTTTTCTTCCCCTTTTTTTAGATTCGTGATCATCACAGCAGATGCAACCCGACAGATCTGGATGTTAAATGAAAACAAAGCACGCTTGGAGTGAGAAAATTATACCTTATGTCAGTTGTTTGCCAACTCAGAAATAAAGCCCTTTGTACACACCACATGTACTACTTTCATGTAGATTCAGAAACCCTTCTCTGCCCTCTCCATTCTCTGAATCAGCTCTCACCTCGATGCGTGATTTGATGCCTCTGTTGTTCTTATCTCTATCAAAGTGACACAGTTTTAACTCCTCTGCCTTGTAAATGCCATGTCTGACTAGCAGCACATGTTCGACAAGGCACTATTCGAACCTCAAAGTACAAATTTGTTTATTTCAGGATGCGGTATTATAGCTCCATAACAACTAATGTTACTGGCAACAGAACAATTGGTCGGACTCCACAAGGAAATCACATTGTGACTTCTGTTACAACAATAGTTTGATATAGTGAGATCATGGTCACCTTTTTTGCTCACCAGCCATTGTGGCTATAATGGTTTTCCAAAGTTACTAGCCACTTAGGATTTTTACCGGCCACAATTTTGACATAACTAATATGTAATAAATAAATAAATAACATGGGGGAAAAAAATGTCATAGATATTTTTTTACAAATCTTAATAATAATTTAATTAATAATTTGGCAGGAGGTAAATTAGGCTGCTGTCACTTTAAGGCCTGACAAACGAATACATTATACTGTTACACGTGTTTTAGTTCTCAACTGTTTACGTTCACCTAAAACCTAACTGACAGTGTTTACGTGAATTCTCACCAAGACCGACATTTTTACATTATTTTGTGTATTTGACTGTTCAAGTGCAATAAGCGGCAAAACATTTTGCACTGAGAGGCTTTATCTGCGCGCACTTTGGGTGTGAGCACAAGATCTGCTGAAAATAGTAAAATACACTCACCTAAAGGATTATTAGGAACACCTGTTCAATTTCTCATTAATGCAATTATCTAATCAACCAATCACATGGCAGTTGCTTCAATGCTTTTAGGGGTGTGGTCCTGGTCAAGACAATCTCCTGAACTCCAAACTGAATGTCAGAATGGGAAAGAAAGGTGATTTAAGCAATTTTGAGCGTGGCATGGCTGTTGGTGCCAGACGTGCCGGTCTGAGTATTTCACAATCTGCTCAGTTACTGGGATTTTAACACACAACCATTTCTAGGGTTTACAAAGAATGGTGTGAAAAGGGAAAAACATCCAGTATGCGGCAGTCCTGTGGGCGAAAATGCCTTGTTGATGCTAGAGGTCAGAGGAGAATGGGCTGACTGATTCCAGCTGATAGAAGAGCAACTTTGACTGAAATAACCACTCGTTACAACCGAGGTATGCAGCAAAGCATTTGTGAAGCCACAACACGCACAACCTTGAGGCGGATGGGCTACAACAGCAGAAGACCCCACCGGGTACCACTCATCTCCACTACAAATAGAAAAAAGAGGCTACAATTTGCAAGAGCTCACCAAAATTGGACAGTTGAAGACTGGAAAAATGTTCCCTGGTCTGATGAGTCTTGATTTCTGTTGAGGCATTCGGATGGTAGAGTCAGAATTTGGCGTAAACAGAATGAGAACATGGATCCATCATGCCTTGTTACTACTGTGCAGGCTGGTGGTGGTGGTGTAATGGTGTGGGAGATGTTTTCTTGGCACACTTTAGGCCCCTTAGTGCCAATTGGGCATCGTTTAAATGCCACGGCCTACCTGAGCATTGTTTCTGACCATGTCCATCCCTTTATGGCCACCATGTACCCATCCTCTGATGGCTACTTCCAGCAGGATAATGCACCATGTCACAAAGCTCTAATCATTTCAAATTGGTCTCTTGAACATGACAATGAGTTCACTGTACTAAAATGGCCCCCACAGTCACCAGATCTCAACCCAATAGAGCATCTTTGGGATGTGGTGGAACGGGAGCTTCGTGCCCTGGATGTGCATCCCACAAATCTCCATCAACTGCAAGATGCTATCCTATCAATATGGGCCAACATTTCTAAAGAATGCTTTCAGCACCTTGTTGAATCAATGCCACGTAGAATTAAGGCAGTTCTGAAGGCAGAAGGGGGTCAAACACATTATTAGTATGGTGTTCCTAATAATCCTTTAGGTGAGTGTATGTGCAATACACCCAATCCCATGCTGAAATTCAAGCCCTGTAACACCAACAATATCCAGGGCAAAAGAAACGAGTGAGTGAGGGGAGGCGGGTTTGTGTGTAACTCGCTGTCAGAGAGAAGCAAGCACAGCTGGTATCGTTCATCTATACTGTGTATCAGATGCATTTCAGATATTTCATGTGATTGAAAATGATGATTGAAAAATCTATATTTTTTGACAACCCTACATTGCACTTAGTTTATTATTTCAGATGCCTTTTTAAAAGACTACAACTGAAAAATGTATATATTATATATATAAAATTCAACCGAAGTGGCTAGTAGGAGTGACTGCATATCTCACACAGGGAGGTGTCATTTAACACCCGAATAACGCAGTCACAATCACATCTGTACTTTTTTACACTCAGGCAGAAATGGGCGTCCATAATTTAGAAAAACAATGCTAAATGCTAAATTAGTTGTTTTGCTCTGATAGATTATGGGCTATAGATGAATACAGACACAGCATGTGAAAAGTGGAAGCATCACATGACTCAGGCACTTGTATTGCATAACGATGTTTGTTGACTCATCAGTGTTTGATCCTGTGGTCGATTACACATTGTGTGCTCTGCGTAGTAGCAATCAAGTCACTGCTACATAAGGGCAGGTGGGTAGGATTAGTTTTACTCCACTCTAAAAAGGCTTCTTGTTTGAGAGAGAAGCCATTTAATGACTTTCAAGTCACTCCTAGATCCTGCCCAATATGCATTACAGGCTGAACTGGTAACATTGCGTTTATGGATCCAAGGTCAAAAGCACAAATGGGTGAAAAAAAAAAAACACATCTCCTGCAGCACTCTGGATTGTGTTTTGGTGAAATGCTTTTGTGATAATTCAGCAGTGGGGGCAGACTATGAGATGTTTGAGGCCAATAAACCCTGAGTGACTCTTAGCTAAGAGAGGGGGCATTTTAGCTGTCAAGCATGTGCTTAATCTAGCATTAAATCATATGATCGGCATTAAGTATCCAGGCCAGACAGGATCTGATTGAAGAGCAGCTGGGGCAGCCTCTCTCTCTTTACCTCTCTCAATCCTGTTCCCACGCCATTATTGTTCCTTTGACATTAGTCCTCATGTACAGTGTCCATACAAGTAGCTAGACCCTATTTAAACATGCTTTCACTCTGAATACTCACTTTACCCAGAGGTGGGTAGAGTATCCAAAAACTGTACTCAAGTACTTATAGAAATATTTACTCAAAGTAAAAGTAAAAGTAATCATCTTAATAGTTACTTGAGTAAGAGTAAAAAAGTATCCAATGAAAAAAACTACTCAAGTAGTTAGTTACTAGTTACTTTGGATCACATACGCCTATATATACATATATATATATATTATATAAAAAACATGATATTATTTAGATATTTTTAATTTAAATGACTATTATTTTCATAATTAGATAAGCTATCTTTGCAACAAAAACAGAAGAGACAAGCATTTATGTATATCTGAGATATATATATATATATATATATATATATATATATATATCTTATATCTGTATAGCCCGAAAACCATATTGCCTGTCCTTTGGTTTGTATAATAGTATAGTAACTTATACAACTACATTTGGATTACAATGTCGGAATAAACTCTGACTTTATTCCGGAGTGACTCTGTGGAGTTTTGCATTCATAGGCATGTAAAGGGAACCATTGACACAGATTAGAAAGAGTTAAAACTCTTCACATGTGCTAGCAGTCATGTCCGCTACTGAACATCTGAACACAAACAACGATCAAATGCACGGAATCTTCTTCTGTTTGTTCTCCAAAATGTATTTAAATGTATATTTCTGAAACCATCTTTAAACTGGTTAACTGTGTCTAAGGCAGGCAAAGGCATTCGTTTTCAAGTCGAGTTCGCACGCCAGTTTGTGTACACACATTCATAAACTGGACAATGATATCTTATTTAATGTATTAAAATTAATGTATATGTCCAAAAAAGGGTAATGTCAAACTTTGTTGTAACGTTAGTGCTATCGTGGCGTAATAATCTGTTTGGTTGTAAAATGTATTACCTGAATGTAATGAAATCGAATGTAGCCTATCGTCCTGTGGAATCATTCATTCACAGACAGCTTACGAAGTAACATACAAAGATGTTCATCTAATAAAGATCTTCATCGCTGGCAAAAAAAATATGATGCATTTGCAGATTTACTTTCTGTACTGTAGGTCCCCGGCAACTTCATCCAACGCTCTTGATGTTCTTAAATCTTCCTGTTACTTACGACACCGAGTCGAGTGTGAATTGAAAGCGATTCAGTGCGTGAAGGAAACTGAACAGATCATTCAAACTGATTCGCGAACCGATTTAGACAGATCTGCCCAACTTGTTTGATGACGTCTTTGAACAGAATCGACTCAAAAGAGTGATTCATTTGTGAATTGAGCATCGCTCATGCCCAGAAAAAAGATAGAGCGCGCGCTTAGAATAAACTACGCTTTTAACAACACGTATTACATTAAAATAAAGTAACAAGAGGAACGTTGCCCAACGTAACGAAGTAAAAGTACCGTTTTTTCATTAGAAATGTACTCGAGTTAAAGTAAAAGTACCCACAATTAAATCTACTCTTAAAAGTACAATTTTTCACAAAAAATACTCAAGTAAATGTAACGAAGTAAATGTACTTCGTTACTACCCACCTCTGACTTTACCAACATTAAAAAGTCGGACCACTAAACAGCGACGTTCTCGATCATACTGTAGTTGACCAGCACTGTTCGTAACACAGCTGTCAGACAAGCACGCCCCATTTCTTCTTTCCAATGGAATCGCTATATAAAATGAAAATTTACAACTGTTATATGGGTCACTGACATGATGAGTCACAACAACAAAGTCAAACTGTGACAGATTTAAATCAGAAACAAATTCACAATTGTAAGATTACTTTGTGAGATATAGTCACATTATGAGACTTATGAGAAATAGTCACAATTGTAATATATAACTTCACATCTTAACATATAAATAGTCTCAATTATGAGGGGGGAAAATATATAATGCAAATCAGGTTGCAGCTTTCTGCAAAATTGCAATTTTTCGCACAAGTTATATTCACAACTTTCAATGGAAACATAACTACTTCTGTACATTCTGTTTTAATTCCTCTCGTCTATTTAAAAAATAGTCAGAGCAAGATTCTAACTCGTAACTTCAGGCAAGAAATACCCTCTCAGCCACATCAGCTCATGTCAGGTACAGGGGGTTGAGCCCTTCTAAGACCAAGATTCTAGAAATCGCCCCTGAAACGTGTCGTTGTTTTTCCTAGATTACGGTAGTAATCTGCCATCGACCCCTTTTGGGAACGTTGATCCGCCCCCGAGTTTAATCCTACCGACGAATACCCACAAAACACACATACAAACCATTCCATGCAACATATCAGCTGTATCACTTTCAATAAATCCACAGCTCAAGAGAGAAGCCCCTGCTATGTAACCCTGAGCAGCACATCTGTATGCACTTGGGCAGAGGAAGGACTGGAACAGAAGCAAAAGCCATCCCGCCGGATGTCTATACGAATCCCTTAATCTGACCCGCCTCACCCGCCAATGAGAACAGGCAGATGGTCACTGAAAACATTTCTATTTTTTCTGTACGGCATAAAGAAGTAAAGCTGAGCTTAGGTGTACAGAGAGACTGAAAGATGACTCCAGAGACAGAAAGAAAGAAAGAAAGAAAGAAAGAAAGAAAGAGACAGAGAAAGGTGTAGTGGAAGGTCATGGATGATTGACTCCATCACCACTGGAGGTGCAGCTGGAGACAATTGTGTCAAGAGAAAATGCTGATAAACACACTTCTCCGTGCAGTTACACGCCAACCGGTAAAACACTGCGGAGATAAAATCCATTTCTGGATGCTCTGTTTTTTGGGTTTACAATATCTCACTGTGTATGACAGCTACTCGCACATCTCAATGAGCTGGGAAATGATGAATACAAAAATCAACGGGAAGCAGAGACAACTGTAAAAATTCACTTTGGCAATCTCTTTACTTACTCAATGAAGTGAAAGCATACTGGGTATTTTCCATGCAGCTAGTACCACCAAAGGGAACTGAAAAAAAATAATGCAATTTCCAAAAAGGCTTCCCCAAATGCTTCCCAAAGCCCCTTCTGCCCATCAAGACAGAGGGGCGCCCTAGGCGGAAACTGTTGTGTCTATCAGAGTCTGTCAAAAATGAAAGCTACTTTCTGCCTGAGAGATAAAAAACAAAAAAAGATAATTGTGAGATATAGTTCATATTAAGGCTATATCACCTATTATGAGATACGAGGTCCCATTGTGAGATATGTAGTAAAGTCACATTGGAATTATAAAGTCTCACTGGCAGATATAAAGTCGCAATTATGATAGACATTGTGAAATATAAAGAGGGTTATTATAATTCTATAAACAAAAACTAAATAAAAAACTAAAACAGGGCAAAACAAGATCCACTGTCCATTGACTACAGGGTAGAGAAGTCACTTTCAAAACAAGCAGCTTTCTGCTTTCTGTCAAAAGGGCAAAGTTGTATAACGAAATGAAACACTAGTGGAATCTGCATGGGAAACTTTTTCACCCTGACGCGAAACACCTGATCGCATTGATTTCTATTCTAGTGACCGTATTTTGCCAATGAAATCTCTCCAACCCAATTTAACCTTTAATCCTGCTCTAAAGTCACACTATTGGCTGTGTCAGAAATTTGACCACTCAAACAGAGCAATAGAAACACCACAGAAACAGTTTTCACACTCTGAGAAATCAACTTATGAACACAGGTCGGTGGCTGTTTTTGCACATTAAACCGGAACAGGGAGAAATTATTTTAGGGTTTAAATGCTTAACCTTCACTTCACAAGGCATATCTTTGTTATATTTAAGAAAGGAGTGGCTTTCACACTTTTGGCCTGATAAGGGAAAGTGACTCTGTGCTAAAATTGTCACACTTTGAACAAAACAACCCACCCCATTCAAATCCTACTATCTCAAACCACTGAGTCACTTAAACTCTCTCGGCTCCAGGGGCATATGTGATTCGTTACTATTATGAAACGAAGATAAAAAGAAGAGTTCGAGAATTCAACTTTACGACTGGGTTTATTAAGGATATGGATATGAAAAGACAAGTTTCCTTTGGTTCTGACTAGTGAGAACTAGAAATGTCTTTAAAGTAGAGCCTAACGTTTCAAGGACTGACACTGGCACAAAATATGAAATTATACAAAACAGGTACAAGAGCAAAATAAGCCACACAATCTGTGCTGAATGCAATTTGCGTGCCACAGTTCCCAATATCAATACCAATAATTCCCAATAAAATGACAAAAGTGAGCTTGACTACACTGCAAAAATGATTTTTCTTGAAACGTTGTTTTACAACAAGATGCTATTTCAGTACTTCAACATGTCATGTTTAATTCAATTATCACTTGCAGTTATTTGTTAAATTCACTAGCAATTTCTGATTGATTATTCTGATTGATCTGAGTATATGACATTGTATGATTGTCTGTTTTGTGGTCATGTGATCATGCTCCACCATTTCCCTATATGCCAGACTCAATCTCTTGAGGGCAAATAACTGCTGATCAGTCCCGAATGAAGAAGGCAGAGCGTTCACAGTAACTTAACGGCAGACCCAACATCAGTCAGGCAGCAGTGAACACGAATGTGCCGAGACACTGTCATAAAATGATTTTCATTGTGCCAAGGAAAGAAGAAGACAGACTGTAGGGATCGGTCATCCTTGAAAGGCCAAATAGGAAGTGACGGTTTCCCACAGTGCTGGATCTGTTTCTCTGCAGGAACCCCAGAATGGATTAGTAAAGGTTTTGGCTGTGGTTTCACTGGCTGTAACCGTAGATCAATGGAGGGCTTTGGAGTGCAGGACAAATACATAAAGTGCACTTAAGCAAACCTTAATTATACCAACAGAAACAATGTTGAAGATATACAGAACACTGGATTTGAACTGAGAGAGACAAATGCTAAATTTTTCTGGGTCATATTTCATATAATTATTATACATCTGGAATTTAAAACTGCTTATGGTGTGGGAATAACTGTTGGTAAGGACTGGATCAAACACTATCAACATGCATTTTTAATATGTGAAACACTAGGAACCTTTTACAGTTCTGGGTTTTGGAATAAAGTTGTGTATATAACTTTAAATTCTTGCATAACAAGTGACATTAAAATCAGGGTACAAAATTACCGTTTGTCAAGCACAAAGAATCATTGCAAAAAAACAAACAAAAAAAAGATCAATCAGCACTTTCATAAATTGCAAACTGCAAAGTTTCAGGAGGACAACCAAATTTAAACGTGAATCTTCTAAATTATCGAAATTGCAATGATTTACACAACCGTAACCAAAAATAACATATGAGGATTAAAACAACGGTTATTTTTGTAAGAGGTTCAATTTCTTTGCTGGAAAATACTGTATGTAGCCTAGAGATAATAATTAACAATTAGAAAATTGGCTGGTTAAAAAAACTAAAGTACAGCATATTTTCTCTCTTGGCCTGCCATTGGTAGGCATGACAACCCGCTTATTTTGGATCCTGATTACAACTGGTTTCATACAAAAAGTAACTGCCAAATCCTGGTATTATTCCAAATGTGAGTACTCCAGTGAGAGCAGTGGGAACTGCATACTGTGAAAGCTCCTGTTCTTAAGCCCTTTTTTGGACAGGACTAGTTTTCCCTGAGGAGGTCAGGTTAATTTGGATTTTCAAAGACATACTTTGTGATCAAACGCGTCTGTGTTTTTTTTTTCTCACACAACAAAAAAAATTTGCAAATCATCTACTTTCCCCGCTCTAACTCAGGGGTCCTCTGAGAACTGTAATCCTGTCCGAATAGGAATGTCTGCGGAATGACTTCTCCTCATTTATGTTGACCTTCATTGAAAACCGTAACTAAAGTCAAGTTTCTCACTGCTCTGCCTGCTGCACCTTCATTATGGATTTCAACCTTTGTGCCAGCTTTCTGGGGGGCAGAAACAGTTGGTGGTTCAGGATCTGCTGGCTTCCTATCCGACGTTAAAGGAAAATTAATTCAAGGAAAGTCTGATCGCTGACTCATAGTTTTACAATAAAACAAAACGGAAACAAATTTGTAGTGAGCTGTCGCTAATACCAAAGATAAACACATTAGCCTTCAAAGACCACAAGCTTTAGTAGCCTCCTCAGGTCTAGCAGAGAGCCATTGATTTTGCTGAGGTGTGAAATGTTTAAGCAGAATATTGATGTGCCTACAACATAATGGAAGAACAGGCCTGACCTCCTCCATCCTTTACTCTGCTTCGCTCCCCACCCATATTACAGCCTCGCCTCCGTCTCGCTGCCCGCATTGTGTATCCGCGTTGGCTTCCAGACCAGATCAACTGGAAAATTACACGTCTGGCCGTTTAAGCTCCATTGGCGAAAAGTCTGTTGTCGGGCATCAACTCAAAAGTGGCAAGAGTTCATTTAGCGTGGTCGCCGGCAGAGTGGGAGGAGGAAGAGTAATAGGTAATAGAAGAGCAACACACAGGCTAATACATCGGAGCAATTAGCCGCAAGCCGAGGCTTCTGTGGCGTGACGGAGGCCTGAGGGTAATTGCAGACCCCACTCATCACTGCCTCTAGTTAATACAGAACTCTGCACCACAGGGAGAGGGAGAAGGAGAAAGAGAAAGAAAGAGAGAGAGAGAGAGAGAGAGAGGGGGGGGGGGGGTCTTCCTCTTCCTCTTCCTTACCCCTGCTCACTACTTCCATCCCAATCATCCCTGAGCACCACTCTGCTTCACAGTGAGCCCACTCTCTGTCTTTCTCTCTGGAGATTGGAGTGTGCACCCTGGTCCTACCACCTGCAGAAAATATGACAGTCTGTATGAAAAGCCGGGATGGAGTGTTCAATCTTGAGCACACACTCGTAATACGGCCTCGTCTGCATATTTGGTGCACGCTACGGCTCATGATGGATGGCAGAGAACGGAAGGGAAAAAGGAGAAATCTGAAATGTTCCTCTCAAACGCACTTGGCACTTATGGAATTACGCAACAACCGGTGGTTAAATTACATTTAGTGACACCATGAAACCAATAAAGCTGACTAATGTAAAACGCTTACTGCTGATGTGGAAATCAAACTTAAAAAAGTATTGGTAACGCTTTAGTTTAGGGTCCAATTCTCACTATTAACTAGTTGCTTATTAGCACAAATATTACTAGGATATTGGCTGATTATTAGTACTTATAATCAATCAATCAAATTTATTTCAGGAATACATGGCCTCTCAGCCCATAGTTCCACAAAGTCACGACAGCATGACAGATGCTCTTTTCTTCATTCCATGATATATACACAATGCCAATCCATATACAATGATATATACATGCATGCTGTGACATGTCAATTCAAACATCACCAACAAGTGTGAGATCACCCAAATATTTCTTACACAGATCCATGTACAAAGAACAATCAGACAAGAAATGCTTCTCGTCTTCAATCACAGAGGTATCAGCTAGATTACAATAATTACAGACTCTCTATTAGTACTTATAAAGGACATAATGCCTTATACTGCATGATATTCTACATCCATTAATTCTACCCAATGCCTAAACTTAACAACTACCTTACTACCTATTAATAAGCAGTAATTAGGAGTTTGAGGCAAAAGCCTAGTTAATAGTGAGAATTGGACCCCTAAACCTAAGTGTGACCAAAGTATCTGGAAATAAAATGAATAAATAATTTGAATAGTCTATTAATAATTTAAAATCATGGTTGGTATTTAAAATCAAAGTGATTATTTGATCAAAATACAGTAAAATCATATATACGTAATATGAAATATATATATCATATATACATATAAACGTATAGTATTGTGAAATGTTATTACAATTTAAGATACTGTTTTTCAATTTTAATATATCCTAAAATGTAATTTATTGCTCTGATGTCAACACATGCATTTTTCCCATGTAGCCATTACTCTCAGTATCACATAAATAAACAACTAATGCTTAAATAAGTAAATAAATGTGCAAATTAAGGATTAATACCTTAAATAAGTACATACATAACTTATAATTACATTTAAAAAAAGACAACTGATTTCCCCCTCAAAACCATTAGATTTGCACAGCCCAGTTGGAGGAATCAGGATGAGGTTATTATTTCTCTAGAAGATTTTTTGCTAAAAAAAACCTCTCAAAAACAGTCCCTTTCTAACAGGATCATTTGGACACCGGATTAGCTCAGAAAGGTTTCACGAGGAGAGTAGAAGTCCAATCAGTGCAATTTTAAGCTTTTAGTGAGCCATTTTCTGCCATGTGTGTTCACACTGCTCATTTGACACAAGCAGAAACTCTAAAATGCTGTAAAAAAAAAAAAACTTGCAAATCAATCTAATTCAAAAGTCACTTCTTCATTTCATGCAACAGGGAATGCATCATGATGCAGCAGACAGAAAATAGCCATACTGTGTTCGCTGTGACAGATGCAGCAAAACCAGAGTGTTCTGCCAGCCCAGTTCTCACAGTTAAATGGTGACTCCTTAAACAAATGACAGTGCCATGTGCCTATTAACGGGATGTGCTGGTCCCAAGTACAGCTCTGGAGATTTGTACAACACACATGCATTTCATTTGTCCTGCCGTGTTATATTTGAATGTCACCAACCATCCATCATCCAATATCATAAGGGAGAATACAATAGCTGCATGTGGTTATTCTAGAAATAATACAACTGACTATATTATTACTAGAATAATATATCAGAATAAGATTTATCAGAAATATATCAGAATATATATATTTTTTTTATTTGCATATCATCGTAAAATGAAATATGGCAAAAAAAACATTAGACGGTGAAGGACGTTAAAGGGAAAGAGAAACGTATGTTTGCTAACAGCACATACGGATTAAATTAAGACCGGTTATGAAATAACCACCTAACATGACTCAAATGTTTTCAGGCTACATGAGCTATAGGTGATACAGAACACGCATGCATCTACACCCCCTACCTGTGGACAAGAATAAGACATTACATGAGCTTTCCAACTTGACATTCAAAACTCCTCCAATTTCTGGTCTTTGGTTGTGAAGAGACAATTAAGAGGGGAGGGGGGTATCTTCATTTTAAAGCAGAACAACACTAAAAATTTATTACTGAACTAATGTAGAACAGTGTTTGTTAATGCATCAGAAAACAATAATGACACATGCCACCTAATGGCTTCATGATAATTATCGCAGGACATTTTTTGCATTAGAATGAAATATCAAGAAATACATATGCACATTAAAGACAAATAACATGGTTTTGATGACCTGGCAGTGACTCAGAATAGCCTACTGTAGCCTACCTATACATATTATTTTCCCCTGGTAAGTGAACGCATATTTGCTGTTAAATTAAATCAGTGTTGTAACAGAGGTCTGGTGTATTTAAGACATTTAGTAATCTTTAAAATGGTAAAACTAGATCTAGCCAATGAGAGAGAAAAAAAAACTGCTGAAAACGTGGGTAGAACATCTTGTCATGCAGAAAACCCTATCAGGGTGTAGTGCCACCATGGGTAAAATATATTGCCAGGCAGAACTAACCCACAACCCTAACCCTAACATTAGAAGGACTATTATATAGCATATAGTTTGTCTAAACACAATTTCGCATCATTTCATACCACCATTTTAACTAAGTCATTGCACCGATGCAAACCATTCAAGTAATTGCATATGCAAATAAAGAGAAAGTGAGCTATCAAATTCACGATGGGGAGAATCGTGGCTCTGGTGCATTGCTGACCATTACTCAGCATCGAAAGAAACACATCGAGATCTTTGCACTGGGACGCACATCACACTAGTTATAATAATATCCGTCATCATAATTGTGCTTGAGATTAATCTGAAATCAAATGATCGGCAGAAAAAAAAAAAACATCCAAGACAAGCCGAACAGAGAGAAATAGTTTGTGCCGCACAGTCAATTAATTCCAACAATCTAGAGAGTCCTTTAAGAAAAGGTTACCTTTCCTCTGCGATGCTCCTTGTCCTCCGGTGTAAAGTGCCAGCCGGTGGTCGTTTGGTGAGGACAGGGTGGGATAGCTCTAATTAAAGCGGCATTAAAGCCGGGGGAAAAGATCAGACAGGTTCGGTACGGTTGCACAGTACCTTAATGTTCTTCACAATGTGCACCAAAAAACAAGATGCTTTCATTTTTCTTTACGCGATACAATTTGCCGTTACTTTTGCTCTCTCGCAAAAATAGTTCCCATTCTCGTGCTCGACCCTTTCCCAGGTGCGTCGAATCAGATATCTAGTTTCCTTGGCTTTTCAGTTTTACCTTGCAATAAAGAATACATATCCATATGCTGCTGAAATACAGGACAATCCAAACCGTCAGATGTGTAGATCCTCGAGAAGGAACCCTCTTGCAAAATCATCCTGATAGATGGTTGAGTTAGAAGCGTCTGCTCGTCTTGGAGCATGCTGGAGAGTGGGCGTTATTGGGGTAGATCTTCACGGCTCACTGCCAATAAGCATGCATGCCTCCGCCTGAAGCGCTGCTCCTCTACATGCACACAAACAGGCTTTCTGTCAGTGCGGATGGAAGAAACTTGTGACTTTGAGCTTGGGAAGAGGTAAAACGGACACATGATTACTTAGAGTACGATAGGGGAACTGAACTCAGTTTAAACTAACGGATTGTGCTGAAATGGTTACCTAGCACGTGCGTGGGTGCAAATAAACGATAATCTGACCAAAGAAGCACAGGCGCGGTGATTCAAATGCGTTGCGCGCTTTGGTTTCTTTGACTACCAGTGTCAGGGCTTGTTCAGCACCGAGGACAGCGCGCAGAAGCTCGGAACGCTTAGAAACAGATTTTATGCGTGATTTGTATTACTGTTTGGAACAGTAAAGCATTTACCAAGCGGGATTGGAATTTTGTCACTTAACGATTCCTATTCCTTAACGATTCCATAATGATTCATTCATTGTTTACTTACTATTTATTTTACATGTAAAGTCATTTACACAGACTGTTTCAATTTCTGTAGTATTTATTTCCTGAATACCTCTTTTAGAAAAAGTCATGTTTATTTCATTTATATTTAACTCAACAAGTGGTGTCCTTTTATCATGTTGAAAATACAATTGCTATTATGAATACTTTTTTATTATCATTACTGTCTTCACATTTGCAAGTACTGTCAAATAAGTAAATAATAAGTCAAGAAAGTATTTCAAAGTCTGATGGTGCCTATAGAGTTGAGATCTTGAGACCCCATGCAGTTTTATAACAAAAGTGTTAACAAAACTGTCAAACAATTGCAAAATAAAGAAAACAAAACAAAAATAAATAAATAAACAAGTCTATACTTGAACAAAACCTGGAACCCTGAACTCAGGGTTTTTACACAAACAAATTACACAAATAAATCTAGACAAGAGACAACAGGAACATGAAGACTATACAGTATATACACAAAAACTAATGACTAACAAGATACACGAAAAATAATTCAAATTAACCTATCAGATCAAAACACATGAAGCAAAGGAAGCAGAAGACAAGATCACATGAGTGGCAAGGGAATCACATGACAGTTTAGCATTTAGCAAAAGTTGGTCATCAGGAAACTTGAACAAATAAGTGTTATGTTTGATTGTGCCTTAAATAGGAAAGATTAAAAAAAGTGTTTTTCACTTATTTAAAAAAACACAAAAAAAAACACCGCTATACCATCCACCAAGTCTGTCTGATGTTATTATGAAAACTTAATATGCTCACCCTCGTGGCACAGGATGAATAGGTTACTGCAGTTGATATGACCCAGGGACATTGGGAATGTCACTTAACCCCAAGAGACCCTGAGAGAATAAGGAAAACGGATGTGAAATCTAACAAAATGGAGGTCTGGTGGAGGGATGAAAGAGACAGCATGCCTGCTGCAGTACTCCTTTGAGACATTAAAAGCGATTGGCGGCTGATAAAGAGAAGTAGGAAAGTCGATAGGAGACTGAGTGAAAAGAAAAGCTGAAGGGTTAGTGTTGAAAATACACAAACACTCCGGAAACAAAGCGTGTCTAAAGGGTCGATCACTGAATCAGAAAGAAAGCTAGAAAGATGAAAAGTGAAACAGGTTGGTGTGTGCTGTAGAAATAGAAATAGCTGACAGACAGGAAAGGAATGACTAAAGCTGAATAATTGATAATAACTGCCTTGCAGAGTGTCAGATGTGGGTTGAACGATTTCTAGACTTCTGCATAAGTTAATTTTCATTGCAGGCATTTATTCTGTGTCAAATCACCTTCAGTTTATACTACATATTTGGAATCTGCATGAAATCAATATCAGCCTTATTTAACCGGTCTTATTGTGAACAATACGACACTTTTTATAATCCAGCACAGCTAGATAAAACTCAAGTCCAATTGATAACTGTTGGATAAAATCCGCCCTTGTATATTTGTTATTAGACTCTTACTTTACGATCCTCTGACTCCAGCCTTCTCGTCGTCCCTCGGCATCGCCTTGCTTCAATGGGGCAGATCATTCAGTGTTGTTGCACTCAAAATGTGGAACTCTCTTCCCCGATCACTCTGTTCTGTTAACACTATTTCTGAATTCAAATCCATGCTCAAAACTCACTTATTTTCAGAATGTCATAATTCTTAAGTTGTACTGCATTTTTTATATCTGATTGTATTCTGCTGGGTGCTGCCCCATCTACCGAATTTCTCATTTCTCACCTGTTGTTTTGTCTGCTGTCTTTGTCCATTGCATTTATTGAAAAGCATCCTTGAGCCCTGGAAAGGCACTATATAAATAAAACATATTATTATTATTATTATTATTATTATTATTATTATTATTCCAATTCATGCCGACTTTAAATTTAGACTACAATTGCAATCTTTTGCTAATCTAAAGGAAAAATACAAATATGTTTGTTACAGATCAATATGGCTGTTTGACTTGCTTAGGTTGTCACAAATACAAACTTGTGTTGGCCATGCTTTAAGTGACTTTTTTTTTTCACATAATAATGTTTTAATCCTAAATAAATTAAGAGTGCTGGCCAGCCGAATACTCACTTTTTCTCTGTATTAAACTCTTTAATTTGTGGAATAAGTTAATAATGATTGTAAATAATATATTTCTGCAATGGCATTCTAATATTTGCTTTTGTTTGATGCATCCATACCAATATGTGTTAAAAGTCCAACATCACTGTTGACTAAATACATTTAACATCATTGTTACTTTTGTGTTAGTTTTTCTCATCTGGGCTGGGCTTGCTTGTCTGTTAATAAAAAAATAAAAAATAAAAAAATAAAAAATAATAAAAAATGAAAATAATAATCCTCTGGCTGAATGAAATGCAAATTCACACCTGTACAGTAGAGGGCGCAGCTCAGACAAACTTTTCAGCAGTTCGGCCATTCTGGATCGCAGAAGAATGCATCTGAAGAAAGTTGCAGGCTGCATCTCAATTCGCCTGCTTAAACTACGCCCTAAAAGTATGTACCCTTTTTGTGAAGAAAAAGTACATACTTTTGATAAAATAATATGTTTTATTTTTTTTTTATTTTTTTTTATCAGGTTAAAATTTGATTAGTCACTCAAACTTTTATCTAAACCTCTTACCATCGGTTTTGTAGTTCTGAACCGAATCCTCCTAAGCGCAATGGGTTGTGGGCAATATTAGCCTTTATTGTAATTTAGACACACTCTTGCGAACTTCCCTAAGCACTTCCCCTCGGGGGAATCCCTGCCACCATTTTGAAGTGTGTTTCACTTAGTGAAGTGGACGAGGGAAATTTATATGGTCAGACCCTCGAACCCTCGATTTTGACAGAGGTTTTTGACACGATTGTGATGTCAACGCATATTGCGTTTAATTTTAATTTTGATAGCATGTCACTGTATTTATGTAAGATGTATGACTTATGCAAACAGTTCAAGAAAGTTTCTGACATAGAGTTCACAGTGCAGGGCAGTCACTGCAAGTCACACAGACCAAAACTGACACTGCAACACGGCCTTAAGGCATTCTAAATATCAATTATATGTGCACACATGGATCCGCAAGAGAGGACAGGTGTGTGTAAGGTGCCTGCTGCCATGTAAATAATCAGTTTTAACAGTCTCAACCCTGAGGGTGAACATCGTGTCAGTGCCTCTTCTGTTTTACATATAAGATCCACATTGCACTGGTCTTCAAATGTGCTTTCTGGAGCAAACTTGTATGCTAGCCAAGACCCATCTCTGCTTTTTCCAGAACATGCAGTGACTCTCAAATTGATAGTCTGCCAAGGATTGGCTGATTTTTTTTAAAAAGTGACAAAAAAAATGTAATTGACTGATCAATCGCCTCATAACAACAAATTAACTGACTGTGCTAATTCTATGATAAAGTGTTTTTGTTACACTTTAGTAATGTAACTGTTACTGTACAGAAGCATTCAGTCCAGCTTCTTGTCTGGTGTCTTTAGTTATATAATTAGCAGTAGTTAATTTCAATATAATAAGAACAAAAACAGTCTAGAGATAATGTTATTTATTCCTGTGATGCATCATTACTCCAGTCTTTAGTGTCACATGATCACATGATCCTTCAGAAATCATTCTAATATGCTGACTCAAACATGTCTTATTATTATTAATGTAGAAAAGAGAAAATATAATATTTTAGGGAAAACGAATACATTTTCAGGACTCTTTGCTGAATACAAATCATTTATTTGAAGTAGAAATATTTTATAGCATTATATGCTAAATGTCTTTACTGTCACTTTTGATAAATTTAACACTTGCAGAACAAAAATATTTGATTCTTTAAAAAAAGAAATATATATATATATATATATATATGGGATTGTATGTCATTGTATATTTAGATTGTTTCATGAAGCGTTCACAGTATTTGTGTGGTTAGCAAGGTTTAAATATCACAACACTCCCAACAAAACAATGGGCTTTTGATAAAACGTGGCTGATTATACAGAAGAAAAAAAAAATAAAGAAAGAAAAATCAGTGCTACCTAACTAGAGAAAAACTAGAAAAAGGGGGCTTTGCTTTTCCTTTTGCCAAATAATTAGGAAAACTTCAACACCCATAATACACTGGTCATGTTGTCATCCAAGGCCACTCCCACCAGTCAAACACCGCCTTGCTTTTGAAGGAAATACTTCTTAGCAAACTATTAGTTGTAATGTTGTCGCCTTGTATTGTTCCCAGGTGTAGGTATCCAAAGAGTAAACGTTAGCGGGAGTGAGTCACTTTCAGTTTTCAGTGAAGGATCCAGCGCAGTAGTTGTAGTAAACATGTTAAACTAGATTGGCTATTCTACAAAATAACTGTAAATTAATGTTATTGTTTTCTTTTTCAGTTTCTTAAAAAAAAAAAAAATGTGGGAGAGGTTCTAAAAACGGAAGGGAAATGTATCATTCTGATCCACACTCCATACCAGTTGGTGGCGGTAATACACCATTTAGTTGTTTTTCAACTGCCAATAAAATTACAAAAGAAGAAGAAGAGGATTTCATCCATCCAAGCAAAACAGCGTCGAGTACAGGTAAGAAAGCTGTTGCCATAGTGTTCCGTTTTTACCATAATGTTGTACCATAAATAATTTCATCAGGTCAGTTTTGGTCTCAGGTAGAGCTGAACATTCAGGATAAATTGAGAATCAAGATTATTTTGTTTCAAATAGAGGTCATGATTCACCCACGATTCTAAACGTCTCAGGTTACGACTGTAACCCTAGTTCCCTGAGAAGGGAACGAGACGCTGCATCGATGACGCTTTGGGAACGCCCCTGCGTGATTGCATCTGAAGCACATAGTGTCAACTTGTCCAATGGCGAGAGTGAACGTCATGGTGACGTTTCATTAATTTAAAATAATTATTTTTAAAAAATCGGTTTGAATAAATGATTCAGTGACTCCCTCATAAATACTTCACTTGTTTCATTAATGGATGAATCAGCATTTTTTAATGAATCTCTTGAATGAATGATTCACTGAGAAATAATTCTCACTGAGAAGTCACTTGTTGTTACATAGTGGTGTAACGATACAATCGTTAATTAAAGCGCCAAGTTACTTTCAAAAAGTGATTTTCCCTATTTTGATTTATATACCGTAGACATCAGTGTTTATATCCCAACAATAAAATTTTATCCCAGTACTTTCTGTGATAGTTTGCTCTTGTCTCAGGTATACTAAAACCCCTGGAGAGCTAAATGCTGAAGGAGCAATGAGGACTAATACTCACGAGGCCTGTTGTTGTCAGCATGAACAAAGCTAACCCTTGGATGATGTCCAGCTGAGTGTCAGTGTACTCAAGGTCAGGCTTAATCTGTGTTGCTGTATAACAAGGACCCTCACAAAATCCCTCTGAATGTACAAGAATTAAGCTTCACAGTGCACAGGTTCATGCATCTTAAAGCACTCTACAGATCACCGGAGTAAATGGATAAAACACAATACACCTTACACGTACATATTTACTCTAAATCTGTCTGACACAGCTGAACTTCACTTTGATACAAGCTGAAAGCATATAAACACATACTACTGCAAATGTGCAGGCAGTTAGAGCTTAAACTGTGTTTATGTGTTTAATGTATAAATAAGCTATTTTTAGCTCTAGTTTGAGATGTAATGTTGAAATTCATATTTAACATTTGTTTTAACACTAGTAAATTAAAGTAAACATAGTAATACATATTACATTACATTATGTTTTTTTTCTTTTGATCTACATATGGAATAATTAAACTTAAACGTAATAGCAATCAATATTTTCAATTCTTCCTTTTATAAATTAAGTCATACAATAGTACAAATGGATGTTTGATTGTAATTTTCACATTTCAATGCTTTTTTTTACCTTTAAGAGCTGTTATTTTATTTATTTTTTAAATAAAATGAATACTTTAGTCCAGAAGGGATGCATTAAATTGATCAGAAGTGACCATAACGATTTTAAATAAATCATGATCTTTTTTTCCACAAAAGTTTTCAAAAAAAAAAAAAATGAAGCAGCACAACTGTTTTACATCATTTGAAACTTTAAAAAAAGTTATGTTTTTATGTCCTACCCTGTTCAGATGGTAATAGACATGTCCACATTCAAGCATTTTATACAATGGGCTTATACAGCTCGCCTTTTACAGCAAATTTAGTTCATAAACCACTGCCAGTCATCAGCATTAGTAACTTACTTTTCACGCCATCAGTCTCACGTTCACTCAAGTTCAGAGGATCTCCCATTCTTGGCTCATTTTGAGTCAGACTTGTGAATTCAGTGAATTGTAAACTGGAACATTTGAATCAGTGAGTTGTTGATTTGAGAACAGAATACGATCAGATCGGTCCTCACAAATGAATGGTTCAATGCGATTTGCAATGCTCTTATAAAGTAACTAAACAGTTGATGAGCCCCATTGACTTTCATAGTCAACTTTTTGGTTACCCATATTCTTCAAAAAATATCTTCTTTTGTGTTCAGCAGAAGAAAGAAATTTATACAAGTTTGGAACAAATTGAGGGTGAGTAAATGATGACAGGATTTTCATTTTTGAGTGAACTATACTTTAAAATAGTTTGTTACTGTCCACCACTGCTGGGGGGCCACAGTGGTCTAGCAGAAGTCTGCCGGCTCCCACAGGCCCCACATATAGCGCCAACCACAGAATGACTAAGAGAGTGTGTTTCAAGCCTCTGGACAGCCTTCAGATCTCCCACAATCCACATGCACAGAGTTTGAGGGAATACAAATGAATAAATTCTATTCATTTTAATTGAAATTTCCAGCAGTCACGCCTCAACAGTCAGAACACGACCCCCCGCTATAGGCCCCGTGGCACTTTGAAACCTTCTTGTCGTCAGTTGCTTTTAGGCTCTTAGCTGTTCTTTTACAAGTAGGATAAATTGTGCATGTTGCATTGTTGATATTATCGCCCAGTTGTGCCATTTTGCTGTGGTTTCTGAACAGCGTTTCCCAGCTATCAAAGCATTCAGTTATGGCACTTTGATGCCTGAGCTCAGATGAAAGGCCTTTTTCTGAACAGTGTTCTGCGACATAAGGAAAGAGAGAATGTTTTAGGCAAACACAAAAAGCTTTAAGTAATCATTCCTTGGGGGTATATTTCCTTAACTGTGCCCGGTTCACAATGCGCCGTTATTTATTTGAAAATCCCATTGTCTACTGTACTTGTCAGAAAGGGAAAGATGCAGAGAAGGATTTATCCATACACTGTCATATAATCCTCTTACATAATACTAATTCTAAGGATTGTTCCTGATGTATTCATTTTAATTCCTATTTATTCTGTTTGCATGCCATGTTGTTCATAGATGCTAGGAATGGGTTAAGTTGCAAAATGTAAATCAAACATGATGAAACAGAGCCACGAGGTTGAGTGCACATTAGATTACTGTCTTGTTGGCTTAGTGTCGGCGTCATTTGGGATGTACTTTCTCACTTTTTATAGTATTAATCCATAAATCTCAAAAACATTCTTGGTAGAGTGTTTTGCAGAAGCCCTAGCATCTCATCGCAACCCCCAGATGGTTTAGCTGCGGACCTGCGATGATGCAATAGTGCGGTTACATCCAAACGGAAGTGTTGACCTCAAAATACAATCCCTCTGATTGAAAAAGATGTGTTGCATCCTAAATCGCATACTTCTCTACTATGTAGTTGGCGAAAATCAGTACGTGACAAGAGTAGTATGTCCGAATTCACAGTACTCATAAAAGTACCGGTATTATTCCAGTGAGCTTCTGAAGTGTGCATACGATGGACAATTTACTATCACATAAGGCCACGGGAGAGGATTTATGAGCGGCAGAGAATCGACATAACCCACGCTGGTAGATCAAATGATAATGATTTTGTACATTCATACTATATAGAACATATTTTTTAGAGGTCACAAAATAAGTACTTATTCCAAATAAATAGGCCTATACCTACTCAAGAGATCATGCAATTTAGGATGCAGCCATGATGGTATTTTTGGTTTTGGTTGAAGATGGAGGAAAGATAATGGCTGCTGTTGCAAAGAAAAACAAATAAAAAGCGGAAGCGTAGAAGTAATTGTGCTGTTATAATTGGTTGCTGAATTAAACCGTTTCACAGAAATGTAATTTATGCTGCTGATGAAGCCGTTACCGTTCCCTATATGAAACTGTTGAAGAGAAGACGACATACGTGTCACACTGTGTCGTGTTGCTAGGGTTCTTAAGTGAGCAGCTCCAGATGTGCAGGCTTTCAGCTGTGGTGAAGTACGTCTATCACCTTGGAATATTTTGTTGCTTGACCTTGTCCACTGTGATCTCTTCACACATCCCTGTCTGCTGTAATGTGAAGGCGTACAGTGTGTATAGGGAAGGCTGTTGTCATGCAATTTACTTTGCAGTAAAAACAGAATTTGAAAACTTGACAAATTACAACTCTTATTACCCAAAATAAATAAACAGTTCACTGAACAGCTGAAGGGTAATGCTGTTGTCAAGCTACAGTATGTGCGGTAAGCTGTCACAATAACATCTACCATTAAACATACATGTTTTTCCTTTAAATAGTAAATTAATTGACTGCATATGCATATAAATATCAAACCATTGTTTAGGCAAACAAAGTTTGTAATTAATAAACTGCATAAAATGGCAACATTTAAAACACATGTGACAAGCTGTCCTGACCTGTCCGGATATTTACGAAAGTCAATTTGACATTCATGGATATTTTGCCAAATGCTTGTTGCTATCTGGGGTGAGTGGTTTGACAAAAATCATGCATATTAGTATGAGTGACAATTTCACAATATATAAACAGTGATGTAACAGTATGTTGTTTTTGCAGTCAACTGATTCATTATAATTTTAAAAAGTTTAATATTTCATTTTTCTTAAAATTATTTAAATAAAAATGTAATAAATTTGCTTTCAGCATCTCAGTTCATTCAATTTGAATTGATAATATTAGTGACAATTTCACAATATAGTTTGTGCTGTCAATTAATTTAATTGAATATTAAGTGCTAATATTGAGTGCTTGTGGCATCTCAATTCAATACAGTTTGAACCGATATCCTTGACAAATTCACAATATTAAAACAAAAGTTAAAACTTAAGTAAAAAATTCAATTCTCAGCATCTCAATTTAACAGATTGAATCTGACCACATAGCGATAATGATAGTTTTGGTATATATATATACATATATATATATATATATATATATATATGTATATGTATATGTGTGTGTGTGTATATAACAGCTGTAGAGATTTCTAATGACATGAGTGAGTGGATGTAATATGCAGGCAGGAGAGATGCTGGTGTTCAGTTAGTCGTCACAGGATGAGAGCCTGTGATGGCAGATGTGGTACAGATGTGAGGCCAGGAGTGAATCTGGGCATGACAGGAGCCAATGAACCTCAGGATGGGTTAAGCTATGGATAGAGAAAATAAATAGGAGAAGTAAAATGAAAGAATCAAAACTGTATTTCTCAGCATACAGACCACAGAGCTGGATTAAAGCAGGATTAAAAGCAGCGTGTGGGAATTGAACTATATGCCTGGATAAACAGAGTCTTCTGTCTAGACTTAAACACAGAGTACGGTGGTACAGTATGTCTCCTGAAAATAGCCATGTAAATATGGATTATTTATACTTTGCACAGGAATTACCTTATGCGATCTATAGGGTAATAAGGTATTTTAGGTACTGAGCAACTTTATAAGTAGTATTTTGTAACTGATAAAGAACAAGTAATAGGCAATCAGTGTATCAATGATAATATGACATAAACAAGCATATTGAACAAGCTGCATCATATTTATGGGAACATTTGAGGTCTGCATTACTATAATCCAGTGACGAAGCTATGAACATGTTACATAACTTTCCTGTCTTAAAAAGAAAGCATATTCCATAATCTTGCAATATTTCTGAGATATCTGGCTTATGACAATTCCACCCAAAAATGTCCCAGTGACTTTGTAAAGAAGCACAACGTGCCTATAGACTGAACACGTAATATGCATCCATATGACGTCAACAATTTCATAAATTAGCGTTTTTATAGTTTACACGGACATGAACGGTATAATTTTCAAAAATCACCACTCTGAAATACGCTTTTAAATGTTTGTGTTTTCAGGCCCCCCAAAATGCTATTGTCTTGTGAATGAATGACAAAAACATATTAAAAATGTTTCACTTTTAGTTCAAAACAGCGTCTTGTAAACAGACATTCTTTATATCATTAATCCATCATAATACATAAAATAGGCTTGTACAGTCCTAACAAAAAGGTTTTTATTAAATGAAGTGTGTACTTTTACTTTACTGACTGTGTTAAATTGCTTTTTTTGTGGGGTTTTTTTTTGTGTTTGTTTCAGCATCACAAAGTGCCTATTTGACAACAATACTGATAGACAGAGATTATGTGATTGTGTATCAAGGGAGTGGTACAAAATTGTTCTTGTTTTAAGGGGAACAAAATAACATTTTATTTATTTTTTATTTTTATTTTATTGTTTTTTTGGGGGGAACTTAAACCACAAGCACTTAATATGCAGAATCATTATAAATAACCATGTGTGTATTTTATTGATCTTTATAGGGAATGACTACTTGCTGTTTAAAGGTGGTGCTTCGTGTAAACATGTAGAACAAAATAACATCTCATATATTGCATTACTGTTCATCTTGTCTATAACACAGCAGGGAGGCCTAAAGGCTTGTTGCATTTTAAATGGTTGTCCATATGCTATGGGGATATTGGGTATATGGGTATATCTCCAATGTTACAGTATCATATTTAGATAAGGAAAGCTATAAATGCATTGTTTTTTTGTTTTTAAATCAGTATAGAGATGGGACATATTTCATGACTCATGTTGCTTGTCTATTTCTTGAGCTTGTGTGTGTTATTTTTAAGGGCAGAATTATACAAATGCAGCATAACAAATGGCAAGACGAGCATATCACGATTAATTAAAGTCGTATGCCATGTACATCATAGCATATAATGAAGGCATACGAAAATAAAGTACACATAAATATTGCCAATAATACAAACTGTCCATCACTTGTAATGGCTTTGTAACAATAGTTACATATATGTATGGATTATTAGATAGAAATCTATACCCTCTGTTTAGACCTATATGATTTTAAAACCAATTGCTTTGATGTGAAATTTGATACAGGTAAAAACATCTTGGAAACTTAATTGATTGCACATAAATTATCTTTATCCCGCTCCTGGATGACCTGGTTTCATACATCTAATCCACAGGGAAACTCAAATGAATCATTGAAAGCGTGGGATTGAGAGATCTGCAGCTTTCATGCACTCCGTATCCTTAATTAGACAGCATCGCCAGGGGTATCACAGCCCTCATCTCCCATGTCTAATAACAATCGGGAATACCCAATCATTAATAAACCGCATTACAGTTCAAGCTCTTAGGGTAACTAACTATTACATCAGCCTCTGTAGGTATCGTGATGGAATTCCCACACATATTATTTAAAACTACTGGAAAGAGCTATAAAGTTTTTTTTTCCTGGAGCTAGCTAATGCGATTTGCCATGACATAATGACATCAGTGATATGAAAAATGAATAACGTGATACTGTACTGTAACCTAATGTGTGGTTTCTGCTTGCTGGTGTTGTGTTATACTCTATAGGTGTTCACTCAGTGGCTTAAGCTTCAATATGTTAGGATGCTTCCATGGGAAAAATGTTAGAGAAGGGAACATTGTCAAAACATTCCCCGTTCACAAGGATCCATGAAAACTATTAAGAACGCTCTATTTTCCTGCCAGGCCAGTAGTTAGCGATGTCACTTTGAAATTAACACTATGAACACATACTACGCATGCGCATGTTCTCACAAAAATGAGACTTGCAGAGACTTTGAAACACGTTTTTGAAGTTTGTGTCAACATTTCATCAGTGCACTCAAAATGCAGTTGTTGTGTAAATGAACGGGCAAAATGCAAAAAAAATATGTTTTTAGCTGAATAGTGTTTTGCAAACAGCCCCTTAATTAATCTAAATGAAATGAAATTGATTCAAATATTAACATTTAAATATTAAAATATGTTTAAAGAAATTCAATTTGTAATTCAATTGAATTAACATTGAATTAAATAGTCAAATAAAATATTAAACCTATAGTATGATGCAATAAATGCATAATAAGCGTCATACCTCTGTGGACTGCTTTATGTATGCAGGGTAGAATATGCAAACACCATAGTGCCGGTGCTAATGTAAGTAACCCTTTTACACCCAGCATTTGAAGATTGCATTATGTTTGAGAGCTTACTTTTCTTTGGCATAATGTGTCAGGAACCATTTGGACCACCTTTTACCATACACTCTTCTCAAAGGGACGTTGTCAGGAGAAGAATATTTTTCTGTTCCGCCTTTTGTTTATTTGATAGGTTGGATGTGTTCTTGTGCTTTCTGTATTTTCTTGGTCCATCATGGTCATTGCAGTTCATTATCAATGCAGAATAGGAAGAAGTTACTGGTACTGTTTCGCCAACTGGTCTAAAATTCTCCAATAGAGCATATTTATTGTTGAGCCCTTCTGAACAATGCAGAGCATTAATAATTTATGATTACTCTAACAGCTCTCATTCCTGCTGCCATTTAATTGCCCTCTGCAAATACAAATGGATTCACCTCTACTAAACTAAACGAAAGCCTTTCTGACATATCCACTCATGGGATTTTTCACACGTTTGAGCCCTAATCGCGGCATTCGGAATATCATCAACCCTTCATTCACTTACTCTTCAGTGTGTGCTAAAACACAACAGACCCAAAACAGATTATGAACCGCTTACCAGAGCTCTACTCACTCAAAGGTGCCGTAATGAGGTAAGGCTGCCCTCTCTGACAAAGTCAATCCATTTCCATAGACGTCTAACCTTTAATCGCCCCTTTGAATTGCCGCTTGTAAATCTCGGCTCACAGTAGGGCTCTTCCTAAGTGTCTCTTGGTTCTCTTTCTTTCTATATTCTTTCCTGTCCTCTTGGGCTCCGTGGGCAGGGGGGCGTGGAATTAAGAGTCACAACAACGTTACTGGACGGTGTGTGGTTATATTGTTACGAGATGAGCCCTGGATAATTCATGGCATCACAGAATGGCTGTCTGCGTCTAATGGGCCACTAAATGACATTTGCAGCGGTGTTGACGCCACATTGGTCGGCATTCTTATAAAGTCTGGGACCTTTGTTGTGTTGGACCAGCATGCACTCACATGCAGGGTTCCCAACTTTCATGCATTAGGTGTGTCTCAGGCTCACAAAATTAAGCTAAATCTCATGCCAAATGACAGGACAATTCTAAATTTAAACATTTACAGGAAACATACATGACAGAATATGTGTGTTCCTGAAATTAGATTGTGGTTTGTTTTTCTTCATTATCTATAATGATTTAAATCTGTCTTGCTGCTTCACAACTGTGGACTCATAAGCTATGCCTTTAAGTATGCAATCGAAAAGTTTTCTGAAAAGTAAATATTGTACAACATTAATGTTAAGTGGTCGAATTATCATTTCCGGAATATGCGTCACCAGTCCAGCCACCCTGCCTGTTCACCTCAATTTGTGCTGTTTGTTGTGCAGAGAACATGGTGTCATATTTTGTACATCTCAGAGAGTTCATGTTAGTTCATAATTGTGTGGTTGGCTGGGTTTGCAAATAAACTAATAAAAATGCTGACGCGTGTCACAACATGGAGAGCACTTTATGGACAAAATGGAGGGAACTTTAAGGACAATATGGCCATAACTATTAAAGCTATTGGATTTAAAAAAAAATTTTTTTTTTTTTTTTTTTCTTCAAGGACTTCATTGCTATGTTTGAAATCTGAGATAGCTGTGTTGACCTTCCAAAAAGCATTTTTTTGGATACAGGAACTGTAGTTCCTAAAGAAACTGGTTTCAGACTTTCAAGGGACTGGAACATCTTAATGGTGCACATTCTTTTTTACAATGTGTAAACTTAAATGTTTGGATTTCTGTGATATAATCTAGAATGTTATTGCACATTTGGAAATCTTTTCACCAAAATAATGTTAGTCGGCTAACATAAGCCAATTTTTCATCCAGTTCTTCTGTTCTGTTGTCGACAAATGTAAACATGCGTACTATTTGTTTCAAATAATTACTATATATAGTTCTTCTCTAACATTTACAGTGAAAAACGTTCAGAATTTAGATTTATTTTTTGCCATGCAGTTCACAAAAGTTTCAATAAATGTAACATATTAGACGCAAGATTAATTCTGTCATGCGACGCCACATTTATTTCCGTTTTCTCAATAAAACGTGTTTCCAGACTAGTTTTAGCAACCTTTGAAGTATTGAAGTATTGTGAACAAATTTAACAAAACCGATTATGTTGAAAATTGCGAAATTTGATTGATAATTACCATTTCCATCAGCCATACTGAACTGGTACTGTAAACATTTTTATGTGCTAAACCTTTTTCTGCACTAGGTTTTGTCCAAACTGCAAAAATGACACTGTTTGCCTTAAAAGTAGCAGTAAGAACAGCAAAAATCCAACAAAAGCGCATATGAATTTTACATTATTTTGCAGATTATTTTGTATAATAATACAAATAACAAAAATTTGAGCAAAAAAAAATTTGTCAAATGTCAAATTTGTCTTTGGTGATTTGGGCCATTGAAAATGTTGGCAAGGCAAGACAAAATCTGGACTATACCATTTAGTCTAGATTGAAGCATCTGCCAAGTGCAAAATTTGTACAGTTCAAGACATTATGAACATTAAATGTGCCATTATTATGCACTTTTTTCTAGATAGTGTAAGGGTTAGACAGGTCAATTTAGATAATTAATTTATAGGGAATTCGAAAGAATCACGTATTACGGCTGAGCAAATGACTTGTCCAGCGTTCATTTGAACGGGCCGTAACTATCAGCTCTACAGTGGATATAAATATCCAAACTAGTGAAAACACTATTTATTAGCAAGATAAATGAGCAGTTTAAGACATTAAATTCGTAATAAACACTTATCTTTAAAATACAAACAAGGCTTTATTGATTATTCTAACACATAAAACAATTATCTAACACAAACACACGCACACACACCTTCATACGAGTAATGCCGAGTTCAGACTGCACGATTTTCAAAGTAGTCGGGTCACTGTTCTTTTCACACTGCATGACTATCTTGGCCAGCATTCAGTCGCTGCTGTGTTCACACTGAACGATGGATCGGCGACAGGAGGTTTCACACTGCATGATTTTACAAGAGGAAGAATCGCCGACAACTGTTTGGCACGCAAACTACGTTTCACAACCAAACACACGCGAGAAGTGATAAGAAAATAACGCAAGACCACGCGTGCGTGAGACCGGAGTTCTCGCGCGAGACTCAAATTGTTATAAAAAATTATAGCCTGCAAGAAGCTTGCGATCCCAATCTGTGAGCTGATTTGCAGCGAAAAAAAAAAAAAAAAAAAAGATTATGCAGGAGGAAATGGTTGGGGAGAGAGATCAACTTGCTGAGCTCTAAGCAAGGATTGTGTGTTCAACAAAGAGAGTTGGGGGTAAAGAAATAATTTTGCAATGTGCTGCTGGTCAAGCAATATGTAGGCTACTTTGTTTCTGTTTGATATAATTGTAAATATATCTATTAAAATACAGATATTCTGGTCTATAACTCCTCCCCGAACTCCCCGCTGCTCTGTATCTTGCTCTCTCATTGGCTGTCGGTCATCGCCAATGTAGTTTTCAGTCAGAACACTTTCACACTGCAGGATTTTGAATCGCCGACAGGTCCAGATATTTAGCATGCCAAATATCTCACGGGCGTCGGCGACTCGTCGGTGATTCTCTCAGATCGCGTCTTTGCTCATTCACACTGCATGATTGTCACTCGCGTGAACGAGCACCGATTTGCCTGTGATTTCGGGCATTTGTCGGCGATTTCTCAAAACCTGTCGCCGAGCCAAAATCGGGGCTAAAATCGTGCAGTCTGAACTCGGCATAACAGAAATAAAGAGAGTGAGGAAAGAATGAGTTTTAAGAATGAGATTGTGAAATCCCAAGTTGCATGCACTTATAAGACATGACCTGAACGAACCATCAATCATTGTTTTTACTCTTCTGTCGTTTCTTATGAGGGGGTTATTAAATTTGATATCAAAGCACCAGTTCAGTTAAGAGTCTGGAGGCTACTTGCTTGGGCAGCCAATCACGCGGTGTCTCGGCGGATGGATGGAGAGTCTTTGAAGTTGGAAGCGGGTTTTGCAGTCGAATCGTTTAACCGAAACTTTGCAGCAAAACTTAACTTAGAACCGAGACTCTCAGCGGAAAAGAAAAGAAAACTAATAAGAGGAAGAAAATTAACACAAGAGTAGCTAGATGGCTTTAATGAAGCTGTTAACCCATGTTCTTCTGATCTTGATTTGGGTTCTTTCGTCTGCTCGTCTGTCTGGTTACTCCGTCAAGGCTACTCCATAACCACTCAATGTATTAATGCATTCCTGAATCTTCTCCTGCATTCTGGAATCTTCTTATGCTTTGTTTGTGTCCTAAGATTTTAAACTCAAATGTTTGTCCAGCCTCCTGGAGAGGCACTGTCTTTATTTGAGAGTTGGTATTTTCTTCACCTCTCATAGTAAATCATGCCTTATCTGTGATCTCTTTACTCTCCAGCTCTAGAAGAGAGTACAGAGGGTACAGTTTAGACATGATTCATATTATAAGAATACAAAACATTTTACACAGATTTCAATCAAGCCATCTTCTGAAATAAGATCGTATACTTATAGGGAACAAGACACACTTTCATTTAAAGATCTAATAATTATAACACTTACATGACTTATATGTGATCTAAGCATAATACACTCAAAAAATAAATTGTTGAATGAACGTGATTTAATCGTAGCACCCATTATGCATCTAATCAAATCAAGTAAACTTGAACTACTTTGAATATGTTATATGAACACAATATACATTTGTAGATTCAACATGATTGTAATATGTCAATGTAACTTCTTTAAAACTAATTGAATCAAAATGTTTGTATTGTGTTAGTCTAATCAAATTTATTCTTATCCACTGAATGTCAGTAAAGCACTTCAATTCAACAAGATTCTGCCTTGTTACATAAACTAGTTAATGTCTTGTTTTGGTAGTTGATTGAGCATTATTGAAGACACCTGATGTTAACAAGCAAAATCACTGAAGGCGAAAACCATAATTTTAAGTCACCGTTGTGGAGATCAGTGTGTGTTTTAGTTGGGCTCTTGACCCTTAAATAAACTTTAGATATTGTTTGGCTGGTGTTATAACAGCCGGATGAACAAATGTGCATGGTCATCTGATAGTGTTGGTTGTGTTTTAACGTAATCATTATTTCACAATCATTTGACCTGAATCACTGAACTAATATAGAGCCCAATTTAGGTTTACTTTATTAATTATAGCAGCACTGTCCATATACAGCATAATATTTTCATCTTTTACAATGAAGTCTAAAGATTTTTTCAAACATGTCTTATATAAAAAAAAACTAAATTTTTTAAACTAAACTAGATTCTGTTAAGGTTTTAGACACACAGACATCAAGAATCAGCCTGTGAATCTCAACAATGGTGACAATTATAAAGCATGTTGCAGTGCATTCTGGGTGCCACCAATCCAAACTCATTCATGGCTCCCATCATGCATTGCTGCATGAATAAATAATGAGCTTGTGTTCAGAGGTGATCTGTTTGTCACCATTGCTGAGATTCATATGCTAATTATTGATGTCTGTGTTTTCCTAAAGAAGTCTGTGTTTGCCTATATAAAGAATTTGCAACGTTATCTTTTTATTGTCTTGATCATTTGGATTTCATGGTCAAAAATATTATGCTGAACAACGCCTGTGCTGTTATAATTAATAAAGTAAACCTAAATTGGGCTCTATATTAGTTCAGTGATTCAGGTCAAATGATTGTAAAATAATGATTATGTTAAAACACAATCAACACTATCAGATGACCATGAACATTTGTTCCTCTGGCTGTTATAACTCAGTAACAGCAGACAAACAAAATGTAAAGTTAATGATTTAAGGGTCAAGAGCCCAACTAAAACACACACTGATCTCCATAATGGTGACTTAAAATTATGGTTTTCTCCTTCAGTGATTCTGCTTGTTAACATCAGGTGTCTTCAATAATGCTCAATCAACTACCAAAACAAGACATTAACTAGTTTATGTAACAAGGCAGCATCTTGTTGAATTGAAGTGCTTTACTGACATTCAGTGGATAAGAATAAATTTGATTAGACTAACACAATACAAACATTTTGATTCAATTAGTTGTAAAGAAGTTACATTGACATATTACAATCATGTTGAATCTACAAATGTATATTGTGTTCATATAACATATTCAAAGTAGCTCAAGTTTACTTGATTTGATTAGATGCATAATGGGTGCTACGATTAAATCACGTTCATTCAACAATTTATTTGATTAAATCACGTTCATTCAACAATACATTTTTTTTAGTGTAGTAACATGTATAGGTTGTAGACCTAATGTGGAATTATGTAGTTGAACGATGTTTGATCATAAGTCAGTCAGTAATTGTAATGTTGGGATGTATTTTGATATGCAAAGTCTCAGTCTCTGTGGTTAAAAGAGGTTTCAACCCTGGGGTCATTCAGAGGTCCTTAAGAAGGAGGAGGTTTGTTTTTAAATCCTTTGTCTTGGGATAAAACAACATCTGCCGTTATCTGGGTGGGTCCTGAGATGTGTCCTGACATTTTCAAACTATCTAACACTGACAGGTTTTCGTTGGTTAGCGTAGACTGGTTGGAGCCTTGATATTATGGTTCTGGATTGGTGATTTGGGGTCTGAGGTGTTGAGTTTTGTGTGAAATTATGCTTGATCGAATCATCTGGAAGATTCATTTCTGCTTGGTTTGCCCTCAAATCCTAGAATAACCGTCAGACATCAACTAGTAATTTTAACATTGAAACACTGATGCAATGTTGATGAAGAAATGCTCCCAAAGTCTCATCCGTTTCCTCTCTTCACTTCAAACAGACGAGGAAAGCCAGGCAGGTGGGGAATAATTTAAGGTACTTTAAATGTATATGGGACGCGTTGCCTGATTTAGTCTTCCTGCTCAGACTACAAATCAGCCTTCATCCTTAAAACCCTGATGATTGGAGGCTCAGTGCCAGGAAGAAACTTACGTTGATGTCATATCAAGTATGTGCATTGTGACACATAAATAATATTCATATGATAATATCAGTGAAATGTAATGCATAGTGACAGTCACATGATAGACATCATGTTCCAAAGCCCAGTGAGCTGCCAGGATCTGTACTGTAGGAAGCAGTGCTGTGAAATCTCCTTTGAAACTAGTTTCCCAAGCTACTGGCTACTCAAGTAATTAGATGCAAGCTAAATTAGATTTGTTAGCACAAAATGTAACATTGAATATTGAATATATTTTATCAGACTACTGTATAAGATGATTGTGCACTAAATACTACTAATAAATATAGAAAAATGCTTCCGTCTTAAAAAATATAATTCTCTGAAATTATTTTCCACGTGGAAAAGTGTCTAATTCTACTGAATATGGTCTTGTAGTGTACTTCAAGTATTAAAAAAGGCTACTGTAACAACTATAATAGATATAGAATACTACAGATTATTAATATAATATTATTTAAATAAAATACCATTTCAGAGCACTTAGAGGGTACACTTTACTACACTTTTAAAAAGTGTCTAATAATGAATGTAAACAACTTACAGAGCTCTAACTTGTATCGCCTGACTGCTGCAGATTCATTTCGGCGTTGATAGTGTTGATGTAGAAATGGATAAGTCCAAGTCTGAGGATGTGAACGCAGCATAAGCTTGTTGTTTTGGTTCAGGGGGAACTGTAAAAGGCTGCTACGGTTTGTTTTAGGCGCTCGCTGACGGTCTGTCTACAACTCTGCATAGCCTCATGATCGCGTCGATGACATGTGATGTCTGTGCCAGCAGGGTGCGTGGAGGTATGGAAAAATATATGTTGACAGGCAGGACAGCCTATCATTGCATCATATCATTGTTCGTCCAATCATTGCATCGGACCGAATACAATGATTGGACGAACATTTTTTGGTCCTGAGTCTTCCACAGAACATATGTACATGTTTTGATATTTAGACCACTTCTATTATTGATTGCTCTCAGGAACTGTATAGCAAAAAGTGTTTATGAAACAAATTGCCTACACTAGCTTTAAGTCTGACTTTACAAGTTTACTTAACTGACTCGAAAAACACTCTACGGTTCAGAATTAAGTGTCTGAAAAACATTAGACTTACATTCAGGTCATACTTTATATTTTTCCTGTAATATTGGTTTAAAGCATGCTTAAGTGCACTTTTTTTCCCAAAGGACTGGATTTCCAACGCATTCTCATCCCAAGGCGTCATATTCTGACACTTTGACAAAGCGTCTAAATCCAACGCCCATGGAACCCTTTAGCGTCAATATAACACGCAGAGAGATGGGTAGGTTTAGGTATGGTGTAGGGTTAGGGTTAGACCGCTAGGAGGCGCCTTCTGACCCATATATTTCGGCGTCTCATATTGACGCTAAAGGGTGCCATGCGCGTTCGATATAGACGCTTTGGCAAAAGCGTCATTATATTACGCCTTGGGATGAGAACGGGCTGGGATTTCCTAACACTAAAAATAAGAGACAAAGAGATCATTTTGTCATGCTGCGTCGCTACATGTAGCTTGCTATTGTAAAAGCTCACCTAAGCTGTTGTTATGCTAGTTGGTATGATCACTACTTTTAGTTAGTTACTTCTTGACATTAATACAGTACGCAGCTCACTTGGTTTCACTCACAGATTCAATCATACCACTTTTTCGAGAGTCACCTGTGCCAGAAAACAATGACTTTACTGTGTAGCCTTCATGGGGCTTCAAAAGTTTCGATCCCAAACCAGCAAAATGACTTTGTACAAAACAGCTTTGAAGACCTGTAATAAGTGCCAAGCAGTTGGATGGCTGAAAACACTCTGAAATGTTAGCAGTGTCATACTGCACTCAGGTTCACTCAAGTCAAGTTATTCTGAATGGAGTGACATGTAAAACACCACTGTATGTTGAAGCCCACAAATTTTTGTTGAGTACTCTTTTGAAAGACTGGTGGAAGTCATTGGGCATGTTACATTTACATCATAACAAGCAACATCCCGCTGTTTATCATCAAGTGCTTGGACTATTTTGTGAGATTGCAAAGTTTAGGAGTAAAACATTTGAATACATTTAAACCGTATGAAGGGTTTTTCTCCTAAATGTTAGTACTAATATATTTTGATTCAGTTTTATGTTAAGGAAGCTCTTGCTTATGCAAGAAAAAGAAAATGACTTCACAACAAACAAGCTCATCTCTCCAAATTGTTATTCATTCATCATTCATCATCTAAGATGCCGTGAGGGAAACAGAGGCACTGATGTGTACCTCTTGTTAAACACTAGTTCATAGAGATGTCAAGCCAAATGAATGAAAGTTGATAAAGTTCCTACATAGGTAATCGAATAAAATACAGTAAAGGAGAGAGAATTCTGTACAATTATATATGCATGTTTAATTTAAAACAACATTATTATGTGTTTGTTGGTTCATAGACCCCAGAATGTATTGAAATCAGTTAATGTTTCAAACCACATCATCCGGATCAGTATCAGAACATTGATCAAAACATAGATCGAGTACATCGAGTCCATTAACACCCCTAAAGCTTCACAGTCCTGTACTTCTTCTTGTGTTGGACATTTCATTCTGAACCATTAAGCAGTTTTGATTTATATGCTGCTGAATGTTTGATGATCACATTAACTTACTTGTGTGAAAGCACCTTCTATTGCTCCAGATCTTTTTCTTTGCTTAGTTTTGGATCCGGAGATGCTGTACTATTTCAGATAGCGCCCTCTACCATAAAAAAGTGAAAATACGGATTGGCAGAAAAAAAGAAAAACGAAAAAAAAACTTGTCAATGGTTGGGAACCATTAAGCCATAAATGACGGAAAATCTCATCGATGGCGGTGAAAGATTTAAAGGAACAGGTGACCCAAAAACAATTCTGTCATAATTTACAAATCTCTATGACTTTTTATTGCATGAAACCCAAAAGTAGATATTTATCAGAATGTCCAAAGTACTTATATCCATACAATACAAGTAAATGACGACCACATCCAAACAACATTGGACCCTACTGACTTTTGTTGTATGGACAATTTGCATTGCACTGAGAATGTTCTCAAGTGAAGACATGACATATTTATTTGTTTATTTTTGTTGAACTAATCGTTTATATCCCAATTTATCCATTATTTTTTACTACACTGTTAGACATTTTATCATTTTTGCGGTAACTTACTGGCAGCACTATTGCCAGTAAGTTACCTTAAGTTTACCTTTACAGTAGCTTACCTGTAAATGTGTTTTACAGTAAGATGCCCTTACCGCAATTTAATTTTACAGTAAGACGCCCTTACCGCAATTTAACTTTACAGTATGATGCCCTTACCGCAATTTAATTTTACAGAATGATTCCCTTAAAAGTATAAAGTATAAAAAAAAATCCAAATAAGTGACTTGAGTCCATGTACATCAGCATATTCTTTATTCACTGTCACAATCAATTACATCCATTTTATTTATTTATTGTGATGCAACATTAGGCAAGGCAGTTTTATTTATATAGCACATTTCATACACTTTGAAAATTCAAAGTGCTTTACACAGTAAGGAATTAAAATAATCACAAAATAAAAAAGTGCCCCCTTTGTGGATTTTTGAAAATGACCTTTCATGTAGAGTGCAACATAGCTCTAGGTGAATGAAAACATCCAGCAAAGTTTTAAATCTGAAAGTGCACCATATATAAAGTTATTGTCTTTCAAAAGTAAGAGTTGACTTTGGAGTCAATTACTTTAATTGTTTTTAACTACATTAATCGTTTTTCAAATGAGTCATAAGCCGTTTCGTTGTGACATCAAGATGAAACATTAGCATATTGCCCACCCACTTATTGCACGCACAGACACCAGGAAACTTAAACCTCAAACCGGCAGCTGATCATGTGGACACTGGATAGATCATGTCGAGAACACACTGTGCTCATAATGTGAAGGTAAAGCCATTTTTTTACCACTGCGTAAGGACGAGCATGTGAAGAATCAGTGGTTAAAATTCATACCACAGTAGTATAATCCTTATTATTTGACATTTTAAAATGCCTAAAACATAAATACAATACACACTTTAAGAAATCTGTCTTCTGCTGTATAAGCCTTGAGAAGTTAAGATTTTTGCTTTCAGGATCCCTTAAAACTTTTTAAAAGACCTGGGAACCTGTCCTAGACTACATAAAAGGTTTACTTTGTTCTCCTGACACTAATGCTATTACACAATAATTGACTGTTTCTGGAAAGAGGAGGGACCAATACTAGAGAGAGGAATGTTTATTCTAATCAATTTATTTTCAATTATTTGGTTATGATTATATATATATATATTTTTTTTTTTATTATTATTATTATTATTATTTTATTATTATTATTTTTTTGTGGGTGGGAGGGTTCTGGAAGGGTTTAAATTGAGACAGTCTGTAATTTCTTATTTTTAATTGAATGTATCATTATGTGTTGTCTTGTTAAATACCAATAAAATGAAGAATCTGTCTTCTTCATTTACAGTAGCACTACTGTTTTTGCATAAACAGTAAAGTACTGCAAATTCCCATATACAGTAAGTTACTGTAAATTTCATAAAAATACCCACAATGCAGTGCATATTACAGTAGTTAACTGTAAATAATATAAATGGTATTTTACTGGGTAAGTAACTTTTTTTTACTTGTTTGCGGTAAGTAACTGTAAAATTACGGCAAAGTCTAACAGTGTAGATACTATAAAGATGAACTTTAATTCCAGCATGTTTTCCTGAGGATTGCAGAATTATAAAAAAGTTACTTTTAAAAAGGTCCCATGTCATTCCCACTTTTTTCCCACACTTTGAGCAAGGGCATTTCAAGGGGATTGTTTTGAGAACCTGTCAAAACATAATGCAGGGTTTACACAGAGGCTGTTATTGAAGTCTATGGGGCAGCGCTGACCAGGGTGTGTATTACAAAGTGACCTTCGGTAGGAAGTTTGAATGTTATGATTTTATGATGCATTGTTTGAACAGCTTTATGTGACAGCTAATGGCATGGATGGCCTACCTTAGAAGTATTGTACTTTCTCAACTACTCCTCCTCAACTACAGTAGGTCTAACTTTTCTTCAGTAAATAGTAATAAAGAAAGTCTCTAGAGGATTGTCAATGAAATGTTTTTATGTAATGGACTTAGAAGAGGTCAAAAGGGTATTTCAAAATGAAATGTTTTGGAAAAGTGCAGACTAATAAAAAAAAGGAGTCTACGGGATCAGAGAATCTAGACTTACCCAAAAAGTGCTGAACACAGTAGAGCTAACAGATTAGCTTAGATCATTACAAACAAATCGCCAGATCAGTATAACCAATTACAGTGAAGAAGACTTGAGTGACATTGATTTTTACTCAACTGCAAGGTATACATGTTCATGTACCTTTCTCTCTCTCTCTTGGTTGTTGTGAACAGTTAGCTCCCGACAGGGAATAAACTTTAATTCCTGCAAAGAGAAACTCTGGAGTCGTGTTTGGTGCTGCACGACTGCGGAATAGAAGTACTAAAGATTCTATGCTCAGAGGACCAGAGCTGGGACATTGATAGTGTTGGAAGACAATAGATCTGCACTCGGGGTGAGGCTTGTAATACCCGGGGTTAGTATTAATGATCCTGTACCAGACCAGCTTACACCGGTGAGAGTTTATAGATGCTAAAGACCTGGTGCTTATGTGTGGTTTGAGGTAGGGATAGTAGCTTCTTGACGGGATGCCGTCACCATACTTCGGGAGGGGAATTACCGCAATGTTTTGCATTGTATTGTATAAATTTGGGAAGGTTATTACCCAGGAGGTACTGCAGTATTGAATTGATAATATAGTTTTGTATTGTACTACTGACAACTGGAGGTTGCTCGAATTGTCTGTGGTGAAGAAGTCAGTTTAGGTTGTATTCCTATTGAGAATTTCCAAGACATGTCATGATAGGTCGAAGATCACTTGATATTACTATTACTCATAACTGAACTTCTAATATATGCTAAAATTATTTACACAATTTCATGCACTGGTCAAGTTTGAGATTTGGGGCTATTTAGCTTTTCATAACATGTTGTTTCAGACTAGTGAAAATAAAAACATCTGAAATACACTATACACGTTTTAATTGCACTTTATCTATTTGCATGTGTATATTTAAATTACGGTTCATATCTTGAAAGGCCATTTTCTCAAAATTAGTTTTTATTCCCTCCTACGGTCCAAAATCTCAGAGGGGTTTCTTCATATATACAGTATAATTTGGCTAATTGTATTCCTTTTGTGTGTGTTTGTGTGTGTGTGTGTGTGTGTGTGTGTGTGTAAATTTACACGTGTAGTTCTGTAGTCATTAAAGGGGTCATGACATGAGAAACCAAATTTGCCTTGATCTTTTGGTATATAAGAGATCTATGTACTATTAAAACTTCCTGCAAGTTTCATAGCTTAAGACGTCCTCTCCATTATAAACGAAGCATTTATTTAATCAAGCTCTAAATACAGCTCGTTCTGGATCCATGGTAAGAAGTGACGTCACGGTGCGAAGTGACGTACCAGTCGTTTGCATATGACCGCCTCCAGCGCAGGACAACTACGCCTCATTTCGCATCATTGCATGCGTTGTCATGCAGCGAGTGGGTCTGTTCACAAGATACAACATGTTTGAATACGCTGCCGAACAATCCAGACGTCAGGGAAAGCAGTTGGATGCAGTTTATTTGCAGCATATGCAGCCCGCCAAAGCTTTATTTGAACGGTGAGTGATCAGATGAGTGTGACAGGGCATGTTACTGAAAGAATTCTCTCTCTCTCTCTCTCTCTCTCTCTCTCTCTCTCTCTCTCTCTCTCTCTCTCTCTCTCTCTCTCTCTCTCTCTCTCTCTCCCTCCCTCCCATGAATCAAAATCAATTGAGAATTGACACGATGGTAAAAGATTGGAAGACCGAAGTTTCACGTGGTGGAGCATTGTGTAGTCTACATGTGATACAAAATGATTAACGTTAATAATTTATGCATAAGCAGCACTGACGTTAGCCAATCATAACAGTATAGGCGTTAACACTGAAGTCTTAAAGGGGAAACACCCCAAAACAGACTGTTTGAATCAGAGGTGAGAAACAGGGTGGGAAAATGTCATAAATCACTACATTTTAAAAGTTTTTTTGTACAAAAAACTACAGTAATACTATAATTGCACCTAAGGGAACATAATAAAAAAAAATAAAAAATAAACATGTCATGACCCCTTTAAAAGAGCTTCTCTTGCTGCAGAATCACAGATGTTCAGTTCCCATTGTTTTACTCTTTGAGCTCATTAGGTTGCAAAATATAGTTACAAACATATTCTCTTCTGTCACGATATTTGCATGCATAAAAATATGAGAATTATCAATCAAGCCCAACAATCTGATGGATATTACTGTTTATGCATAACTTGGAAACAATCAAGGTTGAGATCATAAACACCAAAATTGAATCCATCTCCAATTTCAGCAAGCCAGACAATTTATGTTAGAGTAAAGACATGATCGAACACCACGCTCTCTCTCATCTAATTTCACTTGTCAGGCCAGGTGGGAGCATCAATTTCAATATATCTCTTCATCTCGAGTGATTCTGACAGCATTTAACATATTCTAAAATATTAGACGTGTCAGGGACAGAGAAGACTAATAACAAAAGAGTGACGTATAAACACCAATGTGGCAAATTCATGTGTTGATCTCTGCTATAAATAGACACAGTCGAAGTCGTTAAAAAGGCCTGATGATTTACAGCTGCCGTTTTGAATATGGAGGTCTGTAGTCTGTAAAGCTTCACGCTTAGCAAAGTAACAAATGAACAAAGACAAATTTTACATTTGGCATTATCCTTTAAACTGGCCGCTCAAATGTGTGGCTGAGCACATTTTGAATTAAAGGAATAGGTTATCCAAAATGAATTATTCATATTATTATCTTTGCACCATGAAGAGAATATTTGTAAATGACAGATATGCATCAATGCACTATATACATAAATAAAAACATTATATATATATTTTTTTTTCTTGTTGTGCCAATTAAAGGGTTATTTAGAGACATAAATAATCCATCTAGCAAAAAAGATTAAATAAATCTCAAGAATGCCTCCAAAACGTGTGGTTGCTTATTTGATGTGTGCATAAGCAGCACCTGTGGGGTTGTTTTTTTGTGAGCTCAACCCGTGGGCAATCATAGCTGTCATCGGACTCCACTATCTGAAGAGGAGGTTGTCAAATTTACCACATAGATTGGTGGCAGCAAGGGAAAATTGTGATGTTTTGAGATGGTGAAACATGAAAGCAAGAGAGAGTGTAAATATCGTAAATGTAAAAGGGAAAGTTTGTTCCTGGATGTTCAAGAAGAGACCTAATAGAGCAGTAATAAAGGGACGAAGGCTAGTTTCGTGTTCAGAAACACCAAAGAGGACTAGTGCACTGTATTTTGCAAATCGATTTCATTTAGCTCTTATACTGTTATATGTGACCAATGAAAATTATTTGAACAATATTTTGAAGAATATTGCAGCAAATACTGTGCTCTGTCGATCTAAAGTATTGCCTGGTAAAGCGATTCGTCCTTTAGTATCTTGTACTATTGTAAGTAATCATGTTTTCACTGAACAATTTGCTACAAATTATTATTAATCCTGATATAGTCAATATTTCTCTCCCCTCGGAAATTCAAACACCGTCCAGAAAAGGACACATGCATATCCTGAGTCTTAAACCTCATTTTACAGTATGCTACATTTAATTCAAAATGATGTTTTATTTTATAAACCTTACCCACTCTAATTGTATGTAAGTGTGAACTCGTGAAATACTCAAATGTCCATTCTATAAGAATGAAAGTGAAAGAATTATTATTCTTGTGTGAACTATTTCTTCAAAAAAGAGTTAAATAAATTGCTTTAAATTGCCGAGTGAGACATAATCTAAAGAGACATAATTTGATTACCCATAAACCCAGAGAGGCAGACAAAGGCAGAAAGAACATGTGTGATCCTATAGCAAATGTTCTTTGTTCATTAATGTGTTTAAAACAGGCGAATCACTGTCGAAACAAGGCATTTACAACTCTATTACACTGAACCTCAATAAGCACATTCAATTAATTCATATAATCGTTGTGCCACAAGACACATCATGTTTGTTCGACTTTATTGTCAGTTTAAGCTTCTTGTCAAAAGCGTTTTGCAGAAACAGAGCTCAGACTGAACTGTGGGCTGTGCTTATTACATAATGTAATTATTACATAAATGTGGATGAAGATTTGGGGAAACAAAAAAAAAAATCAATAAATGTACACTAACAAGTCTCAAACGGATTGCTGGATATTACCACACAAGCAATTTATTAGCAGAGTCACTGAAACACAACCTGGGAACCAGGAGGAACACTAATGTTCTTGTTTCATGGGGCAATAATTTATTCTGTGGCAGTGAATCAGTAGAAAGGTAAACTATAGCAGCATAAGTACAAACATTAGTACATTATTTAAAAACTTAAAGGGCCCCTGTTATGGATTTTTGAAAATGACCTGTAGTGTGTAACATAGCTCTAAGTCAGGGGTCTCCAACACGTCGCTCGCGAGCTACCAGTAGCTCGTGGCCTGATTGGAGGTAGCTCGTCAAGGAGCCATTCACATATCGCGTCTTTTGTGTGCTCAAGTTTGTTGTTTCAAATGTATGCGCGCGGCAAGCGTGCTCATAATTGAAGCGACGCGCTAATTTTTTCCAAGCGCATCGAGATGAAAACACCTCAACTTTTCAGAATGTTGAAATGTCCAAACGCACCGCAGGTCATGTGACAAGAGACAACCAATCAGCTTCACCCTTTCCGTAACAACATTGAAAGCTCCTTCAACATGAAGGATGGGGGTGCACCCAAACACTACGGGTGTTTTTCTCTTCTTCGCAAATAAATCTGGTAGCAGAGCTAGCGAGCGTTTTTCTGTGGTGGAAATCCATTAGCTACTAAAACTTCTTTGTCATTGTGGAGAGCACAGTGCATGGTCGCATAGCAACGACAGACGCCACGGGAAGTTCAAATAAAGTTTTGACAAAAAAGGTTTTATACAAATTATTTAAAGGCTGAAATATGCAAGATTTATAAACAATTTACAACAATTTATAAAACCTTTTTTTGTCAAAACTTTATTTGAACTTTATTTGATGTTAGTTGATAACATGTTGCAAGACACTCCTTTAAAATCTGGCCATCATTTTTAATGTTATTATTTTAATGTTTATGTAAACAAAAAGTGCATATTGATGCTGATTTTATTTGTTATTTGCTGGTTTTCGACATAAAACTTGGGGAATTGATTTTTATTGTGTAGTATTAGTACTTTTTGAACAGGATTCTGTGATAACCGTGATCATTTTGGTCACTATAATCATGAAATGAAATTTCCATGCCATTTCATATCTAGTTATGATGCACTATAAATATTACACTACAATATACACTCACCGGCCACTTTATTAGGTACACCTGTCCAACTGCTCGTTAACACTTAATTTCTAAGCAGCCAATCACATGGCGGCAACTCAGTGCATTTAGGCATGTAGACATGGTCAAGACAATCTCCTGCAGTTCAAACCGAGCATCAATATGGGGAAGAAAGGTGATTTGAGTGACTTTGAACGTGGCATGATTGTTGGTGCCAGAAGGGCTGGTCTGAGTATTTCAGAAACTGCTAATTTACTGGGATTTTCACGCACAACCATCTCTAGGGTTTACAGAGAATGGTCCGAAAAAGAAAAAACATCCAGTGAGCGGCAGTTCTGTGGGCGGAAATGCCTTGTTGATGCCAGAGGTCAGAGGAGAATGGCCAGACTGGTTCGAGCTGATAGAAGGGCAACAGTGACTCAAATAACCACCCGTTACAACCAAGATGGGCAGAAGAGCATCTCTGAACGCACAGTACGTCGAACTTTGAGGCAGATGGGCTACAGCAGCTGAAGACCACACCGGGTGCCACTCCTTTCAGCTAAGAACAGGAAACTGAGGCTACAATTTGCACAAGCTCATCGAAATTGGACAATAGAAGATTGGAAAAACGTTGCCTGGTCTGATGAGTCTCGATTTCTGCTGCGACATTCGGATGGTAGGGTCAGAATTTGGCGTCTACAACATGAAAGCATGGATCCATCCTGCCTTGTATCAACGGTTCAGGCTGGTGGTGGTGGTGTCATGGTGTGGGGAATATTTTCTTGGCACTCTTTGGGCCCCTTGGTACCAATTGAGCATCGTTGCAACGCCACAGCCTACCTGAGTATTGTTGCTGACCATGTCCATCCCTTTATGACCACAATGTACCCAACTTCTGATGGCTACTTTCAGCAGGATAATGCGCCATGTCATAAAGCTGGAATCATCTCAGACTGGTTTCTTGAACATGACAATGAGTTCGCTGTACTCAAATGGCCTCCACAGTCACCAGATCTCAATCCAATAGAGCATCTTTGGGATGTGGTGGAACGGGAGATTCGCATCATGGATGTGCAGCCGACAAATCTGCGGCAACTGTGTGATGCCATCATGTCAATATGGACCAAACTCCCTGAGGAATGCTTCCAGCACCTTGTTGAATCTATGCCACGAAGAATTGAGGCAGTTCTGAAGGTAAAAGGGGGTCCAACCCGTTACTAGCATGGGGTACCTAATAAAGTGGCCGGTGAGTGTAGATATTACAATATAATATCCAAAGTACAATTTTCTATAATTTTTTTTTATCTCTGATTCTTTTCTTTTCTCAGACATTTAAGGGTGACATACTGTATATAGGCCTACAAAAACTCTTTTAGGTCTAAAACAGTTTGGATAGTTGTTAATATGAGAGTTATGAGACATTATTTAAGAGATTTAAGTATTGTATTACATGAGTAGCTCTCGGCCACTTTCATTTTTAAAAAGTAGCTCAATTGAAAAAAGGTTGGAGACCCCTGCTCTAAGTGAATGAAAACATCCTGCAAAGTTTTAAATCTGAAAGTGCATCAAATAAAACGTTATTGTCATTCAAAAGTAAGAGTCGACTCTGAGTCAATGAAATGAATCGACGAGTCATAAGCTGTATTGCGCGCGAAGACACCAGGGAAACCTTGAAACTCAAACCGGCAGCTGATCCTGTGGATACTGGATAGCATCATGTCGAGAAGACGATGTGTGAATGTAAAGACATTATTATTATTATTATTAGTAGTAGTAGTAGTAGTAGTAGTAGTAGTAGTAGTATAATCCTAAACTTTTGCTGTGTTCCCTTTATTTTACTGACGACTGTAAATGTATAATGCTACAAAATATTTGGTCCCACTTTATATTAAGTGACCCTAATACCTGTGAACTTACATGGTTACTAGATATGTACTTAGTATGTAACTACATTGTAAATACACATTGGTACATAGTATTTACAACTGTAATATTTGTGTAACTACACATATGTAACAACCCACGGAAAGGTATGTGTAAGTACAAATGTGTAACAGGACATTGGTAACAACACTTTTTCCACTACAGTAAGTACACATGTGTAACAGGCATTATGTAACTACATTTTGTAACAACAATATGTATTCACACAAGTTGTTCCACTTCCACACGCAGTCTTCCATACTGTAGTTACCAGTTTAGAACACACTGAAACCATGATGATTCCTATGTGTATACCATGTATTTACTATATGACCGGCAGGACCAGCCCGTTCTCATCCCAAGGCGTAATATAATGACGCTTTTGCCAAAGCGTCTATATCGAACGCGCATGGCACCCTTTAGCGTCAATATGAGACGCCGAAATATATGGGTCAGAAGGCGCCTCCTAGCGGTCTAACCCTAACCCTACACCATACCTAAACCTACCCATCTCTCTGCGTGTTATATTGACGCTAAAGGGTTCCATGGGCGTTGGATTTAGACGCTTTGTCAAAGTGTCAGAATATGACGCCTTGGGATGAGAATGCGTTGGCAGGACTTATGTTGAATTACAGCTAAAGTTTTCCCTTGTGGTACCAGTGTACTTACATGGTAAGTCCTCAGGAACTGTCCACTTAATATAAAGTGTAAAATGGTCATAACTTACTGTGTATTATGTAAAACCCAACCCTGTGCAACTGTACTAACAGTGTACTAACATGGTAACTCCTCAGGAACTGTCCACTTAATATAAAGTGTAAAATGGTCATAATTTACTCTGTATTATGCAAAACCCAACCTCTGTGCAACACCGTATTAACAGTGTACTTACATGGTAACTCCTCAGGAACTGTCCACTTAAAGTGTAAAATAGTCATAATTTACTCTGTATTATGCAAAACCCAAACCTCTGTGCAACACTGTACTAACAGTGTACTAACATGGTAACTCCTCAGGAACTGTCCACTTAATATAAAGTGTAAAACGGTCCTAACTTACTGTGTATTATGCAAAACCCAAACCTCTGTGCAACACTGTATTAAAAGTGTAAATTACTTACATGGTAACTCCTCAGGAACTTTCCACTTAATATAAAGTGTAAAACGGTCATAACAGAGACCATCTCAGCAAACCCAAACGTCTCATAGTTTTATTAAGCATTAAAATATATTTTGAGCCACTAATCCTACTCATACCCCTAAACCTACCCATAACCATTCCTTAAAACTACGTAGGCTACACTTATGAAGAAAATAAAAACATAACAGACAGAAGTAACGTTATAAATTTCACAATAATTTGTTTATTACGAAAATGTCAAAACCGGTACCAAAAGTCGTTCAAACTACCGCAGTCCTCTCTGGCAGTATTATAATAATTGTGTATGAGGTACAGATCAGAATATAAATTATTAATCCATGAAAATGTTAATCCGGTTTCGGTTCGCTCTGTGAAGGCGCGCGCGCTTCTCCATTTCAAATTTACTACACCGACTGAAACACGGCATGTCGCAATCTGTGACGAATCAGGCGAGAGCCAATGAGCGTTTGATATCACGGACGTAAAACATGTCGTAACGCTTCTTGAAGGCGCATTTTTTTTATTTGATTTTGAATTCATCACCAGCGCGCCTGAGCGCGGGATTTGACGTTTGCGGTCGCTGCTGAGAAATGGAGATGAAGATCATAAAGGGCTGAATTTGGATCTGTTTCTTGCAAACAACATATGGATTCTAAAGATTTGGATTACATCAGGCTAATACAATTGATGTTTTTTTGTGAATTTATGTTGTGTTTTATTGGAGAAAACGCTTTTTGTCTCACGGTAAATAAACTAAATACTACAAAATGGTTAAACGATTAAACAAGGTATTTTTAAGGTTTTAAAGTGTAGGCTATTCTTGTTTATTGTTTACAGAACACTGTAATTTACTGTAAAGGCAAATAGGTCACCACAATGTCAAAAAATAAATAAATAAAGAGTAAATCTTTAAAAGTACTATGCCGTAATATCCCAGAATCTATCAAAGCATAACTATCACATTTTTATTTCAGAGTTTACTATCCACTACGTAACCTTGTGTTTTGCATTTACTGTGGTACACAACAATGACCCTAACAATTACACTTTATATTGACAGTTCATGAGGAGTTACCATGTACGTACACTGTTAATGCAGTGTTGCACAGAGGTTTGGGTTTTTCATAATACACAGTAAGTTATGACCATTTTACACTTTATATTAAGTGGACAGTTCCTGAGGACTTACCATGTAAGTACACTGTTAATACAGTTGCACAGAGGTTTGGGTTTTGCATAATACACAGTAAGTTAAGACCATTTTACACTTTATATTGAGTGGACAGTTCCTGAGGAGTTACCATGTAAGTACACTGTTAATACGGTGTTGCACAGGGTTGGGTTTTGCATAATACAGAGTAAATTATGACCATTTTACACTTTATATTAAGTGGACAGTTCCTGAGGAGTTACCATGTTAGTACACTGTTAGTACAGTTGCACAGGGTTGGGTTTTGCATAATACACAGTAAGTTATGACCATTTTACACTTTATATTAAGTGGACAGTTCCTGAGGAGTTACCATGTAAGTACACTGGTACCACAAGGGAAAACTTTAGCTGTAATTCAACATAAGTCCTGCCGGTCATATAGTAAATACATGGTATACACATAGGAATCATCATGGTTTCAGTGTGTTCTAAACTGGTAACTACAGTATGGAAGACTGCGTGTGGAAGTGGAACAACTTGTGTGAATACATATTGTTGTTACAAAATGTAGTTACATAATGCCTGTTACACATGTGTACTTACTGTAGTGGAAAAAGTGTTGTTACCAATGTCCTGTTACACATTTGTACTTACACATACCTTTCCGTGGGTTGTTACATATGTGTAGTTACACAAATATTACAGTTGTAAATACTATGTACCAATGTGTATTTACACTGTAGTTACATACTAAGTACATATCTAGTAACCATGTAAGTTCACAGGTATTAGGGTCACTTAATATAAAGTGGGACCAAATATTTAGATTGCAATTAAATTCTGTTCTATTAAACTATATAAAGTAAAATCTCAATATCTACATTGATAATAAATGTAATGTTTTGCAGTTTGAAAAACATTCTTACCAGAAAAGCTATGGATAAGCTAAAAGCACCTGCTGAAAATATATAGTTACGCAGCGTCGCTATTTTTAGTTAGTTGCTCCCCAACACTGTGTAAGATCATTGTAAATGTGCCACGCTTTGTTCTAAATTTCACTCTCTGAACCTGAGAGGAGCTTTATTCCCGGACGGGAATAAAAATACCATCTATTCTATTAAAAAAGGACATGATTTCCCTCCCATCTGTTATGCTTACAGATGGATGGACAGATTAGCTTTTAGAGTTATATATTTATGTGATTGTGTATTTGTGTCACATACAGAGAGAGAGAGAGATGAAGATGAGGTAAAAGGACTTTAGCTAAATACGTACTACTAGCTGCGTACTCTCTGATCTTATCTGAAGGACATTTTACCATGCCATGTTGGATCCAACTTTTGATATTAGTTTGTTCATTAACATTTCACAAAATTTAATGTTTAGATTTATGAACCTTTTGCAATTTATTCAAGAACGTTTTGCAAGTTTACTGCAACAATAGTGCTGTAAATTTCACATGCTGTTGAAAATCCAGTTTTTAGTTTGTTCCTGATAAGTGATTATTGTCACAGTTGTAAACTTTTTTTTTTTTTTTACACAGTTCTTTCATAAGGGGGTTTGGCATCACAGCAACTTTTTTTCCCAGTCTGACTCTTGTTCACTTACATCGATTTTTATTGGCACAAAAAATTATACAATCAAAAAGAAAAACGTGTACAACAATCACTCAATTACTCGATTGCCAAAATAATCATTAGTGACAGCCCTAGATTAGTTTTAAAATGCACCTGCATTGTTTTTCATTTTGACATTCAATCACATATTTTGTTTTTGAAGATTTCTTAAAAATAGTGTTAAAATATCGTTTTGTCTCGTGACCTAAGTGTATCGTCACACCCCTACTTCCACGTAAAAACCATTGTTACTTCTTGAACTGGAGGACCATCTCAATGCAAAAAAACAAACAAAAAAAAAACACCTGGGTATTACAGTTTTTCTTGATAGCTTAAACACTATAACCAGGCTTTTGAACTAAAATTTCTGAACCATTTATCAAAAAGCACACCCATTTCCCTAAACTATAAACACTATTCCCCTGTTTTGACACATAAGTCAGATTTGTTGAACTGTCACTGCAAAACTCTACACACACATCTCTTCATTTCTCATTGCCTACACCACGTTGTCATTTAGAAAGCACGAGCATTCAATACTGTTCACTCAAGAGGACGAGGAAGGTGCAAGGGAAGGGCAAGGCCAAAGAGACAAGCATTGCCACTAGTTGCTCATGTCCTGATCCTGACTGAGAATGTGATGTTATGACTATGAGGGAGGCTGGACAATGAGCACAGCCAAACTTTAGTCGCTTCACCGTCGCCTTGATCACAAGAACCTTCGTGGAGAAAAACAGGTACAGTACTTCAGACTGCTCTCTGTAACTTTTGAGTGCAGTACACTGTGCTGTTACAACATGTACTGTAGCTGTTGCCCTATACTACTGTAATAAAAAGAAATGCATCAAATTGCCTCACATACAGGTAGAGTTTTCTGAATGCTTCCATTTTGGAAGGATGTGTTATAGTTACAGTAATCACTACGTCTATTTTTCTAGGACACAGAGACGATGGAATGGAAGAAGCCTGACAGATATTTCAGTTGATGTGTGCCAGCGGGGAACATGCATGCAAGAGGTTTATTAGCCTGTGGTGTGGACAAGATATTCTGGCCTGACCCAGACCAAAGATGAGCTTTTGTGTCTTTTGTGTTCATCATGTGAATAGGTTTGTGAGGAGGGGAACCACAAGCAATATAACTTACTAGTTTTGGAAATGTTGTCTTGAATTTATTGCACCAGTGTGTAAGACTATAATGTGTTTGTGTGTGTGTTTGTGAGGGCTTGTGTGTAATGTCTGAGGTTAAAGTTTGTTTTTTCAGCAAGAGTGAATGGTTTTGAGTGTAGAGCTTAATTTTGACCTGAAAATAGGATGTTTGGGGAATTGAGTGAGACTTTATGGATTTGTGTTTACTGTTTTGAGAATACGAGGCATAGTTTCAAGAAATACGTTTAAGCAATCGAGAAAAAACTGTAAAAGCAAGCTAATCTCTTTTACTCTTTCTAATGTGTAGCATCTTCTGTTGTATCACGGTGATTTAGCCAGCGAAATAAATACACTCTCAGTTCATAACATTTTAAGGTGATGTGATTCTATTGACACCTTTAAAAGAATAGAACATCTTGGAATGACACATAACGTCACATTTGCGCGTGTCAGGGATTAATTATCTAAAAATTAATCCCCCGCCTCCAAAGATAGCATTTCGTTTTGCCAAAAGTGAGCGTGTGACAATCTCTCGTGTTAAACAAGAGCGACACTAATCTCAGAAAGAACATGTCGCTCCCGCGCATCCACCTGTTCGTGGCAAGAAAAACAGAAGCATTTGCATTGCTTTACTTTTGGAATTACGATCCAAATTTATTAAAAGCATTTGGGAATTTTTGAGGATAAACCAAGAGTGAGAAAATCGGCAAATACTCACAACAAACACTGCAGCTGCTGTCCTAATAAAAGTGGCAAAGGTTTCCAAAACCGCCAGTTGTTGGCTGGTTTTAGCAGGCTTTTCAGAATGAAACTTCAAAAGACACTTTGAAATACTCAAACCCCTGTGTGTACCTGATTCACTCTGCTTTTGAAATGGTAAACCTCCTCTATTTCCTCTGAAGCGACCTTTGAGCTTTGTTAATTTCATTTAGAAATGTTGCATTTGTTGTGCTTTCCTGATGAACTTTGACGTGCATCAATACTGAGGTTTAGCCTATTGTTGAAGAAGACCTGTAAAAGACAAAATACAATTTGACATAAAATAAACTTTTAGAATGACAATATCCCCTTTCATTGATTATAAATACCATCTAATGCTGCAGTTCTGAGATACAAAATCAGAAAAAAAAAGAAAAAAAACTCTCTTCTTGATCTGACCTGTGTCCCCCATCTGGATTCCCGTAGCTTCCAATACGTTTGATTGATTCAGAATATCTTGCTGAGCCCACTGGATGTCCTACTTTCTGAAAATCCTGTGACCACCTGCTGTGCCACTTATTATTCAAATGTTAATTCATTATCCAAATTACAATAGAAACGGCTAGAAGACTCACAGTATCAGCTGCAGATCTGGACAAGACATTTGATACTAATGAGATGGTATTTTTTCATTGTGAATCAAGTAAATAAATAGTTTTTAGTAATGCTCAGGATTTCCCCAGTGAACTGAAACAATTTTTTTTTATCAAAGACATCAAGCACTAATTAAAAATAGAGCAGTTGTTTGGGTGGAGGGTGGGGGCTTTTGTTTTAAATGATGCAACACTGCAGGAACCTCATTTAAGAAGCAATAGCAGCATATGGGAGCTGATTGGTTTTTTGACATGTTTTTTTTTTTTTTCTGTATTTATTTAATTAAAGTCACATAGCCCAAAATAACAAATGCTGTGTCAATCTAAAATTGTTTCAATTCTAAACATCCCATGCATCAATTTACTTACTCTCATCCAGAGATGTTAGGCTACCTTAAGCTTTTTATACTTTTGTATGTTATCGACGTGAAAAGAACGCTTTTTCACCATATATTTAGATATATGTTAGAAAGGCAAACATGGCAATTATGTTGTTTTCTCTGACAGGACTCAAGAAGTTTCTCACTGCTATGGTAATGCTGACAGTAAACAACGCTATTCGCATGTCCAGAATGCATGTGATGTTTTCGTCAGATTGCGTTTATGGTACAAAACCATTAGTTAGGAATCTGCAGTTGTGTTGAATTGATTTAGACTGACAGTATCTGTGCATTTAAACATGGTCTAGTTTGCATTGAATTTAAATCAGGGCTCAGAATCAATATAATGTAAACCAAAATAAATACTGGAACTCAAACTAAATGAAGAAGCCAGTAATGGGGAGCTAGCCAAAACCCAAATGTTCTCAAATTTCAAGCATGAGTGAACATTTTCAAGTTTGTTCCTCTATATTCTTATTAGCACAAGTGCCATATGGAAATATATGTGTTGTATTGATTTGTGCCACCTGGGGGCCCAACAAGAGGCCAGACAAAGTGGTAATCATGAACTATTCAATCAAACTTGTTCAAATGTTATATGCCTTTGGCGCATTGTAGGACAATAGAGCCATCAGGGCTCTTCGGATTGCCAAAATGCTGAGACGATAAACTGTGTCTGATTATTATGTTTGCAGCAGGGTTTAATTGAATTATGGAAGCACTTAAATTCGGCAACACATAATCAGAGCAAAATCAAGCCAGAATTAATGCTTCATAATTTTATCAGATAATGTTACTTTTCTTTTCTGAAGGGGAAGGATCACAATTTATCTCTGTTGAATTTGATTATAACTGTGTGATTATCCTTATTGTGTTGCTTGTTCATTCTTTTTAGCCAGTCAAAGTGTTTGATAACAGTGTTTGTTTGATAATGGTATGATCCAAGTACATGACAAATAGTTATAGCAATTTTTTTCTGTGTTGCTTCCATAATTTACTGCCCGTCTTCAAATGTTCAGATAAAACAGATAAAATATAATATAATATTTTACTGTTAATAATAATAAAAAAAAAATTAATTGGAATTTGATCTGTTGCCTAGCAAAAGCTATATAAGTTAAACAACTCATCTTACACTTAAATGAAAAACTAATTATGTTTAAATGTTTTTTTTTTTTTCTCTTTCTCTCTCTTCATTTCTTATCTTGTGAATGTGGGACAGTGTCTGTGGTAACACTTTATTTTATGGTGTCCTTATGTTAAATGTACTTACCGTAGTAATAACAGTAAATTATGCATAATTACATGCAACTAACCCTCATCCTAATCCTACCCTATCCCTAAAGCAAGTACATGTAGTTACTTAATATTACTCTGTACTTAAATGTATAATTACACTGTAACAAGGACACCTTCAAATAAAGTGTAACCGTGTCTGTTACAGAAACCTTTCCAGGTTCTGGATGGCTTTAAATTGTAGCTCATAATTTGAAGCACTTGATGTCTTAAATGTCACTATATATGTTCCAGCATGCAAGCATTCTCCAAAAATATAGTTGTCACCACAGTCAAGGTGACCACAAAGTTTGTGGTCTGGGCCGATCAGCAGGGTTATAGTTCTGGCTGACTTGTGGAGGTCAAGTGGAATTGGCTGGTTCTCTAGCGTGAAGAGTCTCTAGGAAAAATCTCAGCTTGAGTCAGAGAAACATGCCAGGAAACCACTGAGAAGAGAAAATGTCTTTGGTAATCCAGTCATAACAAACCCCTGTGAGAATCTGGTGTTTTAGGTTCTTTTTCTTAATTACAATGATTATACAGTAAATTGAATTGTACTTAAAAAAATGCTGTACGTTAGCTGTGTAGCTGTACATTAATCAAATAATAGCTGTACATTGATAATAGCTGTACATTAATCAAATAAGATGATGTGTACAGTAGCCTAATTACAAAACACTTATGTATAAATTCCAAATTCCATCTCCTTGAGTTGCCATGAAGAAATTCATTAGTATTTCCTCTGCAGTCGTGTCCAACATATCATCTGTAGCCCTGTGGCAAGACATTCTGTGTTCTTTTAATAACGTATTAGTTCCAGTAGATTTAAATATAAAATGAAACGGGCCAGAAATGCATGAAATGTATGGTTCTAGCGGTTGGTTTGACCTTTGAGTAAATGGCACTTGCCTCAAAGACCTAAAATGTCATTCTCGTGAAGAATGAAAGCGCTTTAAACAATAACATTAGATCCTTCGGCTAATTCTGAATGTGTGTAACTACTGGCGGAAACACTAAAGAGCACGGCTTTATTTTCACAGCCTCAATTTATAAAAATTTTGTTAAAGCATAACTAAGAAGCAAAAAGTAGCCTAGTTTGAAAGAAACTGGGGTTCAAATATATAAAATCTAACAAAATGCAGAATGCATCCTATTCAGTCAGGACCACTTGAGTCAAAAATACCATAAACAATTATTTTAGTCCAATTTTTCATTTGCATGATTGTTAAAGTTACATTTGGCTGTATGATTCTGTTCTGAATTACCCATCCTTTTCATGAGCTCCATGAAAGCTAGCCAGGGAACAGCAGCAGCTTTTGGGGACAATCTCCCATTTAAAACTGGGAAAGCAGCAAAAAAAATCCCCCCATTGAGAACAGATGCATCAATGAAAACAGAATGACACTGATTAAGTTAAACAGAAGTTAAAGGAGGAGGGTTGCAAGCAATGCAGTGAGCAGCCAAGCAGGCAGACTGAGAATGCATTGAAATAAGGCACCCTGTTTGTACACTGTAAAAAATTATCGTGATTTTAACGTGAAAAACTGTTAATTGGTTAACAGAAAGTTTCCTTACTATATACGGTAAATAACTGTGATAGATCTAATGGTACATTTAATGTAATTTTACTGTAAAATACCGTTAAATTTACAGTTTTTGAAAGTAATTTACAGTGAAAACCCATAAATGGACATTCCCACAATTCCCTGCCTGACACTTCACATTTGATGTATTTTTGTTGAAATATCTGTTTCTTCATAGTTTTCTTAGTCTTTTTCTAATCATTTATGTACATTAGTGTTTTATGTTACATTTAATGTTGTTAAATTAATGTTTATTGCCTTTTTAAAATTTCATGTGTGTTACCATAATGGCGTTTAATGTTTGTGTGAATGACACTATGCAGCTTCTTTATATTAGTATTAACTGTCTTGTGGAAGAACTGCTTGTGATGAGCTTTGATTGATCACGTGACTCGCATCTCTGCTGTGATTGTTGGTTGTCAGTGTATTACAATGGTACAAAACAGATATTAATACTTCAATAGGTCTGTAAATTAACATAATATCAAATGATGAAATACGGTTTATTTCTGTAAATGTTGTAAAACCTTGCTACCGTAAAGTCTTGCTACCGTATTTTATACGGTAAATTTCTGGCAACCACAGCTGCCGTATTTTACCGTAAATTGAATTTTTTTTTTTTACAGTGTAAGGAACCAGTTGAATGCTTATGAATCGGATCAGCAGGTCTGGGTATCAGCTGATAGCTGAGCTTGACTACGCGGCCTGCCTGAACTGACGCTGAACGCTAGATTCCTGTCTATCTATCCTACCCTGGTTGACACCAGACTCTTCTTAGTCGTAACTGAGAGTGGGTCTGGGGATGGTCCGTGTGATCCCACCCACTGGCAGCCAATTTACTCAGGCCAATTTGGTGGAAAATTGCAGTCATGGAATCCAGCAAATGAAGGGTCAGAGATCACAGATTCTACCTGACCCAAAAAGCCTTGGCATCCATCTAAAAACCTCTATGACCAAAAGAATATTAAAACACGAATAAATCAACTCACAAACTTACATCATCAGGCTCGAAGCCTTCCACTGTCAATTGCGCTCTTTCCTGTTGCGTGTCCTCAATCTGGCAAACCGTGTGAACGTTGAGTTTGAGGAGGAGGGAGCTGGAGAAACACTCTAATATTTAAAATTTGGAATGTAGTACCTAATTCAACCACTAGCTGTTAATATTACATACTGCACCTTTAATTAAATGCACCTTTCACCCCAGATTTTAAGGCGTTCTCAGACTCTGACATAATGTCAAAAAGATCCTGAATACAGGTATTACATTATGTTTTTACAGCTTTAAAACAACTGTCTCTTTCTCTGAAGAATGAAAGACTGAAAGCTAACATTATGAAATACCCTTCCTCTGTATTTGCGTCAGAGGACTATAGTCATACAAATGCTAGCCTTTGGACTCCCACCAGCAGGATGTCTTAGGCTTTGAATACGGACAGTATATTCAATACAGCCAAAAAACAAAAGTGACATAGCCAGCCTACACACTCAGAGGGGAGTATTTGTGAGAAAGACGTAGCCTTTGTCATCATCACACAGTACAATACAAATCTTGCTCCTATTCATTAAATTCTACATGTATAATTATATAATCCAAAATTCTGGCAGCGTTTTCTTCCAAAGATCAAAATAAATGCAATGAATATCATGGTGTGAAATAAAGAGAAATAATTCCTTGCACAAATGAGTCAGAGCAGTGAAACTAATATTTTTGTAGCCTTATACTCAGTATGTTCTAACAATTGGATTAAAATGGCATATGGTGAAATCATACAGTATATAAAATGTAATCGGTTTTCTAACACCTTGAATGCATGTTTACACATCCTAATAATTTCAAGGTAAAAGTTTTTTTTTTTTTTTTACAAATATCATAAAACACATACTGTAGATATAAGTTTTGTAAAACATGATCATATATTTTAACCTTTTTATGTGAAGACAAGGTTAGTCATTAGGGTCTGCAGTTTTGTAAATATTGTGAGAAAATATCAATTATTAATATATTAATATATTTCTCCACTGTCATTTCAGGGCAGCTTTATTAGTGTCACATTTGGAGCTTTGTCTCCCTAAAAAAAAAATTTAGAAATAAAAAAGTGCATTTAAGTTGTATGTATTATTATTTATTTATTTAATTAATAAATCTAAATAATAATAAAAATAAATAATTTGCCCTATATTTAGCTTGAGAATGTCATGTATTTGTCTGGCTGATGTGATTGATCACCCAAGAAGTTCCTTTATGATTCACTCATGTCGTTCCAAACCTGTGTGACTTACTTTCATCTGTGGAACACAAAATAAGACATTTTGAAAAATATTGGACCAAACTTTTTTTGTGACCATTGACTTCCATTGCATGGACATAAAACACTGAGACATTTCGCAAAATAGATGTTTACAATGTTAAAAAAGAAAGTCACACAGATACGGAATGACATGAAGGTGAATGAATAACAGAATTTGTATTGCTGCAGCTAACCCAGTGAGAGTAAGGTAAAAGTCACATGAATTCTGAAATGACTGTTCAGACTGAGGTTGCATTGCAAAACAACAACCTGTATCATAGTTCCACAAATGGAAGTGGCCCAAGTGTGGTTTGTGCTGTTCACACTGTTAAGAGAGAGAGAGAAAAACAAAAACATAAGAGGGGTGGATGATCAAATGCAGGCCATTTTTGCATGTCTGAACATAGCCTTATTGATTTTGTATCAATAGTCATATGTAATATGTTTTTACTTTATCTGGCAAGTCTTAAAATCCCCAGATTACAGTTTCTCTGTGGACTTCATCAATAATCAATAAGACAGGATTATTTATAACTAATTTCTGTACAGAAACACAGCACAAGGTGTCAGTGAACGTGTGTTCAACCCTTCTATGTATAGCGCACAGCTCAATGAGAAGCCAGCCCAGGGTTGGATATATGAAATGAGGGGTTGTTACACTTGACAGAGTCTACTTGTGCAGAACGACTTCTACTTTGTGGCATCTAACATCTGCGGTGCTAATCGGGCCTAATTGCTCTCCCGATCTCATGTGCATTTGGAGATAGCTTTTAGTGCTCTGCTGAGAACCAGCCGGTTCACAAGAGCAGGACAGCAGGCCTGTAGAGGAGTGGGAGGATATATATTTTATCTGTCTGTTTTCCCTGTTAAAATTGTGTGAGTGCTTTAAGAGTACGTCTGGAGAGGCAAGCCTAATTTCTACGCTAAAGTTACATAAGAGGGCTTTTTTTGTCAAGAATGATCATTTTCTTACTCATTTGGGTGTTATAGCAACTACTCTTTTCTTGAGTTGAGTTAGAGTGAAGAATATACTCCTCATCTTTATGGAAAACATGTGGTTCTTTAGTACATCCCAGTGAGACATTTAATTGCACAGAGGTTTACACACTTGGGAGACTTATTCTGAAGAAAATTCATGTATATCATTAATTATTTATTGATAATCTTCACATCTGTGGCAGGTTTTATATATGAGGCAACATTTGCTTGTGTCATATGGCGTTATAATTTTATATGAAGATAAACAAATTACACTATTTTAATCATATAGTCTAATTTCTCAAGTAAAAACAATATTTGATTATTATTATTATTTTTTTTTAAATAACTCAGTTTATAAGTTTATTCAATGGGCCCCAATAGATTACTCTCATCTCCGTGTGTGAACATGTTTGGATGACTTCTACAGATTGCTAATGAGAAGTTCTGCTGTCATTCCAAATTCAAAAAATATAAAAACAAATATTTTATAGGCAGTATATAGGCTACTAAATTCAGACCTTATCAGACATATTATTGCATGCTAAATAATATATAAACTAACATGTCTGATGAATTTATATTGCCTATAAAATGGTATTATAATTATATGTATATATGTTTTTTTTTTTTTTTTTTTACTTTCAGATCATAGCCTATATGCTCAAGGATAAGGGGAATATTTTGTAGACATCTTGTATTGCATTTCAACAGCAGTTTCAGAAAGGCTGAATTACTTGTGATGCAATATATCTTGTTTGCAGTAAAATATGATTTGAATGCAACTAAATCCAAAACCTAACACTAATTTAAACTCGCAAAAATCGAACTGTGTATACTTTGCTTGATAATAAATCCATTTAGTCCGCTGCGCTTATAAAAATTAGATTTTTCATATCTATATCCTTTGCGTAGAAGCACCTCATTCAGTTGCATTTCTAAATTGCATGTACTATAGCACTTACATAATTATAATGTGAAGGCATCAAAGCTACTTTGAGAGTACAGCTTGTTCCATTATCTTCTAGACATAGCACAAAATAACAGACAGCTGTTACGCTTTTTTATATATATAAATAAATAACCATAGTCATCCAGCATTGTGTACTCAGATGTAATATAAATGACTCCTACTCTATATCAAAGATGGATAATATAGAGAAATTAATAGCTTTGTGTGAGGAATGGAGATTTAACAGCCTGGTTTCACAGACAGGGCTTAGATTAAGCCATAATTAGACCTTGGTTCAGTTAGGACATTTAATTAGCTTTTCTAAACATGCCTTAAAAAAAACCCTGTACTGTATCTTGAGACAAAAACAATGGCACTGACATATTTAACAGCTCAATATTGCATTTTAGTCCGGGACTAGGCTTGTCTGTGAGACCAGGAGAACATGTTATTGACTGATAATCTTCCCCTTCAGTGAGCTGCTTACAGAGGAAAGGCTGCAACTGGTTCATTGAGTCTGGAGTTGAACATAACTCTTGATTGTCCATTCAGTCCGGTTTGTGGACAACTGGATTAAGTGGTTCTTTGAAAAGAACCAGTTCAAAAGAATGATCCCTTTCACTGATCCAGTTCTCGAGTTCAATTCACTGACTTAATTATCTAGGTCCAGTGGTTTTTGACTTCAGGAGATCTGGAATATAGCACATGAGTCATCGACTTTTATGGTGCTTTTGTCATTTTTGGAGTCGTTATATGGGGGGAAGCTGTGTGGAAACTCTACAAAAACTATGCCTTTGAGATTTCCATCAATAGCCGCTTTCCGACCAAGTAGTTACAGGAACTTAGTTATAGGAACTGTCCACTTCTAAACAGTTCTAAGAACTACTCTCCCCAAACTCGGTTTTGCTGTTTGCGTTCGCACTGGCCAAGTGGCCATAGGAACTGGTAGGAGGGGTAAGGGTGACGTAAGCACGGCGGCGGCGCCACACAACAACAAACCAGCACGGGCTGTAAACTGTGCAATTGTTGAATAAAATAAAAAAAATAAAACGCACGGAGGAGGCTAATCGCAATGTTCCTGTTCTGCCTTGCCGGGACCTTATTAACGGAGAATGAACGGCGGCGTTTAAAGACTATGCTTGAGTTCTGTACAGAGAAACACAGAAGACGAAGGCTCCAGCGTAATATGATCTTAAGTAATATGATGGAAGAAGATAGAAGAGCAGAGCGCAGGAGGCAAACAAAACGACGGGTAAGTTTAGCTAGCATTAGCAATTAGCTGGTTGAATGCGTTATGTTTGTCTTAAGTCATGAGTTAGCATAGCCTACATAGGCGAAGTGCAACAGACAGTGAAGAAAATGTGTTGACAGTGGGCGTGACTTATAAGTTAAACCAATCAACGTAGACCTAGGGAAAGGGAACTAAAAAAGTCCTCGCTCTAGACCTGAAAGAGTTATAGGAACTACGGTCTGAGGAACTAAAAAATCCCCAACTTAGTCCGGTCGGAACACGCGGAAAAAAGGGTTATAGGAACGTTAGGTTCTAGGAACTGCAAAAGTCCCTCCGGTCGGAAAGCAGCTTTTGATTGGTGACTGTAATGTCTGGTACTGCTGTAACCTGGTTTTAACAGTTTTCATTATGCCATAGCTTGAATTTGTGTGCAAATGTGCAAAGTCTTGCTTATTTCCAGTGTTGGGGAAAGTTACTTTGAAATTCAATGCATTACAATATTGCGTTACTCCCTTAAAAAGTAACTAATTGCATTACTTAGTTACTTTTTTAGAACAGTAATGCGTCACGTTACTTTTGCGTTACATTTTTTCACCTGTGGTGGGCTTTTTATAATAAAAAAGTTGTATTTTTTGGGGGCAAATGCAAAGACCCTTTCACACCAAAAGTCAAAAATAATAAGCCTCAGGCTGAAGGAAATACAAATTCACGCGTGTACAGTTGAGGGCACAGCTCAAACAAACCTTTGCCGCAGCACAGCCTATGTGCAGCTTCAAATGCGTTTTACATAGGCTTCAGTAAATCGAGGAAAAGGAGTTTCCCCACTGCGTATAGCTACGCAATACGAAGTGAACGTTCGAAAGGGAACTGAATCATCGGTCAGAAGCAAGTACATTGGTCAAAGTGAGATTAAATGCATAAAAGTTTGATTTAACATATTTAGTTATTGGAGGTTTGCATATTCTAATTCTGCATTTCACTCCATTTTGAGGAATATTGAATCTCTTTTTGTGCAAGTGAGATGAGTAAATGAGCCTACTATGTCTACTATGGCCGTTCCTGTCGAGTGCGACAAACTGATTCTCGTTTAGAGCGTCTCTCTTCTAGAAATGACTTGTAGGCCTCCTGAGAATCCCTGTGGCCGTTGTTAATAAACTAAATTAACCATCATGTTTACACCCGCCTCTGAACTTTAATGTGTCTCGACATGGGGACAAGAGAGCTGTCAGTCAATAAATAAGAAAACAAAGTAACTTGCGTTACTTATTTGAAAAAGTAACTCAGATATTTTGTTGTAAATTTTAAAAGCAATGCGTTACTTTACTAGTTACTTGAAAAAAGTATTACGTAACTCAAGTTACTTGTAATGAGTGTTCCCCCCAACACTGCTTATTTCCACTCAATTGCTTTTCAACTACCTTTTTAAATTCAACCACATACTATATTTACCCATATTGTAAAACAATGCGTCAACCAAATAACATTTCTGTCATGGCAAATCTCTGGAGATTGGAATGTTAATAGAGATCGGCATGGTAATGAATATGGCAATGTTAATGTATTTGGTCTTGGCAGAATAGATCTGCTACACTGCTGCAGAGCAAGTTCCAAGACTTGCAACTGCTAATACATTCACAGACATTGCTGTGAGCATATAAGACATGCTGCTGCTACATTTGGAACATACACGATTTAACCCCTGTAGCAGATCTCTACAGGTGGAGCTGGGAAAGGTGGGGGATTTCTGAAAGCGTGATGCAAACTGCTAACAGCAACACACAGGTATGTGTTTGAATGTTGACCTATGTAGAGTTTCATGCCAAAACTAGGTATATAATATTAACACTTGTAGGCTCTATGTGCTTGTCAAAAAATGTACCAAACAGAGTGTAAAATATTCTTGTCTTTGAAGGAAATGGCAAAGCTTTGCTGTTTCCTAACGTGCACAGAACATTAGTACACAAAAGATAGGGCTCTTCAAACTGAGGTCAGCAGACCAATGCAAGTGTGGTCTTAATGGAGACACCTCTTCTCCATCTCTTCTTGTGTCATGACCATTACTGAGGACCCACAATGTTTTAGCAGGCCCCTGGTGTAATTAGCCGGGATGCACAATGGGGCCATTTCTGCTGTGCCACTCATTCTTGAGCCCCTGTGAATGCAGCATTACCACAAACAGGGTAGAGGAAGAGCCCGCTTACATTAGAGAAGGTGATATTAATAACCCCAAATAGGCAAAAAAAAAAAAAAAAAAGGAAAAACCACCTTTAAAAGGAAAAAAAAAAAAGGCAGTGGTGTATTTTTCCTGTATAAGCTGAGTGAGCTCACAACATATAAACCAATGACTGGCTATATTCTACATATTTTGAGTTTGTGACTGATTCACAATCCATGTGCAATTAGTTTACACGCACTGTAGTTACAATATTGTAAAAAATAATTAAAATCTGTATTATGGCAAATGTTGCAATGTTTACTAACCAGGCATGATGCGACTAACACGTTTCCAGTTGCATGACACAGTCACAGCCAATCAAAAGATTGAATGTTTAATATACAACTATGTGGATGTGGGAATTGGGACCAATGAGATGGTATAGTGGGCAGTGCCAACCAAGGCTACAATATTGAAATGGAAATCAAGTGATCGACAAAGTGTCTTGTCGCTCGCCCCTTGGCGAATAACAAATTCGAGCTGTGTTCGAAATTGTGTACTTTCAGAGTATGCCCCTTTTTTAATGTAAGAATGGGCATGATCAATTTTGAACTTTGAAATTTGAAGGAATCCGGTGTCAGCCGCTTCAAGTATATGCAAAAATTGTTGTGCCGCTTGATTCTGCAAACCAGTTATCATATTATTTAAATTTGTTATCATAACCATGAATAAACTATTTTAGTGCAAAACAGTTTTGCTTCTAGTTATTTAGTGGCTATGTCTCAGTGGTGGAAGTCTCATACATTCATAAGAAAGCTTATTTCCACGTTGAAAAATTAGATGAGTATATTTAAATGACGAACATCTCCAATATTGATGAAGTGGGTAGTATGCAGTGTATGTATACATTCTATGGCATACTACAGTTACATCCAGCATCTTGGTATTGTCCTTGTATTACCCCAAAAATAATTTGCGCAGAAAAATTAAACAAGTACAATTTAACTACAAGGAACAACATTTGATTTTGAAGCACTCAAAAAAAATTTCCTTCATGACTCATCTTACTGTTTTGCATACTATATAGTAGAGAAGTAGGCATATTCTGGCGTGGTGTCAGATTTAGTTTACCATGTCTGTCTGGTTAGAAAAGAGTGTTAGACTGACATTGATTACTGTTAGAAAAATATGCAAAAATATTACCTTTAGGGTACAACATCTTGTCACTGGGGCAATATCTTTAAAGGGACAACTTTTTACCTTATCTACCCCTGAAAGGTGCATTTTAGTACCTTAAAGTATTAATATTATGTACCCTTAAGGAACTACAGTGAACCGTTAAGGGTAGATAAGATACAAATATATCCCTTTGAGGATACTGCTCCACTGACAAGCTGTACTCCTCAAGGTACCATTTTTACACTTTATTTTTTTCTGAGAGTGTTTGAATTTCACACCCCATGACAGTTGTCTGTCCTCCTTCCACTTTCTGAGTATCAGTAGCATTGTCTATAGCTTAACAAGATTCACTTTGTGTTTTATAACAGATGTTTACTAAAATATGAGGTTGAATGCTATTGATGTTTGATAATGGTGTAGGATTGTTTCTCTTAGTGTAGGATCATGTCCGCTTTGAATTATGATTGTAATTATCCTGATGGTTATGTTTGTGTTATGGCTGTAGTGTTTTCGGTTTTGCAAAGCCAATTAATTTGAAGCAATCACCTGTGCTTTAGTATCTTGAATATAAATTACAGTCATCCAAATTGCTGTAATTTATAACTAAACCAATATCCTTCATTAGCTCAGAATTAATGGTGGCTTTTGGGGAAAAAAAGAGCTTCATTATACTTCAGACGAAGGGGGAAGAAATGATATACCTTGTCATTTTTTCCACCCAAATGCTGCCATTTTGCCTGGAGCTAAATTATTGAAGTGGTTCTTGATCATCGTAATGAACTTGCCTATTTTGCACCATTCAAACCATACACAGGTTATACCTCAAACCTCATACACTGATCTATTGCGTTCCATAGAATAAAGAAAGTCATAAGTTCCCCTTCGTCAGATCACTACAACGTGAGTCAGAAGTGATTCTGGCGAATGGGGATCACTTGCGAGAGCCTATCTACTTCGAGTGAAATAAAACGAGCCAATGCATATTGGCATGCGATAATTGCACCAGCTGCTGTGCATCGCGGCGCAAGCATACAATAAGCAGCAGGTGCTATTATCGCATGCCAATATGCATTGACTATAGGCACGCTGAAATGGCGCTCATGGATGACTCATGTTCCCATTGCGGGAACATGACCATCGCGGCGTTACAGTCGAGACTCCGTTATCTCAGCGGCCCGCCCCAGTGCCTTAGTTGCACCGTATTGGATCAACCGGACCTGGTTCCCAGAACTCAGCTCCTCACGACAGCACCTCCTTGGCCCAAGGAGGCTGTCTCCCTCCACCCTTTACGATGCAGTTGAAGGTAAGTCATTGGGAAAGCATGACCTGATCATCAGGTTCCTGAGGGGAGCGAGGAGACTGAATCTGGTGTTTTGGTAGATATCTCCATTCGTCAGAATCATTCATGTTGTAGTGATCTGACGAAGGGGAACGTCTCGGTTACATGTGGTAACCCTCTTTCCCCGAGGAGGGAACGGAGACGTGAGTCCCCTCGCCACAGTTGCTGAGCTTCCGCTGTACGGCCGAGTCACATGTCCGGCTCCTCAGCAGAAAAACAAGGATGCGAACGCACCTGTGGCTTATTATATGCTTGCGCCGCGATGCACAGCAGCTGGTGCAATTATCGCATGCCAATATGCATTGGCTCGTTTTATTTCACTCAAAGTAGATAGGCTCTCGCAAGCGATCCCCATTCGTCAGAATCACTTCTGACTCACGTCTCCGTTCCCTCCTCGGGGAACGAGGGTTACCACATGTAACCCGAGACGTTTTGACTGAAGTCCTAAATGATGACAGAATTTTAATTTGGGGGGAACTTTGCTTTTAAGAACAAATTCCTTATTTGTAATGACAGCCTGTCAATGAGCCGGCAAACAGCTTTCAGAATCGTTGAACTGAGAACCAACTCTTTCGGCCATGTCCAACTTATAATGAGCTGGGTAAACAACTACTAACTCATTAAACCAAGACTCTTTGTTGAAACATGTCTGTCTCATAATAAACAATATCAATAACTAAATGACTCAAGTAAACCAAGAACCATATCTTTCAGCCATGTTGGTATTGTGATGATTTTGAAGAGCCGATTAGCGAACTGAAACTAAGAGCATATTGTAAATTTGTTTTTGATGTCTTTTTAATGTAAACATAATGTATTTGTTCATGTCCGTGTATAATTATGTGATGTTATTACATGATGATCCAACACAATCACTGAATCTTTTTTTACTGCCCCATTAAAACAGTCGGTCACACTTTAGATTATGGTCCAATTCTCATTATCAGCTAACTGTAAACTGCGACTTTTGCCTCAAACTCCTAATTACTTCTTATTAATAGTTAGTAAAGTAGTTGTTAAGTTCGGGTATTGGGTAGGATTAAGGGATGTAGAATATGGTCATGCAGAATAAGCAGCCAATGTCCTAGTAATATTGGTGCTAATAAGCAACTAGTTGATATTGGGCCCTAATGTAAAGTGTTACCAAACAATCTAATGTTTAGAACCACTTCACAGAAACAAATTTAAGTTACTACAATAACCAATATTTGTAATCTCCAATCTTTAGGTAAAAATCCAGATAAAGAAAGAACATTGATTAGTAAATCTGAGCAAACTGAGTTTCATAAGAAAGCTTATTTCCACGTTGAAAAATTAGATGAGTATATTTAAATGACGAACATCTCCAATATTGATGAAGTGGGTAGTATGCAGTGTATGTATACATTCTATGGCATACTACAGTTACATCCAGCATCTTGGTATTGTCCTTGTATTACCCCAAAAATAATTTGCGCAGAAAAATTAAACAAGTACAATTTAACTACAAGGAACAACATTTGATTTTGAAGCACTCAAAAAAAATTTCCTTCATGACTCATCTTACTGTTTTGCATACTATATAGTAGAGAAGTAGGCATATTCTGGCGTGGTGTCAGATTTAGTTTACCATGTCTGTCTGGTTAGAAAAGAGTGTTAGACTGACATTGATTACTGTTAGAAAAATATGCAAAAATATTACCTTTAGGGTACAACATCTTGTCACTGGGGCAATATCTTTAAAGGGACAACTTTTTACCTTATCTACCCCTGAAAGGTGCATTTTAGTACCTTAAAGTATTAATATTATGTACCCTTAAGGAACTACAGTGAACCGTTAAGGGTAGATAAGATACAAATATATCCCTTTGAGGATACTGCTCCACTGACAAGCTGTACTCCTCAAGGTACCATTTTTACACTTTATTTTTTTCTGAGAGTGTTTGAATTTCACACCCCATGACAGTTGTCTGTCCTCCTTCCACTTTCTGAGTATCAGTAGCATTGTCTATAGCTTAACAAGATTCACTTTGTGTTTTATAACAGATGTTTACTAAAATATGAGGTTGAATGCTATTGATGTTTGATAATGGTGTAGGATTGTTTCTCTTAGTGTAGGATCATGTCCGCTTTGAATTATGATTGTAATTATCCTGATGGTTATGTTTGTGTTATGGCTGTAGTGTTTTCGGTTTTGCAAAGCCAATTAATTTGAAGCAATCACCTGTGCTTTAGTATCTTGAATATAAATTACAGTCATCCAAATTGCTGTAATTTATAACTAAACCAATATCCTTCATTAGCTCAGAATTAATGGTGGCTTTTGGGGAAAAAAAGAGCTTCATTATACTTCAGACGAAGGGGGAAGAAATGATATACCTTGTCATTTTTTCCACCCAAATGCTGCCATTTTGCCTGGAGCTAAATTATTGAAGTGGTTCTTGATCATCGTAATGAACTTGCCTATTTTGCACCATTCAAACCATACACAGGTTATACCTCAAACCTCATACACTGATCTATTGGGACAATAAAAAACAAGATACATTGTGAAACATTTTAGAAAATTAGTCCATTACTAACTCACCAATACAACTTGTCATGGTTTGCTTTCCCAGATTATTTATCATTGATCACTGATTGGGATTTTTCTATGCGCTAATGAGACATGATGGCTGTCAGAAGCTCTGTGGGGAGTGCATTACCTCCCTAATGACCTAGTTTCAACATTATTTAAAGTGCTCTGAATCCAATTGACTGTGCGCACATCCATTCTCACTGGAGGACTCCCAGTGTTAGAGCATCTGGCCTTACAAGGGTCTTCTTAGTCATGTGTGCCAATTAAGTTTTACCATGTTAAATAAATCCCATGATCGTGATGAGATTTGTTTGACTTAATGGTGGCATATGGTTTAGTTGTTGAAGTGGAACCTATCAGCCGTTGCAATGCAGGGAGTTAATGGCAATGTAGGGAGTTAATTGACTTGAAGCACTACAAAGATTGCGGCATAAATTACAGGCAAGAGAGTGAAACCTAGAATGTTCTTTTGACATGAATCAATTGAGAACTGTAACCTCCTTTAATGAAACTGTTATTTGTTTTATCAGTCTGTTAATGATAGTAATGGAGAGGAGTTCAAGCCATCCTCCAGGGCAATCGAAGGGGAATCTCTACATTATCACCTTACAGCAGACGGATACAAAAGCGTCTGTGTGTGGCGGTAGGTACTGAGGCGAGTACAGGTAAGAGAATACTGGAATGACAGCAGAACTACTCATTAGCATAAAATCTGTAGAAGTCATCCAAACATGTTCACGCACAGACGGCAGAGATGGATCTCTTGGGGCCCATTGAATAAACTTATAAACTGAGTTATATAACTGTAGAGAAGGGATGCGTCGTATTTGTATAACAAATGAAGCTGACAAGCTCAGTGAATCTGATGACTTGCAACGGTTTGTTTCTAGCTTGAAATCAGAAAAACTGTATGCATGAAGCGTTCACTAATCAGATTGATACGGTCCAAGAGATTTAACAACCTATTTATTGAATCTTTAAGTGACACTTTCAAACATATCCAACTAATAATAGGTGATCAATTCACTGACTCATTGAACCAAGAACCTCTTTCAAAACATGTTATTCACAATGAAGGTTAACTAACTGACCGAGTCATAATTATTATATTATTAAGATATTATGTGAAATGTCTCAATGTTTTCCATTACTGGAAGTCAATGGGCTCCAATATTGTTTGGTTCCACACATTCCTCAAAATATCTTTTGCGTTCCATAGAATAAAGAAAGTCATAAGTTCCCCTTCGTCAGATCACTACAACGTGAGTCAGAAGTGATTCTGGCGAATGGGGATCACTTGCGAGAGCCTATCTACTTCGAGTGAAATAAAACGAGCCAATGCATATTGGCATGCGATAATTGCACCAGCTGCTGTGCATCGCGGCGCAAGCATACAATAAGCAGCAGGTGCTATTATCGCATGCCAATATGCATTGACTATAGGCACGCTGAAATGGCGCTCATGGATGACTCATGTTCCCATTGCGGGAACATGACCATCGCGGCGTTACAGTCGAGACTCCGTTATCTCAGCGGCCCGCCCCAGTGCCTTAGTTGCACCGTATTGGATCAACCGGACCTGGTTCCCAGAACTCAGCTCCTCACGACAGCACCTCCTTGGCCCAAGGAGGCTGTCTCCCTCCACCCTTTACGATGCAGTTGAAGGTAAGTCATTGGGAAAGCATGACCTGATCATCAGGTTCCTGAGGGGAGCGAGGAGACTGAATCTGGTGTTTTGGTAGATATCTCCATTCGTCAGAATCATTCATGTTGTAGTGATCTGACGAAGGGGAACGTCTCGGTTACATGTGGTAACCCTCTTTCCCCGAGGAGGGAACGGAGACGTGAGTCCCCTCGCCACAGTTGCTGAGCTTCCGCTGTACGGCCGAGTCACATGTCCGGCTCCTCAGCAGAAAAACAAGGATGCGAACGCACCTGTGGCTTATTATATGCTTGCGCCGCGATGCACAGCAGCTGGTGCAATTATCGCATGCCAATATGCATTGGCTCGTTTTATTTCACTCAAAGTAGATAGGCTCTCGCAAGCGATCCCCATTCGTCAGAATCACTTCTGACTCACGTCTCCGTTCCCTCCTCGGGGAACGAGGGTTACCACATGTAACCCGAGACGTTTTGACTGAAGTCCTAAATGATGACAGAATTTTAATTTGGGGGGAACTTTGCTTTTAAGAACAAATTCCTTATTTGTAATGACAGCCTGTCAATGAGCCGGCAAACAGCTTTCAGAATCGTTGAACTGAGAACCAACTCTTTCGGCCATGTCCAACTTATAATGAGCTGGGTAAACAACTACTAACTCATTAAACCAAGACTCTTTGTTGAAACATGTCTGTCTCATAATAAACAATATCAATAACTAAATGACTCAAGTAAACCAAGAACCATATCTTTCAGCCATGTTGGTATTGTGATGATTTTGAAGAGCCGATTAGCGAACTGAAACTAAGAGCATATTGTAAATTTGTTTTTGATGTCTTTTTAATGTAAACATAATGTATTTGTTCATGTCCGTGTATAATTATGTGATGTTATTACATGATGATCCAACACAATCACTGAATCTTTTTTTACTGCCCCATTAAAACAGTCGGTCACACTTTAGATTATGGTCCAATTCTCATTATCAGCTAACTGTAAACTGCGACTTTTGCCTCAAACTCCTAATTACTTCTTATTAATAGTTAGTAAAGTAGTTGTTAAGTTCGGGTATTGGGTAGGATTAAGGGATGTAGAATATGGTCATGCAGAATAAGCAGCCAATGTCCTAGTAATATTGGTGCTAATAAGCAACTAGTTGATATTGGGCCCTAATGTAAAGTGTTACCAAACAATCTAATGTTTAGAACCACTTCACAGAAACAAATTTAAGTTACTACAATAACCAATATTTGTAATCTCCAATCTTTAGGTAAAAATCCAGATAAAGAAAGAACATTGATTAGTAAATCTGAGCAAACTGAGTTCATTTAATTTTAATTTGTGCGTTATGCGGAAGAGCGGTCAAATCAAAGAAGACTGTGAGTTTTGAGACCGTTGTGAAAGGACCCCTCAGCCTGGGGAGCGCCTCGGTCTGGAAGCCTACACAAATCTGCAACCCAGCAGGATGAGTGGGTGAGAAATCAAAAGTGCAACCAAGCAAAGAAAAATAGAAGAGCCCGCAGTCTTCTCCAAAGGCCTGTGGAGATCATGTGAGGAGGGGCAGGTAGCTGAAACTAATGCTCAGCTCACCATTTTTCAGTTTAGATCTAGCTGTAGAGACCACGCGCTGGAGGGCATTTATACTCACATTGTCAGAACCAGGCCCATTAATCTAAATCAAGTCCCTGCTCTGGTTTGGGAATGTAGTGAACTCACCACGTCTTTCCTGTTACTTTCGCTCAACGAAGGTTTACAGATACTCATCCATCAGGACCACTGCAGTGTAACTGCACTATCAGTGGCTCCGCCATTTCACCTTTAGTATGACAAAAACACACTTAACACTGTGATGGTGAATAAGACTTGTAAAGCAATTACACTATTGTACTGCATTGTAATTTTTGAATTTTGGACATTTCAACATGTTGAGCAACATGGAGCACTAACTTCAAAGCAGATAACATAGACAGACATTAAAAGCTGATGTTTTTGTAAGCTAGTATTTCCAGTGTTTTTCTTTTGTGTCCTTTTTTGTTGTATGAAAGAAATGTTTTTATTTATTTATTTATTTTACCAGGCTTTTTATAATGATCTTCATATATAAATTATATAGATTTTTTGTTTTTGTTTTACCCTTTACCCTACCAGACTTTTAATCTTGATATAGAAAAAGGTCCATGATAAAAATTATTATCAGTATTGTTCCACTACAGAATTCTATTAGAGACAATACATGATCTGGCATGTACAAAAGTGGAAATGACCATGAACCAAACAATCATGGATATATTTTAAATTCTTCTGTGATGCTTGTGTGTTCACTATTGGACATTTTGTAATGTTTGTTGTAATGACAAACTTGTGGGAGAAAAATGTTAAGAACATGGAACATGGAAAGACAAGCATTTGTTTTATAATGTTGTGCAGAGCTTTTCTTACATAATTATACAACATAATTAAATGTTTTTAGATATGTGAAGCTCTGCATTAAAGTAATTTTATAAAATGATTGCATATGTGAAGCTCTGCATTGAAGGACTTTGATACAATTATTACACCGTTAAATGAATCAAATGAAAATAAAAAGTTATTTACAGACTTGATTAAAATTTCAATACATTGTTTTTGAATTGTTACACTTTTATGTTAAATTGTTAAACGTTTAATTAGCTTTTTCTAATCAAAGGATAAAAAAATAAAAAAAAATAAAAAAACAGAATCATGGAATAACTTTCAACTCCCAGATAAAAACAATAGGGTGGGCAATATGACCAAACTCTTTTACCACAATATAGGCATTTTTCTATCAAGGTAATGATACATTTGATGATATAGTGATCCAATCCTTAAAACTGATTTGAAATTGTATTTTGTGAAAATAAAAACTGATTTTACTTGACCTGTTGATTTAAAAAAAAAATCCATGATGACTAGACAAAAGTGAAAATTGTTTGATCAGTTTGGTCTGCTCAAATCAAAGTAACTCATTTTCTGGTACAGCAGTTTATATAGATCATACTTCTGTGGAAATGAAATAAATCATTGTTGATCAACAGGAGCACAGCATCATTAGTAATTGTAATAAAGCTCTGAACTTCTGAGGTAATTGGCTCTCTAAATGAGGTAGGTGAACCCTAATGTGCAACCGATTTGGTAAAGCTAGCTTTATTGATTTTCCTGTTTGTTTTCATACAATGCCTTTGCCTCGTGATATAGCCTCTCAGGGGAAAAATTGCTGGTAAACTAAGCTGGAAACGTTACCAGCGAATCTCTTTGCTTCTCTCTCCTTGTCTCTCTCTCTCCCCCCTTCTTTCCCATTTAGCAGGCACATATCAATAGCTTCTCAAATGCACGTCCATGGTGTCTCAGACAGAATGTCACGTGTGAATATACTGCAGATCACCTCTGTCACATTTTGAGGATTTTGAGGTGTTTTTTTCAGCTTTGGCGTGAATGCGTAATGCGTGTGTCTACTGTACATTGGCATGCTGGTGTTCCCTCTCCTTCGCAATGTGATAGTCCCTCTTTTCTATAGGAGAAGTTTAATGAAGCACAGCTCTGTCTATGAGCTTAATGTGAATCAACAAGATGCCCTGGACAGACAGGCATGGGTTGTCCTGAAGAACTTCATTCATCCATTGGTGGCTTCCATAAGGAAACCTAATGAAGATCATTAAAGTATCACCAGTATTCCCTAAAATTCTGTAATGACATAAGACATATTCTGTGTGCACAATGACATGTGTGTGTTCACGTAACAAACGCGGGGGAGTCTATGGCTAGGCTAGGATTGGATGTGACATCGGTGGGATAATGGAGATTGGTGCCAGCGTCTGAAATCTAGAAGAAAGAGCGAAAGAGAGAGAACATCAAATATATATATACATATCTTTGTTTCTCTGAACATTTCCACAAACTGGATTTTCAAACTAGGTTGAAAATGGTGGAAAGATCTCTGTCACGAAGTTCATCGATTAGGGAAGAAGGAGGAGGGAACCGTTAAACAGTAAACTTAACTTTAATCACAAAATAGACATAGAGAACAAAACAAAAGTAAAGCGACAGCCCTCAAGGATGACTGGAAACAAAACTACAACATAAATGCCCCATGTCCTCTCTCGTCCTTCACTGTCGTCACTCCTCCTCCTATCATTCTCCTCTCTCCGCTCCCACAGTTCTCACCCACGCCCTACTTCACACCACATACCCACATTGCCCTTCCTGGCCCGCCATGGTGTCGCTAGATAAGACCATTATTCCTCGGCTGGGATCGTGTGGAGACATTTGAAGCCGCATTGAAACTACAATTTGGACCTTCAAACTGTTGTACCCCATTGAAGTCCACTATGTGGAGAACAATCCTGGAATGTTTTCCTCAAAAACCTTAATTTATTTTCGACTGAAGAAAGAAAGACATGGACATCTTGGATGTCATGGGGGCGAGTAACCTATCAGGAACTTTTCATTCTAAAGTGAAGTATACTACTTTAAAGGGATTTCATTTGTGCTTTTACGATTTTATGGTTTGGGTTTGGAGTTACGGAAAGGGTTTGACCTAAAACTGCTTGACAGGAATGTTGTTCAAAGGCTGTTGAATCAGCAACACAACCAACCTGGTGTATTTGTTTAGTTGTTGTTCCACATGTGAGAAGTGTTTTAGTGATAAGAGTGGAACTGTGTTTATCTGAAGATCACATGATTTAGGTCACATGAGCTGACAGATGTCGTGCCCTTGATGGCAGTGCTTTATAACCAAGGCTGCTCCGCAGGTGTGCTCAGCTGATTGCGGCGAGACCCGGGAGTACGCCTGGAGAGATGGAGGATGAGAGATAGGGGTGATGTGTTGCTCAGCAGGGGTGGCGGAGGATGGAGGACAACACCTGTCTATCAAACTCTCTCTTAAAGCCTGTCGAATCATTCCACACACAGCGCTGAATTTCTGCGGCCCTTTTTTTAACCAAAAGGATAAGAAAATGGAACTTAACGAAAAAACGTTTAATCCCGAGAGAAAACCAGAGGAGAATTTCCACACAATCTGCATTTGTGGCACATAAGCTCTAACCACAGGGCACCCGAAACATTGGAACAGACCTTCTATTGCACATTACTCAGAGGGTAGTTTGTTCAGTTTTTGATGCTTTAACAGAATCACCAGTTGGGTCTCTTCCAGCCGTTAAATTAAAGCTGTGTTTGGAAACCCTCTCGGGCGAATTCACTAAACAGTTTTGAGAGTGGTGCCTAACTACCAACCACCTGCAATCCAGTTTAGCCAGGCACTAAATGCGCTGAAATAGCTCTGCTTTCTGACTATGTAAATGAAGTAATTCAGCACAAACACAGCACCTTTCTATGTAAATTAGGCTTATTACAAACGATTTGACTTTATTCTCAAAATGCAGAGCTTTTTTCCATGTAGAGTTCAGTTAAAGTATGTTCACGGAAAGCAGGAGGTAAACAGTATTTATTAAGAAGAGATGTTTGTTTACATTTTGATGAAACAATACTGAAAACACGTATATCTGTCCAGACTTGTGGTATTTTAAAGATCAGATTCAGGTGTCTAGATCTCAAGAGGTCCGACTCATTTAAGTGGAATTACACCTGGTTCTTTAGGTCAGTTGTCCCAATGTTCTTCTAATGCACTCTTAGTTTTTTTTTAATTATTATTATAAATATATATATATATATATATATATATATATATATATATTTTTTTTTTTTAAATAAACTTTCTTAAAACACTTCTCAGACGTTTCAAGTTGGGATTAAATGGAAGTTGAAATAAGTCTTTTTTTTTTCATATTGTGACATGTATCCAAGTGAAATGGCAAGAAAAAAAAATTATATTTTGTCCTTTTGGGAATTGATTGGATGATTGTGGTTTGCTATTGGTCGATCTCATGTGAGTGACATGCTGTCCCGCCCTCGTGCCAGTAAACACATCATCAGAGACTAAAAGAGTTGTCTTGCTATAGGAAAAGGAAGTTATTTTGATTAAAGATTATGAGGGTACATGAATAAAAAAAAATTAAAAAAGATGTGCATGGATAAATCATTTATAGTAAATACTGCAATATTCCACTAAAACAAATGTGACTTTAATTGGTCGACTGTGTCCATCAGTGGACATACATGCATCATGGGAGACTTGTTATTTTTGTCAATTTTGTTTTCTGAAAGTCATTATCATTTCCACTACAGTGTAATTTCCATCACATCTCAGATGATGCAGGTGTGTGTTTATTAACATCCTGTAAATAAAATGACAGTTTTGGAAATTGTTGGAATTATTTGTTTTCTAGGTCTAATTTGCAGCTAGCATTTCATGTATCAGATATATAACTATACAACACATAACTGTTATTTTCATAGAAAATTATTATTTTCACATAATAGAATATTGTCATATCACTCAATAAATACTGAAAAGGTTTGTGATTATTTCACTCTGTTTAGACTATAATAGTTTTAAATATACAAAATATAAAAGTTGAATGGTCTTATTGTTATTTTTCTTTGTGAATTGATTTAATGTGTTATAATAATGTAAATAATAAAATATAATAATGGTAAAAAAAAGTCTGGGTGTGAGATAAGGGTAAAAAATTATAATTTTTCTCTGCATTCCCTCTCAAATCATTTCATTTGTCAAACCGTTTTCCTTGATTAAAAGTACGACGGTCCATTGATTTTACTGCTGTGAATTCCAGTTTAATAACTGTGTTATAGTGCAACTTTAAAGTCTAACGCTTTAATGTGCTCTAAAACGATAAAAGATAAAAAGTGAAAAGATATGAACTGCCTGAGGATGAAAAGATCATTATGAAAAATGCAAAAGAATCAAGTTTTTCATCCTGGATTAAAAGTGATTTTGGTAGATTGATATCATTTAAAAGATTTTCTGCATGGCGCAGAGGACTGGCAGCTGTGCGACTGCAGTTATAGATTCTCTGAAAGAGAACGGATGAGAAAGAATCGGAAGGATTATAATGTCAGACACCCACAATGCTGTGCCGACTCAAGTGTTTAAGAGTCACATGGGTCATGATGAAATGAGAGCTCTGAAACTTCCGACTGTATCTGCTTTATCTGCGACCTAAAGGACCAAGACCTCTCTCGGTCTTTAGCCATTTGTCGACACCCCTAAGCTGCTCTTTGACCGTTACATCACTCATTTGATGGCTTTTATAAACACAATTTCCCTCCTCTTCTCGCTTATAGGATTTATTCTCAATATAGTTTAACGCACTGCAGATTTTTGGAACTAGTTCAGATACTTAGTTAAATAGGATTTAGGAAAGGAAACAAGCAGCATTTATAAAGCCTGTAGCCTCACGCTCTCAGCAGTGCATGCAATAAAAATACAGGTTATACAGATCGCCCCGTCCTCGTCCCTATGGCATTGAAACTTCAAAGCCAATATAGATTCACTTTATGAATTCTCTCAGAAGATACTGTGAATAAACAGATAGCATAAACACCCAGACTGTGAGGAATGCTATATATGTGCAGCAGTTCCCACACACTGGAAGCCATCCTTCTGCTTGTATACCACACTATGTTTGAACTACAGTCTGTTGATTCGGCCTCAAACTATATCAAGTGTGATTCACGATGTTTATGTTTTTTCTCCAATGATCAGAATAGCTATCATCTTAATATATAGTGTCTAAATAAATCCTCCTCCTCATCCGATGCAATAAACAATTTCACATGGTTGTGACCAAAGAACATCCCCAGTGACAAGCAAGAATGTGTTGTCTTCTTTGGTATTGACCTCTGAAGGAAATAACGACAGCGACTCATCTCTGGGCAATCAGACAGACTGTTTCTTAGCAACAGTGTTATAAATGAGAATAGTGGAATAAACGTTGCCGTCAAGGCCAGCGCTTTCTGTAGGTTTGCCAAATGAGGTTATTAAGTGTATAAAAATCACTTCTAAATATTATGCTTAGATTCAAATGAAATCTAATTAAATCCCTTGTGTTACAGTCTGTAACCCTTAGATAAGTTCTCCTCACAATGAAATGACTCAAATTTCATCTCAAAATCCATTTAAAAATACAATTACAAACTTTTTTTTTTTTTTCAATAATAGTTAATTCATTCATTATGGTCATTGGTCATAATGACCAGTACAAAAAGGGCCAGTACAATAAATAGGCATATTGGCATCATTTAAATACTATATGTAATATTTAAACATGTATCATATTATATTATATTTATTAGAACTATATTAAAAATCTTGCAACGTAACATTTTTCAAAATTTCATTTAATATAGGAGCCAAATACCACTTTACTTTAGTGTCATTGTAACATATGTTACATGTAGTTACTATAGTAATCAATATTAATTAAGCATAATTACATGCAACTAACCCTAAACCTAACCCTATAAACCTTTACAGTAGCTACTTAATATTACCATACTGTTACAGTTATAACTGTAAATTATGCATAATTACATGCAACTACCAAACGAAATATATTGATACATTGTGATATTTGTATTTAGCAAAAATACTGCTTTCCCCGACACAGAGCAGAGACATTTTTGGACCCACTGTATTTGTGAATCACTGCCATACAGTATATCAAAGTATAAACATTGTTAACACAGTAAACATGTTAATGCCAATGTTTTGTTTCATAAATGTTCCATTGAATGAATGAAAACAAGCTTTTGTGTTCACACTTTTGTGTTTGATAGCATCACTGCTAAGCATAAAGCAATTATAAGTACATTTGACATGTTAACTACACCGCGAAAACAACGTGTTTATTTCCCCCTTGAGTAAGCATGCGTGGAAACTTAACCATATTAGATGGATACACTTTGCGATTTGAGCTGACTCATGTAACATTTCAGGATGGGAACAAAAGTGCTGTGTCTTTGATCATTTAGATGAGCTGCTCGCCTGAAGGAACACATCCTTCCTGAGTGCCGGAGAAGAGGGCTCTCAGTTTCTGTTTATGTCATAGAGAACAGTAAAGCTGCACCTCCCGCAAGCCTGGACCCGGCAAGACCAAAGTCCCCCCAGTCTTCACCGAAGCAAAAACAAGCCAATCTCACCGCCAACAGACATGTTTAGACAAGATGTCAGTGCAGAGACAGGCTGATTTGCCTTTCATACAACTCGCCATCTTCCAAACTAATGATAGTCCAGGAGAAGTGGGCGAAGGAGTCAACAGAAGCGCAATCGCCTTGGATATTAGGATCAGTTCGGGGTCCATCCTGTCACTCTGTTGGCGAAATTGTAGCCCTTCAATACAACGACCTCCTCCCTCTGACCCATTTGCTTGGAGATGCGCTGTTCTACCACACAGAGCAAACCAGCCCCAATGAAATATAGGTAATATGACACGATCCATTTCAAGTATCATTTTTATTATTATCCACAAAACAAATGAGTTTTCTCACAGCTGAAAATGTGAGATTCCTGAGTGCTAAAACTCTCCAGACAACTTTAGAGGAAGAAATATTGGACCCAAGTTGGTTATTAGATGTTGTGCAAACCAAATGATGGCCTAATTGTGTTAAATGGTAAATTCCCTCATGTTTTATTGTGAAAATGCTAAAAGCAAACTAGGGAGTTGCTACTTTATAAGGAACTGCAGCATAATAGGTGATTTAAAGTGATAGTTTAGTGATAGTGATAGTGAAACATAACGGTTATTTATTGGAATATATGGTTCCATAAAGAACATCCATGGAACCTTTCCATTTCACAAAAGGATCTTTAGTGAAAAGGGTAAAAAGTGTGCATGCTAATTTTCACGCGACACGCATGCAAGTTAGAAGCGTTTCCAGGCAAAATAGAATAGGAAAATATGTGTATGTGTAATTTTGACACGAAAACATATTAATAAATTACATTTTGATGTTTGAAAGTCTCTATTTTTTTACATAAATGCAGATATAAATGTAATAATAAAAACAAAATAATAATAATAATTATCGATTTTCAAATATTGCACCTGTCAATACAGAACAGAATATTCTGTAGCCTATTTTGCCATCAATACTGCTGACGTTGTCTTTGCTGTATCAGCAGGCTATATCGATATTTATGTTTAACATGAAGTATAGGCCAAATGTAGACCCATCTGTCGGCTCCTATGTCCCGAGATAGCCCTCGGTGTACGTCACCTATCAGCAGCAGCGCCGCGTCAGACATGTTTCTGGTGTGCAAATACATAGAAAACACCACGCAGCCGCCACACATGCAGACATGCAACAGAAACGCCACGCTCAGGCACGCAGCCAGTGTGTAGTCAGCCTTAGCCATCGAAACGGAAGACTTCTTTATATCAATACACTTGCTATTGGCATTTGTGGCATAAAGTTAATTTTAAACCTTGGTTGCAATAGAAAGGAAGCAGTAGGTGGGAAAAAAAGACCTTCCTAGGGGGTTAAATTTACACCTGCTCACATTGCCTTTTTTGTATGAAACATGCATTCTCCATTTGCTGTCAATCTGTGGCAAAAACATCAAAGAGTTCTGGAATTAAAGCCAGAGGTAATATTATATCATGCAACTGGTGTGCAATAACAAAAACAGACTGACTGCAATGCAGTTGTTTATTTGTCAGCTATCTTACTCTCTCTGTCTTTTTTTTTCCCCTTTCACTGACATCTACAAGGCGCCGTTCCTGAGATTCATTTGCTGCTACAAATACATACATACACAGTTACAAATGTTTTGCTGTTATTAACTTTCATTGCCTAGCAGATCTGGCAGATCCAAATTTACAGCACAATTTGGATGCTCAAGCATTGTATTTGGTCTTTGATCGAATTGAGTTGTCTAAGGGTAAGATAAAAAATGGAAAAAGTTGTTCTTCGTGTTCAGGCTCCCAAATCACGGTTGTCGTGTAAATGAACGACCAGATTGCATAAAAAGTTTTAATTTTTTTCGGACGTGACCGGATGAACGTTTTTCATCACCAAGTTTAACATGTTATTTATGGATGACCATATATATATATACACACCATGCTACCAACAAGCCTAGACCAGTATTGTGTTTTTACCCTCACTCCTAGTCATCCATAAATAAGCTGTAAAAACTCAAATCCTGTGATTATTTCAAACTCAAAAGCACTTGAGAAATCATATGTTAGCTAAGCTGAATGGGTCATTATTTGTTATTGTTACAACACTTTCAGTAATCACCTTACAGCACATATGAAACATCAAGTCAGTGCCTCTTAAGTCTTGACCTATGTATTATTGACGGGCCAGCGAAGCATGTGTCAGCGTTCATAGCTTACAATCCCACTGCAGTTGTAATGTCTTCTGAAAGAGCATCTTCTTCACTTTTCTTCTGGGCGAAGGCGCCTCTGTTATGAAGCCCCATTAAAGCAGTCATACAGATGGTGGGACGCACAAGTGCTTCTGTTCTTCTCTGCGAATTGTTGTTCTGAAGAGCATAAGCGGCGCTGGTCAGTAATTGGAGCTGGGGAAACGCCAGGAACTTCAGTCACTTCACACTCAAGTGATTCACACACACACTGGATCAGTGAAGGGAGCCATTGCAGAACAGCAATGCCTGCATCTCCTCTCCTAATTGCTGGCTGAGTGGAAGCAGTGCTGCGGTAGGATTGTGGACTACAGGCAAGATAGAGGCTGGTGAAGTAATTAGGAGCAGTTGGTCCTCCACAGACCCAGCAGATGAGCATCAGGCTGGAGAACTTCTGTGACAGAGGATGAAGTGTGTTATTTTATTTTTATTTTTTTTGCTAGGCACATCAGGTGAGAGATGGAAGAGGGGTCAGGGTCTTGTGCTCCACAGTACGTGACCCGTGTTTGAGGTTGAGCGCGCAGGGGGCTGAGGACTGACAGCGTCATTACTCAAGGAATGGCCCCTATGCATTGTTTTTCTCTCTTTCTCTCTCTCTCACACATTCACTTTCTCTCTAAAAGATGAAGCTCAAAAGGCTCATGCTTATGATGTCGACAGGCGGAAAGATGTCTTCATCAAATGAAACTTGAAGACTTTGATTTGAGGCCTTGTAAAAAAACTATCTGAGGGCCACAATCTGATTTGTGCAAAATCATAAAAAAATAAATAAAAAAAACGTAAGCAATTTGTAAACTTAAAATACGCAAAATAACTAAAAAACGTAAAATAATTATTAAGTGCCATAACTGATACATGACAGAATCTTATAAAACTGTGTCCCATATTAATTTTTAACAAGTATTAGAGGCTGTTTTACAATATATTAAAAATAAAAACGCGTAATGCATGATAACTGTAAACAAATATTATTTATAGTGGGTGCATGTGTGATCATCCATTACTCGCATACTTAGAATGGTATGTGAGTAGAATGGACTTTTTTAAAGTGTTATGAGCTGTTCACACATTGACAATGCAAAAAATGTTTTCAAGTTTCAAATACTCTCTTACAAATGTGAATCAAAACTTTTAATGCTTTTAAGAGTGAAAAAAATATGTTTGTTTCCCTGAAGCAACTTTGTGCAGTAGAGGGTTAAGCAATTCCACATAACATACAATTAATTTATAGAATTCTGAATGTTTTAAAATAATGTTTACTCACTTCGTGGGTTAAACAAAAAAATAATAAAAATTGCTATTCTGAGAGCTGTTCTCCAAAAAATGTGCATCCTCTATGTGCTTCACCATGCCACAAGAACATTTTTTTAATTACTTCCAGGACTCAGTTTGACAAAAGTTTTCCTTTCATTATTAACCTTTTATTGATATCTTATATGCATCGTTTGTTATCCTGAGGCAACTTTGGTATAATGAAGGGTTAAACAAATAAGGCGATAATCCTAAATACTGATTAGAAGTACAAAGTATTATCAATCAAGAGATTTCTTATTATTTTGGATCATCCTTAAAACATTCTTAAACTAATGCAGCATTATTCAAACTGATGATTGATAGTCCCAAAACGTTATTGCTTTCCACCTAGAAGATGTTTAGTGCAGATAATGGTATAGCCTGAATTTAGGCCTATCGTCTAATGCAATTTATTGATTACATTATGTGTTGGTTTATGATAATGCTCAGAATTGCACCACTCCACCTCAATCATTTACAAAATGCCTTGCAATCCATTTGAATTTCCTCCAGAGCAATTATAGTTTTCCCAATTGCTAAGACACATTTCCTGAAAGGTATGACAAATTTTTTAGAGAAATGTTATTTGTATTATATGTATATATATATATATATATATATATATAATTTTATTACAGTTAACATTTATTTAATTTCAATAACAGAAAATCATTTTAGTTTTAATTTTACTAATAGCCCTGTTTATGTGAAACAAGAATAGTGTTAGTTTTAAAAAACTAAGGTTTATCTTTAGCTTAAAGAATACATTTTTCATAAAAAACTATATTTCAAATATACTGTATTTATGATATGAGATGTGTGGTGGCTTTAGGGCACAAAATGTGTGCACTACTAACTAAAAATACTGATGTTTTTGGTGAGATAGAGAGGGTCCTGTCAGAACTTGCCAGGAATGAAGTACCAGATTGAGGAGGGACTGACAGGCCGGCTGGCATGAGGGGGGTACAAGCCTCCTTCATGGTAACAGCTCCGAATCCTCCATTAGCTGCCTCTCCTGACATGCTGCCCCCAATAATGAGAAATCACCACTAGAGTCACATTGGACTTCACAATCTTTCTCTCTGACTCAATCTGGCCTTACCTCCTATTCCTTACTGCGCGTCCGGAGTGACAGCCTCATTACGGTTTAATGGGATGGGTTCAGTTTAATCTGAGGGGGAATGATATAAGACCGTGTATTTAAAAATCTCAAGCCATAACTAGGCCACATCTGTGTTTTCAGCAAAGTTGGTCATAAGATTTGAAAAATAAGATTAAAGGATTGGAGGGCTGGATTCTAGAACTAACTTTTCATCAGCCTGTTCAGTCTTACCATACTTACCATACCTTGCGGTGTAAGGACAACAATGTGAACTGGGATTTATTCTTTGCGCTAACCTGTGTGGACTGCGTAAAAATTACGGTCATCCTTTCAAGGTTGGTTGCATCGTCACAGCCAGTCCTCCGCCAGTCCTCCGACCCCATCTCTAATGGACGTTTGCAGCCCGTTGCCGTCTCCGTCTCTCACAAAAGTACTAAACACGTTTGTGTTTGTGAGTCCCTTCGGATTGCTTTCCATTGGCTGTGGAGGTGAATACGGCACTTTCCATGATTCCACGCTTATTCACGGCGTCATCAAGCTATGCCTTTGTTTTAATAAGCGAACCCTAATAGTAGCGAAACTTATATACTGTTCCTTTATGTCGTTGCTGCCACCAAAAAGTCAGTGAATTTAATTGAGATCCAAAAACTGGTTCTTATTTTTAAGGTGTTATTAATATAAAATCATATTCTATTTAGAATTGTGTTTTGACCGTTCAGTTGAATTAATGAATAACCGATGGCAGAAAATTTAATTGAAATGATTGTTTTCCCGTACTTCAGTTATATGTCAAACGCTTTTCTTATTTAGTATTTTTGTCTTGTTTCCAGTCCAAATATCTCAAAATAAATTAATCAAGATGCATTTGCGTCAAGATGCGTCTTGTTTTCTGGGTAAATAAATAAGTAAATAGACATGACAAAATAGACAAAAATATTACTTTACATTTTACAACTTTAGTAAGTGCATCTTGATTTAAGAATTTTTAGATATTTGGACTGGAAACAAGACAAACATACTAAGTAAGAAAAGCTGTGATAGCTGCACAGAATGAATTCGATTTCACTTAATTAGCCTATACAGGTTTTAATAAAAAAGTAAAAATGTCTGAAATGTACATCAGAATAATAACCCCATGAATTTCAATAAATATTACATTTAAAAATAGTAACACTAGTAGCAACATGCCGCTCTGTGCCAGTTCTGTGTGGGTCATCTTACCCAAAGGGCCTAATTTGATCTTTTCACTTTAAATTAAAACTATTTTTTACTCAACAATTGTAAAAACATGAATGTGCCCACAAAACCCTCATTAACACACACACACACACACACACACACATGTTGTGTTTTCATGTTTTATGGGGACTTTCCATAGACATAATGATTTTTATACTGTACAGACTGTATATTCTATCCCCTTACACTGCCCCTGTCCCTAAACCTACCCATCACAGGAGACATTCTGAATTTTTACATTTTCAAACAACATCACTTAGTGTGATTTATAAGCTGATTTCCTCATGGGGACCAAAAAATGTCCCCACACGAACAAGGATTTCGGATATTGCCATCCTTGTGGGGACATTTTGTCCCCATAACGTAGGGTTTACCAGGCCACTCATACACACACACACACACACACACACACAATGTCATAGATCACTATTTTCCAGAGACACATAATTAACAGTTACCTCAAAACTATTTCGACTGACAAAATTTTATAAATGTTGATATTCAGATGAAATTACAGGTGAAAAATCAAATCACCTTTTATGTTCGAACAAAATAAAGTCATACAGGTTTGGAACAACATAAGGGTGAGCAAATAATGAATGACAAACAAATTAATTTTGCCATGTTTGCAATAATTTGGCATAATTCATAGAGTTTCTCCATGGTCAAGTGGTACACACATCAAGTTTTCCTGTTCTAGTGGGAATAGTGTAATGAAGCTTTAAGAGACCTTTTGTATACTTGACTGACTTTACTTGCTCTGTCAGCCATATGGATTTTTGTTTTAAAGCATGATTGAATCATCTATAGTATGAGCACAGAGTAAAATTGAATTGCGACAGGCAACATACAATTGATCAATGGAGCATATAGTCACTGGGGGCAAAGGGTCAGATAACAGCCATGGTCACATCGCAAGAACTGAGGAGAATACATGCCCATCTCAGCATTCAAAACATATACTGTAGATTATAACTGAAAATCCTAGACGGTTCAGTGTCAATGTGGAGTCCATCATGTATCCTTTGTGAAGGCCACTGAAGGACACTGTGTAGGAAAAGTAAATCCTTTAGAACTGATTTCACAGCATGGATTGAACATATGGCAAACTTTATCAAATCAAGGTCTGTGCTGATTGATTTCAAGCCACAAAATGGGTTTTTCATTGACAACAGGGGGAAAAATGTGTTTGCTGGTTTATTGCGCAACTATGCTCAAGTATCAATACTGTAAACGATTTAGAATGAAAAAACATGAGCTCTTACTTTCTGGCCTGTCAGTTGTGTGAAATACACATTCAACAAAATTCCCATGAGGTCTTCACCTTTTCCACTCCACCAGTGACCTGAAACAAGTACAATCTACCTGGAACCAGTTCACCGAGGGTTTAAAAAGAGCATGATACAGCAATGAAGTAAGCAGTTGTAAGCAGTATACAGTATAATATTTCTTTATGAAATAACTGAAAAAATAACGCACACTGTGTATGTTCCCCGTATTTGTCTTCTTGCTGAGCTATTCATTTTTCTATTGGACAGATATTTAAGTCACCTGAGAAAGACATATAGAGAGTGAGATTATGATGTATTCCTTTTTATTTAAATTGTCCTTTCCAATAAATAAATCTGAAAATACATTAGGATTGTTAATCACTACTGTTCAAAAGTTTGGGGTCAGTAATATATTTAAAATATATATATATATATTTATTAATCAATCATGCATTAAGTCGACCAAAAGTGACAACACATCTGTTTTTAACAATAATAATAAGAAATGTCTTGTGCATGAAATTCATCATATTACAATGAATTCTGAAGGATCATGTGACACTGAAGACTGAAGTAATGATGCTGAAAATGCAGCTTTGCATCACATCTTTGATGTTAATTACACTTATAGTATACATCTTACACAAACGCATTAAAATATATATTTTTTCAATTATTTTTCAATTTTCAATAGTAACAATATTACTGTTTTTACCGTATTTTTGATCAAATAAATCAGAAATCGAGTTGCAATGACGAGATCACTGCATTCACGCGCTCAACATGTCTGTAATCAGCTACATGCTCATCACTGCAAGCTGTCATGCCATGATCTATAATCAGCACTTTTCAGATTAGTTAACCTAAAGAGCTGTAATAGTAAAAATGTGCTAAAAGTTTTCAAGAGAAGTTCTACATGTAATACCTATTTCATATACAAAGCTATTAGCCAATCACAGCAGTGGGAGTTTACACTGAAGTCTCACAGCAGACACGTCCCTTCAAAGGGCTAAAATCAGGGTAGGAAAATGCCTTTTATTTCTAAATTGTGAAAAAAATTTAATTTAAAAATCATATTAATAGTATAAGTGCATCCCAGGAAATATTATCATATAATAAATGAATGCCGTTCATGATGTAAATGCAGCCTTTATTGCAAATAGTAATGCATGATTACAAATAAATAATGTAAAAGGGATCCATTTAATAATGATTAGACTTTAAATAACAAAAGAAATATGACTGATATAACTTTGGTCATACTAATACATATTCATCATGGCCCATCCACAGTACTGTAACTGAGCCCTGCTAGGGACCTTCATATCAATTCAGATTTATTGTTGTCATATAGCTTTGAAACTGGTATGGAGACAGACGATGAGTAACCATAGAACTGGAAACGAGATTAAACACTTGTGTGGGGGGGTCTCTGTGGAATGAGGGTCAAGATCGAAAGACAGGTTTAAAGAATAGAGGCCAGCGTGACTGGACCTCACTGTAAATTCAATCAGATTGTCCTCATGAAAACTGGTGGCTGATCTTTACTAATCTGTCCTTCAAAAAAAGACCAAAGCCATTTCAGTCACAAGCCTAGCAGAAGAAGACTCCAATAAAAGAGGAATACACTTCTGAAGCTATATAGAAGATACATTTTCCTTTTCATAGATAGATAACTGCATAACAACGCTCAGCATTTTAGAGACAGATTTTCAGTGGAAAGCGTGAGTAGCGCTCACCTGTGAAAGACTCTGAAACTGTTGTGGGTGGGTCAATAATATACAGGTGTAATTCAGCATTACTATGATTGCTAGGTGCTTGCTTACTGGCTCAAGTCTAAGAGTCATCAAATATCCATGATATTCTGGTCCCTAGACAGCAAGCACCACTAAAGTTTGTTTTGAAAGTGCAGTCGAGTCAGTGTTTTCACAATCTGCAGAAAGACATCTTACAAATGGGTTACTTACAGCTGTCTCTGCATATTAAACTGGGATAGAAGAAAGTATCTTGGCATCAAAACAACGCATTTGTGACGGTCCACACATTTCACCTTTGAAAAAAGCTGTCACATGGGTTTCTTCTGCCCACTGAATCTTACAGGCTCACTATCTTGAGTTAAAAAGCAAGGTCCTTCAGTAGAAGAGATGAGTCAGTGAAGGTCTGTTATTGCCTTTGAGATTACCAATAGCCTACGGTTCTTGTGATATTCCCCACAAGTCTCAGCTATCATATTGCACCTTTATTCTGCTAATATCTTTAAATCTTTTTCTCCTCTTTGTTTTGGTCTGCCTGTTAGCCTTGTTTGAATCCCACCTGACTTTATGTTGAATAATCTCTTGAATAGTAGTCTAGTCTAGACGTATTATATATATATATATACACACACACATATATATTGCTATTGAATATTTGAAATTAAAAATAATAAACATGCAGCACTTCCCAGAATGAATTGCTGATCAGCTACACTAAACTCGCTATTCTGACTTTATTTCTCACCATTGCAAGTATATAATGTTTAAAATTTTGTGAAATAAAATACATATTGTTTAAAAAAGTTCTCTATTATTTTTCCAATAAGGTGTCCGCTGATAACATTAATTTATTAGATATCCCTAACTAACAATTTTTTTTTTTATAATTTATAATATTACCTATTAATCTTAGTTCATGTTAATTTCAACATTTACTAATATTAAAATAAAAAATTTTCTAAAATTATAATTGCGAGATGTAACCCAGACAGCAGCATTGAAGTAAAAAAAAGTCTGAGTTGTGATTAAAAAAGTCGTAATTAACCTTTTTTATTTTGTATTCACTTGCATAAAAATAGCTTCAATAGCAAATTCCCAATTAGGCTACTATTGAAAATATGTATTTCACCTGCTCAAATTTGCTAAATTCTGTAAATGTGAATGCATCTTATGAAATCAAGATGTTGCAGGTGTCCAATTTCTTCAGTACCAGCTTCAGCAATTTGGAAATTCAGCAACTATTACATCTCTTGTCACCGATCGGTCTGTTTTTTTTTTTCCAATATTAATTCAATTTCACATTATTCTCAACAACACGAGTACAATATTTCCCTGAAACTAGAAAAATTTAACTATCCAAACAAATAATAATAAAATGTATTGTATTCGTCAATAATCTGTATATTTTATTATGGTAAAAATAAGCAAATACAGACATTTTGATGGATGCATCAGTTTTAGTTTGTGTAAGCCGTTCTTATAGCTTATCCATTTCCCTTTTGTTATTCGCTGTGTCAGACACCTGCATGGCAAGTGTATACGCGAGCGAGCGTGAGGGATTGTGCTTTAACAGACACGTCTTTCACTCAGATTACTCTCCTCTGCGGAATTCTCCGGAAAGCGCCTGGCCGAGTCAGATATGCAGTTGTACAAGTCACAGAACCTGGCAGCCTCCAAAATGAGGGTCATTTTCCCACTGAGACTGATCATAGACTCATTCTTTATTTCTGACATGCTGAAGGAAACGGGGAAGAGGGCGACAGGAGGTGTATTATCTTGCGCATTAGGCCGATTGCAAAAACCAGAGGGTGCATCACAAACAGAAAAAGGGCATCCTGTCAGCATTCTGGATCAGAGTCTGGCACTGGATGTTCTTTCTAGTGAATATTTAGATTGAGGTTGCACTGGCAATAGAAAGCAAAAACACATTTTCATTGAATCTTGTTGTTGTGAGATCTCATGGCGATGCATTGCAATGCAAATGGTCATTCATTTGGCCTGTGACCTTTTTGGCACTGCATTTCACACCCACTGCAGTTGTTTTAGCAATTTATAAGCATATAGGCATGGGCCGAGGGTGAACTGACTGCAGGGTAAAGCTATAAAGTATAAGTGGAGAGGGCATGTGTCCAGAGAATTTATTTTCACCAAGGTCGTCTCAGCGCAGGCTAGTTTCGAGAGATGGTCGCATATTTAATTTTTGTGTGGATGCAATTTAAAGGGAAACATTGTACATTGTTAGATGAACTCTAATTATAATTCAACATAAACCTTTTAATCCACACTAATTGTGTTTAATCAAAAAGAGAGAAACAATATAGGTTAAAGAAGCCTGGAGCTGATTTCTTACTCGTAATGTTTAGAGTCTTGGATTTGGGAAAGAGAAGCTGATCCTAGATCAGCATTCATGGGTTGTATTATCCTAGAAATAAAATCAGAGTTTAAGTTATGGTAATTATTATGTAAAATGTCAACTGATTATAATTGGGTGTTTCTTCAACTTTGGGCACTTTTATGACCTAGGGGTTGATTTTTCTTAAACTATATTTCAGCTTTTGTTATTTTTCTTATGAAGGCCAAATAACAAACGTTTGTACTGATTTTTTATTTATTTTTATTTGCCCCAGACCTAGACTTTCAATTTGACTTGAGTATTTTTATGTGCTTCTTTTTTAATCAAGCTGTAATTATGTCAAATTTATGCAAAATTATGTAATCAATTAATTGTGTGTATGAATACAATATCATTTAAAAGTTTGGGGTGAGTAAGATTTTTAAATGTTTTTGAAAAATGTCTCTAATGCTCACCAAGGCTGCGTTTATTTGATTAAAAAAATATTGCAATAAATTAATATTGTGAAACATTGTTACAATTTTAAATAATTGTTTTCTATTTTATACATTTTGAAATGTAAAAGTTCTTTGATGTCAAAGCTGAATTTTCAGCATCATTACTCTAGTTTCCAGTGTCACACGATCCTTCATTAATAATATGCTGATTTGTTGCTCAAGAAAAAAATTTTTTTATTATTATGAAAAATGTTAAAAACAACTGTGAAAAAAATTCTGGATCCTTTGTTGAATAGAAAGGCATTTATTTATTTAGAAAGAAGCATTTATTTGAAATAGAAGTCTTTTGTTGACTTGTTTTTGTTAACTTGACTTGTCCACCCTGTTATGCATGACTCATCAATCATAGTTTAATAATGGACACATTTCAGTAATTTGTCTGTCAATAGTTTCAAATGTTTAATTGAGCTTGACCTGTATGACTTTCGAAAACTTTAACATTTCATTTTTATGATGAAATGTAGAGAAACTTGAAAAACTAAGTTGTCAAAGCCCAAAAGGCATCAAAATGTAGGAATAATCCTATTCCATGTAAAATTCCCCCTTGTATCCCCATCTATATTCATACCATGTCTGTGACCATGCAGGAGAAGACTGCTTTCCACAGCTTTCCACACTCTCCTCCTATGCATGTAGTGAAGCATGCTCCACATGCTCTAGGGAAGTCTAATAATGAGCAAACACAGGTTCACTCACCTATAGATGTCTAATATTTTTTATATATCAGTGATTTTCTTAAAAAAAAATTATGTCTTGCCTGTTCAACATTCTATATCTAGCATAATTTGAATTCATGTTTAACTAAGAGTTGGAAACACTGATTTCAGACTCAATAGACATATATACCCTAGGCCTTCTGGTCCTTAATAATAATCTTTTCTGGCTGATTTTCAAGCACTCGAAGTAATCATGCTGATCCAACATATTTAACACTCGGAAGATCATCTCATCACAGTCTCAATGCACTAATACACATATGGCTTTCTTGCAACTCTTTCAATGGTAACAATCAACAGCTTCACAGCACTGCGTTCCATAACCACACATCGAGAGTTAGTAATCAAATCAACCTGGGCCACGGGAATGATTAATTCTCCAACAATCTATTGCTGATTTGTAAAAAAGATCTCAATCACAATGGCATGCATTTAAATCTGTCGTTGCTCATAAATACACTAGGGCCATTTGAGCTGCCTCTTTACTTATTCAGGATAACAGCGGGACTGTATTTATATCATGCTGCTGTACAAACAGCATAATCTCACTACTGAGATTCACATTCTCGCAAGAACCTACATCTTAAAGTCGGAATGAAACGGAAGTTGCGATAGTCTTTTCTTCCTATTGATATGTGAGTGAAACGGCTTCTTAAATGAGGAAAAATGATTTTGTCCAATTGATTGGATGGTTGGATGGTTGTGGTTTGTCTCATGTGAGTGACAGGTTGTCCCGCCCTCATGCCAATAAACGAGAAGAGAAGAGAAGAGAAGAGAAGAGAAGAGAAGAGAAGAGAAGAGAAGAGAAGAGAAGAGAAGAGAAGAGAAGAGAAGAGAAGAGAAGAGAAGAGAAGAGAAGAGAAGAGAAGAGAGGGGAAATTATTTTGATTAAAGATTAAGAGGGCACATGAATTTTTAAAAAATAATGATGTACATGGATAAATAATTTATAAGAAATACTGCAATATAAAAAAACATAAAAAATAACAAAAAACATGGTGACTCTAATTATTAACCTCCCACGGTCCAGTTTAGTACGATGCTAAATTGACTGAAATAACCCTGCTGGATATTAAGGCATTTGCACTTGTTTATCAGTAAAAAAAAAAAAAAAAAAAAAAATGGTACTAACTTAAAGTCTGAGACCATGCACTGATGAAAAATACTTCTATTTTCGTATTCTCTTATGCTTTTGAAAAATAAAAGCAATGTTTTGCCAGTATTTACGCAACCATTCAAACGTTTGGGATTGATTGATTGATTGATTGATTGATTGAGTTGGTGCTTCGAGCATCATGCTTAACTATTTGAAGCTATTAAAGGAAGTACGCAAAAATAGATTCCAAGATTCCCAATGTGGTCTGAATAAAAAATAATAAAAAAACATATTAAAGTGTTAATTACAGCACACAACATATCACCAGATGCAGATTAGTTTGCCAGACAATCAAAACCCAATATCATTATTAGGTTTTACCTGCTACACACAGTTTTTAATCAAACATAGACATAAGTTAGGTGTACAGAGATACATGACCTGCGTGTACTATTGCAGAATGAGGTTCCAGTTGTTCCTTATTGTAAGAAAAGCCGTCTGTCTTATATAACCACCGGTAATTGCCATGATCCCTCTAGGGTTTTACAGGTTCACTAATAAAAGAGAGAAGAAATTAAATTGGAGATGCTAATAAGCCCTCAATTTCAGAGGTTTACAATTCATGAAATGTGCTCTCTGAACCAAAGAGCGCCTGATAAGCTTATTTGAGGCTGCATTAGCGGTTGCATCTTTGCACTGTGTATCTCAATTGGTTAATCCTAATATCCTTAAAAACAGCCATATTACTCGTACAACACGTTGATCTGTTGTTATAAATGGCATTTCACTATTTCCCTGTATATGTAGAGCCATTATTGAGGTGAAACATCTTTCTTGGCACCTTTGGGCATAAAATATGTCAATTGAATACATTATATGAAACGAAATTGAAACACCTGGTTTTAGACCACAATAATATATTACTATGGTCTATGGCTTCCTTCTGTGGCCAATACAGCATCAGGTTCACCTTTTGGAATTATAGATACAAGTCCTTCACAGTGGCCAGAGGGAGTTTGAACCATTCCTCTTCCAGAACAGTGGCCAGGTCACTATGCGATGCTGGTGGAGGACAATGTTTGCTTCTTCAAAATACCCCAAAGTGGCTCACAAATATTTAGATCTGGTGGCTATGCAGGCCATGGAAGGTGTTCACTTTCATGTTCATCAAACTGTCACAATTATTGCTGTGTGTAATAGTGCCTTTTCATGCTGATGTGTGTGGTTATACCACTTCAGGGAACAATGTTTGAACCATTAGGTGCCCATGGTCCTCCACTGGTTTGGTAGTCCTTAGCAGTGACTACCCCAAATAGGAACAGTAGGGAACACCATGATATTGCAGCCCAAACCATCATCAATCAACCCCTGTGCTTTACTCTGGGCTCACAAGAGTCCAGGTGTCTGGCTCCACACCGTAACTCCCACTGATGAGGGAAAGACAGTGAAGGTGGTCTCATCAGAGAACAATATATGTTTCATGTTGTCCACAGCCCAAGATTTGCACTGTCAGCACCAATGAAACCGACGTTTAGCATTGGGACGAGTGACCAAAGATTTGGCTAGCTGGCCGATCATGAATGTTGACACTGCGGAGCTCCAGTTTTGGTGGAAACAGGAGAGTCCGGTGCGCATTTCTGCAGTGAGATGGGCAGCTGTGGTTTTCTGTTTTTTTTTTTTTTTTGGGTACAATCTGGGTTAGTTCCTGGACATCCATTTCAGACAGCTGCGTCGACAGTTACTCCTGTTGGATGTGGTTTGTCCGATGTGGTGATGTGCCAATATTACGCTGGATACCATACTGTAGCTTTCGAATACACCACAAAGGCTGTAATGATCACAAATGAGCCAGTGCACCAACAAATTGTCCTCTGTTGAACTCTGATATGTCCCTCAATATGTTGTGTGGATTGCAATATTTTATGTACAGCTGTGCTATTGCTCTGCTACTTCAACCTTCACACTCTGCTCTTACTGATGGAATGTAAAATCAGTGAAAATTGGCCAGCAGAAAGCGCATATATAGGCGTGGAAGCTCCAACGCTATATTGGCCAGTGTTTCAGTTTTATTTTCCAACCCCTATAGGATCATGTGACACTGAAGACTGGAGAAATGGCTGCTGAAATGTCAGCTTTGCATCAATTTTTTTTTATTTTATTTTTATAAATTACCATATTTTTCAGCAAGTCTTGCAGCATTCAATAGACACCAGAATGTCAAACTTTTGAATGGAAGTGTGTGTGTGTGTGTGTGTGTGTGTGTGGCCTGGTAAACCCTACGTTATGGGGACAAAATGTCCCCACAAGGATGGCAATATCCGAAATCCTTGTTCGTGTGGGGACATTTTTTGGTCCCCATGAGGAAATCAGCTTATAAATCACACTAAGTGATGTTGTTTGAAAATGTAAAAATGCAGAATGTCTCCTGTGATGGGTAGGTTTAGGGACAGGGGCTGTGTAAGGGAATAGAATATACAGTCTGTACAGTATAAAAATCACTATGTCTATGGAAAGTCCCCATAAAACATGAAAACACAACATGTGTGTGTGTGTGTGTGTGTGTGTGTGTGTGTGTGTGTGTGTGTGTGTGTGTGTGTGTGTGCGTGCATGTGTGTGTGTGAAAAATATTCAGTCAGTTTGTTCTTATTTTCATTTTCATGGATTAGGATTTTAGTTTGTTTTCATTAGTCAAATGTGTTCCTTTGACTTTAATTTCCCGCCACTCCTTTGTCTCTATGGTTACTAACATGATTGGTTCATTGTTATCAGTTGTGTATCGTTAATTTACCTTGTTTGTGTTATAACTTAAGTTCATCCTTTTCCTGAGTTTGGTGTCCAGTCTTGTTTGCCTTACTGTCTGTGAAAGTTGCTTTATTTCTGAGGGTGTATTCACACCAGGAAAGTCCGCTAGTTCACTTGCTTTGGTCCGGACCAAATACAATGTTGATTATTTTATTTTTTTGATCCGATAAAAAAAACATAAATTTGTTAGAGTGCTGCATTCAGACTACCTCTTCAGCTGGGTCTCGGTACGGTTGTTTGGTCCGCACCCGAGTGCGATTGCTGTGTTCACACCTACCCAAAAGATCAACACCAAGGGGGAAACGAACTTGAGTTTGATTCAATCGAAGCAAACAAGACTGGTGTGAATACACCCTGAGCCTGTTGTGGTTTACTTTGTGGACTTTTATCAAACTCTGTTGAAACTTCACCTTCCTCTTCATCGTCTGTCTGTGCAAAACATTGCTAATAGTATTAGTATGAGAAAGAGATGAAGACCAAAACAAAAGATAAACAGCAGCAGTTGGAAGATAAACTTCATTCATCCAGACAGATAGGTGGCAGTATAAACTCCAATACATGGGGAGTGAAGAGGAGCCAGTGCCTTGAAAATAACACATTGAGCAACCTTATAACTATTATTTGGAATGCATGCCTAGCTATAGTTTAGATTTGGAATCCACTGCGTTAACCTATCATTTCACAATATATATATATATATGCCTGCATGTGGCGAATTCACCTCACGCCACACATGGCAAATAGCAATAAAACTCACCTAGGTGAGCCTCAAACAGTCTACTTACACTGGTTGCTCCACCTGGGAGGCCACCGTTTTGCTTTGGCCTCATTCTCTCCTGCTTTAATGCAACAGTGATTTCACAATTCGACGAGAATGATTGAGACCATCCGAAACCTCTTATTCTGCTGCAGAAGTCATGTTGCGCTTGATATGACTCAGTGACCTAAGAAAATTTCCCCCTGCAAATGTGCAAGAGCACTGTCTGACTAAATACGGTACATGAATGACAAAAATCTCTCTGCTGTTTTCACGAGTCATAGGAGTCTGGCCCGAGGAGATGTGTTAGATTATTTTGTCCTTTGGCGTAACGGTCCCCTTGCATTGTAATCACATTCCTGCTCTGTAATTGAATGTAATTAGAAATCTGTGTCTATAATGAGTAAAAATAGCAGGTATTGCTGAAAGGCAGTGCCTTTCCATCTGTCTTAACATTAGTGAAAGCCTCATAGCAAGTTTGTGGTTTACATGCCGGAGACATTAACATTATGAGGATAATTTAACCTTTATGTAACCCTTCCCCTTCTGTTTATTTGTCAAGCCTGCAAGCATGATAAAATAAGAAGATATTGTGTTTTGGAGAGGGTTTTTCGGATATGTAAAATGTGTCATCAACTCAAAACAAAATGACTCCACATAATGCGAACAAAATGCAAATGCAGAATTCTGCTAATGTGAAGTTCAGCGTTGCTTAGGAGGCCCCACATTATATTTCATATCAAAATCGTTTGTTATTGTTTGTTTTAAACAGATGTCTTGAGTGAAATCACATTTATTGTACTTTCCTGTAGCTCAAACAGTAGAGCGTTGCCGCTTGCAATGACAAGGTCATGGGTTTGTTTCCCAGGAAATGTAAGAACCGAAAATGTAAAATGAGTACCTGGAAATGCTTTGGATAAAAGTGTCTGCCAAATGCATTAATGGTTGGCATAGATGAATTCAGAGGTGTAAAGTCCAGGTTCAGAAAGTTAAAGTCAGCCAATGGTGTGAATTGGGGGTGGGGCTATCTGTTTGTCCAAACAATGGTTCGCTTTAAAGCAGGTTTCCACAAATCCGGTCCTGAAGGGCCACTGCCCTGCAGAGTTTAGCTCCAACCCCAATCAAAGACACCTGAACAAGCTAATCAAGGTCCACACAGTCTGGTGCAGGTAGGTGAGTTTGATCAGGGTTTGAACTAAGCTCTGCAGGGCAGTGGCCCTCCAGGACTGGATTTGTGGAAACCTGCTTTAACCCTTTTTTCACGTACGATCACACCAATTTGACCAGTTGAACTGGATAAATATCGTGAAAGTTCTGATCACATCTGACTCCTGACATTATGCTGCCTAACTCATAATCATACACTGTTCGTTCATTGGCCAAAGGAGGACTGGCCCCCTGACTGAGCCTGGGTTCTCCCAAGGTTTTTTTCTCCATTCTGTCACCTGATGGACTTTTGGTTCCTTGCCACTGTTGCCTTTTTCGCCTCTCTTCGCTTTTGTCGCCATTGGCTTTTGGCTTGCTTAGTTGGGGACATTTAACATTTAATTTTGAATTTAACAATACTATTACAACATTGTTTTCCTGTTATCTCTGTAAAGCTGCTTTGAAACAATTTGTATTGTAAAAAGCGCTATATAAATAAAGGTGACTTGACTTGACTTGACTTGACCAGTCTTGGCTGGTCCCTGGAGCGTACGATCACACTGGTGTGATTAAAACCGTTCAGTGCATCACGTGATCAACGGACATGCTTAGCGCTTGTCATATATCACACATATGTTTATTTTAGGTTTCAGACATTTAAATTCACATAAGTACAAAAAAAAAATTAAGTACTACGAAAAATTTCGGGAGAAGTGGATGAATTCACGTGTTGTAAATCCAGCAGATCCAATACTATTAACTGCGGCACAAACTAACATATAGCTCAACTAACGTGGTCATTATAAAGGTGTTTAAACAACAAAACACAACCACTCACATTTATTTGACAATCGTAATATCAGATATGTCATGCTATAGCTAACAAATTTGTGAATATTTTGAAAAAAAAGGAAGAATTTAATAAAAACAGATCATCAGTCATTCAGTGCTATTGTGGCTGCGGTTTGTCACATGACAAGCAATGACGCGTCACCATGGAAACAATAAAGTGATACGTTCAAAATAAAGGTCGCCGTGAAAAATTCACGCTCGGTGGTCAGCCAGAATATTTTAAACTTACGTGTGTAAGTGTGGGGGAATTTTTCTATTGCTTAGCTACTGGAGGCCCAGGTCAGCAGAATGACACAGTTACAGATGACAAGCATGCTGTTATTTTAAAAAATGATTGTCTGCCAATCACGCTGCATGGCCGAACCTAACTGTAGTATGAAATTCAATCAGAGAAGCCCATCAGTAACAGCAGTTATCCGTGGAGGGGGCCGTATTGACCCATTGTCACTGAAGGACAGGAACATGACATGACAGAGAGGTCTTAACATGTATCTGTAGGCCTACTGAGCACACATTATTGATAGCCTCCTCTCGTTTAATCCAGTACACATTGACAATCTCTTTGCTTAGCATCGGTTGTGGGTGTTGGAGTCCCATTCATAATGGTCTTGTGCTCAAAAAGTAAACATGCTCGGTGACAACGCGGCAGACTGAACGGCAGGACTGTGGCTCGGTGATGAATGAGGATGGATCAGTCACTTCCTCTCCTCTCCTCACCTCTCCATCTCCCCTGTCGAAGAACAGGAAATGCAGTAGAGACCAGATTTAGTTCATTGCCTGGATGCTCAATCAGATAGAGCAGATGGGTAAGATGTGTGCTCCATTTCATACAATTTAATCTGGAGTCAAAAAGCTGTTAGAAACACGGGCCTGTAATAATATATATTTTTTCTGCAGAGATTTACGGAAAAGGGCTTTTAAAATGTAATTTTATCCATACAAGAGATTTATTTTTGTATGGAACTTCCATAAATCTGAGAAGGAACAATTTATTTTCATCACAGTAGAAAAGGCAAAGAAAGCTATTTTAATAATGGATACTTGTCGGTATTTAAAAGTTAACTCATTCGTTTTACCTCATTAAAAAGTTTTACCCCACAGAAATTAAAAGACATATACATATATATATATATGGTTAACATGATCTCAAATTAAATAGATTTCAGTCATTTCAGCAGCCTAAAGAAAGGTGTTGTATTGTACAAAAGGTAGGTCACCTCATGAAGGTCACCATTTTAAGTTGCAGGTAACTTGTATTCATTTTTAAACAGGGTGAATTTTATTACAGGGGGAGATCATTGATTAATAAAGCCTTCTTTTCATGTGGTTTCATCCACAATACTGAAATGATTTTACCATAGGTCATGTTTTGCATGTTTTGATGCATCACATAATCAGCTCCAAATGTATGGCGTTTCATTTGTTTCATGCATTGCATTTGTGATGTGAAACATGGATCACAATAAAAGAGCTCAAAGATTGTAGAAGCAAGCTGAAATGGCACTGTTGCTTCAACAAAATTGTTTTTATGTCACATTTATTTTTGTTATTGTTTAGGGTCGGGTTTAGTGTAGGTGGCTATTTTCAAACGCGATGGACCATTAACCTTTTAGCACCACTTAGCGGACATTTTCTTTCCGAACTGCCACGATACGTACAGTACAACAGCCAACGTAATAAAACATTGCCAGGATTACGTTGCGATCTGTTTTGGCTGAAACAGAGTTCACTTTTAGCGCCATTCACTGTAAATTTCACTTTGAAAGTGGTGCAACAATGAAATAATGTAATATAATTGTAGAAATGTCACCACATGCACATTTTTCCAGTAAGCCTGAGCTGGAAAAAGCACTGTTGACAAAATACACTCTTGGCTAAACCCCATTCAATGCTTCTTTTTTTTCCTTTTCTTTTTTTTTCTTTAGACTCAGCCCATCCACTACTCTCTGTGCGACATGATAAACAAGACTATTTAGCTTAGAGACCAGACCACACAAAGCCAGTGTATCTGGCTTAACAATAAACACAACAATAGTGCAATTAGAAAGACAAGTCTCTTCAGCAAGTCCTCTTGATTGTCAACACTTGATCTGTGCCTCGCATGGTCCCTTGTTTGCAGTATGAGAAGCAAGCACAAATTGAATATTTTGATAAAAGGCATTCCATTGATGCCACTGCACGCTTCCCCCTTTATAGTCTGTTGAATAGCGTGCCTGTTGATGAGCAGAATTGGCCGCACTAATTGGGTCCCACCCTGCCGAGCACAGAATATTCTGTTAGCCTTGAGCTAAAGTTATAAAGACTAAGTGTCTGTTTTCAATGCAGTAATTGCTTTACGGACATTATCTGAATTCTAATGACAAAAGCTAGGTACAGTAGAAAAAATTTTTAAGAGGAAAACCCTCTCTGAGAATACAAGATATGGAAACTTGATGCACCCACTGATTTTAAAATGCATGAGGTGTTATGCCTTAAACACGGATTGTTCTATTGCACAGCCGGCTTCTTTTAAAATACAAATCCACTAACTTTACAGCAAATTCCCTTGAAATGTATATGCATAAAGCAGCAGCTGAAGAAGAAAACATACTTTATTCAGGCTAGTTTTAAAAAAGTACAGTGTTGGTGTGTTAAATATATTTCTCAGAACGCTGTGCTAGATTTGGTAAAATTAACATCGTTGAAGGAGCGTATAGCCTACTAAGTATTTCTCAATCATTTGTATTATTTAGAAATTAATTGTTGACCTAGCACATTAACTCTTTCTCCATGTAATGCAGCGGAGGAACGCAGGCGAAGGCGAGGATCTAAATGCAGGATTTAATAAAGTAATAACAGATAAAACAGAACAAAGGAACAAAACCATGAGGAACAAAAGCAACCATTACATGTATAACAACTGACAAGGTAACAAGTGAAACACAAGGGCTATAAATACACAGAGACAAACAAGCTTAACTAAGTAATAAGGGGGCGTGGTTAATAAGAAACACCTGGGGAGACTAATAAACAAGAAAGACTACAACGGACTACAAAACATGGCACAGAACAGGAAATAACAAAAGTGCACACAAGACAAGGGAAACACAGGACAGGAATCATGACATAGCCCCCCACTTAAGGAGCGGATTCCAGACGCTCCTCAGGAAATAGTTCAGGAGGGTGGTGGAGCGGAGGCGGTCTAGGGGGAGGGACGGTGGGCCAGGCCCGTGCAGGGGGACAGGACACGGGACGTGGCATGGCGTGGGCGGGCCTGGCAGTTCAGGTGGCCAGGGCGGAGCAGGATGCGCAGGCGGCGTCGGAGACGACCCCTCGGGCGGCCAGGGCGGAGACGACCGCTCGGGCGGCCAGGGCGGAGACGACCCCTCGGGCGGCCAGGGCGGAGACGACCCCTCGGGCGGCCAGGGCGGAGACGACCCCTCGGGCGGCCAGGGCGGAGACGACCCCTCGGGCGGCCAGGGCGGCGAAGACCCCTCGGGCGGCCACGGCGGCGAAGACCCCTCGGGCGGCCAGGGCGGCGAAGACCCCTCGGGCGGCCACGGCGGCGAAGACCCCTCGGGCGGCCACGGGGGCGAAGACCCCTCGGGCGGCCACGGCGGCGAAGACCCCTCGGGCGGCCACGGCGGCGAAGACCCCTCGGGCGGCCACGGCGGTGACCTACTGCCCCCCCAAAAAATTTTCTTGGGGGCAGCTATAGGGTTAAGGGCAGGAACAGACACCGGCTCAGGAACAGACACCGGCTCAGGAACAGACACCGGCTCAGGAACAGACACCGGCTCAGGAACAGACACCGGCTCAGGAACAGACACCGGCTCAGGAACAGACACCGGCTCAGGAACAGACACCGGCTCAGGAACAGACACCGGCTCAGGAACAGACACCGGCTCGGCGGCGGCCATCTTGTTATCAGTCTTTTGATCAGCAGACGTGACGTGAACAGACTCTTGCTCAGCAGGCGTGGAGTGAGCAGCCTCTTGCTCGGCAGGCGTGACGTGAGCAGCCTCTGGCTCGGCAGAAGTGACGTGAAGCGTCTCTTGCTCGGCATGCGTGACGTGAACAGCCTCTTGCTCGGCATGCGTGACGTGAACAGCCTCTTGCTCGGCAGTCGTGACGTGAACAGCCTCTTGCTCGGCAGTCGTGACGTGAACAGCCTCTTGCTCGGCAGTCGTGACGTGAACAGCCTCTTGCTCGGCAGGCGTGACGTGAACAACAGCCTCTTGCTCGGCAGGCGTGACGTGAACAACAGCCTCTTGCTCGGCAGGCGTGACGTGAACAACAGCCTCTGGCTCGGCAGAAGTGACGTGAACAACAGCCTCTGGCTCGGCAGAAGTGACGTGAAGCGTCTCTGGCTCGGCAGAAGTGACGTGAAGCGTCTCTGGCTCGGCAGAAGTGACGTGAAGCGTCTCTGGCTCGGCAGAAGTGACGTGAAGCGTCTCTGGCCGGGCAGAGGTGACGTGGACAGTCTCTGGCTCGGCATGAAGCTCAGGCATGTCGTGGTGAAGCTCAGGCACGTCGTGGTGAAGCTCAGGCACGTCATGGTGAAGCTCTGGCTGGACGTGGCTGACGTGAAGCTCTGGCTGGACGTGGCTGACGTGAAGCTCTGGCTGGACGTGGCTGACGTAAAGCGCTGGCTGGACGTGGCTGACGTAAAGCTCTGGCTGGACGTAAAGCTCTGGCTGGACGTGAAGCTCTGGCTGGACGTGGCTGACGTGAAGCTCTGGCTGGACGTGGCTGACGTGAAGCTCTGGCTGGACGTGGCTGACGTGAAGCTCTGGCTGGACGTGGCTGACGTGAAGCTCTGGCTGGACGTGGCTGACGTGAAGCTCTGGCTGGACGTGGCTGACGTGAAGCTCTGGCTGGACGTGGCTGACGTGAAGCTCTGGCTGGACGTGGCTGACGTGAAGCTCTGGCATGACGAGAAGCTCTGGCATGACCTGAAGCTCTGGTTGAGTGGATACCGTGGGTTCATGGAGCTCCTTCTCTACCTCTCCAACAGTGAAGGGGGATCCACAAAACTGCAGGACAAAATCAATATACTGCACCAGGTTCCAACTGGGGTCCTCCTCTGGTAAGTTTAAACTAATGTCCCGATCTATACCACTCCAGAAACAATCCTTTAGAGTATTATCAATATCAGGAACGAGATGACTATACAAAAGGAATTCTTCCACATAATCCTCAATGCTGCGATTATCCTGATAAATCGTGCAAAGTTTGCTCAGTGGGCTCCGGCTACTACCTGCTAGATCCATGTTTAGGTCAGTTGTTCTGTAATGCAGCGGAGGAACGCAGGCGAAGGCGAGGATCTAAATGCAGGATTTAATAAAGTAATAACAGATAAAACAGAACAAAGGAACAAAACCATGAGGAACAAAAGCAACCATTACATGTATAACAACTGACAAGGTAACAAGTGAAACACAAGGGCTATAAATACACAGAGACAAACAAGCTTAACTAAGTAATAAGGGGGCGTGGTTAATAAGAAACACCTGGGGAGACTAATAAACAAGAAAGACTACAACGGACTACAAAACATGGCACAGAACAGGAAATAACAAAAGTGCACACAAGACAAGGGAAACACAGGACAGGAATCATGACACTCCACCTCCCACCACCAGTGTTTGTGATCATAACAGATATTTTTTTTTATATATAACCTTTATTCTAGCTTCATGCATTCTTTTTTGTATCAACAATTGAATGTGGGTAAGGTTCTAAAAAAGGCAAACTTTTGAGCTAAAATCTGGGAAATCGTGTTTTTGTCAAAGACTACGTCTGAATCGGATTCAGACCGATGATCAAAATATATATGGAGTAGAACGAATCCATTAACACCCCCAAAGCTTCACAGTCCTGTACCTCCTCCTGGGTCAACATTTCATTCAGTAACATCATTTCAGATCATGTTATGTTAGATATATGCATATGATTACATATGATATCGCTTGTTTCTGCATCTTCCTCACAAGTGTTTTGATCAGGAGATTCAGTATTCTTTCAGAAGATGCGTAATAGTGCCCCCCACAGTATTGCCACTATAGTGTTCATTTCAGCTGGAAACTGCAGCAAATTGCATAAGTGTGTTTTGCAGTGTAGGTCATAGAAGTCATAGATAAGGTAAGTCAGAAAACCATGAAATCTTGATTGGTTGATAGTAGTGTTGTTCCAGTGCCATCAAGTATGGTGATCCAAAACCATGAAGCAAAATCATTCTAAGCTAATAGCAATGAAATAATAATTTGGTAAGCACTGCTGGATCTTATATAGTTAGGATGTTAACATTAGCAGTATTCATTATCACGGCTACGAGGATGCTATATGGAATCTCACATCAGTGTGCCGGACAATCCCTTTATTTTCAGAAAAGTTTCATCTAAAGTGTTTTGGATCATCCTCCTCTCCTTCAATTTAATTAACAGTGGGTAGGTGTAAAAGGCCTATGACAGTCTGTGATAGAAAGGGCAGGGGGTCATTTGCCACGACCCCTAGAATTTGTCATGGAGATGGACTCACTCCGTGCACCATCATAAAAAATTAATCACAGGTTCCTGGCCACCTCATTAATTCAGTAAGAATGCTCAAGCACAGGATATGACACGTGATCATTAACTGGTTATTCTTGCGGATAATTGAAGGTGTAGACTAGACTGGGCATTCAGATTGGCTTTGCCTAAAATAAAGTTTGGCCAAGCCAGAAACTTCCAAAGGCATTATAATTCTCTCTGAGCTCCATAAGGGTAAAATGACCTTCATTCCTTTTTCATTAGGCTTTGACTGCAGTGAAGTGCCTTCGCAGAAAACAAGCTTTAATATCACATGCAGATATCATTTCACACAAGTTCAGCATTTACGTACTGACGGTCCAGAGAACAAGGCACTTTGAGGTTACACTTCGTGAAATGTACGAGATGCAGAACACAACATCGGATTTTCCTGTGTGCAGTGATTTGCTGACATTTACGTTGTGAAATTGCACCTATTACCCAGACATTAGCGTCGTCACCAGGGTAAAAATCCTCCATTGTGTTTTCCCACTGCATCGCTAAATGCACTGCTTGTCGTGGCATTTGGAACACTGCAGGTAATTTACATCCAAAGCCCTTGTCGTGACGGTGGCATAACACACAGGTGCTTAACGGCTTCTCCGTGATTATGCTCTCAAACAAACAGATGATCAGGTGGGCTGGGATGAGGGAAGGTTGGGCGGCTCCAGCGAGGAGGACATATGCTGCAATCCAAAAACGTACTATTACAAACAATTCACTTCAGTTTCCAGTAGAACTTAACACTTCAACACATACCTCGGGTCTTTAGTGACCCGGGACGTCATTTACTACCGTCGTCCTCGTTCATTTTTTAAAGTTCTTATAGTATCAATTCATTATAAACATTAAAACAAGAAAATCAATGCCTGTTTTCCCATTCCCATTTCGTCCTTCAGATGAGATGTTAAACCGAGGTCCTGACTCTCTGTGGTCACAAAAAATCCCAGGATGACTTTCCTAGATCGCTGAAGACCCGAATATGTAATTTTCATGCATTTAAGGGTTAAAAATGACTTTTTTTGTGTGTTTCTTGCACAATACTTTAGTATGTTATGACTTCAAAACCCTTTTACCATGGTGCATAATTTGCAAACTAATATATTTGTAATGTTTGTATTGCATAACCAGCTCCATATGAATAGCTTGGTTGCTCACCTTGAACAGCATTGCACTTGTGATGCAGATGAAACATGAATCACGATCAAACAGCAAGCTAAATAGCATGGTTGCTTCAGCAAATGCGTTTTTATCTCATCGGTTAGGTTCAGGGTAGGTTTACTGTAAAGGTGCTACTGTATGTTATGTCATTAATGAACTGCCATGATACATACAACATTCAATGTAATAAAACAATGCCAGATTCACATTCAACTCTTTCAGAAAAAAAATTTAAGGCGCTTTTAGTGCCACTCACTGGACGTTTTACAACATAATATGATTTTGCAGAAATATCCCCACAGTAAGCCTGAGTTGGACATTATAGCAACTTCGATAAGGTCCAGGCCCAGTGTTTTGGAATTTAATATTGTGTCACCTGCCAAGTTACTGAAGGCATTGAGAAGTGGAAGTTGACAGATACTGTACAAATGTCAACATTAACCTTTTAAAACTCAAAACTCTCTTAAAACGCCAGAAAGATATTGGCTGGAGAGAGCAGGTACAGATATTGCATTGCCTTGAGACAGGTTGAGTGCCTCTGCTAGTAAGTGCAAAGGATGAAGATTGAGAGGGACAGTATGTCAGTGCTTTTTGATTTTCTATGACACAAGGGGTGGTGTTGTCCATAACTCTGCTTAAGAGGTCCAGGATGACCCATGCAAACACAGACCCATGACCCTTAAACGAATCTTGTCTATCTACCAACCCAGAACTGAATAAACAATGCCAGAAGGGGTGAGAAGGAGTTCCTTGACAAAATAAACTGCGAAGGGGTGAGAAGAAGTTCCTTGTTCTCTTGATACCTCCCTACTAACATGATTGACTGACAGCATATTCCCTGTGTCCACTCCTGGGAATATTACCTTGGTTTATTTACATCGATTTTTTTTTTTTTTTTTTGGTGCTTTTGTTCTGCAACAAAGGATGACAAAGGCAGCATCTTCAAAAGAGTTCGACCCAGAGCTGATTTGAAAGGTGTCTAAATCATGCACTCTCCTGTTTTCTTTTTTGGCTTCCATACGTCTGTCTGACTTGAACAGTCCTTGTCCTAAGGGATATTTGGAGGTTGTGTTTGTCCAACAAGCAACCGCAGAGGAGCTTGAAGTGGTAATTGGACCTGTCAGCCTATTTCAGGCAGCAGCACCGAGATATTAAAAAGACTTCACCCCTTATCGTTTGGTCAAAGAATATTCTCCCACACTCAATCCTGGACACCACAAGAACACTTCAGGAATATAAACAGCTGTCGCCACACTAGGCATTTAATGCAGGGAACCCTCACTTTTGACTGAAGGTTTGTCTTTGTAATTATGTAAAAAGAGAGATTTGCTGGCATGAGTGGAATATGGAAAATCTGTTTTACTCTGAACAACCTTGTATGTACCGCTCTGCTTGAAATCAAGGGGGAGGAAATGGACGACTCATAAAAAAAAATAAAAAAAAGCACACTTCAGGAAGGTGCCCCAACATGGATGGATGGATGGATGGATGGATGGGTTGGTGAAATGTTATTGAAAAAAATCTGAACAAACAGATTTGCACATTTCAATTTTTCTATATTCAAGTCGACAGCTGGTCTTGTATACATAATAAATTTGCCCAGAGGCATTAACAAGATATGGAAATCAAGTGAATAACTGCCTTATCGTTACATGGGCTTGAGTCTCATGCAAGATTATATACATTTGTGTCTGAAAGTATTAAGAATGGCATGCTTTGCCTCAAGCTAACAGATCTGAGCTGAGCAGCAAATGAAAGTATATTTGCCAAATCTCAAAAGGACTTATACACCCAACAGTCCCTTATACCTGCCAAGTAATTTAGCTCCAGCTGTCACAATCATGTCCCGTAATTGTGGGCCGTTATTACGCTCCGGCCTCAGGGTCAATCGTGTTTCTGTTCCTCAAGTGACATCATATCACATCTACAGGAATTTACAATGTCAAAAAGGTTTACGCACAATTCAAATTCGTCTTATTACCTTTGGAATCTCATTTAGTTTAATAAACTCTCAAGTGTTATCTAGATGGCATCGCTCTCATTTTATTAGATGCAGCTCTGTGGAATTATGCAGATTGTTGGTTGGATTCGTGGGTAACGGGGTATTCCTAGACCTCAATCTCCAGCGATCCCCTTGTGGCATTTAAATTAATCTATACCTCCATCTGCCTCTCCTTCTCTCTGCTTCCATCACTATTTATAGATCTCCCTCCTACAGAACAGCTGACCTGAAATCATGTTTTTAACAAAGGCAAATTAGACACCATTGGCCACATGTTGGAGAAAGGCCGTTTTTGTTGGAATTCAGGGAAGTGTGAGTTTTAGTGATCATACAATTTATTTTATGAATAAATGGTTTGACGTGGTAATGTAATGTAGAGACGTGTGCACAAGACTCAAACTGAATAAATTTTAATAAATGTTAAAGCATTAATAAACAAAACTATTTAATACAAATCCTGACATTGTTACTTTTTTCTTGACAAGAAAATATTGTATATGCAATGTTAACCTCAAGTGTAAACATTACTTAAAGTATATAATAAGTAAATATGGAACAAAATTAACCCTGTTTACTTTCTTAATTCATGTCCCTGGTTTCATGCATGAAATAAATAATCAATCAATATGAGGGTTTGCCTTCATAATTATTTAGGATTGTTATACAGTAACACACACTTTACCTCAGCGATTTTTTTTTCTTCTTTTCTTCTTCTTATTGGGTCTCTTATTTCAGTTGGAAATATGTCACAAGAACACTCAACATATTGAACAAGTATCAATCATTTCATTGGTTAATTTCTAAAATCTTCAAAGCGCTTTTTAAACTGAAAATCTGCTTTGCCAAATAATGAACCATGTGATACTTACAGAGTAGACCCCAACGTCTTTCATTCTTAAGAGCCGGCATTCAGATACTCATTCCAAAGCTGTAATTTGTGCAAATACTGCAATTTGTCTTTCCAGGGAATATATTGTTAAGTTGCTGCTAAAGGTCTGTATATGGTTTCCATTTGTTGATAATTGAGCCCTGCTTGTGACTACATTGTTGTGTGTAAAACTGCATTTTTACCAAACACTTTCTTTCTTGGTAAATGTCACAATAAAAACTGATGGATAAAAACTAATTCCGGGTTCCATGTTCTTTTCAAGAAAACAAACAAGAAAAAAAAAAATCACGTTATTCCATCTTGTTGATGGAATGCCACCCAGTTGTCTCATACAGACTCCTCAATTAAGAAGCAATTTTTTTTGTATTCACCCTTACTATCCATTCTTTGCTCATGCATACTAATTTGCATTATCCTCCCTAAGAATAGATTAATAACTGCCAAGCAACTCCATCGCATAATAATTGCATTCGTGACAGTGATCCTTGTGCGTCAGCGCTGAATTCAAAGAGGATATTAAAAAGAAGCAGGTTATTCCAGCATCATGCCTATTTCCATCTCTCCTAATCATGCACATAGACCATGTAAAAGGTCAGTTTTGTAAATTGATGGATACCATCTGCCATGAAACCTCTCAATGTGCTGACACCCAGATGGAGACAGAATACATAACAACAGGTAGTCAATGACAGATAAGAAATATATATTTTTAAAAAATGTCATGTGGCCTAACCATCAAGTTAAAAGCAATATCATATTGTCCTTATATTGCAAATAGATGTAGACATCTTAGTTGACATTACAATGATGTATTAAAAACGGAAACGTTGTCAAAATGACCACACGGATCCGCGAAAACTACAAAAAACTTTGTATTCTGCAGCAAGGCCAGTAGATGTGATACCTTTACCACTTTGTCTATAGCATGACATCACCGTTTTCACAAAAGTTTACACGAGATGATAACGGTATTGTTTTCAAAAAACATGTTCATCAGAGAAGAGGTGTATTCAAGCCACTATGTCATGTATTGCTGAACAAAAAAAACAAAAAAGCTTCACATCATTGATCTCACTGACAAAATTATGAAATGTTTGTCAATTTTGTGCCACTTAATGTGGGCCAAATTGAGACCCAGTTGTATGTGGCTGTTACAGAACAGTTTATGCCAGCATGTGTGCACACTCGTGACTTTTCACAGGTGCCTTGTGGTCTGAAATCTCCCGGGCCAGTCTTCTGTGAAGAGAATCCGCAGAACTAATGAAATGCGACAGGGATGTAGACGGCCTCGGAGAACTACTGTAAACTGCATATTATGACACTGCAGAGCCACATGGCCCAACGATTCTCCTAATTAGAGCTAAGAATGTATTAGTCAGCAAGGGATTGCACACGTCATCGGATTTCTGCTTTTTCTTAACAAGATCTGCAAAGTCAGACCTTACACTTGGCTTTATCACATCTGATAAGCCTGTAATAGGACATGACAGATCTTCACCGTCTTTTCCATTTCAGTTCGGAATAAGCTGTTATGCTCATAAGGGAAGAATGAATATTTTTTGGAAGATGTTGGGCACTGCACCTTTGCCAGCATGACACTTTTTTTTCTTTTTCCTTTTTTTTTTACCATACAAAATGAATGAAACACAAAATGTAAAGTCAGTACGCAAATAGTATTTTCAGGCCCAACCATGGCACACGTGTTTTGGTTCTGCCAATCTCCCCATGGATATTGGTCTCAAATATTTGAGACAATATCTCAAACAGGTGGGATAATAAACAAACCTGTGGCAATAACAGCACTTTTTTGGCACAGTTCATCTTCCGGGATTTTGTGGCCTTATATCCCTCCTTGCTAGACGCTTGATTTTATTGCAGTGGAAATCGCCTGCCCCTCCTACTCATTCCTTGTGGAGCAGAGATGTTCTTCAGTTGTTGTTGTTTTTTTTTGACTGGGAAAAAAAAGATCTTCCAATAACTTTAATAGAATCTGAGGTTCTTTCCGTGTGTGTGTGTGTGTGTGTGTGTGTGTGTATATATATATATATATATATATATATATATATATATATATTACTACTCCGCTTATTTGAAAGTTATTAATTATGAGGCTCAGATACCCTATCTAACCAGGCTATTTTAGTACATGAAGTTAAATGCAAATGAGAAATGTTTCTGAAATAAAATAAGTTTACATATTTAATTTATTTTTATTTAAAGGTACACTATGTAACTTGTGGCCCTCTAGCAGTTAAAAAAAAAATGCTTGCATTTTGCAGAAGAACATTGTTTTGGTTGTGCTTGGGCTCTGCATGACTGTTGCGGATTAATTATCCTACTGCTCATAAAACATTCACTAGTAGGCTTAAGAGATATAACCAGTTTAGATTGAAATTATCTCAAGCTGACAAGCTGAAGCTTTACCCCTTTATTAGACACGGTACATCCTTGAAAATAAATTCGCTACAACAACCATAATGAAATGACCCTTCAAAGTAGATAATGCTTTACAATGAAATCTGTTTGAGAGCTACATATGGCAATTTATCTGTTAAAGGTAAAATGCCTTACTAACCTGTTGAGTAATAAAAATGCCATCTCCGCGTCACCTTTACAACATTTCAAATCTGTAAGTTCTCGCATCTCCGAAAAGCCAAGCCATTGTTTGCTTGAAATTGCCTAGATGTCCCTTAAAGTGTACGAAAGGGATATGAAGCTGCTCTTGCTGAAAATAATGACATTATGTACTGCAATGCATGTCATGTTTGATAATATTCTCTAGCATTAAACAAACACATATTAAAATAGTTAACTTTGAGATATAATGATTTAAAATGCAAATACCACAGAAAAGAAAAGTTGGTAGAGTAACAGAACTGTTTAAATATTTGAATACATATTTTTAAAAGGCACATTATGTATTACAATGCTGTTCAGTCGTGTCACAGTAAGCTTGGAAATAAGAAAAACACCTCCTTCAGCACATGCAAGGTCATAACAACAATAAATCACGATTCTCTGATTTTTCTCTGCAGCCCTTGGCTTTTTCTCTCTCATTTCTGCACAATGACAGAGCTCTTGTTTCTGTAGATGTAAATAGTATGGAATACATCATGTGACACACGATAATGCAATATCAAGGCCAACCGCAAGAATGTATCTTACTTTTCATCTCCCTGTCTGGCTGTAATACAATATTTCCAAGATTGTTCTCTCCCCGAGAGCAACCAGCTTACCATTGATCTGAGCGGGGCTGATACAGACTCTGCTGCGGTGTGTCATTCTAATGAACCAGAAACTGAATCCGGCTGCAGTGTCTCTCTCTCTCTTGCACATCTTCTCTCTTTCTTGCTGTCATTTTTTTGTCAAACTTGTACTTGCACTCACAAACACTCGGATGCATGCATACGGTTACAAAATATGGCTTAAGATCACTTCCAGCTTTCAGGGGGGGGGGAGATCCTGAACAAACAAAGACAATGTTATTCCACATTAAGGCTGCAAGTGAATTCCAAGACTAATAATAATGAATTCCAAGGCTCAAATTGTATTGTTTTCATAAATACTCAAAATTAAACTAATATTTTTACACATTTTTAATATTTTAAAATAATGATATGTATATATATATATAATACAAGATCTTCACTGACACTTTATTCTTAAACTTTATTTGGGGATTTTTTTTGTGTTAGAAATTATGCCACACTGTTGGACAATGGTAAAAATTTATACATATATATAAAAAAATAACATGATACATAATAAAAAAATATGATTTTAATATTTTTTTCTGATTATCATAATTTCAAACATTTTTATTTTATTTTAATGTTTTATTTTTGAAAGTCTGAGTCTGGTACAAAGGGGTGAAAAAACTATAAATCAACAACAAACAAGTTTGTTTTGTTAGTTTTAATAAAAATCAAGCTCTAGGACATGAAACTGCACACATATTGCTCCTTCCTTGAAGTTCACATAACTTTGTGAGGCTGTGGCAGCCTGTTCAGAAAATAATTCATCAAAAACCTGAAAAGTTATTCTCTTTTACAGCGCTTTGGTATATGTGATATGATCTGGGAAATAATTTTTTGCACCTCCGCCGCACGTGTTCTTAAAGAGAAAGACGCAGTCTTTTCAGCTTGCCACTATAAATCACTATTTTTCGGCACTAAACTAGTGAATTTTGCCAAGATATATTCAGAGATAATAGACAAGATGTTATAGAATAATAATTTAATGAAAAACCAAATTTTGACCAAAAAACTGACATTCGTCTTATTGTTAGACCTTACTGAAAACGTACCAGCGTGACATCCGACGGGTTTGTTGATGTGATTGCAAGCAGATTGAGTTAAGAACCTATATCAGCCTGCGCTATCTAGAGTTTCATGACAGAACTTTGTATATTCTTCTCAGTCAGAGACAATTTGTGATGGGCTATATCTACACGTTCACATTATAAAACTGTGCACATTTTATGTGGGTTTAGAATGGCATGAGGGTGAGAAAATTAATGTTACCAGTTATTCCAGGTAAAAGTTTATTTCCCACAGAGCTTTCCCTTGCAAAGTGATGTACCTCAGCGTTAGTCTAAAGTGCAAATTAATACCGCCCTGCAGCTTCACACCAGCTTTTCCACCGAGAAGAGCTAGACTTCCCATTGGGAGCTGAAGCAACTTCCCAAGGCAATGTCACATCCCTGTTTCGGCCCATCTGTCAGGGACAGCCCTGTCTGTGCACCAGCAATGCCAAAAGTGAGGGCTCCACTTCAGCGTGACACCTCTACAGATGGTACACTGTAGGCACCAAACCACATCTCACATCCATGTGCTCAGTGCTGGTGGCTCTGGCCTGTCTGCTCTGGACGCCCCTATTCCTCAGGATTTGAAGAGTGATGGCATGTTACGTACTGGCTGAGGGTAATGAAGACAGGGGATTCCAGTAGGAGAGATATGCTGACAGAACATGTTGCAATAGCAAAAAAATGTAATAGTCTGCAGATTAGTGGTACCAAATATGCCGAACAGACTATTTGATACTCTAATAAGCCTAATAATATGATTTATGAAAGTACTTAAAATAGTTATGGGTTATGGTTATGGGTATTATGGGTTGTTAAAATAAGATAAAATGAGGTTTACCACAGAAAATTATTCTGAAGGCATCATTGCATTGCTTTTTTTGTAAGAAGCACACAGCTACAAAAAAAAAAAATATATATATATATATATATATATATATAAACACTAAAACCACATAATAACAACAATAAAAACAATGGTGATAATATTAATAAGTACATAGCACCTGTCAGGGCTAAATGTTTATTATAACAAGTATATTATATTATTAAAATAATAATAAGTATTTGATTTTAGTCCAGTAACAGTTTTATAGGTTAATAAAGCACTTAAATCTGTAGATAGTTAGAAATTGTCTGGGCCGGATAAGTTGGATTCATATTTTTTTTTAAAGTTGGCGGATGATTTTATTGCACCACCACTAACGACTAACTTATTTTTTTAATCTTTTATTTAAATTTCAATAGTAAATGAAGAAAAAATGAAAAACTGCTTATGTTCTGCCATTATTTAAAGGGTTGATCCAACTGTACTAAATAATTGTCTATATTTAAGCTAAGGTTTTGCAATCGCTTGTGAATGATCATTTAAAATAGTTCCTATCTTCAAAAAAATGTCTTATCAGCTTTCCAATGCGGTTTTAGAAAAACGTTTTTAGTACAACCACAGCGATTTTAAAAGTACTAAATGATTTAATGGTTTCATTGGATAACAAGAAACATAGTTTCGCTTTTTATCGATTTATCTAAAGCTTTTGATGGATCATGAAATTCTGAGGCATAGGCTTCTTAGTGTAGGTTTATCAGTGAATGCTGCTGGATGGTTTGTTAATTATTTATCGGGTAGGACTCAATGTATAAATATTGGGGGGCTCACTTCTAGTACTCTGAATATGATTAACGGTGTACCACAGGGATCGGTCCTTGGGCCATTATTAATTATTTTATATATTAATCATATTGGGATTAAAATCACACATTCTTATTTTCATTTAAATGCTGACGATATGGTGATTTACTCTGCATTAATGCTAGATCAGGCACTGAGTCATATTCAAGTTGATTTGAATGCAGTTCAGCATATACTGAGAGATTCAAAGCTTTAATAGAAATAGAAAGTCGGTGCTCTCAAACTCACACTCAATTACTACTCTTAAGGTTCAATGATTGAAATAGTTTCTCAATATAAATATCTGGGATTTTTAATTGATGATTCCTTTTCTTTTGGTCCTTATATTCAGCACTTTTTGAAAAAATTAAAGTTCAAAGTGGAATTTTCTTTAGAGTCAAGTACTGTCTTTGAAGCAAGGAAGAGATTGGTAGCGATTGGTCATTGTTGAATTATTGTAATATTATTTATATGCAGGCACATAAGCATTGTTTACAGGTGTTGGATTCTGTTTATCATAATAAAATAATTTTGGGTTTGCTTCCCTCTTACTTACAGCAGCATATTATTCAAAAAGGTGAGAAAAAAATTATGGTATTCTATGTGTGCTGCCTGTCTCGGCCAGGACCCTCTTAAAAGAGATTTTAAATCGCAAGAGTTTTATTTCCTGGTTAAATAAAGGTTGAAAACAAACAAGCAAACAACAGCAGACAGAAAAATAAACAATATACAAACAGAAAATAGCTCTAAGCAAAGGTAGGGGAATATATAAAAATCTACAAAACAAATACACAATCCAATCAAAACAAACAGAACCTCCACGTTTTACAAATAGCACACACAAAACAACCTTTTAAAACAAGCTGAATAAGCTTGATGTTTAGTTTTGCTTGTATTTCCATTTGTATAGCCACAAGACATAAACATTGTATTGTTTCCACCTCAAAAATAAATAAATAAATAAATAATAATAATATTAATAATAAAATAAAAAGACCTATCTAAAATAGTTAAATCAGAAAAAAAGTTCCATCGTGACATCTAAAGTGATGTGAAATATGAAGTCACAATTGCAAGATTTTGAAAGTTACAATTTACAAAGTGACATTTACATGTGTGTGTGTGTGTGTGTGTGTGTGTGTGTGTGTGTGTGTGTGTGTGTGTGTGTGTGTGTGTGTGTGTGTGTGTGTGTGTGTGTGTGTGTGTGTGTAAAGAGAAAGAGAGTGGTGGAAACAGACTTTCCATAGGAAAGTGAGCAAACTCACAACCAGAATCCAAGGATACATTAAACAACTTTACAGCAGCAATAAAGATTTTTTTTCTGAATAATTAATGTAAGTGCTTTACCAAAAATACAGGTTTTAAATTTCAGCTTTTAAACCCTCCAAGACATGGTTTTCTGTCATTGTAAATTGTTCCAAAAACATGGAATATAGATCTTAGTCAGTGTAGTGCCATATTTAATATTTGACAGGAATGAAAACAAGGCTGTGAGGGATAGAACACACTGAGTTCAATAGATTGTACTGTTGTTTAACAACTATTGTTCAGATGAAGCGTATTTCAGAAAAAATCTCAGACAAAAAACTCAAAAATCCAGCTTTTAAAAGTTGTGTTGTAAAGATTACGTGATCTAGGAAGTTTATAAAATTTGTGAAATTGTAAAGACTGTCCAACATCCACGTTAAATTCAGTTGAGTCGAACTAAGGCCTATAGTCATATTTAATTATAAATAGGCCTAATCCTTCTTCATAAGAAAATATATTTTCAAATCGACAAATGAGTGCAAGACAGAGAGACAGTCACATACATGAAGCTCAGCTGCTCTCTTTGGAGAAGCAGACAGGGAGAGTTTCTTTTTGGGGTTTCTTTGAGAGGTGCTGGAAAAGGTTTCTGTTTGTATCTTTTTTTAATACTACCTTTTTTCAGCTGCCGTCTGTTTGGGTGTGCTGTGCTGCATGAGAAACCTCAGTGCTGCAGAAGTAGTTCAACACCAAGGACAGCCGTTCTATTCTCAGTATACTGACTTCACTAAGACATATCACAAAGTTTTAATGGAATATGTGTTTAGGCTCCTGCCAGTTTACTGAGTTCATACCTGTGTACGCTGCAGGGGCTTAACAATGAATTTGTTTCAAGTTTGTGTGTGTGTGTGTCCACAAAGATGGCAATATCCAAAGTCCTTGTCCTTGTGAGGAAATTTGATGGCCCGCATGAGGAAAACAGCTTATACATGCATACTGTATATGGAAATGTATCTATTTTTTTTTAAATAAGCAGATAATTTAAAATCAGGTCCAAAAACTGCTTGCTAATGACATTCAGGGGCATTTTTGTCTGTGTCAGAATTTTTTTTTTAAATAAATGCAAGGTCATGAAAATGAAAAATAGCATTTGAATAGGTAAATGATAACAAAATAATAACAGAATTTTCATTTTTAGGTGAACATATCCATTAAAAGTATGAGAACAGAGAAAACATGGACTGGACTAAACTAAAAATAAAATAAAAAGGAGACTGATAAAGACAAATAAAAAACTAGATTTTGTTGAAAGTAATTTAGAATAGTTGCAAATTTTATTTTGATTTTAATATATATATATATATATATATATTTTTTTTTTAATTATTTTTATTTTTTATTTTTTTTTATTGGCTGTCTTAACTACAATATACACCGTATGCTGTTTTGTAAAAGATCTTTGCAGCACCATTATTAGGCAATAAATGTTGTGCTCCTCAGAAAAAAATGTGATCTGGGTGTATGGCCATGCTTGTAAAGCATGAGATGTAACATCAGTGTAGATAAATTAAATTTTATGTAACACAAAATTGGACTAAAAAAATTTAAAATAGCCCATCAAAGTGCTGGAAAACTGTACAAAGAAAACTTTCAAATGCAGATAAATGAGATTCAGTCTTTGAGAGAGCTCAAATCCAGCACTCAGATCCTAGCATGCTTTACAGTGAAAATTTACTAATTTTTGCATTGCAAATTCAAAGCAAGTAAAAGCACTTGTTTAATTCCCTGCATTAAAAAAAAAACAAAAAAACTTGACAGAATGATTTGCAGCTGTGATTGACAAGCAGGGACAGACCGCTTTATCCCAAGCAGACATCATTTATCCACAGTTGTCAGACACACTGGTAAGTAGCAACAACAACAGACAATAGGAGAAAACGCTGGTTTTAAACAGGGTATAGAAACAGCCAAATTACTAGTTTAACCTCTTAGTCAGCGCCCAGAATTTTCTGAAAATGACATACCCTAATACAAATGTCTGTAGCTCTTCAACCATTTTTCCACATTCATAACTCTAATACTTTTTTAAACTAGACACTTGAAACTTGGTTACCCAAGAGTCATAATAACTCAATGTAGCATAGGAACAGAGTAAATAAAGGAAAAATTTACTTGAAAGTGACTCTTTGAATGAACTTAATTTAGGGAAACAATTGTCAGACTTTTATGTTAAATGTGATTTCTCTTTTTTGTCCATTTTTTCAAAATCACTTGAAATCCTATTCATAACCCACTTACAGCCACTGAGTTAGAAGCACTGAAATGAAAATTAATCTATTTAATCATCTGTGGAACGGGCAGGACTCGAAAAACTCCAGCAAATCATTTCCAAAACCACCTAGAATCATTGGACAGTAAGTTCGTCAATCAAACGGTCGTACCATACCCCCCCTCCCCCCATCCCCCTCACGTGAATCAGGGCCAGCGTTGGAGGAAAGAAGGTATGACCATTTGAGTTGTGTATTTTCAAAATCTGCCGGCCGTTTTGCAAATCCCATACCCCACCTTTAAAGGCCTGAAAACACCATAAAGATAAAACTGAATGTCTGACCATGTTTTGATTCAAATTTGAAGATGATACTCCCAAAAATGTAGCTTCTGTAAGCTTTTATTCAAGAAACGTCTAGGCGTTTTTGCACACTCCAAATGGACACCTGACCTGATAACCAAAATGACATAAGGAGTAAACAGCTCATACTACATACATGTATATCAAGTCAGAATCAATTGTCAAGTATCCTCATAACCTCCTCCAAAAACACTCTCAACACCACAAAAAATCTTCTTAAATCGACGATCCATGATGTCGATTATCGATGTCAAATATAAAGTTGGAGAAAATCCGTGCGTAGAAAACAAACTCCGTGTAGCAAAACAATGACTAATCTGCACGCTGTGCGTAAAATGGCGAAAGGGGGAACATATTTCTGCTTACGTAAACTATGCAAACTGTCCATCGTGTTATAAACTGCAATCGTGTTATAGTTGGTTAATCCTCCCATCCGTCAAAACTTTGCGGACCAGACATTGGATGGCTTTTATCCAGTCAAAAACCGAGGAGCGAGAGTGACAGGTCCCGCAGCCTGTCGCAACGCTCCCTTGATATTTTTTGTGATTGAAGGAGAGAAACACGGAATGACCCATTTTATCGACAACAGTCCAAACTACAAGGGAGATATGTTTTTTGAACATTGGAATACAAATTAGAATCGATATTTCATTGAAAGTGAACATGATGGATTACTCTAACTGGAATCGCTCATAAAAACAAAGGAGGATTTTATGTTTTTTTCCCCTATTTTTTCTGTTTTGGATTACAAAGTGGGATGCATTTTGAAGAGTAGACCCTTACATTGAAATGTATGCTGGTGTTTCTTGGATTCATCCGAACTGATCTGAACCATAGGAGATGAAAGAACGGTATTGCCATTCATTTTGTTCATATTTACAGGGACGGTCTGTCAGCATTTAATTTAACCCTTTCCTCTCTAGTGTATTGATTGCAAAAACAAGTTCAGAACGTTATTCTTGAGTGTTTTAGCTTTCAAATGATGCCTCGTTTATGACAGTTGATTGAATATTTGTTATAAAACAAAGGTAAAAAAATATAGACACGCCCCTATGCCCCGCCCACGGGCCGCTGCTATAATAAGAGGTTAATAAATAAGATAAAATAGGCTAGGAAAAAAAAGGTATGTTAAGAAAAAAAAAGTTGGCAGCAACACTGACGCTTCTAAGACACCTTAAATTCTAATGAGCATTATATTTTTCTCAGTGAAAGAAGTCATCCAAACTGGCAGACGAATTGAAAAATGTTGATTATAAATATCTATCATTCAATATAAAAAAGTGTAATATATATATAAGCAAGTTATATAAGCTGTAAGCAAGTAAGGCATGCTGCTGATGTATAGTAGCATACATCTACACAGGTGGAGCTGGGGAGGGTGGAGGGTTTCTGAAAGTGTGCTGCAAAGTGTTATGCAGAAGTTGACTGAGTGTTTGAAGCAGCAAGCTCATTGGCTACTCTATACAGCAGGAACCAATCAGGTGTGCCCTATAGAGAATGATGTGATACAAGCAGATTGAGTTAAGAACAACCTGTGCTATCTAGAGTTTCATGGCAGAACTGTGAATTTGAATGTAAAATATCAAGTGAAATTTGTCATGTTGTCATCATACAGTAAGTGTCAGTTGCATCACTTCACAAATTTTCTCCCGTTCCCTCATGGGATACTAAACTGTCCATCAGATGTCCATTTCAGAATCTCAGCTAGTAGGTCATCCGGGTATTGTTTGTCTATGAATGCTAGAAATCTGAACATAGTAGTCTTTTCACATAATGTTTTTTGCTTACTTTATAGTGTGGAGCAATTCATATTCGGATGCAAGGTTAGTTTTCCACTAAGTTCACTGCAATGCATTCGGGTTTGATGTTAGCCCGGTGCTAAGCTAATAACAATTACAGGAAAATCTACAAAGTATTAAACACTGCTCCATAAGTAAATTATACAGACAAAAAGCAGGACATGCCAGTGAATTTGTCCCACTTTAGGTCCCATTAGTGAGTAGATTGTGATTTTAGATGGATGTAATTAACAATTAACCAACAGACCAACCATCTACTCTAATCAACCGGTTCTAAAACATGCAAATGCCTTTCTCTCCTGTCTCTCTCCCTCTTCTTTCACTGTTTCCCTGCCAGCATTCAAGAGTACACTGCTGTCCTCTGTGTGACAGTATTTTTGTGAGCACATGCAGCAACGACATCCAGCCCTCCTCTAGCTGCAGTCTCAAAGATTTCAGCTCCTGCCTCTGAGGGCAGGTGTCTCTGACAAACACATGTGTTAACAGTCAATTATCCAGTCAGTAAAGCCCCATAATTACAGCGCAAATCAGTTCTGTGCCTGCCAGTGATATTCTGAGCCAGCGATACACAGAGCTCGGTAGGAGAGAGGCATTTTGAAATAGATGAACCCAGAGAAAGCTAAACATCTGATGGCATGAAGATCTGGTCGTCCTATGGAGCTAATAGCAAACTATTCCTGTAATGCAGCAGACTGTGACACAAATAAGGGCTCAGAATGCTGCTGTATTCCCTGGATGCTGCCTCAGTTTGATGGCCTTATTGTGTTTGAAGTGACAGAGAAAACAGGCTGACTGTAAAGTGAGCATATATTGCATCATCACAGATAAACTGAGAGCGAGTAAAATGTAAACAGGTTTTTTTATGCAGAGTCAAAAACATATGTTCAAACATGGACAATGCATTTTGAAAAAGAAAACTGCACTCTTAAGGGAAGATGGCATTTATGGTTGGTCTCCTCATAATTACATAAACAAAAAAAGACAAAAGTCTGAGCTAATTTATGAATCTTTAAGTAAACTCACTGACCCATTTTTACAGATTTTGTGTTTGAGCTATTACCTTTTCTTTTGCAGAATTCCTTTAGTGAATTACATGCTAAACACAACTCTCTCAGATGCTCGACTAATGATCATTTAATCTATTTCTAACACACGGACCACATTTATTATCCATCCTTTTATCAACTTAACTTATACACAGAACTTTGAATTTCGTGAGAATGGACAAGATGGGTTCTAAACTCACATTAATAGCCATTATTAATTAACCATAACATAATTACATTTTAATTTACTTTGAAAATTTAGTTTGATATACATAATATTCACATAAGAAATTGAACAAACAGGGCTCGATATCCTTCTCCAAGCACTTGAAAAAATTCATTCTTGTAGTACAGCTCAGGACCTTGCATTAAATTGTCCTAGATTTAATTGTTTGCAAGCGCCACTGAACAAATGTTTGACTCAAGGATAAATAAGGAGGGTAATATTGATTACAGACTCAGAAGTAATATCTTACATAAATATTTGGGGCAGAAAGTAATGCATTATGGGTCAAACAGCTCTTTGCTGAATGCAGAACAGAAGCTATACAAATAAAAACTGGCCAAGATCATTTATCCTCTAAAGCGCATTATATGATTAACGCCAAATTAGCATTTCTACATTCTGGACAATGTACAGCAGCATGTGTTGTATTGAATTAGTCAACATGAGTAAAATTGTAGAAGCTGGCCTATGATCTTGTAAGCCTCTACACTGTAACATCATCTATTTTATGTTTTAGGGTGCACCCTACTTTTTTCCCCAGATGAAAAGTGCACTTAGAGGACCAAAGGTATCCAAGCCTCAAACACATTTAGTGTCAACTGGGACAACTTGACAACAAAAATGGCTAAAGCAGAGATGTTTCTGGCAGTTCCTCACTTCACAATAGATGTTTACAGACATTGCTCTGAGACAAGGACAGAATGACGGTAAAAACCCTCAAAGCCATGCACGTCCAAAGAATGTGTGATTGATGCCTCTAGTCCGGAGAGAAGACAATGTCAATTTATAAGAAAGTCCAGCAATGGCGAACAACATAAAGGGAAGCCCAAACACAAAAAGCAAGGACTTTGTTAAAAGACAAAACAATCACTTTCTTTCCCTTTTAAAAATAAAATGATGAGTTTTTTGTAAACAATGCCTCAGACACAATATAATTTCTGCAAGTGCATTGATGCATCAGCAGGTGGCGGCAATAAGGGAGTCTTAGGCCCTGTTTACACGAGAACGATTCCGAGTGAAAACGTAAAAATATTTTATCGGAGGTGCCTTTCGTTTACACGGTGACGCCGTTTTTATGGCTTAAAAACGCAAAAAAGTGAAACCACCCTCCAGAGTGGAAAACTTAAAAACGCTCCACCGTCGCGTTCCCGTGTAAAGGGTAAAAACCGGTAAAAACGCAAAACTGCCCTCGATCACGTGCGCGTTTACGTCACAGGCATTCGCCAGTACAGGAAAATAATAACTAACATGTCGGATTATTTCCATACGTCGGACCTTCAAGTTGCCACAGCAGCTCTGATAAACATACAAGAGTCTTTTCAGCAGTTGCACAAAATATTCTCAGATATTGGTGTTGTTGTGTGGCAGTGCTTCGTTGCCACCTAGCCGCCTGGAGTGCACACTACATCGAATTTCACACACTTTTGCGTCACCATATGCACGCAGATTTCCCCTTCATAACGCTCGTCTAAACGCAGAATAAAAAGTGAAAACGCAACGCCACTTTTGCGTTTTCTCTTCTGATCGTTTCCGTGTAAACATAGCCTTATTAACCCTTAACCAACCCTTAATACAAATGAGTCATTGAATCATTTAATCAACCAATTCATTCAAAAACACTGATTCCTTCAGGAATGAAACATTGCTGCATTCAAAACCACCCCCTCTACCCTTCATTCACCTTTCCCTACATCATTTACTAATATAGTCCAATTGTCAAGTATTTAGTCAAGTATATGTTATATAGCGCTTTTCACAATACAGATTGTATCAAAGCAGCTTCACAGTATCAATCAAAACAACATAACAATGTTCGTTTCTCATGAAAATGTTCAATGTTCAATTGATGGAGTGAATAAAAATGAGTGAGTGAATTTGGACACTGTGCCCTATTTAAGGGTATAGGGGTTGATTTCGGACACAGCCCAAGTGTATTTATGAGCGAGTCATTGAATTCTCTGTGTTGGGAACATCACTCTTTCTAGTGTGATACAGTTGTAACTAAACACTTTAAATTGGCAGACTTTGTACCCAAAAAAAGCACAAGGAGTGTAACCTGATATGTGAATGTAATGAAATAAGAAATAGAAAAAAATCATAGATAGCATGTTATTTCTAAAATCAAGGTTTGATAAAATTCAATGAGCTCCTTACATCAGTCGTTGTAATAAAATCACAGCACAACTCTTATGTCCTTTGTGTAAAGGACCAGGAGATTTTAGCCTTTTATATTTAATTTTTTACCCAAGAACTTGTCAACAAACATCTGACAAAAAAAATAAAAATTGCGTCCAGACTTTGTTATTGGTTTTATGAAATCGTTGAATCCATAAGTACCAGCAAGCTTATTTTGCAGTCGCATATTATGTGGATATTTGGTTCAATTAATCTGTCATGAGACTCATATTTGTTTACCTTCAGTAAGCTTGCTGCCCAGATCTTAATTATCTATGCTGGTATACTCTTTACTCTTTGTTAATTGTCTCTGATATGCCTTTATGGAAGCTGGATTTAAACGTGCAAAATTATTATTAAACCAAAAGCATGTTCTTTTCTATAGACCTTTGTATGATTGTATGATTTCTTAAAGCCGTAACATTGACCATCAATGCTAGTGCATTGGGTTTCTACGGTGTTCAGGGTGGTTGCTTGGATGTTTTAGGTGGTTGCTAGGGTGTTCTGGTTGTTGCTACGGTTTTGCTTGGTGGTTGCTAGGGAGTTTCTAGGGTGTTGCTAGGAGGTTGCTAACTAGTTTCTTTCTGACCCTATTCGAAAGAGCCTCCCCAAGTGAAAGAAAGTATACTTTATTGTATTTGAAATATATTCCCTTTTTCAATAGTTCACTGCAATACAAACAAAAATTTTACTATCTTTAAATATACAACTTTTAACACAACATGTTTCCAATTTAGTACACAAAAGTACACTAAATACACTTAAAGTTATGCTTTACTGCAATTTAATTACAACTAAAATATACTTAGTACAAAATGAGTTGTTTCAAAATAGCACACTTCAAGTTAAATAATCATTAACACACTTGAAGTATCCTAAATGAGTCTGGCTGCAAGTATACTTAGCATATATTTTTTTCACCAGCGTCTCTCTGAAACTCTGTCTCTAGGTTTCATTCAGCAGGTGAAAAGTCTGATCAATAGTTAGTATAAATACTGATGTGTTGACCTGTTTGTAGTGTGTTTGTTTTATCTGGTCCAGTTGGAAAAGGAAGTCTAAGTATCATGCATAAGCACAGTCAACATTGTTATGGTCAGTATATAGTCTAAATAATATCATTATTTTTGTCTAGGTTGTGACCTGATGATCACAAGATTCTATTAGCGTGAGTGACCTGTTCATTTTATAACAAGAAACGTGTTATTCTCAACAGTATGGATTGCATAGTTTAAAATAAGCAATTGAAATAGTTTGACATGAGGGGAATTCATTGGCAACCAAAACAAGCCAATTTGTCCCACAGACTCGTAATGCAAAAACAGACAAGCCAAGGCTATTTTTTTTTTCTAGTTCTGACCTTCACAGTGTCTTAGATTTGCTTTCCACCGTGGAAGCTGAATTGCTTTCAATTAAATGTGGTATTTATTTATTTATTGTGGAATTGCCACAAGGCTTCTCAGATAAGAGGGTTAAGGAATCAACTTTTGTCGTCAACAAAAAGTATTACGGAAAAAAATGACCTACCTAATGTCCTAAGTTTTAATATTATATATGAAAATAAATAGCCGTTGAACAAAATTGCTTGGGCTCTGTTATGTTAACTAGTAATTTACTAAATGAGTGGGATCCCTAAAGCATTAGTTGGGAGAGATATTTTTTCCTTAAGAAAAACTTGCATGTAGGCCTACCTGAAATTATTACAAATAAATCAATATTGAATCAAAGCGTGTAATACAATACGCTGTGATATTTTAGAGACGGTAATCATACTGTTTATAGCGCAAGCATTCGATGGAATAAGAAAAAATTCAAGCCGTATCACAAAATCTCCAGATACTAAACTATCGGCATCAGCAGATGTCAGTCTGAATAATCGGTATCAGCCCAGAAACTTTGATTCGGTGTATCCTCCATATATTATCAATAGCATTTCACTACAGTGCATGACTAATGTCTTAATCATAATCATTATTTACCCTGCCATCATCATAGTCATCATAATGACATCAAATTCGTTCTTGAGAACAGCAGAAATCTTTGTAAATATCATAAATTATAACCCACTTGTGAGTCACACACAGCATTTTACCTGTAACCCTAAACGTGTTCCTGATTCAAATCAGGCTATATGAGCCCTGCTGAACTTGTGCGGAATCAGCCATCCAGACATGAACAAAACGGATCCGTTGTCCAAAATACAGCAGCATGTTCATAAATGTAACTTCTGGAGTTGGGGTTTAGGGCACGGCATGTAGGTTGTAATAAAGTTCAAAGCATATGTGCAAGTGAAGGATATTCACTTACCAAAATCTGCAAAAGTGGTAAGGTAGGTTCTCGGCTCTCACTTTGGACGCTTTCATCTCTATAAATATGTTCTGCGGATAGCGAAGTGGGTGTCTAATTGGCTCGCATTTGATCCCATCACTCTAAGTAGGACTTGGTACTATTAATGGTGTTCTAATTCTGTTTTCCTGCTCACATACATTACAGAAGACAACCTTATTTTGATAGAGTGTTGTGAAAGACTTCATTAGTCTAACGGCACTACACGGTGAATAATGACACCTGCCTTGACCTTGTGCCGAGGTTCCATTTTGAATTGTAATGCCCAATTGTAACAGGGCTTTACAGCTGATTACTGAAAGGTGCTCAGTCTGTTCTGCTATAATAGACAGCTCCTCCTATGTGACTGGACTCCTCAATGCTTGAGTTCGGATAATACAATACTTTTAGGGAGCAAGTAAAAACCTCAGAGATCTTAAGCAATGGCAATTTGGAGTGAGCAGTCTTTTTTTCTATTCATTCTATTATTCTGGTAATTTATTTAAATACATGCAATTCATTCATGCAATGACTTGAAAAATCTTATTAAAAGATTTGAAATTAGTTTGACAATCTTTTATCAAAACTGCTTCAACAGTTTAGTAGGGCTGTACAATTAAATGAAATGGAACACAAATCAATATATGACTTACTGCGATTATCTAAAAGCTGCTGTAAAATGAAATAAATGTATGTGCTGAAGTGAAGCTCTACTAAATAGTGCAGCCCTACATTCCAGTCTTTTAAAATACCATATAATTTGACCTTTGTATGTCAAGGCAATGTTAGTTATTTGGTTAGTAAAATGCCTCGTGGTGCAACTCCCTCAAAGCAAATTATTAATGAACTATTCACTATTTTTGTATTAATAATAATAATTTTTACCCTGAGCAAAATATATGGCACTTAATTATTGTACACCCATTTGGTTTCATGATGTAAGGAAAATATGTCATTACTTTTATACTAAAACTTGGATTAATAATAATAACAAAAATTAAAACTTGGCACATGTGTTTTAAATTCTATTTGTAAACGAATTGTCCTTTTTCCTAATTATATCGTAGACATTCTCATTGTGATTGATCCTTGTAAATAAGTTAGTGTGCTCAGACTCAAACGTTTAGCAAACAGTTGTATAAGAGTGATATGCTCTGCTGAAGCTAGACGGAATGTAAAGTGACTTATGTAAGAACCATTTAAGACCGTCTACACTGAGAAAAGTGACAATTCAACAGCTCGTAAATGCTCGTAATAAGGGTTTGGTTAAATCCTGCAAACCTATTGACTCACCCAACAGATGTTGTCATTGTGTACAAATCAACCCATGCCTGTAGGTATTCATGGAAGAATGATGTTATTATTAATGCATATTTCCATTTCTCATGCTCTGATTTGGTAACCGGGGGGGTGGGGTGAGATGGGGTTGGCATTGGTTTCTATGAGTCAGATGGGTTTCAGAATTAATTCAAGAAAGATTAATATGAGAAAGCCAATGACTCATAGCACTGAAAGATTCGAGACAAATACTTTTCCCCAATACATGTCCCTAACAAATGTACTCTTTTTATGTTCATTCATTTCGTTATATATGAGCTGCTCCTTATGGCTCCCCACCCAGCTGGCATTCAAAACCCATCCATGGCAAAGTCATAATTTGCTGTCATATATATTATTCCATGGCTTAAGTAAGTTTCCATAGACTGCCATTGCAGAACATTGCGGAACTTTCTCCCACCAGGTAGGCTTCGCCAACAAACACCAAAATGGTCTGTTATTTACCTATTCAAAAAATACTGTTTTTCACCTTCCTATATATAGGGAAGAATGCAATTTCGGATTCAGCCCTAATGAATTCTTCTGATGAAATTTCCAGCCAACAACTCTTTTTTTTTCTGTAGTGATTAGCAGTTATGTTGATATGGCAAATGTAAAACAGTGCACTTCCTGGGGGTCATGCATGAGCAGATGAATGGGGATGGTAACAGATAGCTTAGATGGTGTGTACTAGTTTGCCAATATCATGCTGTGGATTTAATTTGATGACACTGCATACACACGCTTATAATATCATGCAAAACGTGTTGCTAAGAGAGTCTTGTTTCCTACGGGACAGCATGTGTTTTGTTTTGTGCAGAATTCAGCTTTGTGCTACTGGGTTTACAACTCAGCGAGACAGCTTGGGGTACAAAGATACATGTTCCCCAGGTTTGCCAGCATGATCTTCAAACAATATCAGCAGTCTTACCATTTCAATTCAATCCAGTCATTGTGAAGAACTGGCATGCTGGGGAGGGACTAGTGCTCAAGAGCCTGGAACTCACATTCGACAAGGGATAATGGGCACAGGTGCCACCCGTTAGCTTGCCCCTTTCTGTTGTCAAATCCATTTGCATATTTTCATTTGCCTCGTCAAAGAAGGATTTTGACCCCCTTAGCAGGGTGTTTTGCGGCAATGGCTGATTGGTATTCAGGGATTCTGCAAGGTTGGAGAGGAATTAAATGAAGACAGAACCAGTTAGTCTCGGAATAATGTTTGTCGAGTCAACAGATGGCACTCAAGAATTCGGATTGTGCCTAAAATACATTTAAAAATTGGCAATTATTTTAATATTTTTCCAGTCCGGGTTGTCCTGTGATGGCATTCCTGAAGTGTCTAATGTGACAGACACAAACAGACTTTGACAAGGAGACCATCTGTGTGTCCGTCGCATTTGTTTGTTCGCTCATGCATTGTGAACACTTTTAAGTTCACATTCTGGAATTTGGCCTTTGGTGCTGCTGGCACAACCTGACTGTTGGGAAATGTCCATGTGGGCACAGTACTGTTTACATCAAAATGTGATCAAACCCAAACGGAAATGTTCTGGCTTGCTTAATTGTATACCAATGGCATGTGGATTTCAACATTAAAATGATAGAAAGGACAACTGGATGTACATTGAACCCTATATTTGGTGTATGGGATTCGTGTGAAAATATAAGAGAAAAGCACTCAGTAAACCTGAAGCTTGTTGATATTAACAGCCGGGAAGACGAAAAAGTGCAATCATGTTCAAGTCAGCCTGAATCAAATGGGCTATAAATCACTCTTTGACATCAGTTATTGTAAGATGAGTGCATGGATGCAGATGATGTCAAGTCACTGCCATGGTGACGGATGGGGACAAAACATTTTTCAGAAGGAGAGGTATGTGTTTGTAGACTGAACTAAACATTTAAAGACATGAGATGAGAAAATAATAGGTAGAGGTAGAGTTGAGCACCATGAGACTTTTTACAAGCATTAATGACAGTTTTAGAAATTGGGTCAATGATATGATGCTCTTATCATTTCAAATACATTTAAAAATGCTTCATTATTTTATGATGAACATGGTTTTTATTTCTAAAATAGTAATTTTGGGGGGTCCTGATATCGTGAAGAAAAAACCTTAACTGAAAAGGCTGAATGTAACGTTTGGGTTTGGTGTTGGGTTTGATGTTCATGTTTTCATGTCTCTTATTGTGATGTTTTCCCATTGTCATGTTCCTGGTTTTGCCATGTGCTTATCCTGCTCATGTGTCTTGTTTTCATTGGTTCATTGTTTGATTGTGTACAGGTGTCCCTTATTTAGTCATTAGTCTTTGTATATTGCCCTCGCGTTACCATTGTCTTTTGTTTATAGCTTTGTTCCCTATTTCCAAGTTCAAGTTCAAGTTGGGATCTAAATAAACTGCACATGGGTCCTTCAAACTCTCCTTCAGTGGAAGTTTGTTAATTGAAATAAAGCTGAAATCAAATATTAATTAATTTAATTTAAAAAAAATACTAATATTGCCTTGGCAACTAAATGAAATAAGTTTAACTTGAAGCACTAAAATGACAAACTGGAAATAAATAATAATAAATAGTTTTTAAACCTAAATAGAAATAAAAACAATAATAATAGAAATTAAACTATAGCACATTACACAATTACAAAAAAATCATATGTATTTAGTTAGTAAATACATTAAAATGAAAATTATAGTATAACTGAAATTGTATATAAATAAGTCTCTTTCAAATTATAAACATGTCACTGACCTAATCATTAATTTCTTGAATCCTTCTCAGTTATAGGAAAGCTAATGATTAAGAGCAGAACTTAAAATATATTCGATTAGTTTATATCAATCAATCAATCAATGCATTTATTTGCTAAACTCATCAAACCTGACACATTCAGTTCAGTGTTCATTTAAGAGGATGGAGAAAAGAGTCTCAGACTTTTAACACAATCCCATAGATAGTTTGCATAATCTACGTGATTACAGAACTAAATGGCATAGTACAAGGCTTTGAAGGACAGAAGGTTGTATAAAATGAGGCTGTGCACATGGGCTTAAATATTTCATTTATTTAAGTTAAACCTATATTTTAACATGCACCATCTCCTTCCCCACAGCAGCCTGAAACGATGAGCTTTCCTTTCTCACTTATATGAGACAAACCTCTCTGGAGTTCCGTTCTTTCAGAATTCTGATAGAGCCTTGTTTAAACAGCATCTTCCATTTCATGTCTTGGGTATTTAACCACGCAAGGCAGACTTGAGATTCAATGGGTACAAGAGAGGTTTTGGGAGTCTTTCAACATGGTACCTTCACCTGAGCTGTTCCGACAGAAACCGAACCCCTAAGTGGATTATCCGGCGCACACATTAAAGCACGCAAGAATTTCTTCAGCAAAAAAAAACTTCAAAGTAGAGGAAGAAAAAATCTTTAAACATACTTTAAAAAAGACAGAAATTAAATAAATAATGTGAAAGGAGAATCAAACAACATTGACAATGGGAACTTTCTGGCAGATTTGAATGTGATTGTTCTGGCAGCGGCTTCTTTCGAGACGAGCTGTCAATTTGCATATGTGGACGAACGAGGAGGCATTTAGCATTTGAATGACATTTGTGTGCCAGGTGAGAGAGAGTGAGCATTAACAGAGATGAGCGGAGACAGAAGGACATCTGAGGGAAGGACGCAAAGAAATCAAAGTCAAACCCAGTTCCCATTAAGACTGACCAGAGGAGATCTTGGTCGGATGGTCGACGGAATTTCAAATTGCTTTCATGAACGGGACGGACCTCAGAATGACTAGACTATAAGCTTGAAGTGACACCTTTAGAATGGAGGATGACAGCGAATTTTGTAGAGCTCAGGGATGTTATGAACTGAGCAGTCTTTGATTCATGCAAGCTTTGGGAATCAAGCAAATATCATCAAACCCTATCTGCAAAAGGGAAACAAGTGTGTGCACTGAATATTAACTGTCATCAGGGAGTCACCGGTGTGTTATGAACCACAGATCTTCAAATCCCGGTTGGAGCGGCAGAATTAGAAAAACATTGTTCTCTGTGCACCTGTGATGCTTTAAAAACCCGAGGAAGACTAACACGTCCAAGGTCACCAGATTGATCACTGCTCATACAAGACCTTTTTTTACCAGTGCGGTGACCCAGATTAGCATCTGCTGATGCCAGTCAGCTTCCAGGCCCTGTTCAGTTGCTGAAGGACACGAAATGAGCCTTGGCTGCTTTTCGACAACATCGCATTGCTATAAAACTCAGATTGCTTTCTGGGCACATGGTTGGTCATTTATTGAAATGCACAACTCATTCATTCTCCTGAATGTGCCAAATGTAGCCCTAATGTAGGAACTTGTTTAGCAATCTAGCCTACATAATGGTAAAGGTGCTGTATTTATTTTATTTGACTGTACTAAAGCAACATACTATGTTTGCAGTTAGGAAACGTGGAGTTCACATTTTTGTTTCTCTGAAAAACAATGCTACCGCCAGCTATTCTACTTTGAAATGTGCGTTCTGTGTGGGAATGTCTGTTCTTGGTTTGGTCTGTGTAATCCCACCCACTGCCAATTTACCCAATAGTATTTTGACACCCCGTGTTGCCAGTTGGTGGAAAAGAGTTGAAGCCAAGGAAGCCAGCAAATGAACTGGGTCACAGATCGGATACCCGACCTAAAAAGCCTCGACGTCCATCAAAAAATCTCTATGAGTGGGAGCATACTAACACGCAGAAAAAACAACTCATCACATCAACCTACAGTGACTTGTCGCCTTTCATTGTCAATTGTGATCGTTCCTGTCCTCAATCTGGCAACCCGCGTGAGCTTCGAGTCTGAGGAGGAGGAAACTGATCAGTAAACCTTTTATACTTGAGCTATAGTTCAAAAATCATACATTTACATTTTTATAGCGTCTTTCATGATTAAGGTCAGGTGCTGCCATTGCATATTCCTCAACATCTGTACCACTGCTTTCAGTATGGAGAACCAGCTGCCTCTGCTGGGTTTTCACTGTGTCATATTTTGTACTCTTGCTCTGCTAGTGAGGGCAGCTAAGCAGATATTATGTCCACTGCACCATCTCTGTTCTTGAATTCTCAATTTAAAGAGGCTAATTACAAACACTATACACACGGTGGGAAACACTTTGATGTGTTTTCAATATGCATGCTTCACAACCCAATGATTGGAACACACCAGTCCTCAATATTGGGAGAAAATGAATTAATGGATGATAAACTCTGACTGGTGTTGAATTAAGGGGAAAAGTTGTTTGCTATAACAGTGGAATATGCTTCACCCATCCGCTTTTAGGAGAACTACAAAGGCTAAAGATGAGTGACAGAGGAAACCAATTTCCTCAGGGGAGAATTTTCCCGCATTCTTACTTCAGTGAGATCATGATTTCCACCTGCTCTCTGAGTAAGTACAAAATTTCACATTTAATGTTACAAATAAAAGTGAGAGAGGTGTGTGTAGCATATGTCTGATGTCAAATATGGCAATTAAAGTTAACTTTTTCTGAACTTTGTATTGCTATTCCCACGCGCTATTCCCCGATAAAAGAACTGATTTAAAAATAAATAAATAACATAACATAATACATATCAACATTGACACCTAATTTATGTGTTGGCTCTGAAATGTTAACAATCTGGCACAAATATAAGACAACAACCCAGGGTTGTCTGACAGTCTTATTGGAATATTGATACACATTCTGTTGACAGGTGGAAATCCATTGTTTTGCCACCTTTCTTTTTCAAGTTGCTTTGAAGAAGGTTAAAAAAAAAGTAAAGTGTCATGAAAACCACCACTTTAGACAACACCTTGAACTTTATTAATAAGCCCGCATCTATATGGAATCTATATAATTATAATAATATAATTTTTTCCAAAGGGGGTTTAAAATTCTTATTAACCTGTAATTATAACATAATGAAAATTATGTTTAATGTATTATCCCTATCAAATTATCCCTTTTTCATAGGCAAATGTTATTAGCTTGGTCCCTCACTCTTATATAATTTGAAATAATAAGGACATACTGTACAGTACTAACTTTCTTTGAGTTAGAAAATTGAAATGTTAAATTTCTTTGAGTTAAAAAATTGAAATGTTAAATTTTTCAATCAAAATGGTTCAATTTGTAATTATTCTTGATAAGTTCTTGGTAAAGCATGGAATTCCTGTTACTCTAAAAGAGTTTGCAATTGTGGCTGATGCAGTGCCACAAGGAGTTCTCGTGCTTTTTAAAGGATTTTCTTTTTCATCTCTTTGTTGCTCACTGGATCTGTGTAAGACAAGGTAAACAGTGCCTTTCTTCACAACGCGTTCTCACCCCAAGGCGTCATTTTATTGAGACTTTGACCATGCTTCAATAATTGACGCTAAAGGGTGCCTTTAGCGTCAGTTGGATGACGCTTCGGTTATGGGTAGGTTTAGGTATGGGTAGGTAGGCGCGTCTCATATTGACGCTAAAGGGTTCCGTATGCGTCTAATTTAGACGCATGGTCAAAAGCGTCACTTAGATGACGCTCGAGGATGAGCGTCATCTAACTGACGCTAAAGGCACCCTTTAGCGTCAGTTATTGAAGCATGGTCAAAAAATGACGCCTTGGGGTGAGAATGGGCTGTTCTTCATCTAAAAAAAATATATATATAAGAAAATTCGAGTCCTGTTTCAGGGGGAGTCTGTTTCTATGCCATAGGCTATGTAATTTTTTATTGGTTTTGTAAGTGACATTCCCTGGAAAAAAAGTTTGGACATCAACTCACAAATGCCTGATAACTAACAAAATGAGAGAAATTACCTTTAAGTTAATTCATAGGTTTTACCCAGATAAGTGCTCTGTCAAAAAACTTAAGAATGATATTAATACCCTCTGTTTTTTTTTTTTCCGTTTAGAGAAACCTGAAAATACTTTACATTTATTTTGGAACTGCTCTCTCACAGTGACATTTTGGAGTTACATTTGTGATTTTATCAAATGTTATGTGAATCCTAACTTTGAATTTACATATAGAAATGTAGTTTTTGGTTTTCATGAATGTGAAAAGAAAAGTGATATTTATTTTATAAACCCTTATTTTTCTGTCAGCTAAAATTCACATTCACAACTTTTTTTAAGATTTAAACTTGAAATGAAAATGTATTTTGAATCTATTGAGCTCTCTAAAAACTGAAGAGCTATAGAACAGTGGTTGTGTTTAAGGACTTGGAACTTGGAAGACTGAAGGAACTTAATATGGACTGAAGGACTCTGGAGTATTGTTGTATCATGTGATGACAATGACAATAATTGTTGTTAATGTTTTTGTGTTTTTTTATCTTTTTCTTTTTCTCCTAGAAGCATTTAATAAAAAATAAAAAAAAATAAAAAAAAAATTCTAACTGTCTTGCATCTCGCGGTGATCACCGGTGATCGGTTCTGTGCAGATTTTGCTCATCTCAAACAAGCCTATAGTGCAATGCTGTGAGTGAATGTAGATTTTAAACCCGGAAGGAGAAAATAGCAGTTTTACAATTAACCCCTACAATTAAATATAACAGATGCTTACATTGTCTTCAATGATGTTCAACACACACACCTCTGTTAAAATCTCAGAAAATTTTGTTTGTAGTTTCATGACCCTGCATCACTTAAAACTAATTGTTTTTATAATTAACCCAGTTTTCTGGAATTATTATTATTATTATTATTAAACATACAAATAAAATAACATTGTCTGTTTCAGAGTTTCATGTCCGTTTGTTTTACTTATGTATTTATTGAGTAGCCATATAAAAGTGGGTAAAATGAAGAGAAGTAACATTGTTTTATATACCTCTGCCTATTTTCTATGTTTCATTCAGGAAATGCATATTTAAGATGTATAATGGGATAATTAGGATGCATTCAGGGACCTAATTCTCTGCATGATTTCCTCTATATTATCTCAAACAAGCACTGATTAAGAAGAAACAATTTCGTGATTAAACCGAAAGTCTAATTGAAAGTGCAGTACACAATGAGTAAATGAAGAATTAAAGAAAGAGAAGGGGGGGAAAACGACAACATGAAAGCAAATGCAGCGCTAGCATTCCTGCTGTTTTCTTGGACAACATCCCACAGCAGATAGGGTTTTTCAGATATTTAAATGATTTAAGAAATTTAATAAATAAATAAAAAATGATTTATTTAACAGGGTAGATGTGGAAGACCTAGCCAAAATCACTTTATAACACAATTTGTTATTTTAAAAAATCCAACTATTAAACATTTTGTAATAGTAGATGATTTTTTATTTGTTATTTTGTGAATACTTTTTTTTTCTTCATCACTTTCTTTGTCGAAACACTCAGATAAAGACTCAGGACATTAAAGGTTACAAAGGTTGTGTGAATGGTAATAGTAATCAGAAGTGTCCCATTTTAACCCCAGCTCTATAAGTATAGCTTATATACACAGGCAACATGCTTACGTATAGCCCAAACAATCTTTTGGAGGTAGCCTAATTCATTACAATGGTCCCATTTAAATATCCCCAGTGCTTTCTCCTTTTACAAAGACCACAAACTAGTCTCTACAAAGATTAGAGAGTACATCCATCACATTTCATGCCCACTCACTGACTTCTGAAAACAATTAGCATCTTAGCATTATTTATTGAGGTGATAGTGGAGTATGGCAGCGCTGTGGTGAACTCTGACCCCACTGATGGCATGACAAGTCTTTAAATGAAGGTGTCCTTGACTGGATTCACACAATCCTAATGGGAATAATTAGCCTTGCTTGCTATAATTGACACTTTATGTGAGCAGCATGGCAACAAGACAAAAATAACAAGGAGCTGCTAAAACTGTCAAACCAAAAGTCTCCCTCTCCCACTCCTTCATGCATACTAATTGTGCAAGGTGCAAACAAACAACAACAAATGATTTCTTCATTTTAAAGCACAGAGAAGATGGATGGGTGGATGGATGATGAACGAACGCTTTGTTTCCTGAACATTTTGATATGCCTGTTATTGCCTGTAATTAAAGGGGTCATATGATGCAATTTCTTGTTTTCATTTTTCTTTAGAGTGTTATGTAGCTGTTTGTGAGTTACAAAGCTCAAAGTGTCAAACCTAAAGAGATATTCTTTTAAAAAGTTAAAAGCTCAGCCACACCTTCCTAAACACGCCCCCACAAATCTACGTCAGTGAGTGAGGGCAGAGTTTCATAACACCACCCAAATGAATACGCAAAGAAAGAAGGCGTAACTTTTATTCTCGCTGTATTTTTGTCGCCGCTGGCGCCGCCATGTCGAGGAGATTCTGTGTTTTTCCGTTGTGAAAGCATAACTACTTTGTTTGGCCTTCCAAAAGAGGACACAAATAGAGGTGCTTAAGCTTTACTTACAACAGTGTTCCAGAACAGTACAACCAAAATATTCGACTGTGTGCTGTGCATTTTTCGGAGGACCGTTTCCAGAGAGTACAAGGCTGGCTGTGCACAAAGGCTGGTTCTAAAAAGTGGGGGAATTCTATCTTTACAAGTACATTCTGGTGTTTCTGACTCACAGAAAGAGCCTGTAAGTATGTTTTCATATTTAAAAAAATTTGCCGTATAGAGTAGTGCTTCTATGTTGTTTCTACGATCACAAACGTGGCGCGATGCGTAAAAAGAGTAATTTTCTTATAAATCTTCGTATAATCAGTAGTTCTAAGGTTCGGTGCAATGTGACGTAGAATTGCGCAAGCCCCACCGACGTGGTTTGATTGACACTATGGTTTTGGCATAGACCCCGCCCTCTGTGATCTGTACACCATCCTCGACAGTTTCAACGACAGCCGGTAATGTCTCCTAAGAAACATAAGTGTTCTGTTGTGGGATGTAATAATGTGCATAGTAGTTTTCACTTACTTCCGACATCAGAGCCACTGAAACCGCAGTATTTTATTTACGAAGGAAAGGCGCCACTTAACCTTCCAAAACACGTTTATGTTTGCCGGAATCATTTTCTGACTGACTGTTTTGTGAACGAGGGTCATTCAAAGCAGGTCAAAGTTAATCCTCAAGTGTGGATCATTGCCTACTGTTCGCGATCCAACGTCACCTACAGAAGAAGTAGCCTAAGTGTATTTTATGATTTTTGAGCAAATAGTAATTTCTATCGATGTCAGCCAATTTTACAACAAAAAGTAAAAAGTCTACAGTTGTTGTCGTCCTAGGATGTCTGTGTATATAATTTAAACCTTGTATAGTGTGTAACCACACGTTTATAAATATATTTTTTAAAGATATTGTATTAAAAACTGCATATATTTTCTTGTTCTGTAGCCATCTTCTCACATTTGCCACATAAGCACCTGTACGACAAGTAATGTAAACATGACAACAACAGGTCCCTCGCATAGATGTAATTTCGTTTGTACGTAGCAAACGTTATCACAGTTTGTGTGCGTGTCTGTGTGTGTGTGGCACATCCATAATTGCAAAGGGGACGCGATTAAAACTCTGTAAGTACATAAATGTATCAAATAACCATTCTGAGACGTCCTGGTCCATTCTCATTTGTGTTTCTTTTGCCGGAGTCTCTTCATCATCTGGGTCTGATTCCGGTTCAAACATGTACGGCTGAACGCCATACAAAACAGCGGGTCTCTCACTCTCAGCCATTCTGCTTCTACCGATTGTTTATTGCCATAGGTATGCAAGTTACGCCCTCGTCCAATTGGCAGGGCGGGGATATGCAGCTCATTTACATTTAAAGTGGTACACACCAAAACAGCTCTTTTTAAAACAGGCCCCAAAAATTACATTTTTAAATGGTTATAATAAAGTACCTGTGGGGTATTTTGTGCTGAAACTTCACAAAAACATTCTGGGGACACCCAAGATCAATATTACATCTTGTAAAAAGGGGCATAATAGGTGCCCTTTAAAACCTTACCAATCTGATACGATCTGGTCCAGTCGCGCTGGCAAAGTTCATTGAACCGCTTGGTCATCTGCATTTTCCGGTTCAGATTCGGGCTCGAATTGACATTATCACCTGCATTATTGCTTTGGGAGCTGATGTTCCAAATATTGTAAAGGGGCGTGACATTTTCATCACACGCTTAAGGTTTTTAGGCCAATCACAATGCACTGGATTGTTGGCCAATCAGAGCACATTGCGCTTTTCAGAACGATGAGCTTTGTGGTTTCAGAAAATCTATGCGTTTCAGAAAGGCGGGGCATAGAGGAGCAACAATAATGTACAATATGTGTAAAATGAGGACTTTTTTAACTTAAAACTGCGTAAACCGATTGCATTAAACCAAATACACAAAATAATGATCTGACCCCTTTAATATTCAAAGAGTTGCCATTCTCATAAAGGATTATGCCCTGCTAAAAAGTTCTGACCTTTATGTTGTTATTGTTCAATTGAGAAGGATGACACAACTAAGAAATAAGCTAATATCCATCAAATTAAAACACATTAACCAAGCACATTCCCCAACCCTATGCAAGGTATAAAATAGGTATTTTAGCATGCTATATGAATCATAGGTAAATAGCACAGACCTTTTCCTCGTGCAGTTTTAATCCTTAACCATATTACAACTGAGAGGCAGTAACTGTGGAGAATAGCCAGAAAAGAAAAAATGATTCAGATCAAAAGGATTAAGTAGAGAATCAGAAGTCACACCCTGTCTCCTTCCGTAGATGCCAGACACTGAAATCTTAAGTGTTATTCACGCTCAAGCCTGTCACTGGTGATTTAATAATGCTGGAGGAGAATAAAAGAGTTTAAATTCCAGTGGCAGTCATGCAGTAAGAGGAAGGAAAAGAAACAAAATATCATCATCTCACTAGAGTCAGATTACAAGCAACAATTTGCACGATGTAGTACAATATATTGCTCCTGATGTGGGTTTTCAAAAGGAAATTGGTATCAATGGCAGTTAACTTCAGATAAATTAAAATTACGAGCGTGATCCAACTACAATATTGATTATCTGTTATGTACACGCCTACAGTAGATGAATGTTTTGTAATTATACAGTTACTAAGGGCATTTTCAGATGAGAAAATGATCGACAGTTCAAAAATAAAACAAAACAATTTTAACAACATACATGAAATTGGATTATGTTTAAGGGTGTTACTTCAACTATATAGGCACTTTTGGCTCTATGGACTCGTCCAACAGTGTATGTTACATACATTGAAGGAGAATTCTGTGTGTGTTTTTCTGAAAGTCATAATCATCATTATTAATGAAGAAAGTATTTTATTATAGCAAGGACACATAAAAATAAGTGATAGTAAAGTCATTTATAATGTTAGAGAAGTTTTATAATTTAAATACAATCTGTTCTTTTGATCTTTTTATTCATCAAATATTCCTGACAAAAAAGCATTGCGGTTTCCAAAAACATTGTGGTTTTTTTTGTTGTTGTTTTTTTTCTTTCTCTTGAGCATATTAGAATGATTTCTGAAAATTCAGCTATGCTATAACAGGAATATATTATATTTTACAATGACAGTTTTACTGTTTTTATTTATTTTGTTTTTTTGGTCATGATATTTGCTCACTTTGTTTTTACTGACACTGTTGTGCTCCCGGTAAACAAGTACACTAACTTCTGATAAAAACTTTATTACATGCAACATTTTTAAATGTTTTAATAAACAGTATTTTAATCAATGCAGATTCATTTTATTGTTGTAATAATTAAAAAATACATGATTTACTTTTATATATATATATTATTAAACTAAGTTAATAAAACTTAATAATTAGCTGTGTACCACATTTCATGCACAACACAAATATAATTAGAATTTGTTTATTATATTCATATACATATTTATATAATATTTTTAACATTTTGTCTGTTTAAGCTTGATGTTTATGTTGCAGCTCATATAATATTTGATTTGAACTCCTGAGGTTGATGATCAACACTTTCTGAAGGTAATAATAATTCATTACATTTGTATAGCGCTTCTGGGTACTCAAAGCGCTTTACATAGAATGAGGGAATCTCCTCAACCACCACAAATGTGCAGCACCGCCTGGATGATGCGATGGCAGCCATATTGCACCAGAACGCCCACCACACACCAGCTTACTGGTGGAGAGGAGACAGAGTGATGAAGCCGATCAGTATATCAGGTAAAGCCCCTCCTCTTGACTATAAATACATGTGTAGTAGCCATCTGCTACATCTATCCCTACAAAATGTTTTAATAAACAGTATTTTAATAAACATAAATATTATAGTACTAGTATGTGTAAGGGTTATGTTTAGTTTCATTGTGTTTAAGTTAGTTTTTTCCTCTTTCTGATTGCCTGAGTTCTCATTCATTATTTGTTGTCATGGTTACTGATTGATTTGTGCGACCTGTTTCTTGTTCAGTTCGTTTTCTGCTGTGTATTTAAGCCGTCAGTTTGTTCTACTCATCCAGTGTTGTATTTGCGTTTGTAACGCTGTTGCGTTCTTTCTTACCTGTCTTTGGTTTATTGTTTAATAAAAACATGTTTTGCGGCATTTGGTTCCATATTACAATTCTATTACGGTTGTTTGTTAATATTGTAATGTAAAGGTTGTTCTATAAGCCTTAACCTGGAGATAGTATACATCAAATCGCTGAATTTGGAGCTGCATACAGTACCACTCTTACTAATTTTACCATATCTTTCTATGGCAGAAATAGTAAGGGTAGTATTCGGTTCCAAATTCAGCAAGCGTGTTTGACTGAACTTGACTGAGACGGGACTTTCTCATTTCAGAAGTTCACCTCATGGCACTGGCAGATACACATTTTCTAGTAAAGGCATCCCTCTCTGTTAATGTATTCAACATCACATCCATGCAATTCACAATTCCACATCAGACAGCACAGTCACGGACATGGGAATGTGAATATGGCCGGAGGGTATGCTCATTCTGACTACTAATATTTCTACTTTTCTTGTGCCACTTTTCATGTCGTCAATCAGAGAGGTCACTATTTAATCCTCAGTTGTCTTATCAGGTTCAGCGAGCGTGCTCTAAGACACATCACCTCACCAGCTATTTGTGTCTGATCGCTGGCGAGTGGAATTGGAAGCCGTGGCATATTGTGCATTCTTTATCGTTTCACACATGAATTATGGATGCTGCTTGAGCTACTTGGTTTCCAAGAGCCAGTGTCCTTCATACGGACACATCTATTTGGAAGGTATAATATATGTTTCATGACTCTGTCTAATGTTCCTGTAAGTCTTCTAGTCTAGGAGGATAGAGAAATGATCTGGTGAGAAAAGAGGGGGGCATATTTGGGCCCAAATGTTGATTGATAGGAAAATAAAGTTATCTTTTCATGACTACTGAAAACAGATTGAGCATCAGTCATGTTCCTCCCAAGAGCTCACTTTTCTTATGCCTGTAGGCTGACACTAGTAACATTTATTTGCATGTTCCTTCCCAATTCAATGACGACTATAGTTTGGTAGGTATATACACATACAGACACATAGTATACAGTAGCTATATATATATATTCGGACCTTTACCTTGACTGTTCCCTGCAGGTGGAAGGATCTGCCTAACTCAACCAGAACTGCTGAATCCATAGACATTTTCAAGAAACGGCTGAAGACGCTTCTTTTTTGGCAACACTTGATCGATTAATACTAACACTTTATCTTCTATTCTATATATATTTATTAAAAATAAAAAAGTGCATGTACTGCGTTAGATTAAACTAGGAAGGGTCATAGCACTTGCATATTGTTGTCCTATTCGGTTAGAGTGAGTAAGGTTTAATGCGTATTCGGCGTGCTGTCCCCCCGTCCGTATGTAAGTGGTTAATACTAGAAGAGTGGAGAAGGGGTGGAGGGATGCTGCTAAACTGTCAATGGATTGAGGTGAGACTGCTGAATCTAAATACACCTCTTATCATTGATTGCTGAGCGCACTCGTGTTAATTATCTGAACGTGCTCCTCCCGAACTTTGTTAATAAAACATCATTAGTTTCACTGCTTCTATTGTTCTCATTTGTAAGTCGCTTTGGATAAGTGTCTGCTAAATGTGTGTATATATACACAAATACACATTGTGTGTGTGTTTTAAATATTATAAATCATTTCGACTTACAAATGACAAGAAGAATAAAGCAGTTAAACCAACAAAAGAGCAACAAGTGCTGTGACCGTTATGGCAACTATACAAGTACACTGTAAAAAGAAAAAAGTTGAGAAAACCTAAAAGTTTAAGGCAACCAGCTGCAGGACATTTTTGAGTTCCCTATCAGGAACTCGAGCTGCGTGAAAACGCTGTGGGAACGCCCCCTGGCGTCGTGCTTCGTGAAGCGCGTATGGAATCAGCCCCAATGGCGAGACGGAACGTCATATGCGGGTGACGTCATCGACCAGGAAACTATAAAGCACCCCTAGATCACAGCCGCGATAGCTTCTGTTGTCTTCAGCAAAGCGCTCTGTGTGTGAATCTGTCTCAAGTGTTTTTGTCTGTCTTTAGTGATTGCTAGGCAGGAGTTTTCACTTAAAAAAAAAAAACTATATATATATATATATATATATATATATATATATATTTATTCACATATCTAAATGGCGAGCGAGCAGCAATACAGAAAGTAGGCTTGTTTGAGATGAGCAAAATCTGCGCAGAACCGATCACCGGTGATCAACGCGAGATGCATGCCGGTTAGAAATGTGTCCGAGAGCGGTTCGCCTTGCTCTGATGTCATGCAGACGTATGTCAAAAAACTCTCGCGAGCGCAAGGCGCACGTGTCGGATTCTGCAGTCGAGCGCAGTTGCTCTCCACCGACTGCGCTGATCAAAAGCATGATGGGAAACGACTTTGCTGACGACACAGCTTAATGCTCATTGGTTTAAACAACCGTGATGTATTGTTCTCTTTTTAAAAAATGTATTTTAAAACTCTGGCATCATGTTTTATGTGTATACGTACGTTATGTGTGAATAAACTCTCTGACAGTGCGATATGGGTTATGATGTCATTTTTATAGAAAATAAAATAATAAAAACACATGTCTGTATTAAAGAAAAAAATATTGATAAACGCGTATTTGGAATGGAATTAAATAACGAGTACTTTGGGTGTCTTGTTCATTATATTTATTTTCATTTAAAAGCAACAGAACTTAAATTACATCCAGTTTATTAGCAACACCTGCACGAGCGTGAATCCCGTGTATCCCGCGATATCCGCCTTTGATCCCGCAGGAGTCTGATCCACCGTGAGAAGAGAGATCTGTCCGTCTTGCCTGCGCTCTGTACTCGATTATCTCATGGGTGGGGATTCACACGATCTGTGTGTTGTTTGTTTGGGAGTACAGCATGCCTGGTCAGCTCTCGAGGGGGCTGATCGTGAGCATTGCGAGCGTTTTCCAATAAGAGCGCTCTGCTCCCGCCGATCACTCTTCGAGGAGAGTGGTTTGGCTCGCGCTCCCCGCGGCTCGGGTCCCGCTTCTGTCGAGGCAGAGCGGCGGCGCGTGTCGTGGGGATCGCGGATGAATCTGACAGCGGGGTTTGAGACGGGCCTCGCCCTATCTCAGCCTTTAACTGTTAGATTCAGTGCCTCAGTTCAGGGTTGGAAGCACGCTCTGCGGTTTCTTCTGCCCAGGCTGTGGCATTAATATTGCAACTATCCAGTTCTGAGGAGCTGAATGTTGTTGGTATTAAAATAATAAATAATCATTAATAAATAATCATTATATAAAATAAGCTAATTTTTCTGAACAGAAATAAATGAGGAGCTTATAGAGGTGCTTTCTCATGCTGTAGGAAAATTAAGCATTGAGTGGTCAGCAGTTTGGCAGGAGTTTATATATAAAAATATTGTATGAACTGTTTTTGCCTTTCCAAGTGCAACCTCCACGACGGTGCCTGCCGTTTTTCCGGACCTCCTCACCGAGGTGTCAAAGTCCTAGAGAAAAACGATTTCATACTGTATTTTTAGTCCTCAGACCTTCACGAAAAATATTTCAATATTGCTGGGGCTTTAATTCACAGTTATGGGGCGATGCCTAGGCTTAAGAGACGCTTGCAGCCATCTCTCCGCTGAAACGACATTGTCTTTTAAGGCACCGGCGTTTAAAAACAGGGACTGCTGGGCGGGTCAGTCCTGTCTGTCGATAAGCTCCTCGCATGGGCGCAAATAAAAATAAAATAAAAACAAAAGCAGAGCGTCGCGTCTCGTGTTCCCCTTGCAAACATGGGACCAGACGTGACACTCTCAGATGAAGTTTTTGGGTTATATCTGATCTAAGGATAGTTATTATAGCCAAGTTGCTTCATCTAAAAAGTATTTCTGACGCCACCGCCGTCAGGATGTTGAGGGTAGTCTCCACCGTGACAGGAAGGAGTTCACCGCATCACATGGTGCCCATTCTCTCTCGGTGCCCTCAGGGGCCCATTCTACCAACCCTGCCTTTATGCCGGGGCGTAGATGGTCCCAGCGAGCGCAGTCCCGAGGGACGCTCGCCCCTTCAAAAACACAGTGTCGCGTTTCGTGCTCCCCCTACAAAACAGTGGGGCCAGACGTGACCCTCTCAGATGAAGTTTTTGGGGTATAACTGATCTAAGGATAGTTATTATAGCCATGTGTCTTCGTCTAAAAAAAAGATTTTTTTTTAAAAAAGTTTAGTTCTGACGCCACCGGTGTCAGAATACTGAGGGTGGTTCCCACCGTGAGAGAAAGGTGTTCACTGCATCAGACGGTGCCCATTCTCTCACGGTGCCCTCAGGGGTCCCTTCTGCCAACCCCGCCTTCGTGCTGGGGCGTAGACGGGCCCAGCGAGCGCTTTCCCGAGGGACGCTCGCCCCCTCTACAGAGTGTCGCGTCTCGTGCTCCCCCCTGCAAAACAGTGGGACCAGGCGCGGCACTCTCAACCGAAGTCTTCTGGCCATAAGACTGATCTGAGGACAGTCATTATGGCCAAGAAGGCTTTGTCTAAGAGGTTCTGACGCCACCGGCGTCAGGATGCTGAAGGTGGTCCCCACCGTGAGAGAAAGGTGTTCACTGCATCAGACGGTGCCCATTCTCTCACGGTGCCCTCAGGGGTCCCTTCTGCCAACCCCGCCTTCGTGTCGGGGCGTAGACGGGCCCAGCGAGCGCTTTCCCGAGGGACGCTCGCCCCCTCTGAGGAGGGGTTTAGAGCAGTCAAACCAGTCGTTCCCTGCCGGTGCACCGTTTCAGGGCGCTGTATTTGCTGCTCAAAATATTCCAGAGGCCAGCCTCGAGAGGCTGGAACCATTTGTAGATTTCCTGGCAGAGTGCAAAAGCCTTCCATGATTATCTCTGTGGGTCCTGCAATCGTTAGTAAGAGGTTATGCTATTCAGTTCAGATCTCATCCAATTCGATTCAGACGGGTCCTGCCCACTGTGGTAGGCCCCAAGCAGGCTCTGGTAACGGAACAGGAGGTGAAAATGCTCTTGCAAAAGGAGGCTATAGAACGGGTTCCTCCTCCCAGCAAGGAGTCAGGTTTTTACAGCCGATGTTTCATCGTTCCAAAGAAGGATGGGGGTTGTGTCCAACCTTAGATCTGCGCCCTTTTAATCGCTAGCTCGATTTCTAGATGCTCTCTCTTAAGCAGAGTGTGTCACAAATCAGATCCGAGGACTGATTTGTCACGATAGATCTAAAGGACGTGTATTTCCACATTTCCATCCTTCTGCAACATAAGAAGTTCCTGAGGTTCGCTTCCGGGGCCGAAGCATACCAATATTGTGTTCTTCCGTTCGGTCTAGCTTCACGAGTGAAACTGGACCAGTTGCTCACTGTAAAACGGTTTTAGAGACTGTTGGTTCTGATGGCAGCAGCGTCCAACGTAATACCTTGCGGCCTGCTGTACATGAGACCATTACAGTGGTGGCTCAGAACCAAGGGGTTCTCCCCGAGGGGATACCCCCTCCGCACGATCAAAGTTACACGGCGTTGCCTCCGTGCTCTGGTCATGTGGAGGGATCCTTGGTTTCTGTCCCAGGGTCCTGTGTTGGGTGCTCTTTGTCGTCGTGTAACGCTAACGACAGATGCTTCCCTCACAGGCTGGGGGGCGATCATGAGTGGTCGCCCAGCCCAGGGTCTGTGGCAGGACCATCATCGATTATGGCACATAAATTGTCTAGAGATGTTGGCGGTGTTTCGGGCTCTGAAACACTTCCTCCCAGACCTGAGAGGTCATCATGTTCTTGTCCGGTCCGACAATACATCGGTGGTCTCTTATATAAATCATCAGGGGGGTCTGCGCTCTCGCCCGTTATACAAGCTGGCTCGCCAGATCCTTCTATGGTCCCAGGGAAAGCTTCTTTCAGTGAGGGCGATTTATATCCCAGGGTACCTAAATCAGGGAGCGGACATCCTGTCGAGGCAGGGGCCGAGGCCCGGGGAATGGAGACTCCATCCTGAGGTGGTGGAGCTCCTGTGGATGCAGTACGGTCATGCCGAAGTAGACCTATTTGCATCCAGGGAGACATCACACTGTCCACTGTGGTTCTCTCTCAGTCATCCAGCCCCGCTGGGGTTGGACGCTATGGTACAGCCGTGGCCGAGGTCACGTCTGTACGCTTTTTCCCTGATTGCTCTGCTCCCAGGAGTTCTGGAGAGGGTTCGCCGGGACGGGGTCAGTCTATTGTTGGTAGCCCCGTATTGGCCGGCCCGAGTATGGTTTGCGGACCTTATATCTCTCCTCGACGGCTCTCCTCTGGAGATTCCGATCAGGAGGGACCTTCTCTCTCAGGCGAGTGGGTCGATCCTTCACCCCCGCCCAGAACTGTGGAAACTATGGGCTTGGCCTCTGAGGGGGCCCAGCTCGTAGGTGCTGGTCTCTCTACTGAGGTTGTTGAGACCATCCTTCACTCCAGAGCTCCGTCCACGAGGAAATTATATGCCCTGAAGTGGAGACTTTTCACTTCTTGGTGTGGAGAACACCAGCTAGACCCAGTTAACTGCCCAGTGGGTGCAGTGCTAGAGTTTCTGCAGGAGCGTTTCTCTACAGGGTTATCCCCCTCCACACTAAAGTTGTACGTGGCGGCACTTGCTGCTTACCATGTCCCTTTCAGTGGAGTATCTCTGGGGAGACACCCACTCATAACTAGATTTCTTCGTGGTACTTTGAGGCTGAGGCCTGTAGTCCGCACGAGGGTGCCGACTTGGGATTTGACCATTGTATTAGAGGGTCTTTCCCTTGCTCCTTTCGAGTCTATTGAGGAAGTTCCTGACAAGTTTGTCACTCTGAAAACTATTTTTCTCCTCGCTATTTCATCTCTCAAAAGGATTGGAGATATTCAGGCTCTGTCGGTTTCTCCCTCGTGTTTGGAATTTTCGCCTGGGATGGTAAAAGCTTTTCTCCATCCTAGGCCAGGTTATGTCCCTTAGGTTCCTACTAATGTGGTCAGACCTATAGTCTTGCAGGCCTTCTGTCCTCCTCCGTTCGCGTCATCGGATCAGGAAAAACTCAATCTGCTCTGCCCTGTTCGGGCTCTAGACGCTTACGTCCACAGAGCTGCCCTGTGGAGGAAATCTGAACAGTTGTTTGTCTGTTTTGGACCACCTAAGAAGGGGTCTCCAGTGTCTAAGCAGAGAATGAGCAAGTGGGTGGTTGAGGCCATCTCACTTGCTTATGAGTCGGCTGGTCAGCCTTCACTTTTGGCTGTTCGGGCTCACTCTACTAGGAGTATGGCGGCTTCCAAAGCCTTGTTGTCAGGAGTTTCTCTCCATGATGTCTGTGATGTGGCTGGCTGGTCCTCACCGCATACATTTGTCCGGTTTTACAACCTTGACCTTAGCTCCACTCCTGGGGCGCAGGTGCTCTCGTCTGAATGTGCTTCCTAATTCACACAGTCGGTCACTTGCTCTTATGGCGACGTGGGTATTAGCGTTCCCACAGCGTTTTCACGCAGCTCGAGTTCCTGATAGGGAACGTCTCGGTTACGTATGTAACCCTAGTTCCCTGAAGGAACGAGACGCTGCGTGGCGTTGCCATACTCCCGGCATTCCCGCGAGCGACTTGCTTCAGACTTTTCAGAAGCTATCGCGGCTGTGATCTAGGGGTGCTTTATAGTTTCCTGGTCGATGACGTCACCCGCATATGACGTTCCGTCTCGCCATTGGGGCTGATTCCATACGCGCTTCACGAAGCACGACGCCAGGGGGCGTTCCCACAGCGTTTTCACGCAGCGTCTCGTTCCTTCAGGGAACTAGGGTTACATACGTAACCGAGACGTTTTCTCAACTTAGGGTCATTAGTTGTACAAACTTTTTCATGTTAAATAGTTGAATAAACTATAAAAACCGAATTTGTAAGTTGGATTTTTTACAGTGTATGTTATAACACATATTTATAAAAATAGGCTTCTACATATTTTTTAGGCTTATTGTGTGTATATATATGTATATATATATATATGTATATATATAGATAGATAGATAGATAGATAGTATTATACCCAGAAAAACATGTAGCACATAGAAAACTCTATCAGTTTCAGATTTCAGCGAGGGAGGCCGCAAATTAATATTCAGCGGTGTGCTAACCTCCATGTCATGATGATCAATGAGCTTTGTTACTGGAACATGATCTTTCACACCTACAAGCTGTCCATCAACACTTTCATTGCAGCATAATAATTAGGAGCAAGGCCCCCGCAGATACATTATGTCTTGATTTTTAGACCTGGCCAAATAGTACTACTTAACTTAGGTACATTTTAAAAAAACTATTTTAAAATGTATACTTTCAGGAGCGGATTAAACGGAGTTAGATGTCGGTTACTACTGCATTCTTCTCATACATTGGTAGGACATGAGTCGAGTTTTTTTTTTTTTTTTTTTTTTGACATATACTACTCATCCACTGATGGATCGCACTGCTTGAATTTCATTGGCTTAATGTAACCTGAGAAATGATGGAACAGGTTAATTAATAATATTAGAATCTAGGATCATTCAATGTTTTTTTAATTTTTTTTTTTTTAATTAAAATGATGGAATTGACTGGCTTTTATTCATAAACCCCACAATAGATTAATTTTTCTCTTCTTTTCTTTTGCTTTCTGTGTTACATTTAAAGCTTTCTTTAGTTAGACATGGTATTTTAACACTTACGGTGTTAAAAGAGTGCTTTGTATCCCCGTGCATCTGCAAAGGTATGCAGGGAATAGAAAGGTTGGAGATGAGCTAGTGCTTTCTGGACCACAGGACCACAGGGCATTTCTATTGATGCCATCTATTATTGATGTGATTTCTCCTTTTTCCTTTTGGGGAGTCGACTAGCTGAATGAAATGAGAGTAGGTGGTGTGGTGGTGCGCTCTGTCAAGTCAAGGCTCTTTTTTGGATGAATCAGTGCCGTGCACCATCATGTTTTTCTTTGTGTATTTACTATTTATATATTTAAATTAAAATGCCCTTTTAAACATGGGATAAAATGCCCCCGCTGTTTGGAAAGCATATACTGTTTTGCTCTGTTTGCTGCCTTGGTTCACAGACGTGGCACAGCCTGGTCTGGTTTCAGCTATTCAATCTCTGAACCATGGAGGACATTAAAACACATCAGATGGGGAACGAGCATAGGACAGAGACCAGACATCAGAGCATCCTGAGCATGAGGGCACATACAGATGATGGACATCTTTTGCATTTTAGATGTTTACACGAGAACGATTCCGGGTGAAAACGTAAAAATATTTTATCGGATGTACCTTTCGTTTACACGGCGACGGCGTTTTTTGGGGCTTAAAAACGCTCCACCGTCGCGTTCCCGTGTAAAGGGTAAAAACTGGTAAAAACGCAAATCTGCTCTCGTCGCGTCTGCGTTTACGTCACAGGCATTCGCCAGTACAGGAAAATAACAACCAACATGTCGGATTATTTCCATACGTCGGACCTTCAAGTTGCCCTAGCAGCTCTGATAAACATGCAAGAGTCTTTTCAGCAGTTGTACAAAATATTCTCAGATATTGGTGTTGTTGTGTGGCAGTGCTTCACATTGCCACCTAGCCGCCTGGAGTGCACACTACATCGAATTTCACACACTTTTGCGTCACCATATGCACACAGATTTCCCCCTAATAACACTCGTCTAAAAACGCAGAATAAAAAGTGATAACGCAAAGCCACTTTTGTGTTTTCTCTTCTGATCGTTTCCATGTAAACATAACCTTAAATAAAAAGGATAGCTCAATCAACTAAAGTTGTTTAGATGAATGTCTTGTTTATTTGCATATGCTGTCTGCTTTTTAGCATATATCCACCACTGCACTCTAGGCTTTAAAAATTTACTTGAAGACACTGGGTATGTGGTTAAGGCTCTTCTCAATGAATTGTAAAAATAATTTGATGAATAACTGCTGCTTCGTTCAATAGTAAATGTACACAAATATCTATTACATTCTTTTCTAACTATGCCAGACAAAACACTTGATCCCCAATCACACAGATATCATGAAAATGACTCAAAATGCTGTGTTATGCATGCCAGGCCAGTTTGCGATGTCAACACTTTGTAAAGAAACACTACGCGCCTATAGACTGAACATGTACTATGTGTGCGCATGACATCACCGTTTTAACAAATTCACATGGAGATAGTAACTGTATCATTTAAAAAAACTTGCACTTTGAAACCCGTTATCACAACCCCCAAAACACTGTTGTCATGTAAATGAATGGCCAAAACGCATAAAAAGTTTGGACCAATCACCACAACACAATTCTCATGGCCAATCAGCAGTAGCGGGCATATACGCTTGTGATGGGGGGAGAAGAGAGAATGAGCAAATAGAGAAGTATTTCAAATAGAAATAGAGCTGAGATATTACCAAAGAGGAAAAGGTCAGATTAATATAATTGGAAAAAGAAGGACCCACATTAAAATTGGAAAAGCTTTCCAGCACTGGAGAGACGTTAGAGAGCAGTGCTTTATTTCTGCTCGATACGTGAGTAACATTGGATTTGCTATGTTTCACAGAACCAAGACGTGCTGATGTTGTGATTTTAGCTGTGGAAAATGGACATTCTGACGTGGAGGCTTTTAGTCATTGCTTGTATTTTTGGGGGGGGGGGGCGTAGCATTGACGTGAGATTTTGATTTCAAATATAAACAGTGGGTGTTTCTCAAAACCAGAATGCAAAGAACGGACTTGTGTTCTTGAGGAGAACACTCTTGCTAGTTGTTCTTGGAAGAATGAACTTACAAGGTGACGAGCAATGCTGCTGACAGTTTGAGACGATGTGTTTTTGCGGGTATTGCGCAATACCCCCGCACAGACGCCGTCTGCATAAAATTTTCGTAAAAATGCCAATATTTTAAATCTACAGAGTTGATTTCTCGCATAAATGTTCTAAGAAGTGAATTTAGTGATGAAATACGAAATTGTAGAAAAACGAATTAATGTTGTCCCTTTCTCTGCTTCCCGCTCCTTCCTTGAATGCCGAAATGAATGCTGGGATATTTCTACCGTCAAGTTCACGCAAGTTACCAACCAGTGCATCCTCGGTAAAATGGGTGTGTCAAGAACACTTCCGCAATTTTTAACCGTTCTTGCCAAAATGCAAACTTGTGTATTGGGACAGTACTTGGGCCACAAAAGATGACATTTCACAAGAACACAAGTACAGACAAGACTGTTACGGGCGGACGGACACCACCCTTAACATAGAGGAGAGACGCACACAGGCCAGCTCGTGTCAAAAATAGGGGTATTTATTTAGTAGGTCGGTTAACAGATACTAGATAAGTTCACGAAACACAGGCAGAATTACAAATGCGGAACGCTTCTGATTCCCGGGGTGGACAGCAAAAGATCCCACGACAGACAGCACGGCAGTGCATCGACTCCGTTCTCAGGCTCTGTGTGCGCCCTCAGGTGTGGTTCCGGAAAGCTTTTGTAGCTCAAGTATACGGCTTGGTTCAGGTGTGGCTCATCTGTAATTAAGAGCCAGGGAGACTCAAACACATGTAGAAATACACAGCGGAGCTGGGGGACGTAACAAAGACAGATTAAAAAAGGCCCAGTGTTTCTCAGAAATTGCTTCATATCACATATTGAAACTGAAATAGTACGATATAAAATAGTAAATATACAAATTGTCCTTACTGATCTCATCACTGATCTCTAAACTGACAGCCTATGAACAATATATGGAAATTGGCATAATCTAGGAAAAGTCAAATTTACACAGAAAGGAGGCATGTTTGTGTACCAGACGTAGGCCAGTATAAGAGCTGTGCGTGTAAACCTCACTCCCCTGATCTCAAGAGGCGCTATAGCGGCTAAGGCTAAGGGCTGGGGTCTTTAGTGTGTATGTTAGTGCGCCTGCCTCACATGCTGGTGACCCAAGTTCGAATCCTGGTCGAAATGGGTTGAGTTGGACCAGTTGCAATTATTTAATTGTAGTACATATGTCACAGCATTATGCTAGCACAGTGTGTGATTAAACTATTGTGGGAAGTGTATGAGATGTTCAAAAGAGGTGCAACTGTTTATCTTAATAATTGAATCAACATCAACATTTAACTAATATTATTAAATTGTTTTTATGTGTCCCTTACCAATTTCATTTCATTTAATTTGTTGCTACGCCAGAAAGGCTTTTTGGAATGGTTATCATATTGAAGTGTACAGTAGAGTGGCTTGATTAGAAGGAAGTGCTGTGAGACATACTGATGCTGTCTCTTACATCGGCGTCAAAACTGACTAGCTTCTCTCACTTATCACAGCAGGTGGCCATTAGGGCCTACATGGACAAAAATCTACTCTATGCACACTAGACTTTCCACTGTCAGCAGTCGGACACTCTGGAGTAAAAAGCTGCCATCCTAACATCACATACGAAAGACCAAAGACAGACAGTTTGTTATTTAACACATGCATTTTGTGAGAGTCAGAATTATGGTGCCATTTGTAAATGCTGTGAATGTCAGAGTTGGTGCTACTTTAGTCTTAATCACAACAAAGCTTGTGGTACTTTCAAATAAATTAGCAATTTGCTTTTTTTACATTATTTAAACATATTATTTATAACTTGAACAGAATGTAGCCTAAATAAAACTAACATTACTCAGTAAGAGATTGAGAGGTAGCTTAATGTCAAGGTTATGCTAAGTTTCCTTGTGTTTTTCCTGTTCCTGTTGTCTCTATTTACTAATACAAATGTACTAAATCTGGGGATTTTTCACCACCCAACTCCCCAGATTCCTGAATGTTTACATGCAAGAATACAAATGGCCCTAATTTTCTCTCGAATCCCCACAAACACTCTTTGTTGGAGTCACTGGAGGTAATTGCATTACCTGAATGCATAATTCAGACCAGTAAAGAGTCCCTAAAACTCATCAGAGGAGAGGCTCCTGTATTCTTAACAGACATACAGACACACCCTCAGGGACAATTGAAGAGCGTTTGAGGCTTTTTGATAAGCATTACTGTTACAAAAGACTAATTAATTGCAGTTGGACAATAGTCATTTTTTATGGAAAATTGGCATTTATAATATTTTTTTTTTATTTTACATTCATGTGCCCTCATAATATTTAATAAAAGGATCTTCCCCTTCTCTTGCAGCGACATCTCTTCTCTTTTCTGATGACGTTTTTACTGTGAGGGCGGGACAACCTGTCACTCACATGATATTGACCAATGGCAAACCACTACCATCCAATCAATTCCCCATGGGCAAAACAAGTACAACCCTATATTTTTTCTTGTTCGAGAAGCTGTTTCATATAGACCTTATGTAGCCCCGCCCCTTTTCAGCGCTGCGCTCGTTGTCTTTTGACTTCCGGTCTGTATTTTCACTACGATCTTGCATAGATGAATGAACGGCTCATTTAAAAAAGTTCCCGGTTGACATTTGTTAAGACATCTGCTTTACAATGCTTATGATAAACATTACAATGCTCGTGATAACTTTCGTTAACTCTACGATAAGTAAATCCACTTCACCAGCTAATTACTCCTGGACAGCGATGCCATAGAGATATACAGAGCGACCGCAAAAACGGAAGTTCAAAGACAATTTTCTAAAGATGGCGGCGCCCTCGCTTCTCTCGTGCATAAGGTCTATGCAGTTTGTCACATTAGGGAAGAAAAGACTATTTCAACATCTGTTTTATGCAGTCTTTAAAATTCACTGATTAGAATGCCCAGATGTAAATTGGATCTTTATGATATATGAATGTAAAGAAAATGTGAAACGTTTCAAATTTCTGTTTACATTGATCCAGAATAATAACAGTTAAGTCATTTTTGTTCCATTTCGAGGGAACTCGCGCTACGCCGATGACCTTGGGAACGCCCCTGCATGATTGCGTCTGAAGCACTTGTGTCGTAGTCCAATGGCGAGAGTGAGCGTCACAGGCATGTGACGTCACAACCAGGAAATGATAAAACCACATCTGGTCTGACCGGTGTTAGCTTCTGTGCCTCAGCAAAAGCTCTGTGTTCATACTGTCTGTCTTTGTTGTCTGTCAGTATATCAGTCACAAGCATAGATATTATGGCGAGCAAACAAAACTTTAGATATGTGTTGTTTGTTTGTAACGGAGTATGATCTGTCAGCGCTCGAAGGCGCTCACTATGAGCATTGCGACTTTCGTTTTATTCGCTCCGTTCCCGCCTGTCCCACAAGAGTGTTCTGTTGTTGCTGAGGCAGCACGGAAGCTGGTATTGTGGGGTTCGTAAATGGATCTCGCGGAGGGGTTAGAGATGGGCTCCGCCTTTTCTCCGCCCTGGTAGAGATGCAATAAGAATCGATTGGCTGAGGCAATGCATAGATTAAGAGTACATAGTGTATTGCAAGCCAGTTTAGCTTTTATTCATTCACAGCATGCATTTTTGATATCAATAATTAAATTTGTACTATACAAAATGTGAATTCTTGATATTAAGAATGTACTTTTTCTAGCAACAATGTCTATTTCTGATATTAGGAATCACATTTTCATTTGTACTAGTTCAAGGAGGGAGGATTGTATTGGGAGCACTGGGGTATCAGGTGTGAGTGTGTGTGGCAATGGCAAATGGTTTACATGGCTCATGGGTCAGGTAGGAGGGCCCCTTAACAGAATTTTGCTTAGGGCCCCAGGGAGGTCAGGATCGGCTCTGGATGCAGCTCTGGCCCTGCTCAGGCTGCAAGGCATACGTATTTTGAACTACATAGACAACTGGCTGATTCTAGCGGAGTCCGAGCAGTTGGCGGTTTGGCATTGAGATGCCGTCCTCGCACACATACAGAAATTGGGGTTGGGACTCAATGCCAAGAAGAGTGTGCTTTCTCCACTACAGAGAACCACTTTCCTTGGTGTGGTATGGGATTCAGTCATGAAGCGAGCCGTTCTATTGCCCGCTCGTATAGCTGCTATCCTCACAACCACGAAAGAGTTAAAGCTAGGCCAGTCACTCACTGTGAAACAGTTTCATAGAGCCTCATGGCAGCAGCGTCCTATGTGATACCCTTTGGCCTGCTGTACATGAGACCCTTGCAGTGGTGGCTCAGGACCAAAGGGTTTTCCCCGAGGGGGGTTTTACAACTTCGACCTGGGCAATGCCCCAAGATCACAGGTGCTCTTGTCTTAGTTGTGCTCTCAGTATTCACACAGACAGGCTCTGGTTCGTATGGCGTTCAGGTATTCTCACTCCCAAAGCGTCAATCTACGCAGCGCGTGTTCCCTCAGAAGAGAACGTCTCAGGTTACGACTGTAACCCTAGTTCCCTGAGAAGGGAACGAGATGCTGCGTCACTTTGCCATACTCCCTGCATTCCTGTGATCAACTTGCTTCGGCTAAATTGAAGCTAACGCCGGTCAGACCGGATGTGCTTTTATCCTTTTCTGGTCGTGACGTCAACATGTCCGTGACGCTCACTCTCGCCATTGGACAGTTGACACAAGTGCTTCAGACGCAATCCCAAAGTGTCATCGACGCAGCATCTCGTTCCCTTCACAGGGATAGGGTTACAGTTGTAATCTGAGACGTTCTGGCTGCATTAATCGGACACATCTGTGGCTCTGTTTGTCCAGCCAGTATTCCAAAACTGTTTTCACATTAATGGGACAGTGTCAGCTGTAATGGGCGGCTGGCGAAAGGGCGTGAGGAATGAATATGGACGAGACACCAGCAGGTGCTCGCCCAGTGGGCAGTAGAGGTCAGAATATATGAAATCCTCCCTATAGTTGGCAGATATGGGAAGCACAACAAACAGAAATAGTGGTTGGATGTTGCGGCGTACAGTATATGTCACAGAGGTAGCATATGTCCTCAGTCCTGCCTCCGGTGTGATTAATAAACCATTAAATCACTCTGACTCAATCATAAAAATGAATATGTTCAGTCGTCAAGATGCCTTCTTAATTGGGCTCTTAAAAGGGAATAATTATGATAATTGCTGCTGCTTCTTGTGGCTCTCACCTGAGCGTCAGCGCTGAGGAGGTAAGGAAAGCTCTCTACCCAAGCACTCGATTTTCCTCCTCTATACATGCCACCAGTCATTTGTGTTAGTGAGATTGACTGTGACCGGTCCGAATAGAATGAGGGCAAAAATAGAGAGGGAAGGGTTCAGACAAAAGTGGAATGGAGGATTTTGTCTGTAATAACTGGAGGTGACATTCTACAGTTAAGTGACAAATTGTCCTCTTTGTGCCAGATGAATAGTGCAGGTAAAAATGATCACTTTAATAAAGAGAAGAGCAAGGCATCGTTTGCAGTTTGGAATCTTTATTTAATTCAGTTTTCTATGATCTTACCTTCAGGTCCTGCCCATTTTAAATCCTTGTGAATTTCCATTAAGAGATTCTGATATTCACTAATATGGATGTGCAGAAGTGCATATTCTAAAAAAATAAAAAAAATTGATGGGCCATTGGTTGTCTATTATTGTAGATCTCTAAAAACCAGCATTATTTTTGTATTTACATACTATTAACGTATTTATTATAATATTATAAATTAGCTTTTAATATTTTCAGTTTTAAGTTTATTCTTAGTTTGTTTTAGACATCTTAATATGTGCTTTTGTCATTTTAATTTGTTTTATTTTTAATAGTTCTATTTACCTTTCGTTTATATTTATTACAGTTTTAATATTTTGCAAAAAAAAATTCTTAATCATATTTTATTACAGCTAGTTGCCAAGGCAACATTTCTTTCAGTTCTTTAAGTTCAAGTTTTCCAACTAATATTTGTATAAATCATGTTGAATAACTATAACAACAACTGTTTAACACATCTGTAATGTATACACTATGGGATTTACTAAAATTTGACAGATTTACTAAAAGCTTGCTTCAGCACAAACCCTCTTTTGGTGTTAAAATTACACCAAAATTACCACTTTTGGTCGCGATTATCTAAAGACACACATTGAAAAAAAAATTGTGCTGAAAAGGCATGGACAGGGTTATTTTTTGCGGCTAACTTTACTGCATATTAACCTTACTGCATATGCATTGTAGGAGCTTCCCTAACAGGTGAAAAATGTATGGGAGGAGAGTATTTAAATTAATCATGCAAGGTGATTTACTAAGGTTTGTCAAATGCTAGTCAATACCATTATTTAACAGCCCAAAAAAAGCATGTCTTAAACAAGACACTTATTTGCACTGCTCTTGGTACACTCTTAGAAGAAAAGGTTCTATATAGAACCTTAAAAGGTTCTATCAGCGCTACGTATTTGGAACCCCAAGGTTCTATACAGAACCCTTTTTAAGGGTTCAATAAATATAACCCTTTAGGGTTCTTTGTAACCAGGAAAAAGGTTCTATATGGAACCTTTCAGGGGTTCATTCATTATCATTTGTTTTGTCCTTTCCGGATTAAATATTTCATATTATTGACAAACATCAAAAGACCCTAAAATGTATTTTGAATGCATGTGAATGATCACAAAATTCAAGATATTGGGGTTAGAAAATGTATATATTTATATAATTTTATGTAGTTAATCAATATCACACGAAGAGTGCTATTTCAGTTTTTCTCCTCCAAAAATCAGCATGATTAAAATGTGATATTAAGTTACTACAACAGTTTAATAAACAATAATTTAATTACAACAACAAAATGTTGCAGAATAATGTAATATATGAATGAATAATAGCCTATAAAGAACCTTTGTGCCAAAAGGGTTCTTTCTTGTCATTATAGAACCTTTTTAGCATAAAAGGTTCTTTGGAGTTGAGTAAAGAACCCTATGCTTCATATATAGAACCCCAATGAACCCTTTTTTCTAAGAGTGTAGATTGCGTTGGTCTTTATGGAAATGATCTGACTGCATGTGTGTTCTTTAATTTGTATGTCGTCAGAAGATCATGGGCTGAATTTTCCACTCCCATCTGTGCTGTTTTGGAATTGTGCTCACGCTAATTTGCCCTGTTTAGTAAATTTGGCCCTATATGGGCAAAAGTATTGGGACACCTGACCATTACACCAACTGCAATGGCATTGCAATCTAAATACAGACGTTAATATGATGTTGCAACACCCTTTGCATCTAGAACAGCTTCCATTTTTCTGGGAAGGCTTGCTGACAATGTACCTCAGCACTCAGTGACCCTGATCTGTGACTTTACATGGTCTTTGCTTCATGGCTGAGTTGCCTCTGTTCCCAAACACTTCCAATTTCCAAATACCATTTACAGTTGACCGTGGAATATCTAGCAGGGATGAAATTTTTACAAACTGACTTTTTGCAAAGGTGGCATCCCATCACAGTACCACGCTTGGAATTCATTGAGCTCTTCAGAATGACCCATTTTTTCACAAATGTTTGTTAATGCAGACTGCATGGGTAAATGGGTAGGATTTTAGTCTCTGACTGAAACGCCTCAAGATCAGATCATAAGAGTGTCCTAAATGTACAGCCCGTTCTCATCCCAAGGCGTAATATACTGAGGCTCGTGACATTTCGTCTACATTCAACGCGCAAGGCACCCTTAGCGTCAATATGAGACGCAGATCAGCCCGTTCTCATCCCAAGGCGTAATATAATGACGCTTTTGCCAAAGCGTCTATATCGAACGCGCATGGTACCCTTTAGCGTCAAAATGAGACGCCGATATATATGGGTCAGAAGGCGCCTCCTAGCGGTCTAACCCTAACCCTACACCAGACCTAAACCTACCCATTTCTGTGCGTGTTATATTGACGCTAAAGGGTACCATGCGGGTTGTATTTAGACGAAATGTCAAAAGTGTCAGATATGACGCCATAGGATGAGAATGCGTTGAAATGTATTATCCATATGTTTATGTGAATGTATCATTGCTTAAATAAAGCTTCAATTATGAATCTCATTCATAGTCTTTCGTGAGGCACACTCGCAAGGTGCCCTCTCTGCCGTGCGCAGTATGTTCTGTCTCGCATACGCGCTCCAGATTCCGGGAGATTTGAACTAATTTGCGGGCATCAAGTTAGACGCTATCAATATGCGAGAAACTCCTGGAACTTCCGGGAGACTTGGGATGTCTGTAATTATAAAAACAGGTTAATATTCTGGAAAGACTTTTATATTTGATCATTTATTTGCAGTAATCTTAATGAGAGGCTTTATTACAGGAGGCAATTAAATGAAAACGTAGGTCATCACAGTTGTGTGGCGGCAAAAAAAATTGTAGTAAAGTTGAAGGTTGTGGGAAGAAGGAGACGGGAACCGGCGAACATTCAAAACATTTATTAACATAAAATAAACTGCCAGCAGCCCTGCTGCAACTGCTGGCTTCAAAATAAAACAAACAATACCTGCCGACAAACAGAAACAAAACATCAACTAAAATCAGGCCTGTTCCTCTCTCGCACTTCAGCGTCGTCGCTCCTCCTTTATGCCTCCGCTCCTCCGTGAGAGATGCGAGACCGGTGCGTCTCACAGGTGACGTTCATTATAACAATCACGCCACCGGCCTCGCGCCGTTCTCTCACGTCCCTTGGCCTCGTCCTGTTCGCCACATACCCCCATCGCCCCTCACAGGCCGGGGGGTACACCCGAGACTGTGCCTACTCCCCCCCCGGCGGCGGTGATCCCTGGGGGATATGGACCGACGAGCCAAGGGAAACGGAGACGGAAGCATGAGGAGCGACGGATACGAGAGAGGGGAGAGAGGAAAAAATAAATAAAAAAAATAGTCCGGTTCCCACAACGCGCTGTCATCAGGCCCCCCCACCAGCTGGGGGAACTTCTCCGCGGTGCCTGGCGGTGACGCTGGATGGCCCTCGGTGGACGGCTCGACACTCCTCCGCCGCCCGGTGGATGGCGACGGCTCCGCCGGTTTCGGGCAGCCGGCAGGAGTCCCCCACTCCCTGCTCCTCCCCATTCAGGCGGATGGCAGCAGGCTCCGGCCACACGGCAAGCGGCGGCGACTCCTCCGCTCCCTCCCGGACGGCAGCCGCCCCTCCAGTACACGGGCGGCCGCCAGCGAGGTCGGCCGTCCCCCCCCGGCAACTCACTCCAGCGCCCCGCCTCGAGCGTCCATGGCGGCGGAGTCTGCCCACCATACTCGATGGCACCGTGGATTCCCCACAGCGGCGAGGTCCGTCTGACAGCGCGTCCCTCCTTCCTCCCGGGTTTCGGCACCAGTGTAGTAAAGTTGAAGGTTGTGGGAAGAAGGAGACTGGAACCGGCGAACATTCAAAACATTTATTAACATAAAATAAACTGCCTGCTGCAACTGCTGGCTTCAAAATAAAACAAACAATACCTGCCAGCAGTCCCTCACGGAACTGCTGGCTACCGACAAACAGAAACAAAACATCAACTAAAATCAGGCCTGTTCCTCTCTCGCACTTCAGCGTCGTCGCTCCTCCTTTATGCCTGCGCTCCTCCGTGAGAGATGCGAGACCGGTGCGTCTCACAGGTGACGTTCATTATAACAATCACGCCACCGGCCTCGCGCCGTTCTCTCACGTCCCTTGGCCTCGTCCTGTTCGCCACAAAAATATAAATACTCCAAATGCTCAAGAGCCTCTGTCATAAAATGTCTTCATTTCTAATGCTGTATTTCATTGGCAAAGGCGAGGCTAGCTTTAATGACATATAGCAGAACAGGACAGCGATGGCAAAAAGGATTTCCCAAAATCTCATTAAAATGCTTAAACCATGTTGGTGTTTATACACTCCCTGGAAATGTCCCATATTATTTTTTTCCCACTCTTTTAGTTGGTGGATATGGCTGCTGAAGTAATTTTTGAGTAAGTCTGTCTGAATGTCTGACAGGCTCCAGTGGTTTGAAATGTCTGTGTGCCGTGAGTTTAGAAAAGATTCCTCTGGTGAACACCCTGCCACAGAAACATGACAGGAAAAGTGGGAAATCTAATGGCTTCTAAATGTTCTTTCATGGGCTGCAGGCTTTGAAGATGATTTACACTAGATACCTCAACGGGTGTTTTTATAAACCACCTTCCACACGTAAAATGTGTGATAAAATGTCCATATTCATCTCAGTGGGTCATAAATGGATTTTCTATACCTGCTAGGCCCCTGCAGTCATGTTTCAGGGTGATGGTGGAAGCAACTTGCGAAATCAACGTTTGTTGCCATATAGCTTCACAATAATCTTTGTAAGGAAAGATAAAAGGTTGATAGACAGATAAAAGCAAAGTTGGATAAAAAGACAGAGTTCAGAGCCTTGAGAACACATGGTTTTCTGCTTTTGAACTTTGTCAACATGGAGTTAGTTGCCAAGGATATCAGTACTGTATCCACAGCCACTCTGGATTTGAAGACTCTCTTCTTTTACCATCCACCCATTTTAGAAAGATTGAAGCAAAATGTCAAATTCTGTACTTCAAACGTCATGTGGGCAGCAGCAGCAGGTGGTGGTGTTGTTTATTAGAGAGCACATCCAGAATATCTCACCCAAGGGCTGCATTTTCTTTCTGATGGTTTGATTCAAGGTAATGGAGTTAATGTACTGATGTACTGCTTGTCCAAAGAAAAAGGAATGGTTTTAATGTACTCATTGTTGCTTTATTATGGCTTTCAAAAACTCTACAAATGTCATGTGGTGTAACCATAAAGTAAAAAGTAATTAAAAAAAAAATTACCACCATGAAATTTTTTTTTTAACTCAGCTAGCAAAAGTAATTTTCATATGCATTCAAGCTATTTTATGTATACATTTCTTTTTAATATATTCATTTAATATATCTGAAGGGTTTCACTTTATTTTGATGGTCCCTTTAACACATTCTGTTGACTAAACGTAATGTTACTCCTACATGTCTACTAACTCTCATTAGAGTGTTAGTTGAGTATTAGTAGACTGGTAGGGTTAAGGGTTAGAGTTGACAAGTTGCAAAATTACTTATAGTCAGTAGAGTGTTGGAGGACCATCACAATAAAGTATATGCAGATATTAATCAGACAGTCTACTAATACTCCAATGAGAGTTAGTTGACATATAGTTGCGAAGTTACTTATAGTCAATAGCACGTTCAAAAGAGACCATCAAAATAAAGTGTTACCATATAAATTAATTGATTCTGAGAAAAAAAAAAACAGTCTTGTCATTACATGACTATAATGTTGAAATACTTTATAATAACCAAATAATTGGTGCTGTTTTAATTGTCCTGTATTTAAATGCCTTCTGGCTTATTTTGAATTGCTTATCTTATAGATATCATTTTAATCCTGAAACACAACTTAGATGTGGTTCAGAAATAGTAATGGGATTGTAAAGGGAGACAGGTCTGTGAAGAAAAGGAGATCTAACCTTTAGTGTACTTTTATCATTCCCTGAGGATGACCAGTTGCAACAATTCTTCAAACTCACAAACACAGGTGATAACGAATGAAAAAAAAGATGCCTTTTCATCTTGCCTTCTGAAAAGAAAAGAAAAACTTATTGTTGTTTAAAAACTTATTTTAGCTATTCTAACTTGATGCTAGAGCAAAGATTAATCCTAGATTTTGATGTCCAATATAAAATTGGATGTCAGAGCTACAAATTCAAGCCACTGAGAAATTGTCAATATGCTTGTGAAGTAATAAAATTCCACTGTACCCACATTAGATTTTTTTTATAATTCCTTGTACTTTCTAAAATCCTTACACAGATAGAGTTAAATAATAGTATAGAATAGGATTTTTCATTGAATCATTGACAGTAGATGACAACAAGTGATTGTCTTCTGAGTAATCTAATCATTCATTGAACTGATTCTTTCAAAAACACTGATTCATTCAGGAACGAAACAAGTGACTGGCATTATGAGTGAGTCATTGAATCATTCACTCAACCAATTTACAACTGATTCATTCAGGAACAAAGCAGCACTTCTGTGCCCTCGTTCCCCGAGGAGGGAACGGAGACGTGAGTCAGAAGTGATTCTGGCGAATGGGGATCGCTTGCGAGAGCCTATCTACTTCGAGTGAAACTAAACGAGCCACTGCACATTGGCATGCGATAATAACATAGATAGGTCGCATCGTTGTTTATCCTCTGAGCAGCCGGACCTGAGACTCGGCCGTACAGCGGAAGCTCAGTAACTGTGGCGAGGGGACTCACGTCACCGTTCCCTCCTCGGGGAACGAGGGTTACCATACGTAACCGAGACGTTCCCCTCCAACCTTGATGGCACACGGCACGCTGAGCGCTCAAGCCCTCTTGAGAAAGGTAAAACGAACAACGTGGCGACGTGGTCATGCTCTTATAAGAGAGCATAAACCACCCACGAACACAGTCTCAGCATGTTTGCGATGTGCTAGAGGAGTGGGAGGCCCAAGGAGGTGGTCTCGTCGGGGAACGCTCACTGTAATCCTCAGATCACCAGTGCTATTAGCCAAAGTAGCCCTTTTCTAGTGGTCACCAGAAGAGGAACTAGATCGGGGAATAGGCAAAGGGACTCCTCCTCGTTTGAGGCACTTAAGGCATCTAGAGCGCCGAACGATGCGCGCTGGGTTGCCGTGACAACCCGCGCTGTCAGCCGGCAGCTCGACGGCACACGGCACGCTGAGCGGCTCAAGCCTTTACGAGAAAGGGGAGACAAACAACGTGCCGACGTGGTCATGCTCTCATGAGAGAACATGAACCACCCACGAACGCAGTCTCAACACGCTTAAGCCCAGGCATGTGAAACCGTGATCGTGGCCGTCAAATGAGGACAGGAAACGACCGCATCCAGAAACACACACTGTAAAAATGAATTCTGATGATTTGTTTTCACAACTTTTTATATTTTGTCAAATCAACTTAGATAATTAATGTAGTTCAGATAGCATAATATGTTGAGTTTCTATTTATTAAACCAATCTCCTTTGTTGTATTAACTCACATTTTTAATTTCAATGAACTCAAAATTTTAAGGCAACCAGGTAACTTTTTTTTTATCCAACTTTTTTTTTTTTACAGTGCACGGTTTGAATGACGTCTTGAAAAAGACGCAGTGTCAAACCGTGTATGCTCTTTCAGGAAACTGCTCTCTCTAGTGCTGAAGCACCCAGGGATGACCGCGGCTTCACAAACAGGACGATACTGCAAGCCTGCTGTGGGCACTCACACTCTCATTGAAGGCGCAACATTCTGAGCTGTGAAAACAGCGGTTTTGCTCTTTGTGAGATCGCGGCCAGCGCTGTGTGCGCTGTATCACCAACACCAGTTTGAAGAGGCAATATCCTGAAAAAGCAGACTCGTCTTTTAAAGTTAAAACACTCAGATAAAATTGCAGAACAGGAACAGCATTTACCGTCTGGCTCCGAAGCGAAAGACAACGATGCGAGGCACCTATCGATGCAATTATCGCATACCAATGTGCAGTGGCCCGTTTAGTTTCACTCGAAGTAGATAGGCTCTCGCAAGCGATCCCCATTCGCCAGAATCACTTCTGACTCGCGGTGTAGTGATCTGACGAAGGGGAACAGTTTGATTTTGATTTTGGAAATATTTCACTTGCAAAGTGAAAATAAAGTAATTGTGTATAAAAGTAATAGTTAATAATATATAATATAATATATAGTTACTTTTGCACACTCTCAATTGTGTTGGTCTGAATCAGCAAAGCAATGATTGTTAGTGTGCTGCATTATAATAACACACTGAGGTAAAATAGGCGCTCACTGGTTCTTAATTTCATTGATAATTTTGAGAACATCAGAACACAATGTAAGGGAATTTTCTGTGATGATAAATTGGCTTCTTTCTGGCTTCGGTGTGGTCTTGATCTCATTATAGTTCTCTGGAACCGTAATCATGTCCCTCACTTTATTTCTGTTAAATAATTTTCACACATGCACCTCAGACAAATTATACTCTGCATTCCATCAGCTATTTTTATCCTCAAGGTTATAGTATGCTTTGCCTGAAAAAGCAAGAAGCACCAGAAAGATGAGTATAAATCAATGGTGGATTATTTCATGGTCTGGTAACTTTAGATGGCTGTTATATAATATGAATGTAAAACAATATGTATAGACTTGCTTAGAGTTGATGTGTCATAACATAACATTCTAAAGTAATTTTTAGACATTTGCTCACGAATATGGTAAAATCGTGTTGTTCATATTACTCTTTATACTCACATTATGGGAAAATTTTTATCGTTTTTCACTGCATTCAGAAAGCTCTCAAGTGTTGACTATGCTCTTGACTGTATTTTCAGCCTTAAGTTTAAAAAGCATAAATCATGAAGACAGATATTTAGCTAGTTTATATTTAAAATGGCATCGTGTTGCGCATCACATCAGTGATGCTCAAAGAGACTTTGATACAAGCCCAAACTGTTGGGTTCACTTTCCACATTACTGTTCACATGCCAAATGTCCTAGATTTTAATGGGACATCCATCTTTGGAGTCTAAATTTTTGACAGACAATCTTTATTATACTGTATGTGTACATACACACTTGACTGCATTAATTAGTTTAAATATTACACAAATGTTGCTTTTTGCTTTCGAAAAGCTTTCAAGGAGAGGCTGAAGATTATTCGGATTATTCATTTTTTACAGCCAGTATTTGGAGTGTTTGGCAGGAGTTACATTAATACAATTTCAATAGCATGCGTAGGCGATTGAAATTTTATAAAGTCAAATCAGTGAGAATTTACAATAGTAATGCACATGATCAAATCTTTTTACATGTTTCCCATGGGCTGGATCAGTCGAAAACTGTTGCTGTCCAGGGCTGTTTATCACAATGGCTCATGTTCATGCTTATTTTTGTCATGCCCTCTGCTGTTATAAATGGCATTTTTTTGGGAACCAAACAAGAACGTTATTTTTAGGTTATATTTAAGGAAAACGTTCCGGGAACGTTCCCCTAACCTAACCAAAAACTAACGTTCCCAGAACGTAAAATCGTTTGCTGGGATTTAACATAAGACTTTAAACTGAAGTCACTCATTTTTAAAGTGGGCTGTCGCTCTGCTCGTCCTTGTTTGTGTGTTCCAGACAGACTGCCAAGTTTGTGCATCAGTGGTGCAGATTATTTGTCAGGTGGTGACAAATGACTTTGTTGTACTTCTTTACTTCTCACTCATAAAATGTTTTTTTATGAGCGAGTCATTTGAATCGTTCTTTCAGCGTATTCATTTAAAAATGCTAAACTTATTTAAATATGTTACAGTTCAAAAGTAATGCACATTGTTCTTAATGGGGCCATACTGACCCATCTTACCTTTTATGCATACTGAATTCCGTCAGAGCCACAGAGTGCTTCTCTTTTTGTTATTAAATCCATGGAGAAAACGGGAGTCATTTTTGTGTTGGTTGTACAGACTGTTAATTAAACCCTGCAGAGTGTTGAAGACTGCGGTTAACTCTCAATGATGTGGCTCAGAGGATTTGAGCGAGGAACTCAAGATCCCAAGCGAGGCAAAAAAGGATTTAGGTTTCTTATCGGAGTGCTGCGGGTGTCCATATCCAACTCTTCCATTGTGACATTTGTTCTCATCTGGAAACTCAGAAAACCCTAAAGGCATTGAATACTCTGTCATAAGAAATGTATTGTGAATATGAAGAAAGAGCTTTATAGACAGCAATATGGTTTGTTAACTGTACTGAATTCATGATTGTGAGAATTTCTAGAGTAATGGTTTACACTGCAGCTTTCTTTAAACTAGAAAAAAGAAACAACTACAAATGCCAAAGTCAGACAAGTACAGTACGTCTGTTTTACATACATTTGGAAGGACAATGCTTGCTAATAAAGCCGGGATTATGACCTTATCACAGTAAAGCCATGGAGTTCTACGACTTTCTAGTCGAGATCAAATAGTACAGCCTCAGGCTCCTGCTGTTTGACTGCAATATATATTCAAGCCTGTCAAATTTACTGCAGTAGGACTCAATACTAATTACAAATGCTGAACTTCGGCTTGTGCTTGGAGCTGTAAAAATGCATGGTCAATCAACTGATACGGCAAAAGGAATTGCAAAAATAATGACAGTTTTTTTTTTTTTTTTACTCTTTAATTAACATACAGTTTTAGTTTGTTTAGTTTTAGTACTATACTTTTTAGAATTGTATTCTACGTTAAACAAAAATGATTGCCTTGCCAACTAGAAATTTCAGTCAATGTTTATTTTATAGTACTGCAAGTACTGAAAATGTTTTTTATGATATCAGTTTTAGCTAATAACCCTTGAAAGGACAGGAGGAAGTGTTTAAAAAAAACATGCTTCACTTTCAGGTAACACTTAACAATACGATTTAATTGGTTAACAATAGTTAATGCATTTTTTGTGTTATTTTTACAGAATGTATTACTTTTTGTTAATGTCAGATAATACAAATGTTCATGTTAGTTCACGGTGCATTAACTAATGTTAACAAATGCAACTTTTGATCATAAAATTGTATTAGTGAATGTTGAGATTAACATTAAGAATAATAAAATGCTGTAGAGGTATTGTTCATTGTTAATTCTTGTTATCTGATGTAGTTAAGACAGTGCTCCTTTTAGCATTGGCCTCTTTCAAGAGGGTCGGGGATTTGCAGGCTTTTTTGGTCGACGAATCGTGCCTAGAGTTCGGGCCGGGCCTTTCTCGCGTGGTGTTGAGACCCCGGCTCGGATATGTGCCTAAGGTTCCTACCACTCCCTTCGTAGATCAGGTAGTGTACCTGCAAGCGCTGCCCCAGGAGGAGGCAGACCCAGCCCTAGCTTTTCTCTGTCCCGTCCGCGCCCTGCGGGTTTATGTCGACAGAACGCGAAGCTTCAGGTCCTCAGATCAGCTCTTTGTCTGTTACGGAGGCCAGCAGAAGGGGAAGGCCGTCTCCAAGCAGAGGTTAGCTCACTGGTTAGTGAATGCTATCACTCGAACTTATGAGTCTCTGGGTGAGCCTTGTCCTCCCAGGTTGCGCGCTCACTCTACTAGAGGTGTTGCCGCCTCCTGGGCTTTGGCTCAAGGCGCCTCGCTGTCAGACATTTGTAGAGCTGCGGGCTGGGCGACACCGAACACGTTCACTAGGTTCTATAGCCTACGTGTAGAACCTGTTTCCTCCCGAGTACTCGCTTCGGCCAGTGGTGCGAGGGAATAGGTTGTGTCGGCTTGCTACGCCACTCCGTGCCTCGGCCGGATACGTGCGTCTTTTGCTCCGTTGGCGCCCTACGTTGGTTAGCCTCGTGAGTTCCTCCATCACCCCTCCGGTGCCAGGTCTGCTACCTCTAAGTAGGAGTTGTTTGTGGACTGGGTTTCCAGTGGTCTCTTCGGTGACCCATGTTGCACGTGCAGTTTAGCCGTGTCTTTCCCTTGACAGACTCATTCTGTCGTCACTGTTGAGTGTGCTCCCACTTCCCTTGGATTGGGACTACCTCAGGGACTGCCATATGTTCACTATCCCACTGGGCTAGTACGTGTGTATTCCACGCCTTCATCAGGCGGGCTGGCTTCCGCAGCGTTCCCTTCCCCTTTTTACGGGTTAGGGCGCGCTTTCCCAGTGTTATCCAATATCCACTGAGCGGGTCTTGCGGAACAGCAGTGTGATTTCATAGCTAGCTCCCGCAACTTGTTCAAGAAACTGCTGCAGGGTAGCTAGCTGGGCGCTGGAAGGGGCCAGCACCATGGCGTTTTATTAGGGATCCCAATTCGTCAGGGAACTCCCCCGACGACGTGGGAACGGAGAACGGGGAACCGGGAACGGAGACGTGTCGTCCCTTCGCCATGTTTGCTGTACCTTCGCGGAGGACTGAACACCGTTCGGCTCCTCAGCGAAAAACGTTTGTTCATGCGTTTGCTTCCGGCTTTATACCCACACTGGCAGGCGGGTCGCGGAATGCAAATCTTGCATGCCAATATTCATTGGCTCGTTTTAATTCACTCGAAGGCAATTGGTCTCCCTAGCGTGATCCGAATTCGTCAGGGAACTCCCCCGACGACACGTCTCCGGAACGAGGATTACATACGTAACCGCGACGTTCTTTCTAATTTACATGAACAATTTGTAAAATTCATCAACTAGATGAAAAATAATTGCTTAATTAAAAAATACGTTATTATCTTTGTTGGACGGTTGCACAGAGGCAAGATCTATCCATCACATTAATAACACATTTTGAAAATCTTGGGAAATAATTGATTTATACAGATTCAGTCTATACACAAATGCCACATGGTTACTTTTTTTCATTTGTTTTACACATAGACCTACACAAATATCTTGGACTTGTTCCATATAAAATGCAATGTCCTTAGACATTGCACTTGGATGTTAATATGAGAACGTTTGCATTTGCTTTGTTCTAAAAAACTCTTGTTTCCATGGAAATGGATCAGTTATGCCTTTCAAGTTTAAGAGTAAAAGATTTTTGTCTTCTTTTTTTTCCCCCATTAGTCTCTTTCAAGGGTACAGGTTAGACTTGCTACAATCTACAAACGAATACATATATTCCCTCGCACGCACATTCCAGGGTAAATTATCGTTCTCTTGACTGAATTGCAACACAGGAACCACATCTGCTGAATCTGTAAACAAGCAGTCCGCTGTTCATCAGACGCAGTGAAAACGACCAGAAAAGGCCTCATATTTCTCAGGCTGATTATATCAGTGGTGTCCTCAGGGCAGATCTAAAACAAATGGATCACACAGCCACAAGGGCTATCGATTTCTATCGCTATAAATATACATCTCCCCCCTAAATATTTCAAAGCTGTTTTGCAATGCAATTTATTCTTTCAAAAAGTATGCACCTCGAAATGTAGGTCTTTGGACATGTTTTTTTATTTTTTTTATTTTTTTTTATATTCTACTCATGTTAATGATGTGTGTAGTGTGATTACAAACATCCTTAACAAGCACAATAAAGGAAAAACTGATGAATAAATTATGTTAAACTGATGTTTGTGAAACATAACAGCTCATAAGCTCAGCAGCATCGAGAACCTGAAGAATGGTAAAAAAATGGAAAAAGTTTTTGGTCATTTGCTTGGTTAATGTTGCTGACATATCAAAATGAGTGAGAAATGAGCCACTAGGGCTGGAAGTACTGACAATTTTACTGTCACATTTTACTGACATTATATCATTAGAGAAAACATGTAAATAGATCTCCAAACTGACCAGCATAAAATTCCAGACTGCCTCAATATGTGCTGATTTAAGGCTTCTTCTTCTTCTTCTTCTTCTTCTTCTTCTTCTTCTTTTAATACTTTATTTCATTTAAAAAATGTAATACTTTTATTCAGCAAGGATATTAAATTGATAAAAAGTGCCAAAGACATTTCTGATATATATTGTACACTGTTCTTTTAAAATTTCCATTCATTAAATAATCCTGAGGGAAAAAAAAATATCATGGTTTTCACAAAAATATAAAGCAGTTTATTAAGTTGAAATAATGCAGGGTAATGAATTCAACAGAAGGAAATACTAACGATTAGCAGACTCATACCTCACAGTAAGTATAAACCTTTTTAAAGGTTTATAATTTATCATTACAAATCTGTTTCCCTATGGAGGAATTTAATGTAGTTTTTGCTTTTGGAACCTACCTTTTGAATAATAGTGTTTAACAGCTGAATTTGTGGTGGAAACTACATTACCCATGTTGCTGTAGAAAATTCCACCAATCAGAAATTCAAAACAAGCAATAAGATCCCGTTAGCCTATTCCTAACACCGCAAATGACTAAAACACTTAAATATTTGAATATATGCAATAAACTTAAAATAGCTTGTTTTATACTTTTTTTAATGAGTAGTTTTTTATTTCTCCATTTTTAATTTGATTATGCTTCATGGGATTGTAGTTCTTTGTTCTTAGTTCTATATATATATATAATACATGCTATTGTTGATCTGCCACAGGTAGGTGTAGATTATAAAATTAAATAAAAACACTTTCATGTTTTACACATTAATAGCACATGAATGAGTAAATAATGACAGAAATTGTATTTACAATTCCATTAAAAGAGATGCAAAAATTAAAGAACCAATAATGGAGTAATTTTACCAACAATCAGAGTAAGCCGTTTTCACCGCCTGGAGTTTTGATAAGACACGTATTTTCTTTTTCTCATTGTACATCCTCCACTTTGTTTAAACCTCAAGTCTTGCCAGTCAAGCAGAGAGAAGAAAGCTTTGCCTGGATATCATCAGCAACACTAACAATGATGTTAGCAAGCACACGCTACTCTCTGCGTAACATTCCTTTTGTCAATATGACAAACATACCTAAATTGACAGTTGCGTGAGCTCAAAGTGTTTCAACATCTTGTATGATTTAACGTGACGCTGTCAGCGCATTTTTAAAGTGACAGCTGTTGTCTTCATCTGTGGCCTACTGCACCTGTTGTGTCGAAGTGTGTCAAGTCAAAAACTGAAATTGACTTCAGGGCATCTGATTTAGATCCACCTGTGCACGTGTTGATCTCATCAGTTGAAATAATGATAAAAATGTTGCTTTTTCTTTTCTTTTGCAGGTTTCTTCTTTTTCTTCTTTTTTATTTTTTTTTTGAGCTGCAATGGATGGAGAAGGAGCAGTGTCGCACGGTCTCACAAAAGAAGGAAGAAACATCTGTCTTTTTAAGATAAAAAAAAAAAAAATGCTTTCCCGGACCTTGGCCACCAGGTTATTAAAAAAACAGATGTACACAGATATAGAAAATCAAACAAGAAAGATGGGTAATAAGAAGAGTAAAGAGACAAACACTCAAAGCTATGACATGATTTTCATTGATATAATAAAGGAATAGAGGAGGTCCCATGCTGTCGTTTTTTTTCTCCTCTCATTTACAGGCAAGTCTCTTTGTTGATTCTACGGATGCTCAGGGAGAAATGTTTAAGCAGATTTGTGGAATGTAGAATATTTACAAAGGGTAGCGTCTTCCAGAATTATTTAATGTAAGGCACCCCCTAATATGATGATACACATTTATACAGTGTTTATATAGTCATAAATATGACTTCAGTATAGTGAGTTGCAGTAAGTTTAAAAGGAAAGTGAGATTAAATACATAAAGTATATTTGTTTTATTTAATATATTTACTTATTGCAAGTTTGAGTAATATTCTGAGTTTGCATTTTATTTTTTATTTTATTTTTTCGTTTTGAGGAATACGGAATCAGGTTTGTGCAAGTGAGATGAATAAATGCATGCTCACATTAGTCTAGAACTATAACCATAATGTTCACACAGCGCCTCTGCACTTACTCCCTATTTCTCTCAACTTGCGGACAGAAGAAGTGTCAATCAATAAATGTAAAAACAAAGTAACTTGCGTTACTTATTTGAAAAAATAACTCAGATATTTTGCTGTAAATTTAAAAAGAAATGGGTTACTTTACTAGTTACTTAAAACTAGTAAACTAGTTCTGATTACATAGCTTGCGTTACTTGTAATGTCACCTCCACCTCCAAGAATATTTCACAATGTTACTATTTGTATGTTTGTACTTGTTTTTACTGTATTTTTATCAAATAATTGTATCAATGGTGAGCATGATAGATCTTTTAAATATCTTACAAACCCCAAACTTTTAAACAGTATTTCATATACGCCCTTAGCAATGCCGAAATATAGATAACCATGCAAATAATTTATAATCATTGTGATCGATTAAATTAAATGCAAAAAAATAAAAATTCCCCAAAGCACATAAATATCTTTTGAATGACATTATATATCTCTGAAGCATGCAAGTTGTGTAAGAGTGTGTATATGTTTGTTTGCGTGTGTTCTCATCTGTGTTAAAACCTGCCCTGAATCTGTCTCCACTGTTTGTCAGACTGTCAGTCAGCCTTCCCCACCCCTCACGCGGCACATGGCACTAAACTGTCCTTGTATTGAGCAGCGCTCGACAGAATGTCTCCATTAACAACTTGCCTAATGCACAACAACCCTGATCTTAACCCTGGGCGACAGTAAAGTGCAGACAACAAACAAACAAGCATGCAAGTTCATAAGTATGTGTATTGCATACTGCAGTGTACTGAGAATAGCATGCATACTATATTTTATTGTTATTAATGCACATTTTTTGGAAAAAAAAATAAAGTCTCACCAGAGCAAAGAAAGACATGCCCTGAAAAATCCACATCCACTTTGTGTAATTAAATTACATTCAATTTAATAAGTCTAATGGATAATTAAACTGTCCCTTTTCTTTTCATGCCACAGGCAGAGACTTTTGTAGCCTTAAGACAACTGTAATCCTTGAACTCCCTTATATGTTTTTTCCAAGCATTCAGATTCATCCAGATTTTGCTGTAGATGATAATACAAGCAGACATTTCCTTTAAGTAATTTCCATTTCCTTTTTTTGTCTTCATCCAAAAAACGAAAAAAACAAAACCCATAGCAAAATGTATTTGTCAGGAATTGAATAGCAGTTATAGCGGAGAAGTTCAGGAACCTTGCTCTCATATCGGTTCCACTGTCTCTTTTCCCAGCCCGAACTGACAAGGATGCGAATGGAGGCATATAGACATAAAATATTATAAAAAAGAGAAAAGAGAGAGTTGTTGAAATTGTTATGATACTGCAGCGTTTCAGTGACCATGATAGTTTCAAATGAAGGTGCTTTTGGGGATGATTTCCATATGGAAACAAGCATTTGAATCATATTCATCAGTTGAACATATTAGATGCCAGATATTGTCATAAGACCCGTTTAAAAATGGCTACAGTCATTGATTCCCCATTGAAGGAATATTCCAGGTTGGATACAAGTTAAGCTCTATTGACAACATATGTGGCACATTGTCGATTACCACAGAAAGTCATTTCGACTTGTCCTTCGGTTTTATAAAAAAGACCAAAAGCTTGCACCTCCCAAATGGCCATCTTGATTTAGACTTGTGGGCAGCGTCCAAAATCTCATACTCTCTGAGTAAGTACTACTTTTAAGTAAATACAGTGCAACCATTAAAAAAAAGTAAAGTAAAGTGTCCATCAGATGGGTAGGCTACTTCAGATTCTTGCCAAAAGTAGAAGTTAATCCAGATACGTTTTGCCTACTGTTTTATGAATACTATGAATTTGAACAATGTTTTTAGTCTTCCATAGAAGGGAATTCTGATGCAGTCGTAGTCTTCCTTTTGTAAAGTCCACAACTCACCAGACCGTACGGTATCTCATTTCTCATTTTTGGTTACAGAAAAATCCTTTATGAAGCCACTATGTGACTAGATGTGCACTTTTACCATTCGAATGCTTTTGCAAAAATACGAACTTCACATTTCTGCTTTAAAACCCTTAAACTATAGCCGTGTTTAATTCTATTTTAAAGCCACCTTTTTTTTGCTGTTAACAGTTCCCAGATGCAACTTTTGCAATTGGCCCCCTAGTCATGGTCGTAATCCTATTTTTCTCTGGCAATTGACATTATGCCATAAAATTCTGTTGATGGAGCTTAACTTGTATTGAAACCAGAATTTTCTTGAGATGAATGTAATGAGATAGATGGTTCAATCACAGAATGAATCAACGGTTGAATGAGCCACTGTGACTTAATTTTCTTAAAAATATGTGTTCATGTGTTCGTATTGAACCACCTGAATGTGAGATTAGCATGACAAAACAAGAGCTGTCAAATTCACACTTACATTGTGTATCATTGTGAGGAATTGTACAGCTTCGAATCGCCCCCACACAAATCCTGAGTTCAATTCACTCCTGTTCCCGACTTAACCGCATTACATCAGATTAACTACATATCTGATGCGTTCCGAAATTCTAGCTTTTGCCAAGAGATGCTTTTCTAAACAATACCATCGCTACTCTCTATAGAAGTAATGCCTCAACAGAGGTTAATTCGGGATAAATCCACTTTTGGAGTGGATCCTTTTGGCAGAATCCTGTCAAGCTGAGTATAACCGCACATTAGAGTCCTTTAAAGCTGCTGGAAGGATTTTAAATCAGGACGATTGGAGCAATAGTGGTTGCTGTTCTTTAATCAATATAAATAAGTAACAAAAAAAGACCCCATTTGTGATTAAAGTTAGGCACACTTTCCAGAAGTTTGTGTGGTCTCCAGTGGAGCAGCTGTGGGGAACACCTGGCCTGATAGTACATCACCATTTGCAATGCCATAGAGTCTCTCACAAAGCAAATGACAGATTCAAGATGATAGTTATTATGGCTTTCAACAATTCGGTGACAGCTACCTTTCCTATGATTACCAGCTTCTTGTGCAGTATCCCACTTATCCCCCACTGTCCATATTTCTGCTCTGCCTACGATGAGTGAATCATTCTCAGAGAACAAGACTTTTACATAGAAAATGTAATCTTACACACTTCCCTTTGGTTAAGCGCAATTTAGCCTACCAAAAGAATTTTAAGCATTAAAATGTGCAGGTCCAGTTTAAGATGAACAAGATTGCAAAATGTACAAATGAGAAATTACATGGAAATATGAACATGCAGGTTGCACTTTATTTTGATGTCCACTTTCCTCTACACTGTAAAAAAAATTCCGTATTTTTTACGGAATAATGCTGGCAACTTTGGTTGCCAAACAATTCTGTAAAAAATACATTAAAACTGTAATCACCTTTACAGAGCAGCATGTAATTTTTACATTTTAAACTGGTATATTTAACAATGGATTTCAGCAATATTGACATGGCCATAAAGGTGAATTGAAGTATTAATATCTGTTTTGTACCATTGTAATACACTGACAACCAACAATCACAGTAGCGATGGGAGTCACATGATAAATCAAAGCTCATCACAAGCAGCTTTACCACTATAAAGTTAATACTTATATATTGAAGCTGCACAGTGTCATTCGCACAAACATTAAACACCGTCATGGTAACACACATGAAATTTTAAAAATGCAATAAACATTAATTTAACAACATTAAATGTAACATAAAACCCTAATGTACATAACTGATTAGAAAAAAACAAAAAAAAAATATGAAGAAACATAGTTATTTCAACAAAAACACATCAAATGTGAAGTGTCACGCAGGGAATTGTGGGAATATCAATTTACGGTTTTTCACTGTAAATTATACAATGAGTTGTTCTTTTTCACTTTCAAAAACTGTAAATTTAACGGTATTTTACAGTAAAATTTACTATTAGATCTATCACAGTTATTTACCGTATATAGTACGGAAACTTTCTGTTAACCATTTAACAGTTTTTCACTGTAGCATTTTTACAGTCTTTTACCGTTAAAATCACGATCATTTTTTACAGTGTAACTATAAGTAACATGTCAACTAACTCTTATTAGAGTATTAGACCATAGTAGAATGTTAGGTTAGGTGTTAGTGTTTGGCTAAAAGTGATATGCAAAGTTACTTATAGTCAGTAGAATGTCTGTTGGGGGACCGTCAAAATAGTGTTAGCAGATACTGATCTACTAATAGTCTAATATTAGTTAGTTGACATGTAGTTGCAAAGTTACTTATAGTTCGCATAGAATATCTGTTGGAGGAGCATCACAATAAAGTGTAAGCAAATACCAATCTACTTATACTCTAATGAGAGTTACTTGAGATAGTTGCAAAGTTACTTAGTAGAATGTCTAAAGTGGACCATTGAAACCAAGTGTTACCAATTTAAAATAAAAAATGAAGTAATTTACTAAAAAAAAATAGTTATTATTCTTAAATTAAAATAATAAATTAATGTTATAATGTAAAACAGAGACAACAGTGTACCATAAATATTTTACAAAAATTTGAGAAGGCAGGAACATTTATTTATTTATTTATTTATTTACACCAATAGTCAGTCACACTCTAAAGCCCCGTTCACACCGCCAGCGACTTTATCGCTGAGTGACGCTAGTCTCTGTACTGTGAAGTCGCTTGTGGGCGTTCTAGTGTTGTCGCTCTAATGTTATTGGTAGACTGCACGTCTGGCCATATCTATACAAAATACCATCACAAGTGATATGTACAAATATATAATTTTAATTTGACTAGGAATTAGGCTCAAAAGAAACAGTATGCTGTTGGGAGAGTGTTTTTATATCACCACAGCAGTGTTCAGTGGATGAAATCATTTAACGATCGATCAATCAACAAATTAAACTCACTCATACTGACATAAATTACTAAAACGTCATTCAAATTTGACAAATAATACATTTTCTTGTCCCTAATAGTCAACATAATGCAGGGGCCACTGAACTATAAATGTATGAATTAAACTCACTGAGACTGTCGACAGTTTCTTTTCCATTCATCATTTTACTATATCCATGTATGTGGTTACAGTCAAATCATATAAAACAGTGAAATCGTCCTCGAAATCTTCTGTCTTGCCTGCACTCGAGATGGTGACTGAACGTCTTCTTTCCTATTGGTTGTCGCTCGTGAAAATCGCTTCTCATTTGCATAAAGTTGAAATTTCTCAACTTTTGTCTCTTGTCGCTTGACATGCCTACATTTTTTCGCCAACGGTCACTGTCGCTCATGTCGCCGGATGTCGCCAGCGCTCCATTTAAAATGAATGGGATCATGTCGGGATCATGTCTTTGTCGCTGCGTGACGCTGGCGGTGTGAACGGGGCTTAACAGTATCGGGATTATTATTGTGAACTAAAACTGAAAATATTGAAAATATCTTTTGTTAATGCATATTATAATACTATTTATAAAACGGTTAGTTCCAATCCTTGATTCTGATTGGTCAATAGCTGTGTTTTATTCACGATAAAACACGGCTATGACCGCTTCACCCATCGGTTCTATGTATCACTACAACACCCCTAGCAACTACCTTTAGCAACTTAAACACATGTTTGATCTCATTGATATTGTTCATTGAAGCTAGAATAGAGTATTGTGAGAGATCGAGTAAGCGACTGTACCTGCATTTACAGTAGACATAGCATTTTCCTTCAGGTCAGTCCTATATTCACAATACGTGTGAATAATGTGATTTCTGTTGCCGTTTACGGTCAGGGACAATTTTTTTCCAGCGGAGGGAATGCTTTAAGTGATTTTACTTCATGAAAGTTGAGTAGATACATATTTTTCGACTTTAATATATTTTTTTTGTGTGGTAACCGTTTTATAAAAGCAATAAGGTACTCTAGGCAAGTGCTCGTGAATAAGTAACGGCTGAAGGGGTTACTCCGCTTCGCGTCGTGCCTAATAACGCCCCTTCAGCCGTTACTTATTCACGATACAGCACAGCCTCTCGTACCTTATTGCTTACATAAATAATACCTAAATTACACTGAGTGGTGTACATATGTCTATTTGGATCCATATACATCTGCCTTGGCTTGTTTCCAGGTGTCTGGCCCCTGCTGACCTCTCTTCTGGAGGCCCCTGACAGTCTGAGACATAGTGGCATGCAGTGACTCCATTGTCCGAGGCCATAATCTGGATTTAGGCATAATAGCAGTTCGGAGTTTCAATGAAATAATGGCATGAAAATCTCTTTCCAAGACCACAGTTCTCAAACTGGAGAACATTGTGAGTAGCGCATGCGTCTTATTTGAGAGTTGTAAATTGTCCCCCCTGGGAAGTATTAACTGAGATTAACCACTGTTTGCATAGCTGAGGATCATTTTGATCTAATCTTACTTAAAATTCAGTGTAATTGTGCATTTAACTTGCGTTTAGTGTTCTTCTTGCTATCTAAGAAATTAAGCCTATTTTATCATCTTTCTACTAATAAATAGCTTAAACCAGATGCATAGCTGGTGTCACAGCCGGCCCAAACTGGTTAGCCGGATCTGTTTTACTGGTTTTGTAAAGATTTTGTGTTGTTGTCAGCTGGTCGGGCTGAGAGATTTCAGGCTGGTTTAAGCGGTGTTTGTAATTGTTATTGTTGTTATTTTCCCCTGAAGGAATAGTAGCTTTTGGCAACTAATTTAAGGAGCTAGTGTAGTATTGGACTTTTTATTTGATTTGACTTTATATGTAATACTTTACCATAAGGTTCCATTTGTTAACTTTGTTAACTACATTAGTTAACATGAAATAACAATGAAACATACTAAAGCATTTATTATTTTAGGTAATAACAAATGTTAGAAATCAGAATGTTCACAATAATTGCTCATTGTTAGTTGATGCAATTTTTAAAGTGCTACCATACAAGCACGCTGAGGTTGCGTTTGTTGATGAGCCATGTGCCAACTGTGGGAAGATGACCACCGCACTGTTGAGATCGAGAGTCCATACCTTGAAAAAGGAGGAGTCCCCTCTGCTATTCCCCGATCCCCTTAGGTTAATACACAGGGTGATCTGAGGGTTATAGTGGGAGCTCTCCCGCCGGTCCCCACTGCCCTCCCACTCTATCGCACCGCAGGCTGTGGAGTTTCCAGTTGAGGCTGCTGGTCATTCCCATGGGGGATCAAGCATCTCATTTGGGGTTCCCATGGAGGACTGGATGTCGATTGTTGCATCTGAGGGCGTATATGTATACCTGTATACATAATGTCTCCTTTCCGTCCTTATAACCCCAGGGAACGGGGGTTATATTAGTAACCGAGACGTGTCTAGTGTGTGTAACGAGTTACAGTTTAACATATTTATATTTATAATTAATTATAATTATTTTTAGAATTGACTGTAGTAGAATTAATAGTAGAATTATTTAATCAGTTCATCCAATGAACAGAAAGCATAATCAATCATTAATTCTAGGAAATATATTATCTTCCTGGCCAAGAAAGAATAACCTTTTCAGCTAAAGTAAAGCCAGTACTAGCAGGGTAATAGCATAGGTAGCTAGATCAAGATGTTTAAGTGACTTCGATATGTGGCAAACACAGAGACAATAAAAGCGATAAATAAACGACACTACGGTAGGCTACACCAACGCATCCTCATCCCAAGGCATCATATTCTGACACTTTGACAAAGCGTCTAAATCCAACGCCCATGGAACCCTTTAGCGTCAATATAACACGCAGAGAGATGGGTAGGTTTAGGTATGGTGTAGGGTTAGGGTTAGACCGCTAGGAGGCGCCTTCTGACCCATATATATCGGCGTCTCATATTGACGCTAAAGGGTACCATGCGCGTTCGATATAGACGCTTTGGCAAAAGCGTCATTATATTACGCCTTGGGATGAGAACGGGCTGGCTACACACACAACTAAACTAAGCAAAGATTGTATACAAAATCAAGAAAGTATAGAAAAGTGAAGAAAGATGGAGAGAAGAAAAGAGAATGGCAAGATTACAATCACAACCCTAGAGAAACATCAGAGAATCAGGCTCACCTTGAAACGGCACCATAACTTAGGAACTTATCTGAAGGGTGCGAACAGGTACTTGCATTGACTTTGGTTGCTGAACAAGTCCAGATGCAGGAGATTCTTGATGATTTTGCCAGGAGTGTGCTGAAGCGTTCGTTAGGGTTCTTGGGGTGGTCCATGTTGAATCCAAAGAAGTTAACTGGAAGATGACATTGCCGGGAGAAGACAGACAAAGAGACTGAGCAAAGATCTGACCTAATCAGACACTCTTAAAGGTCCTATCAGTTCACACTCATTTGTTGAGGTGACCAATCAAAGATGACCGGGAGAAAGTCTTTGTTCCATCTTATCTCCATTTGCATGTTCATGCATGGCATGGAGAATTTGTGCAGTCTTTACACAAAAGTATGGTACAAATATTTATGATGCAATTTATCAAAACATGTTGTACACCATTGATTATAAAATCAAAAGCAAAGTGTCTTGCAGAGATCGTTCAGGTGAGCAGAGGTGATAAAGGTCTTTGAAGAGGACTGTTTTGAGGGCCGATGACAACAGGGGAGATGGGGAAAGTTTAATGATGACTAGGGCATTTGTTACATATGTTTTAATTTGATTATTTGGCTTTAGTTTACAGTATACAGGGAGACTTTGTAACAAAATACAGCCGATGCTCCATTAGACTTCATAAAGATAAAACAAACCTGTGTTAACTTCTTTTCATAAGCATAACTTGATATAAAAATAAAAAAAACGTATGGAAAGTAACTTGCATATAAACACAAGCAAAATATCTATTTGTGTTTGTTTTGTTTGTGCAAGAAGCAAAAACCGCCCCTCAAAAGCTTAAAATGTATTCTCCATGTGTCAGAGTCAGATCATCCAGTGTGGTTTGATCTTCCAAAAAAATGCCAAAACAATCTTGGAGTGCGAAGCCAGGTCAGCACAACACATTAAAGGAAAAAGACGGAACAGTATGTTACAGCATATGTTGTTTCTGCGTTCACTCCTTTTACTTACCCAAAAAATATGATTCTGAATTTGGCCTCAAGGATGTCTTTTTATGAAGTGTACTTTGATAAAGATTTTGAAAAGAATGTGTTTTCTCTGTAGCACAGTGTGGGAGTGCAGCCGTGATGTGATGTTTTGATGTGGTAGGGAAGGGTACAGTGTCATCTGCCTTTTGGGCTCTCATTGTGTGCCTTTATGCATTGTTCATTCTTAGCCTTGTACAAACATATTTGTATACATTATGTAATATTGCAGAGAGATTTTCTTTCCCTTTAAGGCATGACTGAATCTATTGTATTTTAGAGCATAACAGCCCTTAAAACAGCATTATCAGGTGCAAAAAAAAAGGTTTTGGCGGTGGGCGCGTGGGTTGTGCATTGTTAAACTGTAAACATTTGGGATGTTCTGAACCCAGACAAAATAAATAAGCAGAATACAACAGAAGAGCTGAAGACTGAAGACTCTGGCTGCAGTCTCATCCCCAATGACTCCTTAAACCGGTTAGGCTGAAAGTACACATTAAGTTTGTATCGATGGCTCAAACAGGACCAATTAAAAGCATTTAAATGTTTGAATCCATTTATATTGCTTGCTAATGCAGACATACTAGTATCTGCAAAGGTGTCTTTAAAGAAATAGTTCATTCAAAAATGTCAATTTCATCTATATTTATTATTACTATTATTATTAATTTTTATGATTATTCAGATTACCATTATTCAGATTTTTTTTTATATATATATATATATATATATATATATATAGATATATATATAAAAGAACCTTTAAATCTTGTCAATATTTCATTATATTCATTTCAATCATAAACTGGCTTTTTTTTTTCAACAGAATCATCTGTGTTTTAGGTTGTTGTTACAGAAAGAGTGTATTCACAACCTGACATACAGTGCATGTTCTGACTAGCTCGTAACTTGTTCACGTGTAAGCAGATCGATTTGAGCAGATGTAAGTTGTAATATTACATGTATGTGTGTATACAATCTATTGTAAAAGTTTGGGGTCAGTAAGATTGTCTTAACATACTGTATATGAATACTTTTATTCAGCAAGGATTAATTAAATTGATTAAAAGTGACAGTAAGTGTGTGTGTGTGTGTGTGTGTGTGTGTGTGTAAAACCATCATATACAGACAGAGCATTATGAAATCCTTTGTTGGCAGACTCGAGTGCAACTTTTGAACGGCAGAAAATGAAAACTCATATGTATACTGCTAGTGTTGAATGCCTATAAAGCAATGATGTAAAACTATTTGTCAATGTCTTGCTCTGGAGGCAGGCATATGCAAATGTATTTTCCTGTGCGATGTCACAGATCTCGCAATATCAAAAGGAGCTTGATTAAATAAATGCATTGTTTATAAATAGCTATGAAGCTGAGAAAATTGCAGGATGTTTTAATCGAAGACCTCTTGTATGTCAAAAGATCGAAGCAAATTTGATTTCTCATGTCATGACCCCTTTAAAATATATTAACAGAAAACATTTATTTTAACTTCAAACAATATTTCACAATATTACTGTTTTCACTGTATTTTTTATTACATAAATTCAGCCTTTATGAGCATTATATTTCTTTCAAAAAAACATTTAAATATTACTGACCCCAAACTTTTGAACGGTAGTGTATGTGATTAATCTTATATGTATAGAGGCCTTTGATTGTGTTAATTAACACTTCTGTTTGCCTATGGTTTCATTCACTGTTCAGCTGTTCAAGCGGTTTAGTCCTTTACATAATTGATTATGATTGATTGGATTATTTGAAATCATATTCTCTAGAGATTCTCTGTTATTTTTTTATGGTCATGTTTGTCACAGAATGTTTTCTTTAAAATCGTTTAATTATCATTATAGTCTTTCGAAGTCCTACTAATCTCAAATCAAATATGGTGTGTATGACATTGATCCAAATGTTGAGCAAATCATGTTGAAAAAAAAAACATTTTTTAGTCAAAAATTCCTTTAAGATTGCAAACTGACAGAAGAAATCAAGCAAAGAATTTGTAATGTTCAATAACCTGAAAGACTCGAGCCAGAACACATCTGTAAAATGGACTTGTGTTAGTTGGCTCACTAAGCAGAAATAAGGGGTTCATTTATAAATTATATTACTTTTTATTCTTTCATACTTTTAATTTCATGGTTGACATTGAGCAGTTATAGATGAGTTACTGGCGGCACTTCTATCACTTTCTGCAGTTGCAGTGGCAACATGTCAGGAAAATCACCTTTGTCCACTCATCTTCAATTTAAAACACAGGCATTGGAAATTGATTCTTGTGAAACAGTATGACTCGCATTTTTATTCTGGCCAGTGGAGGAAGAAGAGGCCGTCCCGTTCTCTCTACGATTTGTAAGTGAATCCCAGTTTCCATACAACGTGAAATTAATCACACCAATGTTTTGTACGTTGCAAAGATGTCAAAGAAATGATTGTGCGAAACGAAGTGTCCACAAGATGAGTTCTAACATCTGTGGATATATTTAGTCTCAGTCGGTCCTGCATGATTTTATGTTTCTCTGTGCTTTACTCAGATCAGAAGGGGCGAAATGGATTCAGAGCTGCTTTGTGACAGATCAGAAATGAGTAAGAAACAGTTTGCTTAAGGTATATTGACTTACACTACCAATCATATGTTTGGAATAATTATGATTTTGAAAGAACACTCTTATGCTCACAGAGGCTGCCTTTGTGATCAAAAATACAGTAAAAGCTGCTATATTGTGGAATATTATTTTAATGTAAAATAACTGTTTTGTAATTTATTGCAAAGCAGCCATTTCTCTAGTCTTCAGTGTCACATGATTCTTCAGCAGCAAATCAGCATAATAGAATGAATTATGAAGGATCATGTGACTCTGAAAGCTGGAATAATGATGCTGAAAATTCTGTTTGGTATACATTCAAAATACACTCACCGGCCACTTTATTAGGTACACCTGTCCAACTGCTCCTTAACACTTAATTTCGAAGCAGCCAATCACATGGCGGCAACTCAGTGCATTTAGGCATGTAGACATGGTCAAGACAATCTCCTACAGTTCAAACCGAGCATCAGTATGGGGAAGAAAGGTGATTTGAGTGACTTTGAACGTGGCATGATTGTTGGTGCCAGAAGGGCTGGTCTGAGTATTTCAGAAACTGCTAATCTACTGGGATTTTCACGCACAACCATCTCTAGGGTTTACAGAGAATGGTCCGAAAAAGAAAAAACATCCAGTGAGCGGCAGTTCTGTGGGCGGAAATGCCTTGTTGATGCCAGAGGTCAGAGGAGAATGGCCAGACTGGTTCGAGCTGATAGAAGGGCAACAGTGACTCAAATAACCACCTGTTACAACCAAGGTGGGCAGAAGAGCATCTCTGAACGCACAGTACGTCGAACTTTGAGGCAGATGGGCTACAGCAGCAGAAGACCACACCGGGTGCCACTCCTTTCAGCTAAGAACAGGAAACTGAGGCTACAATTTGCACAAGCTCATCGAAATTGGACAATAGAAGATTGTAAAAACGTTGCCTGGTCTGATGAGTCTCGATTTCTGCTGCGACATTCGGATGGTAGGGTCAGAATTTGGCGTCTACAACATGAAAGCATGGATCCATCCTGCCTTGTATCAACGGTTCAGGCTGGTGGTGGTGGTGTCATGGTGTGGGGAATATTTTCTTGGCACTCTTTGGGCCCCTTGGTACCAATTGAGCATCGTTGCAACACCACAGCCTACCTGAGTATTGTTGCTGACCATGTCCATCCCTTTATGACCACAATGTACCCAACTTCTGATGGCTACTTTCAGCAGGATAATGCGCCATGTCATAAAGCTGGAATCATCTCAGACTGGTTTCTTGAACATGACAATTAGTTCGCTGTACTCAAATGGCCTCCACAGTCACCAGATCTCAATCCAATAGAGCATCTTTGGGATGTGGTGGAACGGGAGATTCGCATCATGGATGTGCAGCCGACAAATCTGCGGCAACTGTGTGATGCCATCATGTCAATATGGACCAAACTCCCTGAGGAATGCTTCCAGCACCTTGTTGAATCTATGCCACGAAGAATTGAGGCAGTTCTGAAGGCAAAAGGGGGTCCAACCCGTTACTAGCATGGGGTACCTAATAAAGTGGCCGGTGAGTGTATATTCAAACAGAAAACAGCTGGTAATAATATCTCACAACATCACTGTTTGTACGCTTTCAACAACAGGACACTTCTTTTAAAAACATTTTAAAAATCGTAACTATTCGAAACTTTTGACCAGTAGTGTATAAAATAAATGCAAAATTATGAAAAACAAAGTCACAATTGTTAGATATAAAGTCACATTTAAAAGAAACTAAGTCGAAAGAAACAGTTGAAATATAAAGTCACAGTTGAGTGTGTTTCTCGTGCGGTTCTCATACATTTACATGCACAGAGAGGCAGAGTCGAGCCCGTTCTCATCCCAAGGCGTAATATACTGACGCTAGGGTTGGGTATCGGTTGGGTTTTATCCGATACCAGTACCTACTCGGTATTTTTTAAACGGTTCCGGTGCTTAAACGGTTCTTGTTCCGATACTTAAGAAAACGAAACCGCACACACTTTGTCAAAAAATAATACCCTTTTATTTACAGGGCCAAACTGGACACAATATTAACTTAAATAGGCTATTTAAAGATTTTCTGATTAAATGAAACATTGCGCCGTTTAATAGGCTACTGATGTAAAATACTTAAGTTAAGATCAACATTTTGTCTTCACATATTATGACTACTTCAAGCAGAGAAATATCTGACACTGAGCAGAAATATTTAACACACACAGTAGCCTATAGCCTCGTATAAAGAAGTGTTGGAACTTTGTTAAAACATTTTGCACACGTTGTCACACTCGCTGTTTAATGGCAACTGTGTTTGCTAGCCTACTTGATATGCAAGGTTTGCAGTTGGCATTAAAATAGGCCTAATAGACTTGTCCGAAGAATGCACATCAAATGCACGCGAAAACCTCGTAGCCTATCATATGCACATAAAATCTAATTTTCGCATATAAATTGCACGATAAACACACTGCGTGCAATAGAGACACTGGCAGCTGCTGAACTTGAACTTTCGTCAAGCGTGTCAGAGGATCTGAGTTGTAATCCGCATTCGTACAGTTTTTTTCTTTTTTTTTTTGTTCTCATCAAAACCAATTATGCTCATCAGTGGTTGTATATCAAGCAGGGACACGTTTTTGTGAATTATATTTTGTGAGTTCACTGGAACGAATAGAGAGTCTCGATTGAAGCGCGCGTCCGAGTGAAGACAATGCTGGGTGCGCGAGCCATCCGCGCCACTGATCGCAGAGGCAAAGAGCACTTTGATCACTTGATTTAAAAAACACATTTCAGTGCTAGATCGCCTCTTATTTAACAAACGAACGAAATGAATGCTCTGCTGGTTAACTAGAGATGTTTTATTTATATGTATTGGATCATTCGTGCCGCGAGATGATTTACAGGCACCGAAATCAGGCACCGAAATTGTCGTTCTTATTCGGTCTGGTTACTACCGTTTACGTCGGAACCGGTTCCCTATTGGAACCGAGTTTCGGTACCCAACCCTAACTGACGCTTTTGCCAAAGCGTCTATATAGAACGCACATGGCACCCTTTAGCGTCAATATGAGACGCCGATATATATGGGTCAGAAGGCGCCTCCTAGCGGTCTAACCCTAACCCTACACCATACCTAAACCTACCCATATCTTGGCGTATTATATTGACGCTAAAGGGTTCCATGTGCGTTCGATTTAGACGCTTTGTCAAAGTGCCAGAATATGACGCCTTGGGATGAGGATGCGTTGCAGTCTTATTTCATCTTTTTCCTCATTGAATCACACACATTGACAGAGTAAAGTTACTTCACGAATTGAATGCTAATTCACTCTATTACAATTGTTGGTTACACTTCATTTCAGTAGTCCACTTTAGACATTATTCTATACCTAGTAACTTTGCAACTACATGTCATCTAACTCTCATTTATTTGCACCTACATGTCAACTAACTCTCATTAGAGTATTAGCAGACTGTTGGGTTAGGATCCGGGTTAGGGTTAGTAGAATAAGTTGACATGTATTTGCAAAGTTACTTATAGTCAGTAGAATGTCTAGAATATCATAATAAAGTGTTCGCAGATATTAAGCAGACATTCGTCTAATATTCGAATGAGAGTTAGTTGACATGTTCTTGCAAAGTTACTTAGTAGAATGTCTAAAGTGAACTATCAAAATCAAGTGTCACCCAATTGTTTATATCTCTGTCGTGCTCCTGTTCTTATTTAGAGCTTCACATGTCAGAAAAAGACATAATCTGTCAGCCCTCGGCAGATCTGACAGACCTCACAGAAGAGGGTGGGATTCTAGAAGAAACAGTCAGGTGTGACAAGAAAAACAAAAAAAAAGTCCAGATGGCACGCTGATCATTTTCTAAGTGCGTTGATTAGTTTTTGGTGAAAAACAAGCTGAAATTTAAGCAGTTTTAACCCTTAATTGTCCATTCAGCGCGTCACACTCGGGTCGAGTAGGTGGTAGTAAAGCACCTGACACCCAAAAATGGAAATTTGTCATCTCACCCTCATGTCATTCCAAACCTGTATAACTTTATTTTGACAGTAGAGCACAAAAGAAGATATTTTGAGAAATTACTCAGTGTTTTCTTTGTCCATACATTGGAAGTCAAAGGAGTGCTGCAGTGATTATGTATTTTTGTAGGCCAACCCCATTAAGATTTTGAAATGAGTTGTCAGACTAGGTCCGGTCTTACTGCCTACATGATCTTAAGTGGGTTTGTAACAAATTTGCATAATGCCAGCCTGTGGTCTTCATTGACTGCCCGTGAACAACATCTGCTTTGACCCTCAAACACTGTAGTTATACAGTATTAGAGACCTGAAAGGGTTCGGTTTGTGTTGTTGACATGTCGAGATGACATTGTGTTCTGCACTCTGAAAGCAAATCCACTTTTGCAAGCACTTCGAAAGGATGAGGATTCTAATTGATAAAACCCACGCCATCATTACTGTTCGTATCATTGTGTATACAAGTGCCGAGGAAGAGCTAAAATCCAGATATGGCGTTTTCTTTCTGACACACATTGTGAGTTGCAAAACAGTCACAACCAAGCGTGCCGCACAAGCCAAAGTGTCTCGATCGCCCCCTGGTGGCTGGTCCCAGCCATAAAGCCTAGGTCCCTGCCTAGGACTCCTGCCTAGGTCATAAACCCCACCTCCGATGGAAACTAAACAATCAAATTACAAATGAATTTTTTCCAAAGATGTTTTCTGTCATTTTAGGTAGTTTTTTTTTTTTTTTAACGCTGATGTAAATTTAAGTGTTCGTTTTTTTTAAATAAGATTGGTCTTAGTTATTTGATGCTATAAAAACTGGGAATGTGACGTCATGATTGACAGCTTCTCTAAACGAAGTAGTCACTGAGGCACCAACAGACTTTAGGTGGGATTTTCGGGAGGAGATTTAATTTAATTAACTTCAGCTTTAATTTCTACATGTCCATAACTGTTTATTTCACACTGACATAATAAATTGTTCTGCTGTAAACTGTACTAACGGTTTCTTCGAGAGTGAGGGCGGGACCTTGATATCGCAGCTTTACTTCCTGATCACTACTGCGCAGAAGCAGGTCCCAATCACAAATCTGCGCAAGATGTCAGCGCCATATTAAGACTTCAGCGGCTTTAGTTTTCACCAATGGAAGAGAAGGAAGTGGCGTCGTCCAGGGGCGATATAGGGTTTTCATTTTAGGGGGCTCAGCCCCCAACACTGTAAAAAATGATCTGATGAAAAAGTTATGATAACTTATATATGTCATTAAATCAGACATAAAATAATGTGTTATGCAATTTCAACTCAAGTGTTTGAGTTTTCAATCTTCCAATTTAGGTTAATAAGTTACTTCAATGAATCACAAATTCCAGGTGCCTGAATGAACTTGCCATTTTAAATTAAGTGGGGTACAAGTCTTTGGCGTGTTGCCGATTAAGTGGAGGACAGCTCTTTGCGCATGTGCCGGGGACTACAGACGAAGCCACGACACGAACTAGTTTACGCGCCATCAAGCAACAGTCAAGGAATCAAACTTCAATCGCCCGCCGCCCGGGTGCCTCAGTTTTCTGTCAGACAAGACGAATCGGGTTGGCGTGAACAAGTTCGCTATTGGTAAGTGTTTGTGTTTTGTAGATATTAAGAATGTGAGTTGATGAAGCCAGTAACGTGAATAACGTTAGCTATCATTACCTTTTGATATGTGCAACAACTGTGATGTCATTTAAGCGAGGCACATTTCAGCGACCGTTAACGTTAGTTAGAACACGTTTGCTAGCAGTTCAGTCTTTTAGTTCAGTCAGAGACGGTTGATAAAGCTTTATCTGAGACGATACCAGTTTTCATTGTAAACTTTGTAAAACGTTGTAGAAAACGTAATTTCTGATAGACCGTATGTCAAGGCCAAATATACTAACGTTACCGTTCAAAAGTTTGGGGTCAGTCAGATGTTTTATGTTTTAAAAGAAGTATCTCCTGCTCACCAAGGCTGCATTTACTGGATTGAAAACAATATTGTGAAAAATTATTCCAATTTAAAACAGCTGTTTTCTATTTGAATATATTTTAAACTGTAATTTATTCCTGTGATCAAAGCTGAATTTTCAGCATCATTAATCCAGTCTTCAGTGTCACATGATCCTTCAGAAATCAGGATAATGAGGATTTAATGCTCAAGAAACATTAATTATTATTATCAATGTTGATTGATATATATTTTTTTTTTGATTGATGAATAGAGTCCAAAAGAACAGCATTTATCTGAAATTTTGTAACATTTTGTAACATTAAACACTACCGTTCAAAAGTTACAGTAAAGACATGTATAATGTTAGAAAATATACCATTTTAAATAAATGCTGTTCTTTTGAACTTTCTATTCATCAAAGAATTTTGAAAAAAATATTGTACACAACTGTTTTCAACATTGATAATAATAAAGAATATTTCTTGAGCATCAAATCATCATATTATACTGATTTCTGAAGGATCATGTGACTGAAGAAAGGAGTAATGATGCAGAAAATTCAGCTTTGATCACAGAAATAAATTTACACACTACCTAAGAGAAGAGCCATCAGACATCATCAGGATGTGACGCAAGACATTTTTCTGTCATGCATGTTTATGATCACTGAGACTTAAGTAGCTTTGCAGAGTATGTACTTCTTGACCCAAACATCCACACTATTTTTTTCTGCTTTTCAAGGCCCATGGTGAGACTGCAGCCATGGAGGGGATGCAACTTGGCCTGTTGATAGGCTATGAAGGTGACAACCAGGATGCCTTTCCACGTGAGGTCTTCAATGTGGCTGTTGTGGTTGAGGGGACTGTTGTGGTTGAGGGGACTGTTGTGCTTCACAACTTCAAGGATGTGCCATCGAGCTCTGCAAACAGGAGAGGAGCCCTGTTTTTTTTTTTTTTTTTTTTTTTGGACTTGATACGTTTGCATTTGTTGGACTGAATATATTTAATGCTGAATATTGTTCAAATAAGGGGGTCTAAGTATACTGTAACCAGCTGCAGTCTGAAGTTTTAGTTTGTTTGTGTTTTGGGTTCAGCACAGCTGTTGGTATAAATCAGCTGGATCTGTGAGTTTAATGTTAAAGGATTTGTTCACTTTAAAAAAAGCTTATAATGATAATTTACTCACCCCCATGTCATCCAAGATGTCCATGTCTTTCTTTCTTCAGCCAAAAATAAATTAATATTTTTGATGAAAACATTCCAGGATTTTTCTCCTATGGACTGTTGCCTTTGGCTTGCTCAGTTGGGGATATTCAAATTAATTAACCAATCATTAATACCACTGATCAGCCCTACCAAACGTGGAATTTTTCCACTAAGAAACGAACATTATGTTGTTTTGATTGATACTGTGAAGCTGCTTTGATACAATCTGTATTGTGAAAAGCGCTATATAAATATACTTGACTTGACTTCAACAGGATCCAAACAGTTCAAGGTCCAAATGACAGTTTCAGTGCAGCTTCAACGGGCTTTAAACGACACCAGACGATGAATAAGGGTCTTATCTAGCGAAAACATCGGTCATTTCACAAATAAAGTATAAAAGCACAAATACTCACCTTGCTCTGTTCTGTGATGCGCGTTCTGATGATGTCACGTAATGTGCAATTACGTTGAAAAGGTCACGAACGAACGTCACGACGCGCTTCACAGAACAGAGCAAGGCAAGCATTTGTGCTTTTAAAACTTAAACTTGTTTATTTATTTTTTAAATGACCGATGGTTTGTCTAGATAAGACCCTTATTCATCGTCTGGCGTCGTTTAAAGCCCTTTGAAGCGTCACTGAAACTGTCATTTGGACCTTGAACCGTTTGCATCCTGTTGAAGTCCATTATATGGAGAAAAATCCTGGAATGTTTTCATCAAAAACCTTAATTTCTTTCCGACTGAAGAAAGAAAGACATGGACATCTTGGATGACAGGGGGTGAGTAAATTATCAGCAAAGTTTTTTTTTTTAAAGTGAACTAATGCTTTAAAAGGTTTTTTAAATGTTTACATGCAGTGCAGACAACTGCAGGAAACACTTCCCATCATCCACCTTCTAAACACACACTGAGAAATACTTGTGGAGACTGCTTGAGATACCCACTCATAGTGTAAGCTCACACACAACCCTTCTATTTATCTTAGCCTCATGTGACCCACACCCAACTGAAGTTTGGTACCTAAAAAAGTATTGATTACAAGTTTGAGACGATTGCATGATTGAAGTGTTTATGTATAGCTTGTATTGGCTTAACATTGGTTTTAATAAAAATAAAAAAGTTTTGTAATCAAATTTGTGTGTTTTTATAATTAGTTGTTAAGTTAAAACAAGGCATTATTTTAGATCATCTTAACTTGATACCCTAATTCAAAGACATTACTTAATTGAAATTACTAAGTTGAATCCACTAATGGGGATAAGTGAACAGAATGCTCATTAATGAGTTCACTTTATTTTGAACTTGCATAGCAAAGTTGAAACAACAATAATTGTATAGTCATGTTGACTCGCAGAAGGCAATTCACAGCTTAACAAGAATCAAAATAATGAGTTGAAACAATTCATTAATCCATTTTGTTTTTACTTGAAATTTTGAGGCAGCTGCTTAACTTGTGATTTTAAGTAGAACCAAGTAGATATTTTTTACAGTGAATGAGTGTGTGATTTAAGTATGAAGTAACACTTTAGGGTCCAATTCTCAATATTAAATAGTTGCTTATCAACATGCATGATACTAGGATATTGGCTGTTTATTAGTAGATATAAAGGAAGGGTTTTATCATCACTGAAGTACCAAATGCTTGGTAGTTTAAGGGTGTTCGGGTAGGCCAAAAAAAAAAGGAAAACAATAGCTTTACAACCATGTCAGTGTGCAGTAGATTCTAGTTCTCTCCTCATCTCCATCACTCTCTTTTTCTCTTTGTGTTTATCTTGCCCTGTCTCTTCCCCTCCTAATGCTGAGCTTTGAGGGATAGGCTTTTCATTTTTGTCTGTGTCAGTGAAGAAAGTAAACATTGGGTCAACTGATTTTAAGAATCCTTTTCTCAGAGATGTTAAATGACTGAAGGCATGTAGACATTCATTATTGATATTGATGTCTAATACAGAACCATAGGCAGGGCTTAATATTCACTGAGGTCCTAAATTGATGTTTTTGGGGGGTTTGAGGGCTCCCCCGAGAAAATTTAGATTTCTCTGATGTGCATTTCAAGATGTAAAATGAGGTTAAAACCATATCACTGGGCAGTAGCTAGATTATTTGTCAATTCCTTCCTGCACATCTCAATCACTCTTTCTTTTCTCTCAGTCTCTTTATCCTGCCCTGTCTCTTCCCCTCCTAAAGATGAGCTTTTTTTATTATAATTTTTTATTGAAGGCAACAAATTGTATTATATGAATTCTTAATATGTAAACATTCATTATTAATATTGTGCCTAATATGATCAAAACAGCTTTGTTAATGTTTCTTGTCTAAGTATTACATTAGCCTACACGAATCACGTTAGGCCTATTTTCATTTTGGCGAAATTAGACAAAAAGTTTATTAGTTTGATTATTTTTGAACAGCTGTCAAATATGAAATGTTTAGTTTAGCTACTTACATCTTATCTCGCACTTGACCGTGAAGCTTCGAGTCGCGCCTCGCGCTGTTAAAGTTCGCGCTCAGCAGCTTCTGTGAATATAAAGCCTGCCTACTTTGATTTGATTGGTCATCTCAAATATTCTGACATTGATGAGCAGTGACAGACTAATGAGGCTCAGATGAACACACACACAACCAGTCATCTGTTTCTGACGTGAGCTGAGGAATGAAGAATGCGCTGATTATAACAAGACAGAGCAAAGCCTGTCGCCGATTTCATGTTTTAAAGCGATCACAAATTAGTATACAGTCAATCAGAAATTTTTGGGGGGACTAGGCAGAAGTTTAGGGGGCCACCCTAAAAAGCGTCGTCCATTTTTATTTTTTTTTTACAGTCTATGGTCACAACAGACTTAGCCATCTGACCAATCAGAGCAGAATAGACTCTTGGAAAGGTGGGTTCAGAGAGAACTAATTCTTTATCGAACTGTTTCAGACACAGTGAGAAAAGAGGTGATGCTGCAATGTATATTATGAGAAGAAGAAAAAAAATTGCCCTTGAAAGGATGCAAACCTATTGTTGGAGACCCTTAAATACTAAATTAGGAACATTTAAAATAGCACAATAGGGGCACTTTAAACAACATTTTGCCTGAAATTTTGAGTTCGAATTGCTGTAAGAGCATGATTATAAACACAATGAGGATGTAAAAGTGAGTAGATTAGTTTACCTGTTCGGCTTGATGAAGTTACTGATGTATTTTATTCCATAGAATAAACATGAACAATCTTCAGCTTGTATTAACCACAGAATTTAACCAAAAACCTATTAAAAACACTCAAGGACAACTGAACCGGAAGTGCTAAAATCTTAACTTGTTTTTGGACTACAAATCCCTGCAGCACTCCATGGTCACCAAAACTGTTTGGTTACCAGAATTCTTCAAAATATCTTATTTTATGTTCCACAGTAGAAAGTGAGTCATTCAGGTTTGGAACGACATGAGAATGAGTAAATGATGACAGAATTATCATTTTGGGTTATTGAAGTCAGTCACAATGTAATGTGACTGCACTCTATTCACCCATCCGTATATTCATTAAATGATCTCCTTTGTGATCCACAGAAAAAAGAGAGGCATACAGCTTTAGAATGACGTGAGGTTGAGTAAATGATTTTTACTTTAATATCTTTTGACTATGATAAATTACAGCCTAACGGTAGTCATCACTTGCATATTGCATGTCTATAGATGTATTAACTGTGTTCAAGGTTAGTGATAATTAAACTCCAGCTACTGTTTAAGAAAAAGGGATATGCAATTGTGCACATTATTTAATTTTTTTCCATACAACAAAAGAAAGAAATTGATCAATGAATAAGTGAAAATAGACTGGAGCAAAAACACATTAGCTGTAAATAGAATGTCCATTCAAATTTAACAACATTTAGAAGTAATCAATATATAACAACTACTGGGGGGGAAAAAACGCATTTTAAATAGGCCTTAGTGTGAAATTCATCCTAATGGTTCATGTGAGGTTAAGGCTAATGACACTAATCATTACTTGAAAGACTTTGAGAATAAAGGATTGTTCAGAAAAGGGCATGTGTCTTCATATTTTCCAATTAACGTGTTTTAAATGAAAAAATAAGTAATTTTTTCATCCATAAAACAATTTTATACATTATGATTTTCACAGGGCCCTTTAGTTCAAATCCCTAATCCCTAAATATGTTACAATTCAAAAACCTGCATGCCGGATGGTGCTGCCGTGTTCTTAAAGAAAATGGCCTGGGTGAAACCCCACAGCCGTGTAATATAGTGGGGATTTAAAGTCTGGTTTCCCTTTTTCAATCCTTTCTCCAGGACAAAGTGCGGACAGAATTAACAACGGAAACATCGCTATCCCCGCAGAAATCTGTTGTCATGTCAGCAGACCTGGCTATCTTATCCTATCAGTTTTAAAGAGCCTTTCGTTGCGCTCACCTGCCACAAAAATGTCAGAGAATGCCAGACATCGAGCTAGGAAAACCGAACTCCTGACGCCACAGCAGACTAGCTTTTATTCACGCCATGCTAATGAGGTGACCTTGACCTGCGTCATTCCCTTGCGGAAGGGACTCGGTTGAATGACACAATCACCGACGGGCAAAATCATTTCCCTGTCATCTTGGGATTGCGCACTTCAGAGATTGGCTGTGATTAGATGCATGAGGCTGCAGGGATGTTTCAAGGAGTCTCCCCGTCTCATTTCCTGTTTGCTGTAAAATAGGATAACAATGTCAAGCAACAGCCCTGTAGATAAAAAAATAAAAAAAAAGATTTATTTTAAAACATATTATTTTAACTTTATATAAATGATCATATTTATATAATATATCAATTATAGACAGATATCATAAAACACTATAAAATGTGATGTTTTTTGTGAGTTGTGGGTTTTGAGAGTTTTTTAAAGGTGCTCTAAGTGATGTCAGGCCAAAAAATTTTTTGTCACATACAGCAAACATCTCCTCACTATCCGCTAGCTGCCTGTCCCCTGAACACACTGTAAAAACACGTGGTCTCTGTAGACACCACAGGCTCCACAAACGGCAACAAAAACAAACTGCGGCGACCCGCTCCACGAAACATAACAAACAGTGTTCCAGCCAATCACTGGCAAGAAGTATTTGAGGGTGGGTCTGGGGGGTTAGTGCGCGTGCACATGAAGGGGGTGTGTGAAGGAGAGAGAAGCATCAAGAGGGAAGTTTGAATAATGGCCGACACACGACCAAATAGACGACGTTCCGATGATCAACTTACAAAGTAGAGGGAAAAGGATAAAGAACGCGCGAAGCACCGAATTTACATCGGTAAAGCATTCGAAAGATGGCGAGAACTCCTACGGCAGAAGGGCTTCCAGACATTCAGGTAGGAAGGGAAGGGAGGGGGAGGAGACGAGATGCGGAGGAGGGAGGGTCTAGCTAGCCTCCGTTTTGTTTGACAACAATTCGAATGTCAACAACAAGTTACGACTCCCGGCATCGCTTAGAGCACCTTTAACAAATATGTAATATATTCATTTACAATATAATATAATGTTAATTTACATAATATTATATATCAGCAATATAAAGCAACAGCCTTTAAGATTTTTGCTAAATAAAATGGCTATATTATTTTTCAAATAATGTAATAGCCTACATAAAATATTAATTTTAAATAAATGATCATATTTGCATAATATTGTAGAGATTTTAAGGATGAACCAAACACAAATTAATCAAATTAATCTCTCATGGGATTCATTCAAATGTGATTCAGCATTCCGGATCTGAACACCACATTCCAAAGTCACAAGACGGCTCCAAATTGTCTAGAAAACCCCCCAGAGAAGACTTTTATGGCCTTGCAGGCACCCAGAGATAAGCCTAAAACAGGAAAAACGCTGTCAATGTTTCATCCTTAAGCAAGACAAAGCTGCTCAGAAATGGTGAAACGAGGCCTGACCACCAAGGGGTCTGACCACCTTTGACCTCCCTCCTGCAGCACCACTGCTGAGCAGGACAGAGATGTAAAACAGACCACGCTTTCATGGAACAGAGAGACTTACACAGACTTACACAGACTTTACATATCAAACCCATTAAAACTCACACAGAACAATGCTCAGTGGACCTATAATCAAAATATATAACATAACATGATTATGTATTGTGTTACAACCCCTGTATGTGTCTATTCTGCTTAGATCACATCTAAGTCATGTAATTGTTATAAATATTAGGTGTGTGAATGAAAGTGTGTCATGATTCCTGTCAGCAGGATCGTATACGATAACATGTTCTTAATTCAGATGATGGCTTGATTGAAATCTGTGTAAAATGTTTTGTATGATTATAATAATCTATAATGTTTAAACTGTGGTCTCTTGTTCTCTGCTAAGTGCTGGAACCCCAGCAGATCCCAGATAACGATGAGTAGGAACTCAATCCACCCCCTAAAATGATGCCATTGTCTCATTGGTCAGAATTCTCCAAAAGAGGTTGGGCCAACTTTTCAGTTAAAGACCCGAACCGAGGAGTTACAGACAGTTCGTAGTTGAGTTCAGAAACTTCCATCCAGGGAGTTCGGTTCGGTGTTGAATTAAGTTTGCGCCTCTCTCTATCAACAGACAAGAGAGTGTTCCCGTTCATGCTTCTCTCTGAAAACAACAAAGAGCGTGTTTGCACGCTTAAACATCGACCAGACCAAATTAGACCAGCAGACAAATAACCCACCAAGATCGGGGTTAAAACAGCTCATTCAAGCCATCTAACTCGTCTCACTTTCTTTCTTTCCTAAGTTTTCCTTTATTTTCCGTTGTGAGTCTCGGTTCTAAGTTAAGTTTTGCTGCAAAGTTTCGTTTTAACGTTTCAACTGCAAAGCCTGCTTCAACTTCAAAGACTTCATTCATCCGCGCCAACACGCCACGTGATTGGCCGCCCCAAGACGTCTCCAGGCACAGCCAGCCAAGCAACGGCCGGGAAACCCCTTTGACGAAGCACCGCAAAAAGGGAATTCCCTAAGCAACGCAAGGACATGCAAGTAACATTCCAGACTCTTAACTGAACTGGTGCATTAATGTAATATCTAATAACCTGCCTGAGAAACGATAGAAGGGTTAAATTAATGATTGATGGTTCGTTCAGGTCATGTCTTATAAGTGCATATAGAAACTTGGGATTTCACTATCTCACTCTTAAAACTCATTCTTTCCTCACTCTCTTTCTTTCTGCAACTTGTATGAGTGCGTGTGTTTGTGTTAGATATTAGTTTTATGTTTTAGGATAATCAATAAAGTCTTGTTTATATTTGAAAAGATATTTGCCTTGTGTTGTGCTTGCACATTTAATGTCTTGTACTGTCGATCTAAAGTTACCTTGCTAATACATAGTGTTTCACTATAGATTGGATATTTATATCTGTGCCAAGGTTATAATTACGGCCCGTTCAAATGAACTCTAAACGAGTCATTTGCTCGGTTCCATAGTGATTTGGTCAAGATTCATTGCAAATCGATGAATCATTCCTTTTGAGCTAAACTGGCCTTCCGCCCCCCCCCCCCCCTTAAATACATTTTATGTATATTATTATTGATGTACATTCGTTACAATATATAAATTATAAAATGCATTTATATATTATACAATTTGACTGAGTTTTTTTAAGTTTTATATAATATATGTAAATGTATATACTGTTATATTATCAGCAATATATTATGAAAAAAAAACAAAAAAATATTTATATTTATATATATATATAATATACTGTGTGTGCGCATGCGTGCATGTGTGTATTTGGCTTGGTCGGCAAAATATTTAGTAGACTTAATGACTTTAGTAAATACTTAAAGGTTGTATCAGTGATTTCAGACCCAAAAATAAATGTCTAATCTTTCCTAACGATGGCAGCCTAGGCTCTGAGATCTGCACACAGCCCCTGTCTGTGATTGGTTGGAACACTGTTTATTTTGGTTTTGAGTGGTGGTTGTACCCATTTGTTTTTGTGTGCAGATCTCAGAGGCTAGGCTGCCTACAGAGACGTGTTTTTGACAGCCTGCTTATGGGACGGGCTGCTAGCGGATCGTTAGCTAGCGGATCGCTAGGAAAGATTAGACATTTATTTTTGGGCCTGAAATCACTGATACAACCTTTAATGGCCTTAACCATTTTTTTCACAAATCAGTCTTCAGGAAATTAGCACAAATTATACAAATAAGTATTTTAGTGCAGAATAGCCTTCCCCAACTTGCAGACAGCTGTTTACAGAAAGAGTCAGTGATGTTTCACTCAATGATAATGGCTTCAAACTCTTCATGAGTTGTTGAAAACTGTATCCCAGTTCGTTTGAGTTTAATGTGAGATCAAATATTCCTTATAGGATTTAAACCTGGACTCTGACTGGCTAAAACATGAACCTGATGGCCTTGTTCTCAGGCCACTTCTTCACTATCTTAGCAACTTGGGCAAGATCAGTCTTATCATCTGATAATTAGCTCAGCTAAATAGGCTTCCCACACAATGACAATCTTCCTCCATGCTTCACTGTGCTAGAGATGCATTTATTATTATATTTCTCAACAGATTTTCAAAAACACCACTCTGGAGCATCAACATGTAACTTTTTTTTTGCTCCCCTGGTTTAAAGCAAGCATCGTTCTGGGCCCTCGTTTCCTCCAAGCCATGAATTGTTTGTGTGATTTCTAAGCATTGTTCTTTTTGCCATTTTTTGACTTTGTCTTAGTACTTGATTTGTACCTCACGCTCCCAGCTAGAATAATTGCCACAAGCACTTTCTTGCATGTCACTACAGTAAGAACGCATCTGCCTGGAAGATGAATGTAAATGTAAATGTAAAAGTGCTGTTAAAACGTCCTTCGGAGCAGAATGTTTTACAGAACAGCTCATGGCATATCTATCAGTCATAGTGAAGGGTATACGATACGTGCTGATAGATTTCACAGTGAGCATGGACGCAGGTGGCCTCATTGAACTCCTGTCTGTAATGCAAAGGCAAAGCTTCACTTTTCTTGTTCCTCAAAGCACTAAAAGGTCTAAATGTAGGACAAGGTAGGCCGCCACAAGACGCAAACATAAAGAAAAGCCCAGACTGAATTTATAATTCAGTCTCAGCAAAAGCCCCACTCAAAAGCGCTAAGAGAGGTCACGGATGGAAGCTAATGGACATCTCAACTATTCAGAGGAGCGCACGAATTAGCTTTGAGGTCAAATTAGAATCGTGCAATTACTATTCACAAATGGATGGATTTTAATACATTACCTTGTTCTTCCAACACATTTCAACAAAGACATCCCCTGTCAGCTCTCTCTACTTGCTGCATTTATTGCGTCCAAATGCATGCTTTTGAAATACACCTGACAGTAGTTTCCGGGAGTTTGTGTTGTAAGTTTGATCTGGATGACAGGCTTCTTTGAATTCAGATTCTACCTCGTGGATTGCTCCAGGAGGCTTTCGGTGGGTTGGCGGAGTGACAAATTTGGGGTTTGTCTTGGCTTGTTTTGAAGAGATAATGCAATGGCAGGTCTTGAGGCAGTGCTATAGTCATTAGAATGCCATGGAAGCGCTCATGAGAGGCTACGACACTACCCTGGACTTGAAGATTGCAATTTTTTAGGATAGTTCCATCACAAATGGCGTCATGTTTTATTTGGCGTGAATGTAAATGAGTCAGAGATGGACGTTCATTTAACAGGTTGGAATCTTAAAAAAGTGAGAATTTTTGCATCCAAAAAGTGAGAATTCTGTCATTTACTCTCCCTCACGTCGTTCCAAACCCGTGTGACTGTATTTCTACTGTGGAACAAATAAGAAGAGTTGGTTACACTTTGTTTCAAAGTGTCCTTGTTACGTACCATACACTGTAAAAAAAATAAAAAAATTGTTCAATTTACGGTAAAATACCGTCAGCTGTGGTTGCCAGAAATTTACCGTATAAAACACGGTAGCAAGACTTTACGGTAGCAAGGTTTTACAGACTTAACTTAAAATTTACAGAAATAAACCGTATTTCATTATCTGATGTTAATTTACAGACCTATTGAAGTATTAATATCTGTTTTGTACCATTGTATACACTGACAACCAACAATCACAGCGGAGATGCAAGTCACATGATCAATCAAAGCTCATCACAAGCAGTTCTTCTACAAGACAGTTAATACTGATATACAGAAGCTGCACTGTCATTCACACAAACATTAAACACCATCATGGTAACACAAATGAAATTTTAAAAAGGCAATAAACATTAATTTAACAACATTAAATGTAACATAAAACACTAATGTACATAACTGATTAGAAAAAGACTAAGAAAACTATGAAGAAACAGATATTTCAACAAAAATACATCAAATGTGAAGTGTCACGCAGGGAATTGTGGGAATGTCAATTTACGGGTTTTCACTGTAAATTATACAATGAGCTGTTCTTTATCACTTTCAAAAACAGTAAATTTAACGGTATATTTTACAGTAAAATTACATTAAATGTACCATTAGATCTATCACAGTTATTTACCGTAAATAGTAAGGAAACTTTCTGTTAACCAATTAACAGTTTTTCACTGTAGCATTTTTACAGTCTTTTACCGTTAAAATGACAATAATTTTCAGTGTAGTGATAACAGTAAATTATGCATAATTGCATGCTACTAACCCTCAACCAAGCCCTATACCCTAAAGTACATGTTGTTAATTAATATTTCTCACATGAGTAACTCACATGACATCTTAACATAATAGTGTAACCGAAGTGTTAGGTATTTATTTTATTTCACCATCTATAGATCTCAGAGGGGTCCAAAATCAACAACAACATTTTACAAAATATTTTCTGTTCCATTAAAAAAACTGAAAAATTTTACTCAATGATTACACTAACATCTTTTACAGTGTCTTTTGAAACCTGTATACTTTCTTTCCAGTGTTATTTTTTGTATTATTTATATATTATTATCGAAGTTAACTTTTATTGTTTTATTTTTTTCAGTTTTCATTTGAATTTTTGTTCAAGTTATTGTAATTTTGTTCAAAATATTCTTGTTTTATGTTTAGGTTTAAATTATTTTTTATTTCGGTTTTAGTTTTTGCCATATTTTCACTTATTTTATTTCAGTAAGTTGCCAAGGCAGGTTTTTTTTTATCTAATATTATTTTATTTTTAAACTTTTCTTATTTCTTATTCTTATTTTAAACTTTTCATTTAATTTAACAAAAATTATGTTTGATACAACGCTGTTGTACAACACTGTTTCTTTTTACCGCTAAGTACGAATGGAGAAATATTAAATATGTTATTTTTCTGGTTAATCTATCTTTGTATATGCCGTTAAAGTGGATGTTAGATCTTTAGCCATCAAAAAGGACAGAAATTAAGCATGAAAGTGTCATAAAACAATCCTAAATCCTATTTGATATGGTAAATTATGACAAATGCAGACCATGTTCATTTTAGGGTGAACTATTCCTTTCAAGATAATTTTACCAACTGATGTATTCAAAGCCTGGTTTCACAGACATGATTTTATTTAACATTAAGCCATAAGACATTTAAGAATATGTTTTAAAAATGCACTTACAAAAAAAAACATTACTGGTGTGCATCTTGAGACAAAACAATGGCACTGAATTTTTTTAAGATAGTCAGTGCAAGCTGCTTTCAGTTAAAACAGTTTAAACAAACATTTTAGTCTGGGACTGACTATAGCTTAATCCTTGTCTGTAAAACCAGGGACTAGAGTTTTAGTCCACTGTGTACAGATACACAAATGTTTTATCTGCTCTAAAACACCAAAGTGTAACAATCCAACCCATTACAGGCGGTATTTTTGTCCCTCACAGCCTCGTTTTGAATCACATCCATTGAAATACGCCGTTTACCCCGACTAAGATCTGCTGCAAGCTTTGGAGTGAAGTTGAGGGTCGTTTTGAATGCCTTTTGGGTGCTTCTCATGTTGATTTCATTAAGAAATGCATCAGTTTTTCTGAGGTTACGCTCGAATCATCTTTGAAACAGTGTTTCATGTTTGGTCTGATTCAATACAAAGTAATAAAACCCAAGCAAGCAGCACATCTCCTTGTGGCCACTCCAATACCTCATTTTGTGCAAGTCACACAAGATTAAGCCACCGCCGGCCATGCTGATTACACTCCCAGTCTAATATCATGGCTGTATTTTTTTTTCCCCAGTATCATTCTTTATGAGACAGATGAGACCATACTCTTCAATTCAGCGGCATCTGCGAGTTTCTTGATATTAAAAGGCTCGTTAACATCTATTGCTTGACTCCCCAGTGATTGTGTTATGTCCTGTGCGTGACCTTTGGGATGGTGCAGATTAATAAACATGGAAGACGGTGGAGAGAGTGACTAATCATGCCAGGCTTATTATTAGTCCTGTGCAGAAATGATCTCAGAGCTCCTCCGCGACGCTGCAGATCCCCCAGATGCCTCGTGTTTTTTAGGGGGGCAGGTTGATTCCACCCGTATATTGACCCTCATGTTATTGAGAACATTATGACCATCATTCTCCATCATCTGGTCTAAAGTTATTGAGGTTTTATTATACCACCAATCCACTAATTTGTTTTAATAGACTTCTAATCATAAGGATAGCTCACCCAAAATGAAAATTCTGTCAGTATTGACTCACCCTCATATTGTTTCACAAAAGGATATTTTTTTCATAGAGTCTCATTCTGGTGGCATCTCAAAACTGGCTCCCTTATCATTAAGTTTAATATTTAACACACATTAAACGTCTATATTATGCGGAGCAAATCGTGGGTCGAATTCAAACAGAAGTGAATACTGTGTTTGTTCAGAATTCCCTTTCAAGTCTTTTGCTTCAGTATGCAGAGCAACACACCGATGACTGGAATCACACTTAGAGTGTTTGGAGTTTTGAACTCAAATGTATACAGCACATTTGATTTCACCATATGATTTGTTTTCCTTGTTGAGATTTTGGTTTGGTCTCCCCATACTTGGTAAAAATGTGTTAATAATAAAAAAAAAGAGAGTATGAAAGCTTATGCGTTTTTCTCTTCATTTTATTGGTTTCAAAACTAGATGTGTTGTCACATATAAGCGCAAAATAAAAAATTGTAAACATAAAAAAATTTTTTTTCCTATTTTAAGTTCTTCTAATCCGCTAAAATAGTAGGGGGAAAAGTCACCAGCAGGGGGAGAAAAGACAGGAAAATAAGTTTGTTCTACTTCTATGGAGAAAATGTGGACAATTGTGCTTGTTTGATTTTTTGAAGGTGCACTGTTGTTGTTGTTGTTGTTGTTGTTGTTGTTGTTGTTGTTGTTGTTGTTTTAAATGAGAATTATCGATCTTTCTTCAAATGTGTTTTTATCTTACCCTGATTAAGCCTTACTATTTAAATGTTTGGGTAACACTTTATTTTGATGGTCCCTTTTGAATGTCCTATTGACTATAAGTAACTTTGCAACTATATGTCAACTAACTCTCATTGGTGTATTAGTAGACTGTCTGATTAATATCTGCATTATACTTTATTGTGATGGTCCTCCAACAGACACTCTACTGACTATAAGTAATTTTACAACTTCATGTCAACTTAATCTAACCCTAACCCTACCAGTCTATTAATACTCAACTAACCCTCTAATGAGAGTTAGTAGACATGTAGGAGCAATATATAGTCAACAGAATGTGTTAAAGGGACCATCAAAATAAAGTGAAACCAATGTTTGGCCCAGAGGGAAGGTTTTCGCAGGAAATTGAGTATAAGTCACTCGCCCGTGTGTCTCGTCATATCCGTAAATAGGGAAAAGTTGCTCCGGCGACTTTGACGCGTGTATGGTGTGAGTGGCAGAGGTTAGTTGTCACAGCGAGTGAGAGAGGTCGACACGGAGCCGCTAAATCTCAAACCTACGTGAAATCATCCGTTTAAAACAAACACCAAACAGAGGAGAGTCTGCTGACAAAAAAAGAGAACGTGACAGTGCTCGTAATAAAACAAGAATTGGCATGGCTTTTCAGAGATTGCGAGAAATGGAAGCTTTAGCATAAGTTCTGCCAGGAAGACTACGTCACTTATTACCTTCTCATCTATCCAATCGTGTCTAATACTTGCGGTATAAAAGACCAGTACTTACACATGTTTGATTTTTCAGATGCTGACGCTTTAATTTACCTCCATCCTCCCCACCACCTCCAAGATGGTCCCTTCCCATACCTCCCAGGGGGTCGGCTGCGCCCCTGCCTTCGTCTTCGGGCAGGAAATGCAGAGTCCGGACCCTCGGATTGCGAGCTACGGAGCTACGCCAAAGAACTTTATTGCTTGCTATCACTAAATGTATTTATTGTTACAGTATTTATTCTCCCGAGTCTTTCTGGTAGAACTGAGGGATTTGAAATGTTGTAAAAGCGATGCAGAGATGGTGTTTTTATTACTCAACAGTTGAGGTATTTTATTGAACAGATAAAATATAGCTCTCTAACAGATTTTATTGTATATATGAAATATTCATTATTAATTTTAAATGGTCATTTCATTATGATTGTTGTGCTGTAATTTATTTTAAAGGAAGAAGCTACTGTGTCTATTTATCATATTTTTTTTACAGTATATGGTAACGTGTAAGCCTTTGTTTACATATGTTCTTCCGCGAAATGCATGTTTTGTTTTTTAACCACTAGATGGTCATAGAGTGTACCTTTAAAAATAATTGTTGTATTCTACCATTAGTTTTTAATGGTTTTTGAAAGTCTCTTGATCTCTATAAAATATAGTAATAACAAAAACATTTTGGAATATAATTATATTTTAAAAGAGCTTTTTTATCTGAATATATTTTAAAATTTAACTTAATTAGGCCTACTCCAGGCTTTAGTATCACATGATCCTTCAGAAATCATTTTAATATGCTGATTTTCTCCTTAAGAAACATTTATTACTGTTATCAATGTTGAAGACAGCTTAATATTTTTATGGAATCCAGGATGCAGGATTTTTCAGGAATAATATAATCTCATTAAAATGTTCATATAGTCTTTTTCATACAGTCACGCAAATGAGAAAAGGATCTCATACAAAATCTATACATGATCTATACATTTTATTACAAATGATCTGAATCCACACAACAGCTTTGTGTGAGAATCAAACCAGAATGAATCTCATTCTCCATTCCACATATTTGAACTTTCATGTTAAATTGATGACAGATATGACCATGTGAACTTCAGTCTGCTCCTCACACGAAGCTTGCATATGAATTAATACAAAAAATTCATTTTAGGTGAATTATTCCATTAGGAAAGATGCAGCTCATGGTTTGACCAGTTAAAGGCAATGCACAGCGGTTTACTGTGAGAAATCTGTAGGCATTCCCCAGTATAATTACAGCTATCCATATATTCCACACTAATATCCTGACACCCCTATGAGCAACAAAAACGAGGCTTTCACAGTAGTATTAATTGAGCTGGCTTCTGTCCAGTGATTTGTGAGTAATATGTCTTTAGTATCTTTCATATTATTTCTTCCTTCTTCACGAGTGTTATTTGTCTCCGACTGACGCACTAAGGCCCTTTTTCCAAACAGCTATTTGCTTTACACACTGCGAGAACACTCTGACATTACTCTTACTCACCTCTCAGATCCACATAATAATGGGACAAATTTGATTCTGAAATGGTCGCTTGGCTTCTCGAGTGTTATGGTGGGTGTAAATTAGCACTTTTGATTGGTTTGCATGGTTGTTATAGAGATGGATGGTGGTTAAAGGCATCTAAATTTCCTAGGAAGTCCATCTGTTCAAGGGGGAGACCCAGAAACACATTTGCCAGAGAAGAGCCTCTGCAGTGAGCCTCCTCCCTACATACTAGCCCTTCGCAGATGGAACAAGCCATTGCCAAAAGTCACCCACTAGGCGCGCGCACATATACATGCTTTCATTCACGCCACTCCGGGACACATGCTATGCCAATGGAGATTTTGCTCATTAAAGGTGATAAAGGAATGATTATCTGTAGAAAAGTCTGAAATGCACGAATAGAGACATATAACATGGGAGTTTGATTGATGTACCGCTTGTGTGGAAAATTGCATGGAGTGAGAAAAATATAAGGACCTGCCAATAAATGAATAATGGTGTAAAGAGTGGTAGAGGCATCTTCTGCCTTCAGAACTGCTTTAGTTCATCTTGTTCGTCTGATGTATACATTTTGTGTAAAGTGGGATATTGCACCATTCTATAAGAATCATTTTAGGAGCCTCTGAGAGATGAAGTTTGCGAAGATCAGACATTTCAGTCTGTGCCCTGCAATCCCTTTAAGGTTCAGTGATGCATTCATTTAGTGATATTAGTTTTATAATGATTTGTTCCGTTAACACATTGTCACATTTTGAATTTTGTACAAGTGTTGGCAGTTTTGCCATTATATATATTATTTATTTTAGTGCTGTCAAATCGATTAACCACATCTACACTAAAAAAAAGTCACTGCCTTAATTTTTTTAGTACAGTCGACTTGATTGTTTTAGTCATAGATGAATCTTGTAACTTATTAAACATAAAAAAGTGAACATTTCTTAACTTATTTTGATTAGTTAAAGCAATGTAATAACATGTTGTCCTAACTTATTGATCCTAATTTTTACAGTAACTGCATGGATCCCTCACCACGTTTACCAGACTGTGGGTTAAGCGCGTCCTTGGGGTGAAATATCGATCAGGTCACCTTTATTGATTGAGCAGCAGTCCAGTTTCTGCTGTCCTTATGTTGGGTTAAGCATCTTTGTATGTTGGTTAGCTTCTGTTGGTTAAAGGACAACTCCGGCGCAAAATGAACCTTTGGTCTAATTACACAACATAGTCAACCGTTCTCTGAGATTTGTTTTCATGATTATCGAATGTAAAGAGTTTTATCTCTAAAAACTGTTTAGCTTATAGTATATTGGGCATAGAGTAATGAAGAAAAAAATTGCGAGTTAATACCACTAACAAGGCTCAAAATAGCCCAACACGGTAGCATAATGAGGGTCCCTACCTGCAAACTGAAGCATTGAGAACATTGTAAGTGTACAGACAGTTTAATAAGAAGATATTTTATAAAGATAGTCCACTTCGCGAATACAGGAAGGAGCCGTCTTTGGAAAACAGTCTCGACCAATCGAATCATGAACGCCGAGCCAAGTGCGCTGAACTGTCTGGAATCCAGCGCACTCGGCTCGGCGTTCAGTAGTCGTATTAACTAGCGATTTTTTTTTTCTTCATTACTCTATGCCCAATATACTAGCGTTATAAGCTAAACAGTTTTTAGAGATAAAACTCTTTATATTCGATAATCATGAAAACAAATCTCAGAGAACGGTTGACTATGTACCAATGTGTAATTAGACCAAAGGTTCATTTTGCGCCGGAGTTGTCCTTTAAGTCTGGGTTACAGAGGTTGTGATTCTGTGGTCGTTTTTAGGCTGTACTTATTCACCATTTGGAAGTAAACTTGTGAATTGTCTGTATCACTTTACAATAAGATTAACTTTATTAGTATAATAGTACTACACTAGTACTACCATTCAAAAGTTTGGGGTCAGTAAGATTCTTTAATAGATTTTCACAGAGACGGCATTTATTTGATAAAAGATGTTTTAATAACAAACAGTGATACCTTTTTTTTAGGATTCTTTGATGAATAAAAAGTTCAAAATAAGTCTTTTGCTTCATTATAAGTGTGTTTACTGTCACTTTGGTCAATTTAATGTGTCCTTGCTAAATTATTGATCATTTATATGAATTTCTTAGAAATGTCAAAAATCTCACAATTTCTTACTGACCAGAAAAAATTAACAGTAGTGTATATGTAGAATTTATTGTCTTAAGACACTGATTAATGTAAATGTATACAGTAATGTACAAGTAACTAGTAAAGGAACGAAATTAATAAAAACAGTGAATTGCAAACCTGCAATGATTAAATATGTTAAATTAGACAAATATACTTTATGTGTGAATCTCACTTTATTAACCAATGTCTTTGCTGTTGACCTTCAATGATCCAGTTCGACCATAAGCAAAAATGACTTTAGATTAACATCACATTTGTTTCTTTCTTTTCTTTTTACTGCGTAAGTGAGAGTGTTCTTCTCCTGCATCCTATTCTTCTGCGATCCAGAACGACAGCCAAGCTGAAAGGTTAGAAGAGCTGCGCCCTCATAGAACGTTTGTGAGGTCAGAAACACCAGCGATTCCAAACCGCGGTTTCGAGACTGTCTTTGGTTCACTGCATTTTTTAAGGAGAAAATACTCAGCAATTGTGTTGACTTATGTATATTAAAAACACCACATATATTTAAACAACATTAAAAGCTTGATTCTCACCACAGGGGGACTTTAAGTGTGTATAAATGTGTATCACGGGTAATATATTTAACATATGGAAAAAAATATTTTTTTAAACAGATTTTTATTTAAGCAAGAACTATATTTCGAACTCTTATTTTGCCTTTTTCACTAATTATCAGATTTTTTTTAGCTACAGCTAATTTGGACTCAACACAATGTTTTGTAATAATACTGTATGGCCAACAGATGGCAGTATGAACCTTTACTTCATACTAGCTTGTTTTTTTAATCGTGAGCACATTAAGGCTGAGATCATTTTTACAGATGTTTTTGAAAAATATGTGACTGCTGTTTATCTTACAGAGACATCCTGAGTAAACTGAGTAAATAAATGAGTAAAGACACGCACTATATTTCTCTATTAAACTACACCATCATACAGTACCTCAACATACCACTTCATTTCATGGTTTCTGGTTCTTTATTAAGAATTGAGAGGTCCAAGATTTCATCAGAGATTGAGTCTGTCGGGAGAGTTAGGACATCTGCGAGTACTGAATACTAAATATTATCTTAAGACGGCGCACGCTGGACTCACACTGGATATTGAGAGCAAAGAAAAAGTAATTTTGTCAAGAGAGGAGGTTTTGAGAGAATTACCTCTACTTCACCTGTTCAAGCTGAGGTAAATGGGATTTGTCCAGTGAAAGGTTTATTTATGTGCAGGCTTGACATATGTGTGTGTTTGCTTGGTATCCCACAGACATTCGAAGTTGGCCTAATCAAATCATTGCCCTACGAAGGACTGAGAAAAAGCCTTTACTAGTATTTCCTGTGAGAAAACAAAACAAACAAAAAAACAGGTGTACTGAAGTAGGTAATCCTATTAAGATTTCCTTCTGCTGTTATTTACTTTTAATACCAGGAAGTGATATTGTAACCTTTAGTTATTGAGCTCTGAATATGCAAGCACAGACTCGCTGAGATATTGCAAATTCATCAGTCAACACAATTGCTGAGTATTTTCTCCTTAAAACTGAAGTGTACCAAAAAAACAGGCCTTATACCGTCACAAACATGCAACCAATCCCGTCGCCGTGTGGGGCTTTTCTCCACTGGCTTTCTATGATGTTCAAAGCGTTTCTAAGGATGATAATTTTTAGAAGGCAGCCGTCTGACTCTGAGATGGCGAACAGGATAGATAGTCAATGAGATACTCGAGCCAAAGGCTAATCATATCAATTACCGTTATGTGTCTGACATTGTAGAGAACGATACATAAAACACATTACCGTTCCGATTCGACCCTGTACAAGTGGCTCTTCCTCGTCTTCTTCTGAGTCAGTTCAAACATATATGGCTGGATTAAAACAATATTTCCACTTGCCATTGTAGTGTTTACTGAGCGAGTGAATAAGGTAGACAGATCTGCTGTGATTGATGTTTAAATATTTAATTTTGATTATCAAAGATGAGTTTTCAGGGATGAAATAATTGAACAAAATAACGATATATATGTGTTTTGAATTACGTGAGGGTGTGCGGGTGCCTGTTCCTTTAAGAGATTATGTATTGTATGCTTGGTTACGTGAAAGTTTTTAGTGAGATAGAAGAAGTGAGAGGGAAAGACAGACAGAGGAGTCTGTGGTAAAATGTAGGTCAACCTTTGAGCTCACACTCAAACCTCCTCATAAAGTTTTCAATGCATCTTTGAAAGCATGGATTACAACCACAGGCAATGAGTGCTATTAGAGCAAGACGTCTGAGGATATAGAAGGGGTGACTCTGAAAGGTTTTACCATCATCAGTCATGTTGGGAAGCAGAAGAAAACTTTTAGTGTAGGAAAACATACATGAATGCTGAAATGTATTACTTTTTGCATGTATCCCTTTTCCCCAAAGCACCTGACTGCTTATTTGCATTGCACTGTAAGATTGATGTTGAAGTAAATCATCCTCGGTGGTGTGAAGCAGGGTGAGGCCGAGAGTCGAGGGAACGGAACGAGACCGGTGGAGTGTGTGTTAATGAGTGACACCTGCGCCACACACACACACTGACAGGTCTCGAGTCCCACGAAGGAGCTCTGGAAGGATAAAAGAAAGAGTGACGACAGAGAAAGATGAGAGAGGACCAGGTCTGGGGCATTTAAGTCGTATGCCGACTGCTGATTACTTCCGTTTTGTTGTTTATTTTGGGATTAAAGCTTTACGTTCAAAGTTTGCCGGTTCCCAACTCCTTTTTCCCTGAGCCTTGAACTTTGTTACATCCTCAGCATTTCTTCAGCACCAAGATTCATTCTTAAAAAAAAGGACACTTGAATAATTTTGGATTCCTCGTACTTCCTCGTATTTGGATTCCTTGCTTGAACCCTCTGGAGAACCTCTAGGTGGCTCAAACAGGCTATTGCATTGTGAACTCAAGGAACTTTTTTATCCAGTGCCTCAAAGCCTTTACTGAGCCAGTTTTTAGTGTTCCTGCAGAACTTTAGGGTTTCATCCTGTAAGTACCTCACAAAGCCAGCCTTTTATTAAGAAGCCCAGAGGTTCTCCAGCGGATTCTGAGGAACCCCTAAGTATATTTTCAATCTGGATACATCCATTTGCAGAGCTAAAAGAATTTGCCTTTATTGTCGGCAATTCGGATTTACTAAAAAAATGGGTTAAAACATCAATACACATCCTCATCTCATGAGAAAATGGAAATGTATTAAGAGGTTGAATGCAACTGTAAGATGTGATTCATATGGAAACCTTTTTTAGAAAAAAAAATTAAGCACAACCGTCAGTGGGACATAAGCAGATCTTATGCAAACGTACGACTGAGAAATAATGTCATGTAAATTTTATACTATTTCATGTTTTGCCGAGCTATGGCCAATTCATATGAACTCGTATGATGTGATTTGTACAAAAAATGATTTTGAGAAAAAAAGAAAGCATAAAGGTCCACCCCTAAACCCTATACAATCAGTGGGGCGTAAGCAGATCGCACGAAAACGCACGAATGAGATTTACAGGAATTAGACACCAATGTGGCAAAATGTTTATGAATTGCCATTATACTGTAGATTGACGCTAAATATTTAAAGGAACACTCCGACTTTTTGGGACTTTAGCCTATTCACCTTATCCCCCAGAGTTAGATAAGTCCATACATACCTTTTTCATCTCCGTGCGTTCTATAAGTCTGTTTGACGCACCCACCGCTAGCCTAGCTTAGCACAAAGACTGGATGTAAATGGTTACAGCTAGCATACTAATCCAAATAAGTGACAAAATAACGCAAACATTTTCCTATTTACATGTTGTGATTTGTATAGTCACAGAGTGTACAAAAAACAAAGTCACATGAGACACAGACATATTTTAACCGTATAAATACTGGGAACTATATTCTCTGAAGGCGAAGCACTGCTACTTGGGCGGAGTGATAACCGCAGCACCTGAGACGCGCCGTGGTGAGGAGCAGAGAGCGCGTCTCAGGTGCTGTGGTTATCACTCCATAGGAAAATGTTTGCGTTATTTTGTCACTTATTTGGATTAGTATGCTAGCTGTAACCATTTACATCCAGTCTTTGTGCTAAGCTAGGCTAGCGGTGGGTGCGTCAAACAGACTTATAGCATGCACGGAGATGAAAAAGGTATGTATGGACTTATCTAACTCTGGGGGATAAGGTGAATAGGCTAAAGTCCCAAAAAGTCGGAGTGTTCCTTTAAGTATTGCACGATTCTCAGAGCTTTAAGGCGCCAGTGGCACGTGCTGCCTGTGTAAAACATATGCCTTGCTAAATTAAAGCTCAGGCACAGTTCATTTGATGGCTTAAAATAGTTTGGTTTGATTGCTAAATATATATTTATCCTTGATGGGAACACCTTCTCTTAACATAATTAAATACTTTCCACTCTAAACACTCATTAGAACTCAATAGGCTTTTGGCTCATTCTGTATTTTTTTTTTGTATCGCTTTAATTATTGTAAACAATTAAGCCATTGCAACATTTTTTTTTAACATATCTAACGGTTCTCCACTGAGGAAAAATATCCGACACCTCTTTCTTTCCTTAAAAAAATATATACTATTGAATTCTCATGCAAAACATTACTTGGCTGTTAGCACTGAAGCAAGAGATAGAAGTGATAAAATATATTCTTATTCACCTTTTCATTAAAATAGAGAGGGTGCTGCTGAGCTCACAGGAGATGCATTACGCTGTCTGAATGTAAGCCCAGACCCCACACAAAACAGACTGATAGAACAAAAGGTAAAATACAGGCCCTCAGCAGGATGAGCAGTCTGGGCAACTTCAAGTTGGACTGAACTCAAATCCAATGTGTTCAGAATGTTCCTCACACCTGAATCATCCATCCCTGTAAATCCACAAGTGTTCAAGCAGTTCATATCCCGGTTAGATTAAAGATTGAGAGCTGTCTGACTGTATTGTGGCCTCTGAACAAGACTTATAACTCTATAATTCTAAAACTATATTTTAAAGGCATAATTAATAGGTCGATCTTTTATAGTTCAACTACTTGACTAGTTTTAGAGTATTTGCCTATTTGCCTAGTGCCTTGGATTTTATTACTCAACAGGCGAGTAAGGTATTTTACCTTTAACAGATACATTGTCATAGCTCTAACAGAGATTATTGTAAAGCATTATCTACTGTGAAGGCTCATTTTGTTATGGTTGTTGTAGTGCTGTGCTGGAATTTATTTTCAAGGAAGTAACATGTCTATGGGTAAAGCTTAGTCAGCTTGAGATCCTTTCCATCTAAACTGATTAGGCTATATCTCTTAAAGGGCCCCTATCATGAATTTTTGAAAATGACCTTTCGTGCAGTAGCTCTAAGTGAATGAAAACATCCTGCAAAGTTGTAAATATGAAAGTGCACCGTATATAAAGTTATTGTCTTTCAAAAGTAAGAGTCGACTCTGAGTCAATGAAATGAATTGTTTTTCAAACGAGTCATAAGCCGTTTCGTCGTGACGTCAAGACGAAACATTAGCCGGCCCACTTATTGCGTGCGCACCAGCAGGGACACTTAAACCTCAAACCGGCAGCTGATCCTGTGGATACTGGATAGACAACGCTATCTCACGATCTATTCGTACGAGTGATTAAAAGGTGGCTAATTCGTACGAATTCATACGAACTCACTCGTACGGATTTGTACGATTTGTCTTAACCCACGTGATGGGTAGGTTTATGGGTGGGGTCAGGGGTAGGTCATTCATATGAATTCATACGAATTTGGAATTCGTAAAATACGTACAGTTTAGCAAAAATCCTACAAATTCATACGAGTGAGGTCGTATGAATCGTTACGAATTAGCCACTCGTACAAATTCGTACGAATTGGTCGTGAGATCGGGTTGGGATAGATCGTGTCGAGGAGACGCTGTGCTCTACAATGTGACGGTCCACTACCAAGGATTTGTTTTACCAATGTTTATGTTACATCAGTCAATCACGCTAGAGCCCGGCTGTTAGTTACCTCAAACTGAGTAGTGAATCACTGAAACGTCCTGCTCGAGTCGTCCTTGCGATGGAGGTTCGGATTGAATGAATGGTTCTTCTTCTAGTGTTTCATCATCGGACTCGCGTTTGGATTGATATGGTAAAATCAACGTCATTGTTCATTACTGTGTTTAGTTTACGGTGTATAGAAAGCCTCAGAACACACAGAGCTGTCGGTGTTATGGCAATGGAATTACGCGGTAAACCAATCACAACAGACTGAGCTGTCTGGCCAATCAGAGCAGAGTAGCTCGCGGAAAGGAGGGATTTAGAGAGATTGATTCATTTGGCGAGTCGTTTGAGAATCATTGAAAATCTGGTGATGTGCAAATGTATATTATGAGAAAATGAAACAGTTTTTGACGTTTGATGCATGCAAACCTGTTGTAGGAGACATTAGGAACAAAACAACATTAGGAAACTTTAAAAATCCATGATAGGGGCCCTTTAAGCCTAGTAGTGAATGTTTTATGAACAATAGGATAACCATGTTCATCTGCACAGTCACACCTTTAACATGAACTAACAATGAAGGTTACTTCTACAGAATTTATTCATCCTAGCTAATGTTAGAAACGGCCTTTACTAATCAATCATTTACTTAGATCAAAAGTTATATCTGTTAACGTACTGTGAACTAATGTGAATATAAAAAAATGAACAGCCATTAACAAAGGTTATTAATAATGTAAAAATGTATTGCTCATTGTTAGTTCATGTTAACAATTGAGACCTTACTTTGAGTGTTACTTTTTTAGGTTTGGTAAGGTTTTTTTTATTTATTATTTTTTTATTATTATTTTTATATATATATATGTTTAGCTTGAATACATTTTTCTTTCAGGTAAGTGTAGTCTCTCAACTTATTTATTTAATGTCTATTTTGGTGTCATTTAGGCAATAATTAATTAGGTAGGCCTATAATAGGCCCAAATGGAGTCTTGAAATTTGCTTATTTGCATAATATTTTGTGTAACATTTGAGGGAAACCATGTGAAATTATATAGAATTGATTTAAAAACACTAAATTGTGCTAAACTGAGCTGATATTACACATGATTCCTGGAATCTGCCAAATTAGCAAAAATACTACTAATAAACAAACACTCAAATGATGAATGGATAGAATTTAAAGAATAACGGGTGTTCTAATTCTGTGGATTCCATGTGCTCCTACAGTAAGTCAAGTGTATACATGTGCAACGGAATTCCCGAGAGCAGTTTTTTTATTTATTTTTTTAATGGAAGAAGTGAAAGAGCATCAACGTCCTCTACTGTTTCCTCCTGGTATCACATTCTCCCTTTAGACGACAACAAAAGTCACTCTGAAGCTAAAAACTGTACCATATATGCCATTTATGAATACAGTAGGCCTGCCTGTCTCTGTTGACACTGCCTCATTCCCTTCATCCCAGAGCAAATTAGGATTTGAATGGCCTAAAAGACCTTGATTGATTGCAATTGTGAAGTTGTCAGGTAAAATGAATAGCTAGTCATGCACTAGCCTAAATGCTAATTCATAAAATCTTTTTATCTGAGTAGCCTACTGTTTATTCAGTAAATGGATGAAATTGAACAAAAAAAATAAAAAGAGCTGTACCAGGAGATAAACGGCATTTGGATGACCTCAGCTTCATTAAACATTTGAAAAGCGAACAAACTCAAATTTTTAGATCTCATCCTGTATAGTCTCAATACTGAAAAAAACGAGTTGGACTAATGAGTCACAGCGAAACGTGATGTATCTTCTCTTATTTCCTGGAAGATCTTCTCGGCACAGTTTCACACCACGGGTGGCCGTATGTTCATGCTAGCGCGCTCACATATACACAAACGCAGGTTCACAACATTGAGTCAGAGGCAGAGGTCTACCACAAGTCTCAGAGGCAGAATATCATCTAATCTGTCCGCTGATATTTTCCAATTGATGTTTACATTGGAAGCATTCACCAGAAGTGACTTATGGTTTGACTTCTCGCCCTGACGAGAACTAAAGCAGAATGAATCACATATTCCCACACTTCACACAATAACACCTTATAAATATTAAACTTATCAGTGACTTGCAGTAGTAACAATTTCATACATACATACATCAAAATGTTCAAATATGGTTTGAATTCACATTCTTAGACACAGAGAAACACGTCTTCCAGAGGCCGTGTAAACCACTGTGGGCAGTGATGTTTGGTAAATGTGGGTTCGAATGTATGGTAAATGACAGATCTTGCGACACGTATGTATACACTCCTCTGCAGTGCTGAGATGAAATGCTCGCTTCTGTTTTGACATCATAACTGCTGCAATTGCAATAGCGTCACTGATGATGTCACAGACTGAGTAAGCAGAAGCTCTGAGTAGAGTAGATTTACACATGGGAAAACCAGAGGAAACACTTCGTTGCCAGTACAGAAAGTGCTGGGTTTTCAATGTGCTGAAAAAAACTTTTAAGCGTCAGTGTTAAACAATTATCAAAAACAATCAGTGTGTGTGTGCGTGTGCGTGTGTGTTTGTTTTTTGTGATATATGAGGACACAAATGTGTATAATGACATGCATAATACACTGGTATTACAACTTACACGTGACTTATGAGGACATTGCATGAGTCCTCATATTTCAAATAGCTTAAAAAACATAAAAAACAATGTTTTTTAAAAAATGTAAAAATGCAGCATGTCTCCTGTGATGGGTAGGTTTAGGGACAGGGGCAGTGTAAGGGGACAGAATATATAGTTTGTACAGTATAAAAACCATTACGCCTATGGAATGTCCTCATAAATCACAAAAACAAACCTGTGTGTGTGTGTGTGTGTGTATGTGTGTATGACAAGAAACATATGCGGAATTGCTGAGATGGTAAAGCTAGATAGGGAAGTCCAACAATCCCACATATCGGTGCTCTCGCAGGCCTCACTGTTGTCATTGTTGTGGGTGGGATCTGAGAAATGTACAGGTTGTTGAGAAACCCAAAGTCTTCTGCTGGTACATCTGGTGTTGAGAAACAGACACATCTGAGTTTCCCAGCATTTTGCATGTGCATTTTGTCACAGATGCCCGCTTTGTCAGAGGAATTTATGTTTAGTTGTAACCCTAGCGTATTACTGCCTGGAAATGTTGCTGAGATGTCTGAAAACTCCTTACATGATAAATATCTAAAGGCGTTGAATGTTATAGAAAGTATCATTGATATTTTATTTTATTTTTTTCATAATGGTTATTTGATTAGATTGTTTAGTATTATGTAAAGATTAACGTAAATGCTGAAACACTATTTAGCGCACCTAAGAAATCCTTCACTGATAATCTTATATTATGATTTTCTCGTTTTACTCGTTTAATTAAAACAGCATTTTTTAAATTTTGGTGTAAAATGAAGAAATATTTCAGATTCTGCTCTATTTCTTTCCGCAGTATTTCTCTAACTAAATACTGCGACATTCTAAAATGTATGTTAATTTTTCAATTCAACTCTTCAATTATATTGTTATGCTAAATAACGTGCAATGGTTTAGGATCTGGAAGATTTTTTTTATGTTTTGGAAAAGGCCTCATGCTCACAAGGCTGCAAAATATTGCCACATTGTTGAATATTTTTTCAATGCAAAATAACTGTTTTCTATTTTAATATATTTAAAAATGTAAATGTATTCCTGTGATCAAATCAGAATTTTCAGCATCATTACACCAGTCTTCAGTGTCACATGATCCTTCAGAAATCATTCTAATACTGATTTACTGCTCATGAAACATTTAGTATTATTGCCAATGTTGAAAACAGTGGTGCTGCTTAATATGCTTATGCATTTGAATGAATTGTATGAATTATATCATAAATGTCTTTAGTGTCACCCTGGATCGATGTAATGGATCCTTGCATAAAAGTATGAATTTCTTTTATTCTTCTTTTTTTAACATCTGACCTCAAACATTTGAACAGTAGTGTTATTTTTAAGTGATTTTAATAACTATAAGAAAAATGAACAGAGTCATTTTTACTTGTGGACCGTTGGACCCCACTAGATGGCCCTGTAGCTGCAGTTCCGCTTCCCTATTTTTCACATTAGCCCAGTAATCTTGTGAATCTGACCTCTGCTGCTTTAATGTACACAGAACAAATGAATCATCCCTGACAAATTATAGATCAACCGTCCTCGCAATCATTAACAGGAAAGCGGATTTGCATCTTACAGAAATGCACATTTCATCATTTGTGCTCTTTAGGGTGAGTAAAGACAGTCTGTACATTTATCAGGCCAACCTCATGAAAACAACCACCTATGTGACTTGTTTTCTGATTCATCCTCTGGTTCTATCAGGGCTTACCCCTAACCCAACTGCCAGGAAGTGCTCAAAGAGTTAAAAGATACATGTATGACTCATACCTGGCAAATATGCAGATATTCCCTACATGTGTGGTTGAAAACCAGGAACGCGCATCGCAACAGTTTTGATGTGTGAAAGGATTTCAGCGTATGTGTCAGAATATGTGTCAGAATATGAGTGTAGAGGTCAAAAAAGTTTCATGTTTGAATTTACATATATGTTTGCTGTTTTCCTCGTTCCTTACGGTAATGTCAGTACTGGAAGCTAGGTGATAAGTAAACCATGTGGGGTTTTACTAACAAACAACACTGCTGTGCAGCTGTCAGATCAAACGTAAAGCTGATGCTTTTCTGTAACTGGCGCTAGGACTGCGCATCTTTTCCTTAACCATTTTTAAAGACCAATATGAAAGAAATGTATCGCAAGATAAATCAATGATTGCAAAATTAGTCAACATTGGTAACACTTTACAATAATAGTACATGAATAATCATGTACTAATACCTGAATTAATAATTACTTTACTATGAACTAATGATGAGTTAAGACATGTACTAATGAGGAACTAACCTTAAGTACGACATGAGTCATACGAATTCCTGCATGAATATATTAACTACACGTTAGTACATGCTTGTCAATTAATGTATTAATTAACATTTCGGGGGAAAACTAAATCAAACATGCTCTAGATCAGAAGAAAGATGTACTAAAAGGGCACAATGTAAAATTGTTCATAAATTTGACACCAGCAACTGTCACAAACATCAATAAATGACACTAGATGTCTTGCAATATTTACATTTAACCTTACTCATTGAACACTCAATGATGCATTCATCATTAAAAACAATTTAATCTCATTCTGTTTTAAGTGATTCCACTGCTGCCATCAAGAGTGAAATACCTACACTAACATATTCATTAACGGATGCAATTTTCTAAATTAAAATCAGTGTTAGCACAGATGATGGTTATTTATGTGGTTATTTTATGGATTGGTTTACTGTCTTTATATCATAATGCAGTTGGATGTTAGTCTTGTGTTCTGGCTCTTCTTTTGGGCCACAAAATGTGTCCATTTTCTAGAGCATGTTTGATTTAGTTTACCCCGAAATGTTAATTAATACATTAATTAATAAGCATGTACTAACGTTAAGATGGTATATTCATGCAGGAATTCATATGACTCATGTCGTAGTTAAGGTTAGTTCCTCATTAGTACATGTCTTAACTCATCATTAGTTCATAGTGAAGTAATTATTAATTCAGGTATTAGTACATGATTATTCATGTACTATTATTGTAAAGTGTTACCCAACATTTATGCAAACATTATTCGTTTACCATCAATGAACCTACTTATTATTACATGGCTCACAAAATAAATATGTAGACATAAATGGACAATAAATAAATTATGTATGTACATATATATTAGTGCTACTACTAATCGCATCCAATATAAAAGTTTGTGTTTACATAATGTGTGTATGTGTGTGTACTGTGTATAATTATTTTGTATATATATACATATGCATGTTTAAATGTAAGAAATATTTGCATGTACAGTGCTTAGCATAAGTGTATACACCCATGTTAAAGTTGACTAAAAAGAGGAATAAAAAATCATCTTTTGGAAATTGATCTCAATGCCTTAATTTAAAAAACGAAGAAAACTCCAACCTTTAAGGACACCCATTTTCTTTGTGAATGAATAATGTATCGTAAATAAATAAATGTTCTTCCTTAAAATACAGGGGACATAAGTCAGGACACCCCTATGTTAAATTCCCATAGAGGCAGGCAGATTTTTATTTTTAAAAGCCAGTTATTTCATGGATCCAGGATACTATGCACCCTGATAAAGTTCCCTTGGCCTTTGGAATTAAAATAGCCCCGCATCATCACATACCCTTCATCATACATACCTAGAGATCTGCATGGGGTACTTTCCATAAGATAATCTCTCAATGCAAATCAAACCAGCTATTAGGCTGACTAAAATAAAACCATTCCAATCTCTAGGTATATGGGGTCATTAAACATATTTGTCCGTTGAATGTTGCAATCGACCACTCAAAGTATTCTGGAGAACCATTTATAAATTGAATAATGCATGAACTCACATTTGATATTTTTCAGATGAATTACACTGATTTTAAGAGCTAAAATGCAAATAGTTAATGACATTACTGATTTCAGGCCCAAAAATAAATGTCTTATCTTTCCTAACGATCCGCTAGCTGCCCGCCCCATAAGCATGCCGTCCAAAAACCGCGTCTCTGTAGGCAGCCTAGGCTCTGAAATCTGCAGACAAAACCAAATGGGACAACCACCACTCAAAACCAAAATAAACAGTGTTCCAACCAATCACCGACAGGGGCTGGTGTTGCTCTGTCCAGCCGTGCACGAGCTCAAAACCTCACAACACCCGCCCCTGTCGGTGATTGGTTGGAACACTTTGTTTTGGTTTTGAGTGGTGGTGTACCCATTTGTTTTTGTGTGCAGATCTCAGAGCCTAGGCTGCCCACAGAGACGTGCTTTTTTGACAGCCTGCTTATGAGGTGGGCAGCTAGAGGATTGTTAGGAAAGATTAGACATTTATTTTTGGGCCTGAAATCACTGATACAACCTTTAAAGCCACACTATCCAGGATTTCCATTTTTGTCAAACAGTGAGCCCTAGAGTCGCTGTGGAGTACTTGTACTGTCGTAAATAGCACTCACGCAGAGATGTCTCTGCACTCACGGCCTGATCCCCTCGCCCTGTATACCAGTAGGCCTACCTGTTCAGTAGGATGGAAGGTGTAACGAGTGGAAATAAGGTGTGGCCGCTTTAAGAGCTTTTTTTCTCCCTGTTGAACTGTCGGCAGTCTGTATTGTATGTGCGCCTCGAACACCACATGTATACGGCGCCGGGTTATTTCTGTTTGATGCTCATTTTAGCAGATCTTTGCCGTAAAGCAATTCGTTACATCGCGAGACCTGATATCACGGGACACTTCCTGATGCTGCGGTCGGCGGCTGGCTCAAAGTCAAAAAGTGTGTTTTTTCCACTCACATGTGATAGGGGGGTGCGAAACGACCACCATTCAACCCGAAAAAAAGTAATATAACCATTCCAATGACTCCGAAGCTGTTTGGTTAAGGTAAAAATCCTGCATAGTTCACCTTTAACTAATGTTAGCAAATGAGACCTTATTGTAAAGTGTTACCCAAACAAATACACATATATATATATATGCACAACAAAAATCCCCCTAATTTTGATGTAATTAAACATCAGTCTGTCTGGGACCCCTTTAACCATACTCCATAATAAACAGTATTGCGAGGGGAAAAGTATATGCAAATACTAGTAATTGAGTCATTTCCTGCAAGTACTGTATGTTTACCTTCATTTTTCACATCTACTCTTGAAATTACAAAAACAGCACGAGGTGACATTCAACCGCAAAATGTGCCATCAATGACGTACTTCAGCTGCCAGGCTGTATTCTTGATTCCCAAGGCCCTAAAAAACAGCCACAATAACAGGTTTTAGATCTCCTCAAACTCAAAAACAGATGTTTTGTTCAACTTTTGCCACTTAAGTAGCATTTAAACAAACTTATTTCATACGTGTAACTTCTGCGTCTGCAGAACTTGTGGTTTCCTCTTCGCCTCCATCTGCACACCTGTGTCCCCGTAAGCTTGACTGGGGACTGTAGTGTGCATGATTGATTGTGAGGGTTTTTCTCTAAACACTAAACATGTGCATTCTGATATGAGACAGTCAGTAATAAGAACTAAGAAACAAACAAAAAATCAATTGATTACTCTTGTGTTCCTGTGAAAGCCGCTCTTTGATGGTTTAGAGCGTCGTTTTTAACTTCCTGTAACGGTTTTTACGCCTCTGCGCAAATACATGTGAATCCTTCCACTTTCTTTCATTGTAAATGTCAAATGAAAACAATTTGCGTACATTTTTCATGTTTTCAATCCATGCTTTGACGTAATGTTTGTCATCCCTTGATTAAGTGTTGCTGGTCCAAATGTTTGGGGTAATTTTTTTTAATGTTTTTGAAAAAAAGTCTCATGCTCTGTATTTTTTGATTGTATTAAAAAAAAAACAGTAAAACAATAAAATTGTGGATAACACTAATAAGATTCCATTAGTTAACGTTACTTAATGCATAATATTAACTAACACTGAGCTGTACATTTGTTAAACATATAGTTAATAAACTACAACTGTTCATTGTTAGTTCATGTCAGCTTTGCTTCGTTAAACAGTATTAACAGATTTAACTTTTGATTTCAATTATGTATTATTAACCTTAACTAAGATTAATAAATGCTTAAGAAGTATTTTTCATTGTTAGTTCATGTTAATTAAATAAATGTTAACAAATAGAACCTTATTGTAAAGTGTTATCAAATTGTGAAATATTATTAAAATTCCAAATAACATATTGTAATGTATTTTAGAGCGAAATTTATTTGTGATGGCAAATCTGAATGCAGATTTTCTGCTCAAGAAGGATTTTTATTATTACACTAAAAAGTTGCTGCCTTTCAATTTTTAAGTACAATCAACATGGATGTTTAAGTCATTTCAACTTAAATTACATTAAATAGACTTTGTTTGCACGTTTAATCAATTTAATGCATCCTCGCTGAATATAAGTATTCAATTTCTCTCGTTTAAAAAACAAAAAAACACACTTTCAGCCTACTAATCCCAAACTTTTGAATGATATATGTAGACCTTCTTGACAGAAGTTGTCTAAACGTCGGCCTGAATATTTTTTGAGAAAACAATGTGATGAAATGACTGTAAGAAAGCGAAGAGGGCCGCTGTCTGGAATGTGCGTGTTAAGGAAGTCTCCGGCAACAACGCCCTGCGCTCTGGACAGCCTTTGTAAACCTTGGGGGGTGAAAAATTTGACGATTTTACCACTTGACAGTCAAATACAACGTACGACCTGCGGCACCTGTAATTACAAAACCTGATCCAACGTCAACACCACACACCTCGCAAGAGAGGGAAGTTAAAAGAGCACTAAAATAAAGCGTTCACTCATGCGCTGAACTGATTTATTTTTGTTAGGTACCTCGTCCACTTAGAGGAATTTCTAAATATGTTTGAGTTTGAACAATACAACTGGAAAGGGATTTTACAGCCTGCTTTCCTGCAAAGTCCCTGCCTTAAATGAAATATCCAAACAACCTTTGGATGGTTTTCACTCTTGGGAGGCCTGTCATAGGCACAGTGAAAAAGCAATGAAATGTAATGCAGGAATGGAGCGGACTGGTTCTGGTTTGACTATTTTCACTGGAATGCACTGTTAGTCTTCAGCCGTGTGATCTTTAGAGCTTTACACAATATATGGACTGTTTAGTCTTTCTCTTCGGGCCTAGTGCTAAATCTGTTATACCATCACAAAGAAATACTGACATATGATTAAATAACATTTCTTGGCACTGTCGATAAGCATAATAAAAACTGCGCTCATATAACAAGTATGTTTTCAGTTGGTTCTTTAACCATGGATATGTACGCAAACAGCCAATACATCTCGCCATGTTTGACAGTTCGAAACGAACCTCAGGCAAAAGTACAAGCCTAAACCTGGGGACAAGACTGAAGAATTAAACATCATGCTGTAAAATCACATGGAATTCATTAGTTCCTACGAATCTGTAAAACTTTTTTAGTATCTTTACATTGTAATTGACCAGTGAGAAGAATAATAAAAATGTGAAAAAAGGCTGATAGAAAGGAAAGCCGATCCGGTAACACTTTATTTTACGGTGTCCGTGATACAGTGTAATTACTTAATTAATTACTTAGTAGTAGACATTGTAATAACATGTAACAAAATGTAATTAACATGTAACTAAGTTATGGAACAGCCTGTACTTACAGATTGTAATTACACTCATGTAATAGGGAGCTACTGTTACACATGTAACAGGCCGAGTCGGTTACATACATGTTACCGACTTGGTACAATGTAATTATATAAGAAAGTACTTTGTACTACTCAATGTAACAAGTACCTAAATATGTTATATGAAAAAAGACTGCAGTTACACATGGTCATTTTGTATCTTCTAAAATAGTGTATCAAGATTGTACTTAAGTGTACTTCATGTGTATAAGGTATGTAGATATGTAGTACACTTAAGTACAATCTTGATACACTTTATTTTATGTAGCTTATCCCTGTGTAATAGTATGTGATTGCAATGTAATTAGGAAGCTACCTCATGCATTTAAGCTGTGAACGAGGGAGTTAGGCCTAATTCAAAGTCAACCAAAGTACATATGGATAAGGTTTGTAGATACACATGAATTACACTTAAGTACAATCTTGATTCACTTTATTTTACGTAGCTTATACCTGTGTAATATTTTGTAAATTGAATGTAATTAAGAAGCTACTGCATGTATTTAAGCTGTAAACTAGAGGGTTAATTCAGATGGATAAGGAATGTAGATACACATGAAGTGCACTTAAGTACAACCTTGATACACTTTATTTTAGAAAGTACAAAATGACCATGTGTAACTGCAGGGTTTTTACCTTAGTAACATATTTAAGTACTTGTTACATTGTACCAAGTCGGCAACATGTATGTAACGACTCTGCCTGTTACATATGTGTAACAGTAGCTGCCTATTACATGAGTGTAATTACAATCTGTAAGTACAGGCTGTTCCATAAATTAGTTACATGCTAATTACATTTTGTTACATGTTATTACAATGTCTACTACTAAGTAATTAATTAAGTAATTACACTGTATCACGGACACCGTAAAATAAAGTGTTACCGCAGAGCCTTATATATTTTTCTGGTCATTTTGCAATGAGGTTTCATTTGTTAACATTGGTTAACTACATTATAGCATGTACAAGGCAAAATGCATAGGTGATTTCAACATTCACTATTATATTTTATTTTAAGTTTGTATCAGTAAATATTATTTAATAGACCTGGGCTGACATGAACTAGTTAATGTTATTTAATATATTAACAAATCTTAACTAATACCGTAGCACCTTATTTAAAGTGCTACTAGATAGATAGATAGATAGATAGATAGATAGATAGATAGATAGATAGATAGATAGATAGATAGATAGATTTTAATTGTCATTGTAAAGTAGAACCATACAACGAAATTTGTTTGTGCAACGTCGTGCAAATACTATTTTATTTTGTGATTATATTTCTATTAAAACGTTAAAAAGCCTAGTGTAATTTACGTTAAAAAAAAATCTCGTTTGAATTTTTACTGTATTGTTCAGCACTTTCAGCAATAAAGTAGTAGTAAAGTTTTTAAAAATATATATTATTTAAAAAAGTGTGGATTTTTACAATTGTTTTAAAACGTGATCACATTAATTCACTCATTAAGTTTGTGTTCTTGCATAAAAAGTACATGGAAGTGTCAGTTTAGCTCAATATTCATTGAGCATAAGCTAATTTGACTGTACTTTCACTCTGACATCTCTCACTATGAGAAATATACTCATACAGCGCCGATGATTCAGACAGTCTAAAAACACTACCGTTGAGTAATACTGAAAACATTGCAATATTGATATGTTTTGAGGGATTATTTAATGTAAAAATGTAGAAGAAGCTTCATAAATAGTAATACGAGAAACGTCATATATTTTATGATGTAAAATCTGACGTGTCTGCAAAATGTTGGGGATTTTTCTCTTTCTTTAATGTTTTCTTTCATTTTCCATCTTAAAGTCAGAGAGAGCGAGACATGGGGATGGAAAACCACTCACCCCTGTGGTTATTTTTAGATTTAAAAACAAGCCCCCACATGGAACAATGAAGCCCTGCTCACAGCCGCTGGAAGATATCATGTAGGTCACTTGTAAATCACACTGTACATTACATTAAGGTCAACAGATAGGCGTAATAAAAAATATTCATGTGGTGGACAGGGTGTAACTTTCTCAAAAGGTCTCTACTATGAAAAGTCAAAGGACACGACAATATACATCATCTGTGAAAGGTGTTAGACCATAAAATGTTTGTCCAATCATTGCAGTCCGTTAGACAGACGTCAGTCTCAGAGCACCGCAACCAAAACACCAGCCACCATTTACAGTTCATCCTGGACCAAAAAAAACAGCTGATGCTGCATTTACATCATAACTCCTGTAATTTGGAAGAGATGGAAGCCTGACTTTATACTCGGAGTAGTGACTTGAACTTATGCACTTCAATGGCAACACTATCAATGCTGAAATTAATCTATACATGATGCTCTTTAAGTTCTTTTTAAGAATCTATGATACAGTGCTCTTTAAGTTGTTTATGTTCATTATTATTGTAATGTTATGTGTTTTGAGACATGAGGTCTCTCGTCTCGGGATGCTTTTCTAACTCTGCTGTACGTGTTCATGTGTTTTGGAGGAGGCCTGGTTTTGGAGACGCTCTGAAGGAGGTTGGGATTTCATGCTTTCAAAGCTAGCTTGCTGTTGCTACTAGCCACCCCAAAAATTACAAAAAGTAGGTATTTTATTGAACAGATGAATTGTCATATGTTGCTCTCTAACAGAGTTCATTGTAAAGCGTTATCTATTGTGAAGGCTCATTTCATTATGGTTGTTGTAGCGCTGTGCTGGAATATATTTTCGAGGTAATTAATGGGTAAATTAATACAGTAACATCTTTAGCTATTCAGCTTTAGATCCTTTCCATCTAAAGTTTTCCTTTCTTCTTTAGTTATCAGAAAGAACCTTGCTATTTCAAAATAAATGTCTGAACACACCTTATGACTCTGAGAAATATTATTGTTGCAAATTAATAAATTACTGTTCCTCTGTCATTTATATTGAAAAGCAAAAACAAAGCTTCCAAATGATCTAGTTTCAAATGATGTGTCATCATTTCTTTAGTTTTAGACTAAGACATTTTTGTTTTAAATATATAATGGCAAACGGTTGGGACGGTTATAGTTCAGGGGAAGTAAGTAAAAGAGGCTGTCAAACTTCAAAATGACAAACAAAGCGTCACAACTTTCATAAAAGTGGTGCATATGACTTGTGTGTTACTTTGCATGACTTCTGAGGCATATGGTGGCTGTGTGTGAGGAACGAACCAAAATTTAAATCATTATTCCTCTCTCCATCTCCATAGACAATTCATGAAAAAATAAAATAAGAGTTTGAATCTTCTCAGTGAAATGGTTGTTTCGGTTCACAAAACTGGTTCATAAATCGAACTGATCCGGTTGTCATGTGACTGTGGAATGACATCAGGGTGACTAACCGATGTCAGAATTCTTCCTTTAGGATGAGAAGAAAGCAAACAACAGTATGGTTGAATGCAATTTAACAATGCTTTTACAGTTTAAGTTTAATAGGAATTTATTTTAGTCCTCTTTAACTTTATATTTCTGAATACCAGATGAGCAGTTTTAAGCAATTAAAATATGTGCATCACATTAACTACTAGATTTATATTTCCCAGAACTAAATTAATGTGTAACAACATGTCAGTGCTAATACGTAAACTGAACGTAGGAAATTTAAAATAACATTGATGACGTTTGCGAATTTTGCATTGGTTCAAATGGCAATTTGGCCTATACTGTACGCTACTCTTTCCATCTAAACGTATCTAAGATCTAACACACTTCAGTTCAATTCAGTTGAATGGGGGACAGCGTGATTCAGAAGAGTTGCCGACATCCGCTGAGCTCAAAGTCCCTTCCATGGGGGTAGACACACAATGCCCCCCTCTATCTGTCTGCACGATTCTGAATACTGAAATGACTCAACCATGCTGTTTAACAACTCTTGACATTTGAGGTCTTTTTTGCTCCTCAACATCATTGCACGCTGAGCTGAGCTGTGGTGACATTCTCAAATACACTCAATGTGAATGCATCTAACCACGTTCAAAGACCTCGACAATGCCTTCAACGTTTCTCAACTTTTCCCGGTATTCTATTTGACTGCAAAAAAAAAGTGTTTGGACACTTAGGTCACCCTTACAAATATATAATGTAATTGCATTAAATAACAAAATATAAACACAACTAGTATTTATAAAAAAATTTAATGAAAAAAAAAAGGTCTTAAATGATTACAATATGTATACTGTTCAAAACTGAGACACTTTCTGTTTGTTCAACATTAATAGAACACATCCAACGTTGATGTGATGACTTCATGTGTCAACTAAAAACTCTACTACTTTTTTATTTTATTTAACAAGAATAATTTTATGAAAATGATTAATATTCAAAATGGGCTTTTCATGTAGTTTTGACAAAATTTAGCACTCTGACTGACCTGAGAAACGTTTTCCCATGTGAGTATTTCAGCAGTTATTATGTGTGCCTCATATTTCTTTGACGTTCTTTCTTTTCAGTGAATTGTCCAAACTGATTTGCAAAGCAGGCTGATTCAAATTCATTCAGACCGCTCTCTCACTGAGAGAAAAATATTATCTTGTTTTGATCCTTCATTTACATGGCAACTGCATTTTCGTGGCATGAAAATGCAAACTTTCAAAGTTGCAGTTGTTGAAAACGATACCGTTATTACAATTATTCTTTACAAAGTGACATTGCCAACTACTGGCCTGGCAGCAGAATATAACCTTGTAATCGGTTTCACAGTGATGTGATATTGACAAATAATTTTACCGTTGCTAAATAAAGATATTTATGGATGCTTGTTTGCACCACGAAATAACAAAGGTAAATCAGATTTTTTTTACTGTATACACTGTAAGAATTGTGAAATAAAACTTGCAATTACCTTTTATTATTTTCTTTATTCAATGGCAGAAACAAAAACAAAAAGCAAGATGTAAACTCAGAATTATGAGGGGGGAAAAGTCAACATTTTGAAATGTAAACTTGATAGTACGAGTTTATAACTTATTGTGCGATATAAACTTGCAATTGAGGGGGAAAAATACCTTCACAATACCTTTTTTTATTTTCCGTGGTGGAAGCACCCCTTTGCTGCACATCACCCCCACTAAATAAGTTCTGAGAAATGAAAAGGAAAGATCTCGAAAACAAGTTTTTGGTACAGTGAAATTCAGACCATTTTAAGTGTGATTTGAATACCCAAAAGCGTTTTTGGGGCCACTCTACGTCCTATTTCTACATACGCTCCATGCATCTTGAAGTATTTATGTATTTAGACTTTGTATATTCAATATCTTTTCAAGACTGGGTTTTCCAATACAGACAGATTGCGCCCTTGAGACCATTTTACCAAAAGCCAAGAAAGATTTCAGAAACCCAATCCCCTGATTTCCTGTCCACAATCTGAATCTATCCCACACCATCATCCATATGCCATCCGTATTTACGTGGCTAGCGGAATAGTGGGATTCCTGCACGTGTGGGAATCTGGGCCATAGACCAAAGCTGTAGTTTCCAACCACACAATCCCCAGCCAGTGAGGAAAAACAAGGAAAACTGGCACAAATGATCTTTTCTCTAAATGAAAGCGTTATATTTTAAAACAAATAAAACTCCCACTTCAGTGAATACACTCGTTTCACATTCATTTCTTGTAAAAACACTCAATCTCTGTCAAGATCTGTTTATCAAAATCTGTATTTTAATAAATGATTTGTGTATGTTTCAAGGTGACACTAATCTCAGTGTCAATGGCAATGTAAAAGATGAAGAAGGCCATTGGCTTGGAAGAAACTGCAAATGGAACGGCAGTTCAAACATGCTGTCATTGACTTATTTGTTTGAAATGTGTGTCTTGTGCTGGCAGGCTTATGAATGTGCCTGTTTAAACAACCCAATTGTAGAGAGACATTGCTGAGGTCTGAGGTAAAGCCACTCTCACCAAACATGGGGGGAGGAAGAGAAATAGGCCCAGAATAACTGATCCCTCCTTCAACTCATTGCTCTCCATTACCCCTCCACCTCAAAATGACTTCCACCTGCTCAGCTGGATAAAATGATTTGATGATCTACTGTCTTGTAGTAGAATGGACAATTTAACATCTGTGCTGCACTTTGGAGTTGCACTCAGTAATGTTTTTGAGCAGCCGAAATGGCACACGTCTTATACTGACACCTAGTGGCGTGGAGGCAGCGTCGCTCAACAGTTAATTTTTTTTATTTACTGAACTCCGTTACACACGCGTAGTGCAGAACAATGCATCGTTCAGTTATATTTTTACACGGCTCCATGCAATACTCAATTCTGATTATTTTATTGTACGACAACAAACACTACAACTGATAACAAAACGCTCAAGCGGGTACTGCGAGTCGTTTTGAGGTAATAAAATATGTCAAATTCATTTTCAATTATTTACTTAAGTGGCAAGTAGCTGGATAATAAGTGGGGTAATTATACACAGTGGGGTCTTGTATGCAAGGTTTATTTTGCATAACAATCTGCTGACTGTACACTATCCCTTAGCCTTGCCACGCCAGTTTGGGAACCACTGAGATAAAGTCAGTAATGTTCGGCTGGTCATTCCTCATGTGGAATAATATAGCTTTTACTTATTATGCTACTGACATAACTGGAGTCTTTGTGAGTTTTTAGTTTGTTTTAAAAAAAAATGTAATGAGGGAATTTTTACTGAATATACATACCTTTAAACCAGTAAATGACAGAACAAAATCAGACAGTGTTCTTGGACAAGAGAAAATAATCTGTCACAATAGTTCCTGTGCAGCCTACAGTTCTTTCCAGAGAAAGTCTCACATTCCCCTTTTTTAAGGTGGACAGAATATTTGCTGAACAGAGGGACAATGGTTGATTGTAAATACACATACTTCCTTACTGGGCAGACAGAGTGATTTAGATATTATTGAGGCTACAAAAACATTAATGCATAGTCATTGTATGTATTCAAGATAATTGTTAGCTATGAAATTAACCTTAGCAAGTAAAAGGCGTTTCCACCACTGTCATTTCACACAATGTTATGAAACACAATATTTCATTTGACATGTGATGGAAATTATACTGTGATGACAATTATCACGACTTGCAGAATTCTGAATTCTCCTATGATTCATACACATTTGAACATTGTTAGCAGACAAACAAACAAAAATACTAGTGAGAGTGTGAAAGGAAAAGGAGTTTTCAGTTTTTGTTTAATCATGAAAAATGTAACCTACTGTAGGTTGGGTAAATTCACAGTTTAAATTCAGGTACCTGACCAGAATGTTTCCCATTGTATTACTTTCATTTAACATACAACCATACCTCTTTCACATTGCCATATAATACTGTCAATGTTGATAATAGTGTGTTTGCAGTGTATAGTATGAAGTATGCAGTGTTATTAAAGGTAGGGTAGGCAGGATTTTTCAAAAAAAAAAAAAAAAATTCCCAAATTTGTTTAAACTGTCTTTATATACCAATACAGAATTAAAATGTAAGTACTCTGATAAAGAAAGTATAAAAATCGAGTGACTGTAGTCCTCTCAGGGCTGCAATAAACACAGCTACTTATTCCATTCACTCCCACCCCCTCCCGTCTGGACTCCTTCCAAAGCCACGCCCCCAAAACACATGAACGCGCGATACCGACCGCGCTCAGCTGGAGGACGCGTTTACCAACGCCGAGCGGAGAGGAGCGCAGTGCATGGAGTGACATGTCAGAATCACATGTAATAAAATACCTAACTTTATCATTATGAATATAAACAACTAACATGGCTGTTAGTACTCACTATCAAGCCAGCATATCGATACTGGTAAAGTTTAAAATATATTGAGTTTGATTCGGTAACGAGCTAGTAACATAAGGCAAAGCTAAAAACAGGTTGCACCGATGCACGTTTTTCCTGTTACCATCAGTTACACTGTGATGAAGGGGAATTTCGTGTAAGATTCATAACATATACAGTGTTTTACATGTAAGAGCTTCCACTATGAAAGCACTGTTGCCGTCACTTTTCAGCCCCTTGATGTCCCTCAGTTGTCCACCGCTGGAAAGCCCCGATATTGCTTGCTTTATCCAAAGACTTTTTGAGCATAGCCTTTTCAAATACAGTCTTCCTTTTTTTGCCTTTGCTGACTGCTAAATTCTCGGCCATAATTGTGACTCTTCTTACTAGCTTCCATGCTTCTTCCACTTCTCTAGTCAAACGGGTGTGCGCGTGTGGGCGGCTCCTATAGTAGCAGGGGTGGTTGCAATGGTAGCGAGGGAGAGTGACAGTCGCCCAGCCAATCATTTAATTCGTCCCGAATGGAAATAAGTAGCTGTGTTTATTGCAGCCCTGAGAGGACTACAGACACTCGATTTTTCTACTTTCTTTTTCAGAGTACTTACATTTTAATTATGTGTTGGTGTAGTATATAGACAGTTTAAACAAATTTGGGGGGGGAATTTAGAAAAATCCCACCTACCCTACCTTTAAGTGGTTGCTAGGGTGTTCTGTGTGGTTTTAGCACAAACACTGTGTATGAGTAGCGCAGCACTAAAAACAAATTTAAAGAAAAACACCTAACATTCTGCATTCATACCATATGTGCAACTGACGTGCACTGCTGATCCCGTAAAGGCCCACTGAAGTGCCTTGAAACGTGTAGAGTTATTCAATGTGTTTCTGTAATTTCCAATGAAACAATAAGACAGGCCGGGACATGTAGAACAGCTCCTCCCCTTTTTTTAACTTGCCAATAGCGTTTCGTTTATACCACAGAAAGCTCGGCCAGAGCCGTTAAGCTCTGTAAAGCTGCAGTTTCCTCATCTCTTAGCGTGTTCCCTCCTGATCTCCTCAATATCGCTTTAAAATATAGCATTCTGTACAGAATTCAAATGTGACAGATAATTTTTTTGGTCCAACTCGGGCATATGATCCGCTGTGTGCTATCGTGTCTCTGGATCAGAGTAGACTGTGACACTAATGTGAAACCGGACTTCATTTGGCCAGATGGAAAGCATACTGTCTAAATCGTTCCCTATCCCCTATATAGTGCAGTATGTGCCAGTCACCATATAGAAAATAGTAAATGTGTGATCAAGTGACCGCTTTTGTAGGGGGGTGACCAATAATGTAAGGGGCGGGAAAAGGGGATATTCTAGAGAGTATTTGACTGGACAGAAAATCTGATGAGACGCTGAAGTGCAGAGTGATGTCATCAAAAAAAAATCATTGATCCATATTGGTGGAAGTGAGAGGCTGTACATTTTGAATGCTTATAACTAAAAGAAAATGTTGTCATTGTTTTAAAGTGCACTGCAGATAACAGTAAGGCTAAGCTATTCATAATAAAAGCCCAAAAACTTCAAATTTGATTTCATGTGCACTTTAAGGCCTGCTTTTTTTAGACAGGCCCGTGAAATATTCAGTAACCTCAATTTGCAATATAAACCTGATGTCATCTGGAAGGTCATTGAATGTTTGGTCAAGGGAAAAGCAGTGCACCCACTGTGAGTTATTTTGAGATCTTGAGACGCTGCAGTCCCTCCTCCGCGCGGCTCACACACTCTGCAGCCAGCACACAACAATGGGCGCAGGATGCTGTGGTCAGCGCTTTGTGTGCGGTGTGATCTTCACACCACTGCGAGTGGAGAGACCGTGACGTGGGTGGGTCAAGAGCTCAGCATAACACAGCTATGAATTTGACACCCGTTTCCACAGGAACAAACACTCTGACCAGATATGCTAAGATTGTACAGGTGTATTTATAATGTGCTTTTTTATTAAAATGCCGCAACGTTTGATTCACAAGAACATTTTGATGGCATGACTAAACAATATGGACAGGAGATGAAAAGATACCACTGAAAACAAACCTATTCAGAAAGGCCAAACTCGGAATTCACAGAATTTAAATAGAACTGGTAAACTGAGAGTGGGTCTAGTAGAAATACAATAAACAGGGCATTGAAATGGACACGTTGACATCACCCTCATTTCGTTCCAAGCAATTATGGCTGTTCTTATTAACTTTTTTTTTTTGCCCACACAATGAAAGTCAATGGGGTCCAATGGTGTTTTGTATTGTATTGACTTTTGTCTGCTAGTTGTGATAACATGAGAGCAGTGGTGTAAAGTATTTGAGTAAATGCAATTAGTTGTTGTTCTTAAGTATCTTTTTTTGGCTACTTTGTAGTTTTACTGAGTGTCAAAGTATTAGCAACTTTTACTCTCTAATCTCTATACCATTAGGGTCTCGAAGGTCCTATCTCTTGTGTGTTTTACCCTTGCTCACCCAAACTTGTCAATAGGGCTACTTTGTGAGTCTGAGTGCTTTAGTTGCTGAATCGCAGATGTTTAATATGAGATGAGGACATGACTGCAGCCAGAGATGAGGCAGAAACCAGCACATCCAGTGTAAGCAGACATTGACTAGTTGATTTCACTTAATATTATTTTATTTATCCGTCACATTGAAGAGTACTTTTTGAAGGATATTGGTTTACTTCTGCCCTTTTTGAGCACTTGAGTGTTTGTAGACGTTTAAGAGGCTGTTTTGTCAACCTTGATTTATTGTCATTTCTAGGTGTTTTCATTTCCACTTTAGAAAATAAACATGTGATTCCTCTCCTTACAAATCAACTGTTTCTTGTTTTTTCACTGGCACACTTCCCAGACAGCAACATAGTTTGTCCCAGATCCGGCCCACATCTGGTACACGTGGATACCAGAAGTGGGCCGACACTATGTTGCTGTCTGGGTTAAGGCCGGGACACACCAATCCGAGGTCAAAAAACTTGCGGTGACAAAAGCTGACTGTGTTGTTGCCTCTTGTCGGCTGCGTCTTGACCAAAAAGCTGCACTTGAACACACACCAAAAGGACTAAAGGTGCATTCTGCGCCTGCATGTAAGTAAATATCTGTCTATATCAGCAGGTATCAATAGTCTATTTTCATCATTCAAAAAGGGAAACCAAAAATAGGACTCCAGATATACAAACTGTAAACAAAGCACGCTGATCCCTTTATTAATTCCACTCGGCTCATGTTATTATGAAAATATTCGTGCATTGAATGCTCATAATGATGTAAAATTAAAACAGCCTTCTGTCTGTACCATCTTGACTTATTTGCTTGCTTTCATCCCTTTCGCTTTCTCGTGCACTGATTGGCTGTTCAGCTTAGCGAATGAGGCAGAGTTCTCTCTCTCACCGATGACCTGATGCCGATTCAACATGCTGAAACGGCCCGATAAACCCTGATGGCGTCGACTAGAGCCAAAAAACTAAGACCGCCGACTGTCGGCTTGTTGTGTCCCGGCCTTTAGCTGTTGAGGACAAGTGCATCAACTTGTCATCTACTAAAATACTTACTAATAAAGTCAAATACTCTAAGACTTTTACTCAAGTCGTATTGGAATTGGTGACTTGTAATGGAGTAATTTTTTGCTGTAAGGTATCTGTATTTTTACTAAAGTATGGTTTTCAGGTTCTCTTTACACCTCTAAGTAAATGGCAGAATTAAAATTTTGGATGTACTGTCCCTTTAAATACCACAATCTTTGGGATCTTTAATAATCCGAGACGTGCCTTCGAACAGTGAGACCTTGATATCATAAAGTGAGTCAGCTTCATGGCTTAGTACAAAGTCCACCATCAGAAGATCATATGTTACTTCGGTTGATCTTTGACTGTGTATTTCCTCTCTGCTTTCTCTTATTATTGTGAGTGCAAAATTAAAATTAGATCTGGGTAGTTTTTTTTTCTTTTTTTTTTTTCTATGAGGTAACAAGCTCTACGCAAATATGTTCCCTATTTTAAGAAAAGCTCGGCAGTATTTTTGATATATAAAGTACAAAGGTCATCAGTGAATTAAAATGCGTATTTTGCTACACTCCTAGAAAAAAAAAGGTTGAGTGAGGTGTTATATAGAACCCTAGGGTTCTTGATTCAGTTTTAAAGACCCTAGTATGGCAAAAAGCTTTATTATAAGGAGAAATGTCTAAAATGGTTGAATAATAATTTCATGTTCAGCGGGTTATTTCCATTTTTCTAGTGATAATATGTTTACGAGTTAAGTCATAAAATTAATTTAAAACAAAATGAATTAATGAAAACTAAATCCATAAAGTGATTTATGAAGCACTTGATGGAACCTTTTAAGGTTCTAGAACCCTTTCTTCTAAAAGTGTATTAATAAATGATATGCCTGGTTTTAGACTACACTTCATATACTAAAATTGCTTCATATCCTAAAGATCACATAGACACATGTATTTTTATTCTTGCAGAGAAAAAAAAAAGATATAACAAGTAATAGCACCATTGTTTCCATTCTAATGTGGGAGGTACAGTACAATTTCCATCAAAGCGTCAAAAATATCACTTTTATATCAAACTCTCCCTTTTACTCTACTGTGGGTATTCACATTTTTTTCCATGAAGGAGGATTCGGCCTGAAATTAAGATCTTTTAAGCTGTTTGCTTGATATTGTCGTTAAATATTAGTCATAGTTGAGTAATACAGTTCCCCATATCCTTTTATTTTACAAATATTTTTTACTGCTGACACGAATTCAAAGTGGTAGAGCCACGTCAACATCAGCTCTTTTGACGCTGATTCAGGAGAAAGTTGCTTTTAGAAATGTTTTGTGAGGCCTAAAATGATAACAGCTGTCACTTCCTGTTTTAAAACTTGCAACCGGCCTTTGCCAGATTTGACCACTTAGCATACGCATGTGCTCGACATGCACTCTGACATCACTGCAGTTCAATAATCTAGTGAATCAGACATAACAGTGAACTTTAACTGCAGTAACACTCCCATTTACTGGTGTAAACTTTTGATTCCTGCGTCAAAAGACAGATTAATCCGTAGATAAAGAAAAAAATGGGTCAAATGACAGCAGTGGGGAAGAGCAAAAATTATTAATGTAAGATATTACACATTATTTCAATGTATTGAGTAATCAGGACAAATTAATGTGCCAATAGGCTTTGGACATGGAGGCAATCCAAACAAACAGTATTTAAGTGAAAAGTGTTGCTATGGAAAATATACAAATAATGCACAACAATGAGCAACAGTGGTTTAAAACGAGGGCACGGTTATATAATAGACCGTTTGTGAGCTGTGTCGTGACATTTAACCCTCCTCCAGTCATCCTCCCCTCTGAACTGTTTATTTGTAAATTGTGCGGTTAACAAAGCCATTGTCATTTTGTAGCTGTAAAGCTTCAAAGAGGTCATAAAACCTTCATAACAGTAATCCATACAACTTTTAAGCTATATTCCAAGTCTTATGAAGTAACTTTGTGTGAGAAACAAACCAAAACGTTGCTTCAGTAGACTTGGAATATATAGTGTACAAATCATATGCCATGATGCGACATTACGTTGCGTCACATTATGTTATACAGGTATTTGTGTTATATGTTATGTATCTATCTATATATCTATATATCTTATCTATCTTTCTTATCTATCTATCTGAAGCTTGACAGATGTGGCAACTATGCCCAAAGATGCATGATTTGTATACTTGAAAAATATACCATATGAACTGTTTGAAAGGTGAGTTTATTTGGGGTAAAAATATATATATATATATATATATTTTTTTATTTTTTTATTTTTTATTTATTTTTTGGAGGTGTACAGAATATAATTGTAACCTCCTGACATACAATGAAGTATTTTTATCATTCATAACTAAGCATGTCACATTGATATTGCCTCAAAACGTAGATGACTTTGCAAATATTTGTAGAACCTTTGACCAGGTTAAGCCTTATAAAGCAAAAAAAAAAAAAAAAAGTCCAACATTGGCTGAAGATCCCAGTTGTCATGTGCGCAGTCACATTACTGAGAAAACATTTCCTCAAATATTTGATTGACCGCAGGCTAAAGTGAATTTGCACGACATTTGTCGATGGGTTTTTTATAAAGATGCTAATAAATGAGCAAGAAAAATTATAAAGTACAATGCAAAAAGCGTCTCAAATGCTAGTGCGTGCCGTAGATGAGAAGATTTAAAGGCACTAAGTGAAGCACAGATGAAGTGTGACTAACTGCGGCCTGTGCTTCCTCATTCGCCTCATGTGACTGTGTGTCATTGTGGTTTGGCATGTTCAGGACATGCTGACTGATTTAGACTTTACAACTCTGTATAGAGCCAATACACAGAGAACATTTCGAAACATCTACCTGTTTACCGTCCTCGCAGTGTTCGTTTTATGTTTTGATTTAAGTAGTCTGGGACTTTGAACTTTGAATTAAATTATGATGCTCTCTCGTGTCACACAGTTATCTTGTTTTCATTCACTTTTTGCTGTCTCCACCGATACTGAGACTGCAAAAATGTTTGAAAACATTCCTCTGAATGCAAAAAAAAAAAGAAGGTAATACACTCATGTGTTTTGTTTTTCTTTAGTCTGCAGCGTGCCAGAAGAGTATAGAGCACTAAACTGGATCACAGAGGAATGCTGAGAAACCGGATAGTCAGAATCAGTACTGTCTCCATGACGATGCTGAACAATCGGGTGTGATCATATAAAAACATAATAAAAACAAAAACAAACCAAAACAGAAAACAAAGGAAACGAAATAAAGAATTCCGAAACAAAACCATATACGCATCGTTGGCGGTAACTTTATTTCAATGGCCCACTTCAGACATTCTATTAACAGTAAACTGCATGTCAACTAGTTGTCTTGCTTACGGTAATATATGCCATGGCACCACTTTTTTTTTTTTTTTTTATATAGCTAACAAACATTCTACTGACTATAACTTTGCAAGTACAAGTCAACTTATTCTACTAACCCGAACTCTAATCAAATAGTCTACTAATACTTTAATGACAGTTAGTTGAAATCTAGTTGCAAATAAATTAGTTAGCTGACATGTAGATGCAAAGTTTCTTATAGTTACTAGAATGTCTAAAGTAGATCATCAAAATAAAGTGTAACCATTAAGAATATTCTGATTATTTAAAAAAATAGGAGACTCTTCCCTTAACTTTTGTTTCTGGCGTCAAACCGGAACAAAGAATTTCTGGAAAATTTCATCTGCCACTTGGGAGAGATTAAAGCCCAATTGGACAGACGCCAACATGTGACGTGACGTGACATGCCCTTATCCTCAAAAACCAAAAATATGCAGGGCAAAACTTGCAGTGAAGATAAACATGGTTCGTGTCGACCACAATGTTTATTGTGGTGAATTATTGGCTGTTTGGAACAAGACAACAAAATTCGAGACATTTAGAAACCAACATTTATAAATCAGTTTTACTATTCAGCCTACGTCATGTTCGTAATTTTGCACATTATTGATCCTTTTCTTATGGAAGCTTGTTTCCACCACAGAATAAAACATTTTAAAAGATAAATGCGACTTTTTATCTCACAATTGCAAGTTCACATCTGGAAATTCTGACATCTTTTCTCAGAATTGTGCAATTATGAGTTATAAAGTCCAATTCTAAGGAAAAAAAACACTGACTTTATATCACAATTCTGACTTTATATCTCCCAATTGCGTGTTATAAAGTCAGAATTGCGAGTTTTATTTCTCGTAATTGCGACTTTATATCACAATTCTGAGATAAAAAGTCCGAATTGTGGGATAAAAAGTCGCAGTTACCTTTTTAATTTTTTATTCTGTGGCGGAAACAAGCTTCCATTTTTTGTTGATAATATTAATACATTTCGATATTTGAGATTTAACCCTCCTTTTGTGTTCAGGTTAATTTGACCCACATTTAAACTGCTTGAAACATTTTTTATTTATAGACATTTTGTGACTTGTTCTCATTTAGAGTCATGAATATTCACGCAATTAAATTTTATGTTTATGTTGGTGTTAGGGGTCAAATTGACCTTGGTTATATGCAGTTTGCCACAAAATAAACACTTTAAAAGTAAAGTAAAGCAAAGTAAAAAAATAAATAAATAAAAACCCAGAAAACCTATAGCTTGTCAAAGACTAAAATATGAAATATATTATTTTGGTACTTGATCAAGTCTAAAATATGCTACTGCATTTCATTAATCCTATGATGTATTTACTGAAGCTGTGTTATGTTGCTATCATGACATGGAGGAGAACCTGTTTATGGAGAATGAGTCAGATCATGTTTCTCAAGGTAATGTACCTGTAAAGTCAAACATTACACAATAGTAGTGATTCACTGCTGGGTTGTTTACAACATTGTAGAAGTTTTTTTAGACCCTGAGTGAGAAGTTTGTTCATAAAACATGACTTTTGCACAAACTTGGCAAAACAACCGGAGGCAAATTAGCCTATGATATAATCTAGTCAGGTTCAAGAGTGCTCTACCGCAAATACATGCATTAAGAAACTGGCCAGAGTGGTTTTCAAACACAGATATCATCTAAAGACACCACAACGCAACGTGATCTGGAATCTACAGTTCCGGATGTGTTTAACTATTCTGACTGGTGAATTCTCCTTCTCCACAACGCTTCCTTTTACAGCTTTTTACTTCCTTGGAATTTCTTCTGAAATCTGCAGTTTGCTCTAATTACCCAATTTAATTAGGTCCTTACAAAGTATTTTCCACGGAAATGCAAAGAATGCAGGTTTGACAAGAGATCTTCCTTGGAAATCCTTGGGATACTGTGGCCTTCAGGAACAATATGTTCCATGCACTGAAATCCTACATCCTGTTGCGCAATCCATGTGCTTACACATGGAAAATCGGCTGGTATGCCACCGCTCACAAACTTTATGGCATTGGATTTTTAGTATGCATTACAAAACAGGCCTCTGAATTCAGACACATGATGGTGAGCAGAGTGAAAATGCAGCTGTAAAAACCAGCTAAACTAACAACAAATGCTTGCATGAAACCAATCATTAATCAAAGACGTTCCAACTGGTGAAGCAGAAATAAAAAATATAGCGGAATTCAGCTTCAGCTATCCAGAAGATCCATTATTGTTTGGAAAAAGCTGTTCAAAACAATATTTTTTCAATTAAATCTATTGCACCGTCACCTACAAAATGGTTTAAAAAAGAATAGCAAATCCGCCCCATCTCTAATCTTTCTATATCTGTCCGCCCCAGAGGCAGATGACTCGAGATTTACATAGTTTCCCCAAAATGCTCATTACTCATGCTAAGCAGTGTGTAAAATGCTTTGGGCAGTCACTGGCATTGTAAATGTAATCCATTTGTCCATATCCTCCACCATCTCATCCTTATGCACACTAACAGGCTGTGACCAACACCGCCCAGCTATATTTCACTGACATTCCAGATGATAGACTGTGAAAGAAATGAGAAACACATGCAAAAAAACCTCAGCTGAATTCCAGACACCACAACTGGACTTTCACAATGACTTGCTCATTGTGGTCTGAGAGACTCTGGTATCGCCTACACTCACTTTTCAAATTATTTAACCTAATCGAAGATATAAAATAAAAAGCAATCTTGGGATAATAAAACACAGGGAAGTACAATTTTGAGGGGAATTTTTTCCCTCCTTCTAAGTTAACTAGCAAAAGTCTATAAAGGCCCTGTTCCAAATGGAACCCTGAGTCCACACTTTCATGACGTAATGGCTTTGGCTGTCGAGTAGAGGCCTATTACGGAGCTTACGGCAAAAGTCTGCATCGAGGGGACGCTCGCAGGTGTCATTCTGAATCCTTAAATGACAAATGGGACACCCTATGGTCTTGTTGACTTGACAAACACGAGCAGACAGTGGCCATTGTGAGTCCACAAGACCGCAAGTGCACATGAAGTGTGCTGATAGTGGGCCAAAGTAGTTCTCAAAATAGTCTCTAACAAAAACCATTTGGCATGCAAGTCCTAAAACACCTACAATATCCCCCAAAAGTATTTGGACACATCCTACAATAAAAATCCATATACCACTCACAACTAAAGAAATGAATAATACTTTTGACAAGAATGATGAACATTCACATGAGATGAGAATTTCATTGCGTGGCCTATAAAGCTGATTTATTCAACATTAGGTGGGTGGCCTCCTCGCGGTGGTCCTTCTTGGATCACATGACCAGCAATGTCTTGAATTGAACATAATAAACACTTTATATGAACTTGATAGGAAGCTAAAGTAACATCATTCGTGTTGTAATTACGAACATTGACTGTACAGTGTCATTTGAATGCATTTTATGTAACATTTTATGTTATTGAAGAAGGCTACATTTCGCACCATGCTCATTCTGTGCATCACGAGAATGATAAAATACACAGATAGCATTGGTTACACACCACATTTGCATCATTTTCTCTTAATGTTGTTGCACTAGTATTAAAACCCACTTGAGAAGTGAAAGCGCAGAAAGTACACAGTTCTTCTTTAACTTTAAAGCCATATAGGAAGAACAAAGATGAGGTTGCCAGTGACTTGCTCCGCAGCCAAACATCAGAGCTAAGAATTAAAGAAGACGCGGGAATGAAAAAAGGAAAACAGTAAGATTAAACAGGTTGGATTAGGCAGTCGTTTGGAATGTCCTTTAGCTGATTGGGTTATGTAGAGAGGGGGATTCTCTCGAAGCCATGTGCTGGTGTAGATTGCAGCTGTGGTCTGCGTTAAATACATTCCTTTAGCTGCCGGATGAGTCAGTATGCACTGTGCTAAACAGGACTCTGACTCATCTCCACATGAGTCAACACGATCAGCCCCAGCCAGAGGGCACATGCGACTGACCCTACCTGCCTAGCTGCCGTCAAAACATCACACAGGCCTATAGGCTGCTGGGGACATGTCATTTATTTTCTATCGTCCCAACACAAATGTGTACTTACTGTAGTAAAAACTAAGGCTGTGCGATCCATTGAATATTCTTGATTTATTCATGATGAATGCTGATGATATCAAATTATCTCAATAGCTTCAATGCACTTTTTGTTCACCCATTAAGATTCCCAAACACATATTATTAGTGATTTGCTGACACTATTGGTGCAGAAATTACACACTTTAACTTAAATCTTCAGGAAATGGTGATAAAGTTGGTAAGTTGGATTGTTTCTGTGGACTATTGAGTCAAAACTCTGATTCTAATTTGTTTGTGTCATCAACTCAACATTGGTATGAATAGGCGCTATGTGTATATAAATCGCATATTTTAGGTCTAAATAAATACATTCATGTATATATTCTCATTTAAGAAATGAAACAGAGTGGGCATTTATTCATATATATATATATATAGGCCCACTCTGTTTCATTTCATGAATGGGAACAAACACGGTTGGAAACAAGTGGAACACTTTATAAAAATAAAATTAAAAAAACGGGACGTCTGTCAACTTCGAGTTTTCTGCAAGTTCTTAATGTAAACGTGTTCAGGATTCCTATTTCAGTGACCTATTAAAGCTTTTCCACTTTATCCCTCCTGTGGCCGATGACCAAACTCAACTAACTCCCGAGTCATTATGAGATGGTAAATAATGGTGCTGAGCTCATGGAAAGAGGGATTTAAACCACTAAGGTTAGACCACATGTTGTCAACATTTTCTTCATTAGTGTCTTCATTCGAGACATTTGGCCAAAGTGGAAACTTTCAAAAGAATATCCAACAGTGTCTTTGAGTCACACGTTGACACTGCATAACACAGTGATAATGGAAACGAAAGTGGGACGTTTCCTGAAGTGCTGACTTCCTTGCCTGGCATTGAAACTGGTTGCACCTGTTATGTGTTATACACCGGTACATTTGAATTAATAACACTCTTACGCAATGGAAGGCACACCCAAAGTGCTAAACTGGACGGGTGTGAAGTAAAAGCTAGAAATGAAAACGAAAAAAATCTATAATTTGTATTTTATGTTCAAAGCTCTTGTTTGTTTCAAGGCATGAATCATCGTGCTTTGAGATTACTGTCATCCAAGACCTCCTCTGATCATAAAGGAGATGTTGCCCAACAAATAGGCCAACATATGGTACCAAAAATCTTCCCTCAGAAACCATAAATCACCCTCAGTCATATATGAAGAACATTACTGGTTCTGTATTGAGACACAACAGTCGGTAGATTCTCCCTCAAAAGAAAATAAAACAATATAAATAATATATCAAAGTCGTGTGCAATATATAAAATAACAATAAGATATGAAAAAAAGAATCTGAAAAGTCTTTGATTGTATCCTACGAACATTCAGCATGAACTTGTTTGCTAGTCTCTGTTGGCTGGTTTAGAGTGGTTTTAGCCACTTACGTCAGACCAAAGACCAGCTAAGACCAGCTTGGGACCAATTAAACAAGCTGAGATCAGCAAACCGGCCTAGGCTGGTTTAAACCATTTTTTAGGCCATCTGTTTTTTGTGTGTTTTGTTTTTAAAGCAGGGCGAAAACCATTGTCTTGTTTTAAACAAATTCCGATCAACCCTTGACACTCAAAGGACCCTTTGAAATCTAAAGCAATTCCTTAGATTTGTTCATATGACTCAGATGTAAGATGTCCATATGGAGCCAATTAAACATATCCCCACACACACAAACACACATGCGCTTATCCACTCAGGAGTGATTCATTTCAGGCCTAACAAGTTAAAGAGAGTCCAGCAAAAACGAAACCCGCACTTATGTGTTGACCCGAGAGCCTTCAGTTCTCACGAAACTCTGTCATTGAGATGGTGCGGTAATACTGGTGGCTTTTAAAGCAGAGTCAGATGAAGGCAGGTTTATGGAGGATTTCCTCGGGTATAAGCACACAGTTCACACACCACCTGCGTCCTGCTCGAGCCGACAAATAAAGTCCGGCCTTGAGAAAGGGTCCCATTCATGGAGCCAGGGATGTTCTGGTGAAAACTCAAACCACAAGGGCCGTTTGAAGTGTGATCCGTTGGACTGCACAGCAGCACTCTTGGGTTTAGCACAGCACGCAACTCCAATGCTAAATCTGACACTTAGCTTAGCGTTTGCACAGGGGTAGGCCGGTGTGCTTTCTCTCAGAGAGATGTATTTGCACTCCACCGTCACAGGCAAACAGTCACATGCATAATTACGCTGTGAATACGATAAGCTATCGCATGTGGCCCGAGCACACAGAGCAAAGTATCACTGAAACTCAAAACGGGTATGAAAGACTACAAGTTTCAAGGTAGAGCTCAACTGTGTCAGTGATTTTGACAACATTAGTTGAATGAACTAAATGTTTTGACTTAGGTTATATAAGTTTTGGATGGAAACCTGTTTCTCACTTCAGAGCCACATTAAATTTAGTTTAATTAAACTTTAAAAGAAAAAAAAAGACACACTCTGAGATATAAAGTCATTGTTATATAAAGTCACAATTACCCAGTTATAAGGAATAATCGTGCAATTTAGATAAATAAATCGCAATTAAGAGAAATTAAGTTGCAACCCTGTTATATATTAAGTAATATTGTTAGAAATAACACATTTTGAGTCACATTTAGTTATATTTTGAGATATAAGGTCAAATATGAGAAATAAAGTTGCAAAAATGAGAAAGTCACATTGTGTTAAGTCATTATTATGAGAAATAAAGTAGCAACACTGAGATATTAAGTATCATTGTTAGAAATGAAGTCACATTGTAAGATATAGTTACAATTACATACGGGAAATAATGTTGCAACTGAGATATAGTTATAATTTAATAAATCACAATTCACAATTATGGAACTATCACAATTATGGAAAAAATTAAGTAGCAATTGTGAAATATAAAGTCACACTTACAAGAATTACAATCACAGTTATGACAACATAGTCGCATTGTGAAATATAAAGTCACAGTTACTAAAAATAAAGCTGGAATTACAAGCTATAAAGTAGCAATTTTGAGATAAAAAGCCACATACAAGAAATAATAGTGATATATAAAGTCACGATGAGAAGTTGCTAATGTAAGATATAAAGTCAAAATTACATTTAATTTATTTATTTATTTCCTGTCAAATAGAGCAAGAAAGTCAAACCAAATGACCTGATCCGGGCTAAGCGTGTTTTTATGTTTAAATGTTCATTGTGTTTGTGTTTTTTGCATATAATTACTTTTTTTGTGGTCATAGGTGTCAAATGTATAATGGTTGCTAAGTACAGATAAAATGAGAGAGAACCACAGACTGGATTCGTTTACGTACTCCTTGTGAAAGAGGAAGATGACAAAACTTTCGGGAAATGAGCCTTTAGGTCTTGCGTAAGAAAGCCTATTCAGCACATCAAATTGTCACTTGCAAGCTTATGTAAAATTGCTATTACTGCTAAGATTGCGCAACATGAAACACAAACAAAGAAAATTGGTTTGGATACACTGGTTGACTAACAACCAAAGCACAAGAACTTTCCTGGCATAAGATTGTACTCCGAAAAGAAAACAGCAGCCAGTTGGATTGATTTTTTCATGTCCCGACTCTCTCAGTGCTATTGTGTGCTCAAAAATACCCAGTGATAAAATAAATCCTTTGGCTCTGTGCTTTCTGATATCAGTTAATACAAATGACAAACCAAAGACCTGCATGAGAGTCAGGATTTGAGTACAGACAAGTATGCACTTGCTTACACGTACACTATTGAGGCTAATAATGCAAGTTATAATAACACATTTTTTTTTGTACTTTCAAACTGTAGCTTTCACCTGTGCCTGCTTGAAAACTGGAATCATGTTCAAGCACGTGTAACATCTGGGCACATAATAGTTAGGTAAGTTTCCTTCATTAGTGCATACTTTTCCTTTAAAGGAGTTGGCTGGGAGGGTCGCAGTGTTATCAGAGAGTGGGGAATGTTGACAGGCTGGATGGCAGAGATAACACTCGCACATCCCTGAGAGCAAGAGGTCATGAGTGACGCACGCAAGACTCTCACGTTTTCCTCCCTTATCCCAATCCATCTCTACATTATCTATGTCTTTCTTTTCTTTCAGGGTACTTTCATTCTTTTGGTTTTATCACCTCTTCAAATATGAAATGTTTGAATATTGTTACTTACAGAGTGATTTCCTAATTCTTCTTTTTTTTTCTTTTTTTTATCCTACCATCAATAATCTTGACCCCTGAGGGATAGAAGGAGGTTTGACTTCATTTATGGGTTTATGGATGTTTTGACATTATCACTGAAACCTCCCTGCAAGTTTCTCAACATTTGGGGTTTTCTTCAGTTCTAAATTCCTAGACCTAGACTGAGGAAAATTTTGTGATTGCAGAATAGTATATCCATTTCTTACACCAAAACAGGAAGTCCTCTGAGGCCTTTAGCTTTGCTTCTATTGTGAGTTGGATCCCTCATATAAATGTTGCTACGTCCCAATTCGTCTACTTATGCTATGTCATAAAAGTATTGAATTGTCACCATCTTGTCACCTTTAAGATCCTCCACATTCAGTTTCATTTAATTTCCTACCATATGGGAGAGAAATGTGGCATGTTGATCTGCCAGTTGTGGGTCTTTCATGCGGAGAATTTTGCATAATGATGCATTTAAAGGTTGATGACCAAATGTATCTTTATATGAGTTCGCAATGCAGTTGCAGATGAAATATAATGTGGATTATTGTTCCGTCAGCTTAGATTATGGTTTTTAATCACTCTTAATATATCCCGTTTTAAGTATTCATTTGGTCTCAATTATTATAAATGATTGTATTAATTTTGTGTACATTTTTATTCAATTGATTTTATTTATTTTTTTGTATTATTATTTCACTAAATGTATCATTTAGGTGAATTATTTTCTAATATCTTCTCATTCTCAATGGGGATTGCTGCACAAATCACTCTGAGGGATACATGCTTACAAAGTGTGGGTATTATTTGCACACTAATGCCTCAAAAAGATTATGCAGCGAGAAATAAAGCACCTTCCTATAGCGTGAGCATTACAAACAACCTCTTCCTCCATTAAGAACTGTTCTGTGTGGGTTTTATTCGATAAACCTCAATAAAATGTTTGTGGTAATACGACTTCCAACTTGGAGAGCAAAGGAGTAAGCGAGAGGGCTGACAGATGGAGCACTACTGCTGGTTAAATGTAGGACCTCACTCTAGAATGAGAGATTCTGCACCCAGTCTTGAGGACCATACCGCGCTCGTCTGTGAGCTCTGGGCCCAAATATTCCCACAGAAGAGATGCAATAATGGCCACAACAATTTTATAAAGAGCTCATGGGAATTTTGTAGTGATTCATAATTTAAAAAAAGACCTATATTTATTGTCATATACAAGGGTTACGTGTGAGATAAGGCCAACAGAATTATGAAATCCACAGATTGTGCCCCATGCAACTGAAATTACACTCTCAAAGCTTAAGGTGACTTTGTAAAAGTAGCATGCATTTTAAAAAGAGAGTATTTATTGTGAATATTAATACAATAATATACTTAAGGGCAAACTGGATGTAATATTTTGGACACTTAATTGAATGTTAATTGCAATCAAATGTTTTATATTTTAAATTTAACTGAATTATTAACTGTTTTTGACCCGCTTAATAGGATTCATGTATATCTTTACATTTATTTGATCATTACATGTGCTGCCAAATGAACTGACAAGCCTTTATGGTAAACTAAAATATACTTCAATGTCATTTCTATTAAAACTTCAATGTCATGTATTTAAATTAAATGATATGTTTGTAATGAAGTTGCAATTTAGTACATTAAATGTAATATGGAACAACACTACAGTTAAAATTATAATCAAGTTTGCATGCTTTAGTAGTTAACACATCAAAATTAGTGCACTTCTTGAAAGCATGATAAAAAATATTAAAACGATGATTTAAAATGTACTTTAAAGTAAAACTTTTGGTTAAAGGAGACGTAGTTATTTTATATTTCATTGTCCTTATTTAAATAAGTAGGCTACTGATTAATATTAATTAACTACATGTATTTGCTATAAAGGTAGGGTTAGGGTTTGGTGTAGTTACTTGTATATATGCATAATTCACTGTTATTACTGTATAAGTACTACGTCACATTAAAATAAAATGTTTCCAGACTTTTAATTTGGCATCATTACAAATTGCACTTATTTAAAATGTATAGAGTGTATTCATGAATGTAGTAGTCTATTATCTTTAAGTACACTTAAGTTTTATTTAATTTACATTATATTCTCTGCAGGTAGAGATATTGAAAAATATGTGTTTACGATTTGAAGTACACTAAAACTGCACATTAAACCCTTCTTTTCCACCAGATTGAGTATCACAATTCAGTTCATTACGTCCTTTTTCTAGTGGTAAAAGCATTGGCATAGGGTTAATCTCCTTGGTTTCTGCATGCTTATTTTCATCAGAAATTCTTCAGAACAGGAACGTGAGAGCACGTCAGTGCCAAACAGGGCTCTGCAAAACATATTCAGTACAGCAGGAAATCGTTGGTTCAGTTGTTTTGGTTCGGACTGCAATAAAGTTACTCAAATGGCAGCTGTGGACTTAGTTGTTAATGTTGTGGATATAAAAGACGTTTGAAAGTGGTGAGAGATTTCAATCAGAAGACTCATAGTAGTGCAACTGTACGAGCCGACTATGATTGCTTTGGGAGGGTGTTTGTGTGTGTAAACACATGGACTGCATAAACAGAGTTATTGCACAGAGAGAAGGGTGGTATTTGGTGGATAAGGCTGAGTTTGTTCTTCAGTGAATATTTCACACTGTGGAAATGTGTTTCAGAGGGATGTGTAAAATCTAAAGACCTTAAGTGAAAACAGAGCAGAGGAGAGAAGTGCAAACACATGAACTTTACAGTAGCTAAGTTATCCTTTAACTTACTATGTTTCTACTGACATATTATGATAGCAGTTTGAAAACTGACGATAAGCTTCACATTTCCTCAGGGGACATAGCTCACATATTTCACACGCAGAAAAAAATTGATAATGTTGATAAAGTTATTTTCGCAAATGAACCACATTATTATATTATATTATTATATTATATTAATAAAAGAACACAAAAATATATTTGTGGATTACACTTTATTTTAAGGTGTCCTTCTTATAGTATACATTTAAGTACTGAGCAATATTAAACTGTAACACTTTACAATAAGGTTCATTAGTTAAGTTAATGTATTTACTAACATGACCTAACAATAAGCAATACATTTGTTACAGTATTTATTCATCTTTGTTAATATTAGTTAATAAAAATAGAGTTCACAGTGTATTAACAAATAAAACCTTTGATTGTAATAACATATTAGTAAATGTTGAAATTAATATTAACTAAGATTAATAAATGCTGAAGTATTGTTCATTCTAGTTCATGTTAAGTAGTTTACTAATGTCAACTAATGAACCTTATTGTAAAGTGTTACCATTTAACTACATGAATTTACTGGGTTAGGATTAGGTTTGGTTCAGGGTTAGTTGCATGTAATTATGCATCATTTATAGTCATTAATATGGGAACTACATGTAATGTGTAATAAGGACACTGTAAAATAAAGTGTTACCTAATTTGTGTGCATAAATGTATTTTTCTTATGTGCTTTATTGCAAAGTTTTGTCCTAGTGGTGTAACACAAGGGTAAATCATAAAAGGAAATGCACAGATGTCTATGTTTGGGGACACGAATAATATGTTGTGTATTCTAAATATAAACTCCCCCCTTGAACAATACAGTAACCATATGAAAGGAAAAGTGGAATAAGAGATCAATTCAACTCATAAAACTAAACCTAAAGATACCAGACAAAGAATAATCTGTCAATAGAGGGAATAAAGCTATAAATTCGCTGAATAAAGCTATAAATTCGCTCAATTGACCCAGATTTGACTAATTTCGATTGCAGTACAAGAAATTTTCGTACTTTCCCAACAGAAGCTGTCTAAATATGAGCTTTGGCTTCAAGATTGTCCTGTCACTGCTGAGTCATAACATAAATGAAGAAAGAAAACTAAAGATGCAACTGTAGAAATGCATATGAATCTACACAGAAGCACCAAAAAGATGTATTACTAATGTTATGATTTAAACATTAAGACGTAACCTCTAATGTGATGGCATGTTCTAACAAGGCAGCATGTCTCATTTTGCTTCAAGGAGCCAATAGAACTCACATTTATCGCATTACAAGCCAAAAAATGCAGTGTATATTAAATTAAGCCTGATTAATTATATATTAAATCACTACAAAAAAAACACACTAGTTGTATATATAATAATAATAATATAATAACGTTGATCCGAATTGGATGTATAACTTAGGAGGAATAAAGAAATGTGTAATAGCTCCATAGGAAATCCCCTCATGCTGGTAAAGGTGACATACCATTGCTCATAAGAAAAGCTCAAGCCATCTGTGCAACCGTCTATATGTTTGTTTAAATACATGCCGTGGCGAGCATGTGAGCATGAGCAAGCAAAGCAAAACCACTGATGCTTGATGAGGGAGAGTTTCCGTACTTGTGGGAACGCTGCCAATGAGGAAAACAGAGAGCCAAGATCTTGAAAGAAATGTGTCTGATGACACACGTGAGAATTTCCATGTCTCACGCACCATTTTTAACATCCATGCCCAGCCAAACTGGACAAAGTCATGGAGAGAGGCAGCTATTTTTAAGTGAACATGAGATGGCTTGCCTGTTTTAGTCAATGAAGCAACTACAGCAGTTGACCATGCAACAAAAGAAAATCCCTGGACATGAGTGAAGGCAACATTTGGTTTAATTAATAATTGTTTTTAAATTATTATTATTGTACTGGAATATATGGAATACTGGAATATATATTCCAGTATTATAATATATTATTTAAATTAAATTAAATATATGAATCTAAATAGCTCAAATGTAACCGTTGTTTAATTACAGTACAATTTTCCAAACAATGGTTTGATATCTTTGTAAGTTATATCTTTTTCATTTTGCTTATGTGCCTTAATGGCAGGTTCCCGTTCCACAAAAGTTCAATGAAATATCTTTTTTATTTTATTTTTTTTTTTGGCCAATATAGTGGTGGGAATGCTCATTTTTGTGGGCAAGACTTAAAAGTTTGTGCACATATAGATTTTATTTTTATTTTTTTCAAATAGAATTTTAAAAAAAACATTCACTGCAGTAAACCATGAGATGTCTAGTCACACCCTCCCATATGTAATCTAATTTAGCCTATGCCAAATGTTTTACCTTTTTTCCAACCCTTTCAGTAGAGCTTATGTATTTTCAGTTCCCATAATGGCCACAAGTGGCAGGACAGGAGTGGAGCCTTCATGAGCCAGACTGATAACACAAAAATGAAACCAGGACCGGCTGTGACACACTACTGTCATAGACACTTTTGTTGTTGAATAACTATGTAAGGCATAAAATTCATACTGGGCTTTATTGCAAAATAAATGCAGACAGGGTGATCTTTTAAAAAGTGCTTATTTTGTAATAGCCTGTGATTTCCAGTTTGTTGCAGCTAGACAGATAGATAGATAGATAGATAGATAGATAGATAGATAGATAGATAGATAGATAGATAGATAGATAGATAGATAGATAGATAGATAGATAGATAGATAGATAGTCTGCTTATTTAAATGTAGGCTAGGCTGATGTTCTTGCTTATTTCGAATTTATAAGAATTTGATTTCGTCTCAAACTGACAATAAAAACATGCTGGAAAACAAAAGCAGATCAGACAGTATCGTTCTCAAACAAACCTGGTCTTTAGGCCATGGGAAAATGTCTGTCAGGGGCAGTTATCACGACAGGTTACTGTAAATTAATCACACTAACTCTCTTGTTTTGCCTGTCGGTGAAACTGAAACATTTTCTGCCGCTGGCTAAAAATACTCAAGCTGTGCTTTACGAGGCGACTTCGACAATCTGTGGGAGCGGCATACGGGAATGATATCGCTCCGCCTACTGTTTTTTTTTATGCTCTTGAGCATAAAAAGTCGCTGGAACAGCACAACGCAACCAGCACTCGTTCGCAGCTTCTGACGGCGCATCATTCCTTTACAACAACAACAAAAACAACAACACTTGACTATGTCCGATACGCTTGGCGAAAGTCTCCTACGGGTAGGTTAAACTGAGTTTACGTGTGTTTTGTTTGTTTTAGGGGGCCGTGGCATAATTGCCAAGCGTGTTTCATCCTCCTAATTAACATTGTTATTATTATTTTACAGAATCTCATCAACCTGGGTTTAGATGACCCGTTTCCACAGCTATCCCGCCCTTTCTTTTCGAAGAGCATCAGTTCCGAGCGGCTCAACGATGGCATCTGGCCTGCGGACGCCTGGAACGACAAAGCGCCCTGTAAACCCCAGCTAAAAGCAGACCGATCCATGAGTCTGACCGACACCTTGAACAGAATGAAGCCCAACGACGTCCCCCCACCACCCGGGTTTCCTCCCCTGGCCACCCTACCTTCGAACCGGTACAAGACCGAGCTGTGCCGAAGCTTTCATGAGCACGGCAGCTGCAAATACGGCACCAAGTGTCAGTTTGCCCACGGCGAGAGCGAGCTGCGAGGGCTTTTCCGCCACCCCAAATACAAGACTCAAGCCTGTCGCACTTTCTACCAGTTTGGATATTGTCCGTACGGAAGCCGCTGTCACTTCATCCACGATAAAAACGCTGTGCTCGAGCTTGACCAGAACCCGCGCCTGCTGCGTCAAAGCGTCAGCTTCGCCGGCTTCACTCGCAGCAACTCTCCCCCGACTTCATACGAGTCCCTGAGCTTCACTCGCGCGCCCTCCGTCTCGCCTCCTCCCGCCGATATCTCGTCCCCCGTCTTCAGCGACTCCTCCCGCGACATGTTCCCCTTCAGCCGTCACTGCAGCGGAGATATCCACAACAACGCGCCCTTCACGCCAGAGCCTCGGTCACGATGTGTCTGCGGACACGGAAATAACTTCCAGGGCTCCAGCAACGGGCTATACATGAAGGAAGAGCGAAACAAAGCCAACCTGTGCCGCTTTTCCTCAGAAGACTCGCTGTCAGACCGCGAAAGTTACAGCAGTACCGGCAGCTCGAGCGGCTCCGAGTCTCCCACCTTCGATGCCTCCACGGGGAAGCGCCTCACCGTTTTCGCGCGGATGTCTGTGTCTGACTAAGGACTTCACCTCGATTCCTTCTCTATCATTCAATCAGTCAAAAAATAATGTGCAACGAGTCTTAATACTGTTAATTTATTATTATTGTTAATATTGTTATTATTATATACTTGCTAAAGGAGATTATTTTGATACCAAGCTGCCCTCCAAAACCTAAGTAGCCTATAGGCATTGATTTTATAATGGTGTATTATTGTTGTCTGTGATATTGTCTTCCATTGGCTTTTGCTTTTTCTGCTTTTAAACGTTGTTTGGCAGTGAGCATTGCAGACAAGTGCCTTAAAATATCATAACCTATGCTAGTGGCATAAGCAGAGCTTGTGTCAATATATATATGTGTACATATCATTTAGCTATCCAGTGTGTGAATTAGGGGGATTGGCTTTTTAAAAGAATTTCGGATGTTTTTGAGAGGGGTCAGATCCCCCAAATAATTTGCACCCTGTATATATATCAACCAACAATGTGACAAACTTGAGAAAAATGACCATACATTCACTCACAAAGAATGCACTTTACAAATCTATACTGGGAGAATGTTTCCATGTAGCATTTTAACCAAAGCATTATGATGTTAGGTACCTGTTTTGTACAAGAAAACTAAGAAACAAACCTAAAAAAACAAACAATATATTTATATTGGACAAGAGCTGTCAAGTTAATGTTTGACAACCCTGGTTGGGTCCTTACTTAAGGAAACTTGTCTTATTTCAGGGACTGTAACAGTACAGTATTTCTGTAGAGTAGTTTGCTTTGCAATGTTTTTTGTAATTGTATAGACCTAACTAATATATTTATTAAGTATTTATTGAAGTTATAGCAATGTATTTTTTACTTATTTATCAACACGTGTCACAGCTTTTGAGAAAATTTAAGAAGCATTGACACAAAATGATGGTAACAATTTCAATTGACCAAAATAATGTAATAAATGCAAATTGTGAAAAACAATTGTATTGTGTTGGAACTCCATGTCATTTACACCATACCACACAATCACAAGAATATACCAGCAAAGTATTCCTCATAACTGCTTACATTTCAAAATCAGTTCATCATTTTGCTAAGAAAAATGCTGTTTTGTAAATAGGAGCAGGATTAAGATCATATTTAGCATACATAGAGTTATTTCACACAACAACACAGATCTGACCTGTATCTCCCAGACAACTATGCATATAACAAAACAATGTCTGAAGCATTTGATAGCTGCCTTTAGAGATTAAAATCTGTCCTGTGTCGCAAATGAGGTCGTCAGGTTCTAGATCTGTGAGTTGGCCAGTTTAATGGAGTGCAACTAAGATCTTATCACAAACCAATGACATTGTCATTCATTACATAAGCCTACGCATTGCCTCCTTCTTACGTTGAATGTTACTAAAGAATTAGGAAACCTTACTTTTGAAATGTTTGCAATATTTTTTGCTATAACCCTTCCCCTTTATAATGCTTGATGCTTGTTTTACTGACCACAGCCAAACTAAAATGTTCATAAACCAGTGCAAACATACAACAAGACATCCCATTTTGCAAACATCAGTTTATTGTGAAACCAGAATCAATTTACTTAAAATCATTTGCATAGAGCTTTTGACAATACATATTGTTTCGGAGTAGGTTTACAAAGTATAACATCATACAACACTCACCCACCCACCCTTGCAAAACATCAATGTATCAACTGGATTTGTTCATACAATGAAAGTCAATGGGGTCCAAATTGATATATTTGGTCCCCATTGACTTTGACATGAGGTTGAGTAAATTGAATCCCATTGAACGACATGAGGGTGAGCAAATGTTGACCGAATTTTTCTTTTGGGGTGAACTAACCCTTTAAATCACCATCCATTGGTTTCACAGACAAGGCTTAAGCTTAGTCCCAGACTAAAATGCATGTTTAAACGTTTAACTGAAAGAAACTTGCACTGACATATCTTAAAATATGTCACTGCCTTGTTTTGTCTTAAGATGCACACCAGTCATATATGTTTTTCTAAGGCACATTTATTAAAGCTACTTAAATGTAACCTAATTGAACTAAGACCTAATCCTGGCTTAATCTAAGCCCTGTCTGAAACCAGGCCCATATCAGCAATCTATGACACATATGTCTTTTTTTTACATGACTGTCACATTATCCAACCTAAGATTTTAATTTTGCTTAGGAAACACATTAAGTTTAGCCATATAAAAAAAAAAAGAAGAAGAAGAAGCAACCAATGAAAAAAACTGTCCCTATAAAATGTATTTCATTTCAAGACATAGGCCTGGTTTCACAGACAGGTCTTGGATTAAGACAGCATTGGGCCTCAGTTCGATTAGGATATTTAAGTAGCTTTTATAAATGTGCATTGGGAAAAAAAATATTACTTGAGACAAAAAAATAGCACTGACATATTTTAAGATATTAGTGCAAGTTGCTTTCAGTTAAAACAGCTCAATAATGCAATTAAGTCTGGGACTATCTTAAACCGTGTCTGTGAAACTAGGGGATAGTAACATAAGTGGCTATTTTATTCTCTGTATAGTATATATAGTTACAGGACGTATTAAATCTACTGTGTGAGTGGACCTTTCATATGTACCGAACTAACATATAGTGAAAGAAGGTGGCTCTGTGACCCACCCTTAATGTTCTGAGCTAAAACACTACAAAAACTCACACTTCATGACTTATATATCTCCTGATAAGGTCAAATATATATATAAAGACCACTATAACTCAAAATAAACATAACGGTGTAATGTGTGGGAAGATGGCACTTTAAGATATCACATGTCACACTTTGTCCCTAAATGAGGAAGCGAGGGCCTTGTCAAATGCCACAGGAAAATATGATCTAATTGACACAAAAAATACCCAGTACCCTTTCCTCCCAGTAGTCTCTAGTTCTTTGGGTAAGTTACGGTTAAAATTGGTGGCGTAGAAGCCATTGTCACGTTTAAGAGTTAAATGAACTTTATAGTCTATTACGCTACTCTCGTCTTCTCAGCCAGAACACACACAGGATGTGTAACCATAACAACAGTGTCAGTCCAGTAAAAGCAAATAACCAGACGAACACACAAATGGCCTGTCTTCTCCTTCTCTCTTCTTTTCAATGTGCTTTTAGGACGCCATTGGTGCGCTTGACACAGCAAACAGTGGCAGCTGTTGTACAGCGCAGTAAAGCCAGGCTTGCAAATTGCAATAACAGTGAGTAGCTTGTGATTACATCACTGTTTACTAATGCTTCTGTATACTTTGACAGCTCTCCCTGGGTAGAAAAGAAGCTTATTTAACCATCTCAGAATGTACACCCTGCTAATTTTAAAAGGGAGTTTCGTAAAAAGACACATTTGATCAACAGGTTTGCTTCGTAATCATTTTTAGTCATCGGTGACTAAGGTACAAGCACAGAACTCTAAAATGAATATAATGTCCAGCAAACCAACTGCACTTGCTTTTTTCAGCTCCTCTAGACTTGTTACTTTTAAAGAACATGAAGAAAACACACAGTTCTCCAAATAGAGACAACGGTTTCGATGAGGAAGTAGATAGTTACAAAAAGCCACACATTAAATAGCTTCTCAAACGCCCTTTGTCACTAACACTGAGAATTATAGGCTACTATATTTCTGGTGTTATCAACACACTTTTATGATACAGTTCATATCCAACTTTTTGTGTGTTTCCTTGAGCAAACCACTTTAGGACATTGACACGTACCCCGCGAAATTCAGAATAATGTCAAAGTCAAAGTCATTTATTGTCTTGTGTACAAGTTTCCAAGTACACAAAAAAAACGATTGAATGCTACTCCAGACAAAATACAGTAAACCTCACTGTATACGTACACAAAAATATACACAGAACACAAAATAATTGCTTTGAAATAAGACAAATTAGTGACATAAGACAATAAAGTGACAAAAGTGACATGAAATGGTCAACCAACCTGACTTTTTAATGGTTGATTTGGAGATTATTGCATCTGGGCACTCTGAATCCTGAATATTTGGGAACATTTAGATGAAAAGAAACCAAATAAGATTCATACTGAGTATTTAAAATGATTAAATTGGAATTGAATTAAACAGCAATATACAGAAAAGCAATGAGGAAGTCTCAAGAGCTGAAACAACAAAAGAAGGAAGTGTAGAGTGCAACAAATAGTTACCATGGGGTTACAAAGGCAACAAACCTAAAGCCAGAATATAGTCCTACTTCTGGTCTAAAACATGATTGATGTGACAGGAAATTCATAATTTCTGAACCGATAGCATTAGCTATAACATAACTGTACCGTTTTAGACTCTTGGACTATAAATGCATAAGCCATTGTTCAAAACAAAACCCATGATTGAATTTGTTTCTGGTAAGTTACCCATCCACCCCATTCTATCAATGTTTAACAGACCGTAGTGTTTTATAAAGCACTCTAACCTTTCACCTGTTTCAAGACACTACAATGAGCTGTGTTAGTAACCGTCTGGATCGTACGTCTAATGTTTAACCTGCCTGTTGCAATACATTTGTGTTCAATGAATAAATAATGAATAGAAGTGTCAAAGAACTGTTAATGTTTCATCCGTTACATTTTATAAGCTTGCCATGAAAATGACTAAATTAAAGTGATAGAGAACAGCAATGGCCTTAAAAGGAATATTCCGGTCTGGGAACATAAAAATGAAGCTCAATCAACAGCATTTCTGGCATGATATTGATTGCCACAAAGGAAGAAAAAAGACCTCTTCCCTCATTTACTTAAAATAAATCAATAATCATGAGGCACTTATACAAAGGAAGTAAATGGAGCCAATTTTTCAGAAGTGTAAAGCTCATAATTTGTCAAGCCCTTAAAAATCTGTTAGAGCTTGCGTATTATTGGAGCTGTAAAAGTTTTACGGTTTACAGTGTTGCATTGTCATGCAATTAAGTTGTAAAATTGTACTTCACAGAGTAGGGTTTTTTTGTTTCACTTAAGTTTTTTCACACTAAAATCATATTAACACTATTGCTGTCGAAACAATTATTTATTATTTACATATTTTACGCTATTAATTGCGATTAATTGATTTGATGAGTTGAAACCATTAGTTTTATTTTTACATTTACAGATTCACTTCCATTGTAACCCAGACTGTTGCTAAAGAAAATAATGGACAAGTCGAATTATTTTTGTGGCAATAAACATTATGCCACAAGTACAGTCTAATAAACTTGTCTTGAACCCGGGATTATTCCTTTAAGGTCAGGTTGTATATGATATTCTGTTTGCAAGAAGTCCTAAGAGGGGTTTCACATTATCCACGTGATTTCAGATTTTCAAGGTGTGCTGTAAAGTCTCAGCAGGGGCAAGGTTAAGATTGTGGAAATTGCATTTCTTGTTCAATATAGCATAAAGGGAATTGCACAACTCGGCTCTGTGCAGACGTGCGCAGCGTCATGGAAACGCATCTGGCTTTTATTCTGCCTGTGCTAGTTGCTGTCTAAGCCTGTCAAGGATTTGCCTGCCAAGAACAATACGAGGTCAGATCCCAAGCAATGAGTGTGGAAGGAACACATGTGGACGAAAATATGAGGGCCGAGTGAGAGATTGCTTAAATCACAGGCGGTCGCTGCCAAATGTCTTGCATCTGTGGTAAAGTATTCTCGCTGCTGACCGGAGGGAGTGTTTCCAGTTTGAACCTTTCAATCCTATGAAAACTTCCTGTAAAACACACCTATTTTAGGAAAACTGAATTAAGGACTTGAGTTGTATCAAACGGGATATTATGAGTATCCCGTTTGTATTTGACCATACTCGGAGTTGTGAATCTTATATGCTACAATATCTGATAGTTTACGTAATAATACCACACCCTGACACGGCCAGAGAGTAAAAGTAAAAGTTAGTATTAAGAGTGGGTTTTTCCCTCTTCTCTCCCTTCACTGTCTGGGCTTTTGCGTCACAACCAAGCAGGACCTCTCCTCTCTGGCTGCTGGAGTAAGGAATGTACCAAAGAGAGCATGTCTATAAAAGGAAGGCACTTCCACCACTCGGTGTTGACGTCAGTCGGCAACTATTTCCCTCTTTTCCTTCACTCTGCTTTCAGCCTGAAATCAAGGCCTTATGAACCATCTGTGCTTATGCTTCCTATTCCTTTTTTTTTTTTCTGCAAAAACATATTTGGACCTAAATGTCATAATACTTACATAAACTGATACGATAGAAAGCAATGATACAAAGGTTTAGTTTTTTTACTTCAGAAAACTTTGACTTAATTGAACCGGTTGTTTAATCTGTAAATCTGCTCTTTTTTTATCAGTTAATGGAAGATGAAATGATGAACACAATTTTCTTTCTGTGTGTAAAAATATATTTGGACCACAGGAGTTATTTATAAATTATTGTGGTGGTCTATCTTATTATTATCAATATTAATGGTGACAATAATTGTTTATTTTTATGATTGTTATTAATGTTATTTATTATCTATGTATAAAACACTTTTGTATACCAGAATAATAAGTAAAAAAGGGAATATCTCAATTATCTGTAACAAAGAAAGCAGTATCTTCATAAAACAATCAACCTTGTTGTAATCTGTGTAATAATATACATAAAATATAATAATTATAATTATAGTAATATAATGAAATGCATAAACAACAACAATAAAACTAATAAATTATTATTAGTAGTAATAGTAGCAAACAAAACTATAATAATAATTATTATTATTATTCATTTCTATAAAAGCATTGTAGTATACAAAATATTTAACAAAAATGATATCTCTTTATAAAACCATCAACCATACTGTCTTCTCTTACATCAAATTATCATAGTAATCATAATTTCTGCCAAATGTACCAGCTAATGTGATAGTCCCTTTAACTCAAAGGGTGATTTGCTATTAGCCACACAGATGTCATCAACAATATGTAAAATAGTATTTGTTTTGCCAAAAATTCAACATTTATACTGAAATACAAGCACATTTTAAAGCAAAGTATTTCACAAAGAAAAGTTTGATACATTTCCAATATAAACCTAAAACTATTCAAAATGACAAGACGTATTTGGACACGTTCTGATTGTCAAACGTAATATATATTTTCCTTCATCTGTGGTTATTTACTCTGCTCAGATGTAAACCTTAGGAAATGACTTACGCTTTCGACTGGTTCACAGTAACATCATTCATCTGGTTTGGATGTTTTGTTGTCTAATATAATGCATGACTATGTCTCTGTAATGATTAATTAGTGATGAATGAACTGGTAATTAGCTTAATAACTAGGAAAATAGGCAGGAAGGTTATGACCGCAGTATACTTTAGAAATACTCGTGTATAATTTTTCAGGCATTTATGAGTCAATCAGTATTGTCAATGTTGCCATGCCATTTAATTATTGTCTTTACACCAGTGTTAAACTTCATCTGTGGTTACTTTGCTCAGACGTCTATGTGAACGTGAGGAAATGACGTCATGCATTTCATCATCTTTCAACTGGTTAACAGTAACACCATTCATTTGCAGGTGGCAATGTTTTGTTATCTAATATAATGCAGTTCATTGTCTTAAGTTTTAAAATACGTTTTGGTGGGCCACGATAATCTTTAACTAAGTGAAACATGTAGTACATCTTGTGTGAACAAATTGACAACTTTGCGAATACATTATTCTCTGCAAATACTGCTCGTTATGTGACTACACCAGAAACAAATACAGGAACATTTGTAGCAAAGAAAATATAATGTGCGTAAATGAAAAAAGAGAACAAAATCCAGCTGAGAAAGATAACAGTGAAAATACATTAAAACATGATCTTCTTTGCATAAGTTCTCCTGATAGACGTCAGTGTTTGACACGCTTGTGGACGTCATGTTCTTTGTGTAAAAGAACAAAACAGCAGTGAGTGGGTCTAAATAGAAAAGAACACATGTTGTTCTCTGTCTCAAATGTGCAGAAGTTCTGTTTCTTCCTGTTTCAGGTTCCCCTGTGAAAGATAATGCTTGAGTTCTACATCTGTTGCTTCCAGAATTGTTTTATTCCCATATTAGGATTTAATTAGTGAGCAAGAAATGAATATAAAGGCTGCAGTCATTCGTTGTGAAGTCTTGTCTAGTGTAACACTGTAATCTTGTTTTGTTCTGTTTTTTTGTTTTTTTTATCTTCTGCCTGGTTTTATTGGTTTCCTCTGTTTTTGCCTGCATGACCCTGTTATTGTTTGGACTGGTTACCCGGTGTTTATGACCTTTGCCTATTTTCAACTATGATTGTGGATTACCCTTACATAAAAATTTTACATAAAACTGCATTTGAAACCTTAGCCTTTGTGTCTTGGAGTTTGTTACACTGTAAAACATGACTATATGTCTCATAAATGATTACTTAGTGATGAATCAACTAAAAGCTCAACAAGAAAACTGGCAAGAATGTTATCAGTATACTTTACAATACTCATGTACGTTTATGAGTCAATTAGTTAATGTAGTCATGCCATTTGATAATTGCTTTACACCCATGTGATCCATGTGGTCATATATATTTAAATAATTTTTTTAAAAAGTATATACATATACTAAAAGTTTATTAACTGCTGTATAATGTCTGTTTGTCTGTTGCATAATCCAAATGAATGTAAACAGCTGATAAATAAAAACGCTTGTGTAACAGTTTATTGGATTTGTGAAGAATTCCTGCATTCCTACATATAGTGTGCATTTTAATGTTAATCAAACAAAAAAAGACACACAAAAAAAAAAGGCTCACTATTCTTGACTAAATAACTTTTGTAACTGTAAAAAGGATTAGTATGTATTTAATATATACATTGAAGAATATCCAGATATTTTATGTTTGCTTAACTTATTTCTGTACCTGCTATTGTTAAACCAACACAAAAAGCTGTTTGTTTCATGTATCTTTGTTCTGTTGTATTTTTTGTTGGCCTGCTGAATGTTAAATGGATCCAATCAATGTGCATTTGAAATTATTTGATGATGTAGCAATAGACCAGCTATAACTTAATGCAATTATTATTATTATTATTATTATTATTATTACTTTGGTTATTAAAAACAAGTTAGAGTCGGAAAGCTGTTTTTGAGTGCACTACTTTTTTTTTTTTTGACTGACAAGTTGTATTTATTGTTGTGCCATTATGATAATACAGAAGGTGTACAACACACCCTTAAGTGTGTAATATCAGAATTTTTTAGTTTAAGGGCAAAACAGGTTTAACCGACGCTGTTGGGATGGTTGAAACAAATTTCAGTTGTCGTCTTCCGGTTGACCTAATTTTCTTCATAATAACAGGTTATGCAACTAGCAAACACTCAATATGTCTCAAGGAAGAAATGTAAGAAAATGAATTGTAAACGGATTTGTCCGTCTTCATCAAAATAGCCTATTAGAAATATTATGCAAAATGCGCATAGGCTTATCGCCTATTGTTTATTGGGCGACATAACAAAAATTATAATATGCACCTTTAAATTAAAGTTAATTACAAAATATGTTTGTAACAATATATAAATAAGTTACTTGTCAGGTATTGTTCATTAAAACAAGCATTAGATGTTACCGTTTAAACTGTTATGTTTCATCCGTTCCACCCCTGTGTTTCAATCGCCCCGCTCAGGCGGGACGATTGAAACAAAGCACAAATACCATTCAAAGTCAATTTTTACTTAAATCATTCTACATTTGTACCGAAAAACACATGATAGCCTACTAAGAGAACACATATGTGAGTTGTTGATCACAAAATAAAAAATAAAAATCTATCTGTAACCTATCTTACAAAACATTGTTTATCTGAAAAGTGTTTCAACTGTCCCGACTCTCCCCTACTATCTATTTAAATGACAAAAGTTCACATAAGAGAGGAAGTGACAAATATGTGACCCTGGACCACAAAACCAGTCACATGGGTCAAATATTTGAAAATCATAAATAAGCTTTCCATTGATGTATGGTTTGTTTGGATAGGACCATATTTGGCCGAGATACAACTATTTGAAAATCTGGAATATGAGGGTGCATCGAAACATTTCAAATGTTCGAAACATTTAGAAAATCGCCTTTAAAGTTGTCCATTTACAGTATGTTTGCGATTGTGCTGCATTCACTCACAAAAAATAAATGTTTTATATATTTACGGTAGGAAATTTACAAAATATCTTCATGGAGCATGAATTTTGACCCATACAATGTATTGTTGACTATTACCACAAATATACTCATGAGACATGTGACTGGTTTTGTGATCCAGAGTCACATTATCAGTATCAGCCAATAATTGTGTGTTAAAATTGGTATCTGCATAAAATATAAAATATATTTTGTATATATAAATATAAAAATATATTTATATATACAGTATATACACACACACATATATTTAATTGCCAGTCAAAAACCCATGTGCTCCATCCAGATTGTTTTGCTGAGGCATGACCTTTTTTTCGAGCCATGTGAAACAGCCTTTCAGCATGAGACATGAAACCAGCCTCAGCATATGGCCAGATGGTCAGACTTCAAACAAGTAATTACAATCTTATTTATGTTGAGTCTAAAATAAGTTCCCTCTAGGGGATTCTGAAATACTGCACATGACATTGCAAGTGTATGGCGGTGAACAATTCCTCTTTATGGTCACTGAGGCTGGGTATTTGAACAGGTGTGTGAATTTTGAGAGGGAAGTGCATGAATCTGAGCAGAGTTTGAAAGGGCCACTTTCCGCAGACGCTCTCTTCCTCGCACACGGGCGGTTTTTACAGGCAAGGGCAAATTCCTTCCCACTGCTCTGAAAATGATCCGTCGTGGAAATAACCTGCCATCATCAGATGATAGAAAATGAATGGTGAGATTAAGTATTATTAAATGTAGAACAGATTGTTTCAATGGGGAAATTTAAACTCACTAAATAGATAATAAATAAATAACAATAATACATTTTGCTCACTAAAGTTGTTGTACGTTGTTATGTGGTTGCTAAGGTAGGCCTATTCATGCAGGGTGGTTGTCAGTATTGCTATGCAGTTGCGACAATAGTTGTAGTGGTTGTTAGTGTGTTGCTATGCAGTTTCTAGGAAGCTCAGAATGGTTGCTAGTGAATGGCTATGCGGTTGCTAAGGCGATCTGAGTGGCTGTTTTTGTATGTTGCTATGCGGTAGCTAAAATATTCAAGGCGGTTGACAGTGTACAGTTGCTAAGATAGTTGTAGTGGTTGTCAGTGTGTTGCTATGCGCTAGCTAAAATATTCAAGGCGGTTGACAGTGTATTGCTGTGCAGTTGCTAAGATAGTTGTAGTGGTTGTCAGTGTGTTGCTATGTAGTTGCTAGGATGCTCAGAACAGTTGCTAGTGCATTCCTATGCGGTTGCTAAGGTGATTTGAGAGGCTGTTTGTACGTTACAATGTGGTTGCTCAGTTGTTTAGGGCGGTTGTCAGTGTATTGCTGTGCAGTTGCTAAGATAGTTGTAGTGGTTGTTAGTGTGTTGCTACACTGTAAAAAATTATTTTGTGGTGAAGTAAATACTACTGAAAAAAAACAATGTAATTTACATGAAAAAGTTAGTTCAGGCAAGAATTAAAAAAACGAAGTAAATTCCATATCAGTACTTAATTCAAGCGAGTAGAAATGAAAGCGTAAATATCAACTTAATAAAATTAAGTAAAAATTACTCAACTTTTCTGATACTGGGGTTCCCATCATGCACTGGACCTTGAATAATTAATGAGGTTGATTTTTCACTGGTTTCCAGCTGTATTTACACTATTTTATCATTGCTTTTGTTGTTAGGATTATAGTAACTTGCCATTTTGTGACATTTCGAGTAAATTTTCTGCTCAAAATGACACATTCAAACAAAAAAACTATCCATCAAATGTTACCGTCATTGTGTATTTTTCTACCAAGTATTGAGGTCTTTGCATTCACATGATGTATAACATCTGACAGTATAAATTACTTAGAAGTTCTAAGTAAAGCACATACTGGTATTATAATATTATTGTTTGAGTGAAATGTAATGCAATGGAAATTTCAACTAAATTGATATTACTCTACCTTTTACTAGCCAAGTTAAAATGTCTTATTTTCTTTGTTACTTTCACTTGACTAGGTTAAGTAAAGTTTACTTAATTCCATATTCCAAGTAAATTTAACTTAAATATTTCTAATTAAAGCTACTGATAAATATGTTTAGGTTTTTACTTGGCAAATTGTTGTAAATTTACTAGCATTTTCTGAGTGAAAAAACTTTCCTAGCTTTTTTCAAGTAAATCCTACTCCCAATTTATTTCAGTGTATGCGGTTGCTAGGATGTTTGGAATAGTTGGGCGGCAGTGGCTCAGTGGTTCATGTTGCCTACAAACCGGAAGGTTGGTGGTTCAATCACTGGTTCCACCTGACCAAGTGTCGAGGTGTCCATGAGCAAGACACCTAACCCCAGCTGCTCCCGACAAGCTGGATGGTGCCTTGCATGGCTGACACCGCCGTCGGTGTGTGAATGCGAGGCAATATGTAAAGCGCTTTGGTGGCCATTGGGTATTGCATTGCCATTTACCATTTGTTAGTGCATTGCTAGTTGCTAAGATAGTTAGCGTGTTGCTATGCGGCGGTTACTAGGATGTTCGGAATAGTGAATTGCTATGCAAGTTCCGTTGAATTGTGTTGGTAACGACGGATCTCGCGACCATAGTTGGGTTCAGGAAACGCACCCCAGGGTAGTAGCTAGATTGTTTACTAACTAGCCCAAGTAAGATGAGCCCACTCATGAATATTTCTTATTATCACCAGGTCAAAAAAAAAAGGTAACATTTTGAAAACCCAGAGCCCAAAATGCCTTTATGCAACATGAATAATGATGCTTGCCTTAGAAATCACCACTAATAATAATAATAAAAGGGAAAACTGTTTGAAGAACTGACTCTAAATTTACACGGAAAAAGGAAATAAGTTAGTACACTGGAGTCCACACTTCTAAAACATTCATCCAGTCAAGCCTTCACCGCTTTTCAAACAAAAGCACCTCTGATTTAAACCACCTGACACGGTTCCACTCAGTGGTGGAGCGACTGTAACCACTTCTGCAACAGCAGCGTGACTCCGCTTACCTTTTTCCACCTCAGAAGAGCAAAGCTATTCCATTCTAGCGGTTACAACAGCATTTGGCGATGAGAGAGGAAACGTCTGAGGAAACAGTGAAAAAACAATCTTTAGAGAACCAAGAGGGTCTCAAAGGAAACTTTCAGACATGTTTTTTTTTTTGTCACAAAATTGCATAGACTCTATTGAGCACAGGAAGTTTGCCTGCCAAAGGGTGTGCATACAGAACAATCCTGAGATAATACATGGGGAATTTCAGATCCTTTGCTGAATCAGCACAGGTTATTGGCAAACTCATATCGTAAAAACTGGCCTAGACAAGAGTGGCATTATCTGTCAGATTAGGTTACGCCTTTAGATACAAAAGTTCTCATGAGAAAAAAGTCATAGTAAGATCATGCATTGTGGTATCGGTGCTCTGCATTGGCATCCAAGAGTGCTTTCCCTTGCCACAACGTGTCTTCGGTTGATGTCAGTATGTATATCCTACGTCTGCATTCACATCAGGTGTGAGGTCACACTACACTTCCTTTACTCTGTTTACTCTCGCTTTGTTTACACAGACAGCCCCCTAGTCAAAACACAACGCTCATTGCTAGGCAGCATGCTAGCGCTTGCACCACGCGCTTGCACAATTTCTCAGAAGAACCAGGTCAGTTCTTTTTCAGGGTTTATTTTTTTGACTCTCTGGAACCTGATTAGATGTAATGTTTGAGGAAGGCTTGCGCAAATGCTGAGTAAGATGTCCATTAAAAATAATAATAAATAATAAAGGTTTTTCTCTCATTGTTACTATAGTCAGTTCATGTCAAAAAGTTAAAGCCTGAATAAGCAGATATGTAGAAATATATATTGTATTTTACTTAATTTGTTAATGTAATTGCATTTTATTTAAATAATTTAAATATATTTAGAATATATTAATATAAACAGTAAAAATATATTTTCATTTGGCTGTATTCTTATCTTAATTAAATAAATATTTGATTTAAAAAAAATAGATGTAAATATTTATAAAATAATTTAATATAAGTATTTATACATACATAAATTCATTATGAATTAATAATTACTTTATTATTTATTGTATACTTATTTAATTTGTCTTTATATTAGTGCTGTCAAATTGATTAATCGCATGCATAAAAGTTTGTTAATATATATATATTATATATATTATGTTAGTTTATATATGTATATGCATTGGGAATTTTTAAGTGAGACACATGAGTGCAAAAGAAAAAGAGTTACTATTTCATTTAATTGGCATATGTAATAAGCCTATACATTTAATTAAATACTCATATTAAATATATTAATATGAACAGAATAAAAAATGTATACAATAATTGAATGTTTTCGTTGCGTGCAACATTAAATAAATACATGCACAAACATTGTTTTGTTATTTTAATAAATTTGTTGTTAAAAAAAAATATGTACAGTCTGAATTCGTCATGTGAAACATCAAATAAAAAATGTATTACTTCATTTATTGTTCTAATGTAGTGTCTATTATGAACATATCCCATATGCATGTACTATATAAAGAATATTAAATATCAATTGACAAACAAACACCTTTGTCTGACTATCAAACTTACATAATTTCAACCGTCATTTTCTGTGAGGGAGTTTTCTGTTTAAGCGGCAACACACTTTTCAGAAAACATGTTTTCACACAGTGGATCGGGAACAAAATTTTGCAATTTTCAAGTTAGTTTGTGAAGCCTAGGGCACTGGGACAAATCCACACATGCAGTGAAATGTGATTGGAAGCCTGGGCTGCTCAAAAAACACACAGACCTGTCCTCTCTCTCTCTCTCTCTCTCTCTCTCTCTCTCTCTCTCTCTCTCTCTCTCTCTCTCTCTCTCTCTCTCTCTCTCTCTCTCCTAAAGCGCTTTCGTCAGCAGGGAGGGGGGGTGGGGAGGGTGTTGCTTCTGAAACACATGTGGGATGTGGAGCTGTGACAGGATCACAAAGAGTGCCATTCAGCCCAGAGAGGCTCTGAAAACAGCTCTCCTCCATCTGTGGCCTTATTTCCTCTCCCTCCACTGCACCTCACACAAAACAAAGACAACCTCAAAGATTACACAGCCACACTTTGTTTCTCAAGAGGAAAAGGCATCAAGATCCACATGTTTTGTTGAGGTTCCCAACCCAATGCAATAAAAAGGTCACCAATCAGTCTGACAATTTGCTTTTGAATTGTTTGAATGGAAAATACAGCTCATATAATATTTAGTATAAAACTCCAACAGTGTCAACAATTCATTTTTTTTGTTTAGTCTTTTAGTTTTTTAATAAACAGTATCCATTTATGTATTTTGTTTAAATGTTTATTGTTTTCATTTAATTTAAATTGTGCATTTAACTTGAATATTTATTGCTAAATAAATAAATGTTACTATAACAGGGTCAAGCTACCAATACTGGGGTAGTTTTTGACAAAGCATAGTAAGTTTTGTGGCTACTGTCCTTTTACTACACCTATCACAGTAAAACTAATGTTACTGTGGTAAAACATGGTAAATGTTGAGATTATTGTGCTTTTACTGTATAATACCACTGTCGAACTACACCGGTAGTTATACTGAGAGTGTGTTGGAAAACAACAAAATCACACCAATCACTCTGAAACTTTTGAATAGTAAATCCAACAGATCATATGATATTATTTTGGCCTCCTGAGGATGTTGACCAGCCTTTTCTGAAGGCTAAGCATGACCATTTCCTGAAAATTATTTCTTAAGAGTTTCATGTCCTATTTTTGTGTTAATTTTCCCCTGCATTTTCAATGCAGCGCATTTTTGTCAGCGTTATTAGACATATGATTTAGACAGATATCTGTGATTAAAGGAATCTTTGTGCGGACGGAGAGAGGATGTTCAAACTGACCTTGAAAAGATCATGTTCAGTCAGAGTTACTCAATCAGCTTTGTAGGGGGTTTTCCTTTTTGTTTCTTTTTTTAAATTCACCTCTTTTTTCGAAGTCCTCGAAGGTGTTCTTGTTGTCTTTTAAAGCAGCATAATGTAAAAATGTTTTTCCCCTGGCTCCCAAACGACTGCAGCTGAAATAATGGGTGAGTTTCCAAAAAACATCAGAAAGTGAAAAATGTCTGTCCCCCTTGCTATTTAAAACAGCAACCTAATAGAAACTTCAGGAATATCCAAACTTTTTTTTATGGGAAAGAATAGTTTTGCTGTGTGAATGATCCTTTCAGAAATCTCATTTGGAAATCACGCGATTTTCACATTGTTTCAATTTACTATTCCTACAATATATACTGCAAATATGTACAGTTGTGGTCAGAATTAGTGGCACCCCAGGTAAATATTATCAAAAATGGCTGTAAAAAATAAATCTGCATTGTTTATCATTTTGACCTTTCATTCAAAAAAAATTCAAAAACTGCCCCTGCTAGAAATCTTATTATGGGCCGTGGTTGGATCTTCCATCAGGACCATGGTCCAAAACAAACATCAAAATCAACACAAAAATAGGTCACTGAGCACAAAATGAAACTTCTGCCATGACTGTCCCATCCTAATAACAGGAAGCCAATAATTATGCCATTTTTGATCATATTTAACAGGGGTGCCATTACTTCTGAGCACAACTGTAACATACAGATACTATAGCCTTATAACAAAGACCTGACGACTGTGTGTGTTTGTGTGTGTGTGTGTGTGTGTGCGTGTGTGTGTGTGTGTGTGTGTGTGTGTGTGTGTGTGTGTGTGTGTGTGTGTGTGTGTGTGTGTGTGTGTGTGTGTGTGTGTGTGTGTGTGTGTGTGTGTGTGTGTGTGTCACTTCCTCTTTTATGATGTACTGGATCTGCTTAAAGTAGGAAATGAAGCAAGCAGCAAAGGGAAGTGAAACTGTCCAATTGTGACATTAATGAAAACTTGAGATGTTTGTTTTCTCTTTTGCTGTCGTAAGGTCCCACACCCTGTCTAAATGTGTATGTTGTTGCAGTTCAGACCTTCCTGGGGGAGCTTATGAACATTGTAAAGCATCTAGTAAAAATGTATTTAAGGGATATCAGCTGAGCTCTCTCTATAGATCTAAAGACACATCCCGTCCATCTAAAAGGCCTCATACACCTGATGATGGGGAATGCCTAAACATAAATGATTATAGTCCAACCAATATTTACATCTACAATATTATTACTTTTCTTTTAATATGAACTGTTCTATTTCAATATGTTTGCTATACTTCAGCTGACTGACGGCTTCCTGTCATGAGGAAGGTGATCCGGATTTCACCAAGTACATCATGTTCCTGATCCAGGAACAACATTCCAATCAACCAATCAGATTTAGGGGACAAGTTTAGAGTTTATGTCAAGTTTACCCACATTTATTGATACGATTTTAGGGATAAGTCAGGGTTAGGGCTACATTTTCTGACAGGAATGTTGTTCCAGGATCAATGAAATATTGATCCAGGAACATAGCTTACTTGGCAAAATGATGATTAAACAGGAAGTACTGTTTCAGCCATAAAAGATGAAATATAATAGACTACACTACACTATATGATAGAACACTTTGTTACAAACTATTTATGATATGATGAGCATTGAGCACTTTAATAATAGAGAATGAACAATGTTTGTATACATGCGTGCTTTTATATGACTATACTGACCTCTGGTGGTTATTTGGTATCTGAAAAGTGGAAGTATTTAAAGTTTTAAAAGGTTCAACCATGCATTCTATTTTGCTTTCTTTCTTTAGTGGGGCAGAAAAATATGATGTAGCTTATAGTAATAACATGACACCTTTCACTGAGAAAAATATAAATGGTGACTGAAGTTATCAGTCGCTAATGTTCTTCCTAACATAATTTTGATCTAATCTTATACTGCTACTGTGTAAAAGTTTGGAGTCAGTCAGAATTTTCTTTTTTTTTCTTTTTTTTTTTTAGCAAGGACACATTAAATTGATCAAAGCAATAAAGGCATTTATTTTACAAAAGGTTTCTATCCATCAAATAATCCAAAAATATATATATTATTATGCAGCATAAAACTGTTTTCAACATTGATAATAATAATAAAAAATATTCTGAGCACCAAATTAGCAAATTACAAATGATTACAAAGTAAATTTATGTTATTTAAGAATGGTGTGTGCATTAGAGACTTTGTACCTTCTGAACGAGAGTGTATATAGTTTCATTTAGGACAGAAAGTCAAGCCAATTTTTTGCTGTCTAATTCAAAATGTATTAAAAGCTATTTTATGGCTTTGAACCAATACATTTATCACTTCATCAAAATGCAAACATGGGGAAATAAATGTACAAAAATCTAACTATTTTGCCAGATAAACTATAAAACTACAACATATAAAACATGTGTCAACTTGTCCCAAACTTTTGGTTCTCTCTTTTAATGTAGCTGAATCTTGCTTAATGTAGTGTGGTTTTAGTGGTTTATAGAGTTTAGTGGTTTTGTGTCTTCTTAATTAACCAACTTAAAGAGATAGTTTACTCCAAAAAATGAAAATATTGTCATCATTTACTCACCCTCGAGTTGTTCCAAACCTGTATTCGTTTCATTCTTCTGTTGAACATGAAAGAAGACATTTTAAAAAATGTTGGTAACCAGACAGTTGACGACGGCATCCATTGACTTCCATACTAGGAAAAAAATAAAATACTATGGAAGTCAATGGGTGCCGTCAACTGTCTGGTTTCCAGCATTCTTTAAAACATCTTCTTTTGAGTTCAACAGAAGAAAGAAACTCATACAGGTTTGGAAATACATGCGGGAGAGTAAATGATGACAGACTTTTTGGGTGAACTGTCTCTTTAAAAAGTTTTGAAGTAGTTATTTCAATCTAACATACTTAGCAATAAGGCTTTTTACTTAAAACCTTGTATAAAGTCACATATATCATCCAAACATATTTCAGTCAAATGATTCCTCTGCATAACAATGTTTCATTCCAAAAACATGCAAGTGTTTCTTTCCCTGCCCCATTGTCTTACAGTAGCCAGGTTGAGTTCCCCACCCCCAGCTCCCGGCGCACTCCTTTCCGCTCACGGATTCCTTTCTACACAAGAGCCTGGAGAGCATATGTTTGACCCACAGTCCGAGTGAATGTGGCCATCTGCTCAGGATTCCATATGATCCGGGCCCTGTGTGAGAATGCGCCTGGCTTTGTAAAAACTCACTAGGCGATGTGGGAGAATCTTCCCCACACACAATGGAGAACAGTAAGACAGTTTTAACCCTTTCCCTGGTTCGCCTCTCTCAAAGGGCGCCTCCCCGAACCATTGTCCTCCCTGACAAGTGAATAGTGAACAGAATCAGTTTCTTGTTACTTAACTGTCAAAAGCTTTCGTGGGATTCAGTTTCAACTCTTCATAACAACATTAGGACCTTCCTTCACGCTGAAGCTAAATGGACAAAGTGGGAGAAATGAAGGAAAAGTAAACATGTGACTTCAAAGTAGAGCCACAGGTTATTCCTGAAAGAAATTAACAACAACTTTAAAACAATGATAAATACTGTTGTGCGGCAAATAACTCTATATTCGTCACCACCAACTACTTAACTCATGGAGGGATAGGCAAATTGGGGGTAAACCAGATAAAACAAAGGGCTTCTCATTTCCATACTAGATGTGATCTGCTCTCACCTCCCCCAACCACAAGCCACAATAAACCAAGAATGAACAAACTCACAGCACTGATAAGGAGATACTAGCCTGCAGTCAAAGCGCAATTTAGCAAATCAAGTCATAACTCACATCCACGGATGAACTACAGTCAACATTTGAAGTGGATCAAAACCTTTCATCAGTTATCCATGAATTTTGAACAATACCCGTTCTTATCTTTGATGATCTTTTTTTATCCACTTCCAATGCTGACTTCTGTACTATCCCAGGTTGCTTCTAAAAAAACCCTAACATGCTAAATGTTAGGAATCAAAACCTAGAGGTCATTAAGTTCTCTTTAGGTTTTATATGATTATTCCAAACACATGATTGAAGTCAGTCATTTTGGAGCTTATTCACTAAAGGGGTAGTTCACCTAAAAAAAAACAATGAAATTGTAATTTACGCACCCCTCATGTTGTTCCAAATCTGTAGGGGTTTGTCTTCTACTGAACACAAAAGATATTTTGAAGAATGTTGGAAACCAGAGAGTTGACAGTAAGCATTGACTGACAGTTTATGGTATTTATTTTGTCCTAGTATGGCAAAAGAGACCGAAAACTTATTTTACAGACATTTTTCAAAATATTTTCTGTGTTCAACATAAAGAACACTCATACAGATTTGGAACAACATGAATATGAGTAAATGACAATTCTCATTTGTGAATGAACTATCAAATATTTTTTTTTAAATCATGTCATTCAAATCCTGAATATCTTACTTCTGAGTAACAAAAGATTAGATGAGAAATGTCTTTCCCCTAGTCTAGTGTTGTTTGGACATCAAAAACAAAAAGTTCTTCAAAATATCATGTCCCAGAGAAGAAAATGCCTTGGTTTACAAACCCTTATTTTATTTTTCGTGAACTATCCATTGAAGTTGGTAAAAAGAAACACCTCAAGAGTCAACGTTCATCAACAGGGTTTATTTTCAGTACAAAATAATAGGGGCAGCAGGGAGAAGAAATCAATATATTAAACTTAATACAAACGTCATCAAAAACATGTTTTCTATAAATACAATAAAATAAATATAAAAAAAGGAAATTAAGTTACTTGAAACTCTCCATCATGTAACACAAAGCCAGCAGGTGCATTACAGGCAATCAGATGCAAAACACAGACCAATCAGAACCAGCTATAAAAAAAATAAAAATAAAAAAAGCCACTAAAGGCTCATACTGTAATAAATTGGTTTGCCTAAACTCACAATATCAACAGTTACAAAACCAAAAACTATGACACAGGCAACTCATTCCAAGTAAAGCTCCAACTGTGCACTTCCTGAGGATGGGTCCTCGGAAACATAAGGCAAGTAGGTCTGGGAACGAACCAAATGCCAATCTTAAAAAAAATATATATAAAAAAATGGAAAAAAAAGGGAGCTGGAAGAACTCAAAATGATATTGCAGACTAACATCAATTAATAAAAATCAATTCTAACTTCGAAAACAGTTGGTTTATGATAGTACACAAACTGGAGTAACAAAAAAAAAATAGTTTGGCCTCTAGTTAGAAAGAGTACAGTGAATCTCAAATATTGAAAATGACCTTCAAGACCTGGTCATAACCTCTCTTTGGCTATTTCGGTACAACAGTTTCGTCAATAACTGATTGCTAAATGCATCTTAAAAGTTAACAGCTTCATATGTTACTAAACATCTAGAACTTTGCAGGTTGTAGAGTTAAATCTTGTCCCCACTTGTCTTTTCAGTCATCAAAAATAAAACATGGCGACTCGCTCCACTTAAAAGCACATGAAACCCCACTTTAACGAATCATTTCAACATTCAGTACCTTCAAACAGTATGTTTCACTCAGAGCTTAACTAAAAATGTCAAGTATCAGCCATATAATACATCAGGTATACCACAGTATACAGTTCAGTCCCTGTGAGGAGTGACAGTCTACAGGAAGAAGCTTGTGCTAGAGTTGCTGTGTTCGTTGTAGACGGCGTCATCCGGAACTGAAAGCTGGCTGAAGATGGGAAGCCTGCGCCCGTTGGCTTCCGGCCCGAAGGAGGATTCGGACCCGCTCATGCTGCTGGATGAGCTGCAGCTGCCCCCCTCGTGGTCTGAGAGAGAGGTGTGAGATAGACTCCGGAGGCCTAGGGAAGCTCCACCGGTAGGACTCTGCCGTAAGCAGCCTTCAGGCTGGGAGGAAGCGAGCTGGGTGGGCGACAACGTGGGCGTCAGTCCCGAGTTAGAGTACCCGGAGTCAGGAGATGGAAGAAACTGAGGGTGCGACTCTCGAGCCTGGTCCAGAAGGGTGTTGGGGTCTATGTCGGGGAAGGCCAAGGAGAGAAGGTCGGACATGGCGCTTGACGGAGCTGAAACGGAAGGCGCACGCAGGAACGAGGAAGGAGCCAGAGGGGCTTCGAGAGGTTGGAGAGTCGTGGGAAACCCAGCGAAGCTGAAGCTCTGCTTGAGCAGGGGAGGCCGTTGGACAGTCAGGTTGGAGGTCTGGGGTCGGGATTGTGCGAAATCGTCTTCGGCGTTATGAACGAAATGGCAGCGGATACCGTAGGGGCAGAAGCCAATCGAGTGGAAAGTGCGGCAGGGTTCGGTCTTATATTTGGGGTGACGGTTGAGGTCTCGCAGTTCGTCAGGGCCGTGCGCGAACTGACACTTGCTGCCATATTTACACAAACCCCTTTCGGCGAACGTGCGGCACAACTCGGTCTTGTAGCGTGATGAGGTGGCTGTGATCGAAGATGTAGAGTTGGAGAGGGAAACGGCACCTGACGTGACTGAAGATTGCCTCAGATGGCTGGGCTCGGCAGAAGACCAACCCAGACTTCCAGTGTTGCCCTCCACCATGCTAACGGAGCGCTCCGACCAGAAGGGCATCTTGCCCCACTTCGACTGAGATGATACTTTCTGGGTGCCCCAGAAATTTGTGTTCATGCTTCCACTCTCAATGCTGTCAATAGAAAGTCCTGAACCAGTGGAGGAAAGTGTGCAGGGACTGTCAGGTTTCCTATATCCCACAGCAGCTGCCTGTGCAGAGGTCGTCATCGGCTCTCGAAGATCAAGATTTAAAAGGTGCTGCAAGGAGAAGGACAAGAGGGTTATACATCTTTAATGACAGTCTGAGAGTTTAATTTAAAACCGCAATTATTTTTGTTTACAGCACATGCAGTGAATGGAATCATGGGGAGTCGGATTCGTTTTTGATCTTTCAAAAGAACCGATTCAAAAACTAATCGTAGCATCATCGAGTGGTTTCTAACACTCCAACATACATACGCACATTGTCTTAAATTTTAATAAAAAATTTTTTTAAAAAATCAATTTCATGTGCATCAATTCAGCTGTTACAACTAATATTAGGTTTTAAAACCAGGTTCAACTGAGTCGACTCAAAGATTCGCATGCGCATCGGAGACAACAATTCGCAAGGTTTCAATGAATGCAACAAAACTGCGATTTCAAGTCTGAAAGCATAGTTTGCGTTCTATTCACACATGCATTTAAATGAAGATTCAGACAAACGCGAAACCAAGAAGAAAAAAACTTTTCAGCGGCAAGGTTTTTTTTTTTTTTTTTTTTTTCAGCTCCGGCCAACCAAGTTGTTTACGTTTGAAAATCAAACGAAGTTTAAATATTTTTGCACTAACTCTCAACAATTCGACAAGCATTTGGCGCTTTCATCTCGTTAAGTTCTAGATTCATACAAACCAAACTAGCACAACATGAATATAATATCTTATTGGAATAAAACGGCGCTGACTCGTGGCCCACGCTCCCTCCCTGGCAGAGAAGTTGCTAGCAACTTAGATGTCATTAAATTGCTTCGATCAGTTATCTTGAACCTTACTGAAAACGTTTGCATTAAGCTTTATAAGTTTCCTGCAGAATGCATTCAGATGCATGGAAAACAACACGCACTATAAACGTGATTCAAGCCTATTAGCTAAGTGATGTTTCCCACAACGATCACACTGTCGTTATTCATTCATAAACGCAAGATCTACCTTGCACAGGACATCATCCAGGTCAATAAACTGATTGAGCGCGTAGGATGGCATAATCCCGACGAAGACTTTATTTGATGATTCCTCCGTGATCCCACGCAACTCCCTCGTAGTTTTCATGAACTTCACGCGCTCGACTCAGCACGTGTTTTTAAGGCTGTTGTACGGCGACCAACCACACCTCCGCGTGTTCTTTGCTCCGCCCACTACACACTGAACTCTACAAAGCCCGCGATGAGTTGTTTGTGTTTTTTATATCATGTTAGAAACACAAAACTCTCGTTTTCTGTAGTTTATAAATTGGAATAGTGTACTTTATCATCCGATTCTAATGGCATTCATACTTATAGCTGTTGTTGTTAGTTGTAGCCTAACAAGTAAACCTGCTATTGGGGCAAATTGTCACAAAAACTCTCCTTGTGTAAACCCACACTTTATTAATATATTAAATATACTATTCATATAATATTAAATATAGCCTACCAATAATGGAATAATTACACATTTTAATGTTGTTGAAAGAAGCATATGATGCTCACAAAGGTTGCATTTATTTGATAAAAAAAGATCCAAAAAGTAATATTGTGAAATATTATGATTTATAATAGCCTCAGTGTTTTCTATTTTTATAGGCCTGTATTTTGAATTGTAATTTATTCCTGTGGGGGTAAAGCTGAATATTCAATCTGAATAGATTGATTAGAGAAGAATCATGTGACACTGATCATGTGAAATTCAGCTTTACCATCACATGAATAAATTAAAATGGGTGATTTTGTGCTCAAGAAAAATATTTATATACAGTGTAGCCTATATATATATATATATGAAAAAAAAAAAATATATATATAGAGAGAGAGAGTGCTCAAAAAAAGATAACAAAATAATATATAGCCTATATACAGTATATATAGGCTATATATAATATATATATATATATATATATATATTTATAATTATAATTATTTATTTTTTTCAAAAGTTTGGAATAATTAGGATTTTATATATATATATATAGACCATATACATTATTTTATTTTTTCTTGAGCACCAAATCAGCATGTAAAGACTTTCAAAAACATTACAAAATCCTAATTATTCCACACTTTTGACCGGTACAGTTCATGTACACACTTTATGCATTTAGTCTTGCTCTAGCTATACCCAATTAGTTTAAGAAAACAATGTTTGAGGCTATTGTGACTCATTTGACTGCGTTAAAACATCTGAAGGTTCGATCACGCCATCCCGTTGCTGTCAGAACTGGAGACGACGACCCTCTGAGGTGCTTTGATACGACCTAGGGAAGGTGTTGAAAGTGTCACCCACTGGTGAAGAGGTTGACATTAAAGTCATTTGATATCCCTCTTCCTGGTGACCACAGACATTCTGATCAGCTGATCCCACTGTGAGAGGAGACGTCACTGTCTCGGTGAGCTAGACGTTTTTAACAAGAAGATAGATTCTCTGCAGTTCTTGGTCTGCAATTACTTTGAATCCAAATAGCTACTTCATTGAACAATTTATAGTATTTTTGAAGACATGCATTTGCAGATCTTTTTTTTTGGGGGGGGGGGGGGGGGGTCTTAATCAATGGTTACAGTGAAAAATGACCAACAGATCTATTTAAAAGTTCAACTTTATTGGCATCGAACCTTCCATGGAACCTTTCCATCTCACAAAAGGTTCTTTATGGTGGAAAAAGATTCTTTAAGTTATTGAATATTTTTCATACTAAGAAAAAATTTTTATTTCAATAATTGTTTACATGTTTAATTGTGTATCATGCTGTCCTCAAAAATATTGAGCAGCACAACTGTTTTCAACATTGATAATAATAAGACATATTTCTTGAGGCCCAAATCAGCATATTATAATGATTTCTGAATAATACCCTCTCTAGATTTTGAGGTAGCTTGTTAGTGACTGTAATTTTACTCTCTCAACATAAAGCCACACTAATAAGATTCCCCCTTTTGTTAATGAAAAGCAGAAAAGACCAAAATGGGCAGGGAGGAGGTTCCAACAAACCAATATGTCATCGTATGAAGGGCTTGTTGAGACACAAGGGCTCTTGAGAACTAGCTGACTCCATCCATGCAGCTGTAATTTAACCTCACAACTGAACAAAACAGTTAGTCTGTCTAATACCTATTGTTAAAGTTCCTGCAAGACTACAGCTTATAATTAGAAACATACTTTAATGAGGAGGTCAAGGAACCGGGGACCCCATTACCGTCCTAATAAGGGGAGAGAAAAAACAAGCGCTTTAGACAGACAGTGATGTAATGGGTCAGTTATGGAGGAATTCATAGAGAATAAACTTGTGTAGAAAATAGGAAAAGTCAAACTTCAGAAGTATACGCGCAACTCATTAGCAAGGCACAAATGATTGAAAACTAAATACCTTGCGGCCTAGAACACTAAACCTGTTGTCTTGGGGTCATTAGAGTGTGATAAATAGACATCTGGTCAGTTTGTTTTGGGTACTTGGAAGAAGCATTAAGGGACTTCGGTGTTTGATGCAATGTTGTTGGCAGGCAGGGGAGTGAGGGCAGGGTGTGTGGGTGTGGGGTGTTTCCCTCCTGCTCCACTGATTGAGCAAAAGACTTTAGAACATAATGAGTAAAAAAGTTCTTGGGCTAAAAACCTCCCCCCACCCCCAGGGGAACAGAGGAGTGGTAAAGGGGGGTGGGGGGTGATTGTTTAGGGAAAGGGGAGAGATGGCTGAAGACCCTCTCCGGTCTAATCCTTAATCACAACAGTGTCAGGGGGCAAAATGGAACATCACCCCAAAAAGACACCCCCACCTTTCACGGCAGTCATCCCAGATGACCAGAGAGGAAATTATTCAACAAACCACACAGCCGTGTGCAGGAATGTGCATGAACAACATCTCCAGCTAACAATGAATGTTTTGCTAACTTTCGCATTGAAAAACGTTATTTCTAAATGTTTCTGAGCGTTCGAAACATCCAGTTTTTGTTAAGGAGTACACTTTATTAACCTGCAATGTTCTGAACTAAAATATTTCAGCAAAAAAACATTCCATGAATTATGTATAAATGTTTTTTTGTGTGTTATGAGAACATTAGTAAAGACCAGATAACTTTGGTTTAACTAAAAAATTTAAGTAACCTGGTTGCCTTAAAATTTTGAGTTCATTGAAATTACAAATTTTTGTTACAATGAAGAAGATTGGTTTAATCACTAGGAATTCAAAATATTACGTTATCTGAACCACGTTAATTATCTAAGTTGATTTGACAAAAGAAAGAAAGTTGTGATAACAAATCATGAAAAACATTTTTTACATTGACATTATTAGAAGAATGTTTATTCATAACTTAGAGAGAACCTCGTCAGTCCCATGTTAGGGTAAACTACATTTATTTAAAGATCAATTAATATGCAATTACTTGAATACATAGGCTACATCCAAAAAGTAAAGTCAAAAAAAGTAATGCAAGTGTCCTGATATCATAATGAAGAATAGAAGCCCCATTAAAATAATAAATAAAAACATTTTAAATATATTTTTAATATTCAAAAAACTTTTGTCCACCATAAATATCATGTGGTGTGACTGACACACAGGAAAATAAAACATAAAACAGGAAATGATCATAGACCCCTGCAGACTCTCATGGCTGTAATGTTCCGATTGCAATCTGACTTATCCTTAATTTATAATTGATTACATTTGTAAATACAAATGTACACTTGTATTCAAAGTGCTACTAAAGTATGTTATTCCTTTTTACTTCACGGTTACACATGATATTATACTTATACAAAATCATTTGAAACCAACATGAAGCAGTTTGACGTGTGTTTTAAATTCGATTTTTACGTTTATTTATTTTATTTTATTTTATTTCTTGTGGACACATGCATAACTTCATTTTTGAATGTGAACACAGCACAGAAAACAATGCAACTAAAAAAATGACCTTTCATTTTAAAATCTCCCCAAACAGTCCAGAAACTCATCAAGTGTGCTTTAATATGACCTCAATCCATTACCATGCACCACATGCCGTTGGAAATGACCTGTAAACGTCCCAAGAATGATGTCAATCAACTTGTAATGGGCTCTGCAGCTGCAGAGGCCCAACTTTGCAAATGGGAAACCATTACATGACATAAAACCTCGGCTCATGGAATCCAGCAGTCTCGAAACAAACCAAAGCCACAGCAAGCTTTGCCTTGACAGGGATCTCCATCCTTTAGCAGAGCATGAAAAGAATATTTCACACCCGCCTCTCAGGGCTGTTCTCATGCAAATGCGGTGAGAACGCATGGGAAACGCGGGCGTGAGGGACAAAAGAGCGTTCAATGGTCTTATACACTCATGTGTAGATCAAAATGAAAGGCCTGAACATATGATCCATGTCCTTATGACTTCTAATGATTTGTATAGACTTTATAAGTTTAAAGCTTTGCAAGCATTTCGATGCCCCCTAATTGCATTCCCGTAGTTTTAGATTTATTTTAAAGGGATAGTTCACCCTAAAATTTTAATTAGCCCATGATTTGCTCACCCTTAAGCCACCCAAGGTGAATATCCTGGCCCTTCCAAGCTATATAATGGCAGTGAATGGCCATTTCTGTTTTGAAGTCCATAAAAGTGCATCTATCCATCATAAAAGTACATCCATCCATCATAAAAGTACATCCATCCATCATAAAAGTACATCCATCCATCATAAAAGTTCTCCAGTGAAGTGATGCGATGCGTTCATGTAAGAAAAATATCCATATTTAAAACTGTATAAAGTAAAATAGCTTCCGGGCTAACAAGCATACGCATTCGACTTAAAGCGCAACTTATTAATAAGCTCAGGCTATTTTTTAATATAACTCCGATTGTATTCGTCTGAAAGAAGTATGTCATATACACCAAGGATGACTTGAGAGTGAGTAAATCATGGGCTAATTTACATTTTTGGGTGAACTATCCCTTTAAGGACCATGCAGCAGGAGATCTGAAATCTGTCATTTCAGTGTAAAATGTCCCATTATCCTCCATACAGGCTCCACATTAGCATGCTGCCTGCGGAGAGCTTGTGTTTGTTTGTCCTGTGCACTATTAATCTGTTTTAATTTCATTTGCAGGTGCTGAAGCACACACCCCTCTGCATTACCCCTCAGTGTGAGCTCAGCATGGGGGTTTCGGAGAGAAAGCAGACAGACATCCATCTGAGATGTCCCTGTCACTTAAAGCGCCAGAGGATGAAACTGCACACTCCAATGCAACTATACTCTCTCAAAAAAAACAAAAAAAAATAGTGCAAAAGTTTTTACTTTAGCAGTACAGCCGTGCAGGTTCCTTAAAGGGACAAATGCCTTATTTAGTCCTTCAGTACCTTAAGGGTTCAAATGAATACTATAAAGTATAAATGCACCTTCTAGGGGTAGATAAGTAAAATGTTGACCCGTTGAGGGTACTGCCAGTGACAAGCTGTTGTACCTTTTTTGCTATTTTGTTTATGACAATCAATGAGGTGTAAGTGTCTGGGTATGATGGACTTTCTTGAAAAAGACATTCAGCTTTTAGTAATAGTTCAGTTAAAAATAAAAATTATATCATAAACTCACCTTTGTGTTATTCGAAAGTGTTATTTTTGTATCATTGATTTAATATTAGTAATATTTAAATTTAAATTAAAATTGTATTTTTATATTTTCTGGTTTCATTTTAAACTTAATTAAAGTTTTAGTAATTTTGTGAGTTTTTATAGGTGTTAGGTATTGTTGTTTATATATAGTTCTAAAATACTAAAACTAAATAAAAACTATATGTGTGTGTGTGTGCGTGTGTGTGTGTGTGTGTGTGTGTGTGTGTGTGTGTGTGTGTGTGTGTGTGTGTGTGTGTGTGTGTGTGTGTGTGTGTGCGTGTGCGCGTGTGTGTGTGCGTGCGCATGCGCGTGCGTCTGTGTAGTATTTTAGAACTTCAACTTAAGGTTTTAATTTTTTTATATTTTATTTCAAGTTCTTTTTTTCGTTCATAATGACTTAAATTTCAGTCTGTTCCTCACATAAAACTATCACATGGTTTCAAAAGACTTGGAATAATATTACAATAGATTGTAAGGGCCATTTTAGTGGTGACTTTTTGGAGCTTGACGTTAAAAATCACTTTCCTCTTTCTCTGTATGAAAGAGCAACTTAGACATTCTTCAAAATATCTTCTTTTGAGTTCCACAAAAGAAAACAATCATACAGATTTCTAACAACATGGGGTGTGTAAATGGTGACAGATGTTTGTTTTCGGATAAATTATTCCTTTAAATTGGACTGGACAAGTTTTTATTCTAATACCATGTTAATTATTTAACTCTTTGAAGCAAATGTGCACCAATTTTTGTGTTAAAATTCTTTCTCCTATCCCAGTTTAATATGCAGAGACAACTAATAATAAGTCAGCGGATTTCCAAAAAAGTGTACATAATATGACTGTGGCGATTTCAAAACATCTACCGGTATTTTTTCCGAGTATCCAGACAAGAGTGACAAGGTAACATTGAGCGAACCAATGATGTGAGTTTTGGGGCGGGGCAATCTGTTTTTCCAACCAATAGAGGAGCGGGGGGTGGGGGGGGGGGGGGAGTTCAGGAAACCTGTTTGAAAACCATGATTGAATTTGCAGTTCCATTTGGCCCCACTTGAGGCACATATAAGAACACACTTCAGCTTGAAGGTTTAAAACGTATGTGTTTGTCCTTTTAGTGTGGAACCATTCCATCATCCTGACACAAAACCAGGAACAGGTGATGCAGACAAGCCAAAACAATCAGCACTCAAGACAATTTACAAGGTAAACTATTTACACTCATCTGCTCTCTCTCTCTCTCTCTCTGTGTGTGTGTGTGTGTGTGTGTGTGTGTGTGTGTATGTGTGCTCGTGTTTATATTACATTGTGGGGACCAAATGTCCCCACAAGTATAGTAAAACCTGAGATCACCTACATTGTGGGGACCAGCCAGCGGTCCCCATGAGGAAAACAGCGTATAAATCACACTAAGTGATGTTGTTTGAAAATGTAAAAATGCAGAATGTCTCCTGTGATGGGTAGGTTTAGGGATAGGGGCAGTGTAAGGGGACAGAATATATAGTTTGTACAGTATAAAAACCATTACGCCTATGGAGAGTCCCCACAAAGATAGCGAACCAGACATGTGTGTGTGTGTGTGTGTGTGTGTGTGTGTGTGTGTGTGTATTAATATACTCAGTAAAAATCAGAAACGTTAAACATATGTGAGCATCAAATATATCCATACTTTCCATATGTTGAAGAGCTAAAGAATACATGATAATCACAGTGAGAGCATCTGTGGAGGTAGCAGCTAGTTTACTGAAAAACAGTCCTGGAGGGAAAGGGTGTTCAGTTACGCTAAAGAAAACAAGTGAACCTAAGAGAAAGAAAAACAAACCTTTGCCAAACATACACATGCAGTGATCACTCTTAACTGTCAGTTAAGACATTTTATCTATATTTGTCCATTCAGAGTTGCATACGTAATATATAGCCATTGAATAATCATTGTTGTCAAAGAAAAACTCATCTTAAGGAATGAAAAAAGCTGTAGTGTTTATTGAAGGAAGGACAATATGTATGATCCAATATTATTATGGATAAGAACGTTGGCTAAATGTCTAAATGTAAAACAAAACAAAAAAAGTATGACAATGAGATATTAAGAGATATTTATTTAAAATATTGAAAATTTTTCGGATATTATATTATATACACAATAGATTTATGTATAATATATTAATATAGGCTTTTATTATTTGCATTTCATAGAACATATGATATATATATATATATATATCCCATCAGTAATCCAAATCCTGCCAAATAAACCAAATTTGATGTTAACTCTCATACCATCAAGCATCTGGGGTGTTAATCCATGACCTAAAGCCCATGTGGCACTGATAAGCAGTTCCTCATTGGCAAGCAGTTAAGACAAGCCAGCTTTTCATCTTCATTTCTTAAGTTAGTTTCTTATTTTTCATCCTTCACCCCACAGGAAGTCTCTTCAGGCTGTGTATTGTGCCCAGCGCTCTGGCTCGCTCCCTGCCGAGGGCCCAATCTCGCTACGCAATGAGGAGACTTGTTATCAAAGCCTCCCCCTGCTGGTCGTCTTTATGAGCGCCCTTTTAAAGGCTACTCAAAAGCACAGAAAAGTGCACTCATATGAATTGATTTGGAATGGGGAAGAGAAACTAGATTGGCCCTGTGTACAGAATCCCATTTACTGTGCATCGAGTTAATGAAGAGTCACGAGATTTAAGACCCGTCTCAGTGGATTTCCCAGAGTTACTTGGCCACAGCAAAACATCTGCTTCCTGTATGGGAATGGGACTAATTCTGTCCCCCAACCCCCCCCACCCACACACACACACACACACACACTCACCCTCGGGCTTACCCTGCACTCTTAGGGCCCTTGCTTTCTTTTCACAAGGCCGTCCAATCATAATAAAGTTTGGAAAGTCCACTAATGAGATTCAGCGCAGCCCTGGAGATCTGCCTCCCAGTGCATGCCTGAGCACCTACATTGTGTTTTTCCACACGGGGAACAAAGAGAACATTACACTCTTGCAGGAGAGATCTCTCTTGCTCAGAAAGGACAGGCTCTAACTACTGAGCCTCCCATGGGTCAAGCCTCAAGAGACCCAGAGACAAAGTTGTGTATGCGTCAATACTACTCGGCAAAAAAGAATAAAGAAAAGGTGAACTTGTTCACTGGTGCTGTGCATTAATATGGCTTTTCCTGTCAAAGACCATCCTGAAGATTTTATTATTTTTTTTTAAAGAAGTGTAATGTACATCTATGGGCAGGTCAGGCATAACTCTATCGCAACGTTTGTACATTGCTTTTGTGATATGCATTGGCTCACCTTCAAGGTTTTAAAACAAAAAAATATTTAATAGTGCGACGTGACATTTTTCTTATTGTCATAACGCCGGTTCGAATCCCACTGGGAACGGTGCGAGTAGAACTGGAGGGGTTAACCATGCAATAACTTGCTATAGAAATCATCTAAAAGTTTTGCTTTTTGGTTTTGCTTCTGTATATTCAAGTGATATCAATTCCACACCAGATTAGTTTTTTATGAAAATGTCAACCAAAATCAAACACCGTAACAGGCTCAACAAATGAACAATATGTATTTGATGCAAAGGCATAAGCAACAGCAGAAGTCTCATTTACAATCTAGTTGTATTTGATTACAGTGTATTCTAAAGTAATGTTGATGGTTTATTATTCTTGTTGCCACAAACCATGTTTATCTTCACAAAGTGAACCATGTAGTCTGGATGTAGGTTAAAGTAGTGACCAAAAGTGATGTCTGGATGGGATTGGTCTGGGGATTTGTTTTTAATGACTGTACAAGTTTGATTAAACCATCAAAATAGGAGGAAAATATTTAACATTTTTAAATATTTTCATTTTGAGGGAAGAACAAAACTTGATGATGGTATTTATTTGACATAATTATTTAGCAAAAATCAAAAGGTTAAAATAGAGCTACAGGTTATAAAAAAAAAGCATACACTGACTACAACATAATCAGTTATTCATATGTTGTTGGTTCTCTCTTGTTTTTGCATGTTCAATATTCTTTGTGACACCCTGGCCAAATATATGTCAGCACAGTTTGGTGTTTCATTACGTTATCACAAATAAAACAATTGACTCCAAGTCCAAAGGCAATATCCTTACAAAATCTTTAACAAAATTTTTAATAATTTGAATAAAGGGTGAAGATATCGATTTTCCTAGGCCGGATGTTGCTTTTGGCCACTACTGTATACAGACTCTACTGCTTAACATAAAAGTTTATGCTCATAATGCACATACATTCAGTAATCTAACTAAGAGCAAAACTTTTACCCTTTGCTTTGAAAAAAAAAATGAAATAAACTATTTTCAAGCACGGTTAGTATCATGTCACATTGTGATCTTAATCATTGTCCACTGTGTTTTTTGGTTCTATGAGCATTTTTGTTCAAATAAATTGCTCTGGAACAACGTAAAAAAAATAAAACTGTCCCGTCTCCACCCCCAATGCTCCTGCCCCCACCACCCACCCCCTTCATGACGCCGTTTAAATGACCCCTGAATCCAAACCAGGCCTACATTATCCAGGCCTGTCCTCCAGGCCTGTTGTTTATTCCTTCTTGAAGGCACTTGATTAATAACCAAGATATCGGTCTGATTTGCAACTCCTGAGGGGCGACTGAGGGAGGGCGTCAACACTCTGGATGAAGGTCTGAAATTTCTTCGCCCCTCCTGTAAAAGTATAGGACATATGAGCTTCAGGGTTGATACTTGTGGAGACAATTAGGCTCATATCCCACAGGCATCTCTGACTACAACCATGAGTTTTCCATTACTTCCCATGAACGGCTTTGGTAAATCAAGCATTACTGTGAAATTCATTTTTGATTAATTTGATCATGTTAACAATTTAAATCTCCAATTATATGTTTATATAAAATGTAATTAATGCGTGACCACTGTAGTCTGATTATAAAATGAGAGCCTCTGATAAATTGGCTCTTTTTAGGGAATCAAAAACACGACCAATGTAATCTTATTCCTGAAGGAATGACTCTTAGGAGTCGGTTCTTTTTAGTGAGTTAAAAACATACAGCTTGACCAGTGTAGTCTGATTGCGAAGGAATGATTCTTAATTCAGTTATCATTCAAGTCACCTTTAATTGAACACTTTTTACAATTATACAGATAGTTTCAAAGCAGCTTTACAGTGATAACAGGAAATGAATGCAACAAAGATTGTTTTGGCTGTACAGCAGCTCTACAAGAAAGTCATTGTCTAGTTTAACTAAGTTCAGCATTGATTAATTTCCGTTATTAAAATCATTAGTTATTAATTTAGGGGCCGTTTACTCTACACCATTTTCAACTGAAAACAGAAAACTTTGTACAGGCATACAGCGTGACGTCTGCTTATAGTATAAACGACTCGTTAGTGAATCATAAAGTATACCACAGGAACAATGTCTTATTCCCGAACGAATGACTCGTATATGTTGGGTCTTTTTAGTGAATTAAAAACATACAGCACTACCAATATAGTCTGATACCTGAACAAAAGATTTGTAAGAGTCAGTTGCTTTAATGAATTAAAACCTATAGCACTACCATTCCTGTATGAATGAGTCTTATTCTTTATAGGATTTTATACGGTTGCCAATATATAAACAGTCAGTTCAAAAATAGAAATGTGAATCATAAAGAAATGTTGGTTTCAGTTACGATATCTGGTAATTTTTGTTCCTTATTTGGAGGATTTGGGGATTATCTAAATTACAAGATAATTGCAATAATAAATACATATAAATAGTGCTTTCAAGTCGATTAATCGGATCAAATATAAAAGTTTGTAAATATATAATATATATTTATTTTTAAATTATATATATATATATATATATATATATATATATATACACACACACAAACCTTTATGTTTGATGCAAATAATTTATTCCTTAAAAGTTCTAAAGATAACTGTTAAGGAACCAAAATGACAAGGAATCATAACTGAAATCAAAATTTGCCATAAAAAAAAAAAACATCTCTATTACTGAACTGACTGTTCATAATATTGGCAACAACATAAAATTATTATTCAATTCACTCTTTGAGGATCAACACGCTTGCAGTAATGGACTTGCATGTTGTTGTCATGAATCACTTTCTTTTGCACTTTAAAGCATCTGATTAAAGTAAAGTTCTTCATAACTGCATTTTTCATGTGCAAGTGTAGCTTGTAAGAAGGGTTTCCTATAAAAAGACGAAATAAGAAGTCTTCTTTCCAGTGCTCCAGCTGGGACTCATTACAAACACAGTGCTAATTCATCCCAGTGCCCAAGGTTTGACACTAGTTGGCCATGCCCAGCAGGTTCTGCGATGGGATCAGAGGTCCTGACCTGTCCTTTGCCCTCCAAAAGACCCCCTTGCCTCTATGCTCTTGGTAACAGCAACACTGTTGATTCAATTAGAACCGGAGGAACGTAGCGAGACCCTGGACAAAAGGTTCAGCGCAATGCGGACTGTTCATGGAAGAGCCAGCGAGGCAAAAGGACCGTCTATCAGACATCCATCACTGCACAAATGCACAAATGTTCCATCACCATGGAGAAGCCAAATGGGATGACGGGGCAGAAGAGGTGGGGTGAAGATGGACAAAGAAGACATTCTTTTATTATTTTTTTTCTTAAGGAGGGATTCTACTGGACCCCAGCAGTGTGACATAGAGTGAATCAGCTGAGAAGGTTGAGTGACTGCCAATGCAGGGATTTGCACTGACACAGCATTTCATTAGGTAAACAGTGAAGGATAAGCAAGAGTAATAGTCTGAGGGTCGTGCGCTTCGTTTTTCTATGTGCACCGCTGAAAAAGACTTTAAACTTTGCAATTAGTCAGAGAATATGATAGAATTATGTAGTCTATAAGCAAAATGAAATCCATTTAACTAATTTTCTCATTTTGTATATGCAATTCAGTATAAGTTCACTGTAAAAAAATGTGTTCACTCAACTTACATTTTTTAGTTATTTTTTTGCTTTGACTCAGTTAAGTTTTATTTACTTAATCTACTAAGTATTTTCAACTTAAAAAGTTTAGTTGACATAGTTAAAATAGTTGACAACAACTTATTTCAAGTAACCTGGACTTGTAAAGTTTAGTTGAAATACAATAACTGAAATTTTCTAGTTTAATTCAGAATAATTATTCAGTGTTGACTATATAAAAAGAACTTTCCACCTTTCCCAGCTAACAAAAATATGTTCTAAGAACGTTTTACTTACATTCCCATTAAGTTGTGAAAACATTATTTCTGATTGTTCTCAGAACAATCCAAACAAATAGTTTTTTAAATATTGGAAAAAAAAATGTTTTGGTTATGTGAAAGTTTACTGGGTCTACATAAAGTTTACTGGGTCTACTTTTGACACAATTGAATGAATAATATGAACTTTTTTCTTTTTTGCATTCATTTACTTAATAAGGATGTTTAGTTGGTAAAATATGGCTACAGAGATGCTTTTGAACTGATCAATCATTAAAAAATAAAAAATTTTACTAAAAAATAAAACTTACATTTTTTAGTTATTTTTTTGCTTTGACTCAGTTAAGTTTTATTTACTTAATCTACTAAGTATTTTCAACTTAAAAAGTTTAGTTGACATAGTTAAAATAGTTGACAACAACTTATTTCAAGTAACCTGGACTTGTAAAGTTTAGTTGAAATACAATAACTGAAATTTTCTAGTTTAATTCAGAATAATTATTCAGTGTTGACTATATAAAAAGAACTTTCCACCTTTCCCAGCTAACAAAAATATGTTCTAAGAACGTTTTACTTACATTCCCATTAAGTTGTGAAAACATTATTTCTGATTGTTCTCAGAACAATCCAAACAAATAGTTTTTTAAATATTGGAAAAAAAAATGTTTTGGTTATGTGAAAGTTTACTGGGTCTACACCAGACACGAGGGGTGCGATGCGAAGCAACAAAAGCAAATGCAGTGATGCTGTCATCAAATGATGCGGTGACAAATCCCTGACAAGAAATCGATGGGACAAACGGATTTGGAACGCTAGCTTTGTCGCGTCCAGTAGACTGCCTCGTCAAGCTTTTGTGGCACAACGCAACAACCGTCACAACTGGCATAGACAGTGAAAAGCAAACATTCCATTTTATCAATGAGCAAACATTATGGAAAAGTTTTGAATGTTCTGAAATAATAACATTTAAAGGGGCTATATGTAGAATTCAGAAACCCTTGTTGTTAGCGACACCGGTGGCCATTAAGTGAACTGCAGCCCGCAACTTATTGCTCGTGCTCGCACTCGTGTGACGGACAAAAGACTGAACGTAATTCAAGGCCCCAATATACTCACGGTGAAGTTCTTTTTTCATTGAACAAAGTCTTTTCAAGTTTGGAAAGATGTATTTCCAATAATCACCAAGGTGTATCATCGAGCAGACTGTAAACCTGCTGCATTGTTCTAATCTGCATCAAAATAATTATGACATCCATTATACGGAATACCGATTAAATGTGTTCTTAAATCTCATTAAATCTCAAACTATGTTCATAATGAACTGCCATGCACAGACTTCAGGTTGTGGCTCTCCTGGCCCCAGAACTCTCAAAGCATCTTGATATCCCTCTACGCTACCCCTCCACCCCTCCACCCCTCCTCCTCCCCTCATTTAATCAAGCAGAGGAATTACCAGGGGAAGTGATTAGGTACAGGTCTTTAGTTTTTTCTCTTTCTTTTTAAAAGCGTAATCCTTTCAGTATAGTAAAAAGAAAAACTCCACAGATATCCCGGCATTGTGCCCCACTTTCTCTCTCTTTTACAAAGAGACTGCTGCATTCTCTTTTGAAATGAGAGTGGCAAATTAAAAGTTATTGTTTGCAACTTTTAAAAGCATTTTTTTTCCCCACCCACCCCTCAATCCATGGTCCACGTCTGGGATTTGTCTTGCTGAACATCTTGGCAATTTATGTTGAAGACTAAAGGGTAAAGGTTGTTACCCATTTTTCCTGTCAATCAAGATGTTAAACAGTGCTCTGATGGCCTGACTTTATGACATTATAAAAAGATGCTCAGCTGCTCTAGTAAAATACGGCTTTTGAACTGAACAATAAACATATTTTTTATTTTATTTTTAGCAAACAAGTGTCCAGCATGCAAACGTCAAAACTATCCTTTGTACAACTGTAAAATATACACTTTTGACACAATTGAATGAATAATATGAACTTTTTTCTTTTTTGCATTCATTTACTTAATAAGGATGTTTAGTTGGTAAAATATGGCTACAGAGATGCTTTTGAACTGATCAATCATTAAAAAATAAAATAACATTTGATTTAGCAGCTAAGTGAATTCCAGTACTGTTTTAAAAAAATCATTTGTACATTTGTAACACGTACACTATAGCAAAAGTTTGGACTCACTTGAATGTGTCCAATATGAATATATATATATATATATATATATATTATTTATTTAATTTTATTATTATTTTTTCCAAATTTTAAAAATATATATTTTATTTCATTTTAGATTCTTTAATATTTAATTGTATTATTTGTTTTTATTTTGTATCTAGCATGTGAATTCCAGTACTGTTTAAAAACCATGCTTTGCGACTAAGTTTGTACAACTTACTTAGTTTACTTACTTAGTAAACGTATATTTGGTCATGTACAACTGTATAAATCTTAACAAAACAACCTTTCTGAAAAAAACACCCTAAAGATCACACCTTTTTCTGATTGACACTACCCCTGATCTTACAATGTTTCACAATTCCACCACAGTACATTTAATAAGGTTTAATGAGCAGGCTTGTTAAGGCATCAGAGTAAGTCGTACAGTTAAAGCAGTGGAGTGTTATGGTGGGATTTTGTGTTCCTCTCGCTGCATTCACAGACCAGCTGCAGCTCGTCTCTGTGGCTCGAGTTCCCATAGTTCCATTAATCCCCCAGCAGCACTTGAGGAACACACACACACACACACACACACACACACACACACACACACACACACACACGAGGCAGAGGGGAGTGGGTGGGTTGTATTGTCCTAGTCTAGTTTATCATCTATATGCTCTTCTGTGAGATATTAATGCAAGTTATACCAAAGAAATGCAGAACAGCTTTTTTTCAGCAGGCATTTCAATGCAGTATCACATGCATCTGACAGATGGGTTCATCCTAACAGGGGAACCTGCCTTCCATCAGGCAATCATTATTTATATATATATATATATATACAGTTGTCAACATTTGAAGTGGATCAAAACCTTTCATCAAAGTTATACATGAATTTTGAACAAAACCCGTTCTTGTCTTAGGACAACTTTGATGAACTTTTTTGATCCATTTCAAATGTTGACTACTGTGTACATTATTAATGAGAGAGAGAGAGAGAGAGAGAGAGAGAGAGAGAGAGAGAGAGTACTTAAAAAGTACTCTCTTCACTGTAATACAGTGCTGAAAGTCACACTGTTTTTCCACATTAAGAAATGAGAATGTATACATTTAAAAAAAATTCAAAATTGGCCTGCATTACAGTAATAAGAATTTTGAGGGAAATGTGCCTTATTTAAAAAAAAAAATCTATAGATAAATTTGAGTGCATTTACTTTATTAAAATAAAATTAAAATTAAATGCAATTATAATGAAAATAATGCAAAGCATTTTAATGGTCTAAAAACAGACTACATTTATGCAAAATATAATTTCCTATATAGTTTAACTTATATTTATGTAGGCCTAATGTATTATTTATATCCTGTTTTTCCTTTAATTTTGGGGTGAAACGTTTTATTAATATTTAGAATTAGCTTTTATTTTTATATATTTTAATATTGCTATTTAGATTTAATTTATTTTTACTTTGTAGTAGTTTTTGTTTATTTCCAGTTAATCATTTTAGTGCTTCAACAAACTAAATTCAGGTTATTGCCAAAGCAACATTTAAATTTTTTGTTTTATTTATATTTTATTTCAGCTTTATTTCAATTAACAGAATGAATTAACCCTGGGTGAAATATGACCGATATAGTGTTTGACAGATCTTTTACTTTTTATCTTACGATCAAGATCACGGATCCCCACACAAGACACAAATTAGGAATTCATTCCCACAACTTATTAATTCGTCCCCTCTTTTGATTCAACTAAAATAAGGGAACGAAATATTACAACATGGTCATGATTTAGTAAAACGAGAGAACAATTATATTGTGTGCGGAATTTACATAAAACAAAATGAATAGTGAACGTGCTGACGTAGTAAGTCTTAGGAACTAATTGTTAATATGTGGCCACAATATACATATTTTTTCTCCGCATGTCAAGTGTTGGGCTCCGTCAAAACCTATAATGCAACAATACTGCAGAGAGCAAGTCCATGCTAAACCACCAAAGTAAAGTGAAGACGCATGTGCTGGATGTTTTCTGAATGTGCTGTGGGACAGAAGGTGTGTTTGAAGTTGTCCTGCAGACTCTCTTCCACAAACCCTTTCATGACATGGCAGGAGAAGTGAGACAGCTGGCGTTTATTTACCTCCACCGGCAGCAAAGGAAAAGCGCTCCACAAAAGAGGGCTCATGAATGGGCTCTCACTGGGGAAGCCTTCCTAAAGTTCTTTATGTGGGTCTTCCATTTTAACACGCCACTTTTTGTTTGTTTCTTATAACAGCAGAAGCTTTTGGGACATTTAATGGAGAGCGCATGACCTTACACACTAGGTCTGACAGGAAAAACGCAAACAAGCTGCAAAATAACAGTCTGGCATTCATGAACAGAAAAAAAAGAGCATTAGTTGTGTTTTGTGTTACTGAGATATTGACATACGATAGTTATGCAACATAATAATTAACGTATTGGCATGTTTTTCTTCGATGATTCTTCATCTAGATTCTTTGTTTCTATGCTGAATTCAACTTTAGTATTTGATTTCCTACTTCCATAGAAAGCTTTTCACTCAAATATATATCAAAACAATAGTTCAGGATATTTAAACAGTTTAAAAATCTATTTTTTTTTTCAGTGCAGAAACTGTTTTCTACGTATTTTCTAAGTCAAGTTCTAAGTCATTTTCTTTATTATTATTTAAATGCCACATTGGTGGATTGAAGCATCAATCTCTTTTGAGAATAAACTAAAAACTAAATGTTTAAACTTTTGGGTAGTGCTAAGAAACAAAATACATATCAGATAGGGTGTCAGACAAATGGATGTATGTTTATTGTTATATTGCATTCATTCATTTTGGACATTTATTAAAATCCGTCATTGATTCAAAAAGCTATTTTCTATCCTTCATTTATTTGAATGCTTATTAATTCATCCAGAATTGTGCAGTAAATAAACAAGGACAGTACACAGAAAAACCGTACCGACTTTTAAACATAAAACTTGGGTTAACTGAAATACCAGCTGTAAAGAGTTCTCAGACTAACTTAAGTGCAAGAAGCTTGTACAAGATCATTCAAATGAAACTTTTATGATGAAATATGTTTGAGCTTTCACTCTAGATCACATTCATCTGACTGACAAAGGTTGCCCTCTTCTGGTGAAATCAAAAATCTTTTTTTTTTTTTTTACTTCACCAGTAAAATATAACTAACATTCCCAAACATATTTCTAAACTAAAAAAGAGCTGTTTTTCTTCAAATAAATAATCAGATGTGCATTATAGCTTGTTTGAGAAAACTGTAAATATTAACTGTCCCAAATATGGAGAAATAATTTAGGTACAATAAAACAGTAGAAAAGCATCTATACATCAACATATTTACATCAAAGTTTTTAATGTATTATCAAACCGAAGTAAAATGGCCAAAATATGTTACGTGACCTGAATCTGATATACAGTATAATGTGTAATAATACTTACAAAATGTCACATTTATGAAAATACGCCTGCATGATTATCTGTTTCAGTAATTTAGTTTGCAATAAGAAGTGTTGAAGTATTCAGAATAACTCTAAACACGTCAAGACTGCATTTAAAGTGAACAAAATATGTATAAGAATGAGTGGGAACTGTCTCACTGAAATATAACTTGAAACTGCTTTATATCAAAAATAATGTTGTAAACATGTAGAATCTATGTCCATATAATTCACACTGACAAAGTTTTAAATGAAGAAACGTTTGTGTCCATGGCTCATTAGTCCATCCTAGACTTTCTGAATTACAACTTGGAATTTACCTATAAAGAACAGAAAAATGATTTACAAAGGCAGTGAATGACAGTGTCAAATCACACTTTATCAGTGGATACACTTGTCTTTAAAGAACCATCCAAATAGTATATCCAAATGTATTATAATTATTTATCTGTTTGTTTAAGCGTTCATATATTTAGTTACTAAGAGATAAAAGGGTGAGAAATAAATAAGGTTCAGCATAGACTTACATGATGGCATTAAAGAGACCTCTGCGGTCACTACACCCTCCAAGCCCAGGTTAGAGAGAGCGCCCCGAATCATCCCACAGGAAAAGGCCAAGTACTGCAGAGAGGACATATATAGATTATTTACATTTCACTTCTTATGGTTTTAAAATATAGACAAAATAAAATAAATGTCAGAAGAATATGATAGTATGAATGGGCCTAAATATCATTCTCACTTTTGGGGCCTCCTCAAGGTATTGCTTTCCACTGGAAAACTGAGTAAGAAGTGAAAATTTATTGTCCTGTAAGACATATGTGCCCTAGAACAAAGCCAGAGAAAAAAAATTACAATAATGCTACATGTGTTGCATATTAAAATGCCCCTATTATGCTATGTTAAAGGTTACCAATTTTGTTTTGGAGTTTCCTACAATAGGTTTACTTCCTTTCAAGGTCAAAAAACAGTTATTTTCTCATAATATACATTGCAGCTCTTTTCTCGGTGTCTGAAACCGTCTGAGAAAGAATTAGTTCTCTCTAAATCCCGCCTTTTGGAGAGTCTACTCTGCTCTGATTGGTCAGATGGCTCAGTCTGTTGTGATCGGATGTGTCATTGGGTCTCATTCATGAAACACGAGCAGAACGAATTTTTGTGTAAACCGTGTGTAAAGTGGTTCTGGCGTAAATTTTCGGATTCATTAAAATGTTCGTATCTTCCAAACGTTAGTTGGTAGCCTACGAAAGAAATCTTCACCTGCTCCCAGCCACGCGTAAATAGTGTGTTTAACATCCGAACCTTTTGCTCAGTAATAAGGCTGCATTTTAATTCACCTTAATCGGGTACATATTTACACAGCATTTTGAAAAAATATTATATATAGTAATTACATACGGGTGTTCTTTTTACTTTTATTATGAGAGCCAGTAATAGCATTTTTTTCTAACTGAACTAATTATTTTTTTGCAGTCAAGCTTCATGTCGAACCATTTTCTTTTCATTTCTGGGACTGTTCGATTAACAGATGAAACTCTAATATGCTGCCAAGCTTCCTTTTTTTAGGACCTGATACGCCATGTAGGCTACGCTTAGAAATAAAATGTGCTGTTTTGAATGAACTTATGATAATAAAACTTCAATTTCTGCATTTGAGAAATTTTTCTTTTTCATTCGCTTTTGAGAAGACAAGACATGTTGATATCCTTCGTTTGGTGTCATAATATGATGCCCATATATAGTTGTCAGTCTGATATATGGGCGTGATTTATGGTAATTGAGAATGAGCGTCCCATTTACGACTGGTTGGAATTCATTAACACACACACACACACACATTTCACTATCACATCTGACGTTTACGAAGTATTTGTGAATCAGGAAAAGAGTTTTTGGGAAGGTCTCTTTACGCGCAAATCACTCACATATTTACTCGTATATTTACGAATGTTTCATGAATAAGACCCAATGTGTGTCAGAAACTAAACAGCCATTACCATATCTGAATTTCAGCTCTTCCTCAACACTTGATACGCAGTGATACGAACAGTAATGATGAAGTCGGTTTTACTGTATCTCATCCTTTAGAAGTCCATGCAAAGTGCATTTGCTTAGGCAGCATAAAAAAAACAGTGTCTTCTCCACATGTTAAAAACACAAACCAAACCAGATAGAACTACAGTGTTTGAGGGAGGAGCAAAGTACTGTAGCATTGTTTACAGGCAGCCAATGAAGACCATAGGCTGGCATTATGCAAATTTGTTACAAAACTAAGTAGTTTTGTGCAGGAAGTAAGACTGGAATTACTGACGACTTGTTTCAGGCAGTTCAGAATCAATTCATTATTTTTAGAGACAATGACTCCCTTTATCATGCTCTTTGCAACTTTGCAGACCTTTTATCTTCACAAACAGCTATATTACACATTACATGAAAGGTAATATCATAATAGGGGCACTTTAAATACATTATTGAACCTTCAGACCTGATGGTTTGTTCTCAAGTTGTCGATTTGTTTTTTGAAGACGGTGGTCCAGAAGTCTTTACAGAGGAACTTCATAACGTCCAGGTCATCTTTGAAACTGGGGCAGTCTTTTGTAAACCTTCTCAAAAACATATGCAAAATCATGCCATCATTAGATTTATAAACTCTGATTCCCAAAAAAATTAAATAATACAGTGTAGATATAAAAACAACGTGGGTTGCACTTTATTTTACAGTATGTGCACTTATGTGTACATACAGTGTACTTATCTAAGAAAGTACTGGTAACATGGGTTACGGTTAGGTTTAGGGGTTGGTTCAGGGTTAGTAGATAGTATAGCACTATAATAAGTACATAGTATGTACATGGGGAACACAATAGGACAGGAAATAAAGTGCTACCACAACGCATATAACATAGTAACTCTGTACATCAGAATACCGTTCAATCAGTCCTTGTCCAACTCTGAATCCCATTGCCTCTAGAGTAGATACACACGTCACTCTCTCCTTAACAAAGCAAATCAGAGCATGATACAAATACAAAAGACAAAATGCTATAACAAATCATAATTAAAGCAAAGGTAAAAAAATATATATATATATATATATATATATATATATATGATATGTGCAGTGTGGACATTTTGTAGACTGCAATGTAAGATGGTACCCTATCAATGTCCTCCCGGGTCGCATGCTCCTTGTACACGTGCGAAACAATCTCCATATGGAGAAATTCAAACAAAGCGTCATCTGCCATTTCTGAAAGAGAACATACACGGAAAGTTCCTTAAACATCTGGAAACACTTCTAAAGAAAAATAGCCATTTCTTTTTTTTTTACTCATTCAGGCCCACAGGCAAACTGAAGTGGCTCAACCACTCTTTTTCCAACTAGGGATATTTTTCAAACAACTAGAGATGTTCTATAAACAGCTGGCCTGGCATAGAAGTATACAATCTGAGAAATAGTTTTTGACAACTTGCTGGATAATGTGTCACGTGTGGATTTTGAATTCGGGGATATAGGGGGTCTGTGGATGAATTTTATTTTATTTATTTTTTAATCTAAATAAATAGTAAAAATAAGATTAAACTAAATGAATACATAAATAGATCAAATACGCAAATAATACATCTACTGTAACAGGACAGTACTAGTGAGTAAAAAAACTACAATAAAAATATATTTAACATATTTATTATATACATGTTTAACAGTATTTAAATTATAAATAACGTTAGATTAGACATTTACAGAAGCTGTCTTCAAAGTGTTGTTTATGTGAATTAATTAAATACCGTTGACTGCAAGCTTACTGCTAAAAGTCTGCTTTATACGTAAAGCTAAAAATCCTAAGAATACGTAAAATGTTCATAATCTGTATGATTGAGGTAAAGACAGCTGCTCAGACAGCTCAGCTAATGTTACTGCACCTTCAGCGAAAGAGCTGTTAACGTGCTCAACCTATTCACGATAAATATGGTATGGCATTAACATAAACACAAGTTTTAAAGTACTTACTCCTTACACGTATCTTCAGTAATCAAATAAAAATACATTTATGAAAACACCCCCAGATGCACAAAATCCGTCTTCAGTTCTTCAGTGTAGTATCGCTGATTCTGACAACCAATACTGCCACCTGCTGTTATGGAGAACAACGACCCGACATCGGCACTCACTCATTTATCCTCCATCATATTACAATTGATTGTAATAATATCTTACAATATTACTGTTTCAATGTATTTTTCATTAAATAAATGCAGCCTTGGTGAGCATAAGAGACTTCTTTCAAAAACAAAGACATCGTAATTAAAAGCTTGAACAGTAATGTGCCTCTGTGTATCTACACATTCTCTCACATTCAGAGAGAGAGAGAGAGAGAGAGAGAGAATTGTGTAAATTCTGATTAAAAAGTTACTTTGCAGAAGTAACTTATATATTATAAAATCTATTTATTAAATAGGTAAATTATTTAAATTATCATTATGTTGCTACATACAAATGAATGACAAAATATCTGCTGTCTTTTGTTTTTAAGTCAATTTGAAAAGCTACGTAAAATAAGTTGCTCTATTTAAGTACAATCAAATGTTGATTTTTTTTTAGTATGTTTTTAGCAAGACACTGACTTTTGGTTAAAAAAATGTTGATACGTTGATAGTTGAACGTAAATTTGATTTCTCAGTACCCTGTATTGTACACGAGTGAGAAAGTTCTGATTTCTGGAATCAGTGCCATTACAACTAATCCAACCCTGATTTATTTTCCATGTGAAAAATATCATGAAACATTTCAGTGAAATATTACTTTATAATAGGAGGCAAGCAGTTATTGAAATTAACATACTTATAAGTTCATACTAAACCACATATGAGTTGACATTAGACATAACATACACTCTTTTGTTAAAATCAGTCTTAAAGTGTGTCCCAAACATAATTGGAAGAAATTCATACTTTTGCACACCTTTAAGCTTACCGATTACCTTTTTTTCTCGGATAATGCAAGATGATTACAGACATAAAGCTACCTTGGTCCGAACTGCAATTTCAAAAGTTACTTACCATCTAAGATTCACATTGAGTGTTAGTTCGCAAACAAACCAAAGTAAATAAATAATAGCAATAAGTCTATTGTTCTATTTCTCCGAAGTGTTACTGATTAAAACATCAGAGCACTGAATATAATACTTTCCTATGAAACTGAAAAAGAAAATGCACATGTTGATGTTTCAGATATTGCATCAGACAAGCAACATCCTGATACATCTACAGGACAACAGACTTGTGGTGGTGGTGGTGTCGTTCCTTCCGAATGCATAACGTCCCAATAAATGAACATCACTCAATCGTGCTTACACAATCCATTCTGCAGAACAGCGTTCTTGGTTGAGGATGAAATCTCTAAAGAAGGTGGGCTAGAAGTGCTTTCTTTGCACCCCTCCGTGGTTAGAGAAGTCTCAGTGTTGCTGCCTGATTGAGAAAGTGACCTTTTGTGGACTTCCACGAGAGAGACCTTCCAAGGAGAAGCTGTTGGTTCGATTTTGGGCATGAGGAACATGGGACATGGCTCAAGAGTCTGCGTTTGAGCTTCATGCACGTTCGGACTAACTAAGGAGTCCGTCTCCGGGGATTCGAGCTTGGGTTGGTGGTTCCTGGTGAAATTGGAGAGCTGCTCCAGGACCTGGATCTGGCGGTCCATCATTCCCAGCATGCTGCAGTGGAAGGCTCTCTGCTCGGCCAGCTGTTCTCCAAGACGGTGGTTCAGGATGGTGAGCTGCTGGAGGATGAGGCTGCTGGTCTCCTCAGAAGTTCCTGCTGGGATGAAACAAGAAAAACTGTGACTCATGAGGTCATTAAGGGTGTGTTCACACTTGACATGTTTGGTTCGATTAAAACGAACCCTGATGTGATTACTCTGCTAGTGCGGTTCATTTGAATAAATGTGAACGCTGCCATCCAAACACTGGTGCGCACCAAACAATCAGACCAAGACCCCTGAAGAGACGGGTCTTGGTCTGCTTCCAAACGAACTCTGGTGCGGTTCAACTGAAATATGAATGCAACACAGACCAAAGACACGTAAACGAACCAAAAACGGAACGTGATGTCAAAAGATGCAACCCTAAGAAGGACAGAATGCTCAAGCATACTTGTCTTTTCTAGCCATAGTTCGGTACAGACATCAGAACCGCGATCTTCGTTTGTGTGTGTGACGGAGGGATTCCTGCCGCTGTTTTGACTCCTTTACACATTTTATAAGCTCTTCACGAGTTCTAAGCTGGTCAAAAAAATCATATTTTAGCTACGCACATACATCGAGTGCAGATATCCCAGCACACAGCATTGGTTTGGATGTTCGGTAAGTTCCGTCATGAAATATACGTAATAAAAGCCGACCAATCAGGTTGTGAACATATCCCTATGCCTTTAGGTTTGGTGATAAAATACCAATGTGAATGCTAAGCAGATCAGGAGCAAATGTTTGTTTGTTTTTTGGTTAGGACAGAACGAATTAAACTACAAGTGTGAACACACCCTTAGTTTGTTGCACCACATAGAATTGAACAAGTATGTCACCTGGGAAATCGTCGTGGCCGCAGTCGGCCGCGTCTCTTGTACTTTCTGTACTGTTGGGAGTGCACAGGGATGGTGGTTCGGTCTTCACTGCATAGAGGTATTCTCCTGACAAGCCCAGGGTCATAACTTCATCTGGTCCTACAGCCCAGCTTGGAGGCTCAGAACCAGCCATGTCATCTGGATTCAGGCTCTCATCAACATCAGGTTCAAGTTTAGACATGCTCTCAGGATCACAGTTCGGGATTAGGCCTTCAGGGATTACGCCTTCAGGCCAAGGACCTGAAAGAGGAGATAAACAGGACCAATCAGAACACTTTTTATGCGTTTCATTTACATGACAACAGCATTTTGACAGCCTGTAAACGCAAATTAACAAAAAGTGCACGTTTTTGAAAACAATACTGTTGTAAACTACAAAAACGTGAATTTGTGAAAACAGTGACGTCATGTGCATGCATATTATGTGTTTAGTCTGTAGGCGCATAGCGTTTCTTCACAAAATGACATCGCCATCTACTGGCCTGGTATGAATAATACAGTGTTTTTAGTTGTTTTTGTGGATCCATTTGACAACGTTGTTGTCTGTATGCAAAAAAACGCAAAGGAAAAAAAAGTTTTTAGTTCACCGTTGACATGTAAACATACCCTTGGTGTTATTCCAGAAACAAGGTTAGGAAATGCTGGTCTAATTATTGCCCTGAAAACAAGGCAATAATACCAAGAGAACCTGATCACATTAAAGGAATAGTTCACCCAAAAATGAAAATTCTGTCATCATTTACTCCCCCTCATGTTGTTCCAAACCTGTATGACTTCCATTCCTCTGCAGAACACAAAAGAAGATATGGTTACCACCAACCTCCATCATATAGACACAAATACATTTCTCAAAATATCTTGGATGTGGATTTGTAATGAGGATGAATAAATGATAACAGAGTTTTCTTGTTTGGGGAGAACTCTCCATTTAATATATTGTATAAGACCATAATTCTCAATTGGCAGGTCATGAAGTACAAATAATAAAATAACTATATAATTCTGCAAAATTACTATAAATTATTAAGGAGATCAACTTAAAATTGGGACCATAAATGGGACCACATTTCTTTTTTCTTTGTCTTTTTTATGGCGTCAAATGTTGCATGTTAAGGCTGTGTTACATGCCGCCATGCATAAAATATATGAACAAACCTGTATAAAGTAAGAAAATACAACTGTGTTGGCTCAATTTATAACTCAAAAATATAATAGTTTACCCAAAAATGCATATCCTGTCATCATTTATACATCAAAACCCAGGTGACTTTCTTTCTTCTGTGAAACTCTTTTTGTGTTCCACAAACAGGCTCTTGCATCTACAAAGAAAGTAAACTGGGAAACCTGGTGCAAATTTTGACGTACCATATCTAAATATATGTGAACGTGAATAAGATTTGAGAGCTGTGGTGGAGGTGGAGATTATCAGTGAATAACAACTTGCACCTCACACAAAATGGCATGACTTTGGAAGATTTAGAATAGAGTGCACCAATCATAAGGAGCACTTTTGTGATGTTTTCATTGAGCCTGACAGCATCCAATTAAATCCTCACATTCACTGTAAGGAGAAGAGCAGCATCAACATTCAGCATCCTACTCTACCATTAGTGTTCCACAAAACACAAAGGTCTGGAATGACATTAGTGTAGGGACAGAATTTTCATTTTTGGAGGAACTATTCCTTTGCATATAGACAAATAAACTGCAAGTCATGCAAGTTTGGTAATGGGCAGCAGTACTGTCTGTGTGGTCATCCAGGTCTGCGAGTGACCGTCCGAGAAGGTCGTGACCATCTGTGAGGTTGTCCTCCCTGCTTCCCGTCTTTGGTCTGCGCACCAACATGTGATCCAGCATATGGAAGTAGCGGAAAGACTCGACGGCAGAGAGGCGTGCAGCTGGACTTCGGTAGCTGGCCAGTTTGATCTTGCGGTACTTATGTTTAAGGCTCTTCCAGCGGTTACGGATCTGGGTGACGGTGAAGTGGATGCCCCTCTTTGCCAGACTCAGACGGAGGCGTCGGAAGAGGGATTCGTTGCGCTGGCGCTTCTTGTCCAGCTCGTGGACCAGACCCATCTGCTCTATGAGGGCCAGCATGGCAAACGTGTCCGGTTCTGTCCACCACTTGTTGGGCTTCTTCTCATTCAGGTTCATGGTGTCCTTCCTGTTTGAGGCCCCTAAACATGCAACCCACTTCAGAAAGAGGGCAGATTAAAAAACTCTCATTACTACATTTAAAATGCATTTAAAAAGCATCACCGTGAAATCAAAATGGACAATTCTTGTTATTTATGGAATATTGTGGTCTTTTTTATAAATTATTTATTCCTTTGACAATTTTTTTTTTTATTAATGTGCCCTCATAATCTTTAATCAAAATAGCTTTCCCTCCCTCTTGCAATAACATCTCTTGGGGGGGGTCCCAAAGCCGTTGGGGGGGGGGGGGGGGGGGGGGGGGGGGGGGGGGTGTCAAGAAGCCGTTTCACTTGGATATACATTACAACAGGGAAGAAAACATTCTCGTAACTTCCATCTCATGCTGACTTTCATTTCATGTCAGTACTTTTTCATATTGTGAGGTCTGAGACCACAATGAAAATCTAGGATTCAAAATATGGAATCTTAGAGATGAATGGACCATTAGGTAAATTTTTTGACACTGACCATTTAAAGCCTTTCGTAAAAAGGGGAGCGTACCGAATACTCAAATCAGCATGAAACAGAAATTGCAATCGCATTTTTTGGTCTATTGTGATGTATATCTGAATAAAACGAGTTCTTAAAAGAGAGATAAAAATGTAGAGCGGAACTTAATTTTATCCATTGAAAATGTATTTGATTGTTGATTTGATTGTTGCTACAATCTCATGTGAGTGACAGGATGCTGGAGGAGAAGGATTATTATTATCCCGCCCTCATGCCGGTATACACCTCATAGATTATGAGGGCACATGAATTGAAAAATAATGATATTAATAAAATAATGACGTGCACAACTAAATCAATTAAGATAAACTTGTGTGTTCCATAAACAAACAAGTACTGTCCATTTTTATTTCATAAAAAAACTTGAAATTTTTTAAGACATTATTTATTTATTTATTTTTTAAATATATATTTTTTATATTAATAACTTGTGTCAATCATAACATTTGTAAAGGGGAAAAAATTATTATTAATTTTGACTAACTTAGTGCTCTCAGATATTTGGACCCGAATGCAAGTCATTATTGTACGTTATACATAATTAGGTCTAGTCATTATTAAAACAAGTGAAATTCAGTATAACCCTCAACAGCATTAAGCATTCCCAGTCTACACAGACCTGTTAAGTTGTAGGCCTCCTGCACATAACGTTACTGTAATGCAGCAGGGATTCATCGAAAACGCCTCCGCATCGACCGAAACGCGGTAAATTGGCGAAATGACAGGCTGCGTAAAAACATTTAGACGGTTGCTGATTGTGAAATATTTTGAATGATATCAAGACACAGAACATCTGTTTACTTCATACTGTGCCTTTTCCCTCTAGGTTTCTCATAGAAAAGAACGAGCGGGTAGAATGGCCATTAGCATGAAACAAGAACTCTGACAGAGGCAGACATTAGCGGTCCGAATGATGTTTCCAATTAATCAGATAAGATTGTTGTACAATTATTATGACTCTTCGTTGTATATTTTTAATTTAACGGCATTTAAAAATGACAATTGTCGTTTTTCTAATGTTAATTATTGTTCAGAACGTTACTTGTGTTGGTCGTCCAGCTGGTGTTGTCATGTGATAATTGTTACTTTTCACAGCGCTGATTAGGATAGACCAATGACAGTCTTTTGTGAATATTTGATAATGATTCTTGTAAATACTCGTGTACAGATTGTTATGGCGGATTTCTGTTTTGTCTGTCATATAGGAATCTGTGGACTGAATATAATTACACGATTATTCATTTTGGTGTACAAATGTCCACCGCAAGACAAAACAAACCTTGAGAGTTGGATAGGGCTCAATGATCGAGTCTGCTTTCTGGGCCATCAAGCACCCCCTGTTGGAAGTCATACTTTGATAGAAAACTGTAACCATTTAGCTTTTCTTTGCAGTGCGATTTCTGCTGCTCCCGCTTGTGGTTGAAGAATATTACGTTGTGACCACGTTACTGACACCTTGTGTATCGGAGTAGTGTTGACATTCACATAGAGGTTCAACCACTGATCTAGTCATTCTATATAGATCAGTGGGTTCAACATAAAAAAATAGGCAAAATTAACTAAAAAGTCATTCTCCAATGACAATAAGTGGGATAATTACTGAATGGAAACATTTAAAAATGACTATATACACCAACTGTTACCATACTAGGCATTCTTTTATAAACATCCATTACTTAAAGGGATAGTTCACTCAAAAATCAAGCGTAGCGTCAGTTCTGGCAGACCACGTTAGTCAAGCTCACAACAGCTGACTCTCAGCTGATCCACGTCTACCTATTGAGAATGAGGACATACGTCATGGTAGCTTGCTGTCACGTGACGAATTGGGAGGTGTCTGAGTCCACCATTTTGGGATCCTACGCTATTGGTTGCCAGGGGCAACAGTGTAAGCGCTATACAGAGATGGAGCAGGAAAGACGGCTCGAGGAATTATCATCATGGCGTTTAAATGGAGAGATTACATGAAAATTAAGAAGAATTTAGCGGCAAAAGAAAGGGGCCCTTACAGGGAGAAACTTACTACCAGTGCCAAGCAGGGGTATTTAGAGAAGCTAGCTGATATCAAAACGTCGACCTATATGAGCTGCCTGCAGCAGAATGGAACAGAGACCTAGACCTAGACTCTTTACCACCTTGCACCTATATGGAAATGGTTAATTACTTGTTTTTGTGGCATCCGTTATTACACAAGAATTCAAAAGCCTGAAATCCTTGAAAAGCTACAAGACATTCTGCTGCGGCTGGGTGCACGACTTGCCTATCACTGTATCCAGAGGCGTCGGACAGGGGATAATAGTGGAACTGAGTAACGGGCCCTCGGTGAGGGGGGGCCCACAAAGATATATTGATAATCCATAATATTAAAATGACTAAATCAAGTTATAATAATATTCTATCGGAAGGAATAAAATATAGTGGTCGACCGATATTTGGCATTTTTAAAATATCAGCATCGGCCGATAAGTTTTTCTGATTGGCCAATGTGTTGGAAGCTGGACTTTTATTTTGACGGCGCTTTAGACTTTTATTTTGACGGGCGGCGCTGAGAACTAATCACACCAAAGAGTATAGAAGTAGACTACTTTAATACTTTGTTAGACAGAACTGATAAACAAAGAAAGTAAATGGTATGCGAAAAAGTAAAGCGTTGCTTTTATATTATTTTTAACAGAAAAGCAATTTGGCAATAGGCTACATAATTTAAATACATTTCTGAATATCTAATAAACATTTAATTTCACAAACCTTTCAGATTTAATCGAATCCAGCTGTGATATCTTGTGAAATGTGCATTTTGCGAGTGACGGTCTGTCAGTATAAGCATGTTTATTTTAATGATTTGTTTTCTTATTTATTTCAAATGTATTAAATATTGCTAAAAAAAAATAAAAAAAAATAAATTATATATATATATATATAGCTATATATATATATATATATATATATATATATATATATATATATATATATATAGGCCTATATATATACTATATATACTATACTATGTATATATCGGCCATCGGCCACCCTGCTCTAAGATATCGGCATCGGCCATCAAAAAACCAATTTCATTTGCATCTTATGCTGGCTAATTACGAGTTTAACCTGTTCTCATAACACTGAACAACCAGTGACAGTGTGTTTCCTAATAGAACCCTATCGGGGGCACAGTTGATACACGTGTGTCTCAACCATACCCCGCTGGCCACCTCGCATATTTCTCTAGATTTTGCAATGACCTTGCATGACACAATATCATGAAATATGCCAGTTTTTAGGGCACAGAATAACGTCTTGTGATGATACCAGTTACGTTTAACAGTCACATAAGGATAATTGTGGAGTGAAAGTCTCTAAAAATCTTTTTAAAAAATAAAACTTTTGCCAATATCTTCGGATCGGAGATGGGTCCATTAGTCAAATTTCCCACGATCAAAGAGGACACTAATATGCATGTGTACAGAAAAAATCACAACTTGCGCTTGCTGCACATGCAAATTATTTAAGGTGTCTCAACTGCACCCATGTCTCAACTGTACACAGTCTACCCGTCCAGTGGTTAAATTCAGCTTGTGGCATGGAATGGAGCTTCGCACTACAAAAAAAAAATCAGGTTAGTGGTGGGCAGATTGAGGCTTCGTGAAACACTGAAACAGTTGAATCAAATGTGCCATGCTTCGAAACAATCCGACACCCGTCTCCACGGTGACCCCTAGTGATCAGAACAGGCCAAACATGCATAAAAAACAATATTATCACAATTTTTTTTTTTATTGCCTTGTTCGCGGTTCTCTGTTCCTTTAAAATTAATGTTCTGTCGATATCTTCTATAACAGACGCGATGGCTGAATCTACACATCTCAATTCTCCAGAGGCAGCTCTTTGTTGTAAACAAATTCAACCCATGCGCTCTTTGGTGATGTGGATTACTGATCATCTGTCCATCATCGTATAAAGCCCGCCCTGACAATTTGAAAGTTGCTCCACAACGAATCAAGTCCAGACCGAACTTCCTAACCTCAAATGTTGTGGGAGGGGCTAAATTCGGCTGGTATCCAGGCTAATGTTATTGCAATTGATACTCTGAATTTAACCTTGTGAAAATAAAAAAAAGTTTTGAATAATAGTGAAAATAAAGCAGTGTTGGGTGTTGTAAGGGGTCCATCCCTTCTGTGACCGGGGCCCAACATTTGGTGCTACACCCCTGACTGTATGTATACAGTATATAAGAACCATCAGTATTATCAGCAGCATTGGGCGAATTACCCTTCTCAGTCCCCAGCTCCTCCTCTCGTCAGTCAGGATTTGGCTTTCTGATTCCCCTCGAAACAGAATAAATTCTCGAATTATGTTGTACTTTAAAATCTTGATTGATATCTGCATACATTCATGTCAGTTCTGTTCTGTTTACCCTATGAGGGGGGTTATTGCTGCTCTTATCATTGCTAGGCTGCATGGATGAGCATGGAGTTCTCGCTCAGAAAGGAACCATACCGCCAATCCAAACTGTATGCTAATTGTCAATCATATTTGACGATAGTGGTCCTGACAGAAATGAAAAATCTGTCATCATTTACTCACCCTCATGTTGTTCCAAACCTGTAAGACTTTTGTTCATCTTCGAAAAATAAATGAAGATATTTTTAATCTGAGAACTTTCTGTCCCTATGAACAGCTTCAAAAAGTTCATAAAGAGATCATAAAACTAATCCATGTTAATTGAGCAGTTTAGTCCAAATTTTCTGAAGATAGACAATCACTTCATGAACAGATTGAATTTAGGCTTTTATTCATGTTTACATTGATCAGCGAACATAAATGAACCATCTTGAAGCGTGAGAACAACCTCATTGGTTCTTGTGGAAGCTCAAAAGTAACACAAATGAACCTCATTGGTTCTTGCACTTCAATCAAACATGCTTGAGCTTCTGTTTACCATAACTGATGTGTGAGTTGATGAATGTTTTGTCATCTTTTCTTTTATGTGAATAAAAGCCTGAAATCTGTTCAGCATATAAAATGATCGTCTATCTTCAGCAAATTTGCTCTAAACCGCTCAATTCATATGGATTAGTTTAACTATTTTTGAACTTTTTAAAGCATCAAACTGGTAGTTGCATAGCTGTCAATGGCAGCTCCTCCCTGTCTTTTAGTCAGTGTATCAGCACATTCTTGAGATGATAAGGTGTGTACTTTTATTGATAGATTATCATGGCACCTCCACATCTCTGCAGTTCATTGTCATAAAGGCAGTTTATATAATGTGATGCTGGAGCAATACAACACAGTTTCCCATCCACTGTAAAGTTTTTGCTGCGTTCGCACCCCTCATCACACTACAGTTGTAAAGTAACGTGAAGACACTTTAGATTTAGAAAAATGTTATTTTCATTTAAAATGTTTAAATTAAAACATGTTATTGTGGATGTGGCATTAGATTATCATGCAAAGAAATTATTAAGACAGTCACACAGTAAATCTGAACGACATTTATGAATCTAAGCTGATTTGACAAAATTTGTGAAAACTTGATAAATCATGAAAATAATGTTTTTACAGTGCAGTGACAGACAGCACTCAGTCAATGCACTGATTTAAACGGCTTATCAGAGTGAATGACAGACACAGAAAAACATCATGTGGAGTTATTGTGACCCAGCAGCTGATTGTGTCATACATTTATAAGGGATTTGTGGTTTTTGATGTCACTTTGAATTACAGAAGTTAAGTGGCAAATTGACAGATTCATGTGCCTCTATTTATTTATTTATTGTTAAAATTTATTGTTTAAATCTGTTTAAAGCTTTACCATCACAAGAATGAATTGCATTTAAAATTATATTCAAATAGAAAACAGCTATTTTAAACTATAATAATATTTCACAATATTACTGTTTTTTTTACTGTGTTTTTTAATCTTCTTTTGTTATCTGTGTGAAAGTAGCACTGGAGGTACTTTCCTGTTCAATGACAGTCATGTGAAGTTAAATAAACAGCTATTGATAGCTGATAGTTGATAACATGCTGCCCCATTGCACTGTAATAATTGTTTTTTTTATTGATATAACACAGTCCCTTTATATTGGTATCATTCAGTCCATTCCAGTAAATGACATTCCATCTGAGATCAGCCCTTCAAGTTAATCTTTGATTTGACATAGTTTAAAACGGGGTTCAGGAGTTGCTGTTCATCTAAACTCTACAGCTATGGACTCAAGAACGGTGTTTGTCTTATTATGGATGTTGCTGTGGTCCACCTCCACTGGAATCAAACTAGATGGAAATGGTTATGTTGACATTATCATTGCAATTAGTTCAAAAGTACCACAGGATAACACGCTCATTGATAAAATAAAGGTGAATGTGCTTATTTTGGTCTATTTAACAAACTTTTTTTGTGTGGATTTTGTGAAAGATGTTATAGAAGTATTTGTGAATTCACAAATGAAATAATAATTACTTTTGTATAAATACAGTGAGCAGAGTTTTTTCTCATTTCATCTTTTCACTTTCCTTCTGACAGGACATGGTCACTGAAGGGTCGTTTTATCTTCATCAAGCATTGGATAAAAAGGTCTATTTTAAAGATGCTACAATACTGGTTCCATCTCACTGGAATAGTAAGGAATTTACCAGAGCAAGAACTGAGTCCTTCGAAAAGGTACAGAGCATTATGTCATTATATCTTGTAAAATATTAATTTCCATTCATTTCATTCACATGTGATGTTGCTGACCCGATCTCTATGTCAAACACACAGGCCAATATAAAAATCGATAACGCTTATTCAACTGAGCCATATGCTCATCAGTATGGTGAATGTGGAAAAGAGGGAGAGTACATTCTTTTCACTCCAAACTTCCTCCTAAATGACACTTTCATTCAGCCTTACGGATCAAGAGGTGAACATTATTTATCCTCCTACATTTATATGTTTATAATTAAATAAGACATCTAAAAGTCATATTTGTCACGTTTGGTCTATGTTTGAGTTTAGTTTGAGTTGGACTTTGAGTTGATTTTGTGCAGTATTCTGTTGTTTTCTATGTTTTCGTCATTTCCTCAACTAACCGTGACAATATTAATATAGTCTGTTTGTTTTACTAGCAGTTTGTTTGTTTGTTTGCAGGAAGGGTCTTGGTTCATGAATGGGCTCATCTGAGATGGGGTGTTTATGATGAATACAGTGAAACAAAGCCGTTCTACTACTCTAATGGCCGTATTGAAGCTACAAGGTCATAAACTGTTCATTAAAAGAAGGAATATTTTTTAAATATCCTTGGAAATTACAATCACTATTGATTTCTTGCTTATTTTTAGGTGTAGCAAAAGCATTGAAGGACAGTCTTATGAACGTGTTGCTGATGGATCTCTTAAACCGTGTCGCATTGATCCACAAACTTCCCTACCTACCGAGGAGTGCACGTTTTTTCCAAACAGAAATCCAAACACAGACAGCTCCATAATGTACCTACCAAGCCTGAACACTGTAAGTACAGTTTTTCCACACATTCCAGTAAATTATTTTAGTAACTAATTAAACTTACAGTGTACAGTACATGAGTTCTGTCCTAGGGAAAAGAAAAGTTTCTTTTCTCATTTTTATTTGTGCAAAGGTCCCTTTGGGGGCTCCGTTAGTTTTTTTTTGTCTCTGGCTAAAATGAGACATCTTATACTGATATGCTGAGTGAAACTGGATGTTTGGTGACATATTTTTATTTAGTGACGAATTTGTTTTTTTAGGTGATCTCATTTTGTCAAGCAAACGATCACAATTATGAAGCCCCTAACCTGCAAAATGAAAAATGTGGCAACAAACCAACATGGACCGTAATATTTGAGGATTCTGTGGATAAAGACGCACTTCATTCTCTAGAACCACTGCCGTCCTCTCCACCAGCGCCATCTTTCAAAGTTGTGCAGCGAATGCAACGTGTCGTTTGTCTCATCCTTGATGTCTCATCAAGCATGACAGTGCCTGCATTATTTTAACTTTTACACACTGAATAACAATGTTTAAAAAAAATTATTAAAATCCCCCTAGAAACATGAAATTTTAAAGGTTTTTGTTAATGATTATTTCACCCATTTTCTAGGGCTCTAGAATCCTTCGACAACGGCAGGCTGCAACACATTTACTGCGGAATTATATTGTGGATCAAGCCAGTGTTGGAATTGTGACCTTTAGCACTGATGCTTCTATTCTGAGCCCCTTGGTTATTATTGACAATGAGTCCACGCTAGAGAATCTCATCAAACGGTTGCCAGAAACAGCAAATGGATGGACGTATGTGTGTAAAGGCCTCAGACTAGGCTTACAGGTGCCATATTCATTTGTAATTTTATGTTTTGTAATATGTGAAGTGTATATATAGTTTATTCTAGGCAAATGCTTTCTATTTTCTAACCATCAGGTACTTACAAAAGACAATGGGGATGTTTTAGGAGATGAAATAATTTTTCTGACAGATGGTGAGGCAACGGACGACATTGATTCTTGTAGTACGGAGGCAATAAACAGTGGTGCCATTATACACACAATAGCTTTCGGTCCCAATGCAGCAATAGCACTGGAGGTAATGACAAACCGTACTGGTAAGTAAAAAAATAAAATAATAATAAGTATCTATTATAAGTAAATAACTAATAATAAGTCAATCTTATTACAGTTTAGTATGTAATGCAAAATTGTTTCACGAATAAAATAGGGGGGAGATTTATCTATTCCAATGATAACATCACCTCTAACCAGTTAATGGATGCGTTTGCTTCGCTTACATTATCAACTGGAGATTACACAAAAGAACCAGTTCAGGTTTGACAAGTAATCGCTCATTGCCCGTGATACAATTATTACTTTAAGAGTGTCATCGGTATTGAGTATTTTAATATATATATATATTTTTTTTTATCATTCTTTAGCTGGAAAGTGTTGGAAAAACAACTTCAGACTGGTTCAATGGGACAGTAACAGTGGATCAGACTGTTGGTAACAAAACCAGCTTTGTAATAATCTATGAAAAAAGTGTTCCTATCATTTCCATACAGTCACCAAGTGGTTCAATCTACAGTCAGACACAAATGAGTCATGAAGGATCTCTGAAAACAGTCACCTTAAAACTTTCAGGAACTGCAGAGGTATGACAACTTTTATGAACCAGTTATTCATTTTATAGTTCAGACCATAAACATGAAGGCTAAACAAACTATTATAATACAATAAAATACATCTAGGCCAAGGGTTTTAGAAAAACGTGATCAAAATATGTTTAACAACAACTTCAGACTAAGACAGAGTTTATCAAATATGTTCAACAACAACTTCAGACTAAAGCAGGTTCACACTATGATTTTGGCCACGAATTGGCCGTCTGAGACAGATTTAGCAAATCTCAAAAGATTCCTCTAATCCTTTGCTAAAATTTGAATTCTTTGATCGCTAGTTTGACATGTTCACCGACAGCCGATTAATGACCATTCCAGTAAAAGTTTACCTTAATTCTGGCAGTGTCAGAAGATTTGCAGTGTCACTTCTACAACGACGTCAATTGTCTTTGTTTTTCAAGAGTAACCATGACCAAAATGAACACTAGAGATTTCTTTGTAGCCTCTATTTCAATCCCGGGTGTAACGCAGCCCACTGTCACAGAACGTGTCATTGATTAATGATGTAAAACTCCGGACAAGTTTTCCTGTGTGTGTCTGTTTTTAACGCGTCTTGACTGTCGTACTTTACTGTCATTAATGTCAACTGAGATCTTAAAGTGTGACATGGCTTACATCAGGGATAATATTTGTACAGTCTGACGGGCAACAATCGTAAAGGACTATTATAAATTGTAAACCCATATTTTTCTGCTTTTCCTATCCATGTGTTTGGTAGCCTGGGGACTGGAAGTACAGCATCCAAAGTCCAACACTTCAGGCTCTGACTATAACAGTAACAAGTCAAGCGGCGCGTGCTGATGTTCCCCCCATCATAGTCAAAACCCGCATGGACCAGCAGTTCAGTGACGGCACTAAACCCATGATAGTGTTTGCTGAGGTCAGTCAGAATTACAAGCCTGTAATAAAGGCTGAAGTGTGGGCTACACTGGAGTCCCAATCTGGGTCCGCACAAGAATTACAACTCCTGGACAATGGAGCAGGTAAATTACCCATCATTATTGTTCCAAGTGTGCACTCAACTTAAAATATAAATAAATAAGGTAATTATATAACTCAGAGATCCATCTTTTTCAGGAGCTGATGCTTTTCAAAATGATGGCATCTATTCCAGATATTTCACACAGATGAAAGATGGGAGAAGCAGCTTGAAAGTAAGAGTGAAGAATCAAGATGGACAAGCCAGATTTACTTTCCAAAAAAGGGGTGGTGCCCCATACGTACCTGGATACGTGGTAAACGGTAAAATCTTTGTCGTTTTGAAAATAATTTTAAACTTGGATCACATCTGAAAAACTTACATGCAGACCAAAAGCACAATCGTGTGAGTGTGATATTACTGTTATACAGCATATTTACATTTTATTTTTGCCAGCAAAAATAATTCCAAATGAAGCTAAAGCAGAATTGTTTGTAAAGTCACTTGTTTCGCTTCTGAATTAATCGGGTTTTGAACGAGTGAATTCTAATCAACCTAAAGTGCCCTGCGAAGTGGATTTCACAGGTTAATCCATCATCTTAAGTGTGACTCTGTTCTTAAGGGACGCTCCATGATCAATCCATATGCCATTTGCAGTGCACTTCGAACTATAACATCGATAAAATACTTTACAGGAAGTGTAAAACAAAATGTGCCCATCAGTTATTGCACATCTCTCCAGCACTTTAAAGTTTGCATAAAATAAAAAATAAAGGTCTGGTTTCACAGACAGGGTTTAGATAAAGCCATGATATGGGCATTTAGCTTTTATAAATGTGCCTTAGAAAAAAAAGCATTACTGGTGTGCATCTTGAGACAAAACAATTGCACTGACGTATTTTAAGATATGCCAGTGAAAGTTGCTTTCAGTTAAAACAACTAAAAATGCATTTTAGTCTTGTCTGTGAAACCGGGGGAAAAAGAAGTTGAGGATCTTATTTTGTTTAATTAATCCATTGTGTGTTTTGTACACAGCCGTTCCCGAGTATGAAGTGTGCAAGACACAAAAATCCCAATACAACTTCCATGATTACGATCATATAAGATAAGACATATACATAAAACCAAATTACGTTATTTTCATATTAAACATCGTAACAGATATTTTTCACATTCAAATATTTAATTTAATGACAATTTATATTAATTAAATGAATGTAAAAAAAATTTAAATACATATTAATGTATTATATACACATGTAGGCTATACGTACGGTAATTTATATTATAATAATTTTAGTTGATGATTCAATTACTCACTTGTAAAAATATTTGTAGGCCTATCTATGAAACCTGCAGAAAGAGTCAAGGAATTCATGCACAAACTGGAACTAAGGATATAAATGTCAATATAGTCAGCTACAGCTGCTTGAAGAAGAACTTAGGACAGAAATTAATCTCAAGCAGATTCATTTGGTTCCTCTAATTTCAGGTGTGGTGGAGCTGAACCCTCCAAAGCCTCCCGTTTCTGAGGAACCACTTGAGGTCGGAAGTTTTAGCAGAACAGCCACTGGAGAGAGTTTTACGGTGGATTTAAAAGGCTTAACCCCACCAAACTTCCCTCCTAACAAAATCACAGATCTGAGTGCTGAGATCCAGGAGGACTCTGTGCTTCTCAGATGGACGGCTCCTGGTGAGGACCTCGACCAAGGGACAGGTAAAGCACGCAATTACTATACCAGAATTTAAAATGTCAATTTAAAAAGGTTTTTCAGTTCTTCACTGACAACATAAAATAGTAGTTTCAAATTTAGATCATAAAATAATGTAAATTATATTGTCTTCATGACATGTTTCTTTCCTTTAAGCTACATCCTATGAGATCAGGTGGAGCTATGACCTTCAAATGCTTCGAGAAAGCTTCAGCAATGGTCACGCAGTCAACACAACTGCCATCTCACCGCACGAGGCTGGATCAATTGAACAGCATTCATTCAATTTCAGTTTCACAATCCAAAATGCCACCACACTCTTCTTTGCAGTTCAGTCTGAGGACGAAGAAAAAGCAAAATCTGAAACCTCCAACATTGCTCAAGCTTCAAAGATCTTCCCTGATCCAAAACCCCAAGGAATATCAAACCCAGGCATGAATTTGACAGTTCTTGTCATTTCTTTGTGTGTGGTAACTATGGTCATATGCTTTGTTGTTGCTGTAACCACATGGGCAGTAAGACGCAGAAAATCCCTCGGTTAAAGCAACATCTGGAATTAACAATCTGATGCAAACAATCAAATCAATCTTTATGTGTGAATTGAACATAACTATTGAAGGGGTGGATTGGAATCCGCTGCTGCTTCAATGTATATGTAATGAGTGATTATAATCAAGGTATTAATCCATATTTTTCCTTCTAATATCAAATGGGTTGAATGACTTCTCTGGAGATTTTACTTTATGGAAGTTTCCAGTGTGATTACTGAAATGTTCTTTTCATGTATTCTTTAGTGTCTGTATTTGATATCTGAATGCTGTAACAGTGCTTGCTCATTTATTCCGGCTTCCAGAAATGAAATATGGACTTTTTTTTTTTGTTTGAGAAAGGTCTTCAACATGTTAAAACATATAGAGGTCATTAAAGCCAATAGTTTAAGGGACCATTTCTTTGTAAAAGCCTTACTTTCCAGTTAGACTAAAGTCTAAAGTCTAACTATCCTTCAGAGAAAGAACACATTATCTTGATGTTTTGAGATGACTCTAGTTAGAGCCTGGCCAAATCCAACCTTGGAAAAGCTGTGTGTCGGTGTGTGTGTTAGTCTTCTGGGTTGCAGGTTAAGGAACCACTGGCATTATTGGAGATTGACTGAGTTGTTGTTCTGGACATGTTGGCGCCCAATAACCCAAATCTGTGACCTGTAAAGTCATGACGTGCCTAACTTCAGGGTCTGAGCTGCATAATCGATGGAGATATGTCTATCTGTGTGGAAAATTACTATGTTTATCTATTTCTTAGCCAATGAGAATCATTCAACCTGTAAGCAATGATGTAGCTTAGACCTTGGAAATGGTATAACTGATGTGATCTTTGTAACTGTAAGCAGGACGGCCTACGAACTCCTGTGTGAGTCTCGAAGCTGACTTCTGCTGATGAAACTGCAAACTATCTTCAGTAAAACTTTTCTTTAATTTACTATAATTCTGACTCCGGGTCTTCTTTCAAAAATCTGTCTCGTTCTGAGTCTTTGACTGTAGTACCCCTTTCACTATGTACATCCAACTACTTTAGAATATTTCTTAAAATAGTCATCTATATCAAACAGACTTTCTAACTTAATGAATATTTTTGCGTACATGTATTGCTATCTCATTTAGAATTCTCATTTATTGTAGATTCTCAAACAATTTACTGTATCTTCCGCTGAAATTTGAGCACCTTTAAATAGAAATGAACAAAAATATTTATGTACAATAAAAGGCATCTATTAAACTTTCATCATGATGATTTAAAGCACATTTTTAGTTAATTAATTCTTTGAATTTTAAATGGCGACCTATTATGCCATTTTTTCTCCTTCTGAAAAGAGACCCTGTGCGCGATCCAAGATGGTGGCTCCCGACTGCTAGACTGCAACACTGCTACAAGATCAAGTTTTCAGATATCATTTTCTTTCTCTCTCTCTCTCTCTCTCTCTCTCTCTCTCTCTCTCTCTCTCTTCGATCACTTTTTTCCCCATTGTGCATTTTCTTCTCTTACAAGACTAGACTATAACATTATATAACCTGGATCACAGACAATCCAGACGACAACAAAAAAGTAAAGGTAACCCCACTCTAAACTCCAAGAGACCCCTTTCCAATTCAAACTCTATCCCAGCAACACCATCCACAACCACCGTGCAATACTAAGAGGAAAAATAATCTCATATTCCATTTACAAAAAAAAGAACAAGAAGCAGAACTGGGACAAAAAAATCAAGCAACTTGAAGACTTCTATATAGATACATCATGCATTGTGGTCGTGTCTAGGCGGAGGTCCTCCATCTGATCTGAATACGGCTTGGATCCGGCTGACTACAGTAAACCTCAGGATAAAAACTCTACCTCCTCCTAGGGTTTTAACTCAACAAACTCCAAATTCGGGTGTTCTGTTCAGACTGTTCTGTCTCGAGTTGTTATATCTTTTCTAAGTGATCGGACGTACGGTTTTCATAAAAATGATTCAAACTCAGAAAAACTCCCATTGACTTAAATTGACGTAATGTTCAGATTTTCAAACTCCCCAACTGTCAAAAATTCTAATCTAAATTCCTTGAAGCCCTAGGCTGCGTCCGAAATCGCGTACTATGTGAGTAGGTACTACATTTAAATAAGAACGTACTTCGCGACCGTTAAAAAAGTACGTTCTATATAGTATGAATACGGGTAGTATGAATGAATCCGGACGTACTACATGCGCCCGCATGCGCCATGTTGTTGTCGCGTGACATACGCTGTCATAACAGTGCGAACATTTAAAGAGCCCATTCCACTGACTGCACCAACTTCGCGCTGTTTTTAGTTCTGCTTTCTGTTTTCATCTGCGTTTTTACGTCGTCCGAGCCGACAATCAAGAGGAGGCGTCGGTCAGCTGCTCGCAGATCACGCCTTTTGTGGAGTTTGTCAAATAACATTTATTTACCTAATACATTTTACCTCATAAAACACACACACAACCCCTATGAACAATGACAGATGTTGATTTTTGGCAAGGAAAAAGCCATTTATTTGCTTGTGATATTACCCTCGATAAATAAACATGAATGAATCAATAGAGATACGCGTGTCACGTGTGTTTACCTCTACAGCCCATAGCTAACGTTACAGCCGCGTCTCCGGTTTCCGCCATTTTCAAATATAACGACAACAACTCCTCTCCCGTGGCATCATGGGATAGTAAAGTGTCCATCGTATGCGCACTTCAGAATCTCACCGGAAGTAGTAGGTCATCCGGGGACTTTTCGCCTACTGTTTTTCGAATTCTATGATTTCGGACATACTACTCTGCTCGCGTACTGTTTTTCGCATACTATATAGTAGGGAAGTATGCGATTTCGGACGCAGCCCTAGACTCAATCAAACTGCCATTCTATAAACTATATGAGCAATTGAAACTCATTTAAACTAATAAACTCATCTATCTATGAAACTTACACCTATTTCTTATGAACTCTTAAACACTAAACTCTGAACTCTTAAACTCATTGAATCTTATAAACTCTAAACTCATAAACTCGTAAACTTATAAACATACAATTATGAACTCATAAACTCATAAAATCTGTGTGTGTGCTTGTGTGAGTGTGCGTGTGTGTGTGTGGGGGGGGGGGGTGTTTATGTGATTTATGAGGACACAAATGTGTATAATGACATGTGTATTACACTGGTATTATAACTTATAGGTGGTTTATGAGGACATTTCAAAAGTCCTCATAAATCAAATGGCTTAAAAAACATAAAAAAACAATGTTTTATTAAAAAATAAAAAATGCAGCATGTCTCCTGTGTGTGTGTGTGTGTGTGTGTGTGTGCGTGTGTGTGTGTGTGTGTGTGTGTGTTAGTACCCTTTGTTACATGACCTGATGTTTGTGAGGTGAGCAACTGCCACCCAGGGAGATGAAATGACCATCTGATCAAACCGGAGTCTAGAAACTAAGATTCGTGACCTCGGACACTTTGTGCCTAAACCGGGATCCTGGTTGTCATCCTGATAATCAATGGAGATATGCTTCTGACTATCAGCCCATATGTGAAAATATTGCATGTTATCTATGCCTTCACCAATCAAAATCATTAAATTAAGTGATTTTAGTGACCAGTTTACAAGTTTTAGTGAACTTCTGCTGATAAAACTGCAAACTATTCTTTAGTAAAATGTTCTTTAATTGATTGCATCTCTGACTTCTGGTCTTCATTCATCATATCTCATCCCTTAACTGTAAATTTCCTTACAATATCAATGCACTACAACATTATATTGCACCAAGTAAACTAATTAAGAGTCAGACAACATTTTACAAATGTACCAGCCTTGAGAGCAAATTTAGTATATGGAGTATATACAACTTATGTTTTAAATGGGCCATGATGTTGGCAGAATAGTCACACCCCTGCATGACATTGAAGCACACACCCACTTATCTCTGATCAGCATCAAGATCATTTGAGAAAGTGTTCAAAACGGGGTTCAGGAGTTGCTGTTCATCTAAACTCTACAGCTATGGACTCAAGAACGGTGTTTGTCTTATTATGGATGTTGCTGTGGTCCACCTCCACTGGAATCAAACTAGATGGAAATGGTTATGTTGACATTATCATTGCGATCAGTTCAAAAGTACCACAGGATAACACGCTCATTGATAAAATAAAGGTGAATATATACTTTTTTTTGTCTATTTTTAGTGCCTTTAGTAAAAGATAATATCTGTGCAGGTTTTAAAGAAAATTTTGAAAGAGATATATAATCAAATTTCATTAACAGTATTTGAATGAACAAATGAGTGTATAATTGCTTTTTATAAATACTGTACACAGATTTTGAGATTTGCACGTTTTTCCTTCAGACAGGACATGGTCACTGAAGGGTCGATTCATCTTCATCAAGCATTGGATAAGAAGGTCTATTTCAAAGAAGCTACGATACTGGTCCCAGCACACTGGAATAGTAAGGAATTTACCAGAGCAAGAACTGAGTCCTTCGAAAAGGTACAGAGAATTATGCCATTTTCATTACGTGTCAAATATTAATCAATTCAATAATTTAATTAAAGGGGTCATATAATGCCATTTTTGTACAAGTTAATATGAATCTTTAGGGTCTAAATGAAAACTCTGTAATATACTTTTATTAAAAATTCTCATTAGTATTTTAAGAAAACACTTATTTTACCTGCTCAAAAACAGCTCTGTTTTCAGCACGCCGTTTAAGTGCATATGCCTTTAAATGATAATGAGCTCCGCTGACTCCGCCCCTCTGTTCTGTGGGCGCTTTGACACAACGCACGTGGAGTGTTGACTTGACAACAGTTGAGGGTTTATTATGGCAGCGGGATTCTCTCTGAGGACACATCTGTGCAACCGTATCAGTTTGAACCGGAGTCGGAACCGAAACATGATGACGGCCCGAAGAAGTGCGACAATTAAGGCTCGAACAGGACGTTTCTGAATGGTTGGTTAACAATGTAACTTTGATCTATTTTTGTACTGGCAGGGTAACGTTAGAGTTGTGAGATACAATCGCTATGTGTTTAACGTTACTAATGTAAGTTATAGGTTAGTTCGTTGACAGATTTATGTTGAAAAACTTTTTTTTGTTGTTGTAAATGTAGGCTTGTCAGTGATGCGTGACGTTATCTCAGTGTTAGGTACAACTATCGTGACTGAAACTGATATGAGGTCAGGTCAGTAATGATTCTAGCAGTAGTTGAAAGATACCTAAGAATTTGTTGTATGTTTATGTTTAGTGCAGTACGAAAATGTTTTATGTTTTAAGAAAACTTTTAAGTACATCTATAGTATTGTAACTGCATTGATATTCCTGTTACGTTAACTGTAACACCTGCGTACACAGTTTTTAATAACACAATAACTATAACGCGTTTTTCATTATAAACGTGGGATTATGAATTATATTGAGAACGTCGTAACGTTACATAGAATACATGCCGTAATGTACTACCCTGAGTGTAAACATTAGCCACATTCATCGTGAAGCGTGCAAGCGATTTGCAAAGATTAATATATAGGTTAATAAAACGTTACACTCACTTCTTCTGGAGGTCCAACAGACAGGAACACGAATACTTGGTACCGATTCCTTTTTCAGTAGCAGCTTCTTAGCAAAACCTGATTTATATTGACCCTCGCCTCGTTTAAAAAGCAGTCTGGTGAGAAATGATTTGCGCAAACATGAGCGCATTGACGTTGCTCGTCGGGAATATTCCCTTCATAAACAAGTCAGCCACTGCGTCTTCAGCGGTTTGGATTTAGGAACATTAAAATGACTGCTGTGTTCCTTATAACACCCAAGAACAGAACACCATAATCGCTTAGGCGCCATTCTGCTCCAGTGTATCAACAATGACGAACTATGATTGACATCTCACTCACGAGCGAGGGCGGATCTGTGTTGAAACGCTGCTGTCAATCAACAATCGTGGGAGGGGCGTGCGAGCTTGTGACGTCACAAGCTCGAGCGGCTCGATTTGAGGCACGGGAAAACATATAAGGAGATTAAAACAAAACCACTGGATGGATTTTTATCATTATATGATGGCTGTGTACAGACACTGCCAACACACATTTCAGTACAATCAACTTGTAAAAGTGCATGTACCATTATATGACCCCTTTAACATACTGATGACGCAATTTCTGTGTGAAATGCAGGCAAAAATAATAATTGATAATGCTAAACCAGCATACGGTGATGAACCCTACACTCATCAGTATGGTGAATGTGGAGCTGAGGCTCAGTACATTCATTTCACACCAAACTTTCTCAGAGACGACACACTGATTAAGCCTTATGGGTCAAGAGGTGAATGTCATTTGTTATCCTTCAACATTTATCCAGGTTAATGCAGGAATCTGTTTGTTGTATTAACAAGAATGTTTGTTTGTTTGTTTGTTTGTTTGCAGGAAGGGTCTTGGTTCATGAATGGGCTCATCTGAGATGGGGTGTGTTTGATGAATACAGTGAAACAAAGCCATTCTACTACACTAATGGCCGTATTGAAGCTACAAGGTCATTAAACTTTAACAAAAAGAAAGCGTATCACGGTATTAAAATCTCCTTGGAAATTGTTTCAACCATTGGTTTCCTGCTTATCTTTAGGTGTAGCAACAACATTGAAGGTCAGTTTTATGATGAATCACTTCAACCATGCCACTCTGATCCAAAAACTTTACTACCGACTAAGGGGTGCAAATTTTTTCCTAACAAATATAAAAAAACAGACAACTCCATAATGTTCTTACCAACCCTGGATACTGTAAGTACAGATTTTACATGTTTCCAGACATGCAAAATGTATCTTTGGTCATTTGCAGTGCATTGCATGCAAACATTGAATGAAGTAATTATTATAAATATTTGGTTTCAGGTGATCTCATTTTGTCGTGAAAACGAGCACAATCATGAAGCCCCAAACTTGCAGAATAAAAAATGTGGCAACAAAGCAACATGGACTGTTATATTTGAGGATTCTGTGGATAAAGACGCACTTCGTTCTCTGAAACCACTGCCGTCCTCTCCACCAGCGCCATCTTTCAAAGTTGTGCAGAGAATGCAACGGGTTGTTTGTCTCGTCCTTGATGTCTCAGGAAGCATGCAAGTATGCAAAAACATTAACTTCACTTGAAAACAAAGATGCTTCCATTATTATAACCTTCAATGCTCTGGTATGAGCCTAATCATTTTGAAACCTGAAAAGCATAAAAACTGGTATCACATTTTCTAGGGCTCCAGAATCCTTCGACTACAGCAGGCTGCCACATATTTCCTGCGGAACATCATTGAGGATCAAGCCAGTGTTGGAATTGTGACCTTTAGTTCTGATGCTTCTACTCTGAGCCCCTTGATTATTATTGACAATGAGTCCACACGAGAAAATCTCCACTAATAATAAAAGATCAGAAACATTTGTAATCTGTTGGTTTTTTTTTCATAGATTATCTTGACTTGGTGCCATGATGGATATTGAAAATGTGTTATTTAGCCTATTTTCAATTTTAAACAGTAGAGATGATTAATCATTTGCTTTGTGGTAATGGAACATTTTTGTGAACACAATTGTGAATGTCAGGCTATGAATCCCCCCAAAACTATGCATGGGCGTTTGCTTTGGTGTTGCCACCCGTCTAAAACATCATGCCTCCCCTTTTCCACCCTATAAATAATTTTCTAGATCTAGATAAGACTGCTCCTTCTCCTTGGAAATGGTACAATTCACCGCTCATAGTCAGCATGTTCTTCAGTGTGCAGCGGCAGCAGATGACAAGGTTTGTGCTTTTGTTGATTGTCATGGCACATACATACATACTGTTATGGAATTATTCTAATATAATTATGCCTTTTTAGTGTATGAAGTACTTATGTGTTATAGTTAACCACAATTGTAACTTTATATAATGAAAGTGGTTTATGAAGAAGACACTGTAAATAATTTATTGAGAAAATGGTTATAAAGTAAAACACTGCAACAGTTTTTGGAAAAATTATTTATTGAGAAAATGGTTTATAAAAGGAAATACTGCAATTGTTATTGTAAAATAATTTATTGAGACAATGGTTTATAAAAGAAAATACTGCAATTGTTATTGTAAAATAATTTATTGAGAAAATGGTTTATAAAAAAACACATACCACACGTAATGTTTTTTAAACATTAAAAGCTTAAAAGCATTTATTAACAAGCATAGTGAGGAACAAAACATGTATTAGAAAGAGCTTTGCTAGAAGAAAAATGCAAGCATTACCGTTGTGTGTGATGCGGACGGACGAGGCACAGGATGCAACAAGGAAAAGGTCTGGAGGACGAAAAGACGAAAGGCTTTTAGACACAAGTCCTAGGGGGAGGGGATTTCTGAAGATGACTGTCTGGAACCATGCTGAATGATCGCGTGAGCAAAGTGCGCACTTTTCTTTAAAGTGAACTAACCCTTTAAATCACGCAGCACAAACAGAATGCCTACTTAATTAAAGTCTTGTGCTGTTTAGTCTTAAAAACTAAATATAATACAGAAAACACTCGACATGTCAACAAAACATAAACATATAACATCTTCCCAAACACATATCAAGCTTATTTAAAAACTTCGAAAGCATAAACACTCTTTATAAAAGAGTGTTTTATAAAGGGAGATGTAAATAACCATAACCATAAGTTCCCGCCTCCTCTGCACGAGCTGACCGATAAATCTAATGGTGCGTTCCAGGCAGGTTTTTGAGCACGTAAATCACGACTTCAAACCACGACTCACGACCTTGTAGCGTTCCAGGCCAGTCACGTATATTAGTGTATTCTCACCGTGTACCGCCTGCAGAAACACTGCATCCGTAGGGGCTGCCATTGTTGTTTTGAATGGTTTCGCAGGCTATTTGATGTCAGAGCTCGTAACTAGGAGTACATCGATCTATTATGAATTCACGGGTGGGAAGTCATGGGAAGTGCTCGATCCAGTGCAGCCGAAGTCGTCCTAGCACTAAAGGTAAAGAGAGAGGGCTCGTGTCTCGCGCTAGCTGGACCACCCTCGAATAAACCTACAAGATTTCCCACAGCTCCCTGTTCAGTTCAGACGGCTGGGGATTTTATTATTGTAAACCAGCCCGCAGCAGTGAGCGCGTCTTTACAAACAAACGCCGTTTTCACGGCCACCCAATAAGGCACAAAAAGAGCATGTTTTACAATGCACAAATCACAATATAAGGGTATCAGGTTCCGCTATGTTAGGCTGCCCATCCCAAAAAGTGTGTCAAACCCTAGCCAAACGGGCGCTGGTCTGGCAAGCCATTCCCGATGTTTCGAGTTGGGTCATAAACACTGTAAAGCGAGGCTACTCGCTCCAATTCACTCGCAGACCCCCCCAAAGTTTTGGGCGGTTATCGAGACTTCTGTGAGAAGCGACATGGGTCACGTGTTTCGCGCCGAAGTGCAGAATTTATTAGCAAAAGGGGCGATAGAGTTAGTCCCTCCTGCGCTAATGCATTCGGGTTTCTACAGCCGTTATTTTCTAATCCTGAAAAAAGACGGTGAGCTAAGACCCATACTAGATTTGAGACGTTTGAACGAGGCTCTCATGAGATGGCCTTTCAAAATGTCAAACATATCCTCGCGCAGGTTCGCACAGGGGATTGGTTTGTTACAATGGATCGGAAAGATGCATACTTTCACATTCAGATAAACCCTTGTCACAGGCCATTCTTGAGATTCGCCTTCGAGGGCCAGGCTTATCAATATACCGTTCACAAAGTGTATGGATGCAGCACTTTCTCCCCTGAGACTTCAGGGAGTGCGCATGCTAAATTATCTCGACGACTGGCTGGTGTTAGCGCAGTCGAGAGCCGAGCTACTAGCTCACAGGGATTTGATTTTCGGCAATTTAGAATGCCTGGGTCTCACAATCAATGTTTCAAAGTGCAAACTGACCCCCAGCCAGAGCGTGGTCTTTCTGGGCACAGTTTTAGACTCCGTGAAAATGACGGCGCAGCTCACACAGGAGCGCGCGCTCTCAGTGCAAGCGCTTGCAGCCTTGCGCCCCTGAAAAGGTTTCAGAAACTTCTCTGTCTAATGGCAGCAGCATCACCAGTACTCCGTATGGGATTACTGTGCATGCGCCCGCTGCAGCACTGGCTGAAATGCCGTGTGCCAACCCATGCTTGGCAGTCAGGCAGCCTGCGCATCAAAGTGAATTGCGGTTGTTTGAGAACACTGATTCCCCGGCAAGCTCAGGACTGGTACCACAAGGGTGTGACTATGGGAATAGTTTCCGGGAGGAAAGTGTTTTATACAGACGCTTCCAACTTGGGTTGGGGAGCGCTGCACGAGGGCAAGCCTGCCTCCGGCCTCTGGTCGAGCACGGAGCAGAGCTTACATATCAACTCTCTGGAAATGAAAGCAGTTGGTTTGGCCCTGAAAACATTCCTCTCAAACCGCAGATGTCACCACGTCTTAGTCCGTACGGACAACATGGCAGTGGTGGCCTACATAAACCGCCAGGGGGGCATCAGGTTAGGCAATCTGCATGCCATGGCAAGAGATCTCCTCTTTTGGGCACAGTTCAATCTGAGCTCTCTGAGAGCGGCGCATATCCCGGGCATTCAGAATTTGGGTGCGGATACGCTCTCACGGGGCAACACTCCCCTAGGCGAGTGGTCCCTGAATTCACAGACGGTCAGTCTGATATGGAGGGTGTTCGGCGGATCCCAGATCTGGACCAGCCACCCTGTTTATGCTTTTCGCCCTGTATCGATGATTCCACAAGTCATCAAAACGGGTCTGGGAGAGCAGATGCCCAGTCCTTCTGGTAGCCCCGCTCTGGAAGTCCAGGCCGTGGTTACCATAGATGGTTCAGCTATCAGACACAGCCCCTTGGCCTGTTCCAATGAGGAAAGAACTCCTCACACAGGCGAAAGAGACGATATGGTATCCTCGACCCGATTTATGGGCCATCCATGTATGGCCCCTAAATGGGTACCCAGGGACCTTCCTGAGAAGGTTTTAAGCACTATCTCTGAAGCTAGGGCCCCGTCTACTCGGCGCCTCTACTTGGTGCTTTAAAGTGGTCGGGTTTTTCCAGCTGGTGCTCGAAAAATCATTTTGACCCAGTGTCATGTGAGGTATCTGTGGTTCTCTCCTTCTTACAGGAGCTGTTGGACATGAGTCCACGCTCAAAGTGCATGTGGCAGCCATCGCAGTGCATCATGCTCCGGTGGCTGGCCTTTCACTAGGAATAAACAACCTGGTAGTTCGGTTTCTAAAAGGGGGTAGGAGGATGGACCCCTCTAGACCTCCTTCTGTGCCTCCTTGGGACCTCTCCATGGTCCTTGAGGCCCTGAAGGGTCCACCTTTTGAACCACTCCAGTAAGTTTATCTTAAACCTCTCTCGCTGAAAACTGCTCTCCTGTTGGCACTGGCATCTGTCAAGCGAGTAGGTGATCTGCAGGCTCTCTCTGTGAGCCCTTCATGTTTGGAGTTTGGAATGGGTGACTCCAGGGTCGTTCTTAAACCCAAGTATGGTTATGTAACTAAAGTGCTCTCAACACCGTTCAGAGCACAGGTTATTACATTACTGGCTCTTCCCCCTTCTGCTGAGGATGGGGAAGTTAACCTTCTCTGCCCTGTCAGAGCGCTGAGAATCTATCTGGAGCGTTCTGCGTCGTTTAGACAATCAGAACAGCTTTTTGTCTGCTTTGGTGGCCGATCGAAAGGTGATCCAGTCACTAAGCAAAGACTATCTAGATGGATAGTGGATGCCATTTCCATGGCTTATGCCTCAGTGGGTCAGGTTTGCCCCATAGGTGTTAAGGCCCATTCGACTAGAGGCATGGCGTCGTCATGGGCTTGGTCATCTGGCGTTCCCATTCAAGATTTTTGTGATGCGGCCGGCTGGTCCTCGCCGTACACATTTATGAAATTATACAGTTTGGAAGTGCCTTCCCTCCAGGCGAAGGTACTCTCGATATGATTAAGGCCTGACGGTGTCCGGTCTTGTCTGTAAATATTACGGTGCATAATCACATTCACATATATATATATATATATATATATATATATATATATAACCCGCTTAGGCTGGTTATTAATTCCTATACTAATAATCCCGACAGGGTCTGGTTTTATTAGTGGGTTATGTGGTATACTGACTCATATATTTTTCTAGACCCGACAATATATACACTTGGTTATCTGGCTTGTTCTGCGAGCTCAGGGGTCCTGAGTGGCAGCGGCAACCGGTTACGGTGGTGCGGCGTTTTGCATGGCGTCCCCACTGCGTATAGCTACGCAATACGAAGTGACCGTTCGAAAGGGAACTACTCGGATACTATCGTAACCTCAGTTCCCTGAGAGAGGGAATGAGTATTGCGAAGCCGGCCGCACTTTAGTAACCTGGCGAGTTGTCGCTTCAGTCGTTAAACCTGCTATAATGGCGAATTCAGGGGACTATTATAGACAGAGATCACGCCCCCTTGGCCATTGGATGTGCAGTTGCCACAGCACAGCCTATGAGCGAGCCAGACCATTAATGTGCTAGCTGTGCAGCTACAAATGCGTTTTACACATAGGCTTTAGTAAATCGAGGAAAAGGAGTTTCCCCACTGCATATAGCTACGCAATACTCGTTCCCTCTCTCAGGGAACTGAGGTTACGATAGTAACCGAGTAGTTTGTAAGCTTTCAAATGATGGCTAATTTATGATGATTACTAAAATATGTGATATGAACAAAAAGGCAATAAAAAAGAGCTCCAATCGTCCCGCTAGCAGGACGGTGGTAGTTAATTAAACCTGTTTTTCTCAAAACTCGGTTCCTGAAAATCATAGCGATCAGCCGACTTCAGATAACCATAACTTTTGTTACCGACAAATGATGAAAAAAAGTGAAAACAGACTTGGAAAGGGCTTGTAATAGGTAAAATTTCACCATGTTTTCCCAGATCGCATCACATAAAATATATTCAAATAGATAACAGCTATTTTAAATTATAATAATATTTCACAATATTACTGTGTTTTTGAGCCTTCTTTTGTTTCCCATGTGAGAGTATATGGGCTTTCCAGTTAAATAACAGTCATGTAAAGTTAAATAGGCAGCCATTGATAGCTGATAGCTGATATGCTGCCCATGGCACTGTGAGATAATTGTGGGGTTTTTTTTATTGATATGACCCAGTCCTGTTACTGGTATCATTCAGTCCATTCCAGTAAATTACATTTTAATCTTTGATCAGGCCCTTCCAATTAAGTTTTGATTTGACATTGTTCAAAACAGGGTTTCGGGAGTTGCTGTTCATCTAAACTCTACAGCTATGGACTCAAGAACGGTGTTTGTCTTATTATGGATGTTGCTGTGGTCCACCTCCACTGGAATCAAACTAGATGGAAATGGTTATGTTGACATTATCATTGCAATTAGTTCAAAAGTACCACAGGATAACACGCTCATTGATAAAATAAAGGTGAATGTGCTTTTTTTTTTTTTTTTTTACTTTATGTGCATTAATTGTTTTAGTGTGTGAAAGATTTCATAAAAGATTTTGTATTCCAATTTTTTTTTATGTACAGTAATTTTAGAAATGTACAGTATTCACAATTTGTTGACATTATTTGTGAATGCACAAATTAAATAATAATTGCTTTTGTATAAATACACTGAGCAGAGTTGTTTATCATTTCATCTTTTCACTTTTCATTCTGACAGGACATGGTCACTGAAGGGTCGTTTCATCTTAATCAAGCATTGGATAAAAAGGTCTATTTTAAAGATGCTACAATACTGGTTCCACCTCACTGGAATAGTACGGAATTTACCAGAGCAAGAACTGAGTCCTATGAAAAGGTACAGATCATTTTGTCATTATATCTTGTATAATATTAATTTCCATTAATTTCATTCACATGTGATGTTGCTGACCCGATCTCTATGTCAAACACACAGGCCAATATAAAAATCGATAACGCTTATTCAACTGAGCCATATGCTCATCAGTATGGTGAATGTGGAAAAGAGGGAGAGTACATTCTTTTCACTCCAAACTTCCTCCTAAATGACACTTTCATTCAGCTTTACGGATCAAGAGGTGAACATTATTTATCCTCCTACATTTATATGTTTATAATTAAATAAAACATCTAAAAGTCATATTTGTTACGTTTGGTCTATGTTTGAGTTTAGTTTGAGTTGGACTTTTAGTTGATTTTGTGCAGTTTTATGTTGTTTCCTATGTTTTTGTCATTGCCTCAACTAACCGTGGCAATGTTAATATGGTATTCTGTTTGTTTTACTAGCAGTTTGTTTGTTTGTTTGCAGGAAGGGTCTTGGTTCATGAATGGGCTCATCTGAGATGGGGTGTTTATGATGAATACAGTGAAACAAAGCCATTCTACTACTCTAATGGCCGTATTGAAGCTACAAGGTCATAAACTGTTTATTAAAAGAAGGAATATTTAATAAATATCCTTGGAAATTACAATCACTATTGATTTCTTGCTTATTTTTAGGTGTAGCAAAAGCATTGAAGGACAGTCTTATGAACGTGTTGCTGATGGATCTCTTCAACCGTGTCGCATTGATACACAAACTTCCCTACCTACCGAGGAGTGCACGTTTTTTCCAAACAGATATCAAAACACAAACAGCGCCATTATGACCTTACCAAGTCTGAATTCTGTAAGTACAGTTTTAAAAAAAAATTTTAATTATTCTTTGTACAGTACATGAGTTCTGTCCTGGGGCCTTGGACTTTTTTCTTCTTTTTGCTAAGTCATTTCGATGTTACATCAAATCTTACGGTCACATCTTACTAACTACACAATCACAAAAGTTACATTTGCAAAATAAAAAGTTTTAATTAAAAGAAGCTAATATTAATTTTTATAAATAGTTTGTCAGACATTGCAATGAGATAAAAAGTTGAAATTCAGTGACCTGAGGACACAAAGATAATTACAGAGCCCCTGCATGAAGGACCTTTGCAAAAATAAAAATATACAGACTTTCTGGGCTATTCCATAAAAAAGGCTGATACAGTAAAAAAAAAAAAATGCTAAAAATGTGTGTCTTTCGTTGGGGCAGTGTGTCATATTTCAACGCTTTATGTCCACTTTAACACATTTAACTCTGTGTTTAACCAAAAAAACTCTATTTTATTTTTTTATGTCTCTGGCTAAAACGAGACATCTTGATATGCTGGTGACATATTTTTGTTTAGTGACACATTTTGTTTTTTTAGGTGATCACATTTTGTAATGGAAACAATCACAATTATGAAGCCCCTAACCTGCAAAATGAAAAATGTAGCAAAAAACCGACTAGGGCCGTAATATTTGAGGATTCTGTGGATAAAGACACACTTCGTTCTCTGGATCCAATGCCAAACTCTCCACCAGCGCCATCTTTCAAAGTTGTGCAGCGAATGCAACGGGCTGTTTGTCTCGTCCTTGATGTCTCAGGAAGCATGACAACAGTATGCAAACATTAAAAAAAAAACTTAACTTCATTTGAAACAAAAGTGCCTGTATAATTTTATCCTTTACACACTGAATACAATACCAATGAAATGAGTTCCATTTTCTAGCACTCCAGAATCCTTCGACTACAGCAGGCTGCTACACATTTACTGCGGAACATCATTGAGGATCAAGCCAGTGTTGGAATTGTGACATTTAGTTCTGATGCTAATACTCTGAGCAACTTGACTACTATTGACAACGACTCCACACGTGAGAATCTCATCCAACTGTTGCCAAACGTAACAAAAGGATGGACGTACATGTGTAAAGGCCTCAATCTAGGCTTACAGGTGACATTAAATTGTCATTTTATGTTTGTAATATGTGAAGTGTGTATATATATTTTATTCTAGGCAAATTCTTTCTATTTTCTAACCATCAGGTACTTAGAAAAGACAATGGGGAGGTATTAGGAGATGAAATCATATTTCTGACAGATGGTGAGGCAACGGACAACATTTCTGATTGTAGTAAGATGGCAATAAACAGTGGAGCCATTATACACACAATAGCTTTGGGTGATAAAGCAGATAAAGCACTGAGAGAAATGGCGAATCAAACTGGTAAGTAAAAAAAAAATTTAATCTATATCTGAGTAAATCAAAAAGTGCCAGTTTTGTATGTAACGCAAAATTGTTCCATGGTGAAAATAGGGGGGAAATTCATCTCATCCAATGATAACATCACCTCCAACCAGTTAATGGATGCGTTTGCTTCGCTTACATTATCAACTGGAGATTACACAAAAGAACCAGTTCAGGTTTGACAAGTGATCGCTCATTGTCCATGATACAATTATTACTTTGAGAGTGTCATCAGTATTGAGTATTTTAATGTTTCTTTTTTTTATGTATCATTTTTTTAGTTAGAGAGTGTTGGAAAAACAACATCAGACTGGTTCAATGGGACAGTATCAGTGGATCAGACTGTTGGTAACAAAACCAGCTTTGTAATAATCTATGAAAAAAGTGTTCCTATCATTTCCATACAGTCACCAAGCGGTTCAATCAGTCATACACAAATGAGTCTTGAAATATCTCTGAAAACAGTCACCTTTAAAGTTCCAGGAACTGCAGAGGTATGACAACTTTTATGAACCAGTTATTAATTGTACAGTTCAGACCATAAACATGAAGGCTAAACATGAACTATTATAACAAAATAAAAGGCATCTGGGCCAAAAGTTTTAGATACATGTTATCAAAATATGATCAACTACAATTTCAGATTATGACAGTTTATCACTGATGATGAAATACACTTACAGCAAACCCTTATTTTTCTGCTTTTCCTATCCATGTGTTTGGTAGCCTGGGGACTGGAAGTACAGCATCCAAAGTCCAACACTTCAGGCTCTGTCTATAACAGTAACAAGTCAAGCGGCGCGTGCTGATGTTCCCCCTATCATAGTCAAAACCCGCATGAACCAGCAGTTCAGTGACGGCACTAAACCCATGATAGTGTTTGCTGAGGTCAGTCAGAAGTACAGGTTTATTATAAAGGCTGAAGTGTGGGCTACACTGGAGTCTGAATCTGGGTCCGCACAAGAATTAAAACTCCTGGACAATGGAGCAGGTAAATTACCCATCATTATTGTTTGAAGTGTGCACTCAACCCAGATTTACACTATATAGCCAAAAGTGCTGTAATGTTTTTCAGGAGCTGATGCTTTCAAAGATGATGGTGTCTATTCCAGATATTTCACACCGATGAAAAATGGGAGAAGCAGCTTGAAAGTAAGAGTGAAGAATCAAGATGGACTGGTCAGATTTAGTCTGCAAAAAAGGGCTGGTGCCCCATATGTACCTGGATACGTGGTAAACGGTAAACCCTTGGTCATTTTGAAAATATATTTAGAATTGATCACATCTGGGGGAAAAAACATTCAGTCCAACAGTACAATCGCGAGTGAGATGTTACTGTTATACAGCAGTTCAATAAAAATAAGTTCACATTGAGTAACTATAATGATATAACAATATTGACAGTTACATTCTATTTTTGCTTTCTATTTTTCACTTTAAAGTTTGTATACAACAAAAAGGAGTAGAGGCTCTTATTGCGTTTAATTAGTTTGTATAAAGTGTGCAAGGCACAAAAATCACAATGCCACTATCATGATTACGATCGAATAAGATAAGACATATCCACATAACCAAATTACATTACATTGCAACAGACATTTATCACATTCAAATATGACAATTTATATTCATTAAATTATTTTATTTTTTTACAAATACACATGGATGTATTATATTCACCTGCTATATTAACACCAAATAGCTTATGATAGTTTATATAACAATTATTTACAGAAGTATTATTAGGGTACCATACCACAAACTCCTTGGGCCCTATCTTGCACTCAGCGCACGATCTGAATCGCAAGTGTCAAAGAGCAAAGCGCAAGTAACTTTGTGGGCGGATCCCGGCGCTGTTGCTATTTTCGCGGCGGGATAAATGCCTCTTGCGCCTGGCGCAAATCTAAAAGGGGTTGGTCTGAAGTAGCTTCATTATTCATAGGTGTGGTTTGGGCGTAACGTGAAATAAACCAATCAGAGCGTCATATCACATCCCCTTTAAGAGCATGATGAACGAGGTGCGCTTGTTCCATGGCGCAATACTATTATAACGGCGCATTTACCAGGCGCGCTTCAGAATCGGTTCACAGCCGAGGAGATCGATGTTCTCGTCAGGGCCGTCTAAGAAAGAGAAGTGGCAATGGAGATGGGACAAACCCACCCAAATTAGCTTCGGTTATACATGCATATAATAATTTGGGTAAATATGTAGGCCTAAGCTTTATGCCTATTTTTCCGATCGTCATGGACACAACATATTGATACTGTGAAGCTGCTTTGATACAATCTCTATTCTGAAAAGCACTATATAAATATACTTGACTTGACAACAATGATTTCCCTCATGTTTTAATATTTTTCATTATAATAATGTATCATTTGCAAAAAGGAAAATGCATCTGTGTAGATGAGAGAATCATCTACAGTGTATGCGCGTTGTTCACACTCTGTATTATGACCAAGCACGCGCGCTTAAAATAGCATCTGAATGTACGCGCAACGTGCCAATGACTTTAGACTAGGTTTTTTCTGGTCAGTGGCCCCGGGGAGCGCAAGTGTATTTCTTAGTTAACCGACGTGTGTCTGTGGAGGGAAAAGTCTGCTTTGCGCGGGTGCAAAATAGGAATGATACATGCGTCGGTGTACAAAGTCAATTGCGCTGAGTGCAAGATAGGGCCCCTTGTGTTGTCTATGTTTGATGATGTTGCAGGATGTCCTTTAGTCAAGTGAAGGGATCATCAACAGGTATCCCGTGCTCAGTGAATAGAGAGAAGTGAACACTGCGTAGGAACCCTGATAATTGGAATGCAGCTTGTGACTAAATTTATGATTGTATTGAACGAATGGTTTGAGACAATGATTCAGTTACACACTCGTAAAGAAACTTGTATCTATGTAACCTGCAGAAAGAGTAAATTAATTAAAGCACAAACTGGAACTAAGAATATAAATGTCAACATATTTAGCTATGTATATATATCAAGCAAATTCAGTTTGTTTCTCTAATTTCAGGGGTGGTGGAGCTGAACCCTCCAAAGCCTCCAGTTTCTGAGGAACCACTTGAGGTCGGAAGTTTTACCAGAACAGCCACTGGAGAGAGTTTTGAGGTGTTGTTTACAGGCTCAACCCCACCAAACTTCCCTCCTAACAAAATCACAGATCTGAGTGCTGAGATCCAGGAGGACTCTGTGCTTCTCAGCTGGACGGCTCCTGGTGAGGACCTCGACCAAGGGACAGGTAAAGCATTGAATTACTATACCAGAATTTAAAATGCCAAGTTTTTAATTTTTTCAAGGTCTTCACTGACAACATAATAGTAATCTCAAAGTTTAGATCATGAAATAATGTAAATTGAATTGTCTTGTACGGCATGTTTCTTTTCCTTTAAGCGAAATCCTATGAGATCAGATGGAGCTATGACCTTCAAATGCTTCGAGAAAGCTTCAGCAATGGTCATGCAGTCAACACAACTGCCATCTCACCGCACGAGGCTGGATCAGTTGAACAGCATTCTTTCAATCTCAGTTTCACAGTCCCAAATGGCACCACACTCTTCTTTGCAGTTCAGTCTGAGGACGAAGAAAATTTAAAATCCGAAATCTCCAACATTGCTCAAGCTTCAAAGATCCTGCCTGATCCAAAACCCCAAGGAATATCAAACCCATCCCTAACTAACAAAATCCCTCTTAACAAAATCACAGATCTGAGTGCTGAGATCCAGGAGGACTCTGTGCTTCTCAGCTGGACGGCTCCTGGTGAGGACCTTGATCAAGGGACAGGTAAAGCATTGAATTACTATACCAGAATTTAAATGTTCATTTCTTTAACGTCTTCACTGACAACATAATAGTAATCTCAAAGTTTAGATCATGAAATAATTTAAATTATATTGTCTTCATGACGTTTCTTTCCTTTAAGCTAAATCCTATGAGATCAGGTGGAGCTATGACCTTCAAATGCTTCGAGAAAACTTCAGCAATGGTCATGCAGTCAACACAACTGCCATCTCACCGCACGAGGCTGGATCAGTTGAACAGCATTCTTTCAATCTCAGTTTCACAATCCCAAATGCCACCACAATCTTCTTTGCAGTTCAGTCTGAGGACGAAGAAAATTTAAAATCCGAAATCTCCAACATTGCTCAAGCTTCAAAGATCCTGCCTGATCCAAAACCCCAAGGAATATCAAACCCATCCCTAACTAACAAAATCCCTCTTAACAAAATCACAGATCTGAGTGCTGAGATCCAGGAGGACTCTGTGCTTCTCAGCTGGACGGCTCCTGGTGAGGACCTCGACCAAGGGACAGGTAAAGCATTGAATTACTATACCAGAATTTAAAATGCCAAGTTTTTCATTTTTTCAAGGTCTTCACTGACAACATAATAGTAATCTCAAAGTTTAGATCATGAAATAATGTAAATTGAATTGTCTTGTACGGCATGTTTCTTTTCCTTTAAGCTAAATCCTATGAGATCAGATGGAGCTATGACCTTCAAATGCTTCGAGAAAGCTTCAGCAATGGTCATGCAGTCAACACAACTGCCATCTCACCGCACGAGGCTGGATCAGTTGAACAGCATTCTTTCAATCTCAGTTTCACAATCCCAAATGCCACCACAATCTTCTTTGCAGTTCAGTCTGAGGACGAAGAAAATTTAAAATCCGAAATCTCCAACATTGCTCAAGCTTCAAAGATCCTGCCTGATCCAAAACCCCAAGGAATATCAAACCCATCCCTAACTAACAAAATCCCTCTTAACAAAATCACAGATCTGAGTGCTGAGATCCAGGAGGACTCTGTGCTTCTCAGCTGGACGGCTCCTGGTGAGGACCTTGATCAAGGGACAGGTAAAGCATTGAATTACTATACCAGAATTTAAATTTTCATTTCTTTAACATCTTCACTGACAACATAATAGTAATCTCAAAGTTTAGATCATGAAATAATGTAAATTATATTGTCTTCATGACATGTGTCTTTCCTTTAAGCTAAATCCTATGAGATCAGGTGGAGCTATGACCTTCAAATGCTTCGAGAAAGCTTCAGCAATGGTCATGCAGTCAACAACTGCCATCTCACCGCACGAGGCTGGATCAGTTGAACAGCATTCTTTCAATCTCAGTTTCACAATCCCAAATGCCACCACAATCTTCTTTGCAGTTCAGTCTGAGGACGAAGAAAATTTAAAATCCGAAATCTCCAACATTGCTCAAGCTTCAAAGATCCTGCCTGATCCAAAACCCCAAGGAATATCAAACCCATCCCTAACTAACAAAATCCCTCTTAACAAAATCACAGATCTGAGTGCTGAGATCCAGGAGGACTCTGTGCTTCTCAGCTGGACGGCTCCTGGTGAGGACCTCGACCAAGGGACAGGTAAAGCATTGAATTACTATACCAGAATTTAAAATGCCAAGCTTTTAATTTTTTCAACGTCTTCACTGACAACATAATAGTAATCTCAAAGTTTAGATCATGAAATAATGTAAATTATATTGTCTTCATGACATGTTTCTTTCCTTTAAGCTACATCCTATGAGATCAGGTGGAGCTATGACCTTCAAATGCTTCGAGAAAGCTTCAGCAATGGTCATGCAGTCAACACAACTGCCATCTCACCGCACGAGGCTGGATCAGTTGAACAGCATTCTTTCAATCTCAGTTTCACAGTCCCAAATGGCACCACACTCTTCTTTGCAGTTCAGTCTGAGGACGAAGAAAATTTAAAATCCGAAATCTCCAACATTGCTCAAGCTTTAAAGATCCTGTCTGATCCAAAACCCCAAGGAATATCAAACCCATCCCTAACTAACAAAATCCCTCTTAATAAAATCACAGATCTGAGTGCTGAGATCCAGGAGGACTCTGTGCTTCTCAGCTGGACGGCTCCAAGTGAGGACCTCAACCCTGGCTTGATAGTTCTTGTAATTTCTTTGTGTGTAGGCCTACCTATAATTGCTGTGACCATATGGGCAGTGAGATGCAAAAAACACCTTGGTAGTTACGCCTTAGTGGTGTAATGTAACAAAGTAATACTACTTTGTTACAGAACCATTTATATACTATTTATATACAGAACTAAGTATTTTTGGGAGTATCTGTACTTTATTTGAGTTGTTATATTTCTGTCAACTTTCACTTTTACTCCACTACATTTTCTAAATAAAATGTGTACTTTTACTCCAGTTCATTTCCCCAATGCATATTCGTTACTTAGGCTACTACAAAATAAAGTCAGAAGATCAGGTTTTACGAATCAGTGGTCTGGACCTTTGCACATTTACAAACAAGTGCTTGCACAACCGCGGTTGATTTCATATTCCGTGTTGCGTCTGTTGCTAGAGCGGCTTAGAAGGGTCTGTTGTCGTTATACAAATACAGAGAGTAGCACGTTTTGCCCTTTTTTACAGTAAAAGTGCGGCCTTTCGAGGCGAAATAAAAACCATCACTGACACCTCTCTGACACCTCGTGGCCTTTGTTTGGAGGCAGCGCGCGGAGCGGGACACTGAAGCTACATTTGCACAGTACTGTATATATATACATGTTTGTCTTTGTAATCTTTAGTCATAATCTGGAATTTTGCTTTCCCTCTGAAATGCTGTTTCTTCTCTTACATTATCCTTTAAAAATCTTTTATCCACTCCCCTCCAACCATCAGTCTGCTGCAAGCTAGAGATTAAAGTGAACTAAAATCAAGCCCCACCACTTATTTTTCTTCATTCAGTTTAACTCAAATCATAATACTGCTGTATATCTATATCTATATATATTCTACTGTTATTCATAACCTGGAATGGCCCACAATGCCTCTCTGAAGTTAACATGGCATAAACTTGACTCGAAAAGACTCAATATTTTGAGCATAAATAAAAACGCCCATTGCATAACACAGACAGCTCTGCGTGTCCTGAGGCTTCCTTCACCATAAACTAAACACAGTAACGAACAATGACGTTGATTTTATGACGAGCGGGAGTAACATTTGCACTGGACTTTTTTATATTCAACTTGGTTTTATATTCAAATAGGGTTGATAATCTATGTAAATATATTTACCATGGTCAATTTATGTAGGCCATAATAAAAAGAATACACTAGCCTACAAAATCGCATCAGTGTAAGATATGACATAGCCTACAGGCCTATATATAGCCTATATATATATATACTGTATATATATATATATATATATATGGCTGTCAAATGATTAATCACGATTAATCGCATCCAAAATAAAAGTTTGTGTTTACATAATAACTGTGTTTGTACTGTGTAAAATTATTTTGTATATATAAGTACACACACGTGCATTTATATATTTAAGAAAATTTTTTTATTTATATATAAAATATTAATATTTATAAATTATATAAATTATATATAAATCTATATATAGTATATACATACAAATATTTCTTAAATATATACAAGCATGTGCATGTATTTATATATATAAAATAATTATACACAGTACACACACATTTATTATGTAAACACAAACTTTTATTTTGGATGCGATTAATCGTGATTAATCATTTGACAGCCCTAAATGCACTCCAGCTCAATTTACAGTTGGCCAGCGGACTGAAACATCCTCACCATGTCCTCCAGTAAAATATAAAACATAAAAATGACATAACTAAGCTGTTTACTCAATTATATCAAATGAATTATCAGGATGGTACCTGTCCTCTTGCGCCATTGCTTGACGCCAGGAGCGGTAATCGGGAACACCTGGTTGCGCAATTAGGAAATCCTATGAAGGCTACATGATGCGTCCTTCGAAGGACGAATAGGCTGGATCCTTCGAAGTCCGCAACCTTCGAAGGATGCAGCCTTCACATTGGGACACAGCTAGTGCTTGAAGCGGCTGTTGCAAAGTATGGCGTTCCGTATGAGGTGGGATTTGTGCACTTTTTGGCGATCGCAAAGCAAACTGAGAGGTGAACTAACATGGAGTGAATTATGTGCCTTAATTAAACAAACAAATCCAGCATTTTGCAAACAAATTCGTTCTGCTTTGCAAAGGAAACCTCGACTCACAAACAAACAGAAAGCAATGTGCAAGTAGCCTACAAAGGTCAATTTGAGCGAAAATGCTGTGGAGTAACAAATATGGATTGTGTTTTGCAAATAAATAAATGAGCCTAGATAATATTTCACAAATAAATACAAACCATCCAACAAATTGCATGTAACCTTTGAACAAATAACAAATCTATTGCATACAAATGCATATCTGTTTGTGGCTTTTTATGAGATCTCTCAGCTCGATTTTCTCACAAATGCGTCTAGGCAGATTTTCTCACAAATGTTTTGAATGAACTTTTTTTTCACGGGGCATGAAGGCCAAAGTGTAGGGCAACGGCAGCCATGGCCGCGTGGCCGCGGTATAATTCCCACGCTGCCAACAACCATGCCACGCTCAAAATTCCTTAAATCACCTTTCTTTCCCATTCTGACAATCAGTTTGGAGTTCAGGAGATTGTCTTGACCAGGACCACAGCCCTAAATGCATTGAAGCAACTGCCATGTGATTGGTTGATTAGATAATTGCATTAATGAGAAATTGAACAGGTGTTCCTAATAATCCTTTAGGTGAGTGTATATATATATATCGTCATTTTGCATCATCTGAGGATTTTTTGAGATGGTCCTCACTGCAGAACACGAAATGCAAATTACATATACCTAAACCTACCCATCTCCACCCCCTGATCCCTAAACCCACCCCTAAACCTACCCATCTCCACCCCTTAGATCTGGATCCAACTCTGCCCCCTGGATCTCATGTACTGCAATGAGATGCTACTGGATTTTTTGGCCAGAGGATAAAAACTACAGCCAGTAGAAGGAGCTGTTCCGCATGTTTTCAACCTGCCCATAGATCTCACTCACAGAGTGTACAAATAGTGTCAGCAATCTTTTATTTGGAAGCTAAGCTAACAGGCTCTTGTTCTGTGGAGAAAGCTGAGAAGGGGTTACTATACATCCTCTTTTTCCCGGACATGTCCAGCCATCAAGATCATCCAAAATATCCGGGATTCAGCTTTTGCTTTCTGCAGTTGCCATTCATTGTGTACATGCACACCTTTTGTTTCAATCTAACTGAATTCATTCTGATCGATGAATCTGAATGTGTCGCTCATCAGTAATCACAACACCGGCCTCACGTCGTTCTCCCGTGGCCGTAGCCTCGTCCTGCTCGCCACAGTAAACATGAGGAATGGCGACTGTAGAACGCAAAAGCTGAATCCTGGGCATATTGAGTGATCACAAAATCCTGGGCAGACTCGTCACGGAGACTCACTAGTAGCCTAGCCTTGTTTAACTGCGCTCTCTTACCGGTAGGTGTGGCTTGGTAGTGGCCTCCTAGGGCAGCGAAGCAAGTGGATTCTGGGAGTTGTTGTGTTTCATCCTGAAGGGTTACAAATTTAAGAATGTTTAATTTAGATTCCCAATTGTGAATCTTGTAACTACAAACCTGCCTTGGCGACAAGGATGGGATTTTGATGGTTGTATCTTCCAGTGGGTCGCTCCCACCGTGATTAGCAAAAAAGAAAAAGCAAGCATGGCGCTCTACAGTATGAGACGGGATTAACGTTCGACGAAACGTTGGAAACGTTTTAAAACTATGAAGAAAGGCTTCTGCAGTTTCTGGTGGCCAACAAGATCGAATCTGGTGGCGAGCGGTATTTTTGTCTGTGGTTGGTCTGAAAACCTTTGCACTGTTAAGAGATCTGATTGCACCGAGCAAGGTGAGCAAGACAGAATTCTCTGATTTATTGAAGGCATTAAGAGACTTTTATACACCAAAAAATGTGTTGGCAGAAAGCAGGGCCTTGCACAGACCTTTTGAGGGGCATGTGTTGAAACTGAAAAAGGGCACCCCCCTCCAAAAAAAATAAATAAAATAAAAAATAAAAAATTATATATATATAGGCTATATATATATATATATATATTAAGATTATTACGTAATTATTCTCAAAAGCTTTAGATTTATTCACTATTAATAACCATAATAATAATATATAGATAATATATATATATATATATATATATATATATATATATATAGGGTTTCAGGGCTTCTTTAGCCCTAAAAAAACATGTTTTATACATTTATACAATATGTGTTGTGCATATTAACAGCCTTGAATTAACCATAATTGAATATTATTACCATGAAATGATTAAATGTTAATAAATTGTGTCAGCAATCATAAATCAAACTAGAAATTTCTTAGAAATAAAGGTGACGATGATCACCCAGTCGCTTTGTGTAAGTTCCAGTACGAAACAGCGCGGGGGCGTCCCTGTGATGATTTTCCGATGGTAAAAACAAATTATATGTTGTTGTATTACTTAGCAATATTGTTAACAACATTTTACAAAAGTCAAACTCAAATGCAGTTACAACTTTTTTGACCAGCGAATGTGCGCAAATGCATTTTGTCCGTCATTAAAACGGCGCCGGCGGCATCAGATTAAATTTTTGTTGTAGCTATGTGGGCGCTCATTTTTTCCTGTTGTAAAATACATTTGGCCAAAATCTCATTTTATAAAAGATGAATGCAAATATACAGGCTATTTAAGTGTAGGCTATGTTTTGGCTAGATGGCAAATGCTAGACCTCTCTCTCAGGTCACACATGTCTCAGTCAGACATCAAATAAATAAAATATGATCCTTTAGACTTAGTGTTTAGTACTTATTCAAACAACAAGATATTTGTTTACCGTTGCAAAACTTCGTTCAGCTGCTGTCTCTGTGCGGCTTCTGCGGAGCTTCGATCCGTTCATTCAGTCACGACGATAGAGGGGCGGAGTTATCAGGTTTACAGACAGTTTGAGGATCGAACAAGATAAACACGAGCTCTTTTTAAGAACTTTCATTGGCTAAACATTTGTAAAACCGACAGACGTAAAGTGTGACCAATAGAATTGATTTATAAAAATAAAATAAAATAAAAAACACCACCAAAAAAAGGGGCACTTCGGAGTGTAAGGACAAAAAGGGCATGTGCTCTGCACAGGTTGAGCCCTACCTGTGCACGTGCCTGGCAGAAAGATCATCAGTAGACCTCTCTGTAAGAACATGTTAGATTTTGGTCTGATATTTAAAATAGTAAAAACCTATAGTACAAGAGGTCCAGACAGAGGATGTGGGAGATTAAGTGATGGTATTTGAATAGAGTTTACGGAGTAATCTTAGTTGCATAATCTTAATTGCATCTCTATGATAAGTATACCTTTGTCTGATCAGCATAAAATCAGATTTGCCTGATTTACTAGGCAAGTAAAATGAATAGTTCACAACATTGTCCTGTGACACTAAAAACCTTGAGATGACAATACAGCACAAAACATAATGAAATTAATGTTGAATATATTGGTACCACTTTTACAATAAGGTTCATAAGTTAACATTAGTTAATGTAACTAATGTAATGCAATATATTTGTTGCTGTGTTTGTTGATCTTCGTCAACAACATTAGTTAAAAATACAGCTGTTCATTGTTAGTTCACAGTGCATTGACTAATGTTAACAAGATTTTAATCGTGTAATTGTAATAGTAAATGTTGAAATTAACATTAACAAAAATTAATAAATGCTGTATACATGCAGTTCATTATTAGTTCATGTTAACTAATGTTAATTAATCAGCTCCCTCCAGGATTTCACGATTTTTTTGTGTGATTTTTGCAATCAAAATGACTGATTTTGTGGTGGTAATTTCCAGAAATTTGTGGAAAAATTTGCGATTTTTATTTTATAATTAGGACATCACATTTACCATAATAGTATTATGTCAGATGCAAAATAGTCATACATGACACAAATCACAAACAAAAAGCATATATAAAGCTTGTTTATTTTGGTCTAATCAAATTCTCATCAAATTAACTTTTAAAACAACCTTTGGGCATTTTTTCTACCTGACCTATGTAAATATTAACATTAATTTTGTTGCTTGATTAACATTAACAACACTCACCAACAGCAGGTAAATTAGGTTACTGTCACTTTAAGACCTACTACAGTAATGACAAACATCCCAATCAGTTATTACTGATTGACTGTTTTACGTAAATACTTGCCAAGATGAAAATTTTTAAGTAATTGTAGCTATGTGTATTTGTTCAAGTGCTATAAAGAGAATTCAATACTTTAAGGAACTGTTCGTTATTTATTTAAGGGGCTACCGGAGGGGTTTTGAGATCTGTAGTCAAAAAAGACTTGACTCTCCCTTCCCCAGTAATAATTTTTTCTATGACCCTCCAAAATGATTGTGAAAAAAGGCATGACCCACCCCGATAATTTCTTGATTAGCCATTGTTTTGTTTTTTTTAGGGGTTTTAGGGTTTCGGTGCTGATGCTGTGGTGACACGCTCATGTGACATAAGGATGGCGCTGCCAATAAAGCACCTACAAGCTGTCACAAAGAACCGGTAAAATGATTATGAATATGCCAAATATAGCAAGGAGACATTTTAATTGTTTATTAATAAACAAGGGTTTTCTGTGTAAGTCTGTCGGCTGCAAAGATGAAGTTGACGATGCTGACTCGCGATCTTCGCAGTGAACGCGCCAGAGAGAAATGCAGATTTCATAGAGAGAGCAGTCTATTTTCTTTCGTTTTGAAATGTTCTGTTTAAAAGTAGACATAAAGCTTTCTATATATTTCTCAGGTCTATGAGGCCAGTATTAGGCTATAGCCTATGCTGAGTTTCAGTTCATTTATGAGACGAGAGTCCAGTTCACGCGCCGGCGCCTCCGTGATCTATTTTCTACTATATTTAATTACTTCTTATTTATTATATCCGGGCAATTGGTTGATGAAACATTGATTAAAATTAAGATAGAATTAATAAAAAACGAAATTCACTTTAAAGAAAGGCTTTGTTCTTTCTGTTTGAGGTCTCTGTGAAAGTTTTAAAGTCGCTTTCAGAGCAGCCATGTCCGTAACGGAGAACTGTCACAACATTGTTTTTTTCCTCATAAATGCGAACACGAAAACTAAAATAAAAATAATATTTTATGTTCTGTGGAGGCCGATCCTTCTTCATCCGTTTAGTATTAGGCTACTTTTGTTTTGCGCAGTGTAATTCATAGAATTAGGCTACTAAAAATATTTTTCCACCTAAAAGTTAAAGATTGTTTGTGTCATGTCACATGTGTATTTCGCTCATTTTAAATATAAAACGCATGTGTAGACTGATAATTTTCTAATGTCTAGACTCTTTTATTAAGCGGAGACATTTCAGTAAAATGCATTTTCTGAGAATTTATATTTCAAGTTTTGACTGCAAATGTCACGTCCGTAACGCTGGAATTCCCCATTTTAAAGAATTTATCCTCAACTAGTTTTTTTTTTTTTTTGGGTGTAGGTCTACGTATTTTATTATGTTAACTTCAAATAATAGCCTAGTAATTTTTACATGTAACCCACGTCTTACACATCACACCCCACTGTTATGGTGGCAATTTCAGTAGATTTACTCACTAACATTGTTGTGGAAACACAATAAGAATGGAAACTAAAATAATATAATGGTAGTAGCCTATCGTGCTACAGCGCACATTCTATCAGCTGCAGTTCTGGCGCCTTACCCCGGTTTCACACTATGGAAAGCCGTTAGGGCCAAAAACACGTGAATTTTAACGCGTATTTCACACGTATTTCACGTGTATTTTACACGTGAAATACGCATGAAATACGCGTTGATTATGTCACGCGTATTTCACGCGTATTTCACGCGTATTTTACGTGTATTTTACACGTGAAATACGCGTGAAATACGCGTTGATTATGTCACGCGTATTTCACGCGTATTTTACGTGTAAAATACACGTGAAATACGCGTTAAAAATCAGTATGAACGGGTCGGTGTCATTAGCTGCTGAAGACTTGGGTCTAACCATTTCTGTGAGCTTAGAGGGGTGTACCGTTCATAGACTAGGATACCACCAGTTTACATGCTATAGATCAGCTTATTCAGGTTTTTTTGTATAACCTATATAAATAATATATTTAAATTGCAGTTTTATGAAAATTTAGATAAAAATTAAATTGACTTGTGCCTCATGCCTCATGCCTCATGCCTTTTTTGTAAATAAACACATTAGTGGACATTCTAGCTTTAACATCAAAGCATTAACATTTGTGTGGGGAAATCAGTTACAGTGGAGGTAACCAATGCAGGTTTATGATCACTGCATCTCTAGAGTTTTATGATTAAGGAAAAATTTATTGTGTTATTATCCAAGCATTAATGGCAGGGAAAGACCCTTATACTGCGAACGGCACATACAGAGTCTTGATTGCGGCATTTCGTTGAGGTTTAGAACCCAGTATTCCTGTAATTATTGTTTCTTTTATGAATTTAATAAAGATCTCTCGTATTGTGTCCAAATGGTCAGTGTACATTTGTGTCCATTTTTTTTTTTTAAACGCAAAGTTGAACACCATTTTTTTTAACTGTACACAAATGCTTCGCAAAAAAAAAAAAAAATAGGCTAAATATCGACTAAATTTCAGATTTTTGTTTATGACTTTTTGCCCCTTTATTAAACATTTAAAATATTCACAAATTAATACGAAAAAATAAGGAGATTTAAATGGTTTTCTAAGGCCAAATTAGAACCTGGAAATGATATTTTTCCCGCAGTGCTGAATGAGAAGAGCCATATTTATGCCTCTGGAACCACAGCCTACAGAAAGGTGATTTAGGTGAGTTATAGGCTAATGATAAAGAAAAATAACGAGGCATTTTAATTGTTTATTAATAAACTGTTTTCTAAATTAGTGTCGGCTAAAAACATCTCCATCTCCGCTGTAAGGCTGATGCACCTTTAGAGATAAATGCACCTTTCATACGGATTACATAATCAGAAGGTATTAGCTTTCAATTCGAATTTGTTCGAAATAAGGGTCTTTCCCACATAATAAGTTACTTAGTATTTTTGTTTAAATGTTTACTTAAATGTTAGGCATATATGGTGTTTTACCAAAGTGTCTAATAATTTTTTACAGATAAATTGCTTTAATACCAATTATCAAGGTGACCTAGGAGGACTTTAGTAGGCTACAGTTCTGCTGTCAGGAAAGGCAAATCAAGTTAGTATACCTGTCCTGACCTGAGCACACGCTCTCATTCTAATCATGAAAGCCTTAAATAAAATATTTAAATACTTTAAGTCATTAAATTCCTTTAAATTGATAATATCACCTGCAGGCTACCTAATTACAGTTTGCCTGAGTGCCCAATTTCCGAACAAAAAGGTTTGAATAAGCGCCCCCTGCTTGCTATAGCTGTGAATGTAAGCACAACAAAAGCTCACGTTGTTTTCCAAAGACAGATATTGATTACAGTGGTCTGTATCTTAAACCTGCAGTGATCATAAACCTGCATTGGTTACCTCCACTGTAACTGATTTCCCCACACAAATGTTAATGCTTTGATGTTAAAGCTAGAATGTCCACTAATGTGTTTATTTACAAAAAAGGCATGAGGCATGAGGCACAAGTCAATTTAATTTTTATCAAAATTTTCATAAAACTGCAATTTAAATATATTATTTATATAGGTTATACAAAAAAACCTGAATAAGCTGATCTATAGCATGTAAACTGGTGGTATCCTAGTCTATGAACGGTACACCCCTCTAAGCTCACAGAAATGGTTAGACCCAAGTCTTCAGCAGCCAATGACACCGACCCGTTCATACTGATTTTTGACGCGTATTTCACGCGTATTTCACGTGTAAAATACACGTAAAATACGCGTGAAATACGCGTGAAATACGCGTGACATAATCAACGCGTATTTCACGCGTATTTCACGTGTAAAATACACGTGAAATACGTGTGAAATGCGCGTTAAAATTCACGTGTTTTTGGCCCTAACGGCTTTCCATAGGAGCAGTGTGTATAGTGAGCGGAAGCAGGGCACGCGTGTTTTGCTTTCATACTGGCAGCGTTTGAGCGGCTGAACCACGGCGTGTTACAGACAAAGTACTCTATAATGAATAAGTTGGCATTGTTTTATTTAGTTTTCAAATACATTTAAGAGAAAAGACTTGTCAAGAAGCTTATTTTATTAATTAATAGGCTATATTATATAACATTTGGTTCATCCTTGTTTTTGTTGACTTTGTTTTCTTTTAAAATTGATGAAGGTCATTTGACTGACTGTTTAAAACACAATAGATATCATCAATGCGCTTTTGGGTAAAACTGCTGTGTATTTTGGCCAGGATCAATGCATTGTCACTTTAATTCAGCGTAAGCCGCGCGGCAAAAATAGACCAGACGCCGAAACGATCGCGGCACTGCTGCTCCTGCTCTGCTCCTGCTACGCGCTGACGCGCCGCGTCTGCGTGCGGTGTGAATGCTCTAATCTGTTAACATGGGCGCCGAAAAAAATACGCGCTGCTTACGCTCTGCGAACGCGTGCGGTGTGAAACCGGCGTGAGTCCCAATAGCCTACAGTAAAACTCGACGTATTTTTACATCACATGTTAATGCAGCGGTAGAGTTACTCTCACAGGACACTGACCTTATTCGCAATCACAAAACTTCATTATTTGCTCGTGCTTTAAAGCTTTGCCGGGTAAACATTTCATTGGCGTTCTGTTCTGACATGATGCACTTTTTCTGAGCGCGTACTGAAGCGCGCGCGCACTGTCAAACAGCGCCAAACTGGATTTGTGTTGGGTCATCTGATAGCAATGGGGGTCCGAGACCGAGAGATCTACATGGAAAACAATATGCACCAAACAAGCAGACATAGGCAGTATTTAAATTAAATGTATTTTAAATACGTAGCCTATTTAATTACTTTAGTGTATTTTGTAATTTGTATTTTGCAGGTGTGGAAAAAATTTAAATGTAGTTTGTAACAAAATATTTTGAGGGAGTGTATTTAGAGTATTTCAAATACTTAAATACTTAAGAAAAATCACCAAAGTAAATGATTTTGCCATATTTTCAGTCTGATGTTGGCAATGGCAATGTCCAGGTTAGATGCACGAAAATCACGCGACATAGACCAGATTCCTCCAAGAAGTGAATGAGTTTTGAACACAGGAGAAGAAGTCCCAGCAAACGTCCCAGCAAACACAGAACGTTCCCCTAACGTTCCCGATAGTTCCCGTGTGGTTATTTTTTTGGGAACCAAACAAGAACGTTCTAGGAACGTTCCCTATAGGTTATTTTTAGGTTCTATTTTTATAACCTAAGGAGAACGTTCCGGGAACGTTCCCCTAACCTTAATGAACCAAAAATGAACGTTCCCACTTCCAGAACCTAAAATAATTGTGCCTTAGTTATGAGATCAATGCACTGTGTTGTCCTATAGGCCCTACCTATTATGAAACTGTTAGTCTGTTGTAACTGCACTGAAATCTCCATGCTAAGCAAGCGTTCACAATATAACATCCATCGGCAGTTTTTACATGTTTTTAAACGTATTACATATGATAAATATTGATATTGATTTTGTATAAAATAATCAATTCATCAATTGTTTTTCAGTAGGCCTAATTGCGCACGCAGCGCGATTCTACTATGGAAAAGTCATGGGAAGTTAGAGTCGTGTGTAAAACAAACCCACACATATTATGATTATATATGATTAATCATATATATTATGATTAAAATGGAATTTTGATTTTGTGACGAAAATTCGCGGTCTGTTATCTACGGAGTAGAGTAACGGTGATAATACGTAGCCTACATCAAACACGTTTTGCTATTGAGGGCAGCCTACCACACCATTGATGTGAACTTAGCTATGCCATTTACGTCAGAGGGAGCTATTTCAGGCCCTGTAAAGATTTAGTGAAATGCCCATACTTTTTTATTTTGCTACTTTACCATTTTGAATTTACACATTTCTCATATTTGTGTTATTGCTACTATTTGTGTTATTGTCCTTTCAGTATAAAAAAAAAAGACTTAAGATTATTGTGGGAGTATTTTTGTATTTTCAAAATACTAATTACTTGTATTTTATTTAAATAAATTTTTCACATCAGTATTTTGTATTTTATTTTGTTACATTTCATGAGCCAGTATTTGTATTTTGTAACAAAATAGTTTTTGATGTATTTGTGCCCACCTCTGCAAACAAGTCACTATGAAATTTTATTGTTTTCATGAATACAAAAGTTGTGTGACCCTCCCCCTAGACGAAAAAATGTTTGATGACCCTCCCCTCAACAAAGGATAAAAAGACATGACCTGACCCACACACACACACACTGCAGTCACTCAGTCAGAGACAGACTGTCACTCGACTGGCTGAAATTAGTTCTCTTTCGCGGTATACTGCACTTTTAATAATTCTTTTTAGTACCATGAAACATCATACTTTTTGTGATGTCATTCAATCATGTGAAACGCGTTAAATTAATAAGTTTGCCGTAGCCTACTGCAGTGCCCAATGAAAACTGTTCGGATATCGGCTGATTCAGCTACATAGTCGGATATAAAAAAAAAAGAAAAAATGTTTTTCAATCTTTGTTTATCCAAAATGTTATTGAAACTGGTAAATTAACTCATCATAGCTGATCTTGTGAAAAACCAGATGTCAAGGTCAATGAGATGTTCTTTAACTTTGCCTGTTTTGCAATAAATCATCCTGCAACTTGCAAAGCTTGCTGAAATTGTTTGATATGCCAGTCCCACCTAGAAATTTATTCACCCTCCACCATTGATTGCATTGCTTATTTTTGATCAAAAAAAAATATTTTTGAATTTTTTAAAATATGATTCAGCATGTACATGGACCGACACACAATCGTGGACACACTCTAGATTTACTTATCAGTATAGGGTCTAAACATTTCATCGATTGTTATTAAGGATGTATCACTGTCTGATCATTTCTGTATTTTCTTTGATATACTGATCTCTCCTGCAATTGAAGTGTTGTAGAAATTTTAATATTGGCTGATTAATGAATATTGCTGAACACAGAAATGAAATAGGAATACAAAGCAGAAAGCCTTTTGTGTATCTGATGTTGTATTTATGCAGCTGGAGGTGTGTTTGAGGCACCCAGCAGGTGGTTGGGCAGTGACTTCAGAGGTGTGAAAACCCCCGGGTGATAGGAGTGACCGTAAGAATAGTATAAAGATTGCTGCCCCAACCTCCTGCTCCTTTGTCTCACTCACCTCACAGCCGGTCTGTGATGGCGACGGAGTCCATATTTCTTGCAAGGAATAAATACCCTTTTATACAATTTGGAACCATGTCTCTTACTATGATGGCGTTTGTTTAATTAAATTGTTTTTGCCACAACAGAAGCTAGATCTGTCTGTCAATAAGAGATGCTTAGAATACTAGTGTGCTATTTATGAAGGCTATATCTTTAACACCAAGCACATCTGCTGACTCTGTTGATTTTCTCCTTGATTCTTTTAACTCAAAAGTTAAAGGTGTAATTGATGATATTGCTCCAGTGAAAGTCAGGGAGAGTGGTAGACAAAAAGCACCTTGGAGAAACTCAACAGAAGTGCAAAATATGAAAATAAAATGCAGAACAACAGAGCGCATGTGGCGGAAGACAAAACTTGTAGTCCATTATAACATCTACAAAGACACCATCCATGCTTTCAACATGGAACTAGGCAAAGCTAGACAGACTTTCTTCTCAAATATTATAAACAGCAACTTAAACAACACACGCACTCTTTTTGCTACTGTAGAGAGACTGACAACCCCCCCCCCCCCCCCCAAGCCAGATTCCCAGTGAAATGCTCTCAGACAGCAAGTGCAGGGAGTTTGCTTGCTTCTTCTCTGAGAAAATTAATAATATCAGAAAGGTGATCAGCACATCCTTGAGTTGCACTGGGGTCAGACAGATCAGACCACAACCTGAGAAAGTAGTTACTATGTCTGATTTTAAAGAAATGAATGGCAAAATTTTGGAAGAAACCGTACAGCACCTTAAAACATCAACCTGCGCCCTTGACGCACTTCCCACATCTTTCTTCAAAAGGGAGTTAAACAGCTTAGAAGCAGATCTCCTAGAAATGATAAATGCCTCACTTCTCTCTGGGAGTTTTCCAAAACTGCAGTTGTCAAACCCCTCCTGAAAAAGAGCAATCTGGATAAGACTATATTAAGCAACTATAGACCGATCTCAAATCTTCCTTTCATAGGCAAGATCATTGAAAAAGTTGTCTTCAATCAGCTGAACAAATCCTTAAGCTCGAATGGATACTTTGACAATTTTCAATCTGGTTTCCGATCGCATCACAGCACAGAGACAGCGCTCATAAAGATAATAAACGATATTCGCTTAAATACTGATAAAGACAAATTATCAGTGCTGGTAGGCTACTACTCGACCTCAGCGCTGCATTTGACACTGTTGATCACGACATACTTATTGACAGTCTATAAAACTGGGTGGGGCTTTCTGGGATAGTCCTAATGTCACGGTGAGTGTAGACGAAGACTCAAAGTCCAAAGGCTCCAATACAAACACTTTACTTAAAGTTACTGACAGGTTCAGACAGGATAACACACTCCAAAACACAATGATGCATAAACACAACGTGACATAAGACAACGACCGACAAGGACAGGCTGAACAGAAGCAAACTAAATACAAGCAAGAATCAAACATAACAAGGTGAAGACAGGTGACACAGATGATGATAACGATAAACAGGTGGATGATTGAGGGAGTGAGTTCAGGTGTGGAGACAAGAGGATGCTGGGAAGTGTAGTGAAGATGACGAAGACAGAATGGTGCAGACGATGACTGTGACACCTAAAATGATTCAGGTCATACTTAGAAGGGAGAGGTTATTATGTAAGTATAGGAGACCATAAGTCTGAGTGGACGTCCATGACATGCGGCGTCCCTCAAGGCTCAATTCTTGCGCCACTCCTATTCAACCTGTACATGCTCCCAATGATGAGAGAGAACCAAATCTCTTACCACAGCTATGCAGACGACACACAGCTCTACTGAGCCCTATCACCTAACGACTACAGCCCCATTGACTCCCTGTGCCAATGCATTGATGAAGTCAAAGCAATAACTAAATCAGCATCATCTGAAAAATATTGCAAGAATTAGATGCTTTGTTTCCAATCAAGACTTAGAGAAACTTGTGCATGCTTTCATCACCAGCAGGGTGGATTACTGTAATAGACTCCTCACTGGCCTTCCTAAAAAGACCATAAAACAGTTGCAGCTCATACAGAAAGCTGCCGCCAGGATCCTGAGCAGAAAACCAGAAAATATGAACACATCACACCAGTCCTCTGGTCTTTACACTGGCTCCCAGTTACATTTAGGATTGATTTTAAAGTATTATTACTGGTATATAAATCATTTAATGGCCTAGGACCTCAATACATTGCAGATATGCTCACTGAATATACCCAACAGATCACTCAGAACATTAGGGTCACGTCAGCTAGAAATACCAAGGGTTCACTCTAAGCATGGTGAGTCCGCTTTTAGCTATTATGCCAGCCGCAGCTGGAACCAGCTTCCAGAGGAGATCAGATGTGCTCTTACAGTAGTCACATTCAAATCCAGACTCAAAACATATCTGTTTATGCATTTACTGAATGAGCACTGTGCCACTGTTCGTAAGATTTTATTAAATGTTAGGGCTGTCTGACTGGAAGAGATTTTGAAGGAGACCGGGAGAGCTTTCACTCCGACGAAGCGTGTGAAAGAGTAAATTATACTGAGAGTATAAGAAGTCGCTGAGAGTTGACGGCAGCAGACAGCGCAAGTGAAGCGTGCTCTGTGGGCCCCGCTGGGCATTACTGGTGTGTAGCACCACCCCAGCAGAGTACGTCCCTGGACGGGAGGTCCAGTGGCACCGTACACCTGCTCAATCTCTTCCATCTCAGACAGGGGTCCGACTGTTTATACTGTATTTTTATTTTATTTTTTATTCTAAACTGTTCTATTCTTGTTTTATTTTGATTATTTTAATTTCTTTATTCTTAACTGTTCTAATTATTCTTATTTCTTTTGAATTCTCTATGTAAAGCACTTTGAATTGCCAGTGTATGAAATGTGCTATATAAATAAACTTGCCTTGCCTTGCCTTGCTTATCATTACAAAGAGCAAGTAAATAAGATTATGGGTCAGGGATCATTTCCCTGGACAAGTGTGACTCATGTTAAATAGAAACGTTGAGGAAACACCTAATGGGTTGAGTGTTTCCATGCAGCTTATGAAAATGAATGTGCTGCCAATGAAAATAATATTATCATTTGCCGTGCAAAGGCAAAATACCTTAACTTCGCGTTTGACCGGAAATTTTTTTTTTAATCTTTTTGGCACATTCAAGACCTCATCATGTGGATAAGTATCTTGAGTCAATTCCGTTGTTTTTTCAAGAAAATAATGGGTTGTCTTAACAGTAACTTCCAAAGAAACCAAGGCAGAACACCGTAACAGCAGTTACCGCTCTTTTTGTTTTATTTGTTGTTTTTTGGCATAAAACTTGGTGACATGATTTCATTTTGTAGTATTAGTACTTTTGTAACATTTCAAGCACATTTTAACTATTCTTTGATAGCTGTGATCATTTTGGTCACTATAATCATGAAATGAAATTTTCTTTCCATTTCATCTCTAGTTATGATGCACTATAAAATCAACCATAGTAATGTATTTTTACAGTATAATATGCAAAGTACTATTTTCCATGAAAACTGTAATCTCTGATTCTGTTCTTTTCTCATTAAAGGGTGACAAATATAGGCCTACAAAAACTAGTTTAGGTATAAAACTGTTTGGATAGTTAATATGAGAGTTATGAGACATTATTTAAGAGATTTAAGTATTGTATAACATGAGTAGCTCTCCGTCACTATCATTTTTAAAAAGTAGCTCTGAAATGAAAAGAGGTTGGAGACCGGCTCTAACCAATATACAACAAATGAAGTATTGCAATTAATAAATGGTTTTACCTTGAACTCACAGCCTGCTGTTTCGTCTACGTGTAAACGTATTTGGCTTGACCATGTTATCACAGTGAATTGCCACATCTGTAATTTCCTACGCTACAACATAGCCAAGTATTTGATTTTCCTTGAGGGAAGATGACTTCTTAATAATTTATGCTTTATTGTAATCTCGACTAATGTTTTTTTTTTCCCCACTTTGTTAATCACACTGTTTTTATTTCCTCTTTTCTGAAATCTTTGAGTCAAATCTTACATTTACATTTAGTCATTTAGCAGACGCCTTTGTCTAAACTCTGAAGCAACTTACAAATGAGGACTACAGCAAGTGTATCATCATGAAAAGACAAAAACAAAACAAGAATTGCACAAAATTCAAAGTTCAGGCATTGCTTATGTAACGGGTGTTATGTATTTATTTATTTCACTCAAAATCTCTCCCTTCGTTATTATCATTTGTTATATTTCTTTCATTATTTTGTATCCTGGAATTAAATTTCATTTCAATTATTCTTCCAATACTGATTTCTATCAATTGAGATTGCAGTATTGTTAAATAGAGAGCTAAGTTCCTTCCCTCCGCTTCCAGCTCATGGGACCTTATTTCGGATAAAAAAATATGCATGGTAGTCAATGGCGAGAGACAACTTATCTTTTTATTCCGTCTGAACTGTGCCCTGAATTACCCATATGATGTTTGTCAATTTAAAAGATAATGATGAAAGTCAAGAAAGTCGCAGTTTGTCATAAAACAGGAGAGTAATGGTGCGTTCACACCAGACGTGAATATTGCGCGTCAGGCGCGAATGATTTCAATGTTGACGGTGCGGATCCACTTGTCCGTGCGGCACTTCTGTCGCGTCGCGCTCCACTTTATTCCTATGGGTGACGTCACGCGACTTTAACGTGCCCGCAATGCATCCCGGGAAGGCGGCGCTTCATTTGGAAAAATGCTGCGCGTCAAAAAGCTGGCCGAAGCCCATCTTTATGCAAATGAATTCCGTTGAACGCGACGCGACTATCCAATAGAAGTAGAGCATATGGAGACGGGGGGAAGTCTCTCGCAGGTCCTCTGTTCTGATACGCAACATTTCCCGCTCGGTTAAAACCACGCCCATAGCGGGAACGCCCATCAACGTACAAATGTGGGGAGGCGTTGCGACACCACGCGGCAGTCGTGTCGCAAATGTGGATCTCTACCGTGAGTCACGGTGCGGATCCACTTGTCCGTGCGGCACTTCTGTTGCGCCGCTCTCCGCTTTATTCCTATGGGTGACGTCACGCGACTTTAACGCGCCCGCAATGCATCCCGGGAAGGCGGCGCTTTTTGGGCTGTGTCCGAAATCTCCCACTACTCACTATATAGTGGACTATATAGTGAGCTCGCCATTTTGTAGCGCTGTCCGAATGTATAGTGATGATTATTATACCCTATATAGTCCACTCAATGTATCCCAGAATGCATTTTGAAAAGTAGTGTACAACCGATGGTCACTACCCAAGCCCTACATACCATCATGCATTGCGCTGATTGTAAAAGACGGACGGGCGACAGCAATGACGTAATCAACGGCGCCAAGAGACGATCGAGTAGTGTCCGAAAGTGGTGTTTCTATTATGCTGGTGAGATATAGTGCTCTACTCCCTACCCCCTACATAGGAGGTAGGGAGTAGTGGTTTGAGTGGAGATTTCGGACACAAAAATGCTGCGCGTCAAAAAGCTGGCCGAAGCCCATCTTTATGCAAATGCCGTTGAACGCGATGCGCCTATCCAATAGAAGTAGAGCATATGGAGACGGGGGGAAGTCTCTCGCAGGTCCTCTGTTCTAATACGCAACATTTCCCGCTCGGTCAAAACCACGCCCATAGCGGGAACGCTCATCAACGTACAAATGTGTGGAGGCATCGCGTCACCACGCGACAGTCGTGTCGCAAAAGTGGATCTCTACCGCCTCATTCGCGCGTCAAGTTCGCACGAATGGCGCGTTAAGCGTCTGGCGCGTTAAGCGCAAATGATTTAGTTAGTGCTATTTGTGCCTTCACGCGTTTGACGCGAATTCGCGTCTGCCGCCCGAGTTGAAAAATCTGAACTTCTACGTCAATTCGCGGCGCGTTAACCAATCAGGAGCCTGCTTGCTGTCACGTGGTGAAGTATCTGGACGCTGAATGCCTCAATAAATTATTTTGTAAAATGAATAAATGGAATAAAATGACTGTTTTACTATATTCTGTTCTAATGCACAACAAAGCAAATATTTTATCAAATAAAAACTTGATTTCAGTGAGACATAATCAGTTTACTGAATGCTTTTTATTCCATATCTAGATTATATGAAACATTATTATTCTTATGTAAAGACAACCAACATAGTGCATAAGAACATAGTTCGTGTCAGTGTTGTGTGAGAGAGAGAAAAAAATCACAGGACAGGTTAATCACTTTTGGATGCTGGCTCCATTTATCATCAAAACAAAAATAAATGACAGATTATCAGACCAGAAGTATATTATGTTGGTTTTGTTACGGACACATTATTCTACGGTGTCCGGTCTGTTATATATATTTGACAGATTAGGTTGTTGAGGGCGAGGGTGATCCTCGCTCCGATGCGGGACAACAGGTCATCAAACTGGGCGCGGGACAGGCGGAAGTGCCGCTGCACCGGCCGTCATCCAGGCGCTGCTCCTGGAGAGAGCAAATGGTGAAACTCGCCAAACTGGGTTCGCCTCCTAATGGTCTGATGGACCCAAATACGTCGACGATGATCCCTACACCGCTGTTCTGCTCTCCAGAGCAAATACAATGAATGATCGATCAACATTAGCCACATCTTGTAAAAAATTTTGCTTCGAACTTTTATTTTTACGCGCGTCAGTTTCACTCTTGACACGCGGATTAACACAAAGTGGTCAAGCGTCAAACTAGACGCGGTAGACACGAATTTGACGCGCTATTCGCGTCCGGTGTGAACGCGTAGTTACAATTAGTGTTATGTGAAAATCGCTCAATGAACTACATCTCTCGTCTCTCACTATGTACGTCACCAAGCTCGTATGTGTTCAGTCTGGTACAAAACACACAGGCATGACGGCGTAACCTTACGATAATAACGTTAGACTATAGATAAAATGACAGACGTTAGCTTCAGTAAAGTTAGCTTCATTCTTTGAGAGAAAAGGTGTAACGTCTCATGTGCGCCTTTTGAGTTTGCTGCAAAGGTCATTCATGTCATTCATGTAGCTTCCCTGAGGATGGTACTCCTCTCATAGTTCTTGGAGACTTCAACGTCCACATAGAAAAACGTCAGGCTGCTGATTTCCACACTCTACTTGCCTCATTCGACCTCAAACGAGTATCTACTGCGGCTACTCACAAATCAGGTGCTCCAATTAGACCTTATTTACACGCGCCACTGCTCCACTGATCATACACTGGTCACTCCACTGCACACCTCAGACCACTTCCTCCTCACTCTCAGCCTCAACCTGCCTCAGAACACCACACGCACTCCTCCACTGGTCACCTTTCGGTGAAACCTACGCTCACTCTCACCCTCTCGCCTATCCTCTTTGGTCTCATCCACACTTCCTCCACCTGATAAGCCCTCAACACTAGATACTAACAGTGCAACTGATTCTCTTTTCTCCACTTTAACATCCTGCTTGGACAACTTCTGCCCCCTTTCTTCCAGGCCAGGTCGCACCACATCCTCTGCCCCCTGGTTATCTGATGTTCTCTGTGAACATCGTTCTAAACTCAGGGGTGCAGAGAGGAAGTGGCGCAAATCGAAAGATCCTACTGACCTTGGTCTTTATCAATCCCTCTTCTCTTCCTTCTCTGCTAATATCTCTACTGCTAAAATGACTTACTATCACAACAAAAATTAAATTCTTCTGACTCTCGCATGCTTTTAAAAACCTTCTCCTATCTTCTCAACCCTCCTCCTCCTCCTCCTCCTCCTCCTTCATCAACCCTAACAGCTGACAACTTTGCCACATTCTTCATAAATAAAACAGCCACCATCAACGGCCAATTTAACAATCCACAAACTGACATACACATTTTACCAGCAAACACACACATTCTACCCTCATTCTCTCTGCTTTCAGAGGCTTAAGTCTCCAAACTCCTCCTTTCCAATCGCCCTACTACCTGTCCGCTTGATCCTATTCCTACTAACCTACTTCAAGCCATTTCTTCGTCAGTTATACCCGCACTCACGCACATCATAAACACCTCTCTTCACACTGGTACCTTTCCCACAGCATTTAAGCAGGCTCGGGTAACCCCAGTGCTTGAGAAACCTACTCTTAATCCAGCACATCTGGAAAATTACAGACCGGTATCCCTTCTTCCATTCGTTGCGAAGACACTTGAACGAGTTGTTTTCAACCAGATCTCTTCCTTTCTTACACAGAACAACCTCTTGGACAACAATCAGTCTGGTTTCAAAACTGGACACTCAACTGAGACTGCTCTGCTCTCAGTAATTAAAGCTCTGAGACTGGCAAGAGCAGCTTCCAAATCCTCAGTTCTCATTCTCTTGGATCTGTCTGCTAACTTTGACACAGTTAACTACCAGATCCTCCTATCAATCCTAAAGATGAAGGGCATCTCGGGAACCGCACTCCAATGGTTCAAGTCTTACCTCTCAGGTAGGTCTTTCAGGGTGTTGTGGAGGAGTGAGGTGTCAAAGTCACAACATCTACCTACTGGAGTGCCTCAGGGCTCAGTGCTTGGACCACTTCTCTTCTCCATCTACATGACATCACTAGGAACTGTGATTCAGAAACATGTATTTTCCTATCTCTGCTACGCTGATGACACACAACTCTACCTCTCATTCTGATGATCCGACGGTAGCTGCTCGCATCTCAGCCTGCCTGACAGACATCTCTGGCTGGATGAAGGACCACCACCTTCAACTTAATCTTGCGAAGACAGAGCTACTTGTGGTCCCGGCCAATGCAACACTTTATCATAACTTCACTATTCAGCTAGGTTCGTCATCCATAACTCCATCAAGGTCAGCCAGGAACCTTGGAGTTGTTATTGATGATCAATTGAACTTCACAGACCACATAACTAGAACTGCCCGGTCCTGCAGATTTGCCTTGTACAACATTAAGAGGATCAGGCGCTTCCTATCAGAACATGCTACACAACAACTTGTTCAAGCGCTTGTTCTATCCAGACTGGACTATTGTAATACTCTCCTGGCAGTAAAACCTCTGCAGCTAATCCAAAATGCTGCAGCTAGAGTGGTCTTTAACGAGCCGAAGAGAGCACATGTAATTGTTCTCATTTGTAAGTCGCTTTGGATAAAAGTGTCTGCTAAATGAATAAATGTAATCCCTTTACCTCAGTGAAGTAGTCTTGTCAAAAGTAGCCAACCAGTACTTTATGCAAACAAAGTAAATAATTAAGTTGTGCAAATGTGACGATAATAGTCTTTCTGCACGATTTTACAGAGTACAGAGACTTAATTAGATACACGCTGACAGACAGCTGCATTCAAACGGTCCACGTTTACAAGTGTTCCTGTTTGCGGCACTGAGCACTGTAGCCAATCACAGAGAAGTCTATTGAGCACTTTAGTCAATCACAGAGAAGTCTGTTGAGCGTATGAGTGTAGCTACAAATCAGAATTCATGTCCGCTCAAAATTAAAAAATTAATATTTTAATGTAGCTATATTAATGTTAATAATTCACTTATTTAATTATTTTTATTTTATTATATAATAAATAAAATAGATAAATAGTTAAAATTAGTCTGTTTTAAAATTTCTTGCTATGTTATTGTAGCCTGACGTCATCATACTCAGATTCTAGTCAGGAGTCCTGATACTGCTCCATTGTGGCTGTGATTATGGGGCCTGTTTCAACCGAACCAGGAAAGAAAATGCCTCTGCACTCAATTGGATAGACAGGTACCAATCAGAGCAACAGAGTAAGTGACGTACACTGCAAAAAAACTTAACTCATTATTTTGAGTTATCATTTTGCATGGTTTTTTTTTAGTTTAACTAACTTATTTCGATAAGTTGAGGACAAGAAAACTTAAAATTTCTTGTTGTCTGGACAATCTAGTTAAAAAAATAAATTGAAATAACTAAATTGCTAAAATATTTTTTACAGTGTATGTTGAGCGACTTGCCTTGTTCGCGGTTCTCTGCTCCTTTAAAATTAATGCGCTGTCGATATCTTCTATAACAGATGTGATGGCGGAATCTAGACATCTCAATTCTTCAGCGGCAGCTCTTTGTTGTAAACAAATTCAACCCAAGGGCTCTTTGGTGACCTGGATGATAACATTACTGATCATCTGTCCATCATCGTATAAAGCCCGCCCTGACAATTTGATTGGTCCGAACAGCTTTGGTTCGAGCATAGTTGCTTCACAACGGATCAAGTCCAGACCGAACTTCCCGACCTCAAATGTTGTGGGAGGGGCTAAATTCGGCTGGTATCCAGGCTAATGTTATTGCAATTGGTACTCAGAATTTAACCTTGAAAAAAAAAAACTTTGAATAATAGTGAAAATAATAGTGCGTTAACCCTAACACAAGCTTACTGAGACAACTCCGTCGAATTGATTCCTAATCCTTGATTTTCTTCTTTCACATTTAGTTATAAACCTACATTTTCCAATTTTACAAACGTGTGAACATATCGCGGATACTATTCCTTATAAAAAACAATCAGATTGCTTTGATATCGCTACTTATAACCAACTTTCCAAACTTCTACTACTAGCCTTAGCCCGCTAGCACTGCACGCGTGGTCTCTCGCCTGTCGATCGTCTTATTTACACCCGTATAACTGAAAGCTATAATTCGCCACTATAGCACATCTGCTATAATGGCGAATATATCGGATGTGTGTCTAACGTTACCTCTGAGTGCAGGTGAAGACACCTTTGAGCTGCATTCGGTGCAGTTGGAGCTCGAATCGGTCGAGAGACGGATCCGCGAGCTGTTGGAGAGACAGGCTGAGCTGCGAGATCGACGGTCCGCGCTTGAAACATCACGCGCAGATGCTCACAGGTCAGTGGTTAATAATTTTTTGACTCCGACCTCGTCTACTCCGTGTGTTTCTCTGCACAGGTCCCGAGCAACCAGGACGCGATCATCCCTGGCTTCATTCACTCCGGCACCGACACAGCACCACGGACCCTGGGTGATTCCACGGCGGAAGACGCGAGCCAGGACCAGACCAAGGACCTCCCCACCCCTCCCGGCCTTCGAGATCTCCACCCAGAACCGCTTCTCCCCTCTTCGCGAGTCGGAACGCGACGACGCCGTGATCATCGGCAGTTCCATCGTCCGTCATGTCCGCGCTACCTCGGGTAAAGGTAAGGTGCGCACTCACTGCTTTCCTGGTGCTCGTGTTCTCGATGTCGCTGCGCAGGTTCCCGAGATCCTGAACGGTGACGAGCGCGTCGGAGCTGTCGTGCTGCATGTGGGGACGAACGACATCAGGCTGCGGCAGACGGAGGTTCTGAAGGAGGACTACAGGAGCCTGATCGAGACCGTACACAGCACATCGCCTGAAGCAACGATCGTCGTGTCTGGACCGCTTCCCACGTACCGACTAGGACAAGAAAGGTTCAGCAGATTATTTGCTCTAAATGAATGGTTAATGTCATGGTGTAATGAACAGAGACTGCTCTTTGTAAATAATTGGAATCTGTTCTGGGAGCGACCTAGGCTCTTCCGTGCTGATGGCCTGCACCCCAGCAGAGTCGGAGCGGCTGTGCTGTCGGACAACATCTCCAAGACGCTACACACCATATGACTAGTAAGTCAAAGTCCAAATCACAGTCTTTGCTGTCCCAACTTAATTGATATAAGCACCAATGTAGAACATTATATAGAAACTGTGTCTATTCCTCGTTTAGCCAAACTGACCCAGCTCTCCATTCCATCCTCGATCTGTCAGTGGATCTCCAGCTTCCTGACGAACCGGCAGCAGCTCGTGAGACTGGGGAAGCACACATCCAGGACTCTCAGCACCAGCACTGGCGCCCCTCAAGGGTGCGTTCTCTCCCCACTGCTCTTCTCCCTGTACACTAACGACTGCACTTCTAAAGACCCCACTGTCAAGCTCCTGAAATTTGCAGACGACACCACTGTCATCGGTCTTATCCGAAACGGTGACGAGTCTGCTTACAGACTGGAGGTCGAACAGCTGGCTGTCTGGTGCAGTTATAACAACCTTGAGCTGAACACGCTCAAAACAGTGGAGATGATCGTGGACTTCAGGAGGAACAGCCCAGCACTCCCCCCACTCACCATCATGAACAGCACTGTGGAAGCAGTGGAGTCATTCAGGTTCCTGGGCACTATCATCTCTCAGGACCTGAAGTGGGACAATCACATTGACTCCATTGTGAAAAAGGCCCAGCAGAGACTGTACTTCCTTCGCCAGCTGAGGAAGTTCAACCTGCCACAGGAGCTGCTGATTCAGTTCTACTCAGCCATCATTGAGTCTGTCCTATGCACTTCCATCACTGTCTGGTTTGGTTCAGCTACCAAATCTGACATCAGGAGACTACAGCGGACAGTTCGGACTGCAGAGAGGATTATTGGTGCCCCTCTGCCATCCCTCCAGGACCTGTACTCTTCCAGAGTGAGGAAGAGAGCAGGTAAAATCATCATAGACTCCACTCACCCTGGACACCACCTGTTTGAACTGTTACCGTCAAGACGGAGACTCAGATCACTGGCCACAAGAACATCTCGGCACAGGAACAGTTTCTTCCCACAGGCCATTTCCCTTCTGAACAGTTAACATACCTCCCAAGGCATGTGCCTTCAAGTGCAATACCTCCACTGTTTTAATGCAACAACTTACAACTCAGGTGACACTCACATGTAGATTTATTTATTTTATAATATTCAAAACACCGTAAATTTGTTCATAATCTGTAAATCTGTAAATGTTTATTCTGGCTAAACCCAACTGTGATACTTGTATTCTCATATTTTTATATTTTATATTTTATTCTTAAAATTTGTATTATTATGTTTCTTGTTGTAAATTATGTTTCTTGTTGTATTTGTATATGTGCACTGGAAGCCTCAGTACCAAAACAAATTCCTTGTGTGTGCAAGCACACTTGGCAATAAAGCTCTTTCTGATTCTGATTCTGATTCTGGTTTAGTAAGGCCAAATAATATATATAATGTAGGATCTAGGAAAAATTTAATTGTAATTAAACCAGAAAATCTCAAAATCAGTGATAAACAATTTCTAAAGCTAGGTCTTCTAAACATTAGATCGCTCACACCTAAGGCGGTTATTGTAAATGAAATGGTCACAGATAATAGTTTCGATGTACTGTGCCTTACTGAAACCTGGCTTAAACCAAATGATTATTTCGGTCTAAATGAGTCTACTCCGCCAGGATACTGTTATAAGCATGAGCCCCGTCTGATTGGTCGCGGTGTTGCAACAATCTATAGAGATATTCTTAATGTTACTCAGAAAACAGGTCACAGGTTTAATTCGTTTGAGGTACTTGTGCTAAATGTTACACTATTAGATTTAAGAAAGAAATCCCTATTATCTCTAGCCTTGGCTACTGTATATAGACCTCCAGGGCCTTACGCCGATTTCCTAAAAGTGTTTGCAGACTTTCTATCAAATCTATTGGTCAATGTCGATAAAGCAATAATTGTTGGAGATTTTAACATACACGTAGATAACACAAATGATGCGTTAGGGACTGCGTTTACAGATTTATTAAACTCCTTCGGGGTCACGCAAAACGTCAGTGGTCCCACTCATCGCCTAAATCATACACTAGATTTAATTATATCATATGGAACCAATCCAACCGATATAGATATTGTACCGCAAAGCGATGATGTAACTGATCATTACATGGTAACTTGCATGTTACGTACTGCTGAAATTTGTCATGTTGCGCCACGTTATCGACCAGGCAGAACAATCCTTCCAAACACTATAGATAGATTCTCAAATAGCTTACCTGATCTATCTCAGCTGCTCAGTGAACCCAAACAAACAGATGAACTAGAGGAAATGACTAGCAGTTTGAGCACCATTTTCTCTAGTACATTAGAAATTGTTGCACCAATTAGATTAAAAAAGGTTAGAGAGAAAACTAGAGCACCATGGTACAACAATGCTACGCATGCTATCAAGAGAGAAACTCGTAACTTAGAGCGTAAATGGAAACAAACAAATTTAGAGGTCTTTAGAATCGCGTGGAAAGACAGTATGTCACGTTACAAAAAGGCTCTTAAATCAGCCAGGGCTGAGCATCTCCGCAGACTAATAGAAAATAACCAAAATAATCCAAGGTTCTTATTTAACACCGTGGCCAGACTAACAAATAAACAGGCATCACCTGAGCAAAATATTCCGTTACAATGTAGTAGTAATGACTTTATGAATTTCTTCACTGAGAAAATAGAAAACATCAGAAACACAATTGTAAATATACAATCTATTATGGTGTCTTATGATTCAGCCTCAATTATAGCCCCTCAAGAACAACTACACCGCTTTACAACTATAGGACAGGAAGAGCTAAATAAACTTATTATTGCATCTAAACCAACAACTTGTTTATTAGATCCAATACCCACTAAATTACTTAAAGAAGTGTTACCTGTAGTGGAAGAGCCTCTTCTCAATATTATTAATTCATCTTTATTTTTAGGTCACGTTCCAAGAATATTCAAGCTGGCAGTAATAAAACCTCTTATTAAGAAACCACAATTAGATCCAAATAACCTAGCAAATGACAGACCCATTTCAAATCTTCCATTTATGTCTAAAATACTAGAAAAAGTTGTGTCCGCTCAATTGTGCTCTTTCTTGCAAGAAAATGATATCTATGAAAAATTTCAGTCAGGATTCAGACCGTATCATAGCACAGAAACTGCGCTAGTTAAAATTACAAATGATTTACTTTTAGCTTCTGACCAAGGCTGCATCTCAATACTAGTTCTACTCGATCTAAGCGCTGCATTTGATACTATAGATCATAAAATACTCCTGGATCGACTACAAAACTACACTGGTGTTCAGGGACAGGCATTAAGCTGGTTTAGATCGTACTTATCAGACCGTTACCACTTTGTCTGCTTAAATGGGGAAAAATCAAAGATAACGTCAGTAAACTATGGAGTACCGCAAGGATCTGTGTTAGGCCCTCTACTATTCTCAATATATATGCTGCCACTTGGTAATATTATAAGAAAACATGGAATTAATTTTCACTGTTATGCTGATGACACTCAATTATATATTTCATCACGGCCAGATGAAACCACTAACTTATCTAACTTGACAGAATGTCTTAAAGATATAAAATACTGGATGACGTGTAATTTCCTGCTATTAAATTCAGATAAAACAGAGGTATTACTTATTGGTCCAAAAAACTACCCACAAAATCCCTTACAATACAACTTTAATTTAGAAGGATGCCCTGTTACTTTATCCACTACAGTAAAAGACCTGGGTGTCATACTTGACCGCAACTTGACTTTCGAAAATCATATTTCATATGTTACAAGAACAGCCTTTTTTCCACCTTAGAAACATTGCTAAGCTACGTAACATGCTATCCGTTTCTGATGCAGAAAAGTTAGTTCATGCATTCATGACCTCGAGACTAGATTACTGTAATGCTTTATTAGCTGGTTGTCCTGTATCCTCAATAAACAAGCTACAGTTAGTCCAAAATGCAGCCGCTAGAGTTCTTATTAGATCAAGAAAATATGATCATATAACACCAATTTTATCATCTCTACATTGGTTACCTATTAAGTTCCGTATCAATTACAAGGTATTGCTACTGACCTATAAAGCCCTAAATGGTTTAGCTCCAGTCTATTTAACGGACCTTCTATCGCCCTACAATCCGTCGCGCTCTTTAAGATCACTAAATTCGAGGCTTCTGGTCATTCCTAGGATATCCAGATCCACCAAAGGAGGGAGGGCGTTCTCACATTTAGCTCCTAAACTCTGGAATAGCCTTCCTGATATTGTTCGAGGCTCAGACTCGCTGTCCCAGTTTAAAACCAGATTAAAGACGCATCTCTTTAACCAAGCATTCACATAATGCTTACCTTTTATACTACTGCCGAATCAGATCGAATGCATTAATATTATGAACATCAGCTACGCTAATTATTTCTCATCTGCCTTTCTGCTGTTATCTCGGGACGCAAGTCCCGAGGTAAATAGCGTTCGTCAGCTCCAGTTTGTATCCAGCCTCTCACGGAGACTTCGGATGATCCAACACCTGTGATGAGACGACTAAACGCCTGTGGAGAGACGACTCGACGCCTGTGAAGAGACGACTCAACACCGGCGATATGTTATGCCCTAAATTAATACATGATGAACTAACTGTATTTTCTATGTACATTTTTAATGCACTTTCTGTAAAGCTGCTTTGAAACAATGTGTATTGTGAAAAGCGCTATACAAATAAATTTGAATTGAATTGAAATGAATTGAAAATAAAGCAGTGTTGGGTGTTGTAAGGGGTCCATCTCTTGGTTCTGTGACTGGGGCCCAACATTTGGTGCTACACCCCTGACTGTATGTATATAAGATCCATCAGTATTATCAGCAGCATTGCGCGAATTACCCTTCTCAGTCCCCAGCTCCTCCTCTCATCAGTCAGGATTCGGCTTTCTGATTCCCCTTGAAACAAAATAAATTCTCGAATTATGTTGTATTTAGAATCTTGATTGATATCTCCATACATTCATGTCAGTTCTGTTCTGTTTACCCTATGAGGGGGGTTATTGCTGCTCTTATATAGGCTGCATGGATGTGCATGGAGTTCTCGCTCAGAAAGGAACCATACCGCCAATCCAAACTGTATGCTAATTGTCAATCATATTTGACGATAGTGGTCCTGACAGAAATGAAAAATCTGTCATCATTTACTCACCCTCATGTTGTTCCAAACCTGTAAGACTTATGTTCATCTTCGAAAAATAAATGAAGATATTTTTAATCTGAGAGCTTTCTGTCCCTCCATTGACAGTCTACGCAACTACCACTTTAAAGCTTCATAAAGAGATCATAAAATTAATCCATATTAATTGAGCAGTTTAGTCCACATTTTCTGAAGATAGACAATCACTTCATGAACAGATTGAATTTAGGCTTTTATTCATGTTTACATTGATCAGCGAACATAAATGAACCATCTTGAAGCGTGAGAACAACCTCATTGGTTCTTGTGGAAGCTCAAAAGTGCTGCGTAACACAAATTAACCTCATTGGTTCTTGCACATCAATCAAACATGCTTGAGCTTCTGTTTACCATAACTGATGTGTGAGTTGATTCATTTTTTTTTCATCTTTTCTTTTATGTGAATAAAAGCCTAAATGAAATCTGTTATAAAGTGATTGTCTATCTTCAGAAAATGTGCTCTGAACCGCTCAATTCATATGGATTAGATCAACTCTTTTTGAACTTTTTAAAGCATCAAACTGGTAGTTGCATAGCAGTCAATGGCAGCTCCTCCCTGTCTTTTAGTCAGTGTATCAGCAAATTCTTGAGATGATAAGGTGTGTAGTTTTATTGATAGATTATCATGGCACCTTCACATCTCTGCAGTTCATTGTCATAAAGGCAGTTTATATAATGTGATGCTGGAGCAATACAACACAGTTTCCCATCCACTGTAAAGTTTTTGCTGCGTTCGCACCCCTCATCACACTACAGTTGTAAAGTAACGTGAAGACACTTTAGGTTTAGAAAAATGTTATTTTCATTTAAAATGTTTAAATTAAAACATGTTATTGTGGATGTGGCATTAGATTATCATGCAAAGAAATTATTAAGACAGTCACACTGTAAATCTGAACGACATTTACGAATCTAAGCTGATTTGACAAGATTCATGTGCCACTATTTATTGTTTAAATCAGCTTTACCATCACAGGAATGAATTGCAATTTAAATTATATTCAAATAGAAAACCGTTATTTTAAATTATAATAATATTTCACAATATTACTGTTTTTGAATCTTGAAAGTAGCACTGTAGGTACTTTCCTGTTCAATGACAGTCATGTGAAGTTAAATAAACAGCTATTGATAGCTGATAGTTGATAACATGCTGCCCCATGGCACTGTAAAAATGGTTTTTTATTGATATAACACAGTCCCTTTATATTGGTATCATTCAGTCCATTCCAGTTAATGATATTCCATCTAAGATCAGGCCCTTCAAGTTAATCTTTGATTTGACATAGTTTAAAACGGGGTTCAGGAGTTGCTGTTCATCTAAACTCTACAGCTATGGACTCAAGAACGGTGTTTGTCTTATTATGGATGTTGCTGTCGTCCACCTCCACTGCAATCAAACTAGATGGAAATGGTTATGTTGACATTATCATTGCGATTAGTTCGAAAGTACCACAGGATAACACGCTCATTGATAAAATAAAGGTGAATGTGCTTATTTTGGTCTATTTAACAAACTTTTTGCATTGATTTTGTGAAAGATGTTACAGAAGTATTTGTGAATTCACAAATGAAATAATAATTACTTTTTTGTATAAATACACTGAACAAAGTCTTTTCTCATTTTATCTTTTCAATTTCCTTCTGACAGGACATGGTCACTGAAGGGTCGTTTTATCTTCATCAAGCATTGGATAAAAAGGTCTATTTTAAAGATGCTACAATACTGGTTCCACCTCACTGGAATAGTACGGAATTTACCAGAGCAAGAACTGAGTCCTATGAAAAGGTACAGAGCGTTATGTCATGATATCTTGTATAATATTAATTTCCATTCATTTCATTCACATGTGATGTTGCTGACCCAATCTCTATGTCAAACACACAGGCCAAAATAAAAATCGATAACGCTTATTCAACTGAGCCATATGCTCATCAGTATGGTGAATGTGGAAAAGAGGGAGAGTACATTCTTTTCACTCCAAACTTCCTCCTAAATGACACTTTCATTCAGCTTTACGGATCAAGAGGTGAACATTATTTATCCTCCTTCTACATTTATACATTTATAATTAAATAAGACATCTAAAAGTCATATTTGTTACGTTTGGTCTATGTTTGAGTTTAGTTTGAGTTGGACTTTGAGTTGATTTTGTGCAGTTTTCTGTTGTTATCTATGTTTTCGTCATTTCCTCAACCAACCGTGACAATATTAATAGTCTGTTTGTTTGTTTTACTAGCAGTTTATTTATTTGTTTGCAGGAAGGGTCTTGGTTCATGAATGGGCTCATCTGAGATGGGGTGTTTATGATGAATACAGTGAAACAAAGCCGTTCTACTACTCTAATGGCCGTATTGAAGCTACAAGGTCATAAACTGTTCATTAAAAGAAGGAATATTTAATAAATGTGACCCTGGACCACAAAAGCAGTCTTATGTGTCAATTTTTCAAAATTGAGATTTATACATCACCTGAAAGCTGAATAAATAAGCTTTCCATTGATGTATGGTTTGTTAGGATAGGACAATATTTGGTCGAGATAAAACTATTTGAAACCGGGAATCTGATGGTTCAAATAAATTGAAATATTGAGAAAATCGCCTTTAAAGGTTTCCATTTCTGTTGGCGATTGTGCTGCATCCACTTACAAAAATAAAATTTTGATGTATTTAAGGTAGGAAATTTACTAATTATCTTCATGGATCATGATCTTTACCTAATATCCTAATGATTTTGGCATAAAAGAAAAATCTATCATTTTGACCCATACAGTGTTTTGTTGGCTATTGCCACAAATATACTGATGCTACTTAAGACTGGTTTTGTTATCCAGGGTCACAAATATCCTTGGAAATTACAATCACTATTGATTTCTTGCATAATTTTAGGTGTAGCAAAAGCATTGAAGGACAGTCTTATAAACGTATTGCTGATGGATCTCTTCAACCGTGTCGCATTGATCCACAAACTTCCCTACCTACCGAGGAGTGCACGTTTTTTCCAAACAGAAATCCAAACACAAACAGCTCCATTATGTACCTACCAAGCCTGGATTCTGTAAGTACAGATTTTCCACACATTACAGTAAATTATTTTTGTAACTAATTAAACTTACAGCATACAGTACATGAGTTCTGTCCTCTTCGTACATTTTTATTTTTCCAAAGGTCCCTTTGGGGGCTCCGTAGATAGTTTTTTGTGTTGTTTTTTTTTGTCTCTGGCTAAAATGAGACCTCTTATACTGATATGCTGCTGAGTGAAACTGGATGTTTGGTGACATATTTTTATTTAGTGACAAATTTGTTTTTTTAGGTGATCTCATTTTGTCAAGCAAACAGTCACAACTATGAAGCCCCTAACCTGCAAAATGAAAAATGTGGCAACAAAGCAACATGGACCGTAATATTTGAGGATTCTGTGGATAAAGACGCACTTCGTTCTCTAGAACCACTGCCGTCCTCTCCACCAGCGCCATCTTTCAAAGTTGTGCAGCGAATGCAACGTGTCGTTTGTCTCGTCCTTGATGTCTCATCAAGCATGACAGTGCCTGCATTATTTTAACTTTTACACACTGAATACCAATGCTCTAAAAAATTTAATTAAAAACCCCCAAAAAACATGAAATTTTAACGTTTTTTTTAATGATTATTTCACCCATTTTCTAGGGCTCTAGAATCCTTCGACAACGGCAGGCTGCCACACATTTTCTGCGGAATTGTATTAAGGATCATGACAGTGTTGGAATTGTGACCTTTAGTTCTGATGCTTATACTCGGAGCCCCTTGGTTACTATTGACAATGAGTCCACACGAGAAAATCTTATCAAAAAGTTGCCAGAAACAGCAAGTGGATTGACGTACGTGTGTAAAGGCCTCAGACTAGGCTTAAAGGTGCCATTTCGTTTGTAATTTTATGTTTTGTAATATGTGAAGTGTATATATAGTTTATTCTAGGCAAATGCTTTCTATTTTCTAACCATCAGGAACTTGCAGGAGACAATGGGGAGGTATTAGGAGATGAAATCATTTTTCTGACAGATGGTGAGGCGACGGACGACATTGATGCTTGTAGTACGGAGGCAAAAAACAGTGGTGCCATTATACACACACTAGCTTTCGGTCCCAAAGCAGATAAAGCACTGGAGGTACTGGCAAATAGTACTCGTAAGTAAAAAAAAATATATAAAAAAAATAAGTATCTATTATAAGTAAATAAGTAATAATAAGTCAATCTTATTACAGTTTAGTATGTAATGCAAAATTGTTTCACGAATAAAATAGGTGGGAAATTTATCTCTTCCAATGATAACATCACCTCCAATCAGTTAATGGATGCGTTTTGTTCGCTTGCATTATCAACTGGAGATTACACAAAAGAACCAGTTCAGGTTTGGCAAGTGATCGTTGATTGCCCATTATACAATTATTACTTTAAGAGTGTTATCGATATTGAGTATTTTAATATTTCTTTTTTTTATCATTCTTTAGCTAGAAAGTGTTGGAAAAACAACATCAGACTGGTTCAATGGGACAGTATCAGTGGATCAGACTGTTGGTAACAAAACCAGCTTCGTTATAATCTATGAAAAAAGTGTTCCTATCATTTCCATACAGTCACCAAGCGGTTCAATCTACAGTCAGACACAAATGAGTCATGAAGGATCTCTGAAAACAGTCACCTTAAAACTTTCAGGAACTGCAGAGGTATGACAACTTTTATGAACCAGTTATTCATTTTATAGTTCAGACCATAAACATAAAGCCTAAACAAACTATTATAATACAATAAAATACATCTAGGCCAAGGGTTTTAGAAAAACATTATCAAAATGTTCAACAACAACTTCAGACTAAGACAGAGTTTATCGAATATGTTCAACAACAACTTCAGACTAAAGCCAGGTTCACACTATGATTTTGGCCACGAATTGGCCGTCTGAGACAGATTTAGCAAATGTCAAAAGATTCATCTTCTTTGCTAAAATTTGAATTCTTTGATCGCTAGTTTGACATGTTCACCGACAGTTGATTAATGACCATTCCAGTAAAAGTTTACCTTAATTCTGGCAGTGTCAGAAGATTTGCAGTGTCACAATTGTCTTTGTTTTTCAAGACTAACCATGACCAAAATGAACACTAGAGATTTCTTTGTAGCCTCTATTTCAATCCCGGGTGTAACGCAGCCCACTGTCACAGAACGTGTCATTGATTAATGAAGTAAAACTCCGGACAAGTTTTCCTGTGTGTGTCTGTTTTTAACGCGTCTTGACTGTAGTAGTCTGACATTGTCAACTGAGATCTTAAAGTGTGACATGGCTTACATCGGGGATCATATTTGTACAGTCTGATGGGCAACAATCGTAAAGGACTATTATAAATTGTACAGTGTGCACCTTTCTTAAGACAGAGTTTATCAAATATGTTCAACAACAACTTCAAACTAAGACTGATGATTCAGCTAATACACTTACAGCAAACCCATATTTTTCTGCTTTTACTATCCATGTGTTTGGTAGCCTGGGGACTGGAAGTACAGCATCCAAAGTCCAACACTTCAGGCTCTGACTATAACAGTAACAAGTCAAGCGGCGCGTGCTGATGTTCCCCCGATCATAGTCAAAACCCGCATGGACCAGCAGTTCAGTGACGGCACTAAACCCATGATAGTGTTTGCTGAGGTCAGTCAGAATTACAAGCCTGTAATAAAGGCTGAAGTGTGGGCTACACTGGAGTCTGAATCTGGGTCCGCACAAGAATTAAAACTCCTGGACAATGGAGCAGGTAAATTACCCATCATTATTGTTCCAAGTGTGCACTCAACTTAAAATATAAATAAATAAGGTAATTATATAACTCAGAGATCCATCTTTTTCAGGAGCTGATGCTTTTCAAAATGATGGCATCTATTCCAGATATTTCACACAGATGAAAGATGGGAGAAGCAGCTTGAAAGTAAGAGTGAAGAATCAAAATGGACAAGCCAGATTTACTTTCCAAAAAAGGGGTGGTGCCCCATACGTACCTGGATACTTGGTAAACGGTAAACCCTTTGTCGTTTTGAAAATAATTTTAAACTTGGATAACATCTGAAAAATTTACATGCAGACCAAAAGTACAATCGTGAGTGTGATATTACTGTTATACAGCATATTTACATTTTATTTTTGCCAGCAAAAATAATTCCAAATTAAAGCTGCAAGCAGCGATGAAAGGGCCCTCGCACCCATGCCGCCGCCACCCGGCGGCTTTAGGAAGACAGAGCATGGTGGGCAGTATGTAATGATAATAAATAAAGGAGGACTATGTCAAAGTATTTGTATTTGCCACACTTCCTGCTACCAGCAGGTGGCGCTATTGCTATAACCAAATATGAGCATGGTCATGTGTTCAGGACAGGACTCTTATCAAACATGTGAAGTTTGGGGCAGATCGGACATTGTATACCTGAGTTACTGCAGGCTGTCTGTGGTTGTAACACAAAAAATACAAACACAAAAGTATTTGTATTTGCCACACTTCCTGCTACCAGCAGGTGGCGCTATTACAATAATCTAATATGAGTATGGTCATGTGTTCAGGACAGGACTCTTATCAAACATGTGAAGTTTGGGGCAGATCGGACAGTGTATGGCTGAGTTACTGCAGGCTGTCTGTGGTTGCCTAGCAACACCGGAACTGCATTCAACATTTACACAGACATTATCTGATGATGCATATTTCACCCAGAGGCTGAAATTGGATTTTCACTTCTACATTTTTGTCAGGCCGCCGAGGTCACATCCTTCGACGAAAACTCTAGATCTTCGCAATTTAACGTCGCAAAGGCCTTAAGATTAGACTGACAAAATATTATGTGGATCTGCGTAAATCTCTAGGAGGAGTTCGTTAAAGTACAACATTAGGAAATTACGAAAAATGCACAAAATCTAGGAGGAAGTTCAAAATAGCTCACTTCCTGTTGTGTTTAGGGCTATGCTCCAAGAGACTTTTTTGTAGGTATTGGGTCATTACATGTATGTACCAAATTTCATACCTGTACGTGAAACGTAGAGCCGGGGCAAAATGTGGGGGCAATAATTTACCGAATTTGCCCCACCCAATTTTGAAAACCATAACACATGTAAATTTTCACCACTTCTGAAGCGTGTGCAAAGTTTCATGAGTTTTTGAGCATGTTTAGGCCCTCTAAAAAGCGATTCTTTTAAGAGAAGAAGAAGAAGAAGAAGAAGAATAAACAGAGCAAAAACAATAGGGTCCTCTCACCATCGGTGCTCGGGCCCTAATGAAGCTAAAGCAGAATTGTTTGTAAAGTGACTTGTTTTGCTTCTGAATGAATCGGGTTTTGAACGAGTGAATTCTAATCAACCTAAAGTGCCCTGCGAAGTGGATTTCACAGGTTAATCCATCATCTTAAGTGTGACTCCGTTCTTAAGGGACGCTCCATGATCAATCCATATATGCCATTTGCAGTGCACTTCGAACTATAACATCGATAAAATACTTTACAGGAAGTGTCAAACAAAATGTGCCCACCAGTTATTGCACATCTCTCCAGCACTTTAAAGTTTGCATAAAATAAAGAATAAAGGTCTGGTTTCACAGACAGGGTTTAGATAAAGCCATGATATGGGCATTTAGCTTTTATAAATGTGCCTTAAAAAAAAAAAACATTACTGGTGTGCATCTTGAGACAAAACAATTGCACTGACGTATTTTAAGATATGCCAGTGAAAGCTGCTTTCAGTTAAAACAACTAAAAATGCATTTTAGTCTTGTCTGTGAAACCGGGGGAAAAAGAAGTTGAGGATCTTATTTTGATTAATTAATCCATTGTGTGTTTTGTACACAGCCGTTCCCGAGTATGAAGTGTGCAAGACACAAAAATCCCAATACAACTTCCATGATTACGATCATATAAGATAAGACATACATAAAACCAAATTACATTATTTTCATATTAAACATCGTAACAGATATTTTTCACATTCAAATATTTAATTTAATGACAATTTATATTAATTAAATGAATGTAAAAAAAATTTAAACACATATGAATGTATTATATACACATGTAGGCTATACGTACGGTAATTTATATTATAATCATTTTAGTTAATGATTCAATTACTCACTTGTAAAAATATTTGTAGGCCTATCTATGAAACCTGCAGAAAGAGTCAAGGAATTCATGCACAAACTGGAACTAAGGATATAAATGTCAATATAGTCAGCTACACAGCTGCTTGAAGAAGAACTTAGGACAGAAATGAATCTCAAGCAGATTCATTTGGTTCCTCTAATTTCAGGTGTGGTGGAGCTGAACCCTCCAAAGCCTCCCGTTTCTGAGGAACCACTTGAGGTCGGAAGTTTTAGCAGAACAGCCACTGGAGAGAGTTTTACGGTGGATTTAAAAGGCTTAACCCCACCAAACTTCCCTCCTAACAAAATCACAGATCTGAGTGCTGAGATCCAGGAGGACTCTGTGCTTCTCAGCTGGACGGCTCCTGGTGAGGACCTCGACCAAGGGACAGGTAAAGCACGCAATTACTATACCAGAATTTAAAATGTCAATTTAAAAAGGTTTTTCAGTTCTTCACTGACAACATAAAATAGTAGTTTCAAATTTAGATCATAAAATAATGTAAATTATATTGTCTTCATGACATGTTTCTTTCCGTTAAGCTAAATCCTATGAGATCAGGTGGAGCTATGACCTTCAAATGCTTCGAGAAAGCTTCAGCAATTGTCATGTTTTTAACACAACTGGCATCTCACCACAGGAGTTTGGATCAGTTGAACGGCATTCATTCAATTTCAGTTTCACAATCCAAAATGCCACCACACTCTTCTTTGCAGTTCAGTCTGAGGACGAAGAAAAAGCAAAATCTGAAACCTCCAACATTGCTCAAGCTTCAAAGATCTTCCCTGATCCAAAACCCCAAGGAATATCAAACCCAGGCATGAATTTGACAGTTCTTGTCATTTCTTTGTGTGTGGTAACTATGGTCATATGCTTTGTTGTTGCTGTAACCACATGGGCAGTAAGACGCAGAAAATCCCTCGGTTAAAGCAACATCTGGAATTAACAATCTGATGCAAACAATCAAATCAATCTTTATGTGTGAATTGAACATAACTATTGAAGGGGTGGATTGGAATCCGCTGCTGCTTCAATGTATATGTAATGAGTGATTATAATCAAGGTATTAATCCATATTTTTCCTTCTAATATCAAATGGGTTGAATGACTTCTCTGGAGATTTTACTTTGTTATGGAAGTTTCCAGTGTGATTACTGAAATGTTCTTTTCATGTATTCTTTAGTGTCTGTATTTGATATCTGAATGCTGTAACAGTGCTTGCTCATTTATTCCGGCTTCCAGAAATGAAATATGGACTTTTTTTTTTTGTTTGAGAAAGGTCTTCAACATGTTAAAACATATAGAGGTCATTAAAGCCAATAGTTTAAGGGACCATTTCTTTGTAAAAGCCTTACTTTCCAGTTAGACTAAAGTCTAAAGTCTAACTATCCTTCAGAGAAAGAACACATTATCTTGATGTTTTGAGATGACTCTAGTTAGAGCCTGGCCAAATCCAACCTTGGAAAAGCTGTGTGTCGGTGTGTGTGTGTTAGTCTTCTGGGTTGCAGGTTAAGGAACCACTGGCATTATTGGAGATTGACTGAGTTGTTGTTCTGGACATGTTGGCGCCCAATAACCCAAATCTGTGACCTGTAAAGTCATGACGTGCCTAACTTCAGGGTCTGAGCTGCATAATCGATGGAGATATGTCTATCTGTGTGGAAAATTACTATGTTTATCTATTTCTTAGCCAATGAGAATCATTCAACCTGTAAGCAATGATGTAGCTTAGACCTTGGAAATGGTATAACTGATGTGATCTTTGTAACTGTAAGCAGGACGGCCTACGAACTCCTGTGTGAGTCTCGAAGCTGACTTCTGCTGATGAAACTGCAAACTATCTTCAGTAAAACTTTTCTTTAATTTACTATAATTCTGACTCCGGGTCTTCTTTCAAAAATCTGTCTCGTTCTGAGTCTTTGACTGTAGTACCCCTTTCACTATGTACATCCAACTACTTTAGAATATTTCTTAAAATAGTCATCTATATCAAACAGACTTTCTAACTTAATGAATATTTTTGCGTACATGTATTGCTATCTCATTTAGAATTCTCATTTATTGTAGATTCTCAAACAATTTACTGTATCTTCCGCTGAAATTTGAGCACCTTTAAATAGAAATGAACAAAAATATTTATGTACAATAAAAGGCATCTATTAAACTTTCATCATGATGATTTAAAGCACATTTTTAGTTAATTAATTCTTTGAATTTTAAATGGCGACCTATTATGCCATTTTTTCTCCTTCTGAAAAGAGACCCTGTGCGCGATCCAAGATGGTGGCTCCCGACTGCTAGACTGCAACACTGCTACAAGATCAAGTTTTCAGATATCATTTTCTTTCTCTCTCTCTCTCTCTCTCTCTCTCTCTCTCTCTCTCTCTCTCTTCGATCACTTTTTTCCCCATTGTGCATTTTCTTCTCTTACAAGACTAGACTATAACATTATATAACCTGGATCACAGACAATCCAGACGACAACAAAAAAGTAAAGGTAACCCCACTCTAAACTCCAAGAGACCCCTTTCCAATTCAAACTCTATCCCAGCAACACCATCCACAACCACCGTGCAATACTAAGAGGAAAAATAATCTCATATTCCATTTACAAAAAAAAGAACAAGAAGCAGAACTGGGACAAAAAAATCAAGCAACTTGAAGACTTCTATATAGATACATCATGCATTGTGGTCGTGTCTAGGCGGAGGTCCTCCATCTGATCTGAATACGGCTTGGATCCGGCTGACTACAGTAAACCTCAGGATAAAAACTCTACCTCCTCCTAGGGTTTTAACTCAACAAACTCCAAATTCGGGTGTTCTGTTCAGACTGTTCTGTCTCGAGTTGTTATATCTTTTCTAAGTGATCGGACGTACGGTTTTCATAAAAATGATTCAAACTCAGAAAAACTCCCATTGACTTAAATTGACGTAATGTTCAGATTTTCAAACTCCCCAACTGTCAAAAATTCTAATCTAAATTCCTTGAAGCCCTAGGCTGCGTCCGAAATCGCGTACTATGTGAGTAGGTACTACATTTAAATAAGAACGTACTTCGCGACCGTTAAAAAAGTACGTTCTATATAGTATGAATACGGGTAGTATGAATGAATCCGGACGTACTACATGCGCCCGCATGCGCCATGTTGTTGTCGCGTGACATACGCTGTCATAACAGTGCGAACATTTAAAGAGCCCATTCCACTGACTGCACCAACTTCGCGCTGTTTTTAGTTCTGCTTTCTGTTTTCATCTGCGTTTTTACGTCGTCCGAGCCGACAATCAAGAGGAGGCGTCGGTCAGCTGCTCGCAGATCACGCCTTTTGTGGAGTTTGTCAAATAACATTTATTTACCTAATACATTTTACCTCATAAAACACACACACAACCCCTATGAACAATGACAGATGTTGATTTTTGGCAAGGAAAAAGCCATTTATTTGCTTGTGATATTACCCTCGATAAATAAACATGAATGAATCAATAGAGATACGCGTGTCACGTGTGTTTACCTCTACAGCCCATAGCTAACGTTACAGCCGCGTCTCCGGTTTCCGCCATTTTCAAATATAACGACAACAACTCCTCTCCCGTGGCATCATGGGATAGTAAAGTGTCCATCGTATGCGCACTTCAGAATCTCACCGGAAGTAGTAGGTCATCCGGGGACTTTTCGCCTACTGTTTTTCGAATTCTATGATTTCGGACATACTACTCTGCTCGCGTACTGTTTTTCGCATACTATATAGTAGGGAAGTATGCGATTTCGGACGCAGCCCTAGACTCAATCAAACTGCCATTCTATAAACTATATGAGCAATTGAAACTCATTTAAACTAATAAACTCATCTATCTATGAAACTTACACCTATTTCTTATGAACTCTTAAACACTAAACTCTGAACTCTTAAACTCATTGAATCTTATAAACTCTAAACTCATAAACTCGTAAACTTATAAACATACAATTATGAACTCATAAACTCATAAAATCTGTGTGTGTGCTTGTGTGAGTGTGCGTGTGTGTGTGTGGGGGGGGGGGTTGTTTATGTGATTTATGAGGACACAAATGTGTATAATGACATGTGTATTACACTGGTATTATAACTTATAGGTGGTTTATGAGGACATTTCAAAAGTCCTCATAAATCAAATGGCTTAAAAAACATAAAAAAACAATGTTTTATTAAAAAATAAAAAATGCAGCATGTCTCCTGTGTGTGTGTGTGTGTGTGTGTGTGTGTGTGCGTGTGTGTGTGTGTGTGTGTGTGTGTGTGTTAGTACCCTTTGTTACATGACCTGATGTTTGTGAGGTGAGCAACTGCCACCCAGGGAGATGAAATGACCATCTGATCAAACCGGAGTCTAGAAACTAAGATTCGTGACCTCGGACACTTTGTGCCTAAACCGGGATCCTGGTTGTCATCCTGATAATCAATGGAGATATGCTTCTGACTATCAGCCCATATGTGAAAATATTGCATGTTATCTATGCCTTCACCAATCAAAATCATTAAATTAAGTGATTTTAGTGACCAGTTTACAAGTTTTAGTGAACTTCTGCTGATAAAACTGCAAACTATTCTTTAGTAAAATGTTCTTTAATTGATTGCATCTCTGACTTCTGGTCTTCATTCATCATATCTCATCCCTTAACTGTAAATTTCCTTACAATATCAATGCACTACAACATTATATTGCACCAAGTAAACTAATTAAGAGTCAGACAACATTTTACAAATGTACCAGCCTTGAGAGCAAATTTAGTATATGGAGTATATACAACTTATGTTTTAAATGGGCCATGATGTTGGCAGAATAGTCACACCCCTGCATGACATTGAAGCACACACCCACTTATCTCTGATCAGCATCAAGATCATTTGAGAAAGTGTTCAAAACGGGGTTCAGGAGTTGCTGTTCATCTAAACTCTACAGCTATGGACTCAAGAACGGTGTTTGTCTTATTATGGATGTTGCTGTGGTCCACCTCCACTGGAATCAAACTAGATGGAAATGGTTATGTTGACATTATCATTGCGATCAGTTCAAAAGTACCACAGGATAACACGCTCATTGATAAAATAAAGGTGAATATATACTTTTTTTTGTCTATTTTTAGTGCCTTTAGTAAAAGATAATATCTGTGCAGGTTTTAAAGAAAATTTTGAAAGAGATATATAATCAAATTTCATTAACAGTATTTGAATGAACAAATGAGTGTATAATTGCTTTTTATAAATACTGTACACAGATTTTGAGATTTGCACGTTTTTCCTTCAGACAGGACATGGTCACTGAAGGGTCGATTCATCTTCATCAAGCATTGGATAAGAAGGTCTATTTCAAAGAAGCTACGATACTGGTCCCAGCACACTAGAATAGTAAGGAATTTACCAGAGCAAGAACTGAGTCCTTCGAAAAGGTACAGAGAATTATGCCATTTTCATTACGTGTCAAATATTAATCAATTCAATAATTTAATTAAAGGGGTCATATAATGCCATTTTTGTACAAGTTAATATGAATCTTTAGGGTCTAAATGAAAACTCTGTAATATACTTTTATTAAAAATTCTCATTAGTATTTTAAGAAAACACTTATTTTACCTGCTCAAAAACAGCTCTGTTTTCAGCACGCCGTTTAAGTGCATATGCCTTTAAATGATAATGAGCTCCGCTGACTCCGCCCCTCTGTTCTGTGGGCGCTTTGACACAACGCACGTGGAGTGTTGACTTGACAACAGTTGAGGGTTTATTATGGCAGCGGGATTCTCTCTGAGGACACATCTGTGCAACCGTATCAGTTTGAACCGGAGTCGGAACCGAAACATGATGACGGCCCGAAGAAGTGCGACAATTAAGGCTCGAACAGGACGTTTCTGAATGGTTGGTTAACAATGTAACTTTGATCTATTTTTGTACTGGCAGGGTAACGTTAGAGTTGTGAGATACAATCGCTATGTGTTTAACGTTACTAATGTAAGTTATAGGTTAGTTCGTTGACAGATTTATGTTGAAAAACTTTTTTTTGTTGTTGTAAATGTAGGCTTGTCAGTGATGCGTGACGTTATCTCAGTGTTAGGTACAACTATCGTGACTGAAACTGACATGAGGTCATGTCAGTAATGATTCTAGCAGTAGTTGAAAGATACCTAAGAATTTGTTGTATGTTTATGTTTAGTGCAGTACGAAAATGTTTTATGTTTTAAGAAAACTTTTAAGTACATCTATAGTATTGTAACTGCATTGATATTCCTGTTACGTTAACTGTAACACCTGCGTACACAGTTTTTAATAACACAATAACTATAACGCGTTTTTCATTATAAACGTGGGATTATGAATTATATTGAGAACGTCGTAACGTTACATAGAATACATGCCGTAATGTACTACCCTGAGTGTAAACATTAGCCACATTCATCGTGAAGCGTGCAAGCGATTTGCAAAGATTAATATATAGGTTAATAAAACGTTACACTCACTTCTTCTGGAGGTCCAACAGACAGGAACACGAATACTTGGTACCGATTCCTTTTTCAGTAGCAGCTTCTTAGCAAAACCTGATTTATATTGACCCTCGCCTCGTTTAAAAAGCAGTCTGGTGAGAAATGATTTGCGCAAACATGAGCGCATTGACGTTGCTCGTCGGGAATATTCCCTTCATAAACAAGTCAGCCACTGCGTCTTCAGCGGTTTGGATTTAGGAACATTAAAATGACTGCTGTGTTCCTTATAACACCCAAGAACAGAACACCATAATCGCTTAGGCGCCATTCTGCTCCAGTGTATCAACAATGACGAACTATGATTGACATCTCACTCACGAGCGAGGGCGGATCTGTGTTGAAACGCTGCTGTCAATCAACAATCGTGGGAGGGGCGTGCGAGCTTGTGACGTCACAAGCTCGAACGGCTCGATTTGAGGCACGGGAAAACATATAAGGAGATTAAAACAAAACCACTGGATGGATTTTTATCATTATATGATGGCTGTGTACAGACACTGCCAACACACATTTCAGTACAATCAACTTGTAAAAGTGCATGTACCATTATATGACCCCTTTAACATACTGATGACGCAATTTCTGTGTGAAATGCAGGCAAAAATAATAATTGATAATGCTAAACCAGCATACGGTGATGAACCCTACACTCATCAGTATGGTGAATGTGGAGCTGAGGCTCAGTACATTCATTTCACACCAAACTTTCTCAGAGACGACACACTGATTAAGCCTTATGGGTCAAGAGGTGAATGTCATTTGTTATCCTTCAACATTTATCCAGGTTAATGCAGGAATCTGTTTGTTGTATTAACAAGAATGTTTGTTTGTTTGTTTGTTTGTTTGCAGGAAGGGTCTTGGTTCATGAATGGGCTCATCTGAGATGGGGTGTGTTTGATGAATACAGTGAAACAAAGCCATTCTACTACACTAATGGCCGTATTGAAGCTACAAGGTCATTAAACTTTAACAAAAAGAAAGCGTATCACGGTATTAAAATCTCCTTGGAAATTGTTTCAACCATTGGTTTCCTGCTTATCTTTAGGTGTAGCAACAACATTGAAGGTCAGTTTTATGATGAATCACTTCAACCATGCCACTCTGATCCAAAAACTTTACTACCGACTAAGGGGTGCAAATTTTTTCCTAACAAATATAAAAAAACAGACAACTCCATAATGTTCTTACCAAGCCTGGATACTGTAAGTACAGATTTTACATGTTTCCAGACATGCAAAATGTATCTTTGGTCATTTGCAGTGCATTGCATGCAAACATTGAATGAAGTAATTATTATAAATATTTGGTTTCAGGTGATCTCATTTTGTCGTGAAAACGAGCACAATCATGAAGCCCCAAACTTGCAGAATAAAAAATGTGGCAACAAAGCAACATGGACTGTTATATTTGAGGATTCTGTGGATAAAGACGCACTTCGTTCTCTGAAACCACTGCCGTCCTCTCCACCAGCGCCATCTTTCAAAGTTGTGCAGAGAATGCAACGGGTTGTTTGTCTCGTCCTTGATGTCTCAGGAAGCATGCAAGTATGCAAAAACATTAACTTCACTTGAAAACAAAGATGCTTCCATTATTATAACCTTCAATGCTCTGGTATGAGCCTAATCATTTTGAAACCTGAAAAGCATAAAAACTGGTATCACATTTTCTAGGGCTCCAGAATCCTTCGACTACAGCAGGCTGCCACATATTTCCTGCGGAACATCATTGAGGATCAAGCCAGTGTTGGAATTGTGACCTTTAGTTCTGATGCTTCTACTCTGAGCCCCTTGATTATTATTGACAATGAGTCCACACGAGAAAATCTCCACTAATAATAAAAGATCAGAAACATTTGTAATCTGTTGTTTTTTTTTTTCATAGATTATCTTGACTTGGTGCCATGATGGATATTGAAAATGTGTTATTTAGCCTATTTTCAATTTTAAACAGTAGAGATGATTAATCATTTGCTTTGTGGTAATGGAACATTTTTGTGAACACAATTGTGAATGTCAGGCTATGAATCCCCCCAAAACTATGCATGGGCGTTTGCTTTGGTGTTGCCACCCGTCTAAAACATCATGCCTCCCCTTTTCCACCCTATAAATAATTTTCTAGATCTAGATAAGACTGCTCCTTCTCCTTGGAAATGGTACAATTCACCGCTCATAGTCAGCATGTTCTTCAGTGTGCAGCGGCAGCAGATGACAAGGTTTGTGCTTTTGTTGATTGTCATGGCACATACATACATACTGTTATGGAATTATTCTAATATAATTATGCCTTTTTAGTGTATGAAGTACTTATGTGTTATAGTTAACCACAATTGTAACTTTATATAATGAAAGTGGTTTATGAAGAAGACACTGTAAATAATTTATTGAGAAAATGGTTATAAAGTAAAACACTGCAACAGTTTTTGGAAAAATTATTTATTGAGAAAATGGTTTATAAAAGGAAATACTGCAATTGTTATTGTAAAATAATTTATTGAGACAATGGTTTATAAAAGAAAATACTGCAATTGTTATTGTAAAATAATTTATTGAGAAAATGGTTTATAAAAAAACACATACCACACGTAATGTTTTTTAAACATTAAAAGCTTAAAAGCATTTATTAACAAGCATAGTGAGGAACAAAACATGTATTAGAAAGAGCTTTGCTAGAAGAAAAATGCAAGCATTACCGTTGTGTGTGATGCGGACGGACGAGGCACAGGATGCAACAAGGAAAAGGTCTGGAGGACGAAAAGACGAAAGGCTTTTAGACACAAGTCCTAGGGGGAGGGGATTTCTGAAGATGACTGTCTGGAACCATGCTGAATGATCGCGTGAGCAAAGTGCGCACTTTTCTTTAAAGTGAACTAACCCTTTAAATCACGCAGCACAAACAGAATGCCTACTTAATTAAAGTCTTGTGCTGTTTAGTCTTAAAAACTAAATATAATACAGAAAACACTCGACATGTCAACAAAACATAAACATATAACATCTTCCCAAACACATATCAAGCTTATTTAAAAACTTCGAAAGCATAAACACTCTTTATAAAAGAGTGTTTTATAAAGGGAGATGTAAATAACCATAACCATAAGTTCCCGCCTCCTCAGCACGAGCTGACCGATAAATCTAATGGTGCGTTCCAGGCAGGTTTTTGAGCACGTAAATCACGACTTCAAACCACGACTCACGACCTTGTAGCGTTCCAGGCCAGTCACGTATATTAGTGTATTCTCACCGTGTACCGCCTGCAGAAACACTGCATCCGTAGGGGCTGCCATTGTTGTTTTGAATGGTTTCGCAGGCTATTTGATGTCAGAGCTCGTAACTAGGAGTACATCGATCTATTACGAATTCACGGGTGGGAAGTCATGGGAAGTGCTCGATCCAGTGCAGCCGAAGTCGTCCTAGCACTAAAGGTAAAGAGAGAGGGCTCGTGTCTCGCGCTAGCTGGACCACCCTCGAATAAACCTACAAGATTTCCCACAGCTCCCTGTTCAGTTCAGGCGGCTGGGGATTTTATTATTGTAAACCAGCCCGCAGCAGTGAGCGCGTCTTTACAAACAAACGCCGTTTTCACGGCCACCCAATAAAGCACAAAAAGAGCATGTTTTACAATGCACAAATCACAATATAAGGGTATCAGGTTCCGCTATGTTAGGCTGCCCATCCCAAAAAGTGTGTCAAACCCTAGCCAAACAGGCGCTGGTCTGGCAAGCCATTCCCGATGTTTCGAGTTGGGTCATAAACACTGTAAAGCGAGGCTACTCGCTCCAATTCACTCGCAGACCCCCCCAAAGTTTTGGGCGGTTATCGAGACTTCTGTGAGAAGCGACATGGGTCACGTGTTTCGCGCCGAAGTGCAGAATTTATTAGCAAAAGGGGCGATAGAGTTAGTCCCTCCTGCGCTAATGCATTCGGGTTTCTACAGCCGTTATTTTCTAATCCTGAAAAAAGACGGTGAGCTAAGACCCATACTAGATTTGAGACGTTTGAACGAGGCTCTCATGAGATGGCCTTTCAAAATGTCAAACATATCCTCGCGCAGGTTCGCACAGGGGATTGGTTTGTTACAATGGATCGGAAAGATGCATACTTTCACATTCAGATAAACCCTTGTCACAGGCCATTCTTGAGATTCGCCTTCGAGGGCCAGGCTTATCAATATACCGTTCACAAAGTGTATGGATGCAGCACTTTCTCCCCTGAGACTTCAGGGAGTGCGCATGCTAAATTATCTCGACGACTGGCTGGTGTTAGCGCAGTCGAGAGCCGAGCTACTAGCTCACAGGGATTTGATTTTCGGCAATTTAGAATGCCTGGGTCTCACAATCAATGTTTCAAAGTGCAAACTGACCCCCAGCCAGAGCGTGGTCTTTCTGGGCACAGTTTTAGACTCGGTGAAAATGACGGCGCAGCTCACACAGGAGCGCGCGCTCTCAGTGCAAGCGCTTGCAGCCTTGCGCCCCTGAAAAGGTTTCAGAAACTTCTCTGTCTAATGGCAGCAGCATCACCAGTACTCCGTATGGGATTACTGTGCATGCGCCCGCTGCAGCACTGGCTGAAATGCCGTGTGCCAACCCATGCTTGGCAGTCAGGCAGCCTGCGCATCAAAGTGAATTGCGGTTGTTTGAGAACACTGATTCCCCGGCAAGCTCAGGACTGGTACCACAAGGGTGTGACTATGGGAATAGTTTCCGGGAGGAAAGTGTTTTATACAGACGCTTCCAACTTGGGTTGGGGAGCGCTGCACGAGGGCAAGCCTGCCTCCGGCCTCTGGTCGAGCACGGAGCAGAGCTTACATATCAACTCTCTGGAAATGAAAGCAGTTGGTTTGGCCCTGAAAACATTCCTCTCAAACCGCAGATGTCACCACGTCTTAGTCCGTACGGACAACATGGCAGTGGTGGCCTACATAAACCGCCAGGGGGGCATCAGGTTAGGCAATCTGCATGCCATGGCAAGAGATCTCCTCTTTTGGGCACAGTTCAATCTGAGCTCTCTGAGAGCGGCGCATATCCCGGGCATTCAGAATTTGGGTGCGGATACGCTCTCACGGGGCAACACTCCCCTAGGCGAGTGGTCCCTGAATTCACAGACGGTCAGTCTGATATGGAGGGTGTTCGGCGGATCCCAGATCTGGACCAGCCACCCTGTTTATGCTTTTCGCCCTGTATCGATGATTCCACAAGTCATCAAAACGGGTCTGGGAGAGCAGATGCCCAGTCCTTCTGGTAGCCCCGCTCTGGAAGTCCAGGCCGTGGTTACCATAGATGGTTCAGCTATCAGACACAGCCCCTTGACCTGTTCCAATGAGGAAAGAACTCCTCACACAGGCGAAAGAGACGATATGGTATCCTCGACCCGATTTATGGGCCATCCATGTATGGCCCCTAAACGGGTACCCAGGGACCTTCCTGAGAAGGTTTTAAGCACTATCTCTGAAGCTAGGGCCCCGTCTACTCGGCGCCTCTACTTGGTGCTTTAAAGTGGTCGGGTTTTTCCAGCTGGTGCTCGAAAAATCATTTTGACCCAGTGTCATGTGAGGTATCTGTGGTTCTCTCCTTCTTACAGGAGCTGTTGGACATGAGTCCACGCTCAAAGTGCATGTGGCAGCCATCGCAGTGCATCATGCTCCGGTGGCTGGCCTTTCACTAGGAATAAACAACCTGGTAGTTCGGTTTCTAAAAGGGGGTAGGAGGATGGACCCCTCTAGACCTCCTTCTGTGCCTCCTTGGGACCTCTCCATGGTCCTTGAGGCCCTGAAGGGTCCACCTTTTGAACCACTCCAGTAAGTTTATCTTAAACCTCTCTCGCTGAAAACTGCTCTCCTGTTGGCACTGGCATCTGTCAAGCGAGTAGGTGATCTGCAGGCTCTCTCTGTGAGCCCTTCATGTTTGGAGTTTGGAATGGGTGACTCCAGGGTCGTTCTTAAACCCAAGTATGGTTATGTAACTAAAGTGCTCTCAACACCGTTCAGAGCACAGGTTATTACATTACTGGCTCTTCCCCCTTCTGCTGAGGATGGGGAAGTTAACCTTCTCTGCCCTGTCAGAGCGCTGAGAATCTATCTGGAGCGTTCTGCGTCGTTTAGACAATCAGAACAGCTTTTTGTCTGCTTTGGTGGCCGATCGAAAGGTGATCCAGTCACTAAGCAAAGACTATCTAGATGGATAGTGGATGCCATTTCCATGGCTTATGCCTCAGTGGGTCAGGTTTGCCCCATAGGTGTTAAGGCCCATTCGACTAGAGGCATGGCGTCGTCATGGGCTTGGTCATCTGGCGTTCCCATTCAAGATTTTTGTGATGCGGCCGGCTGGTCCTCGCCGTACACATTTATGAAATTATACAGTTTGGAAGTGCCTTCCCTCCAGGCGAAGGTACTCTCGATATGATTAAGGCCTGACGGTGTCCGGTCTTGTCTGTAAATATGACTTTGAACGTGGCATGATTGTTGGTGCCAGAAGGGCTGGTCTGAGTATTTCAGAAACTGCTAATCTACTGGGATTTTCACGCACAACCATCTCTAGGGTTTACAGAGAATGGTCCGAAAAAGAAAAAACATCCAGTGAGCGGCAGTTCTGTGGGCGGAAATGCCTTGTTGATGCCAGAGGTCAGAGGAGAATGGCCAGACTGGTTCGAGCTGATAGAAGGGCAACAGTGACTCAAATAACCACCCGTTACAACCAAGGTGGGCAGAAGAGCATCTCTGAACGCACAGTACGTCGAACTTTGAGGCAGATGGGCTACAGCAGCAGAAGACCACACCGGGTGCCACTCCTTTCAGCTAAGAACAGGAAACTGAGGCTACAATTTGCACAAGCTCATCGAAATTGGACAATAGAAGATTGGAAAAACGTTGCCTGGTCTGATGAGTCTCGATTTCTGCTGCGACATTCGGATGGTAGGGTCAGAATTTGGCGTCTACAACATGAAAGCATGGATCCATCCTGCCTTGTATCAACGGTTCAGGCTGGTGGTGGTGGTGTCATGGTGTGGGGAATATTTTCTTGGCACTCTTTGGGCCCCTTGGTACCAATTGAGCATCGTTGCAACGCCACAGCCTACCTGAGTATTGTTGCTGACCATGTCCATCCCTTTATGACCACAATGTACCCAACTTCTGATGGCTACTTTCAGCAGGATAATGCGCCATGTCATAAAGCTGGAATCATCTCAGACTGGTTTCTTGAACATGACAATGAGTTCGCTGTACTCAAATGGCCTCCACAGTCACCAGATCTCAATCCAATAGAGCATCTTTGGGATGTGGTGGAACGGGAGATTCGCATCATGGATGTGCAGCCGACAAATCTGCGGCAACTGTGTGATGCCATCATGTCCATATGGACCAAACTCCCTGAGGAATGCTTCCAGCACCTTGTTGAATCTATGCCACGAAGAATTGAGGCAGTTCTGAAGGCAAAAGGGGGTCCAACCCGTTACTAGCATGGTACCTAATAAAGTGGCCGGTGAGTGTATATATATATATATATATATATATATATATATATATAACCCGCTTAGGCTGGTTATTAATTCCTATACTAATAATCCCGACAGGGTCTGGTTTTATTAGTGGGTTATGTGGTATACTGACTCATATATTTTTCTAGACCCGACAATATATACACTTGGTTATCTGGCTTGTTCTGCGAGCTCAGGGGTCCTGAGTGGCAGCGGCAACCGGTTACGGTGGTGCGGCGTTTTGCATGGCGTCCCCACTGCGTATAGCTACGCAATACGAAGTGACCGTTCGAAAGGGAACTACTCGGATACTATCGTAACCTCAGTTCCCTGAGAGAGGGAATGAGTATTGCGAAGCCGGCCGCACTTTAGTAACCTGGCGAGTTGTCGCTTCAGTCGTTAAACCTGCTATAATGGCGAATTTAGGGGACTATTATAGACAGAGATCACGCCCCCTTGGCCATTGGATGTGCAGTTGCCACAGCACAGCCTATGAGCGAGCCAGACCATTAATGTGCTAGCTGTGCAGCTACAAATGCGTTTTACACATAGGCTTTAGTAAATCGAGGAAAAGGAGTTTCCCCACTGCATATAGCTACGCAATACTCGTTCCCTCTCTCAGGGAACTGAGGTTACGATAGTAACCGAGTAGTTTGTAAGCTTTCAAATGATGGCTAATTTATGATGATTACTAAAATATGTGATATGAACAAAAAGGCAATAAAAAAGAGCTCCAATCGTCCCGCTAGCAGGACGGTGGTAGTTAATTAAACCTGTTTTTCTCAAAACTCGGTTCCTGAAAATCATAGCGATCAGCCGACTTCAGATAACCATAACTTTTGTTACCGACAAATGATGAAAAAAAGTGAAAACAGACTTGGAAAGGGCTTGTAATAGGTAAAATTTCACCATGTTTTCCCAGATCGCATCACATAAAATATATTCAAATAGATAACAGCTATTTTAAATTATAATAATATTTCACAATATTACTGTGTTTTTGAGCCTTCTTTTGTTTCCCATGTGAGAGTATATGGGCTTTCCTGTTAAATAACAGTCATGTAAAGTTAAATAGGCAGCCATTGATAGCTGATAGCTGATATGCTGCCCATGGCACTGTGAGATAATTGTGGGGGGTTTTTTATTGATATGACCCAGTCCTGTTACTGGTATCATTCAGTCCATTCCAGTAAATTACATTTTAATCTTTGATCAGGCCCTTCCAATTAAGTTTTGATTTGACATTGTTCAAAACAGGGTTTCGGGAGTTGCTGTTCATCTAAACTCTACAGCTATGGACTCAAGAACGGTGTTTGTCTTATTATGGATGTTGCTGTCGTCCACCTCCACTGGAATCAAACTAGATGGAAATGGTTATGTTGACATTATCATTGCAATTAGTTCAAAAGTACCACAGGATAACACGCTCATTGATAAAATAAAGGTGAATGTGCTTTTTTTTTTTTTTTTTTACTTTATGTGCATTAATTGTTTTAGTGTGTGAAAGATTTCATAAAAGATTTTGTATTCCAATTTTTTTTGATGTACAGTAATTTTAGAAATGTACAGTATTCACAATTTGTTGACATTATTTGTGAATGCACAAATTAAATAATAATTGCTTTTGTATAAATACACTGAGCAGAGTTGTTTATCATTTCATCTTTTCACTTTTCATTCTGACAGGACATGGTCACTGAAGGGTCGTTTCATCTTAATCAAGCATTGGATAAAAAGGTCTATTTTAAAGATGCTACAATACTGGTTCCACCTCACTGGAATAGTACGAAATTTACCAGAGCAAGAACTGAGTCCTATGAAAAGGTACAGATCATTTTGTCATTATATCTTGTATAATATTAATTTCCATTAATTTCATTCACATGTGATGTTGCTGACCCGATCTCTATGTCAAACACACAGGCCAATATAAAAATCGATAACGCTTATTCAACTGAGCCATATGCTCATCAGTATGGTGAATGTGGAAAAGAGGGAGAGTACATTCTTTTCACTCCAAACTTCCTCCTAAATGACACTTTCATTCAGCTTTACGGATCAAGAGGTGAACATTATTTATCCTCCTACATTTATATGTTTATAATTAAATAAAACATCTAAAAGTCATATTTGTTACGTTTGGTCTATGTTTGAGTTTAGTTTGAGTTGGACTTTTAGTTGATTTTGTGCAGTTTTATGTTGTTTCCTATGTTTTTGTCATTGCCTCAACTAACCGTGGCAATGTTAATATGGTATTCTGTTTGTTTTACTAGCAGTTTGTTTGTTTGTTTGCAGGAAGGGTCTTGGTTCATGAATGGGCTCATCTGAGATGGGGTGTTTATGATGAATACAGTGAAACAAAGCCATTCTACTACTCTAATGGCCGTATTGAAGCTACAAGGTCATAAACTGTTTATTAAAAGAAGGAATATTTAATAAATATCCTTGGAAATTACAATCACTATTGATTTCTTGCTTATTTTTAGGTGTAGCAAAAGCATTGAAGGACAGTCTTATGAACGTGTTGCTGATGGATCTCTTCAACCGTGTCGCATTGATACACAAACTTCCCTACCTACCGAGGAGTGCACGTTTTTTCCAAACAGATATCAAAACACAAACAGCGCCATTATGACCTTACCAAGTCTGAATTCTGTAAGTACAGTTTTAAAAAAAAATTGTAATTATTCTTTGTACAGTACATGAGTTCTGTCCTGGGGCCTTGGACTTTTTTCTTCTTTTTGCTAAGTCATTTCGATGTTACATCAAATCTTACGGTCACATCTTACTAACTACACAATCACAAAAGTTACATTTGCAAAATAAAAAGTTTTAATTAAAAGAAGCTAATATTAATTTTTATAAATAGTTTGTCAGACATTGCAATGAGATAAAAAGTTGAAATTCAGTGACCTGAGGACACAAAGATAATTACAGAGCCCCTGCATGAAGGACCTTTGCAAAAATAAAAATATACAGACTTTCTGGGCTATTCCATAAAAAAGGCTGATACAGTAAAAAAAAAAAAAATGCTAAAAATGTGTGTCTTTCGTTGGGGCAGTGTGTCATATTTCAACGCTTTATGTCCACTTTAACGCATTTAACTCTGTGTTTAACCAAAAAAACTCTATTTTATTTTTTTATGTCTCTGGCTAAAACGAGACATCTTGATATGCTGGTGACATATTTTTGTTTAGTGACACATTTGTTTTTTTAGGTGATCACATTTTGTAATGGAAACAATCACAATTATGAAGCCCCTAACCTGCAAAATGAAAAATGTAGCAAAAAACCGACTAGGGCCGTAATATTTGAGGATTCTGTGGATAAAGACACACTTCGTTCTCTGGATCCAATGCCAAACTCTCCACCAGCGCCATCTTTCAAAGTTGTGCAGCGAATGCAACGGGCTGTTTGTCTCGTCCTTGATGTCTCAGGAAGCATGACAACAGTATGCAAACATTAAAAAAAAACTTAACTTCATTTGAAACAAAAGTGCCTGTATAATTTTATCCTTTACACACTGAATACAATACCAATGAAATGAGTTCCATTTTCTAGCACTCCAGAATCCTTCGACTACAGCAGGCTGCTACACATTTACTGCGGAACATCATTGAGGATCAAGCCAGTGTTGGAATTGTGACATTTAGTTCTGATGCTAATACTCTGAGCAACTTGACTACTATTGACAACGACTCCACACGTGAGAATCTCATCCAACTGTTGCCAAACGTAACAAAAGGATGGACGTACATGTGTAAAGGCCTCAATCTAGGCTTACAGGTGACATTAAATTGTCATTTTATGTTTGTAATATGTGAAGTGTGTAGGCTATATATATTTTATTCTAGGCAAATTCTTTCTATTTTCTAACCATCAGGTACTTAGAAAAGACAATGGGGAGGTATTAGGAGATGAAATCATATTTCTGACAGATGGTGAGGCAACGGACAACATTTCTGATTGTAGTAAGATGGCAATAAACAGTGGAGCCATTATACACACAATAGCTTTGGGTGATAAAGCAGATAAAGCACTGAGAGAAATGGCGAATCAAACTGGTAAGTAAAAAAAAAATTTAATCTATATCTGAGTAAATCAAAAAGTGCCAGTTTTGTATGTAACGCAAAATTGTTCCATGGTGAAAATAGGGGGGAAATTCATCTCATCCAATGATAACATCACCTCCAACCAGTTAATGGATGCGTTTGCTTCGCTTACATTATCAACTGGAGATTACACAAAAGAACCAGTTCAGGTTTGACAAGTGATCGCTCATTGTCCATGATACAATTATTACTTTGAGAGTGTCATCAGTATTGAGTATTTTAATGTTTCTTTTTTTTATGTATCATTTTTTTAGTTAGAGAGTGTTGGAAAAACAACTTCAGACTGGTTCAATGGGACAGTATCAGTGGATCAGACTGTTGGTAACAAAACCAGCTTTGTAATAATCTATGAAAAAAGTGTTCCTATCATTTCCATACAGTCACCAAGCGGTTCAATCAGTCATACACAAATGAGTCTTGAAATATCTCTGAAAACAGTCACCTTTAAAGTTCCAGGAACTGCAGAGGTATGACAACTTTTATGAACCAGTTATTAATTGTACAGTTCAGACCATAAACATGAAGGCTAAACATGAACTATTATAACAAAATAAAAGGCATCTGGGCCAAAAGTTTTAGATACATGTTATCAAAATATGATCAACTACAATTTCAGATTATGACAGTTTATCACTGATGATGAAATACACTTACAGCAAACCCTTATTTTTCTGCTTTTCCTATCCATGTGTTTGGTAGCCTGGGGACTGGAAGTACAGCATCCAAAGTCCAACACTTCAGGCTCTGACTATAACAGTAACAAGTCAAGCGGCGCGTGCTGATGTTCCCCCTATCATAGTCAAAACCCGCATGAACCAGCAGTTCAGTGACGGCACTAAACCCATGATAGTGTTTGCTGAGGTCAGTCAGAAGTACAGGTTTATTATAAAGGCTGAAGTGTGGGCTACACTGGAGTCTGAATCTGGGTCCGCACAAGAATTAAAACTCCTGGACAATGGAGCAGGTAAATTACCCATCATTATTGTTTGAAGTGTGCACTCAACCCAGATTTACACTATATAGCCAAAAGTGCTGTAATGTTTTTCAGGAGCTGATGCTTTCAAAGATGATGGTGTCTATTCCAGATATTTCACACCGATGAAAAATGGGAGAAGCAGCTTGAAAGTAAGAGTGAAGAATCAAGATGGACTGGTCAGATTTAGTCTGCAAAAAAGGGCTGGTGCCCCATATGTACCTGGATACGTGGTAAACGGTAAACCCTTGGTCATTTTGAAAATATATTTAGAATTGATCACATCTGGGGGAAAAAAAACCTTACATTCAGTCCAACAGTACAATCGCGAGTGAGATGTTACTGTTATACAGCAGTTCAATAAAAATAAGTTCACATTGAGTAACTATAATGATATAACAATATTGACAGTTACATTCTATTTTTGCTTTCTATTTTTCACTTTAAAGTTTGTATACAACAAAAAGGAGTAGAGGCTCTTATTGCGTTTAATTAGTTTGTATAAAGTGTGCAAGGCACAAAAATCACAATGCCACTATCATGATTACGATCGAATAAGATAAGACATATCCACATAACCAAATTACATTACATTGCAACAGACATTTATCACATTCAAATATGACAATTTATATTCATTAAATTATTTTATTTTTTTACAAATACACATGGATGTATTATATTCACCTGCTATATTAACACCAAATAGCTTATGATAGTTTATATAACAATTATTTACAGAAGTATTATTAGGGTACCATACCACAAACTCCTTGGGCTCTATCTTGCACTCAGCGCACGATCTGAATCGCAAGTGTCAAAGAGCAAAGCGCAAGTAACTTTGTGGGCGGATCCCGGCGCTGTTGCTATTTTCGCGGCGGGATAAATGCCTCTTGCGCCTGGCGCAAATCTAAAAGGGGTTGGTCTGAAGTAGCTTCATTATTCATAGGTGTGGTTTGGGCGTAACGTGAAATAAACCAATCAGAGCGTCATATCACATCCCCTTTAAGAGCATGATGAACGAGGTGCGCTTGTTCCATGGCGCAATACTATTATAACGGCGCATTTACCAGGCGCGCTTCAGAATCGGTTCACAGCCGAGGAGATCGATGTTCTCGTCAGGGCCGTCTAAGAAAGAGAAGTGGCATTGGAGATGGGACAAACCCACCCAAATTAGCTTCGGTTATACATGCATATAATAATTTGGGTAAATATGTAGGCCTAAGCTTTATGCCTATTTTTCCGATCGTCATGGACACAACATATTGATACTGTGAAGCTGCTTTGATACAATCTCTATTCTGAAAAGCACTATATAAATATACTTGACTTGACAACAATGATTTCCCTCATGTTTTAATATTTTTCATTATAATAATGTATCATTTGCAAAAAGGAAAATGCATCTGTGTAGATGAGAGAATCATCTACAGTGTATGCGCGTTGTTCACACTCTGTATTATGACCAAGCACGCGCGCTTAAAATAGCATCTGAATGTACGCGCAACGTGCCAATGACTTTAGACTAGGTTTTTTCTGGTCAGTGGCCCCGGGGAGCGCAAGTGTATTTCTTAGTTAACCGACGTGTGTCTGTGGAGGGAAAAGTCTGCTTTGCGCGGGTGCAAAATAGGAATGATACATGCGTCGGTGTACAAAGTCAATTGCGCTGAGTGCAAGATAGGGCCCCTTGTGTTGTCTATGTTTGATGATGTTGCAGGATGTCCTTTAGTCAAGTGAAGGGATCATCAACAGGTATCCCGTGCTCAGTGAATAGAGAGAAGTGAACACTGCGTAGGAACCCTGATAATTGGAATGCAGCTTGTGACTAAATTTATGATTGTATTGAACGAATGGTTTGAGACAATGATTCAGTTACACACTCGTAAAGAAACTTGTATCTATGTAACCTGCAGAAAGAGTAAATGAATTAAAGCACAAACTGGAACTAAGAATATAAATGTAATAAATGTATATATTTAGCTATGTATATATATCAAGCAAATTCAGTTTGTTTCTCTAATTTCAGGGGTGGTGGAGCTGAACCCTCCAAAGCCTCCAGTTTCTGAGGAACCACTTGAGGTCGGAAGTTTTACCAGAACAGCCACTGGAGAGAGTTTTGAGGTGTTGTTTACAGGCTCAACCCCACCAAACTTCCCTCCTAACAAAATCACAGATCTGAGTGCTGAGATCCAGGAGGACTCTGTGCTTCTCAGCTGGACGGCTCCTGGTGAGGACCTCGACCAAGGGACAGGTAAAGCATTGAATTACTATACCAGAATTTAAAATGCCAAGTTTTTCATTTTTTCAAGGTCTTCACTGACAACATAATAGTAATCTCAAAGTTTAGATCATGAAATAATGTAAATTGAATTGTCTTGTACGGCATGTTTCTTTTCCTTTAAGCGAAATCCTATGAGATCAGATGGAGCTATGACCTTCAAATGCTTCGAGAAAGCTTCAGCAATGGTCATGCAGTCAACACAACTGCCATCTCACCGCACGAGGCTGGATCAGTTGAACAGCATTCTTTCAATCTCAGTTTCACAATCCCAAATGCCACCACAATCTTCTTTGCAGTTCAGTCTGAGGACGAAGAAAATTTAAAATCCGAAATCTCCAACATTGCTCAAGCTTCAAAGATCCTGCCTGATCCAAAACCCCAAGGAATATCAAACCCATCCCTAACTAACAAAATCCCTCTTAACAAAATCACAGATCTGAGTGCTGAGATCCAGGAGGACTCTGTGCTTCTCAGCTGGACGGCTCCTGGTGAGGACCTCGACCAAGGGACAGGTAAAGCATTGAATTACTATACCAGAATTTAAAATGCCAAGCTTTTAATTTTTTCAACGTCTTCACTGACAACATAATAATAATCTCAAAGTTTAGATCATGAAATAATGTAAATTATATTGTCTTCATGACATGTTTCTTTCCTTTAAGCTACATCCTATGAGATCAGGTGGAGCTATGACCTTCAAATGCTTCGAGAAAGCTTCAGCAATGGTCATGCAGTCAACACAACTGCCATCTCACCGCACGAGGCTGGATCAGTTGAACAGCATTCTTTCAATCTCAGTTTCACAGTCCCAAATGGCACCACACTCTTCTTTGCAGTTCAGTCTGAGGACGAAGAAAATTTAAAATCCGAAATCTCCAACATTGCTCAAGCTTCAAAGATCCTGCCTGATCCAAAACCCCAAGGAATATCAAACCCATCCCTAACTAACAAAATCCCTCTTAACAAAATCACAGATCTGAGTGCTGAGATCCAGGAGGACTCTGTGCTTCTCAGCTGGACGGCTCCTGGTGAGGACCTTGATCAAGGGACAGGTAAAGCATTGAATTACTATACCAGAATTTAAATGTTCATTTCTTTAACGTCTTCACTGACAACATAATAGTAATCTCAAAGTTTAGATCATGAAATAATTTAAATTATATTGTCTTCATGACGTTTCTTTCCTTTAAGCTAAATCCTATGAGATCAGGTGGAGCTATGACCTTCAAATGCTTCGAGAAAACTTCAGCAATGGTCATGCAGTCAACACAACTGCCATCTCACCGCACGAGGCTGGATCAGTTGAACAGCATTCTTTCAATCTCAGTTTCACAATCCCAAATGCCACCACAATCTTCTTTGCAGTTCAGTCTGAGGACGAAGAAAATTTAAAATCCGAAATCTCCAACATTGCTCAAGCTTCAAAGATCCTGCTTGATCCAAAACCCCAAGGAATATCAAACCCATTCCTAACTAACAAAATCCCTCTTAACAAAATCACAGATCTGAGTGCTGAGATCCAGGAGGACTCTGTGCTTCTCAGCTGGACGGCTCCTGGTGAGGACCTCGACCAAGGGACAGGTAAAGCATTGAATTACTATACCAGAATTTAAAATGCCAAGTTTTTCATTTTTTCAAGGTCTTCACTGACAACATAATAGTAATCTCAAAGTTTAGATCATGAAATAATGTAAATTGAATTGTCTTGTACGGCATGTTTCTTTTCCTTTAAGCTAAATCCTATGAGATCAGATGGAGCTATGACCTTCAAATGCTTCGAGAAAGCTTCAGCAATGGTCATGCAGTCAACACAACTGCCATCTCACCGCACGAGGCTGGATCAGTTGAACAGCATTCTTTCAATCTCAGTTTCTCAGTCCCAAATGGCACCACACTCTTCTTTGCAGTTCAGTCTGAGGACGAAGAAAATTTAAAATCCGAAATCTCCAACATTGCTCAAGCTTCAAAGATCCTGCCTGATCCAAAACCCCAAGGAATATCAAACCCATCCCTAACTAACAAAATCCCTCTTAATAAAATCACAGATCTGAGTGCTGAGATCCAGGAGGACTCTGTGCTTCTCAGCTGGACGGCTCCTGGTGAGGACCTTGATCAAGGGACAGGTAAAGCATTGAATTACTATACCAGAATTTAAATGTTCATTTCTTTAACGTCTTCACTGACAACATAATAGTAATCTCAAAGTTTAGATCATGAAATAATGTAAATTATATTGTCTTCATGACATGTTTCTTTCCTTTAAGCTAAATCCTATGAGATCAGGTGGAGCTATGACCTTCAAATGCTTCGAGAAAGCTTCAGCAATGGTCATGCAGTCAACACAACTGCCATCTCACCGCACGAGGCTGGATCAGTTGAACAGCATTCTTTCAATCTCAGTTTCACAATCCCAAATGCCACCACAATCTTCTTTGCAGTTCAGTCTGAGGACGAAGAAAATTTAAAATCCGAAATCTCCAACATTGCTCAAGCTTCAAAGATCCTGCCTGATCCAAAACCCCAAGGAATATCAAACCCATCCCTAACTAACAAAATCCCTCTTAACAAAATCACAGATCTGAGTGCTGAGATCCAGGAGGACTCTGTGCTTCTCAGCTGGACGGCTCCTGGTGAGGACCTTGATCAAGGGACAGGTAAAGCATTGAATTACTATACCAGAATTTAAATTTTCATTTCTTTAACATCTTCACTGACAACATAATAGTAATCTCAAAGTTTAGATCATGAAATAATGTAAATTATATTGTCTTCATGACATGTTTCTTTCCTTTAAGCTAAATCCTATGAGATCAGGTGGAGCTATGACCTTCAAATGCTTCGAGAAAGCTTCAGCAATGGTCATGCAGTCAACACAACTGCCATCTCACCGCACAAGGCTGGATCAGTTGAACAGCATTCTTTCAATCTCAGTTTCACAATCCCAAATGCCACCACAATCTTCTTTGCAGTTCAGTCTGAGGACGAAGAAAATTTAAAATCCGAAATCTCCAACATTGCTCAAGCTTCAAAGATCCTGCCTGATCCAAAACCCCAAGGAATATCAAACCCATCCCTAACTAACAAAATCCCTCTTAACAAAATCACAGATCTGAGTGCTGAGATCCAGGAGGACTCTGTGCTTCTCAGCTGGACGGCTCCTGGTGAGGACCTCGACCAAGGGACAGGTAAAGCATTGAATTACTATACCAGAATTTAAAATGCCAAGCTTTTAATTTTTTCAACGTCTTCACTGACAACATAATAGTAATCTCAAAGTTTAGATCATGAAATAATGTAAATTATATTGTCTTCATGACATGTTTCTTTCCTTTAAGCTAAATCCTATGAGATCAGGTGGAGCTATGACCTTCAAATGCTTCGAGAAAGCTTCAGCAATGGTCATGCAGTCAACACAACTGCCATCTCACCGCACGAGGCTGGATCAGTTGAACAGCATTCTTTCAATCTCAGTTTCACAATCCCAAATGCCACCACAATCTTCTTTGCAGTTCAGTCTGAGGACGAAGAAAATTTAAAATCCGAAATCTCCAACATTGCTCAAGCTTCAAAGATCCTGCCTGATCCAAAACCCCAAGGAATATCAAACCCATCCCTAACTAACAAAATCCCTCTTAACAAAATCACAGATCTGAGTGCTGAGATCCAGGAGGACTCTGTGCTTCTCAGCTGGACGGCTCCTGGTGAGGACCTCGACCAAGGGACAGGTAAAGCATTGAATTACTATACCAGAATTTAAAATGCCAAGCTTTTAATTTTTTCAACGTCTTCACTGACAACATAATAGTAATCTCAAAGTTTAGATCATGAAATAATGTAAATTATATTGTCTTCATGACATGTTTCTTTCCTTTAAGCTACATCCTATGAGATCAGGTGGAGCTATGACCTTCAAATGCTTCGAGAAAGCTTCAGCAATGGTCATGCAGTCAACACAACTGCCATCTCACCGCACGAGGCTGGATCAGTTGAACAGCATTCTTTCAATCTCAGTTTCACAGTCCCAAATGGCACCACACTCTTCTTTGCAGTTCAGTCTGAGGACGAAGAAAATTTAAAATCCGAAATCTCCAACATTGCTCAAGCTTTAAAGATCCTGTCTGATCCAAAACCCCAAGGAATATCAAACCCATCCCTAACTAACAAAATCCCTCTTAATAAAATCACAGATCTGAGTGCTGAGATCCAGGAGGACTCTGTGCTTCTCAGCTGGACGGCTCCAAGTGAGGACCTCAACCCTGGCTTGATAGTTCTTGTAATTTCTTTGTGTGTAGGCCTACCTATAATTGCTGTGACCATATGGGCAGTGAGATGCAAAAAACACCTTGGTAGTTACGCCTTAGTGGTGTAATGTAACAAAGTAATACTACTTTGTTACAGAACCATTTATATACTATTTATATACAGAACTAAGTATTTTTGGGAGTATCTGTACTTTATTTGAGTTGTTATATTTCTGTCAACTTTCACTTTTACTCCACTACATTTTCTAAATAAAATGTGTACTTTTACTCCAGTTCATTTCCCCAATGCATATTCGTTACTTAGGCTACTACAAAATAAAGTCAGAAGATCAGGTTTTACGAATCAGTGGTCTGGACCTTTGCACATTTACAAACAAGTGCTTGCACAACCGCGGTTGATTTCATATTCCGTGTTGCGTCTGTTGCTAGAGCGGCTTAGAAGGGTCTGTTGTCGTTATACAAATACAGAGAGTAGCACGTTTTGCCCTTTTTTACAGTAAAAGTGCGGCCTTTCGAGGCGAAATAAAAACCATCACTGACACCTCTCTGACACCTCGTGGCCTTTGTTTGGAGGCAGCGCGCGGAGCGGGACACTGAAGCTACATTTGCACAGTACTGTATATATATACATGTTTGTCTTTGTAATCTTTAGTCATAATCTGGAATTTTGCTTTCCCTCTGAAATGCTGTTTCTTCTCTTACATTATCCTTTAAAAATCTTTTATCCACTCCCCTCCAACCATCAGTCTGCTGCAAGCTAGAGATTAAAGTGAACTAAAATCAAGCCCCACCACTTATTTTTCTTCATTCAGTTTAACTCAAATCATAATACTGCTGTATATCTATATCTATATATATTCTACTGTTATTCATAACCTGGAATGGCCCACAATGCCTCTCTGAAGTTAACATTGCATAAACTTGACTCGAAAAGACTCAATATTTTGAGCATAAATAAAAACGCCCATTGCATAACACAGACAGCTCTGCGTGTCCTGAGGCTTCCTTCACCATAAACTAAACACAGTAACGAACAATGACGTTGATTTTATGACGAGCGGGAGTAACATTTGCACTGGACTTTTTTATATTCAACTTGGTTTTATATTCAAATAGGGTTGATAATCTATGTAAATATATTTACCATGGTCAATTTATGTAGGCCATAATAAAAAGAATACACTAGCCTACAAAATCGCATCAGTGTAAGATATGACATAGCCTATAGGCCTATATATAGCCTATATATATATATATACTGTATATATATATATATATATATGGCTGTCAAATGATTAATCACGATTAATCGCATCCAAAATAAAAGTTTGTGTTTACATAATAACTGTGTTTGTACTGTGTAAAATTATTTTGTATATATAAGTACACACACGTGCATTTATATATTTAAGAAAAATTGTTTATTTATATATAAAATATTAATATTTATAAATTATATAAATTATATATAAATCTATATATAGTATATACATACAAATATTTCTTAAATATATACAAGCATGTGCATGTATTTATATATATAAAATAATTATACACAGTACACACACATTTATTATGTAAACACAAACTTTTATTTTGGATGCGATTAATCGTGATTAATCATTTGACAGCCCTAAATGCACTCTGACGCAGCAAACCAGCTCAATTTACAGTTGGCCAGCGGACTGAAACATCCTCACCATGTCCTCCAGTAAAATATAAAACATAAAAATGACATAACTAAGCTGTTTACTCAATTATATCAAATGAATTATCAGGATGGTACCTGTCCTCTTGCGCCATTGCTTGACGCCAGGAGCGGTAATCGGGAACACCTGGTTGCGCAATTAGGAAATCCTATGAAGGCTACATGATGCGTCCTTCGAAGGACGAATAGGCTGGATCCTTCGAAGTCCGCAACCTTCGAAGGATGCAGCCTTCACATTGGGACACAGCTAGTGCTTGAAGCGGCTGTTGCAAAGTATGGCGTTCCGTATGAGGTGGGATTTGTGCACTTTTTGGCGATCGCAAAGCAAACTGAGAGGTGAACTAACATGGAGTGAATTATGTGCCTTAATTAAACAAACAAATCCAGCATTTTGCAAACAAATTCGTTCTGCTTTGCAAAGGAAACCTCGACTCACAAACAAACAGAAAGCAATGTGCAAGTAGCCTACAAAGGTCAATTTGAGCGAAAATGCTGTGGAGTAACAAATATGGATTGTGTTTTGCAAATAAATAAATGAGCCTAGATAATATTTCACAAATAAATACAAACCATCCAACAAATTGCATGTAACCTTTGAACAAATAACAAATCTATTGCATACAAATGCATATCTGTTTGTGGCTTTTTATGAGATCTCTCAGCTCGATTTTCTCACAAATGCGTCTAGGCAGATTTTCTCACAAATGTTTTGAATGAACTTTTTTTTCACGGGGCATGAAGGCCAAAGTGTAGGGCAACGGCAGCCATGGCCGCGTGGCCGCGGTATAATTCCCATGCTGCCAACAACCATGCCACGCTCAAAATTCCTTAAATCACCTTTCTTTCCCATTCTTACAATCAGTTTGGAGTTCAGGAGATTGTCTTGACCAGGACCACAGCCCTAAATGCATTGAAGCAACTGCCATGTGATTGGTTGATTAGATAATTGCATTAATGAGAAATTGAACAGGTGTTCCTAATAATCCTTTAGGTGAGTGTATATATATATATATATATATATATCGTCATTTTGCATCATCTGAGGATTTTTTGAGATGGTCCTCACTGCAGAACACGAAATGCAAATTACATATACCTAAACCTACCCATCTCCACCCCCTGATCCCTAAACCCACACCTAAACCTACCCATCTCCACCCCTTAGATCTGGATCCAACTCTGCCCCCTGGATCTCGTGTACTGCAATGAGATGCTACTGGATTTTTTGGCCAGAGGATAAAAACTACAGCCAGTAGAAGGAGCTGTTCCGCATGTTTTCAACCTGCCCATAGATCTCACTCACAGAATGTACAAATAGTGTCAGCAATCTTTTATTTGGAAGCTAAGCTAACAGGCTCTTGTTCTGTGGAGAAAGCTGAGAAGGGGTTACTATACATCCTCTTTTTCCCGGACATGTCCAGCCATCAAGATCATCCAAAATATCCGGGATTCAGCTTTTGCTTTCTGCAGTTGCCATTCATTGTGTACATGCACACCTTTTGTTTCAATCTAACTGAATTCATTCTGATCGATGAATCTGAATGTGTCGCTCATCAGTAATCACAACACCGGCCTCACGTCGTTCTCCCGTGGCCGTAGCCTCGTCCTGCTCGCCACAGTAAACATGAGGAATGGCGACTGTAGAACGCAAAAGCTGAATCCTGGGCATATTGAGTGATCACAAAATCCTGGGCAGTCTCGTCACGGAGACTCACTAGTAGCCTAGCCTTGTTTAACTGCGCTCTCTTACCGGTAGGTGTGGCTTGGTAGTGGCCTCCTAGGGCAGCGAAGCAAGAGGATTCTGGGAGTTGTTGTGTTTCATCCTGAAGGGTTACAAATTTAAGAATGTTTAATTTAGATTCCCAATTGTGAATCTTGTAACTACAAACCTGCCTTGGCGACAAGGATGGGATTTTGATGGTTGTATCTTCCAGTGGGTCGCTCCCACCGTGATTAGCAAAAAAGAAAAAGCAAGCATGGCGCTCTACAGTATGAGACGGGATTAACGTTCGACGAAACGTTGGAAACGTTTTAAAACTATGAAGAAAGGCTTCTGCAGTTTCTGGTGGCCAACAAGATCGAATCTGGTGGCGAGCGGTATTTTTGTCTGTGGTTGGTCTGAAAACCTTTGCACTGTTAAGAGATCTGATTGCACCGAGCAAGGTGAGCAAGACAGAATTCTCTGATTTATTGAAGGCATTAAGAGACTTTTATACACCAAAAAATGTGTTGGCAGAAAGCAGGGCCTTGCACAGACCTTTTGAGGGGCATGTGTTGAAACTGAAAAAGGGCACCCCCCTCCAAAAAAAATAAATAAAATAAAAAATAAAAAATTATATATATATAGGCTATATATATATATATATATTAAGATTATTACGTAATTATTCTCAAAAGCTTTAGATTTATTCACTATTAATAACCATAATAATAATATATAGATAATATATATATAATATATATATATATAGGGTTTCAGGGCTTCTTTAGCCCTAAAAAAACATGTTTTATACATTTATACAATATGTGTTGTGCATATTAACAGCCTTGAATTAACCATAATTGAATATTATTACCATAAAATGATTAAATGTTAATAAATTGTGTCAGCAATCATAAATCAAACTAGAAATTTCTTAGAAATAAAGGTGACGATGATCACCCAGTCGCTTTGTGTAAGTTCCAGTACGAAACAGCGCGGGGGCGTCCCTGTGATGATTTTCCGATGGTAAAAACAAATTATATGTTGTTGTATTACTTAGCAATATTGTTAACAACATTTTACAAAAGTCAAACTCAAATGCAGTTACAACTTTTTTGACCAGCGAATGTGCGCAAATGCATTTTGTCCGTCATTAAAACGGCGCCGGCGGCATCAGATTAAATTTTTGTTGTAGCTATGTGGGCGCTCATTTTTTCCTGTTGTAAAATACATTTGGCCAAAATCTCATTTTATAAAAGATGAATGCAAATATACAGGCTATTTAAGTGTAGGCTATGTTTTGGCTAGATGGCAAATGCTACCTCTCTCTCAGGTCACACATGTCTCAGTCAGACATCAAATAAATAAAATATGATCCTTTAGACTTAGTGTTTAGTACTTATTCAAACAACAAGATATTTGTTTACCGTTGCAAAACTTCGTTCAGCTGCTGTCTCTGTGCGGCTTCTGCGGAGCTTCGATCCGTTCATTCAGTCACGACGATAGAGGGGCGGAGTTATCAGGTTTACAGACAGTTTGAGGATCGAACAAGATAAACACGAGCTCTTTTTAAGAACTTTCATTGGCTAAACATTTGTAAAACCGACAGACGTAAAGTGTGACCAATAGAATTGATTTATAAAAATAAAATAAAATAAAAAACACCACCAAAAAAAGGGGCACTTCGGAGTGTAAGGACAAAAAGGGCATGTGCTCTGCACAGGTTGAGCCCTACCTGTGCACGTGCCTGGCAGAAAGATCATCAGTAGACCTCTCTGTAAGAACATGTTAGATTTTGGTCTGATATTTAAAATAGTAAAAACCTATAGTACAAGAGGTCCAGACAGAGGATGTGGGAGATTAAGTGATGGTATTTGAATAGAGTTTACGGAGTAATCTTAGTTGCATAATCTTAATTGCATCTCTATGATAAGTATACCTTTGTCTGATCAGCATAAAATCAGATTTGCCTGATTTACTAGACAAGTAAAATGAATAGTTCACAACATTGTCCTGTGACACTAAAAACCTTGAGATGACAATACAGCACAAAACATAAGGAAATTAATGTTGAATATATTGGTACCACTTTTACAATAAGGTTCATAAGTTAACATTAGTTAATGTAACTAATGTAATGCAATATATCTGTTGCTGTGTTTGTTAATCTTCGTCAACAACATTAGTTAAAAATACAGCTGTTCATTGTTAGTTCACAGTGCATTGACTTATGTTAACAAGATTTTAATCGTGTAATTGTAATAGTAAATGTTGAAATTAACATTAACAAAAATTAATAAATGCTGTATACATGCAGTTCATTATTAGTTCATGTTAACTAATGTTAATTAATCAGCTCCCTCCAGGATTTCACGATTTTTTTGTGTGATTTTTGCAATCAAAATGACTGATTTTGTGGTGGTAATTTCCAGAAATTTGTGGAAAAATTTGCAATTTTTATTTTATAATTAGGACATCACATTTACCATAATAGTATTATGTCAGATGCAAAATAGTCATACATGACACAAATCACAAACAAAAAGCATATATAAAGCTTGTTTATTTTGGTCTAATCAAATTCTCATCAAATTAACTTTTAAAACAACCTTTGGGCAATTTTTCTACCTGACCTATGTAAATATTAACATTAATTTTGTTGCTTGATTAACATTAACAACACTCACCAACAGCAGGTAAATTAGGTTACTGTCACTTTAAGACCTACTACAGTAATGACAAACATCCCAATCAGTTATTACTGATTGACTGTTTTACGTAAATACTTGCCAAGATTAAAATTTTTAAGTAATTGTAGCTATGTGTATTTGTTCAAGTGCTATAAAGAGAATTCAATACTTTAAGGAACTGTTCGTTATTTATTTAAGGGGCTACCGGAGGGGTTTTGAGATCTGTAGTCAAAAAAGACTTGACCCTCCCTTCCCCAGTAATAATTTTTTCTATGACCCTCCAAAATGATTGTGAAAAAAGGCATGACCCACCCCGATAATTTCTTGATTAGCCATTGTTTTGTTTTTTTTAGGGGTTTTAGGGTTTCGGTGCTGATGCTGTGGTGACACGCTCATGTGACATAAGGATGGCGCTGCCAATAAAGCACCTACAAGCTGTCACAAAGAACCGGTAAAATGATTATGAATATGCCAAATATAGCAAGGAGACATTTTAATTGTTTATTAATAAACAAGGGTTTTCTGTGTAAGTCTGTCGGCTGCAAAGATGAAGTTGACGATGCTGACTCGCGATCTTCGCAGTGAACGCGCCAGAGAGAAATGCAGATTTCATAGAGAGAGCAGTCTATTTTCTTTCGTTTTGAAATGTTCTGTTTAAAAGTAGACATAAAGCTTTCTATATATTTCTCAGGTCTATGAGGCCAGTATTAGGCTATAGCCTATGCTGAGTTTCAGTTCATTTATGAGACGAGAGTCCAGTTCACGCGCCGGCGCCTCTGTGATCTATTTTCTACTATATTTAATTACTTCTTATTTATTATATCCGGGCAATTGGTTGATGAAACACTGACTACGTTTACATGCAGCCAATTTTCGGGTTATGGTCGAGTTAAGGTCACTATTCGGGTTTCTGAAACATTAGGAATAACCCGTTTACATGCGTGAGCAGAGAGAGTTTCTCTGTATACATGGAATTGCAATTTCCCGATGTAAACAGCGACGCACGGTTAGCGTCTGGACGTACGGACAACCTTAAGACACAATATGCGTCATTTCCGATTCTTCTTCCTGTATCCAAAGACGACAACAACAGCAGCATGCGGATAATGAATAGTTCGGGGCAGATAGCGATCGCCCTTGTTTGCGCTTTGATGCTGGTAACGTTACTGACCTCGCTCCAAACGTATGCTGTGCTGCGTCTCGCCATGTTTACTTCCGGTATACTGCACGCGGGTTTTTTGTATGCACTGAGAAGTTCCTCTACTCAAAAGACCATGATTCCTTGCGAATAGAACATGCGCAGTGGGGACAATCACTATGAAAAGGGGTACCCCAGGTATAATATCCCGGTTTTTAAAATCCGGGTTATGAGCATATCCGGGTTTTTGCCGGTGTTTACATGGCCATTCACGATCGGGTTATTGCTAATATCCCGGTTTTGAACGGGTTATTGGCTGCATGTAAACGCAGCCATTGATTAAAATTAAGATAGAATTAATAAAAAACGAAATTCACTTTAAAGAAAGGCTTTGTTCTTTCTGTTTGAGGTCTCTGTGAAAGTTTTAAAGTCGCTTTCAGAGCAGCCATGTCCGTAACGGAGAACTGTCACAACATTGTTTTTTTCCTCATAAATGCGAACACGAAAACTAAAATAAAAATAATATTTTATGTTCTGTGGAGGCCGATCCTTCTTCATCCGTTTAGTATTAGGCTACTTTTGTTTTGCGCAGTGTAATTCATAGAATTAGGCTACTAAAAATATTTTTCCACCTAAAAGTTAAAGATTGTTTGTGTCATGTCACATGTGTATTTCGCTCATTTTAAATATAAAACGCATGTGTAGACTGATAATTTTCTAATGTCTAGACTCTTTTATTAAGCGGAGACATTTCAGTAAAATGCATTTTCTGAGAATTTATATTTCAAGTTTTGACTGCAAATGTCACGTCCGTAACGCTGGAATTCCCAATTTTAAAGAATTTATCCTCAACTAGTTTTTTTTTTTTTTTGGGTGTAGGTCTACGTATTTTATTATGTTAACTTCAAATAATAGCCTAGTAATTTTTACATGTAACCCACGTCTTACACATCACACCCCACTGTTATGGTGGCAATTTCAGTAGATTTACTCACTAACATTGTTGTGGAAACACAATAAGAATGGAAACTAAAATAATATAATGGTAGTAGCCTATCGTGCTACAGCGCACATTCTATCAGCTGCAGTTCTGGCGCCTTACCCCGGTTTCACACTATGGAAAGCCGTTAGGGCCAAAAACACGTGAATTTTAACGCGTATTTCACGCGTATTTCACGCGTATTTCACGCGTATTTTACGTGTATTTTACACGTGAAATACGCGTGAAATACGCGTTGATTATGTCACGCGTATTTCACGCGTATTTTACGTGTAAAATACACGTGAAATACGCGTTAAAAATCAGTATGAACGGGTCGGTGTCATTGGCTGCTGAAGACTTGGGTCTAACCATTTCTGTGAGCTTAGAGGGGTGTACCGTTCATAGACTAGGATACCACCAGTTTACATGCTATAGATCAGCTTATTCAGGTTTTTTTGTATAACCTATATAAATAATATATTTAAATTGCAGTTTTATGAAAATTGAGATAAAAATTAAATTGACTTGTGCCTCATGCCTCATGCCTCATGCCTTTTTTGTAAATAAACACATTAGTGGACATTCTAGCTTTAACATCAAAGCATTAACATTTGTGTGGGGAAATCAGTTACAGTGGAGGTAACCAATGCAGGTTTATGATCACTGCATCTCTAGAGTTTTATGATTAAGGAAAAATTAATTGTGTTATTATCCAAGCATTAATGGCAGGGAAAGACCCTTATACTGCGAACGGCACATACAGAGTTTCTGGGTGTTTCTCCCTCATTTCTGCTCCGAGGTCTTGATTGCGGCATTTCGTTGAGGTTTAGAACCCAATATTCCTGTAATTATTGTTTCTTTTATGAATTTAATAAAGATCTCTCGTATTGTGTCCAAATGGTCAGTGTACATTTGTGTCCATTTTTTTTTTTTTTTACGCAAAGTTGAACACCATTTTTTTTAACTGTACACAAATGCTTCGCAAAAAAAAAAAAAATAGGCTAAATATCGACTAAATTTCAGATTTTTGTTTATGACTTTTTGCCCCTTTATTAAACATTTAAAATATTCACAAATTAATACGAAAAAATAAGGAGATTTAAATGGTTTTCTAAGGCCAAATTAGAACCTGGAAATGATATTTTTCCCGCAGTGCTGAATGAGAAGAGCCATATTTATGCCTCTGGAACCACAGCCTACAGAAAGGTGATTTAGGTGAGTTATAGGCTAATGATAAAGAAAAATAACGAGGCATTTTAATTGTTTATTAATAAACTGTTTTCTAAATTAGTGTCGGCTAAAAACATCTCCATCTCCGCTGTAAGGCTGATGCACCTTTAGAGATAAATGCACCTTTCATACGGATTACATAATCAGAAGGTATTAGCTTTCAATTCGAATTTGTTCGAAATAAGGGTCTTTCCCACATAATAAGTTACTTAGTATTTTTGTTTAAATGTTTACTTAAATGTTAGGCATATATGGTGTTTTACCAAAGTGTCTAATAATTTTTTACAGATAAATTGCTTTAATACCAATTATCAAGGTGACCTAGGAGGACTTTAGTAGGCTACAGTTCTGCTGTCAGGAAAGGCAAATCAAGTTAGTATACCTGTCCTGACCTGAGCACACGCTCTCATTCTAATCATGAAAGCCTTAAATAAAATATTTAAATACTTTAAGTCATTAAATTCCTTTAAATTGATAATATCACCTGCAGGCTACCTAATTACAGTTTGCCTGAGTGCCCAATTTCCGAACAAAAAGGTTTGAATAAGCGCCCCCTGCTTGCTATAGCTGTGAATGTAAGCACAACAAAAGCTCACGTTGTTTTCCAAAGACAGATATTGATTACAGTGGTCTGTATCTTAAACCTGCAGTGATCATAAACCTGCATTGGTTACCTCCACTGTAACTGATTTCCCCACACAAATGTTAATGCTTTGATGTTAAAGCTAGAATGTCCACTAATGTGTTTATTTACAAAAAAGGCATGAGGCATGAGGCACAAGTCAATTTAATTTTTATCTAAATTTTCATAAAACTGCAATTTAAATATATTATTTATATAGGTTATACAAAAAAACCTGAATAAGCTGATCTATAGCATGTAAACTGGTGGTATCCTAGTCTATGAACGGTACACCCCTCTAAGCTCACAGAAATGGTTAGACCCAAGTCTTCAGCAGCCAATGACACCGACCCGTTCATACTGATTTTTAACGCGTATTTCACGTGTAAAATACACGTAAAATACGCGTGAAATACGCGTTGATTATGTCACGCGTATTTCACGCGTATTTCACGTGTAAAATACACGTAAAATACGCGTGAAATACGCGTGAAATACGCGTGACATAATCAACGCGTATTTCACGCGTATTTCACGTGACACGTGAAATACGTGTGAAATGCGCGTTAAAATTCACGTGTTTTTGGCCCTAACGGCTTTCCATAGGAGCAGTGTGTATAGTGAGCGGAAGCAGGGCACGCGCGTTTTGCTTTCATACTGGCAGCGTTTGAGCGGCTGAACCACGGCGTGTTACAGACAAAGTACTCTATAATGAATAAGTTGGCATTGTTTTATTTAGTTTTCAAATACATTTAAGAGAAAAGACTTGTCAAGAAGCTTATTTTATTAATTAATAGGCTATATTATATAACATTTGGTTCATCCTTGTTTTTGTTGACTTTGTTTTCTTTTAAAATTGATGAAGGTCATTTGATTGACTGTTTAAAACACAATAGATATCATCAATGCGCTTTTGGGTAAAACTGCTGTGTATTTTGGCCAGGATCAATGCATTGTCACTTTAATTCAGCGTAAGCCGCGCGGCAAAAATAGACCAGACGCCGAAACGATCGCGGCACTGCTGCTCCTGCTCTGCTCCTGCTACGCGCTGACGCGCCGCGTCTGCGTGCGGTGTGAATGCTCTAATCTGTTAACATGGGCGCCGAAAAAAATACGCGCTGCTTACGCTCTGCGAACGCGTGCGGTGTGAAACCGGCGTGAGTCCCAATAGCCTACAGTAAAACTCGACGTATTTTTACATCACATGTTAATGCAGCGGTAGAGTTACTCTCACAGGACACTGACCTTATTCGCAATCACAAAACTTCATTATTTGCTCGTGCTTTAAAGCTTTGCCGGGTAAACATTTCATTGGCGTTCTGTTCTGACATGATGCACTTTTTCTGAGCGCGTACTGAAGCGCGCGCGCACTGTCAAACAGCGCCAAACTGGATTTGTGTTGGGTCATCTGATAGCAATGGGGGTCCGAGACCGAGAGATCTACATGGAAAACAATATGCACCAAACAAGCAGACATAGGCAGTATTTAAATTAAATGTATTTTAAATACGTAGCCTATTTAATTACTTTAGTGTATTTTGTAATTTGTATTTTGCAGGTGTGGAAAAAATTAAAATGTAGTTTGTAACAAAATATTTTGAGGGAGTGTATTTAGAGTATTTCAAATACTTAAATACTTAAGAAAAATCACCAAAGTAAATGATTTTGCCATATTTTCAGTCTGATGTTGGCAATGGCAATGTCCAGGTTAGATGCACGAAAATCACGCGACATAGACCAGATTCCTCCAAGAAGTGAATGAGTTTTGAACACAGGAGAAGAAGTCCCAGCAAACGTCCCAGCAAACACAGAACGTTCCCCTAACGTTCCCGATAGTTCCCGTGTGGTTATTTTTTTGGGAACCAAACAAGAACGTTCTAGGAACGTTCCCTATAGGTTATTTTTAGGTTCTATTTTTATAACCTAAGGAGAACGTTCCGGGAACGTTCCCCTAACCTTAATGAACCAAAAATGAACGTTCCCACTTCCAGAACCTAAAATAATTGTGCCTTAGTTATGAGATCAATGCACTGTGTTGTCCTATAGGCCCTACCTATTATGAAACTGTTAGTCTGTTGTAACTGCACTGAAATCTCCATGCTAAGCAAGCGTTCACAATATAACATCCATCGGCAGTTTTTACATGTTTTTAAACGTATTACATATGATAAATATTGATATTGATTTTGTATAAAATAATCAATTCATCAATTGTTTTTCAGTAGGCCTAATTGCGCACGCAGCGCGATTCTACTATGGAAAAGTCATGGGAAGTTAGAGTCGTGTGTAAAACAAACCCACACATATTATGATTATATATGATTAATCATATATATTATGATTAAAATGGAATTTTGATTTTGTGACGAAAATTCGCGGTCTGTTATCTACGGAGTAGAGTAACGGTGATAATACGTAGCCTACATCAAACACGTTTTGCTATTGAGGGCAGCCTACCACACCATTGATGTGAACTTAGCTATGCCATTTACGTCAGAGGGAGCTATTTCAGGCCCTGTAAAGATTTAGTGAAATGCCCATACTTTTTTATTTTGCTACTTTACCATTTTGAATTTACACATTTCTCATATTTGTGTTATTGCTACTATTTGTGTTATTGTCCTTTCAGTATAAAAAAAAAAGACTTAAGATTATTGTGGGAGTATTTTTGTATTTTCAAAATACTAATTACTTGTATTTTATTTAAATAAATTTTTCACATCAGTATTTTGTATTTTATTTTGTTACATTTCATGAGCCAGTATTTGTATTTTGTAACAAAATAGTTTTTGATGTATTTGTGCCCACCTCTGCAAACAAGTCACTATGAAATTTTATTGTTTTCATGAATACAAAAGTTGTGTGACCCTCCCCCTAGACGAAAAAATGTTTGATGACCCTCCCCTCAACAAAGGATAAAAAGACATGACCTGACCCACACACACACACACTGCAGTCACTCAGTCAGAGACAGACTGTCACTCGACTGGCTGAAATTAGTTCTCTTTCGCGGTATACTGCACTTTTAATAATTCTTTTTAGTACCATGAAACATCATACTTTTTGTGATGTCATTCAATCATGTGAAACGCGTTAAATTAATAAGTTTGCCGTAGCCTACTGCAGTGCCCAATGAAAACTGTTCGGATATCGGCTGATTCAGCTACATAGTCGGATATAAAAAAAAAAGAAAAAATGTTTTTCAATCTTTGTTTATCCAAAATGTTATTGAAACTGGTAAATTAACTCATCATAGCTGATCTTGTGAAAAACCAGATGTCAAGGTCAATGAGATGTTCTTTAACTTTGCCTGTTTTGCAATAAATCATCCTGCAACTTGCAAAGCTTGCTGAAATTGTTTGATATGCCAGTCCCACCTAGAAATTTATTCACCCTCCACCATTGATTGCATTGCTTATTTTTGATCAAAAAAATTTTTTTTAAAATATGATTCAGCATGTACATGGACCGACACACAATCGTGGACACACTCTAGATTTACTTATCAGTATAGGGTCTAAACATTTCATCGATTGTTATTAAGGATGTATCACTGTCTGATCATTTCTGTATTTTCTTTGATATACTGATCTCTCCTGCAATTGAAGTGTTGTAGAAATTTTAATATTGGCTGATTAATGAATATTGCTGAACACAGAAATGAAATAGGAATACAAAGCAGAAAGCCTTTTGTGTATCTGATGTTGTATTTATGCAGCTGGAGGTGTGTTTGAGGCACCCAGCAGGTGGTTGGGCAGTGACTTCAGAGGTGTGAAAACCCCCGGGTGATAGGAGTGACCGTAAGAATAGTATAAAGATTGCTGCCCCAACCTCCTGCTCCTTTGTCTCACGCACCTCACAGCCGGTCTGTGATGGCGACGGAGTCCATATTTCTTGCAAGGAATAAATACCCTTTTATACAATTTGGAACCATGTCTCTTACTATGATGACGTTTGTTTAATTAAATTGTTTTTGCCACAACAGAAGCTAGATCTGTCTGTCAATAAGAGATGCTTAAATGAGAATACTAGTGTGCTATTTATGAAGGCTATATCTTTAACACCAAGCACATCTGCTGACTCTGTTGATTTTCTCCTTGATTCTTTTAATTCAAAAGTTAAAGGTGTAATTGATGATATTGCTCCAGTGAAAGTCAGGGAGAGTGGTAGACAAAAAGCACCTTGGAGAAACTCAACAGAAGTGCAAAATATGAAAATAAAATGCAGAACAACAGAGCGCATGTGGCGGAAGACAAAACTTGTAGTCCATTATAACATCTACAAAGACACCATCCATGCTTTCAACATGGAACTAGGCAAAGCTAGACAGACTTTCTTCTCAAATATTATAAACAGCAACTTAAACAACACACGCACTCTTTTTGCTACTGTAGAGAGACTGACATAAGACAACGACCGACAAGGACAGGCTGAACAGAAGCAAACTAAATACAAGCAAGAATCAAACATAACAAGGTGAAGACAGGTGACACAGATGATGATAACGATAAACAGGTGGATGATTGAGGGAGTGAGTTCAGGTGTGGAGACAAGAGGATGCTGGGAAGTGTAGTGAAGATGACGAAGACAGAATGGTGCAGACGATGACTGTGACACCTAAAATGATTCAGGTCATACTTAGAAGGGAGAGGTTATTATGTAAGTATAGGAGACCATAAGTCTGAGTGGACGTCCATGACATGCGGCGTCCCTCAAGGCTCAATTCTTGCGCCACTCCTATTCAACCTGTACATGCTCCCAATGATGAGAAAGAACCAAATCTCTTACCACAGCTATGCAGACGACACACAGCTCTACTTAGCCCTATCACCTAACGACTACAGCCCCATTGACTCCCTGTGCCAATGCATTGATGAAGTAAACAATTGGATGTGCCAAAACTTTCTTCAGTTAAACAAAGACAAAACTGAAGTCATTGCGTTTGGAAACAAAGATGAAGTTCTCAATGTGAATGCATACCTTAACGCTAAGGGTCTAACAACTAAAAATCAAGTCAGGAATCTCGGTGTGTCTCTAGAGTCAGACCTTAGCTTCAGTAGTCATGTCAAAGCAATAACTAAATCAGCATATTATCATCTGAAAAATATTGCAAGAATTAGATTCTTTGTTTCCAATCAAGACTTAGAGAAACTTGTGCATGCTTTCATCACCAGCAGGGTGGATTACTGTAATAGACTCCTCACTGGCCTTCCTAAAAAGACCATAAAACAGTTGCAGCTCATACAGAAAGCTGCCGCCAGGATCCTGAGCAGAAAACCAGAAAATATGAACACATCACACCAGTCCTCAGGTCTTTACACTGGCTCCCAGTTACATTTAGGATTGATTTTAAAGTATTATTACTGGTATATAAATCATTTAATGGCCTAGGACCTCAATACATTGCAGATATGCTCACTGAATATACCCAACAGATCACTCAGAACATTAGGGTCACGTCAGCTAGAAATACCAAGGGTTCACTCTAAGCATGGTGAGTCCGCTTTTAGCTATTATGCCAGCCGCAGCTGGAACCAGCTTCCAGAGGAGATCAGATGTGCTCCTACAGTAGTCACATTCAAATCCAGACTCAAAACATATCTGTTTATGCATTTACTGAATGAGCACTGTGCCACTGTTCGTAAGATTTTATTAAATGTTAGGGCTGTCTAACTGGAAGAGATTTTGAAGGAGACCGGGAGAGCTTTCACTCCGACGAGGCGTGTGAAAGAGTAAATTATACTGAGAGTATAAGAAGTCGCTGAGAGCGTCGTTAAGGTTGACGGCAGCAGACAGCGCAAGTGAAGCGTGCTCTGTGGGCCCCGCTGGGCATTACTGGTGTGTAGCACCACCCCAGCAGAGTACGTCCCTGGACGGGAGGTCCAGTGGCACCGTACACCTGCTCAATCTCTTACATCTCAGACAGGGGTCCAACTGTTTATACTGTATTTTTATTTTATTTTTTATTCTAAACTGTTCTATTATTCTTGTTTTCTTTTGATTATTTTAATTTCTTTATTCTTAACTGTTCTAATTATTCTTATTTATTTTGAATTCTCTATGTAAAGCACTTTGAATTGCCATTGTGTATGAAATGTGCTATATAAATAAACTTGCCTTGCCTTGCCTTGCTTATCATTACAAAGAGCAAGTAAATAAGATTATGGGTCAGGGATCATTTCCCTGGACAAGTGTGACTCAGGTGAAATAGAAACGTTGAGGAAACACCTAATGGGTTGAGTGTTTCCATGCAGCTTATGAAAATGAATGTGCTGCCAATGAAAATAATATTATCATTTGCCGTGCAAAGGCAAAATACCTTAACTTCGTTTTTGGCACATTCAAGACCTCATCATGTGGATAAGTATCTTGAGTCAATTCCGTTGTTTTTTCAAGAAAATAATGGGTTGTCTTAACAGTAACTTCCAAAGAAACCAAGGCAGAACACCGTAACAGCAGTTACCGCTCTTTTTGTTTTATTTGTTTATTTGTTGTTTTTTGGCATAAAACTTGGTGAAATGATTTCATATTAGTACTTTTGTAACATTTCAAGCACATTTTAACTATTCTTTGATAGCTGTGATCATTTTGGTCACTATTGTAGCACTAAGAATGTAAAACGGGACAGATATCAGTGCACCCTCCCTTTAAATTTCGAACTGTTAATGTTATTGTTAGTTACTTGTATTACTTTATTGCATTGTGTTCAATTTGGTGAGACTCGGAGTTGTCAGCAGGGGGCATCCGGGAGTTGCACAGCGCATGGGTGGCTGACTAGCTAGCTGCGTAGAAGTAGTATCCAGCACGAGATTAAGCGCGAAAGTGCAGAGAAATGTGCTCTTTGTTTGAACAATGCTTTTTCTTGTGTTTTATACAGGTAAGCTGACAATAACATATATACTGGTAAATGCATAACAGTATTGTATTCTTATAGAGCCGTAGTTCGTGCCTGAGACGTTAAGAAAAGTGAAGTTTTGACCGCGATTAAGAGTGTCCTGCGTGAAATGGCGGATGAGAGTGTTAACTACTCAACAGGAAAATTAGTAACTCTTAACGTAAGCAAAACGGAGGAATAAAGGCTTAAAAAGATAATATACTCGACGTGAGTGCGGGACGAGGCACATTCCAGTAAATTATTTTTGTAACTAATTAAACTTACAGCGTACAGTACATGAGTTCTGTCCTCTTTGTACATTTTTATTTTTGCAAAGGTCCCTTTAGGGGCTCCGTAGATAGTTTTTTTTTTTTTTGTCTCTGGCTAAAATGAGACATCTTATACTGATATGCTGCTGAGTGAAACTGGATGTTTGGTGACATATTTTTATTTAGTGACAATTTTTTTTTTTAGGTGATCTCATTTTGTCAAGCAAACAGTCACAACTATGAAGCCCCTAACCTGCAAAATGAAAAATGTGGCAACAAACCAACATGGACCGTAATATTTGAGGATTCTGTGGATAAAGACGCACTTTGTTCTCTAGAACCACTGCCGTCCTCTCCACCAGCGCCATCTTTCAAAGTTGTGCAGCGAATGCAACGTGTCGTTTGTCTCGTCCTTGATGTCTCATCAAGCATGACAGTGCCTGCATTATTTTAACTTTTACACACTGAATACCAATGCTCTAAAAAATTTAATTAAAATCCCCCCAAAAACATGAAATTTTAACGTTTTTTTAATGATTATTTCACCCATTTTCTAGGGCTCTAGAATCCTTCGACAACGGCAGGCTGCAACACATTTACTGCGGAATTGTATTAAGGATCATGACAGTGTTGGAATTGTGACCTTTAGTTCTGATGCTTATACTCGGAGCCCCTTGGTTACTATTGACAATGAGTCCACACGAGAAAATCTCATCAAAAAGTTGCCAGAAACAGCAAATGGATGGACGTACGTGTGTAAAGGCCTCAGACTAGGCTTAAAGGTGCCATTTCGTTTGTAATTTTATGTTTTGTAATATGTGAAGTGTATATATAGTTTATTCTAGGCAAATGCTTTCTATTTTCTAACCATCAGGAACTTGCAGGAGACAATGGGGAGAGTATAGGAGATGAAATAATTTTTCTGACAGATGGTGAGGCGACGGACGACATTGATTCTTGTAGACTGGAGGCAATAAAGAGTGGTGCCATTATACACACACTAGCTTTCGGTCCCAATGCAGATAAAGCACTGGAGGTACTGGCAGAAAGTACTAGTAAGTAAAAAAAAAAAAAAAAAATTTACTATTATAAGTAAATAAGTAATAATAAGTCAATCTTATTACAGTTTAGTATGTATTGCAAAATTGTTTCACGAATAAAATAGGTGGGAAATTTATCTCTTCCAATGATAACATCACCTCCAATCAGTTAATGGATGCGTTTTGTTCGCTTACATTATCAACTGGAGATTACACAAAAGAACCAGTTCAGGTTTGGCAAGTGATCGTTGATTGCCCATTATACAATTATTACTTTAAGAGTGTTATCGATATTGAGTATTTTAATATTTCTTTTTTTTATCATTCTTTAGCTAGAAAGTGTTGGAAAAACAACATCAGACTGGTTCAATGGGACAGTATCAGTGGATCAGACTGTTGGTAACAAAACCAGCTTTGTTATAATCTATGAAAAAAGTGTTCCTATCATTTCCATACAGTCACCAAGCGGTTCAATCTACAGTCAGACACAAATGAGTCATGAAGGATCTCTGAAAACAGTCACCTTAAAACTTTCAGGAACTGCAGAGGTATGACAACTTTTATGAACCAGTTATTCATTTTATAGTTCAGACCATAAACATGAAGCCTAAACAAACTATTATAATACAATAAAATACATCTAGGCCAAGGGTTTTAGAAAAACATTATCAAAATATGTTCAACAACAACTTCAGACTAAGACAGAGTTTATCAAATATGTTCAACAACAACTTCAGACTAAAGCAGGTTCACACTATGATTTTGGCCACGAATTGGCCGTCTGAGACAGATTTAGCAAATGTCAAAAGATTCCTCTAATCCTTTGCTAAAATTTGAATTCTTTGATCGCTAGTTTGACATGTTCACCGACAGTTGATTAATGACCATTCCAATAAAAGTTTACCTTAATTCTGGCAGTGTCAGAAGATTTGCAGTGTCACAATTGTCTTTGTTTTCAGACTGATCTCATGAAATAGCGTATGTATGTCACGCCAATTCGTATTTCCATTTTTGGCGTGCTATCAACACGCATAATCGCTTTTCAGCGTGTTTATCAATGCCATTGACTTAGCGTTACATTACTATATATAAATATATGACCTACCCCAACGACGTCCCTAAACCTACCCGTCACTTGGGTTATTAGCATTTATGACTCTTCCCCTACCATCCTAGGGAAAAAAATACCGCTCCCCAGTAGATATTCATTTAGCTTAGTTTCGCTCGGAAATTTAACGGCGTACACATACACGCGGCGTGGACATACACGCAGCGTAGACATACACGCGGCGTGGACATACACGCGGATAGCTGAAAATGCGTATAGATAACACGCCACTTGATTTGAAAGTGGCGTGTATGTTTGCGCAAAGTCATGATGTCATGTTGTTGTTTTTCAAGACTAACCATGACCAAAATGAACACTAGAGATTTCTTTGTAGCCTCTATTTCAATCCCGGGTGTAACGCAGCCCACTGTCACAGAACGTGTCATTGATTAATGATGTAAAACTCCGGACAAGTTTTTCTGTGTGTGTCTGTTTTTAACGTGTCTTGACTGTAGTAGTCTGACATTAATGTCAACTGAGATCTTAAAGTGTGACATGGCTTACATCGGGGATCATATTTGTACAGTCTGACGGGCAACAATCGTAAAGGACTATTATAAATTGTAGAGTGTCCACCTTTCTTAAGACAGAGTTGATCAAATATGTTCAACAACAACTTCAAACTAAGACTAATGATTCAGCTAATACACTTACAGCAAACCCATATTTTTCTGCTTTTACTATCCATGTGTTTGGTAGCCTGGGGACTGGAAGTACAGCATCCAAAGTCCAACACTTCAGGCTCTGACTATAACAGTAACAAGTCAAGCGGCGCGTGCTGATGTTCCCCCCATCATAGTCAAAACTCGCATGGACCAGCAGTTCAGTGACGGCACTAAACCCATGATAGTGTTTGCTGAGGTCAGTCAGAATTACAAGCCTGTAATAAAGGCTGAAGTGTGGGCTACACTGGAGTCCCAATCTGGGTCCGCACAAGAATTACAACTCCTGGACAATGGAGCAGGTAAATTACCCATCATTATTGTTCCAAGTGTGCACTCAACTTAAAATATAAATAAATAAGGTAATTATATAACTCAGAGATCCATCTTTTTCAGGAGCTGATGCTTTTCAAAATGATGGCATCTATTCCAGATATTTCACACAGATGAAAGATGGGAGAAGCAGCTTGAAAGTAAGAGTGAAGAATCAAGATGGACTGGCCAGATTTACTTTCCAAAAAAGGGGTGGTGCCCCATATGTACCTGGATACGTGGTAAACGGTAAACCCTTTGTCGTTTTGAAAATAATTTTAAACGTGGATCACATCTGAAAAACTTACATATAGACCAAAAGCACAATCGTGAGTGTGATATTACTGTTATACAGCATTATTTACATTTTATTTTTGCCAGCAAAAATAATTCCAAATGAAGCTAAAGCAGAATTGTTTGTAAAGTCACTTGTTTCGCTTCTGAATGAATCGGGTTTTGAACGAGTGAATTCTAATCAACCTAAAGTGCCCTGCGAAGTGGATTTCACAGGTTAATCCATCATCTTAAGTGTGACTCTGTTCTTAAAGGCATACTATGCAGGAATTTTACCTTAATATAACAGCTTCAAAGTAATTTCGGTGGTAAACAAACTCATAATAGGGCGAATCATCCTGGTAGTAAAGCTTGGGGGGGTCGCCGCTGGAAATACCAGCAATGCAAGTCTGAGAGGGGCGCCCCTGACAAATCTCGCGAGAATCGCGACTTGCTTTACGGCAACAACGTCACACACAACAACAACATATGAAGCACGAATTGCTCATTTCAGATGATGGAAAAAGCAAAGAAAACGCGGTAGGAAGAAAGTAGGAAAAGGAAAGCTTTCACTTGTTGGCGCAAGTTAAAAAGTAGCACTGGATGCAACAGAGATGCTGACCTGGCGATCTTGTTGATGGACTAGTAAGTAGATATCTTACTTGTAAACTTGTTTGCGTCATATGTTGTATGTTGTTGCGCAACTTGCGCTTGCTTGTAGTATGCCATTGTTTCTATGATGCTGTTCATTCATTCATTGGTGATAATTAGACTAGTCCAATAATTTCCACATATGTTTAGCTAGATTTCGATTATCATATTTTGCGTTATATATGTTTTATTGCCTAGCTTGCCGCACAACGCTAGCTGTTGACGTTGATTCCAGCGATTATCATGAGAACAGTTGTCAATATCTCACATAATTATCTAGTGTAAACGAGCACAATTTGCAAACTATTATGATAAATTGCAATAATCATGTCTAATGACATCATAACGGCCAATGTTATGAAATAATGCGACGTACATTTAACTTTATTGATGTCATCAGGCATTTTGGAATGTTTACATTACAATCAAAAAACATAAAATGAAATTATACATTAGGCCTAGACTATAGGCTATTTACTTGTGATTTAGCTGCAATCATGTAAAAACGTTATAAGCTGCCAAACGCGATAGGGGACTTTATTATTATAAAGTAGTCTAACACTTATATTATATTATAAGACATATTATCCGATTTTGAACATCATCATTATTTCAGTAGACTATGCTATGCAATAGCCCAATCTTTTTATGAAATCGTGAAACATTACCTGGTCAATATCTTCGGTGTCTTGTGCCTGTTCCATGACCAACGCTACTATCCTACCGAACAGGGAGGGAAATTAGCACCGGCCACCAGCCAACTGTGGGTGATTTTGTGTTGTTGCGGGTAAACTCGCCTCACCTACCGGCCACCGTGGCGGGTAAATAAAAATAACATCATGCAACGTTCGTCTGTTAGGACAAATTAGTTTGAATAAACGAGCAGACACTGATTAGCAAGACAACTAGCAGTGAATGTGCTTTCCATTAAATTAATCACACACACAGTAAACAAATCCTTAACAAAAAAAAAACAGGGCTATTCTGGTGGGTGCGGTGATGCTGTGGTGACGCGTTCATGTAAGGGTGGCGCTGCCAAGAAAGCTCCTAAAATCTGTCACAAATAGGCTAACAGGCAAAAGTAATGAATATGAATATGTAAACTATAGCAAGGAGATAATTTAATTATTTATTAATAAACAAGTATTTTCTTTGTCCGTGTCAGTTGCAAAGATGAAGTTAACGATGCTGATCGTGATCATCGCAGTAGTGAACGCGCAAGAGAGAAATGCACATTTCATATGAATTGCATAAGCAGAGAGCAGTCTGTGTCTGTTTTCTTTCTTTTTTAATAGTTCTGTTTAAAAGTAGACATGTCTGTCTGTGAGGCAAGGCTACCTTATACGCTGAGTTTCACTCCAGTTGCTGCTCCAGTTCACGCGCCGTCGCCTCCGTTTCGTGATTATCTACTGTCTGCTATATTTAATTATTATGTATTAAATCCAGGCAATTGGTTGATGAAACATTGATTACAATTAAGATACAATTAATACAAAACGAAATTCACTTTAAAGAAAGGTTTTGTGCTTTCTGTCTCTGTGAAAGTTTTAAGCATCTTTTAGTGCCGCTTTCACAGTGGTCACGTCTGTAACATTGTTTTTTCCTCATATGGGAACTGAAATGAATATCAGTTCATGGTTTGTGTGTGTAGGCTATAAGAGAGAAAGAGAAAATGCCAGTATTTCATTGAGACTTGAGATTAAATAAACTGCTTAAGTATTGTAGATCTTGTAGTATTAATTTTCACATGCAGTTACACATTGTCGGTTAAAAAGAAAGTGGCTGGTAAAAACATTGAGTGGCTGGTAGATTTTGAAATCCACCAGTCACAGTGGCCGGTGGACAAAAACGTTAATTTCCATCCCTGCTACCGAACAGGTACCGGTGTACAGGTTGGGGGGTGTATTTACGACAATGCAAGTATTGCACAGCGACTCTGGGGGTCGCTGTTTGACAAAAACACAATTTCTGCATAGTATACCTTTAAGGGACGCTCCATGATCAATCCATATATGCCATTTGCAGTGCACTTCGAACTATAACATCAATAAAATACTTTACAGGAAGTGTAAAACAAAATGTGCCCATCAGTTATTGCACATCTCTCCAGCACTTTAAAGTTTGCATAAAATAAAAAATAAAGGTCTGGTTTCACAGACAGGGTTTAGATAAAGCCATGATATGGGCATTTAGCTTTTATAAATGTGCCTTAGAAAAAAAAAACATTACTGGTGTGCATCTTGAGACAAAACAATTGCACTGACGTATTTTAAGATATGCCAGTGAAAGTTGCTTTCAGTTAAAACAACTAAAAATGCATTTTAGTCTTGTCTGTGAAACCGGGGGAAAACGAAGTTGAGGATCTTATTTTGTTTAATTAATCCATTGTGTGTTTTGTACACAGCCATTCCCGAGTATGAAGTGTGCAAGACACAAAAATCCCAATACAACTTCCATGATTACTATCATATAAGATAAGACATATACATAAAACCAAATTACGTTATTTTCATATTAAACATCGTAACAGATATTTTTCACATTCAAATATTTAATTTAATGACAATTTATATTAATTAAATGAATGTAAAAAAAATTTAAATACATATGAATGTATTATATACACATGTAGCATTATTTACATTTAATGTAATGTACATGTAGCATTATTTACATTTAAGTACGGTAATTTATATTATAATAATTTTAGTTGATGATTCAATTACTCACTTGTAAAAATATTTGTAGGCCTATCTAAAAGAAAGAGTCAAAGAAAGAGTCTTACTGCAGAAAGAGTCAAGGAATTCATGCACAAACTGGAACTAAGGATATAAATGTCAATATAGTCAGCTACACAGCTGCTTGAAGAAGAACTTAGGACAGAAATTAATCTCAAGCAGATTCATTTGGTTCCTCTAATTTCAGGTGTGGTGGAGCTGAACCCTCCAAAGCCTCCCGTTTCTGAGGAACCACTTGAGGTCGGAAGTTTTAGCAGAACAGCCACTGGAGAGAGTTTTACGGTGGATTTAAAAGGCTTAACCCCACTAAACTTCCCTCCTAACAAAATCACAGATCTGAGTGCTGAGATCCAGGAGGACTCTGTGCTTCTCAGATGGACGGCTCCTGGTGAGGACCTCGACCAAGGGACAGGTAAAGCACGCAATTACTATACCAGAATTTAAAATGTCAATTTAAAAAGGTTTTTCAGTTCTTCACTGACAACATAAAATAGTAGTTTCAAATTTAGATCATAAAATAATGTAAATTATATTGTCTTCATGACATGTTTCTTTCCTTTAAGCTAAATCCTATGAGATCAGGTGGAGCTATGACCTTCAAATGCTTCGAGAAAGCTTCAGCAATTGTCATGTATTTAACACAACTGGCATCTCACCACAGGAGTTTGGATCAGTTGAACGGCATTCATTCAATCCCAATATCACAATCCAAAATGCCACCACACTCTTCTTTGCAGTTCAGTCTGAGGACGAAGAAAAAGCAAAATCTGAAACCTCCAACATTGCTCAAGCTTCAAAGATCTTCCCTGATCCAAAACCCCAAGGAATATCAAACCCAGGCATGAATTTGACAGTTCTTGTCATTTCTTTGTGTGTGGTAACTATGGTCATATGCTTTGTTGCTGCTTTAACCACATGGGCAGTAAGACGCAGAAAATCCCTCGGTTAAAGCAACATCTGGAATTAACAATCTGATGCAAACAATCAAATCAATCTTTATGTGTGAATTGAACATAACTATTGAAGGGGTGGATTGGAATCCGCTGCTGCTTCAATGTATATGTAATGAGTGATTATAATCAAGGTATTAATCCATATTTTTCCTTCTAATATCAAATGGGTTGAATGACTTCTCTGGAGATTTTACTTTATGGAAGTTTCCAGTGTGATTACTGAAATGTTCTTTTCATGTATTCTTTAGTGTCTGTATTTGATATCTGAATGCTGTAACAGTGCTTGCTCATTTATTCCGGCTTCCAGAAATGAAATATGGACTTTTTTTTGTTTGTTTGAGAAAGGTCTTCAACATGTTAAAACATATAGAGGTCATTAAAGCCAATAGTTTAAGGGACCATTTCTTTGTAAAAGCCTTACTTTCCAGTTAGACTAAAGTCTAAAGTCTAACTATCCTTCAGAGAAAGAACACATTATCTTGATGTTTTGAGATGACTCTAGTTAGAGCCTGGCCAAATCCAACCTTGGAAAAGCTGTGTGTCGGTGTGTGTGTGTTAGTCTTCTGGGTTGCAGGTTAAGGAACCACTGGCATTATTGGAGATTGACTGAGTTGTTGTTCTGGACATGTTGGCGCCCAATAACCCAAATCTGTGACCTGTAAAGTCATGACGTGCTTAACTTCAGGGTCTGAGTGTCAGCTGCATAATCGATGGAGATATGTCTATCTGTGTGGAACCGAGCAACTGCCACCCAGGGAGATGAATGACCATCTGATCAAACTGGAGTCTAGAAACTAAGATTCGTGACCTCAGACACTTTGTGCCTAAACCGGGATCCTGGTTGTCATCCTGATAATCAATGGAGATATGCTTCTGACTATCAGCCCATATGTGAAAATATTGTATGTTATCTATGCCTTCACCAATCAAAATCATTAAATTAAGTGATTTTAGTGACCAGTTTACAATTTTTAGTGAACTTCTGCTGATAAAACTGCAAACTATTCTTTAGTAAAATGTTCTTTAATTGATTGCATCTCTGACTTCTGGTCTTCATTCATCATATCTCATCCCTTAACCTTAAATTTCCTTACAATATCAATGCACTACAACATTATATTGCACCAAGTAAACTAATTAAGAGTCAGACAACATTTTACAAATGTACCAGCCTTGAGAGCAAATTTAGTATATGGAGTTTAAACAACTTATGTTTTAAATGGGCCATGATGTTGGCAGAATAGTCACACCCCTGCATGACATTGAAGCACACACCCACTTATCTCTGATCAGCATCAAGATCATTTGAGAAAGTGTTCAAAACGGGGTTCAGGAGTTGCTGTTCATCTAAACTCTACAGCTATGGACTCAAGAACGGTGTTTGTCTTATTATGGATGTTGCTGTGGTCCACCTCCACTGGAATCAAACTAGATGGAAATGGTTATGTTGACATTATCATTGCGATCAGTTCAAAAGTACCACAGGATAACACGCTCATTGATAAAATAAAGGTGAATATATACTTTTTTTTGTCTATTTTTTGTGCCTTTAGTAAAAGATAATATCTGTGCAGGTTTTAAAGAAAATTTTGAAAGAGATATATAATGAAATTTCATTAACAGTATTTGAATAAACAAATGAATGTATAATTGCTTTTTATAAATACTGTACACAGATTTTGAGATTTGTACATTTTTCCTTCTGACAGGACATGGTCACTGAAGGGTCGATTCATCTTCATCAAGCATTGGATAAGAAGGTCTATTTCAAAGAAGCTACGATACTGGTCCCAGCACACTGGAATAGTAAGGAGTTCACCAGAGCAAGAACTGAGTCCTTCGAAAAGGTACAGAGAATTATGCCATTTTCATTACGTGTCAAATATTAATCAATTCAATAATTTAATTAACATACTGATGATGCAATTTCTGTGTGAAATGCAGGCAAAAATAATAATTGATAATGCTAAACCAGCATACGGTGATGAACCCTACACTCATCAGTATGGTGAATGTGGAGCTGAGGCTCAGTACATTCATTTCACACCAAACTTTCTCAGAGACGACACACTCATTAAGCCTTATGGGTCAAGAGGTGAATGTCATTTGTTATCCTTCAACATTTATCCAGGTTAATGCAGGAATCTGTTTGTTGTATTAACAAGAATGTTTGTTTGTTTGTTTGTTTGTTTGTTTGTTTGCAGGAAGGGTCTTGGTTCATGAATGGGCTCATCTGAGATGGGGTGTGTTTGATGAATACAGTGAAACAAAGCCATTCTACTACTCTAATGGCCGTATTGAAGCTACAAGGTCATTAAACTTTAACAAAAAGAAAGCGTATCACGGTATTAAAATCTCCTTGGAAATTGTTTCAACCATTGGTTTCCTGCTTATCTTTAGGTGTAGCAACAACATTGAAGGTCAGTTTTATGATGAATCACTTCAACCATGCCACTCTGATCCAAAAACTTTACTACCGACTAAGGGGTGCAAGTTTTTTCCTAACAAATATCAAAAAACAGACAACTCCATAATGTTCTTACCAAGCCTGGATACTGTAAGTACAGATTTTACATGTTTCCAGACATGCAAAATGTATCTTTGGTCATTTGCAGTGCATTGCATGCAAACATTGAATGAAGTAATTATTATAAATATTTGGTTTCAGGTGATCTCATTTTGTCGTGAAAACGAGCACAATCATGAAGCCCCAAACTTGCAGAATAAAAAATGTGGCAACAAAGCAACATGGACTGTTATATTTGAGGATTCTGTGGATAAAGACGCACTTCGTTCTCTGAAACCACTGCCGTCCTCTCCACCAGCGCCATCTTTCAAAGTTGTGCAGAGAATGCAACGGGTTGTTTGTCTCGTCCTTGATGTCTCAGGAAGCATGCAAGTATGCAAAAACATTAACTTCACTTGAAAACAAAGATGCTTCCATTATTATAACCTTAAATGCTCTGGTATGAGCCTAATCATTTTGAAACCTGAAAAGCATAAAAACTGGTATCACATTTTCTAGGGCTCCAGAATCCTTCGACTACAGCAGGCTGCCACATATTTCCTGCGGAACATCATTGAGGATCAAGCCAGTGTTGGAATTGTGACCTTTAGTTCTGATGCTTCTACTCTGAGCCCCTTGATTATTATTGACAATGAGTCCACACGAGAAAATCTCATCAAATTGTTGCCAAACGTAGCAAGTGGAGGGACGTACATGTGTAAAGGCCTCAATCAAGGCTTACAGGTACCATATTAATCATATTTATGATGTGTTAAATAAAGCCTACAGTTTGTTTTACACTAATGTTCTGTATTTATATATTTTTTTTAATTTAAAGGTGCTCAAAAAAGATAATGGGGATGTGATAGGGGATGAAATCATTTTTCTGACAGATGGTGAAGCGTCGGACGACCTTAATAGTTGTGTTCCGTCCGCAATTGAAAGTGGTGCCATTATACACACAATAGCTTTGGGTGATAAAGCAGATAAAGCACTGAGGGAAATGGCTGTCAAAACTGGTAAGTAACATCGTTGCATAATGACGTGCAATGCTCCAGAAAAAGTCGCAATTAAAAATTTCACCAGAAAAATATAAGTTCTGAAATTCAATGAACACGTTCAATAATTTCCGTAACTTACATATTTCTGATATCGACCTACATACCTCATTTTTTTTAATGAGCATTAGTAACTTGCAGCTAATTGATCTGTCTCATAATATAGTAGCCCTAAATCATATTATTCGTATTATGAATGCTTATTTATCCAGTGCATATTTCTTATGTTGTATGTTGTAATTAGGGGGGAAATTTATCACAGCCAGTGACAATCTCTCTAATCAGCTACTGAATGGATTTTCTTCAATTACAATACCAACAGGAAATCAAACAAAAGACCCAGTTCAGGTTTGAAAAGTGATCGCTCATTGCCCATGGAAAATGACTTCAAGATTATCATGAATATTCTAATATTTCATTTTTATCACCGCTTTAGATAGACAGTGTGGGAATACAAACATCAGACTGGTTCAATGGGACAGTATCAGTGGATCAGACCATTGGTACCAAAACCAGCTTTACAATAATCTATGAAAAAAGTTTACCTCACATTTCCATACAGTCACCAAGTGGCTCAACCTACAATCAAGTACAGATGCGTCATGATGCATCAGCAAAAACAGTCACTTTAAAGGTTCCAGGAACTGCACAGGTATGACAAAGATTTCATTAACTTTCCTAAAACTTTTTCATTCATTATTCATCTAATAATACTATTGTGTGTTTGGTAGCCTGGGGACTGGAAGTACAGCATCCAAAGTCCAACACTTCAGGCTCTGACTATAACAGTAACAAGTCAAGCGGCGCGTGCTGATGTTCCCCCCATCATAGTCAAAACCCGCATGGACCAGCAGTTCAGTGACGGCACTAAACCCATGATAGTGTTTGCTGAGGTCAGTCAGAATTACAAGCCTGTAATAAAGGCTGAAGTGTGGGCTACACTGGAGTCTGAATCTGGGTCCGCACAAGAATTACAACTCCTGGACAATGGAGCAGGTAAATTACCCATAATTCTTGTTTGAAGTGTGCACTCAACCCAGATTTACACTATAGCTAAAAGTGCTTTATTGTTTCACAGGAGCTGATGCTTTCAAAGATGATGGTGTCTATTCCAGATATTTCACACAGATGAAAAATGGGAGAAGCAGCTTAAAAGTAAGAGTGAAGAATCAAAATGGACTGGCCAGATTTACTTTCCAAAAACGGGGTGGTGCCCCATACGTACCTGGATACGTGGTAAACGGTAAACCGTGAGATTGAGACTCCTAAAGCAAACTATTCAAACTTTTCTAAATTTTCCCCAACTAAATTTTTTTTCATGTTGTTCCTCCAATTTCAGGTGTGGTGGTGTTGAACCCACCGAAGCCTCCAGTTTCTGAGGAATCACTTGTAATCGGAAGTTTTACCAGAACAGCCACTGGAGAGAGTTTTGAGGTGTCGTTTACAGGCTCAACCCCACCAAATTTTCCTCCTAACAAAATCACAGATTTGAGTGCTGAGATCCAGGAGGAATCTGTGTTCCTCAGCTGGACGGCTCCTGGTGAGGACCTCGACCAAGGGACAGGTAAAGCACGCAATTAATATAAAATAAATGTCGGGATCAAAAAATACTGTATTTTTGATAGGCCTCACAAGGTGTTTCTTTCCTTTTAAGCTAAATCGTATGAGATCAGGTGGAGCTTCGACCTCAAAGTGCTTCGATTCAACTTCAGCAATGCTCTTATATTCAACACAACTGCCGTCTCACCGCAGGAGTTTGGATCAGTTGAACTGCATTCATTCAATCTCAATTTCACAATCCACAAAGGCAGCACAATATATTTTGCAGTTCAGTCTGAGGACAAAGAACATCTGAAATCTGAAACCTCCAACATTGCTCAAGCTTCAAAGATCCTCCCTGATCCAAAACCCCAAGGAATGGCAGATCAAGACCTGAAGTTGATGTTTATCATAATTTCTGTTTGTCTGGCAACTGTGGTGATTATTGGTATTGTTGCGATAACATCATGGGCATTGATAAAAAGAAAACTTTCTGTTTCTTTGACTACAACCAACGTTAATAACTGAAGCAAAGAAAATCCTTCTGTTGTACAATTACTTTACTGAATTTAGTTGTACACCACATGCTTGGCAAAAATATAAAACGCAAAATACAGTTTGGAAAATTTTGTTTAGATTTGTTTATATTGGAAATGTTTGTGTTCTAAAGACATATAAATAAATTTCCACTCAGATATTGGCCACTGTTTTGTTCATTTTTTTGCTTTAGCTATTGTTGTGTACCCTAGAAAGAAAGAAAGAAATAAAGATCATCTAACCTGACTAAAAACATTATGATTCCCACAAGTTTAAATTATGTCGATATGAACAAAATGATCTGTGCACTCCCATGATTAATAAATAAATAAATAAATAAATAAAAATGAACATCCTATCCTATTACTCAATAGAAAAATGATATATATATACAGTAGTCAACATTTGAAGTGGATCATAAAAGTTCATCAAAGTTGTCCTATAAGACAAGAACGGGTATTGTTCAAAATTCATGTATAACTTTGATGAAAGATTTTGGTTCACTTCAAATGTTGACTATATATATATATAAATATATACTTTATATAGTGTTTACTAGTGGTAAACTAGCCTGTGTATATATTAAAACATCTATTATGATTTACTGTATGTCTGATATTATCAGTTAAGAATTTTTATATTTTTAACCTTTTTTTTTAAACTATGATGAAGTGTTTCACCACCTTCCCATTGACAGGTCATGTTTGATGTCATTGACAGCTGCTCAATATATCCTGTGAGATCCTGTGAGAGAGCTAATAAGACATCATGTAATGTACAGTAGATCTAAACATCACTATGCCTTACAGTATCTTAACACGGTCGTGTCTGAGGATCATAGCTCTACGGAGTTGTAGGAAATTACCTGTACGGCTTTATGGATGGGCTGATCTTGGTATTTGAAAATCATAAGGGCCATTTGGGTTTAGTCATGGCATTGTTTATGAGGACTTTATTGTGTCATTAGATCTCAATGATCATTCACATGTTATTGTGCTTTCTGCCAGAGATGGTCATTATATTGCAACTATTCAGTCATATAGTTATATAAGGGGGCAATGATCCTGTACCTAGGAAGTCTAAATAAAAATGCATCTACTGGAAAATTATCATTACTCATTAGACATGATAGCACAAGTTATGCAAAGGAAACATGATGAGGTCAGTGTGCACCACGGGCCTCATTTACAAAACTTGTCTACACACAGATTTGAACTGTTGTGACGGTGAGTGTTGTGACGGCCCCTGTGTGATTGTTAATCATCTTTGTTCTGTTGAGGTGATTGCTGATTGGGTGCACCTGGAACCTGTGAGCCAGTGGAGATAAAGCTCCACTTGGTCAACCTGGCGCTCCCTTCTCTGCAATCCAGACGTCAACCATGGCCCGATCACTCCGACTGCCATATCTTGTTTTGGGTTTACTTATGTTATAGAGACATACCTTCTGCATTTAAATAGTTATGATGGGTGACTCTTTTGTTAAATAAATCACTTTTGATTATTTATGCTGCCTAGATCCCTCTTTTGTCATGGCCCTTGAGCCAGGTTGTGACAGTGTGTGTACGCTAACATCCACACCAACGTTCATATTTATAAAAACAGTGTTGACGTGCAAAGGTACTTAGTGTAACCAGTCCTACTCGACCCGCTTGGTGCTGGACTCCAACCGCATCTCCAGGATGGGTGCACTGACGAGGCCGCAGCCTCTAGAGCACCTCTTGAAGCCAGGAGAATTGAGGTTTACATGCACAGCTCTTACTGGCCTGTGTTACACTTGCCCCCCTAAACCTCACTCCCAGACGGGTCACGGCACCAAAAGTAACCTCGACCAGCTCCGAGCAGGACTCGAACCGGTGTCTTCGGCATGGGAGGCAGGCGCGCTAACAGGGATGCTGAAGACCGGAGCCTAGCGTTAGTCGCTAGTGCGCCTCTTGAAGCCAGCGGAGTGAGGTTTACATGCACATCTCCTACTGGACTACATTACATTAGCGCCATGTCAGGATCTGAGCAGACGTATGCACTTTTCCTTGTGGCAGGGAGTCAGAAATACTGCAGGTATTTGGAAATCGAAACAATTCTTGCCGCTCGCCATTCTCAAGTAAAGGATTTGGACATTGATTGGTGCTCTTTTATATTTTAATGACATTAATTACTAAGCGTGTTTACAAGACAGAAATCTATAACCTTTCAAATTTCACAACCATTTGTGGTTTATAGACTTCACATCTGGAAAAGAGGTGTGCAAACGTTTTTTTGTGTGTACGGTCGGTCTTTGAATAACACGTACGCACATTTGGGAAATGATCGCAAGATAAAATGTAGGACGATTTCTACGCAACGTTTTATATATGATATGTGTCCATAATACTTAAAAGCAAAGATAACTATACTTTTATGCCATATGTTTCAAATGTTATGAATATATAGCATATATAATGTATATGTCTTTGAAAGAAGTCTCTTATGCTCACAAAGGCTGCATTTATACAAAACGACAGTAATATTGATAGTAATAGTAATATTAATAAATATGTTATTACAATTTAAAATAACCATTTTCTATTTTACTATATATTTTCAGTCACATAATCTTGTAAGTAAATTCTTACAGTGAAGAAGTTTCTGTCCGTTTTCAAAATATTACGCCACATTCAACTTGGTGCCAATTCATTTCTAATGCTGTTGAGCCATAATTACTCGTTGCGAGAGGATTAAACTGATAAGGGCCTATTCTATTGCCACACTTTTTGTGGCAATCACAAAAAAAAAAATTGTCACACACTTTTCACACACTTTCACTTCTTTTTATCAACATGTTTGTGGTCTCTTACATTTTGAAAATCTGATAAGATTTTAAGTCTTTTACAGTTTTTTACAATCACTTTGTTACTATTTTCAGAACCTTGATGTCATTTTTCACAACTCTAGACACAAAACTGTTATCACTTGTAACACAGGCTGTCTAACGTTCAAAACATTGCATTGTGCATTCACATCTTTAAAGAAATCTTGCACAATCATCGGTTCAAAAAACAAATTTACTGTGAAATATCACTGAAACATAACTATAGATCACCCACACACAAGCAACCGGTAGTTTCACTGTGTGAAACTGCGTTTCACTGTGTGAAACTGCGTTTCACTGCGTGAGTTCGTACGATCATTAAATATTGTAGAACAAAATAGGTGATACAGGTTTCATGATGGTACTACATGTACAGTAAATACATCTCTGTAAAAGTACTGCAGTAGTAGAGAGAATACTACAGACACAGTGGAATCATTGAACAAAGTTTGTAATATATTGATGCAAAACACTACAGTACAATCACAACATAGGTTTATTTGAATCCAAGCAAAAAAATTAGCTATGAAATAGAAAAGAAAAGACAGTACTGTAAAACAAATGCGTTCCTCAAAAGTGTTCCTCAACTTGCTTGTACTGTAAGAAACCACTGCTTGACCTGGATCACCTGCTGGCTCCATGTTACGTATCACTATCATCTTGCAATTGGATCCCAATCAACTCTTTATATACTCATTCCACAATGTGCTCTCAATCATCAGTAACGAGTTGGCAGAATTGGACAAGCAACTACAAGGGCCTGCATCTATACAGTGCAGTACTGTCAATACTGTAAATAGTCTGAAAATGTGGTACAGCATTTGGGACCATAGACACAGTGTCTGACGAAGAATTACAGTATGATAAAATATTAGGCTACGTCCATGGATATTGTAGTCTAATTGGTTCATGCTCCACGCTAATTGGTGACAATGAATCTCGTTATCTTGAAACTTTCATGATTTACTAGCCTGGTTAAAACCAGACCCTTCTCAGTTTAAACTGAGTTAGGGTCTGGCAAAGCTCCATAGACAAATCATTTCCAAAGGGCGTCACCAACGGACGTCCTTCAAATGCCTCTTGGCGCAATTGGATAGAGCTAAAACCAATCAGAGCGATGAAGGAGATAACGTACGCAGAGGGCTCTCCCTCAAGACCCACCCATTCGTTTAGTATTGACCAACGGGGCTCGTTGTTATGGGAAGGAGGAGGCGGAAACCGGCGAACATTCACACATTTTAATGACAAAATAAAACAAATACAAAGTCCCTCACGGCCGACTGCCGCCACACATAATAAAACAAATCATCAAATAAAATTCAGGCCTGTCCTCTCTCGATCTTCACCGTCGTCGCTCCTCCTTTTATGCTTCCGCTCCTCCGTGAGAGATCGAGACCGGCCTCACTCACGCCGTTCTCTCACGTCCCTCGGCTCGATCGTCCTGCTCGCCACACTGGTATATCAGACTTTTGCCGAATCCAGTCGGTAAGACAGCGATAACATAATTTTTAGACATGAAGGCTTTAAGTGTTGTTCTTTGCTCGGGTTTATAACGAAAAGGATATTTTAAATTGCTTAAAACAGACGCTATAGCTGATTCGAACGAGTGATGTTCCACGGCGGCATCCATCTTTGTAATGTACAAAATCTGCTTCACAGTTGGCTGCGCTGTTGTCATCGTGTAAAGCCCGCCCCAACGTTTCTGATTGGTGCCGCGATTTCTGCGGACTGGAAATGGGCTTGAATGAGCTCTTTGCCAGACTAACTTTCAGAGCAAATCTAAATTTGCCGGAAGTTGTCTGGGTTTTCCCAGGCTAATGATTTACTGTAAACATGGAAGATTGTTTGTCTGTTTCCATACAACTATGCATTAAGAGTAATGCAACAGTTACTTATCATTTTGAGCAGTTGTATCAATTGATAGTTTGATCATTGTAAGGAAATGAATAGACACTCATTTGAAATGTAATGTGTGAATTGCTTTTTGAAATAGTAGTACTTTGATGTTAAGTTGTGTCATATTGAACAGGTGATTTTAGTTGAATGAACAAATGATCTAAGTTTTATGTGTTTTGTATCCAAGCAATTGAGAAAAGGGTTAGAGTTTAAAAAAAATGCATTTTGATCATTGGTTGTGAGTTTTGTGTCTAGAGTTGAGACTGTTAATAGTAACAAAGTAATTGTAAAAAACTGTTGTGTGGGGCCAGCCTTAAGCTTGGACTCCAGAGATTTATAGCGCACAAACACATTTAAAATATAAGCTTTCTGAGATTTAGAAAACAATCTCAGCTATAAATAAAGTCTTGTTTTACAGACAAGAAAAACCCACAAAACTTAAAGGGATAGTTCACTTTGAAATTAATTTTTGGTATGGCATCCAAGATGTAGGTGTCTTTGTTTCCACAGTAGTTTCAATTTTGATATTTTTAGGTGGTGACCATAGACCTGCATTATATGACTGACAGACAAGAACGGTTTTACCTAAAAATATCTAATTCGAAACTAATGTGGAAACAAAGACACCTACATCTTGGATGCCCTTGAGGTAAGCTAAAACATACAAAAAAATCATTTCAAAGTGAACTATCCCTTTAAATCACGCCCACACACTGGAAAATATTGAAGCAAGTTAATTGGTTTTGATCAAACTAAAACAAGCAATTTCTTTTTTTACAAGACAGTTTTATTAGTAGCGTCTTTATATCAGCAGGTTGATTTTAGCAGCTATGAATACATTTACCAAACAACATTTAAAAAGTAACAAATTAAAGACAGTGAAAGAGAAGTGTAAAAATGAGAGGAGAAGACAATTTAACACAATATTTATATTAGCATTGTATTATCAATCATGTTCTGAATTGGCAATGAATGTTTCTTCTGCTAAGTTGGGTTGTTCAGCCTTTTTTTTTGTTCTTCAATTTTCGCTCAAACGTTCGACTCAGCCCTCAGAGAACTGCCTGAAGAGGAACTCTGATCTTTTGTCACTGAAACTAGGCACAAAATGAATCTGCAGGATTTCAGAGAAGCCCTCAGACAAACTGGGTGCCACAAATTTTTTCCTACAGAGAACAAGAAAAAGTCAGAAACCAATCAGCTTGTATGAGTGAGCAAATAAAGATAAAAGATAAAGATGTTTGTTCAAAGGTGTGATTTCCTGGCAAAATGATCTGGTACAGTGGAATAAGCTCAGCTTGCTGCTGTTTACTCACTTGTAGCTGTGAAACACCATGTCATTGACATGAACATGCTTTGTGGCAGAAGGAATCATCTCACGAAACTACAGTAAAAAAGAAAAAAAAAGTTAACATCAATCAGTGACTGACTTTGCATTTCTGGACTTCAATTCTTTTTGCATTTTTACAGTTAGTAAAATTTGATTTTATATTTAAAGTCACCATGAAACAGAAGTTGATGTCTTCCCTATGGTGGCATATATCTGAGTGAAGGGACTTTTTGTCCATGGGGAATTGATTGGATGGTTGTGGTTTGCTATTGGTTGATCTCATGTGAGTAACAGGTTGTCCTGCCCTCATGTCAGTAAACACATCATCAGAGAATTGAATTTTCACATAAATTAAAACATAATAATAATGATAAATAATTTATAATACCGGTAAATACGGCAATAATAAATAAGTATTGTTCGTTTTGATTTCGTGGTAACTTTCATGTAAAAAACTACAGTAACGACAGATACCCTGTTGTTATGCTTTGCTTGTTCCAGACTGGTTGAGAAGTTGAAACACCTGCAGGGAACTCCAGCGCTTTGGGTGACATCTACATATCTGTGGAGAAAATCATTGATGGTGCCATTTCAGTTTAAAAGATGAAGATAAATAAGCATATGCTTTGGAAACAGAGGTAGGCACCTTTTTCTCGACTCGGGGTCAGGATTAGTGTTATCCACCGCTACGCTCTGGCCTTCCTTTAGAGCCCGCTCACAGGCTGACACACACTGCTGCCAGGAGCCAAGCATGTCCTAAAGTTCATGTGCAGATGTCACAACATTAAAAGGCAGTTAAAACAAGATATTATACACTTAAATCCTCAAAATCTTCTGAACCAAATTTGCTCGATCCTGCTCTTGGAGATCTACTTCTTGGCTCTGGGTTCCCTGTTCTCTGTTGTGTTAGCAATGTAACAACTCACCCTGTTCACATATACATAACCCTTTGGAATGACGTGTCTCTGAAAGAACGTGGATTTGCCCGCTGCAACAACAACAAAAAACAAGGGTTATTATATCATAATGGTCACCTGAAAGGAGAAAGAAGAATAAACAAACACTGAAAAAAAGGCTCACATCCAGGGAATCCCACTGCTACAATGACTTCCTGTTTGGTAGATGTGAGGGATGAATCAGGAGGATCGTAAAGACGCATTTTGGAGTCTAATTTCCTCTGGCAATGATAAAAATAAAAAATAAAAAAAACATTATTACAGATGTGTAGTACAGTAATGTACCAAAAAGTTTGGGCCAGTAAGATTTTTTTCATATTTTTGAAAGTCGTCTCTCATGCTCACCAAGGCTCTATTTATTTTATCAAAAATAACACTAAAACAGTAATATTGTGAAATATTAGAACAATTTAAAGTAATTTAGTTTTCCATTTGACTATATTTTAAAATGTAATTTATTCCTGTGATGCAAAGCTGAATTTTCAGCATCATTATTCGTCAGTCACATGATCCTTCAGAAATCATTTGAATATGCTGATTTGCTACTCATTACTCTACATTTCTTATTAATAATGAAAACAGTTATTTATTCATTTTTGGTGGAAACCTTAAGACAATTTTTTTTAGGATTCTTTGATGAATGAAAAGAACAGCATTTATTGAAATATATTTTTGTAACATTATAAATGTATTTAGTGCCAATTTTGATCCATCTTACTTCCAAGTACCAAAAAAAATCTTACTGTACTACTGGCAGTGTCAAGTACCCAAGTAAGGTACAAAACATAAATAACCATACATGTAAATAACACAATAGACTGTGGAAAACATGTAAGAGAAACAAAAACATTCAAAAAGACCAATCGTTTACAGGGTCGAACTCGGGCAAGCTGAACTGAGCGGGTTTCCAGCCCAAGAAGTATTCCTCTGGGGTGTGAAACTGAAGACCAATGTTGAGGGCAAACTGAGGGCACAAGAGATAAGGGGAAAAAACTGTAAAGCTGTATTTTGTCAAAAGCCCACAACATTGTAAAGTTTCCCTTTTTTGTTATACTAAAATGGGGCAAAAAAAACACTACCATGCCCTCTTGTGGCCAAACCAGAGTAAAGCTATTACATGTGATTTCCATTTACATTAACATAATTTATTATAAAATGCAGTAACTCTTAGTAATAATCTGCTTATGACTGTAATGAAGACTGCAGTTAACGTCATTACCAGTCTGTCACTGCAGGAGAAGTCTTTCTTCTTTTTCCCCGGGGCCCAGTTTGCAGGACGTCCTGCTGCATCTGTAAATGAGGGAAAACCATAACTGAGCATGTCAAACTGAAATGTTATTGGGTCATTTTGCACTATGTGCAGGAAATAAAATACATAAAATAAAAATTTTAAACAATGTTTTTGGTTGCACTTTATTTCAAGTGTGGGTATCTGCAGAGTAATCGGAGAGTAATCGGCGTGCCGAAAGGTAGCGGGACGTGAAAAAGGAAAACATACAGAGAGCAGCAGCTTGTGTGTCTGCTCTGACAGCCAGAAGATCACGCCGAACGCTGTGAGCGCATGTAAGAAATCACACATTAGGGCAGTATGCGGACAGTAGGTGGTCTTTTGTGGCTGTTCGGAAACACATGACCAAATGAGTGTTTACACAATGAAAGCAATCTGGTCGAACGAGTTTTCGACTACCTCTGGAAGTGGTCGAAAGTGGACAAGCTCAGAACGTTTTAGACCCCGTTTACACCTGGATTTAGCATCATCCACTTGTGATCCGATCGACCAAAACGCATCTTAATAGCAGGTGTAAACACAGGGCCTTAGATTTAAATGAACTTGATTTAGCTCACCTCCTACATAGAAGCTCTGTGACACATCTATTGTAACTCCACCATTCGCCTGCAAAACAAAACAGTGTCTTAATATACATAGGCTACTGGGACTGAACTTGCTGCTTGTATGTAATGTAAAGCAAATTATACTTTAAAATGTATTTCCTGTAATAGACGACTACAAATAACCACAGTAGTGATTCACCTTCTCACACAGATGTTCCCACATTCCGATAACAGGCTTTCTGTAAATACCAGGGGCTGTGGAAACAAACACCTGAAAAAAGACAACATGTTCACATTCGTAAATAAGTTAAGGGAAATACATCTACTAAACTCCATTTTCAAACTTGCTTATGCTGCCCTTCAAAGGTTCGGGGTCAGGTAATAAATTAATAATTTTATTCAGCAAGGATGCAATAATTGATCAAATTGTAAAGACATTTATAATGTCTTTACAATTTTAATATAAAAATATTTATATATAAATGGTGTTTTTTTGTTGTTGTTGTTTTTTACTTTTTTTTTATTCCTGAAAAAACTGTATCACGGTTCCCACAAAACTTCCACAACTTTTTCAACATTGATAATAAGTTTTAAAAAAAGTGTCTTGAGCAGCAACTCAGCATATAAGAATGATTTCTGAAGGATCATGCTGAAAATTCAGCTTTGAAAAGTGTTCTTTTAAATGGTAATAATCATTCACAATATTACTGTTTTGACTATTTTTGATCAAATAAACGCAGCCTTGGTGAGCATGAGATTTCTTTCATAAACATTAAAATAATTTGTTACATTTATATAGTGCGTTTCTGGGTACTCAAAGCGCTTTACATAGAAGGGGGGAATCTCCTCGACCACCACCAATGTGCAGCACCACCTGGATGATGCGACGGCAGCCATATTGAGCCAGAACGCCCACCACACACCAGCTTACTGGTGGAGAGGAGACAGAGTGATGAAGCCAATGAGTATATATATGGGGATGCCATGATGATAGAGAGAGGCAACTGTGCAAATTTGGCCAGGATGGCGGGGTTAAACCCCTACTCTTTTTCAAAGGACAATCTGGGATTTTTAATGATCAGAGAGTCAGGACCTTAGTTTAACGTCTCATCCGAAGGACGGTGCTTTTTGACAGTATAGTGTCCCCATCACTATACCGGGGCGTTAGGACCCACACAGACCACAGGGTGAGCGCCCCCTGCTGGACTCATAACACTAACACTGACCTACAGGGTGATATGGCTGCTGGTAATAATCGTACAGATCCCAGACTCCTGAACAGTAGTGTATGTAGTGAGCGTGTCATTTACCTGGATGGGCAACTGAAGTGTCTGTAGAATATCCTCAGCTTTGGACTTGAACACCTCCGGTCTGAGTTTTCCTCGAGATATTCCCATCTGATTGGTGAAAAATACCACCTAAACAGAGCAAAGCAAAGTAAAACCAACTGGACATTTATCGATGCTCTAACTTCCGTTATGAAACCTTGTCTTATACTGACAACATCAACAAGTGATAGTGGATTAAGAAGCACCTTGTATCCTTTCTTCAACAGACTGGCCAGTCTGGGCTGAATCTCTGGGAAGAGAATCCTAAAAATAAAAAAAACATCATTGAGTAATAGACAACAAACAGCTGCAGGGTATAGCAAGTTCTTCAACCAGACTCACCTCCAGTCATCTGGACTTGTGGGAAATACTTTCCCAGACTTTGTAGTGATAATGCAGCCGTCAATGTCAAAACCTGCGACCTGAATCACACAAAACAGGATGAATCATTATAGAAGCATAATGGTTTTGATGGTTAAACACTGTGTGCTGAATAAACACACTGTGCTGAAACACTGTGCTGAATAAACACTCTGTGCTAAATGAATAAACACTATAAACACTATGTGCTGAATAAACACTATGTGCTGAACAAACACTATGTGCTGAACAAACACTATGTGCTGAATAAACACTATTGGAAAGTTCACGTCTTACTTTGGAGCTTTCTGGAACCCCTGCTGCAGTGAACAGCATAAGGCTGCCGATTTGTTGCCAGTGACTCTGAGAGCAAGTGGAAGCGCTGGGTTTGATAGTTGGTGGGTTCAGGTTTTCATCACTCTCTCTCTCAGCTAATGCTTGTAATTGCTTAAGCTTTTTCTCAGATGAGGTCTGTTCATCTTCATCATCCTCATCGTCACGCACTCGTTTCATGCGAGTGTCATCCTTCTCTGGGCTGCGAGGTCGTTTTGTTGCCTGAGAAACAAAAGCCAAGGTTTTACGGGACATTTCATTTGATTTTATGACATACAATAACTCTAATAATAATCATTTAAAAGAAAAAAAAATGGGTTGAAAGTTTTTGAAAATGTCTGTACCACAGAAATGGAAAATGTCAATTTCCCACTAATATAAAATAAATGTTTATTTTATGAATTTGCATTTATACATTCCAGCAGACTTGAATTAAGTAACCTTTTATCTTTATTAATGCATTCTTCAATATTGTTTATTTATATATATATATATATAATATTTTTTAAAGGTGGGGTATGGGATTTGCAAAACGGCCGGCAGATTTTGAAAATACACAACTCAAATGGTCCTACCTTCTTTCCTCCAACGCTGGCCCTGATTCGCGTGAGGGGGATGGGGGGAGGGGGGTATGGTACGACCGTTTGATTGACGGACTTACTGTCCAATGATTCTAGGTGGTCTTGGAAATGATTGGCTGGAGTTTTTCGAGTCCTGCCCGTTCCACAGATGAATAAATTGATTAATTTTCATTTCAGTGCTTCTAACTCAGTGGCTGTAAGTGGGTTATGAATAGGATTTCAAGTGATTTTGAAAAAATTGACAAAAAAGAGAATCACATACCCCACCTTTAATTCTAAAGTTCAAAAGAACATGCATTTGAAATAGAAATCTTTTGTAATATTTTAAATGTCTTTACTGTCCCTTTAGGCCAATCTGATGCATCCTTGTTGAATAAAAGTGTTAATTTCTTTCCACTATTATTATTATTTTTTAGATATTTCCTCAAACAGTTCTATACTACCATGGATTATCTTGATACCTTTTTTGAAGATTTAGAAAAGAAATCCTGGATGCTCCTTTTGGGATCATTTGAGGTTTTCTTTCCTTCTCTGCTTTCATCTGCTACATTTCTATTCTTCTGAGGAGAGGAAGACTTTTCGTTTGAATTTCCAACAAATTCCACAGTGAACGGGTGGGACTGATCAACCAAGTACAGTGTGCAACCAGATGTCAGACATCCAGACTCGCCACGACCCAAAGACTGACCATCCAGGGAAGATGAGTTGGGCCCGAGCTGTAGAAACACAGATTGGATTGTGCTCACGTATGCTTTACTAGATTGAAGTATTAAGAAAATAATTGGTTTCATAAAATTTACTATCTTAGTAAATTGTAACATGCTGTTTTTTGTTGTTGTTTTTTTTACCTGGGTAACCAGAACTTCCTGTTTGGCATAGTTGGCCACAAGTTTAACTGTCAAAAAGAGAAGCACTTTGTTATTCTTTATGAGCAGACACAAACGTGACACGTACAACTTTTTGTATAACTAGGCTGGGTGTGATAAGAAAACCCACCCTGATGCCTCGAGCACTTTTTGTCTGAAATTCTGGATTCAGGGCCTCGACCTAACATAAGAGCTCGACCATCCGCCAGCTCCACCCGAGCTCCATTCACACTCACTAGTGCGCACTGCATCACCATTTACAGACGACAACAGCTGGACTGCAGGAGGAAAGAAGTTAACTTACAGTAAGAAATACAATAATTCAAGATTCAAAGTCAACATAAATGCTAAATGACCAATATTCTGATTTGGTATTTATTTAGCGAGCTAATTATGAATATTTAACCAGATAACTGAAAGTAACTCATTAGCTACATACATGCGGGTAACTTCGTTTTAATATGTCTTTTAATGTTGCATGTGTAAAAACAATTATCTTAGTCGGACTTTGACACCAGAGGGATTCAAGTTAGGCTCAAGCTGTCTGTGTGAACCTACAAAGTTTCTCAAACTTATATTTCAATCAGGCCACCACAGTTTTACTAAATACACGAGACAAAATCCAAACAGCACTTACCTGTTGTCTAAAACTTTAACGTTACTTGCGATTCATTTGTTGTAAGCATAGGTTGTAAGCCTTCACGGGTCCGGTTCGTAAATATTTCCGATGTGGAACAACGGCCCCCATGGTTTGGTTCCCATGTCAGTGGAAGTCGCAGTTTCTGCCACACCAGTTACTGTAGGTAAAGTTACCACTATAACAGTGTGGCGACATGGTGGTGTTGACCACCGCTGTCATAAACCAATTTGGTATTTTTTCTCAGTTACATTATGACATGTATTTTATTGTATAACCCACTAAAACCAACTGTATAGCCTACCTTTTGTAAGTTTTTAAAAGCAATTAATGATAGAATGTGCTTTGTTGGTTCTAATTACTCACAACCAGTGGGAAACTACAAAGGATAGATAGATATATAGAAAGATGGATAGATTAAGATAAAACATTTATAATAAATACTGCTATATTTCATTAAAAAAATTAGACTTGTCCGTTTTGATTTTTAAACTGGCAGTGTATTGCATTGCATCAATTAAAAGTAGCCTGTCTGTTTTTCTAGTATGTGTGTTAAAGGGGGATTTAAAACTTTGTTTGTGTAGTAGCTACCTGAAAACCAGTACAAAGTGCACAGACAAAAGAACAGTAGGAGTCTATTCAGTCTGTTTACGCCTGTTTATGATAAATCTTCAGTTTACATATCATGAGATAGGATATCCTGTTAATAATTATGGCTTGATAAACATAGCTAGTTTATTTACTCTGCATAATGCAGTACCAACAGTTTAGTCAAATTTGTTAATTATTACTGCTCAAAATATGCAGACTGGCATTGACTTTCAACAACTAGTGTTGATTCCTTTTGACTGTAAATCTGGCAAAAATCTGGACAAAAGTTGTGTAGTGTATTCCAGCATTCCATGATATCTTGTTTTTTCTCCCACACGTAATTTGGGGAGCTCTGTACGAAGCTACTCGTCTCACATAGGATACAAACTAGTACATACAAATGCTGTAGGGAGTGGTTGATGGTGATTAGATGAACAAACAAAATGAAAAAAGTGTATTTATGGGCGTGCTCCTAGGGTGTGTCCTTATGGTGAGCCATAGTCATAGCCACAAACACATTTCCACAGTAGTTACACAGAGCTTAAAAGGAAAATTTGAGCTTTTTTTTGTATCTACAGATGAAGGTGAGTGTGTGCATATTTAATATAAAGTTGCAATTTTTACATCTGTAGTCACAATTGTGATCTGATGGGAAGTTAAGTTAATTGTGTTTATTTCAGATTTGTGTATACTACTATATATGAAATGTAAATCTTTAAAAAAAAACATTAACAAAATTATATTTCTATTTGTTTCTAAATACATGAAAATTAATTTTTTTCTTCCCTAATTTTCTGTCTTTGTGTAGGACTGAAAACCAATCGGTATAATTTTTCTGCATGCACAAGCTCTGGTTGAACAAACCCAGTGTTCAGACCCTTTAAAACTGACTGTCAGTTAAGAGTGATTTGAATTGACTTACTAAACAGAACTTCACCATGGCACGCGAAGAGGACTACTACACTCTCATGTCTGGGCTGCAGGAGCTTGATTTCCGAGGGAAAGCAGTGCCCAGTGATCTTGTACTAATAGGTGAAAATGCCTTTCCACTTGCCATGAATCCAAGAGGTCAGGTTCTGATGGCTGCATCTCATTACGGTCAGGGACGTATAGTGGTGTTGGGACATGAGGAATACCTAACAAGCTTTCCTGGCCTCATAGAGAATGCTCTAATGTGGCTTATGCCGTGTACCGGTGATACCGGCATTGTAGGAATTCAGAGGAGTTTACGTTCAGTAGCTGAAAACTTGAACTACTGCCCTATCAAGACAGAGCTAGGAGACTTCCGTAATGAATTAGCTATATATATCACAGATGCTTACAGTGTCGAGACCTGTGCAAAGGATCTGGTTGCTTTCCTCAAAGCTGGAGGTGGTTTGATCATTGCTGGCCAAGCATGTAGTTGGTCTAATGACCATCCACAAGAAAACACTATAAAGAACTTTCCAGGAAACAAGGTGTGCAGTGTTGCAGGAATTTATTTCTCTGAACTCCCAGGAGAAGTTGGCAACTTTCCTGTTCCAAGAAACATCCCTTCTAGTTGGCTTTCTGTATCGTAAGTTCAGCACAAATTTTTGCATTTTCACTATTCTTTAAAAAACCATTCACTATTTGTCTTGTCTTTTTTCAGAATAGGCAAAGACTTCAAAGATGATCTAGAGTTCCTGCTACAAGGTGTGTCCGAGTTTGACACCCAAGGAGGCGCTATAGCATCTGAAGTGATGGTGCACGGACCATTAGCATTCCCCATTGCAGTCACTCCTGCTGGAAAAGCATTCATTGCTGGTGCTTATTATGGACAAGGTCGAGTAATTCTGGTATCCCATGAAGGCTACCTGGGCCGGGACTCTCTGTCCACATTCATGATCAATGCTATCAAGTGGCTTGATGAGGGTCGGAAGGGTGTTATTGGGATCCTACCCAGCCTCAAAGCAGCCCACGGGGTACTGAGCAAATCAGGTTTAGATTGCCAGTTGACTGGCTTCAGAGAAGATCTAAGCGTCTACGTCTGCACTTCCTACAGTGATGCCCAATGTGCAGAGATCCAAGAATTTGTTGCTGAAGGTGGAGGACTTCTGATTGGGGGTCATGCCTGGTATTGGGCTCAGACAAACTGTGGCTGCAATGTGATGACCGAATACCCAGGAAATCATATTCTTAACAAGATGGGACTGTGTCTCTTAGGCAATACCTTGGGTGGAGGGTTATATAAGGCCCTAGATATAGAGCATAGTTGTAGAGAGGGGTACCATTTTCGTAGTATGCTGCAGCGGTTTGCTGAACATGTAAGCCTTGGGCAAGAATTGACTGCTCATGAAAAGGGCTGCTTGAAGCAGCTGGGCAGTGACTGTGCCAGTTACCTTCGTATGCGTTCTCATGACAGTGCCGCCTACACCTCAGTGGTAGGAATTCTTAGTGACATAGTGAAGGAGGTAGGTGTTCCACAGGTGTGCAGTAATTGTCCTGTCGAATGTGCTAAAGACCACCTGATGCTCCACGTTGGATCTGAGTTATACAAAGTGTCGCCTAATCCTGATGCCCTTCTTCCATACATTATCAAGGACCGACCCAACTTGCCCACTGTGTCTGATGCAAGAGTTCGGATCAGTGCTAACACTGGGGGTACGAAAGATTTCTTGCCAAATGAAGGGGGAAAAATGTTATTCCTTGTTTAAGTTTTCTATTTTAAGACCTATAACATTTCTTGTTTCAGGTTGTGAAGAATGGATAAGCACAGGCTTATATCTTTCTCCTGGTATGAAGACTTACATATCAGTACCTCCAGAGATCATTGGGAAAAATTGGCAGGTAATCAATACATTCTACTCTATACATGTTTCCCATCAAGGTATGTAATAGCTATACTTGTCATTCTAGATACAACCTTATTGCACATAGGGCTTGGAGAGCATGTTATTAACATGAGGAGATACTCTATCTAGGTGCAGCTTGGTTGCCAGACAGATAACATTGGTGGAGCAAACATCCTGAAACGGGCTCCTGTGGTCCATGAACGATTCCCTTTGGACACAGAAATAGTACAGGTCTGGAATTTGTGGGGAGGGCTCATCTACCTAATAGCACCTCCCCAGAGCAAAGTGGATGGGGTGGAAATTGTCGTGCAGGTCTCAGTACAGGCTCCATACTTCAAATCTGGTAAGAATTCTGAATTAATATTCAGTGAGCATCACAGTAAGGTTTCTATTCAGAACATTTAAAGGTACATGATAAAACTTGTTCTGTCCCTCAGGAGAGACTAGTGTAGCTGAATGGGTGAGCGTGATCCGTTCGGCACCTGCCCCCTGGGCAGAACTTGAGTTTGAGAACATCATTATCACATTAGAATCAGAAATTATAAGGAATCTGGACTGCCCTGATGAGGTGGCTAAACTCTGGGATACCATAATGAGAAGCATAACTGACCTGGCAGCAAGGCCTGCCAAGTTACCCCGCAAGGAGCGGTTTGTTGCAGATGTTCAGATCTCTCACGGTCAGTAGTACTATTGCTGGGATAAAAAAAACATCACTATTACAAGTTACAACAGAATCATGCAATTATTACTAATTATATTCTCACAATCCTGACGATAACATGTTCCCCCTTTCACCCCCTCAGGTTTCATGCATGCTGGATATCCCATCATGATGCACTCCAACTCTGCCCCAGCACTAATAAACGTAAAGGAAGCCTATAAATGTGGTCTTTGGGGAGCCATTCATGAGTTGGGACATAACCAGCAGCGTGGAGTTTGGGAGTTCCCTCCACACACCACTGAGTGCACCTGCAACCTGTGGTCATTGTACGTACATGAGGAAGTTCTGCGATTTGATAGAGCTAATGCTCATCCAGCCATCACTCTAGAAAACCGCCAGTCTCGTGCCAAGATGTATCACAGTGGCGGAAAGGATTTAAAAAGCTGGAGCATGTGGACGGCACTCGAGACTTACATGCAGGTAAGAACAGACTGTGTATAATATTTTAACAGTTTGTTTAAGCAGGTAAATGCATGTGTTTTAAAACATTGTTTGATAATGTGCACTTTTGGTTACATCATTATTGCCAGTATTGTAATTTTCTAAAGAGAGATTAAAGCAATAAGGAATTATTTGTGAGCCCTAGAAGTAATAATTCATTATTTTAAGGTTCATTTTTAAAAACAAAACAATAAAATCTTATGCGGAATAAATACATATGAAAATGTAATTGTTTATGTAATTATTATAAAAATATAATTTAAAAGAATATATATTTATACCCATTTTTGTGTGTAATCTTCCATCATCTTTCTATTTAAATTTTTTTTTTCAAGCTTCAGGAAAAATTTGGCTGGGATGCTTTTAAGAAAGTTTTCACTGCCTACCATACTATGAAGGGAGTGCCAAATGACAATGCAGGCAAGATGAATCTGTATGCTGAGACCTTCTCTAAGGTGGTCAACCTGAATTTGTCCCCCTTCTTCAAAGCGTGGGGTTGGCCCATCCAGCCCAGCACAGAAGAGAAGATCTCTCATCTCCCTGAGTGGAATGACCATCCTATGAGCCAGTACGCATAAGAACGTCTCAGGTTTCATATATATGAGGGGTTAGATTAAGTATAAAAGATGATATATGCATATCTGGAGTTTCATGGACATTAATGTATTCATTTGAACGAATGTGTGTAGATGAGCAATATATTCATATCAATATAAGGGCACAAACTTATACGTATAATTTAATTATTCTGAATGGCTAATGGGCAAGTGGGGTAAGGTTAAGTATAACCTGAACATGCATGTTAAAAACACAACATACCAAAAACTACATGTATGTACTACAATTAAAAAACTGTCAGTATGGCATTGCATTTTGTATTGGTGTACTTTCCTTTCTTATCCAAGAGAATTAATTATTTACATTATTTTTAAAGATACTGAATGGTGCGTAATGTTGGTGTGATTTGAAAATACAGAATTAAGCCTTATTGTTAAAGTTTATTTGAAAGTGTTAAGCTCTGCATTGGCCGCTGAACAGCTCATCCACTGGTGCATCAGAGAATTGCTGAAGGAAATTGGCCATCTCGTATAGGCTGCGTTCCACAACAACATTCAGCTCTGTGTTGAGGGCTGTCGCAGCGCCGCTTAGGATGGGGTGGCCGTTTTGATCGACGCAGCAGTAAGCGTTCCAGATGTACTCTGGGATGTTCACCCGTTTGACATTGTTTTTGATTATCCAGTTGTTAGAAGAAGGGATGGCACCAACCAGCACATAAGCCTGATGACAGTTTGCATTAAACAAGGTGGTCAGTTTAGACTCATGTTTGTTCCAAGCGTTCTGGTTCAGCGTTGGGTTTTGAGGCACCACATTGGTCAGGGTAAAGGTGGCATTTCGACTCGGAACTAACAGAAAGCAGTTATGATAAAAGAGAGAAAAGAAATGCATCAACTTTTGAGGTGATTTTAGGATGTTTTCGTCCAGGAAAATACTTTTTTTAATGTATATTATATTATGTATACTAAAGAGTAACTTTTAAGATTAGCAATAAATGTAATAATATTACATGTTAACTGATCTATCTAAAACTATGACCTCAGTCACTGAAAAGGTCAACAGGAGGGAAGACTATCTTCATTAGTGGTTATACCTGCATGATGTCCGTTGGGATTTAGGTGACCACGGTCAAATCCAGAGTTTGTGTAGTCTTCATTTAAAGCTTGTTTCTCTCCCAGATAGATGTCCGGGTTCTGCTGTGACAGCTTATATCCATCTTCCATTTCACTTGACCATGTGGGATTCACCAACTAGTGAAACATCATCGTTTTGATGGCTTTAATTAAAGACGTCAAAATTACACTAATATAAAAGTTATTGATAATTCATTTTAAACTAAAATCTCCCAGGGTAATATTTTATTGTATTTTAACATTTTCTTTTGCTTTATTGGTTTAGTATTGTATTAAATTACATTTATTATATTTTAAAGTTTTACAGTTTCTGTGTAAGCGCATGCTATTGAACATTTTTACCATTAGTGTGTCACTCGGCTCACTAAACACAACATTTTGTGACAACATGCCCCAATAATGAGATGAGTTGTCAGTGAAACCTACCATTAAACAGCATTTTATTACTTTTCAGTTAAATTTAAAGAGTAAAACAGAACTTAAACAATAACTTAAAACATGTATATTTTGGACAACAAATATTGTAATCACTTCATTATATTGAAGTATTTTTTTTCAATAAAAAAATATGTGATGTGAAATTTATTTAAAAAAACAAAGCATCCCAAGTTCAAGTAAAAAAAAAGTTGTTGCCTTAAACTTTTAAGTACAAACAACTTGGATGTTTAGGTAATTTCCATTTAAATTACATTAAACTGACTTTGAAACATTTTTTGAATCTTGTATAACATAAAAAAGTGCTTACAACTGCAATGTAAAAACATGCTGTCAACTTATTAATCATATTTTTTACAGTGTAGAAATAGAAAATATAAGTATTTTTAAGTTGAATTTCTTGTTTTATTGATGTTAGAAACAAACTGGATGCAGGAACCAAACACAAAAATAATCAGCACTTTCTGACGGCACTAGAATAATAGATGTTACTCACCTGTGGCTCTACAAACCAGCGTGTCTCTCTGCCTCCACCATTACTTGGCTGAAAGATGTATGCAGAATAGACAGCTATGCGGTAGTATGTGTCGTAAAGTGTGGTGAAGTGATATGTGTTTAGAAAGCGCTGACATAAACGGACAACATTTGGCCGGGAAGCTCCCAACTCTGGAACTTTTTCCTTGTAGAAAAACTTGATGCAATCAGGTGAATCCCAGAAATTAGCCACCACATGTCCCTCTGCTGGACACAAGAACATGCTAGTGAGGATACACAGAATGAAAGAAACCTCCATAATCCAACAGGACAGGCTAAATACAGCTGACACGTCTTATAAGAGAGCTCTCTTTTATACCTCCTCTGTTTTTCACTCCCCGTGACTGTTAGCATTACAGATAAGAAAGATTAGTAGATCCAAATTTAGCAACATTTGGAGTAGGGGAGAGCAGCACACAACCTAACACTTTAGACTTTCTCAGTTTGTGTAAATTCACTTGGGGTTCAGATAATTCATTTTTTCCAACATTAATTTCCCACATGTCTAGTACAGTTATGTGGTTTTGTTTCAATAATATTAATACAGTGTGTACTTTTTTCTTGATATGCCCCGAAAGAATGGAAGTGAAATGTGACAACATGCCCCAGGTGGGGCACATTGTAACATGACCATATGACAGCTTCGAATGTTATCTGATCTAATCAAAAAATATAAATACACAATAAACTCAAATATTGTGTCAATAAAATACAATTAATTACATTTTCATATAAAATAATGGCTTTTTTAAATCATTAAGAATAAACAAATTGCGTTTGACAACAAACACACCACAAAACACAGACACTGCATAGTTCAAAACATAATAATAATTTCTGAACGTTGACTCTAGTCTTTATTCGCCTTTTTCTCATGGTTTCTCAATAGAATTCATAAAAGTATAATTGAATAGAATAGTTCTAATAGGGGTTTATTGTAACGCAGTGTTACAAAGTGCCCCACCTGTTTGTCTTCTGCTGGTTAGATCACTATTAAAGAACTATCTCAACCGTTAAATAACTAAATAAAATATATAAGATTAAAATAATATCAGATTTGTCTCATTTTAAATAAACAAATAAAACAGAGATGAAAAATTAACTTCAGTAAGAAATTTACTTTTGCTATGGGTAAATTAATGTTCAGTGATATCTTTCAAAAGATTTATTTAAATTTGGCGCAATTCTTTCTCTATATAAAGTGTTGATATGGCAACTAGTAGCCTAAATACAATAAGTTTCGTCATGCTGGCATGTGTGAAAAGTTTCAAACCATGTGTGTTACCACTAGCCTGCCTTAGGTTGTGCCCCGCTTATCACCCTAGTTGATAACATAATTAAATAAAGGGTTAAATTAAGCACATTAAATGGTTAGTTCACTCAAAAATGTCATTTACACATCAAGCCGGTGATACTTTTGTTCATCCTTTAGAGACCGTGTCTAAAGTTATACAACATTGGTAAACACGATTCTAACCTAAACAGCATTTAAAGAGGAAGACTACATAAAACCAACTGTAAAGTGTTCCCGTAGGACAGTGCAAAAAAAAAAGTATAAAAAATAAACCCGAATAAGAGGAAACAACTGAAGAAAATAAAATATGTATAAAATAATAAAAGTAGCTATTTAAAAAAATAGAAAAAACAAAAGCACATTATACAAAATATTTACAAATATATATAGGCCTATATATATATAAAAATAAAAGGGGTTAGCGTTACTGAGCCTTCACATGGCAGCCCTGTTTTGACTAATTTTACAGTACCACACAGTTATAATGATTTTATTCTTTATTGGAATCAAAAGAATGGTTATGAACCACACAAACCACCAACAATAGACAAAACGAAATGAGAAAAGAGAAATATGCAATTACGTAAGGGAAATTGTACCTATTTTTCACATAAATATGCCTCTAACCAATTGCTTTAATATATAATTGTACTTGTAATCACTTACTGTATCTATCATGCAAATATCCTAAATTAGAATATTACATGGCCAGTATCAGGCACCAGTATTCCTCATCTAGGAGGAACACAAAGGAGTAATGGTCATTTTAAGGACCTGAAGGCTGCCATTTTGAAAAAGTAACTTTGGTAAACTTTTAGTATTTTTTTAAGTACATCTGATACTACTGTAAACCACTGAGAAACCTTTTTGTATATTTTTGGGGGGGTCAAGCCATATTTGCAGCTGACTAATTTGAGCTTCAGCAAGAACCAATGAGGTTCATTCTCGTGTTACGCAGCACGTTTGAGCTTCAGCAAGAACCAATGAGGTTCATTCTCATGTTACGCAGCACGTTTGAGCTTCAGCAAGAACCAATGAGGATCATTCTCGTGTTACGCAGCACGTTTGAGCTTCAGCAAGAACCAATGAGGTTCATTCTCGTGTTACGCAGCACGTTTGAGCTTCAGCAAGAACCAATGAGGTTCATTCTCGTGTTACGCAGCACGTTTGAGCTTCAGCAAGAACCAATGAGGTTCATTCTCGTGTTACGCAGCACGTTTGAGCTTCAGCAAGAACCAATGAGGATCATTCTCGTGTTACGCAGCACGTTTGAGCTTCAGCAAGAACCAATGAGGATCATTCTCGTGTTACGCAGCACGTTTGAGCTTCAGCAAGAACCAATGAGATTCATTCTCCTGTTACGCAGCACGTTTGAGCTTCAGCAAGAACCAATGAGATTCATTCTTGTGTTACGCAGCACGTTTGAGCTTCAGCAAGAACCAATGAGGTTCATTCTCATGTTACGCAGCACATTTGAGCTTCAGCAAGAACCAATGAGGTTCATTCTCGTGTTACGCAGCACGTTTGAGCTTCTGCAAGAACCAATGAGGTTCATTCTCGTGTTACGCAGCACGTTTGAGCTTCAGCAAGAACCAATGAGGATCATTCTCGTGTTACGCAGCACGTTTGAGCTTCAGCAAGAACCAATGAGATTCATTCTCCTGTTACGCAGCACGTTTGAGCTTCAGCAAGAACCAATGAGATTCATTCTTGTGTTACGCAGCACGTTTGAGCTTCAGCAAGAACCAATGAGGTTCATTCTCATGTTACGCAGCACGTTTGAGCTTCAGCAAGAACCAAAGAGATTCATTCTCGTGTTACGCAGCACGTTTGAGCTTCAGCAAGAGCCAATGAGGTTCATTCTCGTGTTACGCAGCACGTTTGAGCTTCTGCAAGAACCAATGAGGTTCATTCTCGTGTTACGCAGCACGTTTGAGCTTCAGCAAGAACCAATGAGGTTCATTCTCGTGTTACGCAGCACGTTTGAGCTTCAGCAAGAACCAATGAGGTTTCTTCTTACACATCAAGCAAGTAGGCCTACAGCTGAGCTTCTGTTTCACACATCAATGTTTAAATGTGAATAAAAAGCCTAAATTCGATCTGTTCATCATATACAGTGATCAAGTTCCTTCAGAAAATGTGGACTAATGTCTTTAAAAAAATCTTCATTTATGTTTCAAAGATGAATGAAAGTCTTACGGATTTAAACAAAATTATGTATGTATGTTTTTATTCTTGTTTTGTTTTTTTGTTAGTTTTTCAGTAAATGTTGTGTATGTCCGTGTGTTTGTTTTCCCATGACTCAAAAGTCCCCCTGTGGGAACAGCACTGGTGTCTGACCTTGATGTAACCCGAGAAAGGCTCTGATTAACAGATGAAATGTGCCTTTACAACCGCTGCCCACCAGTATGTGCACACTGTTCACAGTCTCCGTTGCACATCAAAGGTAAATCAAGGACAAATACTATATTTTTAATATTGAGCATGTTTATTTCTAACTAAATATATCTTAAGAGATAAGGTAAACAACTGTGCAATGCTATGGAGGGGCTTGCGCTCTAATATCCCCCTGGACTTAAACAAGAAATATGAATAAAATTTAGTAATAATCAATGATATAAGGGTTAAGAAATAAAGGTGACAGATCATGTTAAACAGTATTATTTTAGTATTATTTAAAGCATGGATTAATAGTTTTGAATGAACTTTTATTTAAAAAAAAAAATTGTTTTCATTTAACTTTTAGTAATTTAATGTGCTTTTGAGATTCTTTTTATAATTTTTTTTTTACACTTTATTTGGTAACACTTTATTTTACAGTGTCCTTGTTACATATGTTACATGTAGTAATAACAGTAAATTATGCATAATTACATGCAACTAACCCTCAACCTAATCCTAATCCTACCCTATCCCTATAGTAAGAAGGCTATATGTAATTGGTAAGTGTAACCCTCTATTTTACAGTACGTGTACAGTGTACTTACCTAAGAAAGTACTGAGTAATATAAGGTCACTACAGTGGTTAGGTTTAGTGGTAGGATCAGGGTTGGTATCTTTTTTGTAATTATCATAATATAGTATGTACGAACAGAACTGTAAAACTGAGTGCGACAGTTTCTTTTTTTTTTTTTTTTGCTATTTAGCTTTCAATTATATTTATTTCTGTTTAGTTTCAGTTGCAAAAGCCAAATTTGTTAAAGTTTTTCAACTAATTTTGTATTGGTTTTTATTCCAGCTTTTTTTTTCTTTTTTTTTTAAATGTAACTAAAATGATTTTTGGTAGTTTTTGGATAACAACACTGAGGATAAATGACTCAGGATTGAGTCAATATTATAAAAACACAATGACAGTTCTCATAATGTGACCCCCTTTTCTTTTGCTTGCATTCAAGCATTTGTTCAATGTTTACATACTGCAATAAAGGAGGGTGGTCGACCTTGAAAAAAAAAAAGACCATTATTAATTTCTGGTTAATGCTACTTATGCTTGTCAGATTAGTATACATGTTGTACATGTTGTACATGTTGCGACTTACACTAGATGGCAGACTAGTGACAGATTTCATGTGCCAATAGAGCGCAGCAGGACCCTGGGTCTCAGATTCCTTCAGAAAATATAAAAAGCTAGAAAAAAAGAGTTATGTAGAGTTAAAATAAGGCTGTTTAAAGCCTGTATATATATACATTCGCATTTCAGCATAAAGGCATGTAGAAATGTGTGAGTTACATAAAGCATATTATTATTATTATTTAAAATAGATAATTTAAACAGTAAAATCTCAAATATTACTGTCTCATAAGTTGGTTTAAGTTCAACATCCCAAATATCTTCATAAAATAGTTCAAAACGGAACTCTTTGAGACAATATACCTTCATAAAGCCCCATATCTGTGATTTTCAGACCCACGTTGAACGGGCCAAATTCAAACATCCTCCATCCACTCTCCTCTGTGTCCTTTAAGTCTATGCATTTCAGATTTATTCATACATTTCCAATATATTTATGCATGAGTTCTCTCCACTCACCCCTCCCTTCCTGCACACCCCATCCCATTACTGTAATCCATCACCCCAGCATCATCCGCCATGCAAGCAGCCCCTGAGTTGCCATGGCAACCACCTCAGGCCCCAGCTCTTCGCAGCCGTACTCTTATTGGAAGGAAGGCTCAGGCAGTCTGAGGATGTCTGGTGGATGTGGTAATTGGCTTGGAGTCTCCGATCACCCCCCCAACCCCCCACAAACACGCAGACACACAAACTCAAACACATATGCAAGAATAATGCAGCGGAACGCACAGACATTTTTTTTAGTTTTTATTTAGAACTGAATGTTATGGCCAGAATTCTGATCTTGGTGAAAAAGGGGTTTAAATTTTGTGGTTTGGACAGACGGATTGGAATTCTGATTGTGTTAACCAAAAGGAAAACGCTTTTTTTAAATGCGGATCAAGATACAGTGCTAAAATAAATCATTAAAATGGAATAAAAATAGTGTGTTGCTCCTAAACAGGCTGGAAGAAGGTGCAAATATCTGTTTTATAATTCACTTGTTTTATAATTCACTCTTCTGATTAAAAGCACTGCTTTACAGCATGTGTGCTAGATTGCATGTAATTTATTAAGATGTAATGTTCTAGCTGTAGGAGGGAGAAAAAAAGCCTTATTTTATCTCACAAACAGCTACAGAGAGTCGGTTTCCTTGCACCAGAGCAGGAAGCGTCTATTGACAAATATGTTAGTTAATATTAAAAGTGTCATATACACTTTTTCTAGACTGTCTGCTTTTTATTTTAGTCTAGGTATTTTGCACCAAGACAGTCATAATGTAGTTTTTCATGACCATTTTCACAGTTTTTATGAATTTTAAGTCACCATGAAATCAAAATGAACAATTGCAGTATTTACTGTATTATAAATGTGACCCTGGATCACAAAACCAGTCACAAGTCGCACGGGTATATTTGTGGCAATAGTCAACAATACATTGTGGGTCAAAATTATAGATTTTTCTTTTATGCCAAAAATCATTAGGAAATTAAGTAAAGATCATGTTCCATGAAGATATTTTGTAAATGTCCTACCATAAAAAAAAAAAAATATATATATATATATATATATTAAAAAATTGTGAGTGGATGCAGCATAATCATGAACATAAATGGACAACTTTAAAGGCGATTTTCTAAATGTTTAGAATTTTTTTTGCACCCTCAGATTCCAGATTTTCAAATAGTTGTATCTCGGCCAAACATGATCCTATCCTAACAACCATACACCAATGGAAAGCTTATTTATTCAGCTTTCGGATGATGTATACAAATTCAAATTGACCCTTGTGACTGGTTTTGTGATCACAAATGATTTTTCCACGTACATTATTTCTCTTCTCTTCTCTTCTCTTCTCTTCTCTTCTCTTCTCTTCTGATGACGTGTTTACTGGCATGAGGGCGGGACAACCTGTCACTCACATGAGATCGACCAATAGCAAACCACAACCATCTCAAACCAAAATCAAGTCCCACCCTACATTTATTTCTTGTTCAAAAGCCGTTTCACTCATATTTATGTCACAATTTGGAACAAAAGACTATCATAACATCTGTTTTCCTTTAAATTATTCCTTTAAATTCTGTATTTCAGCGCTGCTCCGCTGGAAACATCACAGAAGACAAAATCGGAGAATGGTACAATTTTTTTTATTTTATTATTTCCTGCTTGTCAAAATGGACAGAAATAAAAGAAAGGACATTCTTTAACGTGGATCGCTGAGCAGCAGTCATCAGAGATGCTCAGTTCCATGAGGAGCACCCATTTCAAGTTCAGTGAAAACAAATGTACAACTCAGTCCTGAGTCAGAACACGCTTCTTTTCTCCATACGTCTGTTTTATTTTTCTATGGACAGTTACAAGAAAGTAAAACACTCACGCATCCTCTCGCACAAGAGTATTTGTGTGTGGGTGTTTGTGGGGGAATTAAAAAAAAAAACCGCAAGCGAAGATCACAGCACAACAATATACAGGTAGAGAAGACCCTGTGAAATCAGCGAGACAGATTAAAGACAAATAGAGCACAGATCTCAACCCAAGCAGGACAGAGGACACAGTGGTCCGCGTTGAAATGTAGCTGCTCACCGTTTTAACAATCTGGTTAAGCCTTGTGTACCCCTTAACCATCCTCCCACATAATGCCACTCATACTCTCACATTACTAAGAATACAATCACATCATTATGACTCCGCCCCTCGTCAATAAAGGCCTGTGAACTAGCAAAATATTTTCATACAAACCAATCACGGCCCCTCTTTCAAACTTTGGGTCCATGAAAACATTTGTAGTTCTAGAAAATACTACAGAACATGAAGGTTAGTTTCTAACCAAAAATCTCACCAAGGCAGACAAAATCAGAATATATTTCCCCCTCTTAATACTGTTAAAAGTGAATTGTGTCATTTCACTACTGAAAACATTAGAAAAAGGTTTTCAAAACACTCATACCAGCCCTTCCATCTGCTATTGGTCACACAGACAGATAGCTCCACCTCCAAACGCTTGCTATTGGTTGAGCCAGTGTTGCTATGCCAGGCCGCTCAAACAAACAATGTTTTGAAAACACCACAAAGCCACAGTGTTTTGGCTTCAGGAACTGAGAGGGGAAGAATCAACACATTCCATGTGTAATTATTGTCTGTTATCAATACCAGAACATGCAAAATGTGTCTATAATTTTATCTCTGGTGTAATTGCTTTAATTAAAATGCTCTAACAGTGCCCTCGTCCAAAAAAAATCACACAGACTGTGCAAAATAGTCATAAGTAAAAAAGAACAACAAGGGGTTGGCTGAACAAAGAAGTTGATATATCAAAATGTGAAATCAAGACTATTTCTACTGAAGACTAAACATTTCTACAACTCTTTTAAAAAGAATTGAAAAGATTTACATATATGGAGTCAGAGTTACCAGTGGTGTAGTGCTCATTAAAACCATAAATTGGAAAATTATACAAAAATAGAAATAACCCAATAACATGGATTAATATTTCACTGACAGCGTAGAAAAGGCTGTTTTCACATTTCGATGAATTACAGCACATAAGACATTTTCACTTGAGTCTATAACATGTAATGATTCTGGAAAGACAGAGCACTTATCTATTTACAGCAAACGTCTCGCAACTTAAAGCTCAAGGACTCATTGTGGAGAAAATGGCAGGCAGTCTTTTCAGTTAGGCCACGGATAAGAGGGGACTTTGGGTTTAAAACAGTCACCTCAGCACAATCGCACACACGCACACATGCTGCCGTCCCCATAACACTCCTCTGGATTTAGCTTGACATTTTTTCTTCTTTTAAGCAGGCTGCAGTAGCAAGTCTCAGAACACAAAGCAGACTTACAGATAGTAAAGAGCTCATTCTACAAAAGAGGCGCACAATTTTTCTTGTCACAAAAAGGAAAAATGCCCCTCCAAAGAGACTGGGGGGATGGAAAGGAGTCTCCAAAGCTGGTCTTCAGTTTGTCCAGGAAATCAAAATGGAGAGTTTGCAGTGGCACCTGAAAACGTCAGAATTTCACAAACTCCTCCCCCTTTTTAAAACACCCCACCCACTGTAGTCTCCGCCCATTTCCGCATTCTGTCGTTTACAATTTCGAAGTTCCACGAGAGTTTTAAAAGCGCACATACATACCGACGCAACTTCCCCAGAGAGGGTCACAAACACAAAAACATTATTGCAGAATAAGTGTGCTTTCTTCGATTTTTTGTCCTTAAATTATTTAAAAACGATACTATTACAACATGCAAGCAAGTCATCATAAAAAAGACAACAATCAACCGTTTAACGCCCTGTTTTTAAAACAAGGACAGACGTTGCTCGATAAATATACACTCTTATAAACGCACCCTGGCTGAGAGGGAATTTTATGTTGGCTTGTTGAGAATAGGAAGAGGAGGCGGGGATCACGTTGGAAGTACGGAATTAATCAGCTGATTTTTGAAATCTACTTTTCTTTCTTTTCTTTTTTCACACAGAGCAAGTTTGACTCTGGTTGAAAGACATGCACCTCGGACTTTCTTAATAAAGGGATCTTTCTATGCATGAAAACTGTTTGCAGCATTACGACTTCCCTTAGGCAAAAGACTTGATAGTCCAGAATGTTCCAGATTCAATACAAGTTCAGCAGCATTTGTGGTATAATGTTGATTGCCACAAAAAAAATCTACTTGTCCCTTGTTTTCTTTCAAAAAAAAAAAAGAAAAAATTGCGGTAACGGCGAAGCACTTTTAAGCCAATTTTAGAGGATTTAAAAGCAGAAATGTGAAGTTTATCATTGTAAAAGCACTTACATTAACTTTCTGTAAAAACTTGTGTTGTTCACATATTTTTTATGGTTGTTTTATTATAATTTTTTCACTTAACATTGTCATGGCAACAAAGTTACTAAATTGGACAACTTTACACAGAAAAGGTCAGTAAGTGGGTTTTTTTCACACTAAAATAATTTTAACACATTTTAACAAATTTTTTTTTTCCATCTTGTGGCTATACTTTTGAAATAATTAGTAATTTAGTGTTTACGGATTGGCCTCATTAGTTTTAGATCTTTACAGAATTATAGATTTTTCAATCTCGCTCCAAAAAAAAAAAAAAAGAAAATGCTGCTCACTCCGGCAACTTTGACGTTTTGTCCCGCACCCATCAAAAATCCTGCAGGAGGAGGTCTATTTGTCAGTCTCAGTCCAGTGTCATAGGCATTTTTTTTCAATTCCCACCAATTCTCTGCTTCAGATCTCAGGTGCCAGACTTGTGCAAGTTGCATGTTGGCATTTGTCGCAGCAGGTAAAAGGAATTTTGCTCTACGCTGTTTCATTTGTTCATTGTCACATACAATCGAAAAATATATGAGAATATCCAACTCTGCATCTATAAATTGTTTATGTTTTTTTTTTTTTTGCAATGGACGGATAAAACAAATAAAATTCTGTAACTTAAAAACATAAAATAAATGTGAGTAACTATCACTTTTAAGTCTCTTTGCGTTAGGTCCCGTGGATCCCGCAATTGGCTACTTCACTGTAACCCTTAAAAAAAATTTTTTATATGTTTTGTGGTCATCAACTTTATTCTACAAGTGCTTGTATTGAACCTGCAATATTCCTTTTAACACAGACTATGTTCATGATATATCACCTTTTTTTGTAATGTGTTGCAAGAACCAAAAGTTGTATCCTCAAGGGATATTAATTATTGAAGAATTCATTCATCTCTACAACAGAAGTCTAATTACAGCTAGAATAAGGCCAAATTTAATGACTAAACATGATCTCATTATGTGCTGGTGTCTGCTCCTGAAGAATATACCGCAAAAAAAAAAAAAAAAATCAATGGCACGTTGATACCATCTCTCACCAGAGCTAAACAAACCAAAAGATGCGGTGAGATCAAGTGGCACTCGTCCCATCTGCAGTTGGTGCGTCATCTAATGATGTCACAGAGACTCCTCCCACTGACATGCCCCCCTCAGATTCGTGCAAAATGTCTTCTCAGCGACAAACCGTTTGGCACTACGTGTCTAGCCACCATAAGATGGAGTCAGACAAGAAGAAGACCTCTCTGATCATTGAAGGAAAGAACTCTTTGGAGGGACTGATGAGGAAAGGTCTGCTTGAGTCCCAATTGACATACAAAAATGTTAGTCGCACCCTACGTTTTCCTTGCTGTCACCATACAGGCGATGGGCAGATGAAAGTGGTTCTCTTCTGGTGGATGTTGGGGGAGTCTCTTTGGATCTGTGATGATGGGATAGAGTAGGATGAGACTGCTAGGGTGAAGTAGGGCACGGAGATTAGGTTAGTGTGATGTAGGCGGACGCTTTTTCCTTTAGCTGGCGCAGACACAGATGGCAACTCCAGCTCCCTGCAAAGGAAGAGACACAAATGTTGTTTTAAATTGAAGAGTGTAATATTTGGCCAAAGTTAGACATAGCACTTTTAAGTAGCAGGTCTTGTACACTGCAAAAATGTATTGTTTATCAGTATTTTTTTCATATTTTTTTTATACCCAGAGAGTATATCGTCACTGTCAGACAGAAACCTTGTTTCTCCTTATTTCATTGTTAGAATTTTTTTTGTTGCATAAATCATTACCATTGGTCACCTTTTACTGATGTCTGTGGGTTTTGTAAATATTTAACTAATGATACGTATTTTAAAAAGCTTGTGACTGAACCTTGTAACTTCACTGGATCCTCAAACTGTCAGTAAAGCCTCATAACTACACACCGCCTCTATTGTGAATGAAGTACCAATGAGAGTTTGGACTGTCTCTGCTTGTTTACGATGCAGCGGAGAAGAGTGTCTTAGTCTAGCATTTGTTCTCAATGCACAGCTAATACTGTCTTAAAAAGCCTGTGCGAAGCACTTGATCTTTAAAAACATGAGATTTTGGCCAAATGACTGAGAACTTGAGACAGAGAACTCACATAGCAGTTACCTTTATAACTGGTAAATTGATGAAAATGTAATGTGCTGCACTTTGTCCACTAATGGTGGATAAAACACATACATGTCCAAAATTCTCAAAAAATGCTGGTCAAAAACTCTATTTGACCTTGATTTTGGTCAAATGTTAATAATATAATGACACAAGAGTCTGACCATATATAAAGCCACAATATCAACTTTGGCAACACAGTGTTTAATTATTTAAATTTTAATTATTTCCTGAAAAGTAGCGTTTGTGGATAATGCGAGGTTTTCACCCAACAAACTTGTGTAACAAAATGTGCAAGAGTAAAGTGCTTAAAACTAGAAAAAACAATCTGACCAAAAATATATACTAAATTTTATAGAATATAAAATTTGGCAAAAGTTTGAAATAGCACTTTTAAGTAGCAGTTTTTCCATTAGCACGTTAAATTAAATTATTTATTATTTATAAAAAAAAATACTTAATAAATTTTTTATTATGTGTATGCTTAACATATACTAATATATTTATAATAATAAAAAATTATTATTATCTCATGCGATAAATATTTGGTTCTGAAGTAAATTTCTCTTGCTTTAAGGATGTTTCGATTTTTACTGAATGATACAAAAATACTGATTAAGAATATTTTTTTTTTTTTTTTTTTTGCAGTGCACTTAAAACACCTAAATGTAAAACACATAGCACATACCCTCCGGAGGCTCCGACATAGGGGGGCTTAGACAATACATATGATACCCTCTGTCACAATCATCACAGAATAAAAGCTGATCCTGTAAAAATAATGCAAGTTGATCCTTGTATGCACATGTCCCCAAACACTAGCTCTGGGGGATTGGATTAAACAGTTCTCAAACACAACAAAGATTAAAATGGAAAAGAAAGTTGCTTCGTTCAGTTGACTTACATCGTTCTCTGATGTCCCACACAGGCTGCATGATTTGCACTCGATGCACTGCCAGCGGTAGGTCCTCACCGCCGCCGTCATGTTGACGGTGAACTGCAGGCACGACGGATGACCTGCAACAACCGAAAAGAAGGTAATATGTTGAGAAATGAATACATCCCATTTCCGAGCTGAGCTTGGAACACGGGTTAGGTCGCACCTGATCGGCCGCAGTCCGCACAGGAGATTAGATCTTCAGGACAGCCTGTTTTCTTGGAGCCTCCTAGACAGAAGTCACAGTAGCCGTTTGGGATGACAGAACCATCAGCTGCTTTTTTGGCTGCAAAGAGAAGAGAAAAGTGCACAATTTTAAACGAAACGAAAGAAATGAAGAAATACGTTATTATTAATTAATGCATTAGGTATTATGGACTAACAATGAATTTTGTTTGGCATGGAAATGGATATGACAGTGTTGATATGTTTGGTCTCAGAGGAATAGATCTGCTATGCTGCTGCTGTTGGTTATTGCTGGCTATCTACTGCCAACACACACACGACAAGACATGCTGCTGCTGTGCAATAGCATACATGAATTACCCGTAGCAGATCTATACAGGTGGAGCTGGGGAAGGTGGAGGGTTTCTGAAAGCGCGCTGCAAACTGCTACGCAGACACTGACCAAGTATTTAAAAGTTGAGCAGCAAGCTCATTGGCTGCTGATACAGCAGGAACCAATCAGATGTGCATTCTATAGAGAATGATGTGATTGCAAGCAGATTGAGTAAATGACCTATTAGTCTGGTGCGATATGTTTCATGACAGAACTTTGCAATAGAGAATGCATACATTAACATCAACCTACACTACCATTCAAACATTTGGGATCTGTAAGATTTTTTAAAAAAATGCAATGAATACATTTATTCAGAAAACATTCATTAAATTGATCAAAAGTGACTGTAAAGACAAAATTACAAAAAGACAAAAGACAAAAAAAAAATGCTGTTCTTTTGAACGTTGTATTTATCAAAGAATTCTGAAAGAATTTATCATGGTTTCCAACAAAATATTAAGCAGCACAACTGTTTCTTGAGCATAATTAGAATGATTTCTGAAGGATCATGTGACACTGAAGAATGGAGTAATGATGTCATCACAGGAATAAATTACATTTTAAAATATATTTTAAGATAGAAAAAACAGTTCATTTTTATTTGAGAATATTTGAGAATATGACTGTTTTACAGCCTGGTTGACACCAGACCCTTATCAGTTCATTCACAGCCCATTTCCAAAGGTGCGTCACCAACGGACGTCGCTCAAATGCCTCAATCGGATAGACCTAAAACCAATCAGATCGATCTTCATCGTGTAAAGCCTGCCTCAACGTTTGTGATTGGTGCCTCGATTGCCAAAGATTGGAAATGGGCTTGAATGGGCTCTTGGCCAGACTGACTTTCAGAGCAAATCTAAATTTGCCGGAAGTTCGTCTGGGTTTTCCCAGGCTACTGTTTTACTGTATTTCAAATAAACACAGCCTTGGTGAGCAGAAGACACTTCTTTCAAAAACATTAAAAAAAACATAATTTAAAAAAAAAAAAATTATAAACAATTATTTTAAACTTTTGCAGTTAGTAGGTTAATAAATGCTGAAAAATATTGTTCATTGTTAGGACGAATTGAACATTATTGTAAAGTGTTACAAGAAAGAAAAAATGGCACATTATTTAATGTTTTTGAAGAAAAATCATGCTGGATGTAGGATGTTAAGATGTTGTGGATGGTTGCTATGCAGCTCATTGTTACATGGTTGCTAGGGTGTTCTTTGTGGTCTCTATAGAGCCTTTTAAAGTATACTCCTTGGCAGTGGGTGTGCAAAGATGTGTTTGGCACCTCAAATCACTCGCATATGGTAAGCGTGGACACAAAAATTGGGCAGCACGCGGATGCTGTGGGTACATGTCGGCGGACCCTTCTGATGACGAAAATTACCTCGCGCGGACGGTCAAAGTATACTAGGCTGTTTCCACCCCTAGTCACTATGATATTCTGTTTCTGTCTCTAGTGATTTCTGTCCATATGTTTCCTTTCACAGTGGTATATGGGCCTGCTGAAGCCTGCAGTCTGAGCGGAGGGGGGGGGACACGCTCTCCGCTGGGAGAACTGGAGGTCTGTTAAATATTGTCACAGGAAGAGAGGAAACTGCTGCGGAGAGAAACAAATACACAGCAGGAGACTGGTGTATATAATTAACAAGGAAGACAAGGATGTCTCTGTGTAGATCAGTTTGAATTCATGGCTGAACAAGTCTGTCTTTCAGTGGGCTGAATTAAATGCAACACAGTGCGACTAGTGATGGGTTGAGCCCATATATAGTGGAAATAAGCATATGTGCTACTGTAAATCGCACACACACACACACACACACACACACACACACACACTGATGATGAGCGGTGTGTGCAGCTCTGTGGGGTGATTTGGAGAGATCTGGCCCTCTCCAGCGAGGTCATTAATCCACTCCATCCTCCAGAGATCCTATCAGTGGGGGAGGGAGCATGAGCGAGCAGGGGGAATATGTGCTGTTTTATTCCCTAATCTCCAGAGAGAGAGAGAGAGAGAGAGAGAGAGAAAGAATGGACCACGATAAGATAAGAGACAGAGGACGTATTTAAAAAAAACATTGCACATGAAAAAGTGGTCGCAACAAACTCTACAGAACACACATTACACATGCAAAGTTGAGCAGGGAAGACAAAAACAACCCGGCAAGAACTGCATTGAAGCGGTTTTTAAATCAAGATTTAGGCACACACTAGAGCATGTAGCCTGTGAGAGGCTGCATTGTGTTGTGTGCAGCTGCAGCAGTGGATACCAGCAGCATTAGAGGCAGGACTGAACTTTCACACAGTGTGCTCTGGAGCTGTCCGTGGTGCTTACTGGGACACCCATTTCAGTGCAGGTTGGTTCACGGCGCAGTGTGCAAAAGAGATCTGGAGGAACCGAGACCATCTGCAGACCTCTAGTTCACTATTATTACGTTAAAATAGTATCAAAACATCTCACTAATGGACAGGGCAATGCACAGTTATTGCAAACAAATACATACAATAAAAAATTATAATTTTAGAGACATCCACACATTTTATTATTATTATTATTATTATTATTATTATTATTTATAAAACATATGGACAAATGGAGACTGTTTATTTTAATTGTTTATTTATGACCAATATAATAATAATAATAATAACAAAAATAATTAATATTATTATTATTATTTCTAAAACATATGGACAGGTGGATACGGTTTATTTTAATTGTTTATTTATAATAATAACAATTATTTGTTATATCTCTATAAACTGTTCAATGAAAATATATCATCAACTATTAATACACATTGAATTAAAAACATATCCGAACATTCCTTGTACTTTTGGATCATGAAAATTTGCATTTGCAACCAATTCTTCTAAATGGCTGTAAAAGCACATGTCTCATGAATTATATTATGCTGCTAATATACATGTTCAAATTTTAATTCTAACACATGACACATGAACATACCCTATCATGATCCTTTAAACAAAATACAGTGTATTTTTCAACAGCTGCTGTTTCTGTGAACTGATCTGATATCTGTGTACCCTGACTCCCAGAAATTGAGTCTACAGCCAATCAGATTGAAGCATTGTGTTTTTGTATGCGACCAGATGGTCAGTCAATGGTTCATTGGCCTGAAACTGAGACTAGCATACAACAAGCAACCAGTTCACACTTGCATGCAACTCAGTTAAATAGTCAGTGTAAAAATAGAAAAAGCTAGTTAAATAGAGAACAAAAGGGTCAGAATGTAAGTTATAAGGATAATTATACAGACAGCTGGACAGTTCACCAAAAATAAGTAGTGTACTCAAAGCTTCTCATTCACACTGCATAATTAGAGCATGTCAACTGGTGAAGGAGTGAACTGCACTCCAGAAAGCCGCGATACAATCTGCCTTACACAAATATTGGCTGTAGAATATGACATGAGAGTGAATAGATGACTGAATTTTCATTATTTGGGTGTAAGAATGCAATGCACTTATTCATTTTACAAAATGTAATATTGATAAATAAGAAGGATGAACTTGCCAGTACAGCATCAGAGATTCTTCTATCAAAAGTTATAGAAAACATGCAAGTATACAGACTAATGCATTATGTTTTCCAACAGTTCATAGAAATGGAAATGAAAGGTTGTGAAAGAAATCAATTCTTTTGTCTGTCTGTCTTTTATGATTCTCTCATAGACGCGATGTGCTCACAAGTCCTTGTGGAGCGCATGCATATGTACGTGCAAGCACTAACATTCTCCATCTCAACACACTTTCCTGCTGTCTCACATCATGGACAAAACACATATATTGCATATATGTATAAAATAAAGGCTTAAATAGAAGATTTGACATAGCATAGTGTGAATCAGCAGTTTCTATTATGGCTGTGTAGCATCTGGACCAATCAGACACGCACTAACTATTCATTATATTTAGTGAATAATCCAGCAAACTCACTCTCCCAACAAAGGCCTATGAAACTCCCCCAAAACTAACATCACAAATGAAGCTTATACCCACTGGCAGAACCTGGTGTCCTGTTACAGGACACTTTAAGATTGATAACTTTTACGACCTCAAAAGGAATGTTCAGATAGTGGGGACTCTCTCTTAATTCTAACTGAGGAGGAGAAATGAACCCTGTTAATCCTATATATTCTATTATATATATATCCACTTGAGAATTGTATAAACATGTATCTAATTTTCCAACCCGATCTCACGACCAATTTGTACGAATTTGTACGAGTGGCTAATGCGTAACAATTCATACGACCTCACTCGTACGAATTTGTACGAATTTGTAGGATTTTTGCTAAATCGTACATATTTTACGAATTCCAAATTCGTTTAAATTCATACGAATGACCTACCCCTGACCCCGCCCCTAAACCTACCCATCACGTGATTTAGGCAAATCGTACGAATCCGCACGAGTGAGGTCGTATGAATTCGTACGAATTAGCCACCTTTTAATCACTCGTACAAATTCGTACGAATTGGTCGTGAGATAGCGTTGTAATTTTCCCATCTCATGATTTTCCTTTTATGTGGATTGGCCTATGTTTTCTTGTAAACTCTAATGGGTTAATGTTTCAAACTTTGCAAACTATGGTTAACCAAATTCATGTGTGGCACGTTTGGGCTCTATAAACTCCAAACTTTGTCCCCATTTGTTAATTTGCATTACATTTTGCTAAACTTTGTGACGCATTAGTATTATAAGAATCGTGAAGATTCTTCCCGTAAACACCCAATGAAATTACATATTCAAATGCCTCCTAGAACACAATGGCTCGTAAAAGTTTCCCTCCAAAGGAAATTCTTCTTATTGGCTCACAGACCCCCAGAGGGTGTGACAACTTCACGCTTTAAAAATCACTGTATCAAGTAAGTATCAAACTTATTATCATTATTTGATACATTATGTATCCGTACCCCTTTTTTAAGAAGGGCGTGTTAGAACTAAACTGATGTTTTCACTGTTGATCTGCTGAACTTCAAACAATGCTATAACTTCTTGCTTTCCTGTATTCTGCTTCAGCTCTCTTTGCCTTGGTAAACTGTATGCATGTAGCCTATGTGTATATATGTTAGAGTAGTTTAAATGTTTAGTAGTTAATAAAGTCTTGTTCATATCACAAGTAAAGTTGTCCGTGTCTCAAGCTTTCGATTTTGACTACTTGCTCTTAGTAGTACTTAGTAGGAAAGACATTTCCCATGCCCCGGAAATGTACATTTCTATTAATCAATTAATAACCAATATTGAGGGTTCACAGGACGAACTGAGTAATTGGTTGTAATGTTAATGTAGCTACATCAAGTTAATCAAAGATTAACTGATCCAAATATTCATAATCAATTATAACAAGTTATGATTAGTTATTAATATTTCACAGAGCTAATTCGTTACAGCTGTATGTGAGAGCGGGTCTGCCCTGTAGTGCGCCTGACTCAAGCAAAAGCCTATCAATGATTAAAAGCCTGCAGTCGCGTTTAAGGTGTAGTGTTCGGATGTCAGCCACAGGCAATCAATCCTGCTTTCTCGTACATGTGCGCACACACACACACACACACACACACACAAATATGGAGAGAGAGAGAGAGAGAGGCAGAAAGATGCTCTATTCCAAAATCTAGTGAGCTGCATCCATAGGCAGCATGTCAAGGCATCAGGCGCCCCCCACGCAAAGGCTGTTCCAAAAGGTACAAGGCAACTTAATTAGGATGCCTTCTAAGATAGGCCTACCTCATTTCACATGTATCCATTGTGGAAAACGAAATCCTAGAATGAGAGAAGGGGATATTTGTAGTTCACTTCACTAGACAAAATACATTCATTTGTAATGACAAACTCAAAGAACACTTGAGCTATTTTAACATAATATAATATAATATAATACAGAACATGATTATACAGTGTATTTATATAAAATCATATTACTATTACCAATTTAAATCAATGTAAAAATATTTCATACTTAAAACCTCTACATTTAGATTTTTTGTAGAGATAATTTAAGTGATAAAATTCATTCCATATCAAATTTATATTTAATTTAGTATCCCTTTTTAATGTAATACTATTGCTATTAACAGTTCAGTTACAGTTTATACAGAGTTATGTTACAGAGTTATGTTACAGTTCATTGAAAATACATTTTATGCTTATTAGATTTTCATGAACATTTCAATAATATAATATAATATAATATATTTGTTATACTGCATATATATTTATATATAGGTATTTATCTATTTAGGTGATACAAATTTAAGGTGATAAATGTAATTCGGTAACACTTTATTTGAAGGGGTGTGCATAAGACTGACATGACACTGTCATAAACATGACATAACACCTGTCATGAACATGAATGAGCCTTTATGAATGTTCATGACTGTTGTCATTAAGTGTCATTCAGTAAATTATGACACTTTTAATGCAAAGTTGACATTGTTTAAAATGTCTTTGTTATGACAACTTGACATTACCCAAGACAAAAATGTCTTGATTATGACAACTTGACATTAACAAAGACAGAAATGTCTTTGTTATGACAACTTGACATTAACCAAGAAATCATAACCTGTCAACCTGTCACAACTTTGGCCGTCATGACACCATTATAACTGTGTCATGAATATTTTACTTGTCCTCAAGTAAAGTGGAACACATTGTACTAGTTATAAAGATGTCATTAAGGGTTATTACACTGTAAAATGCTGTAAGTTTGATAATTAGACCTGTTATGACATATTTGTGACAGGTTGATAGGTTATGATTTCTTGGTTAATGTCAAGTTGTCATAAAGACATTTCTGTCTTTGTTAATGCCAAGTTGTCATAATCAAGACATTTTTGTCTTGGGTAATGTCAAGTTGTCATAACAAAGACATTTTTTGTCTTTGTTAATGTCAAGTTGTTATAACAAAGACATTTTTGTCTTTGTTAATGTCAAGTTGTCATAACAAAGACATTTTAAACAATGTCAACTTTGCATTAAAAGTGTCATAATTTACCGAATGACACTTAATGACAACAGTCATAAACATTCATAAAGACTCCTTCATGTTCATGACAGGTGTTATGTCATGTTTATGACAGTGTCATGTCAGTCTTATGCACACCCCTTCAAATAAAGTGTTACCTGTAATTCTATATGACACTTAATTCTATAATAATATAGATAATAATAATATTAATAATAAACTATTGAAATGAATAGTCAATTTATATTTTAGCTTAGTATCATGCTAACACCAAACATCTATTGAAGTTGAGTCGAGTATCAGAGTGGCTATGAAGAGTTTTCCAAATCAGTCACTTCTGAGTTTCCATAACAGTAGGATGCTGCTAAGACATCTGTCTAAGGCAGCAGACAGTGAGGCAGCACACTAGGTATTGGAACAAAGCCCTATATTAACACAAAAAAAGCAAGAACAGAGAGACGAGTCAAGCCAAAAGAAAAACATAGAGAGTTTCAGAGACAGACGCAGGAGTTTCTTTGCCATGCCTTCCTGCCTCCCTAAATCTTTCCCAATGCAGCATTTGGCCAATTATGAGGAGAATACAGGCAGAACAGCACACTTCACAGCTTTCAAGTGTGTCTGCAGACCCATGGGAATCGAAAGAGAGAGGTAGGAATAGGAATCCTCAAAAACCTCCCTCCCTTATCATTTCTCGCTCTCTCTCCACACCCCAATTCTTCTCCAAATGATCCTATAGTGACACGATTCTATTTTAGCAAGATCACACATCTCTAATTAGGACACAATTGGCTGGGAGAGAAAGCAGCTCAAGTGACAGCACCACAGGAAGGACTCACAAGCACCTGTTGGCACAAACCTTTCTATGATCTCACATGCCAAACACACCAAAAAAAACAAACAGGTTTCATGAGGCCATCAAACTAATCATGCAAAAGCATTTTAGCAGCATCTCTCGCATAAAGAAAATTCCACATGCCTGGTCTGACGCGTGTCTGTAAAATTAAATAAAAAGCTTAGGAAAGACAGATGCACATTTAGCAAGTCAAACAGTTGTTAGGACACCAACGAAGAGCATTTCAGCACCATCATCCTGCACCTTTCTTGAATGTCCCTCAATTAAAAAAAAAAAAACCTCATATAGCCTACATGTTAAATATTTTAAATATATAACATTTTAAATATTAAATATGAAAATAGATTATTTACACAGAATATACCTTGAATATGTGCCCTACAGAAAACCGCACACGATAGCGTCTCCTAAACCAAACTAGCTTTAAAATAGAACATAAGAAGCACCTCATTAAGTTTTGCTGCAGTGTGGATGGATTTTGCACAAACAAATGACACATTCCACATGCAACCCCCCTCCTGAGATAGGCTTTATTACTGGTACATCTTTGCCTAATCTTTTTTTTTTTTTTTTAGGTTGCCCGCATGCTGCACCCCACTTCTTGACCATGACAAATGGGGTGGAATCCTGCTTTTAATAACCCCCTTCATCAAACTACCACAGACACACACACACAAATGTCCATGTATGGTCACACATAATAAACAGACAGCAGTTGTATTTTTGGGTTAGGAATAAAACCAGACAAGTACCAATACTAGGCAGACAGAGAGAGAGAGAGAGAGAGAGAGAGAGAGAGAGAGAGAGAGAGAGGGAGAGAGAGAGAGAATTTAGACAGACAAAAAGATGGATGGGTGGGTGGATGGATGGATGGATGGATGGAGGGAAGGATACATTTTTGATAAAAGGCTCAAATACCCTAGCTGGCAAACTGGGATCGATACAGACCAATATAAGTATATAAATACAAGGCAACGAATACACAATAAAACAGAAAATGAAAGAAAAGGCATTGCTGTATCGTACAGGCCTCAGTACTTAGACCAGTCAGTGGGCTGAGTTGCATAACAGACCTTAAACAGAACATCACTGTGAAGGGAGAGGAGGATCAGCTTTTGGTGCATAATAAAACCTGATCTATGGTTGCGGTACAGTCAGTCTGACATGCACACACCCTTACACACAAACCAAGACTGTGAGACACATGGAGACACAGAGTTCTAGTGACGAAAGCAAACAGTGTGATGCAGCAGTTACACAAAGAGTACCCAGCATCCCACAATTAATGCAATTATCAAACCATTCGTGGAATGTGTTTACAAAAGCAAATCCACCACAAAAGGAGTCAAATCAACACAAAACACACACAAGCACCAGCATGAATTTTCTTTACACAAGACAGTCACAGTGTGACTTTTCTGCTCTCCAACTTTCATTGAAGAAATGGAAACTGTAAACATTTGAAAATCAATAATTCTACTGCAGAACCCTGGGATTGTGAATCCAGAAGAACCTCATGCAATATATATGATATCTCTAAAAGTGAATGCTTGTGTACTCTCTGTCCTTATAGTATATCTCCTTAGCTGTGTGTACATTGGTAAAGAAAAGAAATGAGAGGCCAGGGGTGCAGTAAGCTCTTTTCAGAGGGCATATGCAGAATCTGACTCTGGGACTCCCATCTGGTTGAATTGAGGACATTGCAGTGCTCACAACTAATATGTGCACGTCATTTGCAAGGTTAGGTCAGCTACAGGAAGTAAAAGCAATTCCCAATGCCCAATACAGAATATGTATTGTATTATATTTATATATATATATATATATACAGGTATATATAATCGGTATCAGTTATGATCACTATCGGACTTTGTTACAGCAAGCTCTACGTTAAAGCAAGCTCTATTTGCCCTATGAATCATCTGTAGTTTCAGCCATTTGCCAGGTCAGTGGTTTTTCCCTACAACAAACATTATTTGTAGCGTGCCTCCCATTTAATAATCGCAAAGATCTTTGTGCTTTGTTACTTCTGATAAGAAACAAAGTCTCAGGTTTCAAATTCTGTGCATTTAAGTCAAAATGGCGTTTGTGAATGTGACAGATCGCTGTAGCTCCTTTGTTCACGCGGCAGCGCGGAGCGCGGGTCTTTTCTTCCACTTTGATACAAGTTATAGGCAAGGTAGGCAGTGCCTTCTAAAAAAAATTGGGTGAGAAAATAACCTACAACAAAACTAAACCAACGCAAATAATACAAAGTGACATTAAAAAGTGTATAAATCACTCGTTTTTCTAAAGTAACAATCTCTAACAGCGACATCAGCAGGTAAAGTTACAGCAGGAGTCTGTCTCTCTTGGTTCCGGCCCATTGACTTTTAACAGACCCCTAAAGTGTGTGTTGGGTTTGGTGGGGGGTGATTGAGAATGAATGGGGTAAAGTCATGTGAGAGGAGGCAAAGCGCTGTGATTGGATATCATTGGTTATGGTTGAATATAAATGGTTCATGCAATAAATCTCGCCTCGTTTTTGTGCGCGTTCGAGAATCGGTCTTTTTTAAAAGAACAAAATGATGGCATTAATGGGAAGACTAATTAAAAAATAAGTAAATAACTCGGATTTTACCACTTTAAGTCATGCCAAAATCAAACTTGGAATGTCCTGACAACACGATGAATGTGTTTTTTTTAATGAGCAATCAGCTTGGTGAAATTAAAGGTACATCGTGTCTGTGAGCAGTGTTTACTGAGCTTGATGACCGATGAAAATAAGTTGACTGTTAGAAAGAAAAGCTGAACATTAGTTCACAAATCAAAGAAATTGTTTACATTTTTACTACAGTTAGTTGTTATTTTGGAATAAATGTAAAAATGCTTATAAACACTAAATTAATGAGATTTATACTTGGTTTTAATAAAAAGAACATTAATAACATTGTATAGTTAATGAATACAAAATAGAAATGCATTTGGTTTCTCTTTCTTTTTTTCTTTTTCTTTTTTTTTGATGTAATGTTTATTTAACCAGGAAAATGTGACAACATTAAGTGTAACTGGGACATGATTTTATATTTGATTTAAATTCAAATGTAAATAAACATTTTGAATGTACATTTTTTGTTTAAAAAACAAAACAAGTATGAGGACCTTGCCTCCTCATTTTAGAACACCACTGTGCCATACTACACATTTTATTATTTGTTAAAACAAATAATTAAAATATAATTTTTTTTAATAGTTTTTGGTACTACATTTTTTTATACGAGGACGTTTACATGTACATGTGAGAAAGAAAAAGAAAAAGAAAATTTCATTTTCTCATGCATTTTTCTAGGCCCCAGTCTAGCCAAACAGCCCTCAGCCCTCTTCTTAATACAGAATAGCAAATGAGGCAGAACGCAGTAAAATACAACACTACTGTCTGGTCTAATATATATGCCAAATCATAGAGAATTCAGCAAGTCTCTCTCTTTCTCTGATTTAATGAACCTCCCTACCCCTCCATCCTCCAGCCGAGAAACTCCAAACTCCACTGCCTTCCCTCCCTTCCCCGCTAGATGTACATATAACAACCTATTCTTTATAGAGAGAGTCTGGCTGGCCAGTCTCCATGGCAACACCATCACTAGGCAACGGCCACTGCTCTTCCTGCTTTGTTTCGGAGCAGACAGGAGTGCAACTGTGGCAGGTAGCGACCGGGGCCTAGCGGAGCGCAGAGTGGAGACAGGTATTTGCCTGAGTCTAGCATAAAATTAGACTTTACTTGAGTCATTTTTATATAACGCATTACCAAGGTAGCAACTGTAAAGACGTTCTAATACGCTGCAATTACCCGTTCATTTTTTAACGAGTATAAAGCATAGCTAAAACATTGTGTTTTTTGTGTTTAGGGTCAAAATTAAATAAAATTTTACTCTCCTTTCTTAATGCATGTTCTTTGTTTTATTGTGAACTATTTTTTTATTGTGAAATACATATATTATTATTGACTTTAGTCAAAATGTAGTAACATGTTCTGCTGCTGATGTCACTTAATCTGTGTGGATTATTGGATAGTGTTAACCAATAGCCAAATACTAAATTCTAGAATTATTATGAGGGTATTATACAAGAGAATATTTATCAGATGTTTTATAATGCATTCAAAATACCCTTTATATAATCCATTATATATTATAGAGAATTCAGGAGAAATGTTACCACTAAGGTATTTAAGCCTTAGAGAAATCTATAACATCATCATCATCACAGTATACACAAATAATTATAAAATAACCATTTGTTGTATATAAAAATAATATATGTGATTTGTATGAGATTTATGTTACGCCATCTAGTATTGTTTAAAGTCTCTTTAAGGCATGATGCTATTCATTGTTTTGTTTTTTATTTTAACCGAGATGATTTTTGGCATCAGTTTATTGCAATTGGTTGTTGTGCCGCTGTTGATGATAAGTTCAGCCTCCTCTCGTTCCCAGGTGTGCTGATATGCCATTATTATTTGTGCCGTGATTCAGCCTCACAATCACGATTCCTCTCGTACAAACAGCATGAGGGAATTCATCTGAAGAAGGGAGTCATTCCGAGCTTTCAGAGCAGTTTGCTTACCAGCCATAATCACTGCAATTGTTCATAAAAAAAGGGTATGTGATTACTCAGGTGTGTGTGCATGTGTCACATGTGGAGGGGAAAAATAAAAGCAAGGAGAAGGGGGAAGAGGGAAAATAAATTTTGGGATTGAATGTAGAACGCAAACAAACAGACAGAAAGAAAGATCAAATCTGACCTTCAATGCAATGAAAAACAACCCCCACTACCATCTAAAAAAAAAATGAAAAAAACTGCCCCTTCAACTGTTCTCCTGCTGACCGCTTGTCTCCATAAACCTCAGTCTGAATCTCAAACTAGTTTATTTGTCTACTAACAAGGGCCAATATCCAGGAGAATTCTGTCATTTTTTATATAAATTAGTTTCTACCACATCTCAAATGATGTACTGTGCTGCTGCCTAAAAACATACAGTGGAAGTATCCTATATATTTTTTTTTCTTCTTTTTTTTGATAAAATAGCCCATTATTTTGTCTCACAAAAGTAAAGAGGTATTATGGTTAACTAAAACTAAAATTAAACTTTTTGTTAATAAATTGTATAATAATTGAAATAAAGCTGAAATACAATAAAAAGTAAATATTAGGCTCCTTGAAAAAGTTAAACGTGCTGAAAATGTTGCCTTGGTCGCTAAAGGAAATGCACTTTTATGGTCTTCAAATTTTCTCCAGCCATTCACTGCCATTATAACGCTTGGAACGCATTTTTTAATAATATAACTCATACTCAGAATGTCATATACACCAAGGATGGCTTCAGGGTGAGTAAATCATGGGCTTATTTTCATTTTTGGGTGAACTCTCCCTTTAAGTTAAAGCACTAAATTTTCTAACTGGAAATAAATAAAAACTGAACTGAAAATAAAAAAGTCATAAAAATGACTAAAACACAAAAAATTATATAACAAATACTAAAATAACACTGATACAAATAAATGTTGAAAAACGAATGAAAAAAAAAACGAGAAATGATTAAAAGTACACTATTTAACTTTTGGCCCTCTGGCGGTTAAAAACAAAATTGCATGCATTTTGCAGAAGAACATTGTTTTGGTTGTGATTCGGCTCTGCATGACAGTGCGAATGAATATGGTTATCCCAATAATAAAAACAAAAAAGTTATAAAAAGTTATAAAAACGCCATCTACACCTTTACATTTCAAATCCCTCCGTTCTCGCCATCTCCAAAGTGCCAAGCCAATGTTGATTCTTGTTTTATTACGAGCTCTGTCATGTTCTCTTTTTGCCATCAGACTCTCCTCTGTTCAGCGTTTATTTAAAACGAGTCATTCGCCAGAGCCGAGTTCGAGATTTAGCGGATCCATGTCGACCCTTCTCGCTCATTGTGACAACTAACCTCTGCCACTCACACACTATACGTGTCAAAGTCGCCGGAGCAACTTTTCTCTATTTATGGATATGACGATACACACAGGCGAGTGACGTATGTACGCATTTTTCCATGAAAACCCTCACTCTATGTCTAAAATATATAATAGGCTTATAATAGGCTTACCATAGTTAATAATAGGCGTACCTTAGTTAAGGCGAGACACGACAGGTGAATAGGGTAAAATTTTTAAATAATAGATATCACTATGAAACTTTCTCAGTTGATTACTTACACAAGTATATTAAAAAAATGTATTACAAGTTTTTGAAATTTGTATGTTTAATTATGCAAATTAGGCATTATCTCATTAAATATGCACAATTTTGCATATATTTTCGGTAGATAGATCTGAACATATGATAAAGCCAGGTGCAAAATTATTTTTTTTTTCATTTTGTTTACACACAAGATGATAAAAGAATTTCAGAGGGATTTCAGGATATATGCTTTCATTACCTATAAAAATATACTGTCCATAGCCTTAAAAAAAATAATTTCCGCCATATTTTTTTTTATTAAAATGTCACATAAATCAGGCCAGGAATGATTTATTAACAAATCCCTCATCAAATATCTTCAGAATACTGCTAAGTGTATAACTGGAAAGTTTAGTGTACATTGGTGCTACACAGGCTGAGATGTTTCTACTGGAGAATGACAAAAAACCCATTTTGAGAAAACAGCATTTAAAGATTTGTAATGTAAAAATTCATACTTGTTTTAGTGGTAACAACTTTTACAGACACAATATCTTATCAAATCATTAGCAACAACAATACAAACCACCTAAATCACATTCAAACTTATAACACAGCATTTATGGCCTTCAACTGAACAGAAAAACTGTCAAAAACACACATCTAAACGTCAGAGCACGTCACGTGATGCATCTGAACGAATCACGTTGTCAGAAATTGACATCAGCCAATGAGATTTCGGTTTTAGAGTTAAATGCCCATTGTACTTTCACGATTGGTTGCTGATTTAACGGAAATGACCATATTTGGATCCGACAGCACTGTACAGGAGAGAGAGAGAGCTTTCCAACGGTGTGTGTGATGACAGGGTGTAGATCACGATCGCAGAGCAGCATGTTGATTTAGAATGACAACTTTTGTTGAATTTAGGCGAAATCTACAGACGCAAATAGACAAAGTGTTGTAAAATAAAGACCTAAATGTGTATTTTGGACTTTTTTTCACCACAAGTCTGAAAGAAGACATTTGAAGACAAATAGCCCAAAATCTCAAAATTGACCAGTGAAAAAAAACAATGTTTTTGCCTGCCGTGTCTCGCCTTAAATGTCAAAACACATTTTGGAAGAAGGATTGATGATGTATTGACTCATTATTTGAATTTTGTTACTTTTGAAGAACAAAAAGTTACATAGTGTACCTTTAAATAAATGAAAATGAATGTTGAAAAAAGAAAACAATTGAAATCAGCTAATTTTTTTTTATTATTTTTTTTAAACATACTCCTGGGACATAAAAGTGTCTGTAGTTCATGAAACACACACTATAAACATTAAAGTGTTCTATTAATTTAAAGTATAATCCTTGCTACTATTTGCTGTTCTTTCATTTGTACTTTTATAAATTAACAATTAAATGACAATGGTATACTGTGACTTTACAGTGAAAAGAACCATGAGATGACTGTGATGTAACAGCACTGTGATGTAGAATCACAAGAAGGATTATCTGATGATTTTACTCTCTTATCTCTTCTATACCTACAAATCCACAGTTATATTTATATATTTATATTTATATAAATTTATATTTATTCATTTAGCTGACGCTTTTATCCAAAGCGACTTACAATTGCTATACATGTCAGAGGTCGCATGCCTCTGGACCAACTAGGGGTTAAGTGTCTTGCTCAGGGACACATTGGTGTCTCACAGTGGATTCGAACCCGGGTCTCTCACACCACAGGCATGTGTCTTATCCACTGCGCCATCACCACCCCACAGTTATAGCGAGATGTCCACAGTATGTTGGCGCTTAGCTTCTCAGCATGTGAGGCATTCATAAATGATGTGGTTGTATTTTTAACTATTTGTTGGGTGATTCGGCTGGTACTGTTTTGTTCACTTTAGGTTGTTTTGTAATGTTCAGAGTTTATTTTTTATCTACAATGATGGTAGTTGATTGTCACCATGTGCAACAGTTTTGTAAACCTCATGTTCCACTTCACAGTTTATACAAGACGATGTTATTTATATTATTTAGAATGCCGTTTTGCCACATACAATATAAGACTTAAGGTGATGATACACAAGGCAACTTTTTGAGCAATGTTGCTGGGCAATGTTGCTGGGCAATGTTGCCGTCAATGGGCAATCAGATGAGACACAGGGCCCACGACCGATCTAAATTATCCAGAAAGAAATGTATTGCTCATTTTCAATGAGAAAGTGGCCAAGCAACAATCGCTCGGCAAGATTGCCCAGCAACATTGCTCAAAAAGTTGCCCTGTGTATCATCACCTTAGAATTCCTTCATTGATCCCTAAGGCGAAAATAAATTGCAAGTTATGAACATACTTAAGATTTAATCATAATGTTTGGTTTCTTTTCTACATGTAAAACAATGCAACAACTTGTATTTAAACTATTATCACACACAATGTAGTGCAATTCAGTTATTTTGTCATGTATTTTGACATTGTAGTCTGCACTGATTTAAATTTGTAAAAGTATTTTATTGTAAGAAAGTAGGGTTAAATCTATCTATCTATCTATCTAAACCTAGTTTTATCAGTGTTTTCAACATTGATAATACTTGACACTGAAGACTGGAGTAATGATGCTGAAAATTCAACTTTGCATCATAAATGACATTTAAAAAGTTTATATTACTATACAAAACAGTTACTTTAAATTGTAATCATATTTCACAATATCTCTGTTTATTTTTGACTAAATAAATGCAGCTCACTGTCCAGACTTTTAAACGATAGTGTAAATATCACTGAATTTTAGATGTATGCTGAAAATTTTACTATTATGCTCATTTGCAGGTTCATAATTTTGTTGATGAGCTCTACTAGACTACGTTTACATAATTTAATGTTAAAACAAATGATTTTTCTTATAATTTACATTGTTGCAGCACCTGTTTTCACCAGCTGTCTTATAACGTTAGTTTCCGGTTCTTTAAAACCCGCCTCCCGAAAAGCGCAGTCAGCTCTGATTTGTCAGTGAGCTAAGAAAAATACATGTCATTTAAGACGTGTTCTCTGACGAAACGTTTTAATGTAAAAACTCGCTACTCACACAAATCTATCTTGTTTTCTGGATGTTTCAATAACTGGAAACCGACAGATGGGGTAGTCTGCACTGATTTCACTTTAAAATTCAGAAAAGGTATATTTTATTGTAAGAAATTAGGGTTAAATCTTCTAAAATGCTGGGGTTTTTTTAACAGCCAAACATTATGTGGGGGCAGAGTGCGTGTATATGTGTGTGTGTGTGTGTGTGTGTGTGTGTGGGGGAGGATTTTAACTAGAACTCTCAAATCACAAAATCCAATTTTCAGGTGCACATCTAGAGGGTCGACCTCAAATGCAAACAGCGACACCCCCCACAACCACCCACCATCTACCCCTCTACCCTTTTCCCTACACATTGACACCAGACAGCACCCCTCCCCCATGCCCTGCTGGACAGCCCCCAAAACCCCCTCCGTCCGACCAGCAGCACCACAACACTATATGAAAAAGAATATGAGCAGGCATGAATTTTAATGCAGTCACTCATCTCAGCCAAGCAGCCTCACTTCTGCAGTGGAAATAAATAAAGAGGGGGAAAAATACAGAGAACTGATAGATGAATCTTAAATCAAAAGGAGACAGAGGAGAAAGCATAGGCAGAAAGACAAGGGTGGTGTGAAAAAAAAAAAGAGAAAGCGAGAAAGGGATAGCAAAAACTAGAAAGGAGAAAGAGAGAGCAAGAATGAGAGGTGAAATCTCATCTCTTGGCTGAATAATCTGTCATTCATCAAACTGATAGAACAGAGAGAGCTAGCACAGCCGTAAAAAAACGAAATCACGGCAGAGGATGAGAATTTTGGATTTGGTCTGGCTCCAATTCACCATCTTGAGTTGGGTGGCCCTAGTTATCGTGCCTACATCTACATCTTTCTCTTTTGGTCTAAATATTGCATGAATAATGCATGGATCTAGGTTTCATTAAAACCTCTCTTATTAATAATATCGCTCGTGGTGGAGTATTAGAATACGGGGTGTGTGTGTGTGAAATGAGAAAACGTACCTTCATGCAGACACTCACACGTTTGTGCTCTGTCTGAAAAATCCTGCAAAATTGAACACGGCCCTAATTTTCTGCACTTTTCTTTATAACCAGCTTTCGAAACCAAAAAGCCAGTGGCGGTGAGGGGTAAACAGAGCGATGGGCAGGCCAATTCAGCCAAGCACTCAGCCAGATAACTCTGGGAGGCAAATGGGCATGATTTCACAAGGACACTGCAATGAGGTCACTGTTACCTTGTCTTTGTCAGGCAAAAGGCTACAGACTGAACACAAACAAAGCCATAAACAAGTGGTGGAAGATCTCGATACTGATACTGTCACATGACTTTAGCATGATACACTGTGCACTGCAAAACAAAGCATTTTCCAAATCTGTATTTTTGTCTCGTTGAAAAATCTCAAAACTGTATAAAAACAAGATCAATTTTACATGTGCAGTACATGCGGAAGACTTATTTTTAACAAATATATCTTGGCAAACAGTTTTTTTTTTTTTTTACTATGTGCTCTAATTATTTATTTTTGAAAGAAAGAAAGAATTTGTAGCTTTTATTCAGCGAGGAGGACACATTAAATCAATCCTAAAAAAATATCTTTCAAATAACCTTTCTATTCATCAAAGAATCCTGAAAAAAAAGTATTATATTTTCCACAAATTGTTTTCAATATTGATAATGTTTCTTGAGCATTAAATCAGCATATTAGAATGATTTGTGAAGGATCGTGTGACACTGAAGACTGGAGTAATGATGCTGAAAATTCAGCTTTGCATCACATGAGTAAATTATATTGTAAAATATGTTAAAATAGAGAAATACAAGTAATTTGACATCTCTGATGACACATTTTGCTAAAAATTTAGCTTCTCATAAATGTAAATGTATCTTGTTTTCAGGATGTTTAGACATTTTTGCTGAAAAACGACCAAATACTGATCACGAAAACTGCTGTGTGACTCATTGTAATGCATGTGTGAGATGGTTAATACCCTTTTCCACCAAAATGGTGCTGGTGCTCAGGGACGTCTCTCAGAATTTTACCACGTTTCACTGATTTTACAGACAAGCGATGAAGTAATAACTATGTTAAAACATAATCTTTTCCAAAGACAAAAAAGACAACCGTTTTTTTTAACCGTTTTTTTCAGATTGGCTGATTTTTTGCATATCAGAACCAAATCCATTTAGTTTGAACAGAAAAAAAAACAAAAAACATTAATCTTATTTTTACAAACTCAATCCAAATCATTTTTTAAAAATGTCTCAGTCCATTGGATTTCAAATCATTGTGCTCTTTTTGTCATTGGCCATTGCAGGTTTTGGACACTGTAAATGCATGAATGTGTAAAAAATGTGCAAAAAAACATGAGCAGATGCAAAATTTCCAGTTCTCCATCTTGTTTTTCCACATTGACAGTTACTATTTATTGTTCTATGAGAAAGTCTCGTGGCATCGTTCTGACTGATTATTTAATTGGTGGCTGAAGTAGATATGGATATCGACATATTGACATGTCTTAACAAATGGATCAAATTTCATCATTTGCTAAATGACAAAGCGGACACTGAATCCAAATCGGATTTGTGTGCAGTGTGAATGAACACAAGCTTTGTTTAGAAGTCTTTTGCTTTGTTCATGCCGTGTCGTAATTACCATAATTACAAGATTTTAGTGTGTTAAAGTCTTCAGAACCAGATATTTGTTTCTATGGAAACCCATAGAACGCCAAATGGATCCAGGCTTTGATGTTGATGACAGAATACTTAATAACGATGTTAATTCACCACAATGCTTTAAAAACAAAGAAGGAAGAAAACGATTAATATTATTATAATATTCAATATATGAATAAAAATCATAGCAATCAATTCACACATATTTGTAAATAAAATCTTTTTATTTCAGACAGATGGGGAAAATAAAGTGGCTGGAGTAGCTTTGCAGCACAACAAAATTAGAAACAAAAAAGGACAAAACAGGATGTCAACTGCTGCATTGGGCACTTCCAGTTAGCTTTGTTGGTTATAATGAACGATCTAGTTCTGTCATGAGTTGTTGTTTTGGAAACTTTAAGTGGTATCCCGCCCCTGGTCCCTGGCGATAATGGAGCCTGGTTTAAGACCAGCAGAGTCAATTACGTCCAGGCCAGAACCACCTTTAATTCATTGGAAATGCGTGGAACAGGGCCAGATTGAACAGCGGCTCCAGCACCAGCACCGGGTCAGTGGAAAAGGGGTATGAGAGTGGGTTAACTGTGTTAGAATAGTTTTACTCTATGGGTTGTGGTATGAGTGTGTAATCCATGGCTGAGGCTGATGCTGGGCTCACGTTTGTGGTTGTTCTTGCGCTGGAAGGGCAGTGTGTGCCGCTCGGAGTCTTCCTCACCCTCCTCGTCTGCCAGGTGTGTGTGAGTGTAATGGTAACTCAAACCTGGACGGTTCTTGTAGCGCTTCCCACAAACTAAACACAGAGGAACACACAAGGAAACAAAGAACTGTAAGAATGTGTACAAGAGTGTTCTTGTTATGAACAAAAAGTATGAATTATGAGTATCATTATATTTATATACAATTTTTATTATTGTTGTTGTTATCATTATTTACTGTCAATCATTTTAATTCATGTAGTATTATAATTTAGTAATAAAAAACTATATTAGTATAATAATAGCTATTATATACATAATTATATTTTTTGTATTATCATCACTAATTTGTTATATTGTTTAATTGTATCATTTAATTTGAATTTAATTGAATTAAATAAGTATTATTTTGTACACTAAAAGCTATTATATAAATATTTTTTATAACATTTATTCATTTATATTATTATTCATTTGTTATCATTTAATAATTACAATTAAATTAACTTAAACTTAAAAATTTATTATATTTAGTTTATTATAAATATAATAAAAAAAAATATTAAATAAATATTTGATCCATCCTCATTCATGTATATAAACATTTCCGCTGTTATTGCCCATGAGAAAAGATACAGTTTAAGATAACAGTAGATAATATTGTCACACCATGCAAGATAAGTCACCACAATGAAACTTGACATTAAAAATGTTGCATTGTACACGTATATATGGCTATATGGTGCTATATTTGTAGTTCTACCACTCCTTCCCCAATGCTGGATTTGGTAATGAATATAGAGTTATATTCTGTGTTCAGTTGTTTTGTGCATGATACTCACTGTCACACACATATGGCTTGTCTCTATCCTCTAGGGATGCTGGGTCCTGTCTCTTTCTCATCCCCCCAACACCACATGCCTGGACAAAAATGACATGTAAACACACACAGATTAATTTACAGTTGGCGACCAGTCTATTTTACAGGTGCAGCAAAAAACCATCGTTATTTTGGCCTTGCGGCGTGGCGCACCCCCCACTTCCTTCATCAAGCTTTAAGCAAATCCTCTTACACAGCATTAATTATACCTAGCACACAATTATCACAGCATCTCTTCTACATACTGCCAGCAAACTATGTGGGGTGTGAGAGATCTTAGAGGAAGAAGTGTGCCCCAATTAACAGCGCAGAAGGTGACAGAATCTAGAGAGTGAATCGGAGACAACCTCGTATGTATTTCTGCTAGATTACAATACTGAAACTCGCATGTATTTCTGCCGTGCACGGCGGCACCATACATCGACATTTAAATTGGCTGAGTTTGAATTAACATAGCACACAGAATGAACAATTTCCATTCAAACTTGAATTTAGAAGTAGAATTCAAATAGAATGAAATTCTAACAAACTGACGTAACTGTAGTTTAAGTAAAACATTTCTTTTTTTTTCAGTATGAATTAATGTTTTCATACACATCTTATGCAGAAACATTACATGTTAATAATAATTAACCTTTAGAAATATGTATTTAATTTATTTATACATGTAATCAATTAATTTTCCTTTACTTGACTAAGGTGGAATTAGTTCTCTGATATGTTCCTCTTTTCCCAGAATACTATATTACATTATGCAATATCAAATATTATGTAATAAATAGATTTACATTTTAATGTCAATATTTATTCTACAAATTTATCTGAAAACATTATATGGTTACCATATTATATGGTGCCATGTGGCAATTGTTGTTTTGATGGCAGAGAAGTCAATACGTCTAATCAGTTTGTCCAACACCAATTTCTCCATAAAAAAGTATACATTTTTCATGTAAGTTCATGTCAAATTCATCATATACCATATTTAAAACCAAATGCCCGGTTTTCTTAAGTCTTATTTCACTCAAGAACCTTGTTCCTCAACAAAAATAGCTATCTGTACAGTTTTCCTTCTTCAGGCTGTGGTTATTTCATGGCTAGGCTACTGCAGCTTGTATACATTTCTGCACAGAACCACTTACAATTCAAGCCTTTCATGTATGTGGGGTTGAACTTAGCCATGTTTTCAGTGTGCTATCAGACATCAGGTGTCGTCTTTAAAGTGGTATAAAAAGGATGTTTTTCATGGCTGTTGGGAAGGAGCTGCTTTGAATCAACGCAAACCCAGTGGAACGCAATGATGAAAGGTACTCAGGGATCAAACCTGGAGATGTACTAAACAGCCATAATGGATCAATGGCTGATGAACTACAATGGCCTGCTTTGTTCAGAACGCAGCCTTGAAGAAACAGGAATCCCAGATTAAACAAAGACCCTGCAGGGCTCACTGTAAACCTACAGGTCTGCGATATATTAAAACATTCAATTTGGGTTGTGGGTTTAATTGCTACCTAGTGGAGTGCTTCTCAACTGGTCAGTTGCAATCCAACAATGTATAACAGTTCTGTTCTGACAGGATCACAGACAGAAGGAAACAAAACAATATTAAATGCAAGAAGTATAATGTAAATAATGTAAATAACAATACATAGTTAGGATAGCAAAGTAGCTTATCAACTCCTAAAAGAAGGCAAAAATGTTTTTTTACATACCCAGCATCCCAGCACATGAGCCACTGAGGACACCGTGGTTGAATTTCATTTATAAAGGAAATGTGCCGAAGTGAGTTGTTAAAGTGTTATATATTTGCGCAAATCATTTTATGCCGGACTGCTTCACAAACTAGGGTCAGTTCAAAGCTGGATTTGCACAAAAGTTGTTATTAGATTAACATGATGGTGCATGCTAGTCGATTAGTTGAATCAACTTAACTCCACAACAACTACTTAAATTTGACCCTTTCAGGAAAGGGGGCGGGGAGCAGCAGCTCATTTCCACTTAAAGGGACACACAAACATTTTGTGTTTTTGCTCACTGCCAAATAGGGGTAAATTTGACCCCTATAATAAATTATCTGTGGGGTATTTTGACCTGGAACTTCACAGACACATTCTGGGGACTCCAGAGACTTACTGCATATTACATCTTGTGAAAAGGGGCATAATAGGCTGTATGCTTAATCAAACTCTAGAAAATACATCTAATAGCATCTAAACTACTAAAGCTATATGAATATATAACCCAGGACCACATGCATTTGGCTCAGAATAAATTAGTGCTTATAATGAGTTCTGAAGCAAAAGCAGTTGAATCTTAGGGCATTTTTAGTAATCAGCCTGCAAAACCTGATGATTCACTCTAGTATTAGTATGATTCATACTAATTAATTAGTCACTGCAGGTCCAAGCAGAATATGTTATAGCTGCATGTGTTTTACCCGTCCTTTGGTGCGATTCTTGCGTTTGGGAACGTCCTCCTCCATCTCTTCCATGTCCAGCTCGTGAGGAAAATCTCCCACCAGCAGCTTCTGTGACCACAAAGAAAGACCAGCACATATGAGTCAGCTGTACGGACAACACTGGAAAATCTGGAGTAGGAAAGAATAACAGACTAAAAGAAAAAATACATATTGAAAACGTTTTATATTGGTTCACAATAAACATGAGCTTGTAATGGCATTGAGCAATTTGTGCAGGTTTACCCAGAGGACACTGGGTTACAGTTGCTTGAATAAACACACAAAAAACGTAATTATCTAGTTGACAGTATTTTTAACATTTAGGTTGCCTTTGTTGTCTTTCCGTGAAATCTCGCAAGCAAAAAAAGTCCATTGTCTATTGTCAATAGTGAAGTAACTTATGAAGCACAGCTTAAACAGAAGTCACTTTCAAACCAGGCAGCTTTGTGTTGTTGGTTAATGCAGCGAATGCATAACGCCTTTGAACCAGTTGAGAAATCTTTCCACCTCACACCAAATTCACAGTCGCTTGGTTTCCTATTGAAATAACTGGATTTTACACAAAAAATTTGGTGAACAATGTTAAATGAGACCACATCCTAAAAAACATTAAACACTTTAATTGTTAAATGTAATCTTTAAAATTACTGATTAATTCGTTTAGACTAAATATAGATTTAATAAAGTATGGGTATAACATGAAAAAACTTATCGACTTATCTATCAGCCATACTATTGGTGAATCTCTAATTTTCTTCACCTGTCTGTCAGGAGGAATTCGTACGTCTGATCACTTAAAAAAGTAATAGCACACACCTTACACACCTCTGGATATTTTGCCAAAATTTTGCTAATGTGGTGCACCTTAAATGCCACACCCATTACATAATTACCATGGACCATTTTGAAAACAGCCATTTTGAAATCCTGAAACAAACTCCAAACAAACTTTGATTTGACCTGATTTAGTTCGAAATTATGTCACACCAGTTCATTCTTCAATTTCGCTTGAAGTATATCAGAGCCTTAAAGGTGGGGTATGTGATTCTCTTTTTTGTCCATTTTTTTCAAAATCACTTGAAATCCTATTCCTAACCCACTTACAGCCACTGAGTTAGAAGCACTGAAATGAAAATTAAGCAATTTAATCATCTGTGGAACGGGCAGGACTCGAAAACCCCCAGCCAATAATTTCCAAGACCACCTAGAATCATTGGACATTAAGTTTGTCAATCAAACGGTCGTACCATACCCCCCTCCCCCTCGCATGCGTGACCCCTTCGTGCGCATACTCAAAGCTCGTGACCCAGTCACAGTAAGTGCAAGTCGCCCCGGTACAGAGAGAGAGTCAACGTCTCTTAGTTCATAAGTTTGTATTTTCTTATGTACTGTATTTAAAATCATGCACCTTCGGGCATTTGTGGAATTAGTAACTACAACTACAAAGTTTTCGCTCGTGCATGATTGCGCGTCCATGTTCTTCGAATGGGTGGAGTCAGGGCCAGCGTTGGAGGAAAGAAGGTAGGACCATTTGAGTTGTGTATTTTCAAAATCTGCCTGCCGTTTTGCAAATCCCATACCCTACCTTTAACTGTGTTGATTGCCTTGAAAGTGCTCAACTGTAAATGTACTCATAGTATGTGGCTGTGGGAAGTGAACAGAGGTAGCAGGGAGGCGCATAGCTTTTTAACTCCAGCAGGGACCTGAGGCGATACAAGCAGCAGGATCACAGGTCCGCTCCCAGAGGAAGGAGCGCTCTAAAGAGTGACTCTTAATTGAAGTGCTAATTGGTTAACTGTCCACCCCTGGGATAGATGTCATGTTGTGTGCAAAACAGTGAGGGTGATGACACTAGTGACAGCTCAATCAACTGGCAGGCTGGTTCATTAGGATCTATAAGCATTCGCACATCAACACGGTCAAAAGTAAGTACCAGTTAACTCAGAGACGTTGAAAATGTGCATCCGCTCTCCACAAAATCAATACAACAACTTTGTCAAACTTACACGGACACACACACAATAACAAAAATACACTCGCAAGTATACACACTTTGTAGTTAACAAAGAAGTGGGTGTGTGTCAGCCCTGCAGGGATTTGTGTTATTGCCAAAAAGAGATACAAGTACTACAGAGAAATCAGAAGGGGAGAAAAAGAGTAAAAGAGAGGAAGATGGCAGAAGAGAGCAGACAGAAACAAAGAGTGTTGAACGCGATTTCACCAAGTACAACATGTTCATGGAACAACATTCCAATCAAAATCAGATTTGAGGGACAAGTTTACAGTTTTTGTCAAGTTTAGGCTTAAAATCAGGGTTAGGTGCTTCTACATCAGTGTTATTCACCTATCATTTCCCTCTTATTTTAGGGATAAATTATGAGTTGGGTTAGGTTTAGGACTAAATTTTCAGACAGGAATGTTGTTCCATCAACAAAATATGTTGTTTTGTTCCCAACACAAAGGGAAAGTGTCTTGGTGTGAACTTCAAGGCTATAGTGTGAAAAAGAACTCTTATCTAGTTGACTGTTGAGTGTGTGGCTACAAAATCTTTCCAGGGGGAACAACTCCATAGTGGAGGAATCTATTTTACCTGGCATTCACTCATGGGTTCTTCCTCCTTTGTTTCAACTTTCTTATCCAGCAGTTCTCCACTGAGGAGTGACTCCAGGACAGGACCCTCAGGAACACCCCCTTCCTTCTTTAGTGCTGTTTCATAGTCTGAACACACACCAGAAACAATTATTACGCCAAGGCATTTCTACACAGCTCATAGAACATATAAACATATTAAGCAGCCCAGCTGTTTTGAAAATTGAAACAAGAAGTGTTTCTTGAGCATCAAATCAGCGTATTATAATGATTTCTGAAGGAAATGTGACACTGAAGACTGGAATAATCATGCTAAAAAATTCAGCTTTGCATCACAGGAATAAATTGCTTTTAAAATATATAAATATAGAAAACAATCATTTTAAATTGTAATAATATTTCACAGTATTACTGCTTTTAATGTATTTTTGATTAAATAAATGCAGCCTTGGTGAGCATAAGAGACTAATTTAAATAAGAGAAATCTTTTAAATCCCAAACTTGTGAAGAATGGTCATTTGTGTGGTTTTTGTTGTTGTGTCTTTTTTCTGTAAAATCAGACTAAGCAGATACCTTAAGTTTCTGTTTTTCTTTCACTGACTGAAAAAAAAAAGTTTTTAGGGTGTTGAATCAGAAAATACAATTGTACAACATACAAAAATCCCCCTAAAAAATGGATAAAAGATTTATGTGTGTCGTCCTCATCAACACCAGCTCTCACCGATTTTAAACTCGATGGGTCCAAGACGTGGATCCTCTAAGATGTTTAACCGTCTCTTCTTTCTCCAGCAACGTGCTGGATAGGTATAGAGCTGCCCTGGAGCCACACCTGGGTCAAACAGAACCAGAGGCGAATAGTAACATGGCCTAAACATCCAAAACCTCAAAATCACCTATGTAGTACGATATACTGTACACATAGACACACACCTGGCCCACGATGGGTCTTCTCCATCCATATGTAGCAGTTACTCTGTGCAACGCCTGTTTGGGAGTCGAGGAAGGGCAGACGCATGGAGCGCTCAGCACAAAGTCGAGCATTATAACTGCGGCAGTGCTCAATGGCCTCGCGGTAAAACTCCTCACCAAGGCTGGAAACAATTAAAAAGTGGAAATTTGTTACAACAAACATATGAATCTAAGAACGGTTGATTTCACTGCTCAAACAACTAATTAAAAACAATATTTATTATTTAAAGGCCCATGAAATCGAAATTTGAGCTTTCGTGGATTTAATCCATGTGTGTTAGTTTTGAAGCCATCTATAGAGAACACTTAAACATTGAGGAAATTCATATTTAAGCACATACGCATTCAAAATTTACAGTCTCTCTCTTCTGGGAAATTAGAGTAAAAAATATTGATGAGTCATGTTGCGCTAAACAGATTTTTTCCCAAGTAACTTCAAGGGGTCTTTAAATTTTCATCCTTCTATGCGGAGAACTCTTTGTACTGACATGCAAGAGGCAAATAAATTTCGAGGCTGGCATTTTATAGGAAAATATACATTTAACTTCCAGCTCTGTTAGCAACATATCACATGTGCATTGCAGTATATACTGTACAGAATCTCACTCGTGGATAAAAGGGTCAGGTATTAGGAACTGTTGTTTAAAAACACTGCACCATGAGAACTGTGGTGAGCATTAATGGTTCATGTAGGGGGGATGAAAAGCACGCAGTCAACAGTTCTGTCCTCAAGAGTATGTTTGCATGCTTGAAACTGGCCAGGACAAAAGTACCAGCAGGGATTTTATTGCTGAGGCTGCATTGAGAAACCTGCTTAGCAAACTGCTGTATTTGTAAAACAATTTTAAGATCAGGGAAACACTTTATAATAACTCATGAATAAGTCAGTAGCAACCGTTATATATTGCTTTACAGATAAGTAGTTCATTTACATTCAAATTTGAATATGTGAAAACATATGACTCAAAGTTTAATGAGATTTCTTAAATTTTGGCGTGGGTGGATGGGAGGCTCCCTTGTGAAAGAGTAGTGCACTTGTAGTTTATTTCAAATCTTAAATATAAATATATATGTATTTTAATACAATATTAATAAAATAGAAGGCCACTCAAGTGTACTTAAAGAGAGTACACTTACATGTTTTGTAGGAGCCATGTAATGGGAAAGTCATGTGACCAAGCGATAATGGGAGTGTCATTAATTAAGTGGGGTTAAAACACCTGTTGTGTGTGTGTGTGTTCATATGGAAGAATGGGGGTGAGTGCTGGAGCACATATTTTGTTGACCGTGAAACCTGTACAAAATAAAACAACATGCAAGCTTCAAGGATAAACGCGTCACAGAAGTTATTCCTCCACTCAGCTCCTTAGCTGTTTTAGGATTGTTTTTATGTGCCGCTACATGTTTCTTAACACACTTACGAACAAAAAAGTACACTTTCTACAGTAATAACTGGAATTTTTTTAACAGAAATGACATTGACCTTTGAAGTATATTTTACCATAAATGCTTGTCAGTACATTCAGCAGTACGCTTTAACCATAATTCAAGGACAATTAGAAGTAAGTAATTATAAAACTAGCACAGAATGCCAAATGACCAATCAAAATCCGATATTTCAAAGCGAGACATGTAATAATGATTGGCAAAGTTATAAATCAAAGTGTCGTCGAATTTAGTCAAGAAAGTCCTTTGATTTTGCTAGTTCATTCAGCATTGAAGGTTATTCTCTCATGTTTTCTCTCTCATTGTTAACACAAGGAAAGATCAAAAGTGCAGAAATAATTGAGGGTGCTTAAAAAGTCCTGACAATTGTCTTCTTAACCCTTCTCTCTTGCGGTTGCCTTTTCTTCTTTCTTTCTTTTTGCAAACCAGCTGAATAAATGACAGTTAACTCCCTGCTACGTCATAAGCTATTGTAAAAATTAACCCGATGGAAGTATTGGTGAGGACAGGAGTTTTGGGACAGTCTGACTGGTTTCTGCTGATGCGTCATCGTTTGTTTCATTGAAATCAAAAGCGCTGGTCTGCAAACAGGAGTGAGAAATGGAGGAAAATTGCATCATGCAACAATGACTGTCTGCATCCCTAAAACAAGCCTGATAACAAATTGACAGAGGCTTGAGGTGATGTTGATGCTGTAAGTGTAAATCCATTGTGATTGGTGAACTCATCCATTTCTCCTTGCGGGGGAATGATGAAGAGCCCTGTGGCACAAGACTAACAACTCAGTCAGACTGAAATAAATAACCCTCATTTCTACAAACAAAATGGCGGCCAGAGCAAAACACATCTTCTATCTAATTTAGACCAGTGGTAATTCAGTGTGGGCTGGAATCAGTCCTCAACATGTGGGTTGAAAAGTCACTAAGTGTGCAGGGGCAGTAAATTACAGTGCATGGAATGTCATGTGCTCAGGTCCACCTGAGAGGAAATATTAAGTCCTGTGGTGAAGTGCTGAGGTTCTCCATTTAAACACCTCTACACACAGCAGATACTCATTCTGCGGTCAATCTCACACAACGGACCAGCAATATCTAAAGGTCAGAGAGCGAGTAAAAAACAAAGTTTGGAGCCTCTGTGATATGTGAGAAATTGTTTTTCAGGGTAAGATATTTTTCAATGAGCATTCAAGACTGTTTTCGAACAATTTCTGAAAGGCTTTCTGATTGGAGTTTGAATGTTTTAAACAGAATACTCCATTATGGGCATCTCCAACAGTTGAAGGGAGTGCAAAACAGCAGTTCCCTCAAGAACTTCCCGAATCGGAGAGATGTCTGTATGGCATAGTTTGTTTTCATATCATATCACACGAGCACAATGAAAAAGCAATCAATTATATGTGAAATATATGGAGCCCCGCACATGACATGCAGAAGAGAAAAACATATGTATATTGTGGCCACAAATTTGTTCTTACTTACAACTTATTAACATTGTACTAATTTGTTCCTTCATTTTGTCCCAAGAATTCCATCCCAATTATTGGGCCTATTTTGTTCCCTCATTATAGATAAATTGTGGCCTTCTAATTTATTTCATTGTTTTAGTTAAATCATGGCCAACTATCAATCATCATGGCCACTATTTAGCTAAATCAAAATTAGGTAATGAATTAGTGAACATAGCCACGATTTATCTAAAATGAGGGAACAAATGAATAAATCTTGACATTGAATTCTTAGTAAGGAAATCTTGGGATGGAATTCTTAATTATACCTATAATATTTTATTTTTCCATAGAAATATACTTATTTATAAAATAATATATGTAAATGCAAATACGTGCTGCATTCTCCACTTTGCCACAAGGGGTGCCATGGCATGGATTAACATAAAATGTCTTCTATAGCCATTTTCTCTTTCAGGTAAAGAGCTTTTGTGGAGCAACCGTTTGAAGAGAATCTTAGTCTTGTTGAGCAAGTAAGTCACAGTTACTTAAACTGTCAACTTGTTTATAGGTTCCTCAAATCAATCGATGTTGTCTCAATGAGCCCACTTCTGCTGGTGGTTTAAAGTGTGGCCACACTAGCGGAGTTTCTGCAAAATTTAATAGGCAAAAAAAATATGTCAATAGTGTAGCAATGTATGAAGCACAGCTCCCACTGAGGTCACTTTTCAACCAAGCAGCTTTATGTTGGTCAATGCAGCAAATCCACTACCAACTTGAACCCAATGCGAAATCTTAGTGGGAACCTTTTCCACCCTCAATTGTGTGGATTCCTATTGAAATGACCGGACTATGCCAAGCACTTTAAGACTCTGTGTTTTTCATATGACTATGCACCAGTGAGGAGAAGGAAGATTAGATCAGTGTATCGGATTTAACAAGCATACCTGTTTTTTATGACGGTTCCACTTGATTGCCTAAGAAGAGGGAGAAAAAAAAGACAGAAACAGACATGAGCAGATGCAGAAAATATCTAATTCCAGGCTATGGGGGTTATGTACAATGAAAGATCATTAAATAAGATGGAATTCCATTCGAACTATGTTAAATTAACAGAAAAATAACCAAGCATTAATTGCAAAATGCAATACCATAAACAACAGACAAAGCCTCTTAACCATGGTCAACCTATATAGGATTTTGCCAATATTTAAAGAACATGATGACCTATATGACCAATATAATGATGTTATACAATTTAAAGGGATAGTTCACCCCCCCAAAAAAGAAACTTTTGTTCAATGTCGTTCAAAACCTTTATATCTTTCTTTCTTCTGTGCACAAAATTAGATATTCTGAAGAATGTTTCTACTGTTTTTGCCAAAACATTTACTTTCTCTTTTACTACCTTGAATCCCATCCACAAATAAAGAAAGAAAGAAAGTAAGAAAGGAAGTCATATAAGGCCTACCAGCTGATTAACAGGCCTGGCTTATATCCGACTCTGAAACTAGGATCGGATACCTTGACAGTGTTTTGTGACTTGCCACATGAGCAGCAGGAGGCAGAGGCATGGAGTTTTACAGCTGACAGGATAAGCAGTTACAGGAATAGCAGCAAACAGAAAACATTTCTTATTGCCTTTTTAACTGTAACTACATTACTGAGAGGTGCATTATTTGCAGTCATTGCATTCGTGCTGTATGGGAGCTCCAAAAACATTGGGTATCTTGGAGGAAAGCTGACAGAATGGAGAAATGGGTGAGGTTAGCTAATATAAGAAAAATCAATAAGAGGAAGCAAAAGCCTGAAGCAAACCAACCAGAGTTTGGCTTGTGTGCGGGCAGAGCTGGCCAGGAATGACATCCACGGGGAAAAGTGTGTATGCCAGTGTGCCATGAGGAAGCGCTTTCACTTCTTTGTGAGTAAAACTATGCTGAGAGGGAGTGAAAGGTCAGTCTGTGTTTGTTTGTGTGTGTATGTGTGTGTGTGTATGTGTGTGTGTGTGTGTGTGTGTGTGTGTGTGTGTGTGTGTGGTTTATTCGATTTTAGCCTTGAGATAGTTGATGCCGAGTGTTATGATTTCACTTTGATCTAACTGACCAATGAGAAAGCACAGTAGGAGGAAAATACACATTAACTTTAGTTTGGTGCCCATTTCTGATTTAGACAATATATTTTGTGCACAATATAATAAAAAATAATATAATATATACAGTAATAAATAATATACCATGATTTTTGAATACGAACCATGGAAGTACATGGCATTCTTTGAATAACACTAGAGTTCAAAATGTGCAGATACTTTATTTATTGCACAAAAAAGTCACACACTATTGGTGGGCACTTTTTCATCGACTTTTATTGTTTTTATAGTGATGATGAATGATAATATTGTTCTTCCCCTTACACAACCCCTACTCTTCAGGAAAAAAAAAAACTTTAATTTTTACATTAATACATTCATATATATACATTTTTCTTAAGACATTTAATTTGTTTATGTACTAGGCCAATGTACTACTAATGAATACAATTTTAAATAAATCAAATTGATAAACAGACATATTTAAACTGTTTATTTAATCAATGTTTTAAAATGTAGTAAACATGTAGTAACAGTAATAAATACTACACATCTTAACAGTAAAATGTTAAATCATTTTTAAATGAAACATTTAATTAAATTGCATTTTTACAAAGCACTTAGGCCTATTGTTTTTCTTTTCCTTGCTAGTCACATTGTCATCGGACAGTTCACAGAGCAGCAAATAAAAACTATAAATGTATTATTGAAATCTAAATATAGCCTACAAACTAAATAATATAATATAATATGATATGATATAATATAATTGTTTCCTTCTATTAATTTTTAAGTGGCAGTCCTACTTGCCGACTCTTGACTTGTCACAATTATGTTGGCAAATCCTTCCTGACCCATGCAGATAGAATGCAAATTTGTTCCCAATAATTTAAAGTAAAAGTGAGTTACTGTGATGTAGACTTGGGCACAGACTTGAAAGCCTTAGAAGGAAATGGGTAGTGAAAAAGACACAAATGCAAAGCAACTCACCCCTGAGGTTCAAGCCAATGCTCCCTCCCCCCTCTGCCTCTTTCTAGTCTGAGCACAGAGCCGTCAAGCCCCCCCTCTCCATTCCATCACCTCACTCCTGTGTGTGTGCTAGTGGAACAAGTCTGGCTTTCAGTAATAAGTTGACAGCTGTAGAAAATGGCCGCTCTCAGTTTGTTTGCTTTTTTACACAATCTCATTATATTATACTGTGGCAGTGGCCTTGAAAGCTGTGAAATGTGTCTTGCTGGAAGACGAACGAAAGCCTGCCATATGGAATACAGTCTGAAAGTAGGCCGAACTCTGTGAATTCCAATTTGCTCGATCAACACTGCTCCCTGCAGTTCTTTCTGTAATTTAATCACATTTCTTCATATTATTGGTGACCAGTGTTCGACTATGAAAGCGTAGGGATTTCATTAACTCTTTCCTCGCCATGTCGCCATTGATGAAATTTTCCGGCAATCCACTTTTTCAGTGTTATACGGTAGGGGGGACGCTATTACGCATCTTCTGAAAGACCACTGAATCTCCAGATCAAAACACAGGAAAAGAAGAAGCAGAAACAACTAGTGACAGAAGCATTGCTTATGCACATGTAAAATAGTGCGATCATCAAACATTAAACAGCATATCAATCAAAACTGCTTAATGATCCTGAATGAAATGCTGTCCCAGGACGAGCTATAGGACTGTGAAGCTTGGGGGTGTTGATGGACTCAATCTACTCTATGTTTTTATCATTCTGAATCCAATCCGGATGTAGTCTTTGAAAAATGCGATATGTTCTGGTGGCTATGAAAGTTTCGTGAAAATTATCAAAAATGCTGGCGCAGTGGCGCTGGTTGGCAACTTAAACACACACACAAAAAAAACTGGTGGGGAAAGAGTTAATGGAAGTGAGTGACTATGTTATTGTGAAGGAGAATTTGGACAAAACCTTTCAGGCCGGACTTCAATTTGTCAGCATCAGTGACAAATGGAGCACAGATCGAATCAGATACATCTGAGGCAATTACTCTTGAATTTTCATTACATTTGAGTTTGCTGCACAGTGTTGCTATATTGGAAGCATACATCAAAGCAAAGGCTAATGAAAGAAAGCCTCCAAATTATAATCTACTTTCTTCGTAAAGCTATTTTTGGTAGCTGCTGCCCACTTAAAGAGTCCTTTCTTTGGAGCTAAAGCCTTTACTGGGAATTGTCAACATGTCAAATACTGCAATAAAATGTGCTCAGCATTGATAACGCATGCTTGATACAATATGAATGCATGCATGTAATAACCACTTACAATTTACACAAAGAAAGCCAGGCTGACACACACACACACACACACACACACTTGCTAAACAAAGGAAAACAAGAACCTCAAGAGCATGTGCCTTTTCCCCAAACCAAAAGAGAAGGGGAAAAAATAAATGATTGGAGAGGAGCGCTTCGAGCATCCACACTGTCACTCCTGCGCAAAGCTCAACTATGACCCTCAAAAATAGAACATCCTCCAAAATTAGCTCTTCTTCTGTAGCCTATTTAATTTAAACCAGCGAGGAGGCAGAGGGAGATGTTGTCCAAATTTTTCTTGAAACGTACTGGTGTATTCCTCATTATACTCACTACACTACCAGAAAACTCCCTACAGTGCCAATTAGTCTCAATTAACAGTTGTCCTTTTGAAAAGTAACAGAGAGCTCCCTCTAGAGGCTGCACTGTGTCAGTAAAATATCAAACTCCTGTTGAACTACTGTACAAAGACTCCCAAGTGATTGAATGCAAACACACACACATGCTCAGGAAAAAAAAAGGGAGGGGGGGAGGGGGGGAGGGGGGGGGGGGACACAATATACTCATTTTAATTTAGTACCTGCCAGTATAATAAAGATATCATATATGCAATATTCATAAAGATTGAAAAATATTGGGTAATAATATGTTATATGCTCCAGGGTCACAGAAAAAACACGTTTTCATTACTAACAATATCTAAATATTATGTTTCTTAATATTTTGAAGAATGTAGCTGCACCTACATGAATTGGATACATCAAAGTGCCTTAAACTTCTAAAGCATTTTACTTTGTTATAAAGTATTTATTTTTATTTATTTTTAACAATTAGTCTGTGAAAGGAGTCGCTGAACCTAAACCTGTTTGTTGTGATATCTTCTCGCAATAAACATTAAAATTCTACAATTTGTGTAAGATTACTGCAGAAAGTGTATAGATTTTAAAGACTTTAACATTTCTCATAACAAGAAAAATAATACAAACAATAAAAAAAATAATGTCACAATTGTAACATATTATTTAATTTAAATTGTCAGATTTAGTTAAGATGATCAGAGACAGCTGATATTAAAAGAAAGAGAATCAAAAGAAGAGCAATTTGATATGATTGAAACTAGTTATTTCATGATATATATGTTAGATGATAATTTATCTAAGATATCTAATAGCTCTCGCAAAAAAATAAAATAAAAGGGATTTGGGCCTTTAATGGTTTTAAAAATGTCATACAGCATGCCTTATTCATGAACTGTGCCAGATAATCTTTACATAAGCCTAACTCTACTTGCCAAAAAGTGCAGCGGCAGTACCACAACATCAGATGGTAATACCAGTCCGAGGTACTTCAAAGAATACTATGGTACTTCATTGTAAGTGGATCTTAGCATCACATGTGGGTGTAAAGGACTGCATTTCTGTGGCTGGTGCCACTGATGGTGGAGGCTGACTAATATGTTGATGTGGCCCACAGCTTAGGACTGTTAAAAGAGGATATTGGCATGCCCATCCCCCATCAGTACTGTAGATTACACTTTGCAATAGCAACCTCCTCGAGCACCTCTCCCTTTTCGTCATACCCCTCCCTCCTCTTTTTCACTACACTACCCAGTCAAATGATTTATCTCATTTCTTTCTTCATCTGCCTCTCTCCCTCTATAGAAGTGCTGCAACATTTCCTCCAGCCTGCCGAAGACTAGCTTATTGAGGACTGGAAGAACTGCAGCACATTAACAGATGCATAGTCAAAACTCAGCCCTGCATTAGAGGAGGCCAAATGTTACACAAACACATTTATGTTGATAATGCCGGACAGTGGAAAGCCAGTATACTAAGACTAAACATTGATTTGTCTGAATTGGTGAGATTTGGACCCTGTTCTGTCACAAGTTTCCATCCGAGGATTGATTTTGCATAAAAGGGTTTAGTCACTATAGTGCATCATAATGTTTGACAAGATAGGCTAGCTGACGGAAATGTTAATTAGCAATAAAAAAAATTTTTGTAACTCTAGCTACTGCATAATTCAGGGGCGTAGGAATGAGTTTAACATTGGGGGGGACAGGGGCGATTTTAGGATTTTAATTTTAGGGAGGCTCTTAGTCCCCAATGAGAATACGCAGGGTTTTTCTGGCTAAAAATGAGGAGGAAGACATGAAATCCTGATCATGTACGTATTTATAAGATAATTAGAATTTTATTTTTCACAGACCATATAGGCTGTTATTCCCACAGTATTTTAGTAGGTGTAGGCCAGTAGAACATTTTTTACATTTTAAAGATAAATTCATTAATCTGGTGCACTTTGAGTCATCCAAATCCACTGTTGAAAAGAAATAATCCACACGCCAATCGACGAACCTATGAATTCTCTGATTTAGATATCTGCATTATGATTATGTCAGCCAAATACAGGATATTTACCATTCATATGTGCCAAATGTCTGTCAGATTTCGCGCTCCTAACTCTTCTTCTGTTTGGTTTTTCCTAACTCACTGATGGTGCACAAGCTACTAAAGGTATAGGGAAAACATGACATGGATTTCAGGAGAAATAGGTTTTGTTAATGTATAGTGTAAGGCAAGTCGATTGGATTTGGGAAATGGACCAGCCGGGATTTTATATTTTCGGAGCTGGAAAGGAAGACGTATTTGCAATCACATATTGCCCGCATAATCATACAGGATGATCAAATATTGGGGGGGACAAATTGTCCTTCTTTCAAATTGTCCTTCGTGTCCCCCTGTCCCCCCATAGAATTCCGCCCATGGCATAATTATATATCGAAAAACTCATTTGGAAAAAAAATTTTGTCGAGAAAAGGGGCTTTAACGCAAATAACTGACATACATGCTTTCACGTCTGTATTTTGATCCCATTAAAGTTGACATTTCAACTTTCAAAATTAATTTGCAAGATTCATTTTTATTTGTTTTTTTATTTATTTTACTTTGCAACATTTAATTAAAATGTCATTACTTGATTTTCAGGTATAAAAAAAGAAAAAAAGTTTTTCTGATGACGTATGCCAGATAATTTCGTCCTCCAATAATTTTGTCCACTTAATCCCCGCCGCTCCACAATCAACTCTAAGATGGAATTCATTTTTAAGTGCAATGCCCTCATCTCAAAATCCAATCAACAACTGATGGATAGAACCAAGTCTCCACCCTACCTTTCTTTCTTTTTTTGACAATCTGTTATACTCCGGTATACGTCACAATACAAAAGAAAACATCTGTCGCTGCTTCTGTTTCATTGCGACTTAAAGCGTCATTTCTCTGTAGTGTTCAAGGGTGCGTTGAACTTCATACACAGTAGGCAAAGACAATTCTTTAAATCAGAGCAAGTACATTATTTCTCCAAGTGATGAAGAAATGATTAGGAAGAGAAAATTAAATTTATTTGAAAACAGGTTGCATATGACATAGCCTATAGAGCGCTTGCATGCAGAACAGCACAGTTGCTTCCTTCACATTCAAATTTGGGTATTTATAAGTTTATTAAATGTTCCAGCTCACATGAATTTGTCAATGAAAAATGTGTTAAACAAAGTCAAAGGATTTACCCTCAACCACTATCAGTGGAGAATTCATTCTAGTTCACCAAGCACAAATCCAAGGATGCACAAAGCAGCATGAAATTAGTTCCATATTCATCAGTATCACCTCGGAGAGGAGTTTCAGTTTTAAAAAGTGTCAAAACATCTCATTTGCATGCAGAACCAAATGAGCTATTTGAAACGTACTCGCCGAAAGTGTTAATGCTGAAGATGCTCCATGAATTTTCAGAGATTGAGACACCGGCATTCACGTGATGCTAGCAAACACCCGTTCTCAAACGGAATACCCAGGATCCTTCACTGCTGTAGACAAGAGAACTGTATATCCTCACAGGCATTTGTCTACTATATTGAATTGCCCTGCTGTGTTTGCTGGCACAGGCTATGTGTTCACATAAATCGTTGCCTGTGGTGTAACATGGACCTGATGTCCTGCCACATGTTTCACTGCTTGAAAAGACTGCAGGATGGACAGGGATGCTTACAGGTGCACTTGTACTGCAGGGTAAATCCCATTGCTTATTATAAGACTATATCACATTTTCACTGCATAAAAAACATATTTGGGGACCCCTCAACTGATTTGTGAGCTCTGTACACTGTAGAACTTGACTTCCAGCTTGCGCTTCTTGCGTGATGCTCTTCGCAGATCGTATTTAAGCCTTTATGTTTCCCTCTTGGACCATCTATGGTTTCCATAAAACGAGTATTCATATAGATCTCCAGTGAAAATGGCTAGTGGGACAGTTTGTCCAGAGATGAATATTTCGACCCTCTGCACTTTAATAATATCTGAAATCTTGGGAGAGGATCTATCCACCTAATAACGACAAAAGAAGAAAAGCTATAAATCTCCTCTGATGGACCCACGTTTAGCAATGGACTATGCCATACACTGCTATTCTACTTCAAATGCATGTTCTGATTCATACTGACACACACACACACACTATAGCACTCAACAGCACAAAGTACACAGAGTTTTACGAGGCTAAAGATGCCCATGTAGAATACGTAAGTTCTATATTCAAAGAGTGAACAAATCTGAACAATGTCTATGGAATTAATACCCTGATGGATGCAGATGTCCACCTCCCAATGTAGAAGCTATATATTTGAGGGACTGAGGGACATTTTACGTTTGGATATAGAGTACTATAATACTATAATCTGCTAGAGGCTGTACTAGGCACAATCATTATTTGTTTAAAGCGTTGCCCTATAGGCAATCTCAGCTCAGGCCAGCCTCTGATTACGTTATGCAGTAAACCCTGCAGACCACCAGCTCAACATATCAGTGAGATTCATCCCATCGAAAACAGGCTGAAGTTGAAGACATTCTCAATCAAACAATGCTTTTTGTAAGAAAAGGATAGCTCAAACTATGTGGCTTGTTGAGGAGAGGTGTGATATTACTTTTCGAAGTCATAGGTCTTACAATTTTCGCCTGGGATATGAAAAAATGGGTGGAAAAAAATCCCATAAACTTACACTGATGGAAGGACCCGAACCACATCTAATGTCCAGAATATTATAGAGACTCCAGGGTGTGCATTTCTGGCTTGAGCCAGTAAGCAACCAACAAAAATAACCTACCAAGTAACTGGGGTGGGAATCAGTGATATTATATTGATATCTGGGTCTAGTCTGGAGCGGGGTGGCTGATCACCATTCAATGATAGCAAATGCAATGTACACAAACTTGCTTTAATGAAAATAAATGATTTTACACAGCATTTACCGACATGAGGAGAAAACTTAAAGGCCCCCTGAAATGAAAATGTAAGTTTTTTTAGCTTTTAGTATGAATATGTTAGCCTTAAGGTTATGAATAAGCTGGTGTGTTCCAAAACAATGACAAAATTCGCATTTAGGAGCCTATAGCCTAAGCATTCCAAACTCGCTCACTTTCGCTAAAATGGAACACAGATTTTCATGACATCCCCGCTGACTTCATCTTCTCATCACATCTTCTGTCCAATCAAATGCTCTCTAGAATTTAACGTATCATCAGCCCTCGGATTCGCTTCCATGGTGCTGTCAAGTACGACTTGCATTCTGTGAGGTAAACTAAACAATACGTTACGTACGTTACTATTTGAAAAGGGGGAGGAACCATTAAATATGTCCCACCTTAAGTTTCCTGTTTCAGTGGAAATTACATCAACACATCATACAAAGCTGCGCGTTCCAAGGCACTTCAGTGGGCCTTTAACTATTTTAGAAGATGACGATACTATATGAATTTGTATAATGAACTAAAGAAAAAGAAAAGCATGAATGTCCACCCCAAACCTAACCGTAAGTGGGTTGTAAGCTAATCGTACGAAAACATACAAAATTAACATGAATTAACCACCAATTCACCAAAATGTAAAATAGTGTTTTGTCATATAGCTACTCAAAATTCACAAGAAAAATTACAGTATCATCAATACAGTATCATGGGGTAAAATACTTAATACAAATACAAAAAAAAACTTCTACTATAGGCTACTAATATCCAGACATTTTTGCACAGCCAAAGCTATATTCTCAAAACTACTTGACTCAGATGTTCACACTGACAAGACTGAATCATCAGCAAGCGACACCCTCCCTCGGTCCGCATCTGATGAACTTCTCACAAGGTGTCTGCACCTCTCAAAAAAAAAGAGTGAAAGTGAGCACACCCGTGCCTCTCTAACCTTCAAAACAACTGAAACACCACTCGTACACTACATATAGACTATACATGCTAGCTGCACATTATAAGATCCCTGAGCAACAGTGTGATGACTGACAGTGAGTTAGGTAGCTTTGGAGAAATAGGTCATAGAGCTAAAAATACCTATCTGTGTCTCTCTCTCTCCTCTTGAAGACAAAGAGAGTCTCTCTGGAAAAAAAAAAGTGAGTGAGTGAAATGAGGAGAACAGCCCACCAGTCTCAGAAGAAGAAAAAAAAGCCCTTATAGAATCGCGGCTGCTTATGCAAACAAACATTAAAAAGGGCCTGAGTATAAGGATGGGGAGGAAGGATCTACAACGGGGTGACAGTCTTCGGCTTAAGAGCGACAGTGTGAAGAATTATCTAGAATTCATTTTTCTCAGATCAGTGAGGCAAAGCGGAATAAGTATCCAAGAAGTCCGCATTCCGCATCCCATGAAATGACTGGGAGAGACAGGGCACCATCACTTTAGGAGACAGAGAGAGATAGTGGAAGATAGAGCAGAAAATATAGACAGTAAGTGAACCTGAGTAATTATTAGAGAGATTTGAGGACCAGTAGAGGAAGAAAGACCAAAAAAAAAAAAAAAAAGCACAACGAGAACAGTGGGAAACTAATTCAATGATTCAAAGATTCCCAATGAAATGTCATCATTTTGGTGAAGGCATGCCAGTTAGCAGATAATCAGCAATCAAGGCAGGCATAATTTAATCACCATCTCTTAAAAATTAGTGATTTATAAAAGCCAGTAATGTAAATTAGATTGGCTCCTCAACTGATATCTCCTCATGGCTCCAGAAGTACTGCACTTTAACTGGGTTCTTTGAAGAGGGATATTGAAGAGCGTAACATCACAGTAATTCAGACGCTGATTGCAGCCCCTCTTTCTGTTCATTCACGTTTCTCATGCAAATATTTCAAATGCACCAAGATGCACACCTGACCTTGTACATGCTGAAAAAACATCCGTCCATATTCAACAACAGAGTTCACCGCTCAGGGTAAGTGATCGAACCAAAGAGAACCAAGTAAGATACTGCAGGATTTGTCTTAGTCTATGAGTTACTTACACAAGTCACTGAATCAAAACTGCGGATTTACAAAATCCACAGACGTTTTATTCCTTTACAGAAAAGTATTATAGTACTACTGAAGTTAATCATAGTACTGAATGATTACAATATTCATGTACTGGCAACACTGTACAATAAGGTCCCATTAGTTAATGCATTACCTAACAAGCAATATTTACAGCATTTATTAATCTTTGTTAACCTTAGTTACAACTGTTAGGGTTAGGCTTGTCATGTTAGCTCAGGTCTATTAAATGTTAACAGATACAACTTTTGATTTTAATAATGCATTGGTAAATTTTGAAATTAACATCAAGTAGGCTACCGGTAAATGCTTCAGAAGTATAGGCTATGTTTCATTGTTAGTGATTAACTAATGTTAACAAAAAAGAACCTTATTGTAAAGTGTTACAAACCCGAAGGGCTATTTATGATAAACTATACGGTAGCCTAATTCAAAGAATATTATGGATGATGATACATGTCCAAAAAATACTTGATTTTTTTTTTAAGAGCATTACACTTCATAAAAACTATTAAGGTAAGTTACGGTCTGTGCAGGGTAAGTTACTATAAAAAAGTAATTAATTAGCTTACTAATTACATCTTCAACAGTGTAATTACTGTAGCTACTAATTACTCCATTTAAAAAGTATTGGATTACTTATCACTTTATATAATAAGAATAAGGTTCTACTAGAACAAGTAGGCCTAACTGTAATGATATTAAAGAAAAATTAAGAGTAATCCCTTACTTTACTTTTTCCAAGGGAAAAGTAATTAAATTACAGTAAATAGACTGCTTATAGGCTAGCTAATTAATTACACTCAACACTGGTTAATGTATAGTATGGACTGGAAATGGGCGTTTAATGCCCGTCTAGCAGTTAGAAAGTTCATGTGACAGGTGTGTAGGCCTATAGGCTATCTCTCCATATTTTTTTAAAACAATTAATGTAGGCCTATATTTGCTACACTTAGACACTTAGCTGCTATATCCGTCCAACTTAATTTGGCATGTTTGAATATTTTCTGCAACATATTTAATTCAAATTAACGTTATGCCAAAGCTGTTCGTGTAGACTAAATGTGAACCGGTATTGTAGGCTACCGCTATAGTATCCAACACCCGAATGTTATTTCACTTATATTACTCTCATTTGTTATTTTTGACACATTATGAGATATAATTTGTCATACGGTAGGCTATAGCCTAAAAGTGCCTTACCTCATAAAACCTTGCATCCTGTCTGACTCTGAATCCTGCGCGCGCCGCTCTAGTCAGTTAACGGTTTTTGCGCGAGTGAGAAATGTAGGCTGTCTCGTGCGATCATTCAAAGTTGAAATGATATCCATAAATAATAGTAAGAATTTACCTTAGTCCAATGTTTGGTAACTGTGCCCGTTGTGTCATTTTTTAAGTTAAAAAAGTAGACGAATAACATTCCACAAGCTTTATAGTGTGGCCTGGTTGTATTTTGGCAGACTGTTTTTTTCAAACGTAGCCTAATACAAACATGTTACTAACGTGACGTTGCAAACTGCAACCAAAAACAACGTTGTGAAGACGTTGTGTGCTTGCAATGGGTCAAGGTAGGCAATCGTGGTGCAACCTCCCGGGTTAAAAAAATCGACACAAGTGCAATTTCCCCTTTATAAGATATGAAAGCTACAGTCACATTTGCATGCCAAATCCAAACACGTCTCCCCATTCCGAAGGTCCCAGTCTCTAGCAGACGAATGTAAAGCAATTTTTGGCATTGAGCCCGTGTGGCGTCTGCGTGCCGCACGCCGAAAAAATGTGACAGTGTGCACAAAGGAATCTAATGGAAACTTCACAGAATGTGCATTGATGTAACGGCGCATAAGAGATACCAAATGTTAACGTTAGACGCCACTAAAATATCATGCATAAACATGCATTCGGCTTAGAAACAATAACACTAATAATTCATATTCAAGATGCTTGTGATTTTGTAGCTACAGTCTAATGTGATCAGCGCGTGCAATGTAACACCACTGAAACATGCTTAGTGTGATAAATTGCAACATTTTCTAGTTCAGGCAGTTTGCACATAGACAGCGCTGTTATACAGACAGCATACCAGTTCGTTTTGTTTGACATCATTCTAAACAAAAGCTAAAGCAAAAATGTTCAAGTGCCATCGTTTATCTTGAGACTCGGTGACCAGTGAACTCTCCGATCCCAATACCAACAACTGTAAGTTCCTAGTGATCAATAGGCTAGCCTACTGACCAGGGACGCCGGGTCAACATTCTCAACATTCCTCCATATCACTGTGCATATGCAGAAATGACACCCGAGACTCTGCACTTTATAACATGCCATATTTGCCCAGATGACAAAATGTCGTCGCATGCATTATGATTTATTGCATTTCAAAATGCATTCGTAGTTTAAACCTTGCCGGCATTTCATACTTTTTAAAGATGTTTGCATATTTGTGAATTTGAACGAACGCTGTTTGTTGCATGACATGCATTCAAAAAAACATTAAAATATAAATATTTTTACTTACGATTTCAGAGGATTTTGGACCACTGTGGCCATTTTGATATAGAATGATACAATGTAAGACTGCAGATCCCCGGTATTGTACATGTAATATAGCAGCAATTTCAATTTCATTCATTCTCTGGGGCTGCGGCTGGATCAGCTAGCCAATAGGAGCGTGACTGACTGATGACCAGTGATGGGAAATGTAGTTTTAGTTCCCTGATGTCTTCAAGAGTCAGCGGCGTGTGTACTACAAATAGCACAATGCACTGCGGTTAACTGTATACTAGTCCCGCCTTGATTTTGTATGGGTAAGCCAAAACATCTACTGTAAATTCAAGGTTGGATTGCTGGACTGTCTGTCAGTATTTTGCTCTCATGGTGGTTGCTTTTGTTGATTCGTAGAGAAATATAGAGAATATTTTTAGATAGCAATGGCAGAAGAAATGGCAGAAGAAAACAGCATAAAGAAATCGTCCGTTCTTACAATGCATGTTTTAGGCTACTAGAGATAATCACAGAAAATGTAGGTAGTCACTGATAAATATAACATAGCTTTATTAAATAGCTTTATTTAATACATAGGCTATAGGCTACATATCCATCTCACTAATATTGGCCACATCATGTAGCCTATATTTGTACACACATTTATTTTCATATCACTCCATTGACTTCCACTGTTTCTACTGAGCTAATAACATATCTCCTAAATATAACTCTCAAAACAAACTTTTTTGCATGTTTGACTGTTATCCAATAATATATATAGCTATACAAAGTTACAAACACAAATATATATAAACCACAGAGACAATAACATTATTACTCATTAAGGAGTTATTCTCCTATAAGGTTTTATGCTAGCCTACTAATGAAAAACAAATTTACAAATATTGTGACAAGAGGCCTGACTGACCTCTAAAAGAAATGGAAGTGACTTATAAAGGGCTCTTCAGTCCAGTTAACTGCAATGGCGCCACTTTGAAGGCATTCTGTGACATGTGATATTTATAGATCACTGCTAACAAATATTTAATGAACCTTAGCAAGCTCTATGGAAAGACTGTCTGAACAAAAAAATGTCCTGTTGATTCATCAGGGATTTCTGTAGAGCACTCCATGTTTGCATTTTTATAGGGGGTTTTGGAGTTGAGCTAATCTTCAATTCATCATATTGCGATGCAAGAAATCCTAAAACTAAAATTAAACATCAGTGATATTCTGTTTGCAAGCACTACAATTTGACAAAAAAATGCCATAATTGTAGAATAACTAGCTAATTTTAGAGCTGATTTTATGGAGACTTGTTTTTATTGACCAGGTTTGTATATTACAGTATGAACTTCTGTTTTCTGCACACAAAGACCGCCACAAGACAGTTCATCAGACTATCCACTAGAGGGTGTCAGAAAGCGCTCAGTAAAACATAATGAAGGCGCTCCATGCAACAGCAACAGCGCCCTCTTGAGGTCAGCTAGATTTCCTCCACGTAAGAAACGTTAGTCCTGGGACAGTTGTAGTCATAACTAGCTTTCCGGGGAGTTGGGATGGTTTTAAATCTTTCACTATGTCTGAAATGCTACTGAAAGATATGGATGAGATTAGTCTCGATCCTGTTAAGATGGACGAGGAGAAGGAGAATGGACGGAGTTTTCTCCTGGTTGACGAAAACGAAAGCTTGCAGGTTTGTTTTTGTTAGCTTCTGCGCTAGCCATCAAGCTATTAGGTAAAAAGCACATGTAGTGTATTTGTTGTTTTTATACACTTTCACAGGTGTTTGTCAATTCACGAGCATGATAGTTACTAATTATAATACGTATAATATAAATAATACACAGATAAATTAACCCCAAATTGTCAATATTGCTGAATCACAAGGAATAGGTTTCTTTTGTCAACATTTAAGGATTTCACTGACATGTCATCTTACTCCTCGATTATATCTGGGGTTTGTGTAATTCTGATGTCTTTTTGTCACGTACATTCATAATAATGCAGGGACATGTGGTACAGCAGATGATATCTGTCAACACAGTGTGTGCTAGTGTGATTTACAAACATTAAATGATCTCAGTGCTGTATACTGCTGTTATGATAAGGTTTTGAACGGTACACTTACATGAAATCACCGTGTGTGTGTGTGTGTGTGTGTGTGTGTTTTTTCATGTTTTCGGACATGTATCATAATGACCAACCACTATATTCTTGATGTACATTGTTAATACCATGGTATAAGAATATAATAACCATTTACTGTTGGCTATCCCTTTAGAGGTGACAGTGCCATTTCAGATAGTTTACAGTCTTTCCAGGGAGCAGCATGAAAGTAGTTAATTGCTTTCACTGTGACATTGTTATTGTATAGAGATTCAAAATGAAACTTCATTATGTTCTTATTCTTTTTTTGTTTAAAATCTTTTGTTGTTTCAAATCCATCAGACTTACTTTCTTCAACGGAACACAAAAGGCAGGATGACTCATTCATCATTCATAATAACAATTGTAATTTTTGGGTGAACTGTCCCTTTAAGATAGATAGATAGATAGAAACAGAGACTGACAGATAGGCTATATAGATTGGCCGATAAATAGACAGATAGACAGACACGATATACACTCACCGGCCACTTTATTACAGGCACCATGCTAGTACCGGGCTGGAACCCTTTTGCATTCTGAACTCCCTTAATTCTTTGTGACATAGATTCAACAAGGTGCTAGAAACATTCTTCACAGATTTTGGTTCATATTGACATGATTGCATCACCCAGTTGATGAAGATTTGTCAGCTGCAAATCCATGATGCAAATCTCCCATTCCACCACATCCCAGTGGTGCTCTATTGGATTGAGATCTGGTGAATGTGGAGGCCATATCAGTGTGCCAAGAAAATATCTCTCATGCCATTACACCACCACCAAACTAAACCTTTGCTACAAGGCAGGATGGATCCATGCTTTCATGTTGTTTATGCCAAATTCTGACCCTACCATCTGAATATCATGACAGTAGTGACACCCAGTGTGGTCTTCTGTTGCTGTAGCACATCTGCTTCAAGGTTGTATGTGTGTGTGTGTGTGTTCAGAGATGCTCTTCTGCAGACCTCGGTTGTAACGACTAACTTACTGCAGTTCGAACCAGTTCGGTCATTCTCCTCTGACATCAACAAGACATTTTTGCCCACAGTACTGCCATTCACTGGACATTTGTAAACTCTAGAGATGGTTGTGAGTGAAAATCCCAGTAGATCAGCAGTTTCTGAAATACTCAGACAAGCCCGTCTGGCACCAACAACCATGCCACGTCACTTAAATCCCCTTTTCCCCCATTCTGATACTCAGTTTGAACTTCAGCAGTTCATTTTGACCATATCTACATGCCTTAAGCATTAAGTTGCTGCCACGTGATTGACGGATTAGATATTTGTGTTAACAAGCAGTTGAACAAGTATACCTAATGAAGTGACTGGTGAGGATAGATAGATGCTCTAATCTTGATATCTCTCATACTCTTTCTCTCTCCCAGGTCAAGAACGAAGGCCATTTTTTGCAGAAGTTGGGCTGCAGTGCTGCTCAAGGAGTTAAAGTGCTTTCCATCTTCGGCAACACGGGCGACGGCAAGTCCCACACTCTCAATCACGTGCTTTTCGAGGGCGAGGAGGTATTTGCCACGTCTCCTTCTCCATCCTCATGCACGGTGGGCGTTTGGGCGGCTTACGATCCGCTCCTGAGCTTGATCGTGCTGGATACAGAGGGCCTGCTTGGTGCCGCCAGTCAGCAGAACCGGCGGATGCGTCTGCTGCTGAAGGTTCTGGCCGTATCAGACGTGGTTGTTTACCGCACACGGGCCGAAAGGCTGCACAACGACATGTTTCAGTTCCTTGGCAGCGCGTCGGCCGCTTACCTGAAGCACTTTACACCTGAGCTCCGCGCTCTGTCTAGCCGCTGCGGGCTGGAAGTGCCTCTCTCCAGTCTGGGACCTGCCGTTATAGTTTTCCAGGAGACTTCTCGCACTCAGCTGCTAGGCCAGGGTAAGTCAGAGCTAGCAGACTTTCACATTTACAAGACCTGTATTTATTAGTATGAATACAGCATTTTTCTGATACATGTTGTTGCCAAAGGCTGCTGTACGACTAGCCTGGGGCAAAGGGTTTGGGTCTGCACATCCTCATGGGGCCTAAACAAAAAGTCTTTGAAAAAATCCTGCATTTTAGGTTGGTGGAGAGTCCCACTGGAAAAAGTTGTCAGTCAAGCCGAATTGTTTCATCGCTCCCACTTTTATTTCTCTCTGCTTAGTGATGAGAATTTCAATTTGTTTCATTGTCTCTGTAGTCAAATGATCAATCTTTAGAGAGATTTTAGTCTGTAATATGCTGGGCCAATAAAAAAAGTATTATTTATTTGCTCATTTTTATCTATTATTTTAATCAAAATTAAATGAAACAAATGCAATCCATACAGACAAAGACTTAAATGCATGGTAAGAATGTTTTTAATGTATGAATTAGGTTTTATTTTATTTTTGATGCTCCATTTAACACATTCTGTTGACTATAAGTAGCATTGCACCTACATGTCTAGTACTTGCTTTCGTTAGAGTGTTATTAGAGTATTACTAGACTGTTAAGTTAGGGTTAGAATAAGATTAAATGTTCTTGCAAAGTTTTTTCTAGTCAGTGGAAAGTCTGTTGAGGAGCATCATAATAAAGTGTTATCAGATAATAAGCAGACAGTCTACTAATACTCCAATGACTGCTAGTATAGTCAACAGAATGTTCAAAAGGGACCATCAAAATAAAGTGTTACCATGAATTAAAAATCATTTTGATCTGTCCTGAAGTCATAATGATTAAAAGCCTAAGTAAAATAATTAAATGTTTTTATTATTATTTCTTAGAAAAATATATTTAACTGCTTAATAATATTTGAAAAAAGTCAAAAGTTTGAAAATAATGAAGTCATGTGGTGCCATCAACATAAACGGGGAAAAAAACCTGCAGACTTTCATTAGTCAAGTTAAAAAATAATAAAAAATAATAAATTAATTGCTTAATTTTAAGTGTATTTTTAACAAATAGCCTAACGTGTGCACATTTATTCAAAGTATAAGGAACATGTTTTTACTTTTTTACATATTGTTAGACAGACCACTTGACATTTTTTTATTTAGTCATTAAATTTTAACTTCTTGAATATGGTATAAATGTTTTTAAAGTCATATGAAATCAACACGAATACAAAGAGATAAAGCTACTATATAAAATATAATTCAATATTGCATTTTCATGTGCCTTATTGCTTCTATAAAATATTACTGCATATTAGTGCATAATAAAAATATTTCATTAGGCCACATTTTCAAAGGAGACAGATATTCATAAAAATACTTCTTCCAAAAGAAAGGAAAAACACTGAGGCATTCAAATTGGGAAGGAATGTGATTTAAAGGTGCCCTAGAATGTGAAATTGAATTTATTTTGGTATAGTTAAATAACAAGAGTTCAGTACATGGACATGACATACAGTGAGTCTCAAACACCATTGTTTTCTCCTCCTTACTTAAATCTCGTTTTTACCAAAACAGGCGAATCTCCACATAACACCGACTGTGACGCAACAGTCGGGATCATTAATATGTACAACTCCAAAAATGTGCATATGCCAGCCCATGTTCAATGACAGGCGGAACTGCGCAGCCGAAGCATGGCAGTTGTTCAGTGTTTGGATGTACAAATGAACACTAAAGTATTTAGTTCCTTCATCCGAGCCTCTGAAGAAACAATGTGTTAATTTTATTTTCTCTGGAAATTTCCAAACACTTCACAGACTTCAAAGTTTCCTCAACTTTGGCCAATACAGAGCTGGCCTCGATGAACGTCTGAAAATAAATTGATCGAGCTACCAAGCAACACTTTCTGATGTGTAATTGTTCAAGTTCAGACAGGTAATCTTTCTCTCAAAATCGTTCAATAGTGTATTTACATCACCGTGTTTGCATTGGTGAAAGCATTAGAGAGAGTGCAGAAACTGCGTTGCAATGATAAGATCTTTATTCTCGCGATCAACACAGTCATCTGTTTGCTCAATGCTCATCACGGCAACATTTTATGTGATGGGAATAGATCTAAATACTTTAAAAACATCTCACGATTCGTTAATCTCGATAGCTGTAATAGTAAAAACGTATAATATCTGTAGTAAAAGTATTCGAGAGAGTTTCACATGTAATACGTAGCTATTTCATATGCAAGCATGTCAGCCAATCACAGCAGAGGCCGGTTACACACAGCAGACACGCCCCTTTAAACAGAGCCTTCAAATCAGAGGCTAAAATCAGGCTAGGAAAAATGCCTTTTATTTCTAAATTATGACTATTTTTGATCTAAAAAACATACTAACATTATTAGGGCAACCCAGAAAACATTATACAATAAAAATAAAAACCATTCTAGGGCACCTTTAAATGACTTAATGGTTAAGCTACTAGTTATCTACCACAGACTGAAGGAAAATCCCAAGGCAGGGTGGCTCAGGTGTGGACTGTTACAAAGATCACAATACTGCTCAATTACAATTGTGCCCTTGGGTAAACCCCATGCTTTCATGGTTACAGCATGCTGTAAATCATGGTTCATGAAATATATTGTATAAACCACATAAAAAAACGCTGTAAATGCCTGGAAAAACATCTTTCATCTTTTTATTTTGAAACTATTGGGTTAGTGTCATCCAATGAAGTGTGTCAGGCTAAAGAAATATGGGTTTGTTTTTTGTTGTCCAGATGTCTCTGTCCTGGGGCAAGCAGACACGCTGCTGCAAAAGCGCTTCCATGACTTGACCCAGAGCACAGACGCCTTCAGCTCCGTTCAGTACGTGGGCACCCAAACCATCACTCCCCCCACAGACTACTCACAGTTACTGCAGATAGTCAACCAGCAAGTGAAGAACACATCCCAGCGAGCCCCGCGCCAGCCTGCCATTGTGTTCAGTGCATTACAGGTAGCTCCTCACTCTTTTCTTTGTGTATGTGTGTGTAAAGTGGCCTCAAAAAGATTTTAGACACTTAAAGGGATAGTCCACCCAAAAATGAAAATTAGGTCATCATTTACATTCTTCAAAATATCTTCTTTTGTGTTCAACAGAAGAAATAAATTCATACAGGTTTTGAACAACTTGAGGGTGAGTAAATAATGACAGAATTTTCATTTTTGAAAATAACCGTACTAAAGGGGAACTGAAACGAAATAGGAAGTAAAGGTAATATAACAGATTTGTTATCATTGTTTTTTGTGCTAGGACACTTAAAACTGCTGAAGTAGTTACAAGGGGGGAAAACAGTGACGTTAGTTTGCTGTTTTGTTACTAGGGCGCTGTGTTAATGTTTTTAATATTATTTTTGAATTAATTTGTTTACAGGTTTAATAACCAACATGTTATCGAATTAGTATTTTTTCCGTTTCAGTTCCCCTTTAATATTTGGTTTGATATATTTTGTATCTAATGCAAATAAATGCATGGATTAAAAGGAATACTTCACCCAAAAATGAAAATGTCATCATTGTTTAATGTTTATTCACACTCTTGTCATTCTAAACCTCTGTGACTTTATTTCTTCCATGGAACACAAAAAGAGAAGTTTAGCAGAATGTTCACAATGCTCTTTTCCATACAGTGAAAGTGAGCTGACCAAGGACAAGTTCCAAAAATGCACAATAAAAGTGATCTGTTTGACTCTGTGGCTTTAATACACTCATGTTCAAAAGTTTGGGGTTAGTAAGAATTTTATGAAAGCAATAATGTGTTAAATTGATCAAAAGTGACAGTAAGGACATTTAAAATGTGACACTGAAGACTGGAGTAATGATGCTGAAAATTTTTCTGATGCTGAAAGTTTTGCATCACAGGAATGAATTTGAAATTTAAAATATATTACAATGGAAAATAGTTGGAAAAAAGTGTAATGATATTTTACAATATTACTGTATTTTTAATCAACTAAATGCAGCTTTGGGGAGAATAAGAGACTTCTTTCGAAAACATCTTGCTGACTCCAAACTTTTGAATGGTAGTGTACTTGCAGTAAGTGTGGCATAATTGTCCTAAAGTACTTTTTGGGTTCAGGGTACGTTATGTACTGTATGTTTTCACCTTTGACCACTGAACATGTTTCTGAAACTGCCCTGCTCTCTCTCAGGCCTTGAGCGACAGGTTCTGTGGCGAGATCTCCGATGACAAAATCAGCATATGCTCCTTCTTTCCTGATGAATATTTCACTTGCCCATCAGTCTGTCTCAGCTGCAAGTAAGTCCAATAAAGTCCACACACTTTATGCACAGAGCAATAGATTGAATGGAGGGTTTGTTTTTTGTTATTTTTTTGCAGGTTGTTTAAAGAGATTTCTGTCATAATTTTACTCACCCTCAAGTTGTTCCAGATCTGTATGAATTTTTTCTTTTGCTGAATACAAAAGAAGATATTTTGAAGAATATGGATAACCAAACAGTTGATGGGCACCATTGATTGAAAAAAAAAAAGCTGTTTGGTTACCCATACTCTTAAAAACTATCTTCTACTTGAGGGGGAGTAAATGATGAAAGAATTTTCATTTTTGTGTGAACTATCCCTTTAATGTGTGGCCCTTTGATGCATAGTAAATCAAGGACATTTCTGCATTGTCACGCACAAGACTCTAATTTCATTGCATCAACACTGAGCCACTTTGTAATTTGACAATTCACAGTTAGAAAGAACTAGGATCTGTATTCAGCATGCAAATGGAATTGATTCACACTGAAAGCACAAAAAGGTGTCAATGCACTGTAATTAGAAATGTATGGTAATTAGATCTCACATCAATTGTTATTGTTTTAACGTGTGTGTGTGTGTGTGTGTGTGTGTGTGTGTGTGTGTGTGTGTGTGTGTGTGTGTGTGTGTGTGTGTGTGTGTGTTCAAGAGCACTTAATAGCTAGCAAATCATATCTAACCTTTCCAAAATCCCACGGCTTTAGCGTTCGGTGTAAAAACGGCATGAACCACCAGAAAGACGCGGTCCCACACTTGGCTGATGGATTATGTCAGTATGCCCACCAATACAACAATAAAGTTCTCATCTGCAAGGTAACCTCAAGTTAAGATCGCATTTTTTTTTTTATTATTCCTTTTTATTGTTTTCTTTTTCAGTTTTTATTTAGATTATTATTATTTTTTATCATTTAATTGATTGTTTTTTCGTTTTGTTGTACTGTTTAAATTTTATTTATTAAAATTACTTATTTTCTCCATTTGCACTTCTTTATTTTGCTAAATTTCTCATTGTATGCACCACACAGCTATGCTGAACAAACACTTTAGCAATGCAAAAGTACAGGGGTTTTTCCCCATATAAATAAATCACACTAAATTGAATTGAAATTAAAACTGATTAAAGGTACACTGTGTAAAGCCCTGCATTTCAGCCCGAGCCCGACGGGCCCCGACTTATTTACGCCCCGTAGGGCCGGGCTTCGGGCCAATTTTCACATCATAGTTCACACGTGGGCCGGGCCTCGGGCCTGTTTTAGGCCTATCCTCCTTTTTATAGCTTATTTTAGACATTAATTAAAATAAAATATGAGAAGTTGACGATTGAAAAACAAACCTAGAAAGACATTTTATAACCTATCACACTGATATGACTGACACATGACAGTCTGCTCACGCACAGGTTTCCCGGCAGCGTGACTGGCTCGCTCTGTGTATAGTGTCCGCCAGCAGCAATAGTAGTAGTAGCGAGCGTGTCTTCAGCGCAGTTAGAAGAGTTATAGAAGAAGGTACGACTGGATTAAAACATTCCACTGTGGATGCAGTGCTTTTTCTCCACGATGCTCTGTAAGAGACTGTTCTTAGCCATGTTAGGAGGCTGTCTTGTTGTTTTTCATTTGATTGGACTTTATTTTAATTGGTCTAACCGTTAGGAATGGCCATGTTCTGTAGTGAAGACTTGATTTTTGAGGTAAAAACATGCATGTTTGTTTTTAATTTAATTTATTTGATTTGTTTAGATTGTAGCCTATAGCTCGCGAGCGCTGTTGCGACTGCGAGCAGCAGAGGAGCCTGCGTCAGCTTTTCAAAAGTGTCGTTTGACTGTGGTTGTGATGATAAACGTTTAAACTAATTGTCTGTGTGATCTGCTTGAAGTGTTTTATATATGGATTTTATTGTAGCCAATAGGGGTGTCACGATTCTCCAAATCCTCGATTCGATTACATTTTCGATTCTAAGGTCACGGTTCGATTCGATTCTCGATTTTTTCATTTTTTTTTAAAGCACAGTTTGCTATGCCATTTTTAGACTTTTATGAAATATAATATATGACCTTTGTTCGCAATGTACCACACTACATTGTCAAATTTAAAACATTTATTAACAAAATAATAATGTCACAATAACTTATATCTTCAGTCAATTAGAAACTTAAGCAAAATAACCTGTCATGTAGTTTCTCTTTTGTAACTGCAGTCTTATTCACAGAAGATGACATTCAAGTTCACAACAAAACAAACACGGTTTAACAGATACATCTATGTTTTCCTTGCTTTACCTCGGTCTTAAAGTAAAAACATGACTGTGAAAAATATTATTTAATGTAGTATTTAATTAAATGCATTTATGATGAATAACATTTTCATGTCAAAATATGTTCATTTTGAGCACGAACTGTGCGCTGTCACTTTAACTGTCAGCGCGTGCAGCAGAAATAGACTCGGTGCGGAAATGAACGACACTCGACTCATTCGTGGAGGTGGAAAATCAAGTTATTTGTGCCATGCAAGATTTATTGTATAAAGATTCATACTGTTCTGAGTCTGAGTCTGCTGTTTTTGTCAATTTAAAGTTTTAATTTAAAAAGTGTAAGAATATGGTACACGCACAGTAGCAGAGCTTGCAAACTGTGGCTTTTTTGAAGCGCAAACTTTGAACGCGAATGTGAAAGTTGTCAACATAACTCACTGAAAATCACAAATACTCCAACTGTCCCACACCGGCGACTTCAGTGAAAGAGGAGGGGTTCAAGTCCTGTCGATGGGTCTCCTGCGTCTGCAGTTGCCATGCTATCTTTTGACTGGTGTATACATAGGCTGTATACTATAGCTAGGTAGAGGACTCGGACTCGCAGCACTTCAACACGCGTGTTTTTTCCCGCTTTGCAAACCGACTGGACGCGACATGGGGGCGTGGCAGTATCGACGATTCCATTTTTGAATTCGATATTCGAGATTGTGAATTAATTTCGATCGATTTCGATTTAAAATCGAAATCGTGACACCCTTAGTAGCCAAGTAAAGTGTTGATTTGAGAGGCTAAATTGATCAAACATGTTTAACTCGCTGTCGGCTGCTTGGTCGTCTTTTTTTTTTTTTTTTTAAATCATATGCTCTGAAGATTTGTCTAAATTAACTTAATAAAGAAACATAACTACTTTGCCATTTAAAACAAAACTGACCTATTTTAATGACTGCAACATAGGGCAGGCAGTGTAATGAAAAAAAACGGGCTCCGGTCGGAATCGGGCTGATAATTCTGATGAGGCATGTGCAGGGCTCTAACGGTTCGCCCTCTAGCGGTTAAAAAACAAAACTACATGCATTTTGCAGAAGAACATTGTTTCGGTTGTGCTTCAGCTCTGCGTGACTGCGCAGACGAATATGGTTCTTTCTCATAACTAAAGAGAGAGAGAGATCATTTTCCTACCATAAAACATTCACTACTAGGCTTAAAAGATATAAGAAGTTTAGATGAAAAGAACCTTAAGCTGATAAGCTGAAGACGTTACTGTAGCTTTACCCAGTAGGTAATAGACATGGTACTTCCTTGAAAATAAATTACAGCACAACACAACAATCATAATGAAATGAGCTTTCATAATAGATAATGCTTTACAATGAATTCTGTTATAGAGCTACATATGACAATTTATCTGTTCAATAAAATACCTTCCTCACCTGTTCAGTAATGAAAACAAAACACCATCTCTGTGTCGCTTTTACAACATTTTAAATCCCTCAGTTCTCGCCATCTCTGAAAAGCCATGTCAATGTTGATTCTTGTTTTATTACAAACTCTGTCATGTTCTCTTTTTGCCAGCAGACTCTCCTCTGTTTGGTGTTTGTTTAAAACGAGTCATTCGCCAGAGGTTTGAGACCTTTATCGACCTTTCTCGCTTGTTGTAACAGGCTAACCTCTGCCACTCACACACCATAAAGTAGCCGGAGCAACTTTTCTCAATTTACGGATATGACAAGACACGCAATTACCCATGGAAATCATCACGCTAGGTCTAAAATATAAACACTTATAATAGGCTTACCATAGTGAATCAGGGTAGGACAAAAACACGTTTTTGGAAGAAAGATTAATGATGTATTGACTTATTATTTAATTGTTGTTCATTTTAAACAAAAAAGTTAAGTCCTGTACCTTTAAGACTAGTCCCTAAAAAAAAAATCTGTTTGCAAAAACAGTCCAATATGGATTAGATTTCTCAATTTGAAACAAAAAGATGATGGGGTAACCATGATAAACCATTTCTGTTACAGAGGTGCTATGAGGGCGGACGGGAAGTGATTGTCGTACCCAAAACAGCTGCCTCTACAGATAACCAGTGGCTTGGTCTGGCCAAGTATGCATGGTCAGGGTGAGTGAGATGGGTTTTTTCTACTAAAGCTAACCTCCGCAGCTGCTCCTCGTCCATGCTCTGATCCCTGGTCTTGTTCTACAGCTATGTTTTAGAGTGTGCCAGCTGTGGCATCATCTACCGGAGTCGGCAGTACTGGATGGGCAACCAGGATCCAGAGAGCGGTGTGGTGAGGCCAGAGGTCAAGCACGTCTGGCAGGGGGTGAGTCGATTCTCTGTGTTCCCATCCATGTGCTCACTCCATTGATGCTCACAGCGGTTAATGTTGTTTTTATGCTTGTAGACCGATGCTTTCCAGACAGACCATCAGAATGCAGCTCAGCGGGTTTTGGATGGAATGAATTACATAATTCAGTCAGTGTCAGAATATAGCTCAGGCCCAACCAAAGCTGTCACTGCCTGGCTCACAGACCAAGTGGCTCCACCCTACTGGAAACCCAACACTGAAATCAGTGTAAGTTGATATGCCCTATAGGAATATGTAAAAAAAAAAAAAAAAAAAGACAAGAATTATTAGTTAACAATCATGTTGGTCTTTTCAGGAATGTTGTGGTTGTAAGAGAGCGTTTGAGGAGGCGGAGAGGAAACACCACTGTCGGGCGTGTGGGGAGGGTTTCTGTCAGGCCTGCTCCACTCACAGCATGCCAGTTCCCGAGAGGGGCTGGGGCGGCACCCCTGTACGAGTGTGTGATGCCTGTTACCGGCAGGGAGGACCTCAGAACACTGGACAGGGTGAGGGCATCGTTCTCTCTTAAAAGCACACTTCCCGTCCGCCCTCATAGCACCTCTGTAACAGAAATGGTTCATCATGGTTATCCCATCATCTTTTTGTTTCAAATTGAGAAATCTAATCCATATTGGACAGTTTTTGCAAACAGATTAATCTGAAAACTCAATGAAATAAGTGGAGCATCTAGGGGACTAGTCTTAAAAGTACATCATTTAATTGTTTTGTTCAAAATTAACAAAACAAAACGTGTTTTTGTCTTTACCTTGATTCACTATGGTAAGCCTATTATATGTGCAGCAAGTATTTCTTACACTTAAAAAGTTTACACTCAAATTTAGTGTCAGTAAGATTTTTTTTTTATATATATATTTTTTTCAGTAATATTGTGAAATATTATTAGAAATTGACAAGAACTGTTTTCCATTTGTATCTATTTTAAAATGTAATCTATTCCTGTGATGCAAAGCTGGATGTTCATTACTCCAGTCTTTAGTGTTACATAATCCTTCAGAAATTATTCTAATATGCTGATTTGATGCTCAAGAAACACTTATTATTATTATCATCAATGTTAAAAACAGCTTTTACTGCTTTATATATTTGTGGAAACAGTGATAAATTTTTTTCAGGCGTCTTAGATGAGTAGAAAGGTCAAAAGAACAGCATTTATTCAAAACAGAAATCTTTTGTAACATTATAAATGTCTTTACTGTCACTTTTGATCAACTTAACGTGTCCTTGCTAAATAGAAGTATTGATTTCTTACCCTAAATTTTATAGTAGTAGTGTATTCATCCAAGACTCCAGCTAAATCAGTGGCATAAAAATAGCTGTATTATTTGGTACTCTTATTTAGTGCATGTTTGAGTTTGTATTTTCTCATCTTGACTGACTCTGTGCTTATTTGTCTAATGTAGTGCAGTCTGCAGAGAATATTTAGCCTCGTCAAAAGAATATTCTCCCAGGATTATTGAGTTCAGTTGACTGAGTGTTGCATTTTCCAAAACAGTTTTTAATGGCCTCAGTGTGGGATGTTGACAATACATTCTGTCCTTACAGTGGCCAGTACGGAACCCCGGATACTAGTTGCCCGCAGAGTGACGGAAGTAGCTCAGTCCACTCTCGACATGGTCTCCTCCGCTGTGGACTACCCTCTCTGTGAGTGTCACCAGTACACATTAAGTGTCTGTAAATTGCTTATGCATAGTTGTGTGTGTGTGAGGTGACAAATTAAATTTTTGTGCACATCTTATCCTTTAATACAGGTTTTGTAAAGGGAGTTGCGAGACCAGACTATTGGATCCCGGATCATGAGATCACCCAGTGCCACTGCTGTGCTAAACCCTTCATCCCCAGCATGTCCAAGCACCACTGCAGGGCATGTGGGCAGGGAGTGTGCGGGAACTGCTCCAGTAAGACCAGGCCAGTGCCCTCTCGTGGCTGGGACCACCCAGTGCGAGTGTGTGACGGCTGCGCTGACCGCAGGGATTCCCTGTGACCTTGCTGTGCCTCTGTAGTGCTGCTCTGATACGGCCGGCATCTCTTGGTGCTCAGAAACAGGTTGTAGGCAGTTTTTCAAGCCTTCATGGCTGGGGGAAATCTGAAACTCACTGCAGTTCTGCATAGACAAACACTCAGGCTCTATAAAGCATTAGCTGCAGAAATAGAGAGGGATCTTTTAAAATCAAAAGAGTAAACTAAGAAATGTTGCAAAATGAAAATAATTTGTAGAAATATCAAGGTTCATTATATGAGAGGTAAGCATATTTTATCCACAAATGCTCATTACTGTAATGCAAAAACAAAACAAAAATACAGTTCTCTATACTGAAATACAGCAGTGAAAATCACCCTGGACACACACACACACACACGTATAATATAAAGAAATGAATTTTTCCTGTGGGGTGAATAAGCATCCCAGAAATTTCTTCACATTTTTTTTTGTAAGATTTGCTGCAGAAATTAAAAAGAAGAGAAAAATTCATTTTAATGGATTTTGATAGATTCTATAGTGCTGGCACTGAAAACAAATCGCCTTCTAAAAGTGCATTTCTGTGTTTAACATCTCATCATTTCTATCCCAAAGATAAGATAACAGGCTAAACGGCGAGAGCAGTAAATATTAACATATCTACTGTTTAGTAAAATATCATTTGAGATACGTAGCAGATGTTTTACACTAATAAAGAAGCGTTTTTCACTAAGAAAAAGAGTTTTATACTTTATTCCTGGAACAGAGCAAGAGTAGACAAGGTATAAGCCTAGAATTCACATTCCAGTCAAGACAATGCAATGAATCCTGTGAGCTCATATCTCATTGTATTTTTATCAATATAGTTCTTTTCTAATTTCTCTGAAATAACGACTGCACTTTATCTAATTTTTACTATTCAATTTCTTTAGTTGAGAGCCATATAATCTAATACATAAGATACAAACTGTACATATATAATGAAAGTGGAATTATTCAGCAGCATTTGCAGTGCCTAATGGATCTCAACAACTATCTTGCATATAAACAGTAGTGTGGCATATAATGTGGCTGTGTATGACATGTAATGCAGACTTACACTAAACTGAACATTGAGTGGTTCCCTAACATGTACAGCTCATAAAATGGCTTATATAAGGCACTTTATTCATATTTGATTTGAGAGAATCCATGTGGAATTTTTTTTAACTATGATGTTTTTTTTTTTTTTTACAATTCTGCTTCTACTCTGTATTTTTATCTGGAATAGAACATTGTAGTCTTCTATGAAGGGGTTAAACCAGAGCAATGGTTTTAACTCCATATAACTCTACCTGCATTTGACAATCCTGCAAAAATCCTTGATTGGCCGGTACTGTTTTTAAGGCTTCTTCTCAGAACATTAAAGCTATTTGAAAACAGCCTGCCTTCTTGATTCACAAGATAACAGACATCTATGGAAAATAATAGGCTTTAGCACTGTAAGTGCACATATGCGAGGTCATCTGGAGGTAGAGGTCTAGATTTCCTGCTCAAGGCCCTTAAATAGATGAAACGGACTCAAAATCTGATTTAAATCATGGAGGTTGTACTCACATTTCCTCCATTTATAACATTACTGTCTGGCAAACAGCCTGCCTCATCACATCTACAGGAAACTGTCTTGATGGGTTTACTGATTATGTCGGCACTTGTGTGAGTATCATTATGAACATCACATACAGGCCTGGTTTCACAGACAGGGTTTATATTAAGCCAGGATTAGGCCTCAGGTCAATTAGGGCATTTAAGTAGCTTTTATAAACTTGCCTTTGAAAAAAAAAAATGTTTACTGGTGTGCATCTTGAGGCAAAACAATGGCACTGACATATTTTAAGATATGACAGTGCAAGTTGCTTTCAGTTAAAACGCCTCAGACATGAATTTTAGTCCTAGCTTAAGCCTTGTCTGTGAAACCGGGAGAAAGTGTATCATGTGAAGGACTACTGAAGGGACATCAAATGTGTGAAAAGGTAACTATTGCGACCATGGTATTACCAAATAACTAGTCCAATTCTCTCATGTCATTTCTTTTAGTGATTATATATGGGACAAAATATGGGGTTTTCAATTGCTGGCACTGGTAGAGAGCAGGACTGATAAAAGGCCAAAACATCATGTAAATATATATTTTTTCTTATACCCTTATCCTACTCACCCCAAACTTTTGAATTGTAGTGTATTCAAATATTTAGCAGCAAACTGTTTTCAACATTGATAATAATAGTTTGATAATATTAATCAAATGTAATGGCCCTTATTTAAATGTACATACAATCACAGATATATATCACACATATATTTTATAGCTAATTATTTATAAATATACATATATATTATTGTTTAATACTAATATTATGCTACTAAAGCTGAACTAAAATAAAATGAATTAATAAAACGCAACTAAAATGTAAACTTTTTAAAATTATATAAATAATACTAAATGAACACTGTTTTTTAATTTTTTTTAAACAAAGTTGCACTACCACACTGTAACCAGCAGAGGGAGGCAACACCACTCCCAACAAGAGACCCGTTCAAGATTTTAGGATTTCACTCATTCTAGGGTCTTTCACATTGAACGTTTTTATTATATTTGTAACGTAGTTCATATACAAACAAAACTGCCTGGGGTTATCAAAAGTCTGCTAAATAAAAAAAGTGACATAACCTCACTCATTCCAAAACAAATTTGCAATTTCTAGTTCTGGTTCATATAAGGACAAAAGGATCAAAAGAGCCCTGTTACCTGACTCCACTGTTTAATCCAGCGGTCTTTTATCATTTATATTGTTCTTGAACAGGAAGATAAAGATTATGCACAAAGATCTAACATAAATACTTCATCAAATTATGAAAGTCATAAACTTTGTTGCACTAAATATGATGTAATGGACTGCTTATAACACATTTCACATCCCATACCTTCATCACAACAGTTTTTAAAAAAAAGATAACACACACATTTTAGGAAAATTCAATATAGATCATTTTTATTTTCAGATTTAATCTTCACTGGTTTCATAATTGTAGCCCATCTGATGCTTGTTACAAATATACACTATACTGTCAAGAAGTTTTGGGTCGGTAAGATTTTCCCAAAAAAAATAAATTTTTAATGTTTTATAACCTCATGAAACCACTTTAGCACTTGATTTTTAAATATATTGTGGAAACGGGGGCTATTATAGTTGTTTCATTTTAGTGAACTTTTCAGTGATGTTTTTTTTGGCCAAATTATTTAGTAAATTCCACCATTTAGACTATTCAGTAATATTTTGTTTGAAATCAACATACAAAACTTCTCGTAAGGAAGACACATTTGTGTATTTGGAGCTTTTAAATGACTGAGATAAAGCGCGTTCTGACAGCTAGCCCCAGTCTACAGTAAATTCTGCAGGTCTACTTGTTTCCTCTTTTTGCTGTTTAATACCATTGAGGTCCACTGCTCTATTTGAGTCTGAATAATGAGATTTTTCACTATGAGCTTTATCAGTCTCTTAAAATGCATAACATCATTTGCATGGACAGCTTCCAGTCCACTGCAGGACTCTGTCATGCACTTTGTGCTTATCTCGTCCTGCAGATGCACATGCTTGGACCGTGAGCTCCAGCCAGTCCGAAAAATGGGCAGCGTGTGCCAGTTCAGCAGAAAGAATTATTGTAATTCCTTAATCCCAATTTCACACATTATTATGTCAACTGGAACTGCCCTGATAGGCTGTTTTATTTAGTTTTTGGTTGAATCTGGGCCAGTGTTTTATTGAAATTCACAAATAATAGCCAGCTTATATAATGAAACCCAAAAACTACTGTGGATGCATCAGTGTAGAATATTGTATTCTCACCAGTGTCCTGTCTTATCCTGGAAGCCTTTGCCAGTTTAATTTATATCCGGGGGGCCCAGTGTTTTTCTGCTTACTGTGGCTCTTTTTGGATGATTATTAATGGCTGTTTTGCTTCCGTATCCATGGCAACTGATCCTGCACTGTCCCGTCCCCCCCCTGATCCATACAGTCACTCTGTGGGCGCAGGACAATAAGAGGAGAGTCGTCACCACGGAAAGCTTTCTCTCATTTTCTCACGCTTCCCCGGGGAAGACATGGCGCCTTGCTTGGGTCCATTTAACAATTCTGATTCGCAGCTTCTACTGAGACACAAAGAACGCACTAATAACCAGTTCTGCCAGTTTGTGTGGTTGATGGTCTGTGACTTTTTAATTTCAAAAAGTCCATTCATAAATCTTTTCAAGGGGCTCTATTAGATTGTTATGAACAAGAGGAACCATACAGTAGTGAAATAATGGAGCAGCACAGCAACATTCAGTTTTGTTTCATAGCCTGGACCATACACATACCGAAGACATTCATGTGGTGATGGAGATTCATTTGACATGTTTCTATAGAAAATTTCTATAGAAAATATATAAAATTGTATTTTTTATGTAATTAAACTGAAGAAAAAAAGAGAAATTAATAATAAGCATAAAGCTTATTTAATTCATTAAAAAAAATTATACTGATATGATATTTATATAAAAATATAATTAATGTAAGTATTTATACATCATGGTATGCATAAGTACTAAAATGAATATCACTGCATCATATACACTCACCGGCCACTTTATTAGGTACACCTGTCCAACTGCTCGTTAACACTTAATTTCTAAGCAGCCAATCACATGGCGGCAACTCAGTGCATTTAGGCATGTAGACATGGTCAAGACAATCTCCTGCAGTTCAAACCGAGCATCAGTATGGGGAAGAAAGGTGATTTGAGTGACTTTGAACGTGGCATGATTGTTGGTGCCAGAAGGGCTGGTCTGAGTATTTCAGAAACTGCTAATCTACTGGGATTTTCACACACAACCATCTCTATGGTTTACAGAGAATGGTCCGAAAAAGAAAAAACATCCAGTGAGCGGCAGTTCTGTGGGCGGAAATGCCTTGTTGATGCCAGAGGTCAGAGGAGAATGGCCAGACTGGTTCGAGCTGATAGAAGGGCAACAGTGACTCAAATAACCACCCGTTACAACCAAGGTGGGCAGAAGAGCATCTCTGAACGCACAGTACGTCGAACTTTGAGGCAGATGGGCTACAGCAGCAGAAGACCACACCGGGTGCCACTCCTTTCAGCTAAGAACAGGAAACTGAGGCTACAATTTGCACAAGCTCATCGAAATTGGACAATAGAAGATTGGAAAAACGTTGCCTGGTCTGATGAGTCTCGATTTCTGCTGCGACATTCGGATGGTAGGGTCAGAATTTGGCGTCTACAACATGAAAGCATGGATCCATCCTGCCTTGTATCAACGGTTCAGGCTGGTGGTGGTGGTGTCATGGTGTGGGGAATATTTTCTTGGCACTCTTTGGGCCCCTTGGTACCAATTGAGCATCGTTGCAACGCCACAGCCTACCTGAGTATTGTTGCTGACCATGTCCATCCCTTTATGACCACAATGTACCCAACTTCTGATGGCTACTTTCAGCAGGATAATGCGCCATGTCATAAAGCTGGAATCATCTCAGACTGGTTTCTTGAACATGACAATGAGTTCGCTGTACTCAAATGGCCTCCACAGTCACCAGATCTCAATCCAATAGAGCATCTTTGGGATGTGGTGGAACGGGAGATTCGCATCATGGATGTGCAGCCGACAAATCTGCGGCAACTGTGTGATGCCATCATGTCAATATGGACCAAACTCCCTGAGGAATGCTTCCAGCACCTTGTTGAATCTATGCCACGAAGAATTGAGGCAGTTCTGAAGGCAAAAGGGGGTCCAACCCGTTACTAGCATGGGGTACCTAATAAAGTGGCCGGTGAGTGTATATACATACACACACATATAGTGTGGTAGTATTTGTGTGTGTGTGTGTGTGTATGTATAATTTCCATACTGTGTGTCTGTGTGTATATGTACATACGCAATTTATTCATAATTTTCATCTTCGTATGTATATATGATGTAGCCTACATGAATTAAGCCACCAACAAAACAACCATAGTTTATATTATATTATTTATTTATCTTTTATACAATGTAATTACAATATAAATATGTAGGTTTAAATACAAAATTCTGTAAATAAAGAATAAAAATAAACTCCACTGGTTTGTTATCACTACACTTAAGTTTACAATCAGCTTTATGAGGTAATTTAGTTCCCTGGTTTTGAAAAACCTAGATTTTGTCAAGGGGGTGAGAGTGGACAAAAAGACCAGGGCGATTGAGTAGAATTAATTCATCCATTTAACGGCATACAACATATCTCTTGGCCGAATTACAAAAGCATTGTCTTTGGAAAAAGAACTATTTTTAGATTCATTGTGCCACACAATAGACCTGCTTGACCCCGTAATAAACAATTGATAAGAAAACCGGGAGGTCAATTTAAAACACATTACGGTCAAAATGGGCCTTTTCGAAACAGGAGTTCAAAACATTGTGCCTGCCTTGAATGTCCACTGCTGTTCCGTCTCCACGGGACGAGTGTGTGGAGTTCACCTCACTGAGCACAGTGTGCAGTCTGACTTTGATCATCTAGCTTTGAACCTTGCAGGCTCAACACACTCCAGAAAGATCATTCAACATCTTATTCGTACACTCTGGTGAAAATAAATATACAAACATTGAGCATTTCTAAAGAGGTCATATGATGCTTTTTTAAATATTTTCCCTTTCTTTTAGTGTGTGGCATGTATAAGATCTGCAAAGTTACAAAGTCTCCTACGAAGGGATTTATCGAGTCGATCTCAATCGAAAGTCCAGATATTACTTCCGGGAATGTCTGTGTCACGATATCACCATAACGCGGTCCAAAAAGGCATACGCAAAGAAAGAAGGCTTCAGTGAACTCTAGTGTTGTTATCATGTCGTGGAGACGACGTACGTGTGTTTGGTTGCGAAAACAAATTCTCTTTGTTTGGCCAGCAGAAAACAGATGAAATTAGGAATAATTGGTTAAGATTTATTTAAAACACTGTTCCCGTACAATAAAACCCAAAAGTTACGGAGGACAGCTTCTTCAACCCGGGAGAGCTCAATGCTGGCTATGCACAAAATAAATTAGAAGTATACACTTAAGTATGTTTTTGAAACTTTATTTTATGCTCTCACTTCAAGGGATAAAGTTGTTACAGCGAGGATGACAAATTAAACCGTCATGGCATTTTATCTGAAAGGTAGGTTTTAAAAAATAACCACTGTGAAACGTTCTGCTCAAGTCATGCTTGCTATATTGGTTATGTTCTATCTGCTCGATCAATCACGTTTCCAGAATCTTACTCGGGCTCGAACTAATACTGTAATACCGATGACGTTAATAACGGTGTGTTTACAAGTGTTGGAAGCTGAAGCTCGCGGTTATGGTAAAGGGTTTCTGACACATGCTTGAGGTTTTTGGCCAATCACAACGCACCATGTCAACTGGCCAATCAGATCGCTCTGGGCTTTTCGGAAGGAGGGGCTTTGTAGACCATTTCAGACAGCGTACTGCAATATTTTACAATACGTGAAATATAATGTTTTTTGAACATTACATTACACCCAATAAACAAAATAAACTTTTAAAATAGCATCGTACGACCTCTTTAAATGATAAATATGCCTAAACGCACAACGTTGGAGGAAATATGAACCTCATGAATGAGAAGGATTTGATTTCAGAATAACTGCATGAGATCCTATTGTGTAGAGTGCTTGAGATTATTCACCTGCAATTAAAGACAATTATTCCCTTTCTTAGATCAGCGAGAGTGAAACAGTGGTGATAAGAAACGAAAGCCAAGACTAATATGCATATTCAATGTTTTAACATACTGTAATATGGGATATTTTAAACATGCATGAACGGGACCATTTGACTCTGTCCCTTTAAGAGTCTGTGTAGTCGTTCCATTGCTTGCATAAACGAACACTATAACCTCCCTCTTCAACCCTTTTCTAACAATTTCTAATACAGTTGCTCAACCACTCATTCTAACCCATTTTGTCATTTTAATGCCCTAGAATGGTCACAAAGTTTTTGAAATACATTCTTAATAACTGAGAAGCCCCATGAACCCTACTGAAGGTAATGTTATTGTCGACTTAAACATATTATAAAAAATAAAACTATAACCCTCAGAAAAGTTGTTCCAGAAAAGGTTCCATGTCAATAAAGAAAGGTCAATGTTACTACACTGGCATTTTGGTCTAGTTTTTGATTGCATCATGGGTGTCAATAGTATAGTCAGGGTTGGAATGTGCCTGTTGGTGGAACTTTTCGTATCCACTTGGTTCAGAGCTGAGGCTTCAATGGTCACGACTGATTCACTTGAAATTAATAAAACTAAACAGCCACAGAAGGGGCAATAAATAAAAGTAAACTGAAAGCATGCTATTTACATCACAAAGTAAACTCATTGTTCGACAAGATAACGTAGCTCAAATTATTTTTAAATCTATCATTTGGTGACTCAGTTTTCAAGTAGCCAATTTATTCCACTTGTAATTTTTCACCCTGTTCGATAAAAATAAATAAGGGAAACCCAAGAATAATTAAAATTTGATTTAAAATAACCATTATAATCAAATAAAAACAATAAATAGATTCTGACCATCCCCTAATTTCAGCATTTCCTTTAGGTAAAAGGGTCATTACTGGTGAGAGTAATGTGCAGGTTTCTCTTAAGTGCCAAACCATTGTGACTGTCTTTCCGTTCTCCAAATCTTGAGTATGACTCTCAAAATGACACAAAATGCAACCGGATGATCTTTTACAACAACCAATGCCCTCAAACAGACCAGGAGCGTAAGAAAATCCTTTCGGAGATCAAAAAAAGGGGAAGGGGAATGGGTTATGAAACAGTTCCAAACTTTCAGAGTCTCCTTACAATTATAGTTCAATCTCAAAAGTCTTTTGTAAGTCATTGGAAAAAGGGTTTTGCGCCTTCGGTTGCGATTTGGACTCCAGAGCAGCCCACTTTGCCTCAAAATGCTCTGCTTCCTGGGAACTTCCTGAGGGATTCGGATTCAGACTCTCCATCGGCCAACTAGTACCGCTTTTCATGGAACTACCGTTTTGAGTAACACTGGGAGTAACCACGGCCGTTGATGGAAAGGAGTTGTGCGGGTGGCCGTTGACGGTTAGAGGAGAGGCGAACGTGGTGGTTGGGAAACCTCCGGGCAGGGTGGGGAAAGCCGAATGTTGGCCACCACCAAGCGTACCTGTCTTAGGCCCCATCCCGATTCCCATCGCTGCTCCGCCCCCTGTGCTGGCCGCTGAGCAGAATACATTAGCTACCATTTGCGACGGTGTGATGCCCACCACGGGCACACTGGCATTGGGATAGGTCATGCTGTTGGCCAGAGTGGGCATATATGCCTGCATAGGTACAAAAGCCGGTTGAAGAGGCTGTTGGGCGAACATGCCAACTGGTGCGGGAGTGACGTCAAAGGCCATTGGGAATGGCTGCATCGAGGTGGGGAGGGAACCAGGCGCGATGGGAATAGTGGGCATGGGTGGGGGTTGCTGAGTGGGTGGTGGTGGTAGAGTAGGTGGAGTCTGCTGCTGGGCTTTAACCGCTTTAGCCACCTCTTCCAGCCAGCGCTCTGCTTCAGATGGGGTCCGTCTGTGGCCGCCCTGAGGCACGGGAGGAGGAGACTGGACAGCAGGCTCTGTTTGAACCCATGAGCTTGTAGCTGGGGAACAATGGGAGGGGTAAGAACGTTAAAATATGCCTATACTATTCAAGTCAAGTCACCTTTGTTTATATCGCATTTTAAACAATCCAGATTGTTTAAACCTGTTAACAGTAAGCATAGAATGACTGAGAAGTGACGAGCAGTAATCTGATGACGGATTCTGTCAGTGCAGTGTGAATTGGCCTTTAACTGCTTGTAATTCACATGAATGCTTTGGGATAAAGACCTAAGGTTGGAAGACACTCAGCGGATAATTGCTCAAGTAAAAGCACTTGGAAAAAAAGAAAGTGTAACAAAGATTAAGTTGACTGCAAATGCAAATGTACTGCACTTAACATTTTATAGTTTATACAAAATGTATGTTTTACAGAATAAGTTGGACTCTAAAACTCTTTGAAAATCAAAGCCGTATTGTCTAGCCAAGTTGTGTTCCAAATTTGAAGTTGATATCACAAAAATTGAGGTTCCTGTGAGATTTTGTTTAGGTGCTATACCAAAAAAAGCAGCTTCATTTAATTTTTTGATGAATTCTCCAGTCACAAAACTGACAAAACTTCTATCGCAAAACAGTGGCCAAATATATGACATTGAGTCTCAGACCTTTTCAATGATATGTGATTTGTCGAGATTAGAAGAAGTTTTGATTACAAAATAGTGGAGTAAATTTAGAAAAATTTGAAACATGAGACCGCCCACTAGGGGGAGGAGCTCCTGCTTTCATGGTTACAGAATGTCCAGTCTTAAAATGGTTTTGACAAAATGAATTTGGAGAGTTTAAGCTTTTGATTTAGATTTTTTTGATAGGCCAGATTTATTAAACGGGAGTGGAATGTTCTGTGCGTATCTACGCAAATTAAAGAACACCAATGCAGCCGGATAATTTCCATAATGACCAACGCAATCTACCAAGTTAGTGTCTGCTTTTTGACCTAGTGTCCCGCTACCAGGACACTGACAGTGAAGCAGCTTCACAGTAATAAAATAACAGAAACAGAAATATGAGACGAACTCAGTGTTGATTCAGTTCAGTTTAATAACAGTGTAAAGTGAATCTCAATTCAGTTCAGTGCTGATTCAGTTCAGTGTCGATGTTGCAAAAACCGTCAATTATGAAATTAATTCGATTCATCTATACAACAGCTCTACAGAAGACAACAGTTTCATCGCCCAGCTCAATTCAGTTCAGGTTTTGTTCTCATCCGATAATATTACGGAATATCAATTGTCTTTTAAACCCGTTCACAATATATCTATATCTGTCTGTGTTGGGTTATGCAGTGTGTGTTACCTTGCAGTGGAGCAGGAGGAGGGGGAATGGCAGGTGGAGCGCTGCAAACTGGCAAGCAGTTGCTGATAGCTTTGGCACACAGGTCCTCAGATGGTTTGGTGAAAGAGTTGTTGATTTGGCTGCACAGAGCGTTTATGCTGTCTGCCTCTCCTGCCAAAGACAGATCCATCTCTGGAACTAACACAAACCAATAGGGAAGCTCAATCACACTTGTGTGGCTCATATTGGTGGGCCATGCACGCAGTTTATGGGATTTTGCTAGCTACAATAACCTGGGTCTATGACATAAGTTTTGACTTAAATGAATACTTTTATCCAGCAAGGATGCATTATACTGATCAAGAGTGACAGTAAAGACATTTATGATGTTACAAAAGATTTCTATTTCAAATAAAGGATGTTCTCTTGAGCTTTCTATTCATCAAAGAATCCAGAAAAAAACGTTATCACGGTTTCCACACAAATATTAAGCAGCGTTTTTTTTTAACATTGATAATGATAATAAGAAATGTTTATTGAGCACCAAATCAGCATAATAAAATAATAAAATATATATATGAAAAATTATATAAATAATATAAAAATCATGTGACACTAAAATTTCGACTTTGTATCACAGGAGTAAATATATTAAATAGAAAAAAGTTCTTTTAAATTGTAACAATATTTCACAATATTACTATTTGTACTGTATTTTAATCAAATAAATACAACCTCATTTAAAAAAGAATCTTACCAACTTTAAACTTTTATTTATACGTATAGGTTTATAATATGTGATATGATAATTCTTGAATTCTCAAATTCTTGAATAAATTAATTTGTGACTTTTAAAACTATTAATGTATTTTGCAGTGAGTTATAATGCTATTTTAAATACAGTATAGTATATAATTTTAATATCAACCATATATCGGTTATCAGCCCTAGCCTGACAATAATTATGAGATTATCAGGATCACACAGAATTTTAAAATAGGATTTCTAATTTTAAAAAGAAATTCAGAAACAGCAATGCAGTTAAAACACTTTTTAATGATCTGCTTTGTATTACAGTCCTCTTAATATCAAATTTGCTTGCACAACTACAAAGCAACATTTTACAAAGAAAAATAATATGATGTCGTCAAACTTCCTAAATATTTATTATTTTTATATTTATTATTCATGGATAAACCCTGTCTTATATGGAATTGTTAAAAACATGACCCATAATTCCCCTTTTAGAATTTAGTCTAGGGGATTAAGCTAGAAAACAGAATCTGCAGCATAATTCTGTGCAAAACATGTTATCTATAGAGCACTACATGAAAAAGGATCAATGGAAGGGTCCCTCATATAGATAACAGATGGTCTAGAACACACACTCAAATTAATTTATGGGTACAATCAATGGAAATAGAGTTTTCTGAGATATTTGTATGCAGGCTCAGCATTTGGTACCTTTTACATTCCAAAGTCCACTAGTTGATGATACAGAGTGCACAAAGTTAAGGCGGTAAACATTACTGGGTCAACATTACGGTTCCATTACACGTACACAGCTTGAGTACACAAAAATAACTCACCTGGGTTCTTGGTCTGGAAGTCCGTCTTGCGCTGAAGGGTTGATGGGAGATCATTCAAGCGTAGGGAGAGCTGCCGTTTGAAAGGCGAGTTCTTCTGGCTGAGTTGAGGGAAGCCTCGGAAGGAGCCCTGCCGCACCAGCTGCTCGATAGGAGCGTGTCGGCGCGGGATGGCGTGAGGCCCGCCTGGCTCCGCCCTCTCCCCAGGTGAAGCCGCTCCCTCTGGAGGAGAAGCACTTCCAGGTGGCATTGCAGAAATATAACATGCTTCTGCAGAGAGGGAGATTCACTAGTCAGGATCATCACAAAGAAAGCCTTTGGTGTTGGAGAGTAACGTAAACGAGACTGACCTTTCTTTTTGTCCTGCAGCTGTTTCATGATGTCCTCCCGGTCACTTTGCTGTCCAGCAGAGGAGATGCGGAAGGAGCCTTCCCTCACGAACGAGGTGCGGCTTGCGTCGAAGGAAGCCGTGACCCCGCACTCCTTCTCTCTGCGTTGCTTCCGCTCAAGGCAAGCAGCAAAGGCGCATCCAACTGCATGACTCAAACGTTCACCCTAAAGTTGCATTAGCATTGTGGAAACACCAAAAATATTTGTAATTTTTACACTTTTTTTGCCTGGTTGTTCAAGAAAAAACCTGAGAAGCTAAGATAAATTTAAGATAAAAACATATGATATATATTAAAAATAATGTTTAATAAAACATAATACAAATACATACTTTAAAGATATTTAAAACTTCTGATGTGAATTTTTTCACTTATGTCTTACAATAATAATCAAAATGCTGTGAATGGATTTGTTGAGACAAAAATCATAGTTAATAGCTGGTTAATAGTGAGAATTGGACCCTAATTTAAAGTGTGACCCATCACAGCAACACTGTACACTTAAAAAATATTTTTAAATTAGCCTCTTTTTGTTAAAATATTTTGAAAAGCTAAGACAAATTGAAGAAAAAAAAAAATATATATATATATATAAAAAAACAATACAAATATATATTTAAAGATATTTAATATTTAAATATACTTCTAACATATATAAGATGTCTGACACTATATCTTAAATCAAGCTTATTTTTTTCTAATATTTGTAGATTTATTCTTAAAACAAGAAAAAACTATTAGCCAATGAGGTAAAGAAAATTAAAGAAATTAAGATATGCTTTATAAGTATGTAACTATGTATCATGTTTCAAAGGTTGTTTAAACTTTTTAACTTTGGAATGAAAGTACTGATTGGGAAAATTATATTTTACAGAGCATCACAACTAGGTTAGTCTGTGTTCACATATCCAGTTCTGTTATTGTTTTTTTTGGGGGGTGGACAGAAACGTGATATGGTCACAAAAGTTTGTTTTTGTTTACAATAGTATTGGGATCCTAATCAAAACTCCATTCCATTCCAGTCCTTAATGTGTTTTTCTCTGTGCCCCAAGTGCAGATAACGGTTATTCTGCTTGAGATAACACTGCCATAATCCCCATCTTAATCCCACTTTGCAGGGAACAGAGGCTGAAGAATTAATCCCCGCTGGGTTCTCCTCACCGAGTCCTTCAAGGCCATGAAGCAGTGGCACATCCAGCGGCGAGTCGTTCCATCACGGCAGATGTAGGAGAATGCCTTATCGTAATTACGGTCAGGTGCGCAGAAAGACACTTTCTCAATGGTCTGGTCAACAATGAGGTCCTACAGAGAAAATAAGAAAGGGACAGATTGGTGGTTGTTTGTGGCATTTAAAAAAAAATTTAAACATTTGTAAAATACAGATTAAAACAAAGTAAAGTATTTTGAAAGTGCCCAGTTCCATTTCATCAATATTTATTCAAAAATGTATTATTGTATTGGGTTTCATATTATTACTGTACATATTATAATTATACAGACAATGGGCCTTATTCATGATTCATGAAAGTGATAGTTCTTTTAAAATGTTAGAACCACCCGTAAATAGTGCATAAAACATTCAAACATTTTGTGTTCTTTTAGGCAAACTGATGACTGCATTGATAACACTATAATCCTTTTTCATGAGTTTGTTTGCCCACATAGTAATCTTTAACTATTGAGGTTAAACGTATTTGGCTTGCTGTCCGCAGAGGAGAGGAGACTCACCCTTTGGAAGGGTGCTTGTGGTATTTGTGTGGTCGCCGAGAGTTGAAAAATGTTCTACTTAATACCACAACTTGTACAGCCATAACGTGTTTTTTTGTCTTACCCTGATTCACTATGGTAAGCCTATCATATAAATTATATAAATGTTTATATTTTAGATCTGTTTGTATGATATTTGTGGGAAATTGAGTACATTGCATATGCGCATTGCATATCCGTAAATAGAGAAAAGTTGCTCCGGCTACTTTGACGCATGTATTGTGTGTGAGTGGCAGAGGTTAGTTGCCACAACAAGCAAGAAAGTAGGGGTGTCACGATTCTCCAAATCCTCGATTCGATTACATTTTCGATTCTAAGGTCACGGTTCGATTCGATTCACGATTTTTACCAAAAAAAAATTTTAAGCACAGTTTGCTATGCCATTTTTAGACTAGACTTTAATGTAATATAATATATGACCTTTGTTCGCAATGTACAACACTACATTGTCAAATTTTAAACATTTATTAACAAAATGATGTTACAATAACTTATATCTTCAGTCAATTAGAAACTTACAAGTAGTTTCTCTTTTGTAAGTGCAGTCTTATTCACAGAAGATGACATTCAAGTTCACAACAAAACAAACACGGTGTAACAGATACATCTATGTTTTCCTTGCTTTACCTCGGTCTTAAAGTAAAAACATGACTGTGAAAAATATTAGTATTTAATGTAGAGTTTAATTAAATGCATTTATGATGAAATTACAACATTTTCATGTCATGTTCATTTTGATCACGAACTCAGCGCTGTCACTTTAACTCGGCGCGTTCAGCACAGCAAAAATAGACTTGAATGAATTTTCAAAAATGAACGACACTCGTCTCATTCGTGGAGGTGGAGAATCAAGTTATTTGTGACATGCAAGATTTATTGTATAAAGATTAATACTGCTGTTTTTGTCAGTTTAAAGTTTTAATTTAAAAAGTGGAAGAATATGGTACACGCACATACAGTACAGGGTACCCGCGGGTCTTAAAAGCCTTGAAAAAGTCTTGAATTTGATCATCTCAAATTAAGGCCTTAAAAGCCTTGAATTTAGTATACAATGTCTTGGATTTCGTTACAAAGGTCTTATATATTTTTTGCCTTTGCTAGGATTAATTTCATACCGTAACAAAATGAACTGTTAGTGTTACTAATGTAGGCTAATTCAAAATGTATGCAGTTGAGTGCACCTCGCGCTCCACGTCATAGCAGAAAAAGCGATCGCGTGCGCAACCGTTACTATGGTTACTAGGCAAGTGAGGTACAGAACAAGATAGTGCCTAGTTTAATCCGCTGTGGTCACAAATGACAGAATTTAAACCCAAATAAGAGCTTTTCTATTAAAGAACATATTTTCTACCCGGCCTTTTCAATAGTATCTGGCAACCATGCGCGCGCGCGCTCTCTCTACAGTGCTGAAGAAGCGCGGATGATCTGAAAACACTGACAAGCTGGAGTTCAGCGATCTTTAAGATTTTCTAACTTTCTTAAATTAAAGTGTCATTCAGTCGGTCTGTGTTCTGTCACAAGCCGCTTGCGCTGTTTGTGCGACTAAATCTGCGATCAAAATGCAGGCTGATATCCACCAGTGTTCATACGAGCAAGAATGCAATGTTTCCCGAATATCCACACGATTTCAAATGTGACATTGATTTTATACAACAGTAAAAAAGAAAAGAAAAAAAGAGTAACATTAAGTGATGTACTACATTTAAAACAGCATTGTCAGGCTTGCTCTATTTTGCAACGAAATATGTGGCTTTGAACGAATCGTGAGATTCAATAAATGAATGACTCAAAGACTCACTCATAAAGATAGTGAGTTACCGCCACCTACTGGCGATTTTAATGTTTTTTTAACATTGCAAATTTAATGAACATGGTTTTATTTAAAGCATTATTTCTTTCTTTTTTAAGGTATTACAAAGGTAAAAAATTAAATAGAAAAATTGATTAAAGGGGGCAAATCTTGTCCCTTAATGGAAAAGGTGTGAGTGCAGTCTAAGTGTAAGAGAGGGGGCACCAGGGGGTACGGCACTCTAAAACACTGGAGAACCACTGAACTGAGGAAAAGGGATCATTATAGACCTGCACAAGTGCTACTGCTAAAGAGTGCAATGTCAATAATTTCTCATAAGCTTAATTGAATTGGCCTAGAGATAATAATTATTATGACATTTTCTGTCTAAAGACTACATATAAAATAACTACCAAAAGTAAAGTAACTGCAGTTTGACTAAAAGTGGACAAAAAATGCAAAGACCTTTCGTCAACTACAAATATAAAAAACAGGATGACTCAAATGTGATTAAGACCAATAAGCATTTTCGTCTGAAGACTAAGACTAAATCAAAAATGGCTGCCAAAATGAACACTGGCCTACACACACGTGCACGCTACAATGCTGTTGCGTATGTATTAAATATGACTGATAATTTAAGTAAAATGTTTTATTTAATTCAAGTAGCCTCCTTGTACATAATTATTTTCTAGGGTTTAAAATTTATACAGATTTGACATTTTCCCCTCATACTTCTGTCGGAATGGGTACGAAGTTGCCCTTGAATTTCATTTGAAATGGTATTAAAAAGGTCTTAAAAAGCCTTGAATTTAAGTTGGAGGATCCTGGGGGTACCCTGCAGTAGCAGAGCTTGCAAACTGTGGCTTTTTTGAAGCGCGAACTTTGAACGCGAATGTGAACGTTGTCAACATAACTCACTGGAGATCACAAATACTCCCACTGTCCCACACCGGCGACTTCAAAGTGGAGGGGGTGCAAGTCCTGTCGATGGGTCTCCTGCATCTGCAGCTACCATGCTATATTTTGACTGGCTGTAGCTGAGGTAGAGGACTCGCAGCACTTCAACACGCGTGTTTTTTTCCGCTTTGCAAACCGACTGGACGTGACATGGGGGCGTGTCAGCATCGACGATTCCATTTTTGAATTCGATGTTCGAGATTGTGACTTAATTTCGATCGATTTCGATTTAAAATCAAAATCGTGACACACTTACAAGAAAGGTTGACATAGAGCAGCTAAATTTCGAATCTCCGGGGAATCCCCTGTTTAAATAAAAACTCAGGAGAGTCTGCTGTCAAAAAGAGAACGTGACAGAGCTTGTAATAATACAAGAATCAACATTGGCACGGCTTCACTGAGGGATTCGAAAGATTACTGAGGGATTAGAAATGGAGAAGTGATGAGAAGATGGCGTTTTTATTACTCAACAGGTGAGTACGGTATTTTATATCGGTATTTTTTACGGTATTTTATGAACAGATAAATTGCTATATGCAGCTCTCCAAACAGAGTTCATTGTAAGGCATTATCTATTGTGAAGGCTCATTTCATCATGGGTTGTTGAAGCGCCGTGCTGGAATTTGTTTTCAAGGAAGTACCATGTCAGAGTCAGAGCCAAAGCACAACCAAAACAACGTTCTTCCACAAAATGCATGCAGTTTTGTTTTTAAACTGCTAGAGAGCAAAAAGTTACATAGTGTACCTTTAATTATAAAATCTGAGGTTTACGAAGCGTTTGTAAATCCAGAGGAGAGTTTTCAAGAAGTCAATTAAGTCTTTTGTGGGGCATAATGAAAAAGTGGTATAACTGTACTGAGATTGTGATAAAGTGATTTCAGTTTTAAATTATTATTTGAATTAATGTATCCAAAAGATTGGTCTTCCTTATTTATTCTTATTTGTCCATGACCCAACCACATTGTACCGTTTTTGTCCTTTTGATTGTTCTAACATGACTAAAGCTTTTTGTGTAGCCTGGACCTCCCACTGTAACAGTGGCTAGTGTTTCCTTGTTAGGGGGCCACACTAAATACATAATGCATGAGTTGAACAGTGTAGAAGTGGTAGGTGAGGGGTCAGTGAAGCAGAGGAGGACTGGGTTGAGGTGAGGGGCCCATTCATTGTTAGCCAGTTACTGACCGAAGGGGCCCTGGTCAGAGCTCTAAAAGCTTCATCATGGATGAATGTGTCCTCGGGGGGGATAACGGGGGTTTACAGTGGATGGAAAGAACTTTATGGATTCATGAATGCTGACTCATCTCAGTTGTCAGGAATAAGACTGTCTGGTCTTTACTAACAAAAATAAGTCTGGTCTTGTAATCAATAACCCTTTGACTATAATGAAAATTGACAAGTCAATTAGGACTGCTAATCACAATTGTTTTGGTCAATATTGTAATCACGGCTATTTAAATGATCACAATAGTGATATATATTAAGTATATTTTTCTGGAAATAGGGTTGTTATGATCAAAATTTTAGATACCAGATGTAAGTAAAAAAAAAAAAAGTCCTCAACATTCATTGAAGACAAGTCAGAAATACAATAAAAAACTAACAACAAACAATATGACAAATACAATAAAAAAAGATGATTCTTATTCAAGCTATAAAAGTTGGTCAGTCATGAACAGTGAGTGACTTTCTCTTTATCTTTTGTAGTTTGATTAACAGTAATGACAGACGGCAGTAGGTATATTAGGCTGCTGTCACTTTAAAACCTAACACATGGATCCAATATACTGACACACATCTGACCTTTTAGTAACACACCCGAAGTCCAAGGTATACTTCGCTTGTTCGTGTTTCGCTCCATCTCGAAGCGCACACACTGAAACTCACCTGGGGAAGAGTTTGAGTTTTCTTTCGCAGCTTAAGCCCTGTTCACACCAAGAACGACAACTATGAAGATAACCATATTGATAACTATATTAGCATCCACATCTATGCACGATAAAGTTCTGTTTATTATAATCATGTGCTGCAGTAATGTCGTCTGCCACTGTATTCTGATTGGCTGCCAATCTTTTTATCGTTCAACAGCTGGAAAAAATCATTTTGAAAGTGATTCCGACGAAATAGTTCCTCTGTGCCGTTAGCGTTATTGTTCTTGGTGTGAACGGGCCTTTAATATGCTCTTAATAACTCTTTAATATCAAGCATGTCCTGCAGTAGACTGCATTTTATGGCAGTCACAATGATTAGACTGATTTGGACATTAAGTTTGGGCTTTTAAGGAGGGGCAAAAGTGATGTAAAGGAATGGAATGCGCTTTATCTCAATTATAATTTTTCACTATTGTTGGAAGGCAAATTTGAAAGAAATTTGATTATTCGCACAGCCCTAAAGTGAAGTTTAGCACGATAAAGGAGAAGAGGGACAGGACACACCGGTGGCGTGAGACAGCGGCAGGAAGGATTAGGTGGCAGTGCTGACTCATATGCATATGGGAGGATTACTAGAAGGGCATAATGAATGGACGTTTGAGCCTGGAGCCCTTACGAGAAACAAAAAAGAAAGCTTTGTGGCCTTCCGCCTTCTACTATGTGAGCTGAAAACTCATTATGTGAGGCCTTTGACCTTTTCTGGTTAACTTTCCGGGTTTTGTGTGAGGGAAGGATGTTACATTAATCCTCCAACTTTCAAAAGAAAAACCCAACCGTGAGAGACACGGGAACCCTTGGCCTCAAAAGTCATCTTGTGTCTGAGACAGTCTAAGTGATGTCTCATGAAAACGGATGGTCATGTGACGGGTCTTTTGGAGGTCCGCCAGCTTCCTCTTACTGCATATTTTGTGTTTCCTACAGACCTACTCTCTCGCTGATAGACTCGGCTAATTGATGGCTTGGGAGCTTTTCGGGGATCAAAGACTTTTTTTACCCTTGATTAATCGCTTTCAATGGATGCACAACAAAATGTCTATGCACACATACCTTAGTTTTATCGTCCACTACTCTCAGGCCATCGGCAGACACCCAAAGCACAGCCTTGACCGTTTTTTTCCCACTCTGAAAAGAAATATTGAAACAACATCAGCCTTTTGACACAACTGGATATTAGCACTACTGCAGAGGTTTTGATTTGCTGTGCATCAAGCATTCTAGCACAATAATTGTTGTCCATGATATATTTCCATGACAGTTTTAGCTTTTGTCAGCTCAATATTTCCTACAGTGCATTAGAGAGTTGCCTGACAACATGCTGACCTGTGATACATGTGAGTTCCAGGAACAAGCCCCATTAAGGCCAGATAAAACTTGGCAAATAAGAACATTTGTGTAAGGGCAATATTATTATGCAATAGTAACAATGATAATATATATACACTACCGGTCAAAAGTTCGGGGTCAGTAAGATTTTTTATGTTTTTAAATGAAGTCTCTTCTGCTCACCAAGGCTGCAATTATTTGATAAAAAATATAAAAAAAAACCTGTAATATTGTGAAATATTATTACAATTTAAAACAGCGGTTTTCTATGTGAAAATATAGTGAAGTGTAATTTATTCCTGTGATCAAAGCTGAATTTACAGCATCATTACTCCAGTCTTCAGCCAGTGTCACATTTTTTAAATTATTATAATATGAAATTATTATAATATGATGCTCAAGAAACATTTATGATTATTATCCATGTTGAAAACAGTTTTTTACATTTTTATTTCAGGATTCTTTGATGAATAGAAAGTTAAAAAGAACAGCATTTATTTAAAATATAATCTTTTCTAACATTATAAATGTCTTTACTGTATAACTTTTTGATCAATTTAACTCATCCTTGATGAATAAAAGTATTTTCAAATTTCTTTCCCCCAAAAATAAAAAATAAATTTTTACTGACCCCAAACTTTTGAATGGTAGTGATTAATGTTACAAAAGCTTTCCATTTCAGATCAATTCTGTTCTTTTGAACTTTCTATTCATCAAAGAATCCTGAAATAAAAATGTAAAAAACTGTTTTCAACATGGATAATAATCATAAATGTTTCTTGAGCATCATATTATAATAATTTCATATTATAATAATTTTAAAAATGTGACACTGAAGCGGGAGTAATGATGCTGTAAATTCAGCTTTGATCACAGGAATAAATTACACTTCACTATATATTTACATAGAAAACCGCTGTTTTAAATTGTAATAATATTTCACAATATTACTGTTTTTTTTTGTATTTTTTATCAAATAATTGCAGCCTTGGTGAGCAGAAGAGACTTCATTTAAAAACATAAAAAATCTTACTGACCCCGAACTTTTGACCGGTAGTGTATATATATAAAAAGTCTTTACTATGTCAAATAAATGCTCTCCTTTTGAACTTTCTATTCTTATCCAAGAATCATGAAAATATTAAGTAAAAATATTGAGCAGCTCAACCATTTTCAAAATTGATAATAATAAGATTTGTATATTCAGCACCAAATCAGCATTATGAGAATGATCCAAGGAATAAATTACAATTTAAAATATATTAAAATAGAAAACAGATATTTTAAACTGTATTAGTATTTCACAATATTACTATTTTTATTGTATTTTTTATCAAATAAATGCAACCTTGTTGAGCAGAAGAGACTTCTTTTAAAAGCATTAAAAATAATTTACATAAAAAAAAAAGATAATTGGAGTGTGTTTTACAAGAAAATGCAATTTAAGTCTTTAGATTTAAAAAAATGCATGTTTAATTCTGTGCGTTACTTGTTTCCTTGTAAAAAAAAAAAGTACAATTTAATTGTGAAAGAGTGAAAATCATTTTTTCCATTATACCGACCCCAAACTTTTTAACAGTATTGTGTGTGTGTGTGTGTGTGTGTGTGTGTGTGTGTGTGTGCCTTTGTATAGTTACTCGCATACAAAGGGGTCCTTGGCCCTGAGGTACATTCTTTAGGCCAAACTATTATCATCGCCTGTAGACTGAAAGTACACATCTAGTATGCAATTAGGACAGGTTCAGTAGACTGCAAGAGCAGCTCTCTAGGTTTTGGAACAGGGTTTAAATCTTTCATTGAATCTGTTGTGAGCACATGTCTGTTTGAGAGAGTGAAGGATAGGACACAGTGAAGCACATTTTATCTGGAAAAACTGTAGGAATAAGTAGAAGTGAAGAATGCAGCTAAAGCAAGAAGAACTGATGGAATCCAAATGTTGTTACAAGCAGCCCAAAAGTCACTGTCCAGCAGAACACTGAGGAAATCGCACTGGCTGCAGGTAGAGAGAAGAGACCAGAAAAATAAGGAACAAGCACAGGCACACTTTGGGGGTTTTGGGAAGAAGAGAAAATAAATGAAGTGACTGTGTAGACAGACACAGCGGGAACTACCAACATGGGGATGAAAGAGCAGAGCGTATATGAACAGATGGAGTGGCCCCAAAGACGAGGACCACACACAGTCAGTGTCACACAAACTGCACTTGTGGGAGAAAAGGTCTTTGCATAAAAATTAATGGTAAAAATACTGGCAGTTGTTTTACAAACAAAAATACATTATACATACATATACGGTATTACAGTTCCGACAATTCAGATTTGCAGTGTCAGGGTACGGCTACTGACAGAGCAGCAATACTGAAGACAATAGCCATTGACAGAGGAACTCCGATCTATAAAGATTGATTTTTTTTTAATAAATGAGATAATGATACTGTGAGGACTGAGGATTTAATGAACTGAGAGTCTATAAAAAGCCTTTTGAACACAATGTGGAAATTTCAATTACTTTTCTAAATTAATTGACATTAGCTTTTTACTTGGTGAGCAACTGGTCTAGACATGATCTAGCAAAAACTATTCCAAAAATGGGGAATAATATTAATAATAAACATTATTTTGTTTTGTATTGTTTGTTTGTGCTGGTTATGCATTATTCAATTTGACCTACAGAAACACTGACCACTTTATATAGAATTTGTACACTTTTCGATCAGTTAATTTTAGACTTCTTCATTGATACAGTTTCCACAAATTTAATAAATTTGTAATTTCCTGATATATAACTTACCTCAATAGCATAATAATAATAATATAATTGATTATATTATATTATATTTATCCTATACTGGCTGACTGTACATTTGAGCTTCTTTTGCTGGCAATTTGCTTTTTTATAGCAAGTGTGTGTTGTTTTATTCAGTGAGAATGGAAAGCATTACTGTACTCACCAGTTTCAGTTTTTTCACTGCATCTTCACACACATGCATCCCTCTGGACTCCTCTACCTCCACCAGACCGAGGTACTGCGGAAAGAGAGAAAAAATATAGAGAAAAGGGGGAGAGAGAGAGAGAGAGAGAGAGAGAGAGAGAGAATGATGAAAATTTTCTTCCACAACCCCATTAATTCTCTAAATGACATGACATGTTGTGAAAATAAAATCACTGCTCTGTCATTTTTAGTGAGGTTATGTGAGACAGGAACACATTTACTCAACCTCTTCAGGGAAAACTAGTCCTGTCCAAACAGGGCTAGTGTAGGTTTCAATGAGAAACCCGTTGAAAACACAGCAGAGGATATATTTGTGGAACTCTGAAGTAAGACACTTTGTCCAGCCTAAACCAATCAAAATGTCCTCACAAGGGCACAATTAATAGTCATCTAGCAAGGGTTATGTGATTATGGTGGCCATGAGGAAAGAGGCCATTACAGGATTACATCTCAGTCTCACAGAGATTCCTGATGCCTCAGGATGGAGAGTAAAATTAGGCTGAATTTAATTATACAAGATCCACTGCAATATATTCTCCACCTTACTTAATGATACAGACCCTCTTTAGTCTTGAAAAAGCATCTTTGCATTTCAAAATAGCATTGTCAAATGCCTTTAATCAAAATAATTACATAATATGCTGATTAATTAAAGGGATACCTCACCTCTGGAAAGATGAATGTGTATTTAAAATGGGTCATTTATGTAGAAGAAATGTGAAATTATTTTTTAATTTGGAGCTTCCTAGACTGAGAAAAGCCAGAAAATGTATTTTTGGCTTATGTGGATGAAAGACAACAACTCCCAGAATGCACTTGCTTCACTGCCCTAGGAGGCCACGCCTACCGGTAACAGAGCGCAGTAGTTAAACAACAAGTCTAGGCTACTAGTGAGTCTCCGTGATGAGTCTGCCCGGGATTCGGCTTTTGCGTTCAACAGTCGCCATTCGTTCATAATGTTTACTGTGGCGAGCAGGACGAGACTGAACAGCGTGAGGCCGGTGGCGTGATTACTGATGAGCGACACCTGTGAGACGCACCGGTCTCGTATCTCTCACGGAGGAGCGGGAATTTTTTTTGCAATGTTAAAACGCACATCAACCGATCACTTGTTTAGCGTTCATGTAAACACTACATTCAGATTCACCAATCGGAATGAATTCAGTTAGATTGAAACAAAAGGCGTGAATGAATGGCGACTGCAGAAAGCAAAAGGTGAATCCCGGACATTTTGGACGATCTCGATGACCGGACATGTCCGGAAAAAAAGAGGATGGTAACCCCTACTACTCAGCTTTCTCCACAGAACAAGAGCCTGCTAGCTTAGCTTCCAAAAAAAGATGGCTAACACTATGTGTACATTCTGTGAGTGAGATTAAATTTATCTCACATTAAATACATAAATCTCTTGTGTCAGGGGGATATGAGGGTGGAAAGCACGGTAATTCGAAAATACTACAGGTTTTCTACTAATACAAAGCTTAATGCTAAATCCTGAAGTATCCCTTTAATTACATTAATCACATATATCAGTACTTAGTGAGTAAAGCCAGATGAATTATAAAAAAATGGATTTACTTATTTGTTTTACTTTAATATCAATCAATACTAGCCACATTCTGGAATTCATATAGAGGTTGAATTGGTTATATCGATTTATATATAATATATATATATATATATATATAAAATAGATTTTCACACTGAAATAGGGTTGTGAATTTTCATTAAAATATTCACATGATTACACATTTAATGGATTTTACATGAATGAATGGTAGTGTATATACTCTACTTCTTAACATCCTGTTCCAGCCATGAGCTTGGTGTTATTGTGTGGGGGTTTGATTGGTCGCCCTTTAAATTCAAGTCTGTTTTTGTTCACAGCTCTAAAGCCCTTGGCCCTCAGCCAGACACTGTTAGTGTGTTACTGACTTTCAAACATTTAAAAAGTCAATCTATATCTGGACATTCCTATTATACCTGTTTCCTTTTATATTATATTATACCCTATCTTTTACCCTCTTGCCCTAGTATTGCATTTGAATAACAGCACCTTAGCGTGACATTTATTCCATTTGAAGTCTAAGCCATTATATGAGTGTTAATGCTTAAATAAGCAAGTCTGAAACATCATAAACTACACTACAGACATTTATGTTGGCAGAGCCTGGGTTAGTTTAAATTCAAATGAAACTGACACTATTTACTTTCTTTATAAACATTCCAAGTCTGATTGTGCACTATTAGAAAAAAGCCTAAATGGGGTTCAATATAGAACTCTAGAGTTACATTTTAAAGAACATTTCATGCCAAAAAGGTTTTTATATAAGGAGAAATGTGATTGCATAATACTTTCATGTTTGACAGTTGTTGTTGTTTTTTTCTAGAAATAAAGTATGTTTAAGAGGTGCTCACTTCACCAAATTTAATAAAAACAAAAACAAATAAAAACAAAATTAAATTAAACTAAATCCATAAAATGATCCCATGATGGGAACCCCCCTAAAAGGTTCTATATATGAAGCGCCTGACAGAACCAACAGTTAATGTATTAACTAACATGAACTAACAATGAGCAATACATGTGCAACTGTATTTGTTACTGTTAGTTAATAAAAATACAGCTGTTTATTGTTTGCTCATGTTACTTCACAGTGCATTAACTAATGCAATAAAACAAATGCAATTTTTGATTTTAATAATGCATTAGTAAATGATGAAATTAACATTAACAAAGATTAATAAATGCTGTAGAAGTGCAGTTCATTATTAGCACATGTTAACTACTGTAGTTATCTAATGAAACCTTATTGTAAAGTAACAAAGACTTAAAAAGCCAGTTGACTTCTCAACTTACCCGGACAGGAAAGTTGCATTTGCCCTTCCGTACTGCCTCTTCGTCTGCTTGCCATTGGTGTGGCCGGCTGGCTTCCGGCACGTAGGTGGGCTTCTTCCTGCGCAGGCTCTGACGCAGCTTATTCATCTCCACGCTCTCAAACTCTCTGTTGCTGAGGACAAGAAAGAAGACGCGTTAGCAGGAGCACAAAATAGCCCTTACTTCACCTGAGCTTCCAACTGTTAAGTCAGGACACACACTAGCTATGGGTGTCAACTGAATGTTGACATATCATACAGACGGCGATGTTTCCAGTCATGCTGGATAGGCAGGATGTAATCACTCTGATTTGGATCTCAAAAAATAAAAATAACCACAGTATACTGTTAAAATAACCACAGTATATTGGATTAAACAGAAATTGCAGAGAATTTATTCACCTCGGTCTTAAAAATAACAATTACTTTGATCTCAAGAGGCCTATTTATGTAACATAATTAGGTCATTCATTCTACCCTTAATTTGCATTGGTAATTTCAAATTCTGATGCACAACACAACAAAGCCAGGCCGCCCTGAAGAATGAAAATATTTGAAGCTGTTTAGTCCAAGTTACGCGTGCACATCATAAAAAATCCAATAAGGAGAATTTACAGTAGTGCGCAGACTAAAACATCAAACACTTAGATGGACAGTTCAGTGAAACAAAAAAGAAGATATTTTGAATTTTTTTACAAAAAAGGTATGGGGACTGAGACTGTTAAACTTGAAAAAAAAAAGTATTATTAATATTTTAGCTTTTTATGTTTTGATTTTCAGTTTTCAATTAATTTTATTTTACAAATTTTGTTGCGCTTTTGCTCAGTTTCGAAGTCAAGTTTTTCATAAAAAAATTATATTTTATTTTAATTCACCTCAATTAATAAAATAGTTATTATCTAATAGTTATATAGGTATGAATTTTGCCAAATATCATTTCCACAAAAGAAAATGAATCGTACGGGTTTGTAATGACATTAGCCTGAACATCAACTGAACAACAGGTTAACATTTTTTTTTGCTTTCATATCCCTCTTACATTTCAACTTTTATATACTAAAATCTCATGCTATAAAATTAATTATTATTACCATCTTTTCACACGGTTCGGCATATCCTCTCCTTTAAAAGCTGTACACTTCCCACAAACTGTTGTACTGTGTTCTTCAATGTGAACCACACGCCACACAACCACTTTTGCTTTTATAGCATCACGTCAGAGGCCGAAAGCTCACATTTCCCACAGCCATGAACTGTTACGGGTAACAGGTGGCAGACATGGATTGGCGGAAGTACCACTATGTACGCCTGGCCCGAATCCTAAATGCCACGTAACACACCCACATATTCAAAGGAACGCATGATTGTATATGAGTGTGTGTTTTTTTTTTTTAATAGCCCTGGCGTCTAAGTCTCTGGAGGCTTTACTCAGCTCTGGCACGCACGCGTGTCTGTTGCTGAGCTTGACAGATCAGATAGGGGTCGGACACAGGATACGCAGGACTGGCACCTGCCACCCGTCCGGGTATTGAGGCGGGAACGGGCAGCTGAATAAACCACATGGCATTTTTAATGAGGCAGCAGGATATTACAGTAACACCAGTACATTCCCAACAGGAGGGTCTAGATGTTTGAGGGTTCTTTATCAAGATCAGTCAATGCTTTTGTAGGAAGAAAAAAAAAACGGAGGAGCTTCCCAGATTCTGCTACACTTTCGGGATTGATCTAATGGCTGAAAGGCTGCCAAAGCTACAGAACAGCAGAGAGGGAGGAGAGGACATTCGCAGATAGAGAACAGGTCAAAAGCCAACGAGAGAATGAGAAGAGACTTTATAAGGAGAAGAAAGAAGGAGCTTGAGATGTAGAAGGGGAGGGAGACAAGCGCTAAACACCCTCATTGAATCTTATTGAGGTCACAGTTTTAATGTGTGTGTCGCTCACACTGCGGAGCCAGTCACGTACGTCCTAACTGATGCAACACCACCGTCAAAAACGATTTTTTTATTTTTAAATCAGTTGCCTGGACATATAGTTGACTAATAGGTATTAGGCTGGTTTGAGGTTCACCTGACACGTTACTTAGGAGGTGCTTACAATAGATGTATTGGTGTCCAAAAACAGCTGGATGGACTGCAACAGGGTCTAGAGACACATTAAAAAAAAGCTGGACCATTTTAAAACAGCATAAAATGTGATCCTGTACATCAAACCGAATAGGTTTATAAGAAATAGGGAGACACCAATATTAAAATTCTGGCAAATAGAGAATATTTTTACATTATGGCCAATAACTAGTGTAATTTTATTATTATTTACAGTATAAATACTTTATTTACAATTTTGAATTAGCTTTTATTTTATATTTTTCATTTGCTTTTGTCATTTGTATTATTTTATTTGAAAAAAATGATCTATAGCTTTAACTTGTTTTTATTTCAGTTTTTAGTCATTTTAGTACTTCAGCCTTAACTTATTTCAGTTAGTGGCCAACGAAGCATTTTTATTTTTTGTTTAGATGTCTTAAGGTTTAGGTTTTCATCTAATATTTATATTTCATTATATTTCCCCGTTGTTTCAATTAGTTAACAATAACAACACCATAGTCAATAATCGGTTGATATTAAAATTCTATACTATTTTGTAAATACAAAAATAAAAAATAAAATCGATCCTTTGAAATGCTACAAGTGAATTAGGGGATCAGTGAGATTAGAACATTAGAATGTTATAATCTGTACGGTATAGATATTCCATCATGAAATGTAAAGATTTAACAGCATTATTAGTGTTTTTAAAGGATAACTTTAAGTGAGCATTTTGTTGATTACAAATTTGATCTAAATGTAATAATACAATGCACAATTAAAAAGTTCAATATCGACCAATACGGTACTAATATCATGAATCTCTAGTCGGAGTGTGTATGATTGACTGATTACTTGAATAATAACTACTTTCTTAAAGGAACACTCCACTTTTTTTTGGAAATAGGCTCATTTTCCAACTCCCTTAGAGATGAGATAGTCCCCAGCTATATAACGTGACCGGCACTAAGTTTCAGGCGCTGCGTAATATCATTGCGCCTGCTGCACCCATGGTTCTGCAACAAAGTTCCTTGATTATTACGCAGGAATGAGAGTTTAGTTCCTAGCCATATTGTCCTAGAAAATTGCAACTTTTAATTTTCCGTCAGTCTTAGTACACGATGTAACTACAGAAGAGTGATGTTTTAAATAGGAAAAATATCGAAACTCTTCAGTAATTTTTTTGAGAGAGATGCTAACGGTCTAATCAGATTCAATGATATATGCTAAGCTATGCTAAAAGTGCTACCGCCAGACCCGGAGATCAGCTGAATGGATTCGAAAACAGTAAAACTCAACTGTTAAATAGGGGAGTTTGAATTTTATTTTATTTTTTTTCAAAAAAAGTGTAGTGTTCCTTTAATGTTTTCTTAATGTATGTAACATTTTTTTTTAAAAACTGTTCAATAACATAGTTATAACAATAACATAATAACAAATTCCACTAGATTTGGTATTGCCTAATATTTTGGTGTCCTGACACTCGTTAACACATACAGCAAAGAAAACAATTTGTTCTTGAGAGTTTCTTATGAGACCCGCCAGGGAAATTTCCAAAACATGCATGTGAAAGTCACACAACAGCCATAAGAGCAATCCAAGCCATTCCATGGAAATGATTTCATCACCAAATGAAAACCAGCTGGAGCAACATGGGTAGAGTGAACCAAGACTAAACCAAAACAACACTCAAGACTTCATACACAATACATTTGGCAGAACACTTCTCTTCATGTGTCTGTCTGATATACCGACCATCTACCACATCAGATCCTAGCAAATATCTTAGTAAACAAGGCTACTTATTATAAAAATTATACATTTATTTTACGAATAATCTTGGCTTCTCTGTGAAGCATTTTAACTGATTTATTTTAAAAATCATAACATACTCATAGCAAAATCACACTGAAATACTTTTTTTTTTAAAGGTATGACTTCAGAACACTTGGAATACACTGCATGAGTTGAATGAACCACTTTAATGCTATATTAATTATGCTTTCGTGCCCTTTTTGAAACTTGAAGGAGAATGAGAATAATGCATGGATTCTCATTTCTGGGTGAACTATTCCTTTAAGGTAATGGGTTGAATAGAAAGAAACGGTGTAAATGGGAGGGAAAATGAAAGAGAAAAAAAACAGAGCAGTGAATGGGCTAAAAACCTCACTTAGGACGCTTCAGTGAGCATAAGGGCCGTAGCATCACGTGTAACTGACAAATCAAAAAGGGCTCCAATAGCAAGAGGCTCAACATCTACAAAAGACCATCCTAAGCTCCCCTGCGGCATCTCAATACTGTAGAGATACTGATGAGGCAAAGGCTGCAGTATGACTCTCACTACAGTATGGAGGCGGAGGAGCAGATATAGCTTTTGTCTCATTATTGCTAAAAAATCAATGCTCTCAGCGCAAGGAATCGGACCACAGCAGCTGCCTGCGCTCATTTTAGAGACACCGTGGGTGGACAGTGTAATGGAGGCTTTTTGCTACGTGCTTTTGAAAAAGGGAGTAATTGTAGCATGACACTCCAGTCTCTTACGGTAGGCTGTGCTCAGGCCTCTTAACTGCCATTGAGAGGATCGGGTGGAAAATAGTCACTTACAATTTATTTCAGCATGGATTAACGGGATAGTTCAACTGAAATGGAAATTTCTGTAATTGGTTTACTCTATCCTCATTATTTACTTGGCCTTTTATTGTTTCAAACATGTGCGGAATATAAAAAGACATTTTGAAGATTATTACTGCTGCTCAATGAAAATGAATGGTGATCAGGGGCTGTCAAGCTCCATAAAGGTCATTTTTATTACGCTTTTTGATTTTCTTTTTGCAGTTTGAAAGCCACTGTTCACAATATGCTTTCATTATATGGAAAACAGAAGCTCAGATATTCCTCAAAATGTCTTATTTTGCGTTTAATGGAACAAAAAAGGTCATACATGTTTGGACTGACATCATTTCGGTAAATTATGATGAGTTCCATTATCATGAGACAAGCAGGGTAAAGCAATTATGGATGCCCTGATATAAATGTTTGGACCAATACAATAAATCTGTAATTATTTTCATTATTATGTCCGATAACTTATAAGTAGTTACATTTTATACAAATTTGTCTAAATAAATGAACAATAATACACTGAAAAAAAAATGAATAATCTAAATGTGAATTCAGGTGTCACAACATTATAACATATTGTACATATGAAACTGAATATTAAATTATTAAAAAATAAACTAGTTATTATTCAATTAGTGTTTTTAAAGTTACATGTAAAATAAGAGGAAATAAGAATGCACAATTAAATATCTATTTTGACCGATACAATAAAAAAAAAGAAACTCAAATAAATTACATTTTAAAATATATTAACATAGAAAAGTTATTTTGTAATATTTCACAATATTTACTGTATTTTTGGTCATGTAAAGTTGTCATATTTCATCAAATAAGAGACCACAGTCCAATATGACTTGTACACATATTTCTGGAGAACAGATACAGAGCTGCACACAAGTGACCCAGTTTTAGACCTTATAAACCCCGTTTGCAAATATTATCTGACCCAGGGAGCAAAGGCGACTTGTTTCTCTGGCCATCTGTCGCAGCTCGTCTAAAGAAGCCACACCGTATCACACCTGCTCAGATTGAGGTTACACTCACACACATAAACATGACACCCACCCACACACACCAACATACGTCAGATCCAGACGTGAGTAATCGTGTTTGGAGATGACGGGAAAAAGGGTCAGATCAAATGTTTATCCCAAGAGGAACAGGCCTGTGCTAATATCATCAATACCGAAAGACACCGACACAGTGACCATTTCACAGCCAGTGTGAATATGTGGGTCATTCAGGTTTGCAGTACATGCTGTCGATTCAATTACGTAGGAGTTTTCGATCAGAATTCACTGACATAAGCTGATGAATGTTAGTAGCACACAAACTAAACCAATGTCCTAGTAAAACAATCCTCCAACAAAATGTATGTCTGTGTGCAAGTTGCTTTAAAGAGTTAGACAGCCGTGGGCTGTAATGCAGTGAGACAGCTGATTCAGACACTGCCATCAAGACAAGTCTTATGCGCTCGATTGACGCTCTGCCTAACCACCAAGGGCTTCTGAGGCTTTCCCCAAACCAAATTCTCCCTCAATCCACCACAGGCCGAAATCAATTAAGCTCAACTTAAGAGGCATGATTATGATTTGGCAAAGGAGATTTCCCTTTCTTAGAGTTGCAATGAAACAGAAGTAGCAACAGATTTTGGTTATTTGGTTATTCTTCAGCACATCCAAGTGTAGATTATCAAAAAAGAAAAAAATGGACGTGGAGCATCGGTTTTTGATTAGATTTAGAGATGTGGGCATTGCATTAAAAAATTGAGCAAGCTTCCAGGGGTGGGGTTTACGCGGAATAAAGTACAAAGTATACTTTAGTTGTTATGGGTATGAGTCGAAAAAGAAACTGAAGAGACAGAACAACACTAAACTACTGGACAAAGATTAATTATTCTAGTGCGAGTATGTTCATGCACACAATCACATAGTTCACTTTGAAAGGATATACTTTCAGATCTAAGCAAATGCCTGTGTTCACATCCAAACTGAAGTACTTTGGGCTTAAAAGATTGGAGAAATCCAGCAGAGTTATGCAACAACAACAAAATTACAAGGTCAAAACTAATTTAATCAAATGAAACATGCATTGCTGAATTAAAATTTGTGTCATTTTTCATTGAACAAAGACATTCAAAATTGATTAGATAAACAAATGAAGAGATCATCATAAGGCCTCCTACTTCCTTTTGAAGTATGGACACTCTCCGGTTCATCTTCATCCACCTTGATCTTCCTCAACACCCCATATATGCCCACCTGACGTATGTAAATATGACGGAGATACATTTTATCGCACTCCCTAGACTCTCCCCAGGCCTACTGACCTTGACAACAGAAAGAGGCATTATTCACAAGTTTCTTCTCACAGCATTTGTAGATTAAACTTGAAACACGAGAGATAAAAAAGAAATAAAAGAGACAATAATGAGGGAAGGAGGAGCTGCGAACGGTTGTTATCTGAGGCTTTGCATGTGAATACCTCAGTTACATCTCCATACTTAAGTCAAAATCTACCCCTTACATGTATGTGACCTGTTTTGAAACCTTCAGTTCATCCCCTTACAGCTAACATTCTCTAGAAACAATTACTTTGTCTTCCTCCTCTAATCCCTCTGTCAAAAAAGCATCATATATTGAGTAACAATAGAGTGTCTGTTTTCAATACATTCAATAAAAAAGATGAATAAAGTTAAGTAAGAAAATAATATTTCTCTTACATGTCTTATCTAAATGTAATGTAATGTTTAGTTTTCCTTGCTGTGTTGACTGAAAAACAGGTTTTATTTGAGGTATTTTAAAACCTAAATAAATGAAACACACAAGCTTTTACTGAATGTGCAGACTGGACAGACTGCAAGGAAAGAATGGCTAAAGGTCTTCTTGAGTCTTCACTTGAATTATTGATTTTGTTTATTTTGGGTGAAGGGCAGGACATTGAAAATAGCTCTGAGGTTCCTTTTTCAACAAAATGGCAACCAAGTACACAGTCTCTCATAGACTATCCAACATACAGTGGGTAGATTGACATCCAGGAGGTTTCAAGAGCTGAGGCCTGACCTGTCTAGACAAGCATGTGTGATGCTCTTGAAGAATAACTCAACCTTGAGATAAAATTGAACACCTTGGTTTTCCAAAGCATTTCAGACCATTTTGAATGTTCATAAAATACAATTTTGTCAAACAAAGATCTGCATGTAGCGTCAGTTATCAGCTCAGTCTAGCTTTAGTCCGGCTGATCCATCGTCTAAATAAACTTGAAGCAACATTCCCATCAACCAATCAGATTGTAGGGTTAGGCTTAGGGCATGGCTTGGGACTTCCTTACAATTCATAAATACATCCATAGGGAAACATAAATTAACCTAGAAAGGAAAACTGTAATATAATAAGATTATTATTCTTTAGACTCCATTAGAAATATTCATAGAATTATCTTAAGAATAAATATTGAATTAAAACCCCCAGAGAATTCAAGATATATTCTCTGTAAACAAATCCTAATGTACGTAAACAATTTGGCTTCTGAGGTAAATAAGTTTTGGTTTAATAATTTTGGGATATTTTTACTTTTTTTTTTTTAAGTGTCGAATGTTGTTCCAAGAAAAACAAAAGATCATATCAAAATTCTAAGAAAATTACTTATGGTTAAGAAAAATAGGTAATACTTTTTTAAGGGTCCAATTCTCACTATTAACTAGTTGCTTATTAGCATATTACTAGGATATTGGCTGTTTATTAGTATTTATAAAGCACATATTAATGCCTTATTCTGCATGACCACATTCGACATCCCTTAATTCTACCCAACACCTAAACTTAAGTGTTGGGTACCTACTAACTATTAATAAGCAGTAATTAGGAGTTTATTGAGGGAAAAGTAATAGTTAATAGTTATTTAATAGTGAGAATTGGACCCTAATCTAAAGTAATCTAATCTAAACCTATATTTTCTGAAAACAAGTCTCACTAGTTTTGTTATGTTTTAATCTGTTTAATGGGCAAAGGTGGAAAAGTTGGGATTTTTTTCTTAGTGAAAATGATGATTCCTCATACACAATTGTAGTGACCTATTTTGCCTTATCAAGCATGTAACCGTGGCCCTTTAAGGCCACCAGTAAGAGAAACTGATAGGTAGAGACATGAGAATCCTCTCAGTCCACTGCGTTCTCTGTAATGATGCCCTTCCAGGAGAGGAACATCAGGCATGATCAGTCATTCATTTGTTTTCTGATCAACAAGCCTACAATGCATTCGATAACCGCAAAGAGCCACAACAAAATAAATCGAATAATAAACAACAGACAGATAAGTATTAGCTGATCTATTCAGTTGGTATATCAATTTATCTATTAATCTGAGCCATATGGAGGCTCATGCAGTTACTTCCTGTAAGAGTATTAGCCAAACACAAGCCTTCAGAATAAGCTTGGTTACTAATCTGTAAGATGCATTGGTTCTAGGGCCTATGTATCTATTTTAATAAAAACAAACTTCACGGCACGAAGCAAAACATCCATTACCCTATTCCCGTGAGGCTAACTCTTCATCTTTAAATAGAAAAAAAAAAAACTCACCTCCCCTCTTCCGTCTCATCCATGTCACTGCTGAAACTCATTTTAGACAGATAGCAGAAGACCAAAGCCAGGTAAAGTATCACAATCGAACCACCGATGCTTTCGCAGTCAAAACTGACGTTTGATGTAAAGCTTGAGGCAAAACGCTGTTGAATATTCAGTACTGGGATCCAAGAGCAGGAGGAGGAAACCACACCTCCCCTTCAGAGATTAACTTGGAGGAGGCGACAATAACACATGTGCTCAGTCTCATCACCATACGTGTCCTCGCCTACAGAAACACACGCGGACGCAGGGAGACATGCGAATTTGCCTGGATGTGCTGAGCTGCAGCCTCAGAGGAACAAATCAACTTTTTGTCTTTCCACAACATAGACTGCGAGGGGAGGATGGAGAGCGAAAGATAGAGAGACAGGGAGGGGAGGGGAGAGAGACACAGAGGAGGAGCGCGGGCGGAGGTGATTAGACTGGAGATGGTGATGACACACTTTCAGTCGCCCATCTGCAGTGCCAGTTGTCTGTGTCGTTGTGTTTGTACTCTTGCTGTGTTCCTAAGCTGTACTCAACTCTTTAGGCTCCAATGTATAAAAATAAAAGACAGTTTTGTTATTCTGATAGATTAGTTATTGAGGATAGAGCACAGTACGTGCACATAGCATGCGTCCTGTAAGCCTATTAATGCTGTAGTTATGAAGAATGACCTCAGTGCTCAAGATACTACTTGCGTAACAAAATGCCTTTCAAAATTTAAAGACATACTGCCTTTTTATTAGTATTTTTATATTGCTTTTTATTTGTTACATTTTTCTAAGGAAAGACATTTCCTTAACATTTATAATGAATTTCGAAATATTTTTTAAATAATCTTTTTATTATTTCTTATTTTTTGAGGAACCCCTTTGGACTAAAATATTTACTTTAAGATTTTAAGTTAATATTAATAATCTATGTAAGTTAATGCTCACAAGAAAAGCAGGGTAAAAAATATTTAGAACTTACTATTTTTTTAGCAAGTCAATTGACATTTTTATGATTTAATAAATGATTAGCTTTTTTCAACTCACAAACTCCTTGCAGTTCCCTCACAAACCCCCTTTTTTTAAAAAAAAAACCCTGATGGTTTATTCCATTATCTTTATTATTTGTTCTGTTTACATATGCATGAAAGGAACCACAACAAAAATAAATGGTAGGTAATGCTGAAAGGTGCAGTGTGTAATTTCTGCAATGTTAGTGGAACAAACCGAAAATATTTTCAAACAGGTTTCCCAAAAACAGTCTCAATGTTTAGATATACAGTAAGTCCCGCCTCAAACTCAAACCATTGGTAGAGCCAATGCTGCCATGATGCTCAAGCAACATTTTGACAGCACTATATATGTTTATTTTCCAAACTTACTTATTGTTGTCTCTGCACAATAAACTGGGATATGAGAAAGTATTTTGAAAGTGTTTGCCCTTCTTTTAGTTGTACATGTGATAAAAACGTTTTTTTTTTTTTTTTATCTGGAAATTATGAAATCGCTCAATGTCACTTGAACGCACATCATTAGGACTAACAAACTTATCTGTGATAATTTCACAGGACTTGAAGGCAGTATAACTGTTCCTTCAACTTCAGCCGTCTTGTGCTGACTGTATAAAATCATCACTTATCTTTCAAATCATGTCGCTGCACTGGGAGTCTCTTGGCCGGTCCGACTGGTGGAGCTTCCCTCTGGTGCTGAATTGATCACGCTCTGTTGATTGAACTTGTCCTAAATTCTCATGACCCAAATGAGGGTCCACCAGCAGGACTGGATCAATGTATTCACATGGACATTTAACCAGACTAATCATGTCTAGCATTTTGTATAGCTGTTTTAACCAGAGGCAATAAACAGAAGGGTCTTGAGCTTGTAAGAAAAATCACATGCAAAGCCTTCCAAAAGTATTTTGGTCCTAAAACAATTCTTAATTAATTACAAATTTTGTCACAGCACTTCGTTCTCCAAATGGAACCTCTTTGGGTTAGGAAACTTTCCAATTTAGATGGATTGACACATACATATTTCTATGCTATTTGTTAGTAGAGATGTATGTATATCCAGTCCTCTCTGATATGAAATTATAAATGCTATATAGGAGGACCTCATATGAATATAAACAGGCCTCCTGGCAAACATGCTTTCCGTTGCCAGTCTGTTAAACAAGAGTCAATCAATGTGTCCTCCTCTCTCTAGAGGGTCAGTGAAAGCGGGGTCAGATTTATGTAGTTTGACTGTATGAGCCACATACTAGAGGATGACAGTCACAATGATTCAGTGGCACATTGCCCTCTACCTGCACTGAGCAGCAACGGGACAAAGGCCTGTGTATCTTTACTGAGCCGTCAGAGGATACATGATGTAAACTAATCTGTCAGCACAGCTGCATACATACCACGGCACAAGAGATCCACATTAAACGATCACTCAGAGTAAATTAATTAATTGTAATTTGTCATTTTATTTGAGAATGCCGTTATCGATGAATTGCAATTTTATTTCTTACAATACTGCAATATTACAATCTATTTTTACAATCAAAACTGACCCTATTTCATTTTTTAACACACATTACTGGTCATATTGGATAGTATCTCCTCACACTATTCCAAAGCGGAAAAAAATCTGTATGTGTAAAACACGTGTGAAAAGTTTTTTTTATCAAAATGTAATAGTTTGAATGAATGAAAAAAACTATACTTATTTCTAATAATAAAATGTGACAAACTTAGCCAAGACTGCATTGAACATTAAAGGGATAGTTCACCCAAAACCTTTTTGTCATTCCAAAAGCTATAAGACTTTGAATCATCTTCGAAATACAAATTAAGATTTTTTTTTAAATATAAAACCTGAGAATTCTGTCCCTCCATTGAAAGTCTATTCAGCCAAACATTTAATGCTTTAAAAAGTTCATAAAGAGATCTTAAAGTAATCCACATGAATCGAGCAGTTTAAACCATATCTTCTGAAGACATAATCGCTTTATACAGGTTCTCGCATGTCAAGCAAATATGTTTGACCTTCCATTTACCATATTTGATGTGCACTACGTATACGTGCTGATCAACGTTTATGTGAACAGAGCTTGACATTGACACCCACCAACCCGCCATTTCTCCATACATAATGATACTGAAACATCTGAAATGTTTCCAATACTCATTTTCCACAGAATAGATACATGATACCAGCTGCGCTTGCTCACTCTCTCATCTCACCGACAGCGAGTTGACACACAAACCCGCCTCCTCTCACTCACTGGGATTGCACGTATTGGGCACACCCAAAGTGTGTGCACATAAAGCTGCCTCAGTGCTAAATTGAGCTCTTTTTCACTGCTTATTGCGTTGAAACAGTCAAATACACACAAAATAATGTAAAAATGCCAGTCTTGGCAAGTATTCACATAAACATAGCCTAGTCAGTTATGTTTTAAGTAAACATAAACAGTTGAGAAAGAAAATGCATGTTTAACAGTATGAATCCGTGCAGCAGGTCTTAAAGTGACAGCAGTGACAGTGACATTTTCCTGCTGCCAAATTATGAGATAATATAAAAAATATCTATATGGCATGTTTTCACCATGATATCGATGTCAAAATTGTGGCCACTGAAAATGTTGAGTTCTCAAATGTTGAGAACTTTGGAAAACCACTAGCCACAGTGACACTGGTATGCAAAAAAAAGTTATCATCAAGCCCTCTATGTGAATGAAAGCCTAAATTAAATCGGTTAAAGGGATAGCCTACTTCAGGAGTTAGCATTAAGCTTTGTATTAGTAGAAAACCATTGGTATTTTCAAATTACCGTGCTTTCCACCCTCATATCCCCCTGACACAAGAGATTTAGCCTATGTATTTTTTGTCTGGAAAAAATCCTCAGATGATGCAAAAATCGTCCTTTTGCGTCATTGAGGATTTTTTGGCCAGAGGCTATAGACTAAAGCCAGTAGTAGGGGCTGTCCTGCATGTTCTCAACCCGCCCATAGAGGGTGGGATCTCACTTACAGAATGTTCACATAGTGTTAGCCATCTTTTTTTGGAAGCTAAGCTAGCAGGCTCTTGTTCTGTGGAGAAAGCTGAGTAGTAGGAGTTACCATCCTCTTTTTCCCGGACATGGTCGTCCATGTCGAGATCGTCGAGATCGTCCAAAATGTCCGGGATTCAACTTTTGCTTTCTGCAGTCCCCATTCATTGTTTACATGCACACCTTTCAATCTAACTGAATTCATTCTGATTGGTGAATCTGAATGTAGTGTTTACATGAACGCTAAACAAGTGATCGGTTGATGTGCATTTTAACATTGCTAAGAAAATTCCCGCTCCTCCGTGAGAGATACGAGACCGGTGCGTCTCACAGGTGTCGCTCATCAGTAATCACACCACCGGCCTCACGCCGTTCTCTCGCGGCCCTCAGTCCCGTCCTGCTCGCCACAGTAAACATAATGAACGAATGGCGACTGTTGAACGCAAAAGCCGAATCCCGGGCAGACTCATCACGGAGACTCACTAGTAGCCTAGACTTGTTGTTTAACTACTGCACTCTGTTACCGGTAGGCGTGGCCTCCTAGGGCAGCAAAGCAAGTGCATTCTGGGAGTTGTTGTCTTTCATCCACATCAGCCAAAAATACATTTTCTGGCTTTTCTCAGTCTATAAAGCTCCAAATTCAAAAATAATTTCACATTTCTTCTACATAAATAACCCATTTTAAATACACATTCATCTTTCCAGAGGTGAAGTATCCCTTTAAGTGATCTTGTCTCAACCTTGGATTTGGAAAGTAAGAAGGGTGAGTAAATGATAGAATTAAAAATTTTAAGTAAATGAGTGCATGTGACCAGCAGTTTACTTCCAAAAGTCCCAACAGAGGGCGGGGCTATGACTTCCTTCAGATGCCCTGCATTCAGTCCCATCACCATGGAGGGGAGCCCCAGGCCCATGTGAACACGCTGGCCCAGTCTGCTTGTTCTCAAAGCCTCAAGGCATAAAAAGCAGCCCATCTGACGCAGAAGCACTGATATCAAGCAGACGAGAGCCTCCGGTGAGGCCCAAAGAGGCGCAGAGACCAGTAGTGATGCCACTTCCTTGTCTGTTCTCTCTAACTCCACTGCATTTGATTATGATAACTCATTACCCCTAATGTGGTTTCTCCCTGCCCTCTCCTCTTTCTCTCTCTGCCTGTTTTCCTCCCTCGTTCTAATTTTCGCTACAGGCATGATTGCAGTCCCTGTTTGATCTGACAAGAGACCCAGAGAGCAATCACACCCAGAGGTCCGTCACGCTAAGAATCCTCACTGTTCGTCATACCTCACTCCAATCTACATCAACACCCCCCAATCACCACCTGCTTCGACTGCATGGCAACCAGCTCCCATGGCAACCACTCCTACAAGGGTTGTATGGGGTGAGTACCAAAGCCTGATGGAAGGAAGAGGCTATGGGAGAAATGAAGCATGGAAATGATGTGCTACTGCAAACACATTTTGACTAATTGTTGTCTTGACACTACTTCCTGGCACATGGTGGGGAAAATTCACAGTTTAACTACGCATAAGTGTCAGGAGAAAGTTTAACATACCGAATGCTAATATTTATACAAAGATTCTCTTTGCCAAATGACTGGGAGTGTTTTTGAAAAATAGCATTCACTGGTTTTCATTGGCCAAGTGCAGGGTGTTCGATGGCTGATACAGCATAAAACCAATATGAATATTATACCAAATTAGACACAAAATTGTGTAAATTATTAGAAAACTTTAATTTTAAGAAAATTAATAAATAAATAATTGTGGAACATTTGCATGGGAATTTATTTGCTTATTTGTCTTTGTTTGTTCTGGTTACTTTAATAAAGTTGATTGTTTAAAATCAATGTTATTTATAATTTGTAACCCAATTTACTTAATAATGTGACATATTTCAAAGTGAAACAGGATATTTAACAAGAAAAAACTTTATCCATTGTTAATTGATTAGATCATAAAAAGTAGCAATTACAAAAAGAATGGAGCCAATATAAATGCAAATTTACTAAAACAGTTCTTAAATAGTTATTACATTTGTTAACATTACTCAATACTCCATTGTGGCCAAAGTGATGACAGTGAAAAAGAAACGTCATTTCAGAAGAGGAGTGGGTCATTACTTTTATTGTAAGTAATAGTTACACTCAAGTTACACTTTATTTTAAGGTGAGTTACATTGTACTTACTCAAATAAGTACTGAGTAATATTAATTAACTACATGTACTTACTATAGAGTTACGGTTACGGTACACAAACAAACTGAACTATTAATGCAGAACTGAATGTAGGCTAATTGTTAAATAACCATTTAACAGTGATAATAATATTACTGCTTAGCTAAAAATGGAAAATTCAGCATTTAAAGCTGAATTTTTGGGCTAAATGGAGATGTATGGTATAATCTCAGTATTTACATATTTTTTCTATTTTAATTAAAAAATAAACTGTATTTAATAAAATAAAAATAAAAAAATATATATATTTTATATCCTGATCAATTTTGTCATAGGTTATGAAAACAAACATAGTGAATGTAACCATGCAGTCTATCCAAAAAGGGGTCAAATCTTACATTCTAACCTTGCAACATTACAATCTAAAATCAAAATAATGCTTTTTAAAGAAGTAGTTAAATTCACTAAACGGTACTCCGCAGACTTGATGCTGATTGGACTATATCCAGAGGCAGAATAACAGTGATGGCTATAGCGTAACTCTGTGTTTGAATGCGAATGTGATTTTGGTGGTGAAGAAACCGCCCCTGGTAAGTACATGTAGTAAAGTATAACTATGTACCCTTAAAATAAAGTATTTTCTTACTTTTTTTCCCCAGATTTTCTTACTTTTTGTATTGAACCAAAACGGAATGGTGAGCTAGCACTTCTGTTAAATGTCCAAGCAGGCATGATTAATCAATCGATAATCTCAAAATGGCTAAACAGCACACGATCAACCTGTTTTATGTATAAATCTATCAATAGGTCAGAGTTAATGTCAACAGTGCTCACTGACATGCGAATACTTTCACTCAATTCTCCCCCACAAAGTCTACATTTCCCTGAAAATGTTAATTAAATGCCGCTGGGTGCACAGTTCACAGTACACCCAAGACAGAAAATAAATAGACCACAGTGGGAAAGCACAAAAAAAGTCAGGGACTGACAAATGTCAGCATGGCAGGACCTCCAACCACGTCCAAGTCCATATATTGGATAAACACAAAAACTGTTTTTAAATTTATTACCCACAGTTATTAGACTGCAGCCGAATGGTGTGATGACTCAAGTGTGTTTTATGAGTGAGTCAGGAAAAGTGAGTGGAAAGGAGAACAGGCCCACAGATGGCCCACAGCAGGGCCGGGACATGCCACATGGTTCCTTCTTGACAGCTAGTGGCATCCAACACAGGGAGCAGAAGTGGACAACTTTGTTATGCTAATGGCGTGGGACAGCTGCCTGTGGTCATGGGGCGAACTTAGGACGTCACTGCACGAGTGGAACTAATAAAAAAAAGCACAGACAACACTGGTTCCTATCCATGCCATTAAATGACAACGGTTGTCATATTTTTAGGGATGCACAATATATCGGAACCATATCGGTTGTCAGCCAATATAAAAAAAAAGTTTTTATTGGTATATGTGAATAGAAGAAGTCTAAATTATGTTAATAAAAACCTAAATTCAATCGGTTTATCATATACAGCAATCATGTCTCTTCAGAAAATGTTGGACTAAACCGCTCAATTCATATGGATTAGTTTTACTATCTCTTTATGAACTTTTTGAAGCATCAAAGTTGTAGTTGTGTAGCTGTCAATGGAGGGACAGACAGCTCTCAGATTTCATCAAAAAGATCTTCATTTGTGTTCCGAGGATGAACAAAAGTCTAACGGGTTTGGATTGGAACAACATGAGGGTGGGCGAGTAATTAATGACAGAATTTGCATTATTGGGTGAACTATCCATTTAAAGAAAGTTTGGAGTGTCCTACTCATTCTTCCTTTGTTTTCAGAGACTTGACATCTGCATGCTGCCGTTCTATTTTTGAAAGAAAACAAAGGCATGCACTTGTCTGACCCTGTTGTGATACACAACCAAGAGGTTTTTTTAAAGGAAGAGAAGTAGAAACCATTATGCTATAAGGCCATGCTACAAAACATTATCTCAAAATAAACCACTTAAATTGAAACAATTCCAGAAATACCCGTTTGAAAACCTTGTCCTTCAATACTCCAGAATAACAGATGGCTGTTATTTGTGGACTACATTGATTGTGCTTTAGTAGTGCCTTGGCTATAGTCTGGACACTTCACCCAGTGCATCGGATGACCTTCGCTAGGCAGATACAGTGTATTGATTCAAACTAAAAGGCAAGAAGAGCAAAGCAGACAGAGTGAAGTTAGCTTTCCATACTAGAATGAAACAACTGTTATCTCCACCTCCCAACCAGTCAGTGAAAGTCATTTAAGCCATGGAAGCACACTTTTCCATTAATGTTTTGTCTGGTTGTTAGGAAATAAAGCCTTGCGAGAGAAAGGGGGCCTCAGTCTGACTTAACAAAAACTTATTCAACCCAGGCTGAGATGCTTCCTGAAAAGTTTCCCCACTTGATATATATATAGCTATATATATTTTTTTTTTTTTAGTAGAATTTGATGAGAATTTAGTTATATAGTTATATACTAGCTATTCGTACATGCACCCAATAATCCATTGATGGCTCAATCAATCCAAATGAAAAGCCTTTATGTAAACACCTCATTCGATCCGACTGAGTTCGATCTGAATGATCAATCAAATAATCCAATCAATAGGAATAATTAAGCATGTAAACATTTGAATTGCACTCGCTCATTTCCTCAAATTTTCTGATTTCCATAATCAAATACTCACTTTGGGTGTGTTCACACTTGCAGTTCGGTTCGGACCAAAGAAAAGAAGAAGGGTTTGCTCAGCATTCACATTGGCATTTTAACACCGAACCTAAAGATACCTAGGCATAGGGATATGTTCACAACCTGATTGGTCGGAATTTATCACGTATATTTCGTAATGGAACTTACCGAACATCCAAAACTATGCTGTGTGCTGGGATATCTGCACTCGTCGTATGTGCGTAGCCTGCATATAATGGTATTTTGACCAGCTGAGAACTCGTGAAGAGCTTATAAAATGAGTACAGGAGTCAAAGTAGCGGCAGGAATCCCTCCGTCACACACACAAACGAAGATCTGCTTCGAGCAGACGCGGTTCTGATGTCTGAACAGAACTGTGATGTTCAACATCCCGTCTATGACAAGAGAAAACAAGTATGCTTGAGCATTCTGTCCTTCTTAGGGTTGCATCTTGTGACATCATATCCCGTTTATGGTTCATTTCCATGTCTTTGGTCTGTGTTGCATTCATGTTTCATTCGAAACGCACCAGAGTCCGTTTGGAAGCAGACAGAGACCCATCTTTTCAGCGCTCTCGGTCCACTTGTTTGGTGCGTACCAGCATGGTGCATTAACCGCACTAACAGAGCAATCACAACAGGGTTTGTTTTAATTGAACCAAACATGCTTAAAGTTAATCTTCAAAAATCACAAGTCACAATGATGCCTAAATTCATTTGTAGTATTTAAAATGACTGTTTTATTTTTATTTTATTTACACAAAATGGAAATGCTGATAATTATCAATTTAACAGTTATCAGGCATATCATGACATTATGAGCTTATTGGCCAGAATTTCAATGTCAGAAGTTCAATATTTCAAGAGGAGACAAATGTGAGATTTTAGTACATATGTGAGATCTTCAATATGAGATCCAACAAATTCAGTCTGGATTCTTCTAGATCTAGGTTTTTGAAAACTTTACCTAAGAGACAGACCAACAAAAAAAACTGAAGAAGATATAAAAGGCGTGGCTCAACAATGGCAAGGATTTGAAGAGGCCGGACGGGTGTGCATACAGAGCTTAAAAGCACAGATCACAGATGGTCACCGCGTCTCATCTTTCAGCGGGCCCCAGCAAATAATTAGCAGAGGTATGCTGTGCGGCCTTTGTCAGCACGCGTGTCTGTCAAACACTAGCGTGTGTCATGAACAATGGCTGGACTACAAAGGGACAGAGCCCGGCCTCCCCGCCACCAACACAATTGCTGTGAATTGCTAGGCACGCGCAACTTGGAACAAAAAGGAACGGGACGGGTACTGGGTGGTATCAAGCCGACACAAGGCCCACCCTCAAGGTATCTGGCCAAAAAGCTTCAGCATCAGCATTCTGTCAGACCCCATTCTGTCAGCCTTAAAAAAAAAAAGCTATTTTTTTAATACTATGCAAATCACTGTTCTGTTAAATTCAGTGTGCATTTAATTGATCAACAGTGACAGTAAAGACATTTATATACACTCTAAAATATTTCATAAAATCATAAAATATTTCTGTTTCAAATAAATGCAGTAAATAAATTGTGCTGCTTGATTAATATTGAGCAGCCCAACTGTTTTCAACACTGGTAGTGATAAGAAATGTTTCTTAAACAAATCCACATAATTAGAACGATTTATGAAGCATCATGTGACACTGAAGACTAGAGTAATGCTGCTGAAAATTCAGCTGTCATCACAGGAATAAATTACATTTTAAAGTATTCGAATAGAAAATTGTTCTTTTAGTTTGTGATAATTTCACAATATTACAGTTTTTACCGTATTTTTGATCAAATAAATGCAGCCTTGGTGAGAATAAGAGACTTCTTTCAAAAAAAGGTTCAGCATCAACATTCTGTTGAACCCTTAAAAGTTGTGCTCACAGTTTTGCAAAAGCGTGTATGCATACGAGTCGTGAATGCATATGGAAGCGGGGTTAATTCAGTGGAAGGGAGGTCACACCAAAAGAAAGGAACCTAAAAAGATCCTAACAGCTGGGACAGATCTACAGGGATACAATGGAGTCGGAGTGGGGGAGGGAGAGTGGCAGAAGAGAAATGGGACAGGGAAAAAAAAGATGGGTAGATGGGCCACCTTTCTAGAAGCCTGACAGGGGTCCTTTGTTACGGCAGCTGGTTGCAGAGAGGTCAGACCAGCTGTGCTTCCACTGACCCCCTCCCCCCGTCCCGCTCCGCTCCCTGACCAAACACAGCCAGCTGTATGAGGGAGGAGTAAGGGGGTTTCAGTGAGTTTGGGGGAGGGTGTCCACACAGTGTCCAAATCTTAGGACCCTTACATGGCTCACTTCTAAGTGATCTGCTGCTTCTCACTGTGGGATGATTAAGTGCTTACAAAATGGTTTACAAATGGATCCAGTGCCTCACATTAAATGGCTCTGGACCCCAAAGCATTCAGTCTCTAAAGTAGAGGTAGATAGTGATAAACCAATAGATCATTTTGAGATTATCTGCATTGCCAAAAGTGTCCGACTGCCTGAATAACAAAGGTGGTCAGTCTGGCTAGTATTTCAACACAGCCTTGTCAAATGGATGGTACACTTTTTTGAGCATTATGTAAATGTACTGTTCTTTAAATGATCATGTGACACTGGAGACTGGAAATATATTAAAATAGAAAACATTTTTTAATTGTAATAATACTTCGATATTACTGCTTTTACTATAGTTTTGATCAAAATGATCAAATAAATACAGCCTTGGTGAGCATAAACATTTAAATAATGTTATAGTGAATATATGGATGACAAATTGATATTCTTCCGAAAATTTGCTAAATATAATTTTTTGTGTTTTTAAAAGATCAACTTTACATCGGTGTTAAATGACGGTAAAGGTAATCTAAACGTAAAAATAGGGCAATGGATAATTAAATATCCAATATTGGCTTTTAAACATCCATCAATATGATTGGTATCAATAAACACAGATGAGCCAAAACATTATGACCACCTGCCAAATATACTGTTATACAGTGTCGACCCGCCGAGACATGGACTCTACAGGACCCCTGAATGTGTCCTGTGGTATCCGTATTTGGCACCAAGACATTAGCAGCAGATCATTCAAGTCCTGTAGGTTACGAAATGAAGCCGGAGTGGAATGAACTTGTTGGTCAAGCACATCCCACAGATGCTAAATTGGATTGAGATCTGGGGAATTTGGAGGCCAGAGCAACACCTTAAAGTCATCTTCATGTTCCTCAAACCATTCCTGTACAATGTGTACAGTGTGCATTATCCTGCTGAATAGGGCTGTCACTTTTGTGAAAAAATCCTGTTCGATTTTTGAGACATAAGTGTTCATTGAATCGATTGTAAAATCGATTTTCCATGTCTAAAGACGTTTCCATTTTTAACACCACATATAGGCAAATCCACGGACAATTAACCGGCATTAGGACGAGCGTAAAGAGGGCGCTTGAGACGCGCACAAGTCAGCAATATTTCTGATGTGTGAAGTTTCGTGCACAATGACAAACAGGAGTGCAACATTTCAGGGATTGAAATTAACACCCACCAACCCGCCAACTGCGGGTAAAAACTCATTTTGGCGGGTAACGCTGTCAAATCACGAGCCAATTTGGCGTGTTTCTAGGTTTACTCACTTTGCTAGGGAAGTTCATGTAGCCAAAGCTGAGCGGATTTAGCGCAAATACGCAACTCGTGAGTCCTCTTGATATATTAAATACAGCATATTGCGCAGAATCTGTGCATTTCTGGCTTGCTTGAACACACGTCACTAAGCAACAAATAACGGCGCGCTTGTTCACTTGCATTGAAGTAATAGCGAATAATAAAAAGCATTTTGTTAACAAAAAAGACATTGTTATTTTCCAAAATCCAACTTGTTCTGTGTACTATTGATCTTCCACCAGGGAACACCATTGTCGTGAAGGTCCGTACTTGGTCTGCAACAATGTTTAGATAGGTGGCATGTGTCAAAGATATGTCTATAAGGCCCAGGGTTGCTACGCAGAACATTGCCCAGTGCATCACACTCCTTCCACCGGCTTGTCGTCTCCCCACAGTGCATTCTGGTGCCATCACTTCCCCAGGTAAATGGCACACATGTACACGGCCGTCCAAGTGATGTAAAAAAAAAACAGGACTTATCGGACCAGACAACCTTCTTCCACTTCTCTAGGGTCCAGTTCCAACGCTCACGTGCCCATTGTTGGAGCTTTCGATGGTGGACTGGGGTCATCATGCACTCTGATTGGTCTGTGGCTATGTAGCCCTATACAGAGAGTGCAATACAATGTGTGTTGTGATGCATTTCTCCCATAACCATCATTAAAATTTTGTGAGACTTGTGCCACAGTAGATCTTCTTTTGGCTCAGATGAGACGGGATAGCCTTCGTTCCCCTCGTGCATTGATGAGCCTTGGGCGCCCAACACCCTGTCGCCGGTTCGTGGTTTGTCTTTCCTGGGATCACGGTTGGTAGATTCTCACCACTACTGACCAGGAGCAACCCACAAGCCTGGCTGTTTCAGAGATACATTCGTTCCCCTTGTCAAAGTCGCCCAGATCTTAATTCTTGCCCATTTCACGTGCATCCAACATGTTGATTACAAGGACTGGTCTTTTCAACAATATTCACTTCACTTAATCGCTTTACCTGTGTCTGGTCATGTTTTGGCTCATCAGTGTATTGGGATATATCAATCAATACCAATAAATCCAAAGAAATCTCCATTGGACATAGAGAAACTCTGTTAGTTGACCACTAGTCAGACAGAGTCTGACACAATCTGAATATATCTAAAATAAAACAAAGAATTCACAAAACACTACTAAAAGAGAGAACACATTTGCTGTGTAAAAGTGTCATATGCTATGCATTGCCCCCCTTCTGAGACCATCTGCCTTAAATCCATAATGCATGTCAATGTATTACCTAAATGATTATTTTATTTTAGCATTAAAAGCTGTTAAAACATTTATAAAGTGAAACTATTGATCCCAGCATCTATCCAGCCTGCTCGTAAACCTCTATGTTATGTTCACTGCTCGCAAAGGCCGCGTGTTTTCAGGAAAGTCTTTGCTCTAATGATAGACACATCTCACTTAACCATTTAAAGTCCGCAGAGGTCCTCTTATGGTCTATAAGAATACGTTAATAGAAGCTAAAGTGGCAATACACAGAGCAGGAAGACACTGTGGTCCTGTAAAACGGCAGAGAACCATGGACAGGAATATTCACTATATTTTTCAAAAAGAGTTCCAGTAAAGCTCTTATTACACTACATCATCTTTCCAGACTTCTGCGATGACAGCCTGCAGGCACCGTTTCACAGTGGATATATTTGCAAGTGAAGTCTGCACTGTGGATTGCTAATGAGGTACATCTATGATATGAACAAACTGAAAAAAGACCTTATTAAGAATATTTATATTTTAGACTCTGAATTTGAGGTCTGCCTGTTTTTCTTTGAAACTGTCAACCGAAGGGTACTCAAGAATCTTCACCTGGTACTAAAAAGGAAGCTCAAAACACAAATCGCAACAAGTAAAAATTTCTTATACTCCATCAAAAAGAAATTTGAATCACTGAAAACTTCCAATGGTTCATTTATATATAATTTAAATAAAAATTGATATATGATGATTTTAAAATAATTTGCAAGGACAACCAAAAATAGATAGGGATTGGAATTTCAAGTACTTTTGCAGTAGAGTACTTTAAAATATATATAAAAAACTTTTTACTCAAAAAGTCAAATGAATAAGTCTTAATAAATGAATAAACCTCAACAGATTAGGTTATATTCCAGAACTACATTATTAAAAATATACGCAAAAACCATTTTGGAACGTTGCACCTCGCTCCTGAAGCCACCAATGTCCCAATATGGTGCTGACATCTTGCGTTGATTCGGGACCGAGTCTGCACAGTAGTGAGCATGAAGAGGAGTATCAAGGCTCCGTCCACAATCCCACAGAGTCGTTTAGTACAGTTTACTCCAGAACAACTCATGTCGGTGTGAAATAAACTGTTATCGAAATGTAGAAATTAAAATTAAAGCACCAATCTCCTCCCGAAAAAAGTCAGTTGGTGCCTCAGTGACTACTTTGCTCAGCTGTCAATCACAGCGTTCAATCATGATGTACATTTTTATAGCATCAACAAACTAAAACCAAACTTCTTTAAAAAACGAACACTTGCACTTACATCAGCGTGATAAAAAACGACATAAAATGACAGATTCCATCTTCGGAAAAAAATTATTTGAAGTGTAATTTAATTGTTTAGTTTGTCTCACGTCCCATTACATTACATGGAGAGGGCGGGGTTTATGACCTATACTTTGACAAACCACCTGGGCTCGATCAAGACACTTTGGCTTCACTTTTCAGGACTTGTGCGGCACGCTTGGCACAAACACATACAAACACACCAAAAAATTTAAATAAAGTTAATACATTTTTCATTTGCCCTGTCCCTGGCACCTACACAGAAAAAAGTAAACTGCTAGCATACAGGCTAACGAATGCTTAAAAAAAATCCAATTCAGAGGCCATATAAAGACTATAATTCTTTTTTCTAAAATATCTCATAACAAACAAAAAACATATAAAAGATCTGATAACGGTCAACATCATAAACTCTTAGGGACATAGAGACAAAGTTTCGTTGTTCAACATGCTTCACATATTCTTTCCAACTTAAATTATTCCCACTCATCTTGGCTAGACTTGCCATTATCATCAGTGAAAAACTGGCTCAGTTTTCTATCATCTGTCTTTTCCAATTCATGGGTGTGGTGTGTTTCCATGTGCAGCATGCAAAGCAAATCAGTTTGTAAATTCTGAATACCCTGCTGAAAATAAAATTACTAAAACCAATGTAAGCTAGAACACTAGACTTCATAATGCATATAGGCCTATTGCTTTTGAAAAAGAGCTTGTGAAATGTGCTTCTTGCTTTTCTAGCTAGCAGGCTAACATTAGCTGGGGTTTATGGCCAGGTATGGCCTGGCAACCCATAAAGCACATGTTTCCTGGTTGGGGTGAAAGTCAAGTAATCAGATCTATTGTCACATCTGTTGTCAAACTCAAGATGGAGTGATGGATATTAGGGCTGAATTATTAAATTGATATAAAACAGCAAAAGCTATTATTATTATTATATACTTTTTCTTAAATCCTTGATTTAGCCTAGTCTATTTTACAGTGAAATATTAAAAAAATATTTACTAGTAGTGGTAATAATAAAAATTGGAGCTTTTTTAAAAATTAAATAAATAATAGATTTGAATAATATTTTAAATTGCATTCACAATTTTAATCAGAAAAGCAAATGCTGCAATAATAGATGAGATGGGCTACTCACAAGACGTATTGATCGAGGGCAGGAGGCTAAACAAAAAATTTGACTTGGCAAACCATGGAAGAAATTACGGAATCCAAACTTCTCTGATTGTGCCAGCATGTTTCAATTGCATAACAAATTGCATTTTTCTCTTTTTTTTTATTTTGTAATGTAGATGTTCTATAGAATTTTTGGACATTCAGGTGTTCACAGCTATACAGTCGCACTGTCTGACACCGACTACAAAATTCTTCCGTGAGAAGTTTACATGTTCTGTGTTTACATAGAATCAAACTTTCCATGAACTCCTTCCTTCCACTTTAAGTCAATTATTTATGGAAATGGTATAAGTGACACATGAAGGATAATAAAATCAGTCAAAAAGAAAAAAGCGACAACAAATACAACTTGACCTCAACATCGGTCTCGTGTGAACCGATAACGTGGTCAGACGAGACAGATGTCCGTTTACTACTGTACACTATGACCACTTGAGTCAGATTTCATCAAGGGGAGGGTCTCTGCTGCCATTGATTTTGATGCAATTGATAATGTGCAATACGTCAAACACTCAGCATTACTGTAAGCATCCCTGCTCCATGAACAACCATTCTCATTTTTATTTTCATATTTGGCCTAAAATACACAGTAAAATCTAAAAGTGACTGGGTATTTGTTTGTTTCCTACTATCAACTAGGCTATTCCTCCTCCACCTCATTCCAGCGGGACCCTCGGTTACAGATGAGAGGATCTGTAACATCTGTTCAACAGCTGAAGACTTCTGGCAGATGTTTGGAAAGGAGAGGATTGGAAACAGGGGAATGTCAGGATAGGCAAAGATGGAAAAGCTTCCACACCCTCCATCATTTGTCTATGTTAGCATTAGGCATGAGTCACAGTAATTACACAGGGCTGGAGCGGCACAAACCACGCCTACTTTACCCCAGTCACAGTCATGTGACACTTTTAACCTTTCAGACGAGTATTTGTGGTAAGTCTAAGTATCTTGGCAATCAAGGTGCATGACGTCTTTTGCTGTGATCTTGGTATATTAAAGCTGCCGTGTGTATTTTTCGATAATAAAACACTATTCCAGCTCAATGCACATAGACATCTATAAGAATCTAATGGCTAAGGCACTAGTATATTTCCACTTTGTAATAAGTCATGAAAAATATGTTATTCACGAGTTCACACTCCTCCCATGCTGATTGGATGGAGTTTTTCAACAAAGATTATTGGATTATATTTACAAGAAAATACTCTTTCAGTCTTTCTACTAAAGGCCCCATCTACTAAATTTAATTTAATGCATTATTTGTAATTTCTTTGTAATTATGTGTAATTTGTCATTATTTATCCTGCTAAGCAAAACAAAACTGAAAATCTTCCAAAAACTCCAATGTTCAATCAAATCAATTTCTCCTCTCAGTCCCTGGTTCACATCTTAAAACTAAAGGTGACCAGGCATTTTCTTTTGACACATTTCTAAAAAAAAGTTGTAATGGATGCTATGTCCCTTGTTTTCTAAGTACGTCATGGAAACATTCTTTTTGAAGTTCCATTTGGTGCAAAAAAATTACACACTGCTGCTTTAATGGAATGAAACGACATCATATGCCTAATCAGTTTCTTTTTTTTCAGATACAAATTTGATTGTCTAAGACTTGGAACACAGCATCAATCTGTCCTGAGGGTGTGAAATTTGCTTTGCTTTTATCTTCTAGGTGTTTAGGATAGAATTAAAGGCTGACAGCAATGCATCTGCAAAAAAAAAAATCAAGCAGTTCCCTGCTGTTTCAGGCATTCGGATGTGCTAAAAAGAACAAAGGCATCAGACAGGAGATGCTACTTCATATTTCAAGAGTGCCTCATCACTGAAATCAGTGGGGAATTTCATTTCATTTTGTAATTGCGGCGTCCCTGACTTTGCGCCACACAGGGGAGCTCTCTCAGTCACAAACAGAGAAACGCTACTACGTTTATCCATCTCGTTTCTCTATCCCTGTTGCTCTCGCCCTCTCACTCGCTTTCTCTTACGTAAGCAGTAAGCACACAGACTGCTGCGGATGCTTTACAAGAGTACAAGTCTATGAGAACAGAGCATGAGCTCTTGTAAAGCATCCGCAGTGGTTCTGTTTATGGCTGAAACAAGCTGCTCGATTCTTACGGTGTTCAGTTTCATCTCCTTCCTTCACACAAAGTCTGTAACCCAGTCTGTAACCACTGGTTGAGATTCCCGTTCAACAACGTTTATATTGCACATATCCATTAAAGGGGTCATGACATGAGAAACCAAATTTGCCTTGATGTTTTGGTATTTACGAGGTCTTTGTTTGAACCATTAAAACTTCCTGCAAGTTTCATAGCTTAAAGGGATAGTTCACTTTGAAATAATTTTTTTGTATGTTTTAGCTTACCTCAAGGGCATTCAAGATGTAGGTGTCTTTGTTTCCGCAGTAGTTTCAAATTTGATATTTTTAGGTCAAACCGTTGTTGTCTGTCAGTCATATAATGGAGGTCTATGGTCACCACCTCAAAGAGCATTCACAGAGAAGTCCAAATTAAACATGATTTAATGACTCGTAAATGTAAGTACACAGTGATGGCCTAAGACACGAAACGAGCAGTTTGTGTGAGAAAACGAACAGTATTTATATCGTTTTTACCTCTTGTAACCACAGCCACGTCCAAGTGATCTGAGGGCGCGGGCGCTTCGGTCTGCGCAAGTGCCGGAAGTAATCTCTCGCGCGTGTATGTCACAAAACGTACGTCACGAAACATAAAACATTTTACGTCATGCAAAAATTCAACATTGCCTCTTGATATATCGAAATCGTCTTCCATTGCGATTTCCTGGATATCTAAATATGTTTAGATCTTCACAGTGAAAGGTAACACTTTCCGAAATCTCTGTGTAAACAATGAGTGACGTACACGCGCGAGAGATCACTTCCGGCGCTTGCGCAGACCGAATGTCTGCGACATGTTGGAAAATTATGGAGAGGTACTCGTAACGGCAAGCCCCGACCATAGGAGCATCAATGATTTCCCGCTGAATCACAATTCCCCTGGCTTTAATGTTTGGTGTGCTTTCTTGGTCACATCACTGCAATACACACACTGTAGGAACAAAACTGTTAAATGTAAGATTTTTTTATCATCATGTTTGTGGTCTCTCACATTTTGATAATCTGATAAGATTTTAAAAATCTTTTAGTGCGGGCCAGCCTTTAGTGACCTTAATAAATGATCTAACTAAAACAGAGTCTGCAAGTCTAGATCTACAGTAAAATGTTACAATCTTTAATTTCAATATAAACATTTTTAATCCTAAACAGATTCTTCTGCAGAATCCTGACACATTGCCAAGCATCCCTAAATGACCCATTATGAGCAGTCGGAAGGTAAAGAGCTGTATCACTGCCAGTTGAGATCTCACTGTAAAGTCCATTTAAGTGCAGTCATACATAATGTAAAGTCATGTACTAGTGGATGTGTTATGATATTCTTAATGCAGAGAAAAATGTAAGTTCTAAAAGCAAGCGCTCAAACGTGTGCATGACGTGTAAAGGTCGACCTTAGAAATTGAGCTAAACGACTTTGATTTTCACAGCTGAATGCCATGCACACTTTGATGTGATTACTTTGAATGACTCCAGGACTTTCCACACAAATGCAGAGGAAACAGGGAGAGTCATTTTTTCCAAAGTTATGCCTGCTAAGTTTTTCTTTTTTTCCTGGCAAACGATTTCTACATTCATATAGCTATAAGTAACTCTCATTGCAAATCAAATCATAAATGAATAGTCTTTTGTATGTATGTAGTATAAAAATATACAAACTATTAGTGTACACACACATATAGTGGTGGAGCCAGTACAAATACTAAACTAAATATGTTAACTGGAGCAAAGCACAAGCTTGCTCCCACTTGTGAGGTACCATGTGGACCAGAAGATGATCATTTCATTTGATACATTATGAAGGTCTGGTGATGAGATAAGCCACAATCCTCTGTCCAATTATGAGACATGACAATAAATAAACCAAATCACAAAGACACAAATCCCTCGACACAATTCACCCATTGCAATTGAAGAATGGCTCAGCAAAAAAAAACAGAAATGGCTTTTTCAAGCAACCGCTCTCTGTATGGCGCAGAATTGTAGTCCATTGTTTAGAAGTCACACCCTTATTATTACAAAGGAAATGACATGCTTCTCCAGTGCCACGGCTTAGCTGGCAGCCGTCTGATTGCCCTTTGCCCTTATGCTATTGTAGTTTCAGCTGCTGTGTCCTCTTGTTCATCCATCTGGATAACAATGGGGCGCAGACTTACACCACAGACATGCAGAACAGACGGTACCCACTCAGGACAGTTAAAAAAACATTCAGCTGTTATGGACATGCAGTCCAATAGTCAGTGTGACGACTCTGACGAGTGATTAAATAGTGCACCAAAGAAAAGTTGCTTACAGGATACTTGCAGTTTTTGTGTGAATTACTTTTACAGCAGCCCAAGAAGTCTGTACACTAGGGGAATGAATAGAAAATAGCCTATGATTCATATTCTTGAACAAGATTTCTTAAACTAGCCCATATAGGCTTGCATTTGGCAGCGCAAGTACAACCAAAAATTCTGCTGTATTTAAAGACTGAATTAGTATTTTATTTGACTAAATCATTTCATGTTGGCTATATTAGAATATATAAAGCATATGTAAATGTCAGATCATGTAAAAAGCTCCAACAACCAGAAAAATAATAATAATTAAATTCTACCTTAATTTAAGCAAAATCAAACTGGGGTCAAAGTCACAGCCTGCAGTACTGATGAAAAGAATCGAGCTGAACTTCTGAACACGTGAGAAGAAATGCCAGAAATTACTGTAGCAAGTTAAATGGATGATAGAAAATTATGTAAAAATTGATGTAACACTGACGTCTTATGATATAATGTAATGTGGGCAAACCACACCAGACTTAAAAGATTTAAAGGGATATTTCACCAAAATGAAAATTCAGTATTCATTCTATTAGTCTATGTCATACTTCGGTGAAGATATTCTAAAATATGTTTGTTTGTTTGTTTGTTTGTTTGTTTGTTTGTTTGTTTTTTCCTCCATTAAAGCCAGAATACTCCAATGCGGTTTTGGACCTTATTGACTTGGATTGCATAGGCAAAAGCAGTTGTAACATTTTCCAAAATATTTTCTTTTGTGTTCCACAGAAGAACTACTTTCAAATACTTTAGTCCATACATAATTTTTATTTGACAGCATAGTCTTGCCAATCCATTCAAGTATGACTACATCAACTAAGAACATTATATAAAGATAGCCTAATCAATATTATTTGTGTATTTTAATCATTCTATGCAGATTATTATGTTGCTGATATTGATAGTCTACATAAAGCGTACACTGCAGTCCTGTACTCATATTTCATTGAGGGCTCTGACAAACTCCTCACAATGTAAGGCCTAACCGTTATTGATCAAAAACAGTCATCTAATTATTGATGAGGATGGCTATGCGTTTCTAATAAAGGCATAAAATCACTCTCAGCAGAGACACTTTAAGCGTTTCCTAATTTTACACTGGATCATGCTATTATCATCTATCATATTGGTGTTTTATGATGCTGTGTGTTCAGAAACATCTGGACTCAGTCGCACTGACATTCTTGTGTATCCAGAAAAGGAAGTCTTCATGTTATTTTTTTAACCCCTTCATACCTTAAAACTCTAAGGGAATAACTCATTATTTATTTATATCTTCATGTTTTATCATAGATGGATCTGATGAAACAGATATGAGCAGACATGCAATCCCAAACCACTTCAGCTGTATTATATGATATTCTAAAACTATAAATAAATAATGCATGTTAAATGAGAGCACAGATTGCAGATGGGACTTACCGAATAGAAGGATACTACAATGAGTGTCCGTGCCGCCTTTTGTGTAATCCAGAGGAAATATGGGGAAAAAATTATTTAAGATTATTCTACATCAGAATTCCTCGCGAAACCGACGCTCTATTAGATGCACGTGGCCTGAGGCGCTTCGAATGGTCGTAAATTTTAAACACGGTCGTGAGAAATGGACGGATTTTTGATAATCTCTGCGTTTGTTATTCAGTGAGCAGCAGTCACTGGCGCATAGACTGCGCTCCTCCCGCGGCTCCACCCGCTAGCCCCGCCCAATCGACGAGCCCATTGGTGCACACGGGCGTTTATGCAAATCTGCTCTTCCCGCTGATGTTCAAGAGTCTGAATGGGACCATACAAGTATCCAGACGGCAGGCATAAAACACCGTCATCTAGAGGCCAAAAAACACTTTTCTGAACGTTGACATTACTGTATTTTCAAAAACAGACTTTTTTTTTTTTTACTGAGCGAGTGTTCATAGTTACTGACTTTATAATTTCAGGACTAAACAACAAAATAATTATTTGTTGGAAAATAAAAAATAAAAATATTAAAACACTACTTTACTATTATGTATGTATATACACACACACTTTTAATAGTATTAAATGTATTTATTATTATTAAAAAAATATTATTTTTTTATTAATAAACTGATAATAAACAAAGCTCTGGGAAATTCTAGAAGATTAACATAATCATGTTGTATTTACATTCTTTCCAAGGATTTCAAAGAATACTATTGGTACTACCATGGAACATGTTGAAAACATGGATCATTTTTAGTGAATTAATAAATAAATGGATAGATAAATAAATAAATATGCAGAATATCTGGGTGTGACCTCAGATTTATAATTTGAGCAGGTCATGTTACCCTATCACTTTAAAAGTAATGGATAATTATCATATTTATGTATCATAATATTTACATATCACCCTCTATCCCCAAGACTGGTTGCCCACTGTCACTGTCAGCCCGGTCATTACCTGGATGGGAGACTCCTGGGAAAACTTGGTTTCTGCTGGAAGAGGCGTTAGTGAGGCCAGCAGGGGGCGCTCACCCTGTGGTCTGTGCGGGTCCTAACGCCCCAGCAGAGAGATGGGGACACTTTACTGTCAAAGAGCACCGTCCTTCGGATGAGATAGGTCCTAACTCTCTGTGGTCATTAAAATTCACATGGCACTTCTCATAAAGAGTAGTGGTGTAACCCCAGTGTCCTGGCCACATTCCCTCCAATGGCCCTTGCCAATCATGGCCTCCTAATAATCCCCATCCACTGAATTGGCTCTATCACTCTCTCTCCTCTCCACCTATAGCTGGTGTGTGATGAGCGCACTGGCGCCGTTGTCCCGTGGCTGCCGTCGCATCATCTAAGTGGATGCTGCACAGTGGTGGTGGTTGAGGAGAGACCCCGACATGATTGTAAAGCGCTTTGGGTGTGCAGTAATACATATGAAAAGCGCTATATAAATGCTTCATTCATTCATACTTCAGTTTTCACAATATACTGTATGTTAGTGGTCTTAATTCAGTGGTTGTAAAACTATCACAAACACAGTGTAATATTTACAAAACCACTATTTACTAATATTTACAATCTGCTACTCCAGTTATGTCACATATTTTTAATGATGAGAAGAGAAATACACACATTGACTTTTCTTACTTGGTATAAATTGAAACATGATGTTGCAAATCAAACTGTGCAGTCAAATTCTTTTGTTAGATTTATATCATTCACAAGAATTCTGATTTGTAATTCACTCCACTGGAGTAAAATCGTTATATTCATTGCTTACAGTGTCATAACTTTAAAAGCTTGGCAATGATAATAACAAGGACCTTATTAACTAATTCTAAGAATATGTGCCTTTGCATTCAGCTTTTTTTCCAAAGAAAATAAAAGGGAAAAAAACATACTGACACAATTGAACTTCCCATGTATACATATAAATAAATATCTGTATGTCATGATGATCTTGAAGTTCTTGAGTGATTAAATGGTCACATATAACCCTCAAAACCTAAACCTGCATGCATCTTTCCTGTCGTTGACGTTTGTAGGCATTGTAAATATCAAGGAACATATCTCGGCAGGAAATGTGGGCCTTTAGCTTGGAACAGATGAGGAATGAGCCAGCCATTTTGCGATGCAGAGAGTAAGTCTCCTCTGGAGGAGGAGTGAGACGGTGTCGAAGCATCACAGGGATCAGGCTCTGGATGCGCTGTGTGGTGCTCTGAGTGCCAAAGTCAAACACTTCCGTAGAAGCAAACGCTTCACCAAGGATCATCACTGCCTCCACGTGTGCATCCTCGAATGCCTGAAGAGAATAAGTCCATTTTGTTAAAGAGGACAGTCTAGAAACAATAGAGCAAGTGATGGCTTTAAATCTAGGGTTTCTAAGTGGATAGAAAATATGCAAGACAGTAAAACTATCGGGCATGAGTATTATAAACCATATAAAGCCACAAACCTTGGCTTCGAAACCGGTAAGGAACTTCAGGTCTTTAGATTTCTGCAGAACAGTTGCCCTGTCTCCGACTGACGCTGCATGAACCACCTTGAATGACAATCATTTGAAAAAATACATACATTAGACACTTTAAGAAAGATACATAAAAGGGAAGAAAGGCAGTAATTATGTTCTTTTTAACATTTACCTAAATTTTTAATAATTCACATATTTATTAGTATACTGTTTATTAGTATACAATGTGTCTATGATGACAAAAATAGAGATTTCTATTAATAACAAAAAACTCAAGCTCACTTTTTATGCAAAGCCCCTTCACATCCCATTCCAGTCCTACCCACTAAGGTGATGTGTAAAAATATTCCCAAAATCTGTACCTCTATGTAATCATCTGTGAATGACTCTGGGTAATCTCGGCAGGCTCCAAAGTCCAACAGAAATATCTGTTATGATGAAGAACAAATGATCAAAGTCGTAAATACTGTTTCATTGGGCAGAAGTGGAAAGGTCTAACAGCACCCTGATCACAAACAGACATGCAATTAAGAAATTATGAAAAAATGTGGAAGTTAAAAAAAGACATTACAAAATATACAAATGTTAAATATCATTTTAATATAATATTATTATAATTTAATAGAAGTATTTAAAAATGTAATATATTCCTGTGATGGCAAAGCTGTATTTTCAGCATCATTACTCCAGTCTTCAGTGTCACATGATCCTTCAGAAATCATTCTAATATGCTGATTTGCTGCTCAAGAAACACTTATTATAAACTTAATATTATTCTCAATATTGAAAACAGTCATGCTGAGCAAACCTTGATAAAAAAAAATTCAGGATTCTTTGAATAGAAAGAATTATAATTCTCTTTACTGTCACTTTTGATCAATTTAATGCAAACTTAAGCATAAAAGTATTAATTTCTTTAAAAAATGATAATAATTTGTACTGACCCCAAACAGACAGGGTCTATAGATTATAATGCGATCTTAACGTGATTTCTAAAAAAGTGATCAAGACCTTCTGATTAGACTGATGTACGATGATTAAATGTGTTAATGTGAAACTATAGATGAGCAAATACATCTGAATATACATACACACCTCTGTCGTCGGTGTCTTAGTGGTTGCTCACCTTGTTCTGTTCACTATTGTAGAAGAAGTTGGACCAATTGGGGTCTGTCTGCATGAAGCGGAACTCAAACAGCTCTCTCAAACACAACTGCAGGATGTTGAAACTTATCTACCGAATAAAGGTGAGCGAGAATTATTTTCTGAAAGTTCATTTTCACAGTAAAAATAAAACAGGATATCATTAGATAAACAGTATCAATATTGCCAAATCAGGAGAAACACTAATAGTAGGTTATTCACACAACTCTAAGGTAACAAAGTATCAAACAGTGCATCTTTGATTAAAAGATCTGGTGCCGAGTTACAACACAAAAATGTACAAAAAAATTAAGCAAATTAATCAATAAATCAAACAAAAGCATATTGCAAATGTCTGTTCTCGGTTTAAAACCCACCTCATTTCTAGTCTCCTGATTCAAATCAACACAGGAGTCCAGTGGAACTCCATTAACCAGTTCCATGGTGATTACACGACGACCCGACAGCTCATCAAAGACCTCAGGGACCACGAACACTGGATCTCCTTCAAGCAAATTCCTGTGAGAGTCAAGAAAAATAGGCCATAATGTGTAAAGGACACATTACCGTCCCCAAACTTTTGAGCGGTAGTGTTGTTATGGTTCATTCAAACGGTACACAATCCAGATATTTATTATAACTGAATATTTATGATATACCTGAATCGCTTTGCACACTCTGCCTCTCTCTTGTAGTCACACTCCCATGCCAGCTCCCTCTGAAGAACCTCGAGACTACTGTCAGCAAACAGACCTGTTCAAATAAATCAACATCTACTGATGAGTGTGTGACTCAATGTACCCACTTCTGAAATTTCTGCTTTTTGAACTTCATATCAGAATTAAAACAATTGCCAGCGCTCACCATCAGGCAACACAACACTCATCTTCAGAACAGACATAAGATTGTTGATGTCACTATGAATGCTCTCAGCGACACCAGGGTACTATATGAGAAAGAAAGAAAAAAAATTGTTCACACAAAATATATGTTGCAAAACCTTAGACTGCTGAAACCAGAACATGAAAAATTCAGTCTAATACCTGTATCTTCATAGCAATTTCCCTCCCATCAAGCAACACTCCATGATGCACCTGACCAATGGAGGCAGCAGCAAAGGGTTTTTCCTCAAATGATGAGAGTTTCTCCTTCCATCCAGACCCTAGGTCTTCCTCAAGCACTTTCTACACATGGGGTTTCAACATAGTTGGTAAGATATCACAAAGTGAACATAACAACATCTAAAAAACGTCAGTTAGAAGCAACACTAACTGCCATCAATGTCATATAATGCGTTTTTGTCCTCCTGGGAAGTTCGTATTTACAAAGTCAGGAGCGTTCAAGTCACTTTTGTCAAAGCAAGATAACGTTGCAACTTCTCTTTATTACCTACACAAAAATACAGCAAGGTTTACAGATGTGTTTTGCTTTTTAATGGTTTCAATTTATTAAGCCACCGTATCATTTATCATTGCTATATTACAATGTTATCATATTTTGTGCAGGGAATTAGCTTATTTTGCAGTAGATAAAAAATCCTGACAATGTCACTGCTAAATACCTATAAATATTGTGGTAAACCACCACGTTTTTCACTGACCAGCCCGTCAGTGCAGATCGAGGCTTAATAAAAATCCCGAGCTTCGCACTCATATTTACCACTGTGTGATAGCATTCATGTGCGTTCAACTCATAAATGTGATATTTTCAACATGACTTGAACACACCAATAGATACTCAGCAGTTCAATCAACCAGCTATATAAAATGCACTGACACTCCCTTGTAACCCATCTACGAAACAGCATTGTTATGGTTAACTAAAACTAAGACTATTAAAATTTGTTTTTGTTAATTGAAATAAATCTAAAATAAATTATAAATATTAGATGAGAAACTTTTACAAAATTAGAAATGTTACATTGGCAACTGACTGAAACAAATAAGTTTAAATTGATTGTTTAAATTTAAAGTAAAATAAAAATGAATTAAAAAGTTAAATATAAATATAAATGTATTAATAAAAAAAAAACTACAACAGCAAAATTGCTAAAACAAACTAAAAATAAAAATCAATACAAAATATTAATAAATAATATAATAGTAGCATATAAATAATAACACTGCTATGAAAATGTCTATATTTATTTCAAGCTAGTGTCTTAACCGTATTTTTGATGAATATTAAACCGCTTGTTAGTAAAAAGAGTATTTCCAGCATGGTGCTCATTAACCCAATTATTTCAAGACATCAAGGCATTTTTTCATCGTCATAAAAAAGATCATCGTCATAAAAAAAAAATAAAAAAACAGAAGAATCTTTTCATAACAAATAACACTGCATCAATGAAGTAGTAACCACTGTAACTTACATGCATTTGCCAGGCTGGCATGAAGTCTGCACTCTGTCGAACCCTCTCAAATATTTTCTGCAGTTGTGGGCTAATGAAGCTGTTATCTATTGAGGACATAAAAAATTAGAAACATCACAGAGGAAAATTTCCTAACATCACAAAATAATAAAGTAGGCCTATCTAATTCTTTTTGTGCCTTTGGAATGCTTTAAAAGAATCATATTTTGTGAAAAGCAAAAAACGGACAGAAAACATCTGGAAGAGTTTCAAGCTCTAAAATGGGGCTCTTGAAACGGGAATATTTAGTGTCATCATTAATATGAACAATTGAAGGCAATTGGTCCCAAAGTTTTCACAATAAAATTAAATTATATACCCTGAATGCTTAGCATCTGTCCAATCTTGAGGGCCGCTCCTCTAACCTTACACAGTGTGTTCACTATTCTCTCTGCATTGGCCTCTGACAGGAGAGGAGAGTCTAAAAGAGCCCCCATCTCTGAAAGTGAAAAACACCAGAAGAAATTGCACTAATATGCCCAATAACAATTTTAGAAACAAGGAAAGGGGTACCACATACTACCTGTGCGTTTTCCTCCAAAAGACTGTTTTGCCACCTCAGCAATGGCTCCAATGCCTAGACCAACCACTAAACCTACAAAGGAAAGCAGCAGAATTATTATGAATAGGACAATTAATGCATTATTAAGGTGCGACCAATTATCAACAGTGTAGCGATGTAAGAAGCCAAGTAGCTTTCTGTTGGTCAACACGGCAAATCTACACAACCAATTTAACCCTATTGCGAAATCCACAAAATTTCCAATCACGCAAATTCAAATTTAAATAACTGAATTTTGCCCACAAAATCTATATATAAGATTATAACAATGGCAATTAAAGGTAATACAGCAATATAGAGTGTTTTGTGTGTGTGTGTATTACAAACAGTCTGCAATGCAAAGAATAAAACTGAAAATCACTGACCCCCAAAATTGGCAAGGCGACTGATGCGCGTAGCAGGGACCTTCCGCTCTCTGGCTCGCTCACTAAGCTGCAAAGCATCAAAATCATACTGCTCAAAAAAGTCTACAAATGTATTTATCGAAAAACAATTATCATAAACGAGCAGCACATGCTGAAAAAGAAAACTGTAAATAGACACTTTTCACACTAAACAAAATACTTAAATGACAAATACATTTCAAAATGCCATCAGAGAAGCTTTCATTTTAATTTTATGTGATTTTTTAAGTTATGTTATATTCCTATTTAAGTTTATTTAAATTTATTTAATTTTTATTAATAATTATTAATTTATTTTTTAATTGAAGTGCTTCAACTTAGATGCGAATACATTTCTAATTTTCGTTTTTTTTTCATCCAATATTTATGTTTTATTTTAGCTTAATTTCTATTGTTTTAAATGTTTTAATAATTTAACAATCAAATAGATTTAGATTTAGTTTTAGTTAACAAAAATACAGTTTCAACATATAATAATTGTAAATCACAAGACAAGTTTTGTGCATTTATTTCCAATGTTAACATTTAAAACCTCACCTTTTGCCGCACAGGCCTGGCTATATTCTGCTTTGCCTCCCGCGCCTTTTTAATGTCTTCAGGGCTTAACCTGGCCACCACAGAATCGTGGACAAACCTAGTATGGTGGTGACGAGACATTGATACATGCAGAAATCGAGTGTTTTGACCAGGCCAACCATTTCCTTTGACCAAGCCAGTAGGTGCAGCAAAAGGCGGCTCTGACGTTTCATCCCTTCCATCTTTGCTGGAAATGTCTGGGGTCATTTCAGAGCCGACTGCCCACTTTGCTGCTTCATCCGGGTCCATCTCCCACTTCTCAATGTCAGGAAACTCGTCAGTCTTGGGAGTCTGAAAATGTCCATTTCACAATAATATGTGTTAGCTATGTAATTTATCTTACTATGTTCATTAATATCTATAAACGGGAGGAGGGATAAATCTTTATGAGTTCACTAACCACGCTTTCTCCCATTACAGTGCCCATCACACCCTCGACCGCCTCCGTTGCAGCTTTGACTCCTGCACCAAAGGTCGAGTTACAGGCCATCAGTCGGAGTTGTTCGCCCTGAATGTTGGCGAAGGCAGCACCCACCTTGCTGGCCCCCCTCAACACCTGCAGCACTTCTGCCAACATCACTGAAAATCACAGGTGCAGATAAACCTTCATATCATTTCATATCATATCATATCATATCATATTTGAAAAGTTCAGAGCAGGCAGTTATTTTAGTAGTATTTATATACAATTATAGTTTATTAATTCGTTTTCAGTTTTCAATTTTGATATGTGTCTTTGTCATATTAATTTGTATTTATTTATTATTATTTGGTTTTAGTTTGGTTTTAGATTTCCAGTTAGTAATGTAATATTTCAACTTAATCTTATTTCAGTTAGTTGGTTTGGCAACGTTTCTCGTTTTCATTTAGTTTCAGTTTTTATGTAATATTAATATTTTGTAACATTATGATATTAAGTAATGAACATTTTATTAGAATCATATAATATTATATCATATAATGTCACTTTGCTTGTCATTGTGAAATGCATTCAATTACAATTTAGCATTTGCAAATGTGCAATAATAAACAGAGCAATTCCAAGAGGGTCCTCACACCATCGGTGCTCGGGCCCTAATTAGGCTTGATGTAAAGTTAAGGCACATTACAGTGCATTTATCCCATGTCCAAATTCATTGACATAGGTATAAATAATACTGTTGAATACTACAGTATAAAACATGTATCCGATCAAGGAGCATTTAATACATACGTACAGCGGTGTAGTTTTCTAACAACAATAATACTTACTCGTGTTGAGAGATCAGTATCCTTTTCAACGTCTGTGAGTAGTGTCCTTTCTACTCTGCACACCTCTGTCTGTTTTGCAACAACCACTACCGGACACGGAAAGACTCTGGTGATTGACAACTGACATAGCCAACCAAATTTGCAGATGTCAAAAAGGGGTTGATTTTGCTGCTGACAACAACCAATCACGAGCGGAAAGCAAACAAGTTTAACATGGTAACCATAGTATCAGTTCTGACTTACACGTCTTGTGCCAATAGAATTTGGTACGGGGCGTATCCGAATGATTCAGTGACCAATGAACCGGTGGAGGATAACGCCGTGTACTGGCCAGTGGGAGAAGTGCAGTTACAAACGACGCTGTCGCTGATTTTGATTGAGTGAGCGGCGCGCAACTAGCGGAGCTAGTGACTTTCATTTGACTTTCTAGAGGAATTAATAGCATAATCAGAAAACTGCAGAGTATGTGTGTGATTCTCCAATAGAATATTATTAAATGTACCTGGAATTTTTCAAACTTAAACACATCCACACTAAATAAATCGAAGATTATTGTTAAAATGTTTTTTTAACGTTAAATGCACCGTTCATGTTAGCCTAGGGGGGGGCTATCTATTTTAATAACATTATGGCATTATGAAACATGTGTCTTTTAAGATACATTATGTCCTGAAAGAAGGAACTTTCTAAAATCATAACTCTTTTATAAAGTTTATGTCACTAATTTTTGTCATTATTTTTTCTAATTTTTCAAGTGGAATTTGTACTGTGATAGGCTAATTGTAGTAGTCAATAACAGTCTAATCTAAAAGTTTTGTACAAAATGTGTGTTGTTTTACTGTAGATTTTACTGTAGATTTATCTGTGCACACCATTCTTTTTTCTGATTCATGTGCCCTTGTAATCTTTAAATAAAATAACTTCCCCTCCCTCTGCAGCGATTTCTCTTCTTCTCTTCTCTTCTCTTCTCTTCTCTTCTCTTCTTTGATGACATGTTTACTTTTTTTTTTTCTTGTTCAAGAAGCCGTTTCACTTGTCACAATAGGGAAAAAACAATGATTGCAGCATCCGTTTCACACCGACAACAGCTGTGTGAATATCTTCCTGTACTTGCACAACCTGCATTTGTTTTCCATAGGCTTAGTCATCACTGGTATGGTCTTATTTGCATCTCTTGCATTATTTATCAATTATTCTCATTGGGCATTACCTAAAAGAACCGTTTCCTCTAAAAGGCCCTCTCTAACTACACACTAAAGCTATTATAAGATAGCTGAATGCATTGTCTTTTTACCATTCTTAGTCCTAAAGATATGTGTTTAGTTTTTAAGCACCTTTAAGTTCACCCTGTGCTCCCATATACTGATCATATCCAATCATGCTTGTTTTGACTGTGATATGGCAGCATATTAGGCAAGTAGAAAACAATAAGGAATGTTCTTAGTCTACAGATGTGCCCCAAACGTAAACATAAAAAAAACACAATACCTTTGCACTGTTCAGTCCCTGTCCTCATATTGTACATAAAGATACACAATACCACACAGATCATTCACCCCTACTGTACAATGAACATACAGTGTGGTGCCCGTACTCTGATGCACATTGCTTCGTATCTTTCTCTCACTATCTGTGTTCAATTGATATTTTATTTTCTGGTATTTGAATATTTGACAATTGTTGTCTTTCTTATAAATGTCTGTCCAGTGGCTGCAAATGACTAATTGTAAAAGTACAGACACAGACCAAAAATGAACAGAGTCTGCAATTACGGTAGGCTATATGTTTTTGCTCAGACTTGACATTTATGTGAAATGTGATGAAAGTGAAAGATGCTGATTGTTATGATGATGAGGTAGAAGAATTTTCCTCTTTGTGGGTGTAGTGATAGAGGGGGAGTCTGAACATCCATATATGGGCATGCCATCAACTTTCTCTCCCCATTGGCTACAAGCGTTTTGCAGCTGCTTGTCAACAAAATGGCCTTCCTCAATTGCTTTTCGAGGACCTACTAACTATTTCTGTTTTGGTGAAATAGTATTGAAACTCTGGTTAAACAATAGAGACGACCATTTTTTTTTTTGACACAGTATTTACCAAAACATTACTGTGTTCAAAACTGACATATATGATTGATAAAGCCAGATGATTATTGGGATTTTTGCTTCATTTTCGAGTTAGCTTACAAATGCTAACAGTCTACCTGCAAACCCTCATCGACCTCAGCTTACATTTCTGTTTGGTTTTAAAAGCACAGATAGAAATTTGAATGACTGTTGGTTTAAATCGACAATATAGCCATTTTTGGTTATAAAAGTAAAGCTGTCGGAGCGAAACCAGCGGAGATTTGGTCTCAGAAGAAGGTAAGCAGTGACATAATTCTAGCAGAGCTGCTACTGTTTTAGCTTGGCTTATTATTTATTGTTGATGGTGACATCAAGTGGAAATGTTTCAAAACGTTCAAGGCTGTCAATTTGTTCTTACTGTTGATACTACAGAGTCGCTGAACTTCCACTACTTAATACTGAAATAAGCCAAGTTAGGAAAGTATAATATAAAAGTTAGCAAGATGAGGTTTACACTAAATGAAGGCAGCTTAGCTAAACATATGCTAATTACACACTGGCGCAGATAAATAAGAGCGTCAGTAAAATACATTCCCTTTAGTGGAGAATATACTAGTGTTAGTTATACTGCTACCGATTATTTAGGTTGACATGATTGTTAATTGAAACTGAATTGGAGAGGTTCGGTCATTTTCAGATGTTTTAAAGCTGGCTAATAGTTTGCAATTGCCAGTTAGCTGCTAGTCAGTTTGATCAGCTTTCACTGCCTCAAGTCAAATGATCCCAAACGCGTTGTCTTTATTTCTACTATTTACTGTTTTGAGTTCTGGGTGTTTATTGAATTTAGAGAAAAGCACTGAAGATGCCAAGCGATTATATTCAGACAAGCCATGGATTAACTTGATGAGTAGGCCTATTGAACAGGAGGAGAGCTGGGAATGCAATGCATGACAACATAATTTACAAATCATTTATGAGTACAGTAGGATTAAATATGAAATCACTTATACTATCTTCCAGTTTGGACTGAGATCTTTGCTAGGTTAATCATCAGCAATGCGAATCTTTGCTTTATTCGTGTTATTTGCTTTCGGTGAACGTTTGATATGGTTCAATCAATTTTTAGTGGTTTAAATTAATCCGACCGTTTTCTAAGATTTTCCAAGACTAGAGAAAAAAATGTATGGTCATATTAACATTAAACGGATAAAGAACTAGTTCACTCTGTAAGGTACAATTGGCCTTTAGAAAATAAGATGTACTGTGTTGTTCACTCCTGAGTTAATCATCTCGTCGACTGACTTGTTTAACAAGTCTTTTAACGTTTTGTTTGTCCTGATTATCTGGAAGCATACTGGAGTCATCAAATCTTTCTGTCCCCCTTTTTTCTTTTCTAACAGTAATGAGATCCAGCATGGATTCTATATTTCCCGATGATAATGAACTAATTTAATTTTCACCAGTTTAACTAAATTCCCACTTTCTTGATTGGATTTCTTCAGGAAGTTTATTTTTTTTGTTTGTTATAAAGAGTTTGTCCCAGCAATGGAGATTAGATGAGATTGTGCATTGATCTGAACCATGACTTTATTTATTTATTTGGCACCATTTGCTCAGTCTCAAAAGAATAGCAACCAACAAGTTGGTACTAGTTAGATTTCAAAACAAGTTTGCATAAATATGACATCTTTAATTATTATTGTTATGCCAGTGTCAGATATAAAAATTAAACTCTTGTTGAACAGTACACATTAAACTATTCTGTATCATTCTTAAAAACTATACTGTTCAATCTTTATCCATGTTTAGCAAACCTGTTTTCTCATATGGGTCAATGACACACAACATGCATATTTTTGTGTCCAATTGCATTATTTCCTTTTAAAATAATTTAATTAATGACATGTTTCACGTTATTCTATACAACTTATTTAGTTTATTAACATATTATTTTATGTTTTGGGATCTTATCCCCCAAAATATCAGATGCTGGTTCAATCAATCATCGGCACAAATAAGCAGACTAAGAAAATTATATAAACTGGTGTTTTAAGTAATGTATAAGTTAAAAATGTTTTACACTTTCAATTATTTTCATGATCATTTAAAAATCATTTTAGATGCCACAATAAAGAAAAATAGGTGATGCAATATAACGTAATACGATATATAATAATGAACACGCACAATATTGTTATCGTGGGGACTTAAAAATATCGAAAATAATTATTTATTATGAATTATTACGATTTTTAGAATGCAATTTAAGAATACTTTTCCCATCGATTGTTTAAAATGCACAACACTGCTGTATCAAAGAGGAACGCGCACACTCTGATGTAAACAAGTCCAACACGGAACAAGTGAAGATGCACTGAATGTAAATGCACATTCACTCTCTGACAGCAGATGGCACTGATTGAACAGACATGCAGCCATTACCCTGCTAACACCATAAACAAAGCAGCTATACGCTACTGTATAATGACGACACAAAAATCCAATTTTTTCCGAACAAGCGACTGGCCGATTTACTTGTATTATATGAAATCGATGTCACGTTTTCAATCGTGATGGTATTCATGAAAACAGCACTCCTGGTTGTATCATAATATAAATATAAAAACATTTTAAATTGAGTTTCTTTGTGTGTACTGCGCTCATTTGTTTCAATTTCTTCTCGAGAGACTGCTTGAGCTTCAACAGCACAACCTTGCTGGGCTCTGGACTGCGACCATTTTTTTTTGAGAATGTGCGAGTTAAAATTTGACGTGGTTGCATTTGTGCGCTTGCATTTGGGACTGATCTGATCTGTCACGTATTATCGACTACTGCAGTTCGGCTACTCTCCAGTAGTTAGTCCCGTTGGAGTTTTTACCTCTTTTGCACCTCACTTTGAAATCGCTAATTTGAAAGCAAACGTAACATTTGCACAGCCTCATGAGCATTCATAAGTTGAGCTTCCATAGGAATCAACTGAAAACGCTCAAATTAATTTTGTTATTGACGTTTTATTCAGGCTTCTTCCAGTCGGGCAAGTAAAATTCTTTCACTTGCCCCTTCAAAAAATCCTTCTCTCCTCAGCTCTTTACATTTTTTTGTGCGCTAGTTAGCTCCCTGTCATGTGACGGCAGAGCGAAGTTGAAAGGGAGTAATTGACAAGGTGGTAATCCATCCGCCGGAAACTGACGCCTCCTTGGGCGCCGCCATTGTAGCAGAACTTCACCTGCTGTTAGCATTCCATTGACTCCCCTTCAAGTTATTTTGGTAAAATAACTTTACATCTGAGGTGTTTAAAGACTCCATTTGTCCATTATTTATTTCTGAAGAAATACGACAATGTATAAAAGGCTCCGTTACTTTGTATCCTACGTTATGGCCCCGTAGAAGCAGTTTTTGTAAAAATAGACTAACGATTGCGTCATAACCACGCAACTCAGTCGCACAGTAGAGAAATGACCGTATAGACAAGAGGAGAAGCTCACGGGCAATCGGGAGGACGTTGAGGCATAAAGTCAAGGGAGAAGCCCATAGAGAGTCATAAAGTGTCTCCTGCTGCTAGCTCATGGACACCTCCTACTCACGCTCTCCGTCTCCGCGAGATTCGGAAGGGAATCATTCAGATTTCTCTCGGCACAGCTACTAGAAGACAGACAGGTTGCTCACGTGACATCTACGTCGTCAAGCTCAGTTTGAGCCTGCGCAGTTACGCTCAGCCATCAGGAAGTGAGTGCTTCTAATTGGCTTCACTTTTCTCCATTGAAGTCTATGGGGTCGCTGTGTACATTTCTTTTACTGTCTATGGTAATTGATGGCTAATTAACTAATCTAAAGTCTGCCTTAAAGTTAACAGCGTAAAGTTGAAGTCTAATTGGTTATGTGATAGAACGGTGGACCGATCACTGTATCAGCTCACAGCAGGCACGTATTGTGCAATAATTACAAACGTTTTGTAGAGAAACATTTTTTTTTGCACTCGGACAAATGCTCCCAAATATATTTTGAGGTCGCACAGATAAAATTTCAGGAGCACATACGACCAAAAGGGTCTGAATTTCGAGCCTTGTAATGGGCTATTTTTACTTTTTAATCTGGACTACAACATGCCATAGAGATATGGTTTGAAAATGTTTTGATTCTTTATTCGGTCACACTTTACATTAAGGCTATTATTTAATTAATTAGTTTTAAAAAAACTGACAATGAAATATACTTCTAAAGAATTTATTAACACTATTAAAATCATGTTGTAATTGTATTATTTAACAGACTAACATGAACTAACAGTTGTATTTTTCTTCTGTAACTTCAGTAACAAATGTAGCCAATGCTCATTGTAATGTTAATGCATTAACTAATGTTAATTAATGAGACCTTATTGTAAAGTGATGCCTATTGTTCTCTATCACTCTTTTGCACTTTAATCTGTTATACATTTTTGTGTATTGCTTTATTGTATTTAAATGTATTAGAAAAAAGTTATAGCATGAGAACTTTTTTTGCATCTTATTTCAATATCGTGATAATACTGTAAACTGTAATAAAATCTTCAGTAATTATCACATCGTGAAAATGTGATGCCGTCAAATGCCTATTTAGGACACATTTGATGGTATGGGTAGGGTTAAGAGGTAAGGGAAGTGTCAACAGTGTAATTGTAATATCCAGGCTCTTCCAAGTAAAATGTAAAACATGTATTTGCACACAATAAGTGCATTGTATCAAATGATTAAGTTAAATGTTAATACACAATGAAAGTTAACTGTATTTGTAGTTGAAGACTGTATATAAAGTAGTACTGAGAACTCTGCATGACAGGGAGCGCATAAAAAAAATTATCTGGCAAAAAGAAAAGGGAGGTGACTAATCTTTAGTAGTTATTATATAGTGTTCCATTAAAGTTGCTGTGCATTTAATGTTTTAAACATTTTATATGAATGCATTTTTTATATTTTATTTAAAAATTCTCAACTGACTTAAGCTGATGATTATTTTTGTATCAATATAAAAAAATTACTTTGTTATTCAATTCAATATTCAATCACAATTAATTACAGTGTATCTAACCTAGTCTATTGCACTGTAGCCTGTTCCAGTTCCTACGTTCTGAATGTGATTTTGTGATTTATTCTGCTTTTGATCAATTTACTACTTTTACTTCAATAGAGACTTTTGACTAAAACACTTTTATATGTACTTGAAATGAAAATAAATAAATAAAGTCCAGTATTCAGCATTTTTCCTGTCATTATTAATGTGTCAGGTGGCACAACTGATATTCATTTGGTACAACCATATAAATTCTTGATTTAAACCAACAAATAATTGGTCAAAGTGAACAAATGACTGAAAATGGTTGATTTGTGAATAGTTATTGTATTGAATGCATTTACTGGTATACCTTTTGATTATTTTTGTCTTTTAAATCAGATGCTAAAGATACTAAATACCTGGCCACTTGAATGCAATAATTATAAATGAATATGATTAAAATACACAACCACAAAATAATGTGTTAGTCGCTGTACACACTCTAAGGGTTAGGCTACTTTGCTAAGATTTCACAATACAATTAGGAATATATATTTACAAATATTTGGTTGCCAAAAAAAATAATTTAAATGTTAGGAAACGTGCAAAATTGAAACTTGTTTTGTTCCTGACTGGAAAATATGCATTACATCAATTTTTATTTGTCATTTACCCATATTCATTCATAGCAGGCATGTAGTGTCATCTTTCATATGCAATATAAAAATGCTTTTAAAATACATTGTGGACTAAAAATAGCAGCTTCAAGCTTGAAAGATTTTCAAAAGGCTAAACCCATTAACATTATGATAGGTTTTTCAAAGTCTTGTAAACGTTGCATACAGTATTGGTTAGAAACAAGGCTTCTCATTCTATATCCAGTTATATACGTCACAATTATTATTTTAGTTTATTAAAGAAACTAGCAAAGCAATGTGTTTGATATAAACAGACCTATAGTATAACACTTAAGATTGTCCTCTACAATATCATGTTCTCTCTTGGCAAAGGGTTTTTGTTGTATGTCGTGTTCAGAATGTATAAGCTCTTCTGCTAATTAATGGCCACAGAAAAAATGGGTTTTGTACGGAGCCACCCAGAATTAAAAGACTGACCTACACTGATTGTGTCATTGTGTACCACATCATGTGTTGGAATGCAATGGGATCGAAAAAATTCCAGTTAAATAAAAGGTTTTAGTCTTTAGTGTAGTGTTAAACAACTAGCCTACATTTAACAAGGAATTAGACTAAGTCCGCATTGAAAGCAACATTACTGAATTTTCACACTTGATTGATTGGAATTTTTCAGTTCTCCAAGTATTGCTTCCTTCTAGTAGAGATTACAGATACACCATCAACAACACCAGTACTGTTCCTATAAGCTGGAATGATTAATCAATTTAGTTGACTAATAAAATCCACTGACATTTGTATCCGTGATTAAGTTAATAGAATTGATTGTAGTCTGTCAGCCCAGTTTAAAGCTGTGACACTGAAACTTTACATAAAGTAAACCACCAAAAAGACAACATGTACTGAACGGGATCCTCGATTGTCAACATAGTGGCTTAAATAAGATGTCTGATATCAGATTTAGCTCCATACAATATTCATCATATAATGTATCCTTTTTTGTAGGTGTTCACAATAATTTCAGATGATTCACTACCCTATTTATTGTTGTAATTCTGATTAAGACATTTTAACAGATTTACATGAATTCAGTGAAACTAAATTTTGCCTCTTTTTCTCTTAGTCCTCAGATGGAGTAATCTGTCCAGCTGGAACATGCAGACCTGAAAAGTGAAGATGAGTGGTGAAATGCAAAGTAGCTGCCCAGTATAGAGGCAGGTATGCTCCCCATGGGCTCACAATGAACCGTGACACCTTTTCCCACATCCGGCTGTGGTGCCCACGCCCCTTTGGCACCTACTCCCAGAATAAGCCGTACAGCAATGGTACAATTCGTAATGGAACAACTACCACCCACTGCAAGGCTGACGATTCGGGGCTTACAACATTAGAGACCCATGTAGTCGGTGAGGAGCAAGATGAGGATGTTGGCACTGAAAACACCCCACCAGCTGCTTCATCTACCCTTCTGGTTCCACCACTACCTGCACCACCCTCTCCGAATTCACAGATGGAGGATGGCAGGGTACTGCTTGATACCTGGTATGTCATTAAACCAGGCAACACCAAGGAGAAAATTGCCTTCTTTGTAGCTCACCAGTGTAATGGTGCTGGAATTCCCAGGCCTAGTGCCATGAAAGTCAAGGGAAACTGGGCTACCGATTGTACCAAGGCCAAGCGCCGTCGTCGCTGTTCCTCTTATGACCCTCCCACTAGAGCTCAAAATGTTGCCGTTGATGTACCCACAGAATCCAACTTGGCGGAGGATGGTGTTGGGGTTAGTGAGACAGATCTGCTCTCTGTGGCCGAAATGGTTGCCCTTGTAGAACAGCGTACAGCCTTGGCCCTTCAAGGTATGGTAGCGCAAGGACAAACTAGTTCTTATACAGTCCATCAGAAACCTGTTGTAATCCTCTCAGAACCCCCTTCATCTGCACCAACTTCTCAAAGTGAGTTTGATTTGCTGCAGCAACAGCAGGAATCCCGACGGGTTGCTCAGGCTGTTGCACAGTTTGAATCTCGGCAGCAGAATCTTGACAGTACAACTTTGCGGCCTGAACTTAATGGTTCAGGAATAGACAGCATTCACACTGGTGAGTCTGTGGGTGGTGCTCCAAGCCATGGACGAGGGGAAGTACGGATTGCTTTTCGAGTGTCAAGTCTGGACCCTCGCACCCAGTCTGAGCCTGTTGGCCGCCCCAAATGCATGTTTATGAGTTGTGGAGTCGGAGGGGGGCAAGCAGGAGCCAGAGGCAAAGAAAAGATCACTTGTGACCTCTACCAGCTGGTCAGTCCCTCATCTCGAGATCCAGGTGCCCTCCTTGCTGGCTCACCAAAGGCTGATCCACTTGGGGAAGGTATCAACGACAGGCCTCCCTCCACAACGTCAGATCCTAACCAAGACTCTGCCTCAGGAGAGAAGGCAGCAGTGGCTCGAGAGCGGGTGACCGGCTTCCACGTTGAGGTTGTGGTCACGGGTGCCGTAGACCAATGTGTCTTCTATGGGAAGGACAGCACAGAGAATGTTCAAGAAGAGACTGTATGTTTTGCTATGCCTAATGGGGCTAATTCAACTGAATCCTCAGATGATCCACCTCCTGGCCAGCTGTTCTTTCTGCAGTCACCATCTACTGAAGATGAGAGTTGTTCAACAGTAAACAGTGGGATGCTGTCTTTAGATTGTGCAAACAACAATGGGCAAGTGGGGCCTAATGTCGAGAGGCCAGACTCCCCACTGACAACTGTGGATGATTGTTCTGATCCTCCGTTGTGCCGCCTCTACCGACATGTCTCCCATGACTTCCTAGAAATTCGTTTTCAGATCCAGCGGCTTCTGGAACCACGGCAATACATGCTTTTGCTTCCGGACCACATCATGGTCAATATCTTCAGCTACCTGCCCACCCGTTCGCTAGCAGCACTCAAATGCACCTGCCATGATTTCAAGACCCTGATCGAGACCTACGGTGTGCGTGCTACAGACTCTCGCTGGAACCAGGACCCGTTGTATCGTGATGACCCTTGCAAGCAGTGCAAGCGGCAGTATGAGCGGGGAGATGTTTCGCTCTGCCGCTGGCACCCTAAACCTTACCACCATGACTTGCCTTATGGACGTTCCTACTGGATGTGTTGTCGGCGCACAGATAAGGACACACCTGGTTGTCGAGTTGGGCTACATGATAACAACTGGGTACAGCCATGCGAGCTGGTTCAGGCCCGCGCCAAAAGAGACGATGGAAGGTAAAGGATTGAGTCAGGATTGTCCTTTCTCTCCCTGCTTTTGCTCTACTGAAACCTCATGCCACTGTACTATTTATGGTTGCGCTCACCTCTCCTATCTTATCTCGTTAACCTTGCTATCATTGTCAGTATCAGTTCTTATCAGTGCACCATACTTGATTCTCGGTCCCTATATAAGCAAACCAATGGTTTGAAATTTGAAAACCACTGCTGGTTAAATAAGTTAGTCTGCTGCATGGGACTAGTCTTCACATGTACTTTAATTGGTTAGAAATTCTTACGGCTTGGCAATCTTCCAAGTCAAGCTCTGATTCTGACCCCAACCATATAAAAAAAAACTGCAGGCTAGACAAAGGACTGCGAGTATAACATCAGAGGTTGTTGTCAAGTTTAATTTGCTGTCCCTTTGGTCAAAAGCGTGCAAAATTCTGTCACTTTACAAATCCAAATCCCTGATGTCAACTTTGTAATCAACAGTTTGACTGCTTGTTAGATTTTTCTGTTTTGTGTGAATGTGAGTGAATACTTTTTTTTTGTCGTTGTTGTTGGACATTTTTCCCTTCCTTCAAATTGATTTATGAAATCAGTCTTTATTTCTTGACCAAACCTTTCCTCTTACCTATCTATTTGCCTGCCAGGCTGTCTGTGTGCTTGTTGGCATAGGAAGCTTTTGCCAAAGCAGTAATTAGCTTCATGTGGCTGAAAGAACAACAAAGAACAGGACAACTCAAAACCTGATTCTAGCCTTAACCCTGTTCGTTCTGCTCATTCCACCAGTCTGTGAAATCTTACAAACAGAAACATTGATGCTGATCCCTCTGGTTTGGGAGACCGTTCTAGGTTTCACCATCAATCTGCTATTGGGAATTTTTGCCTCTAAAATGAATAAAAGATATTTAAAACTGGTGTCTGTGATATCATGTTATCTTGGTACTTCAACAGTGAAATATTTGTTTTGTTTGTAAATAATCCATTTATTTAAATGAATTATCTTGTTACTTTTTTGTTTTCTGCATGTACATGGTTTTTAATTTGTTTTGGATTTGGTCTTAAAGGGATAGTTCACCCAAAAATGTTAATTCTGTCATTTACTCACCCTCAAATTGTTCCAAACCTGTACGAGTTTGTTTCTTCTGTTGAATACAAAACAATATATTTTGAAGAATGTGGTAACCAGATATTTGACGGTAACCATTGACTTCCATAGTATTTTTTTCCTTGTATGGAAGTCAAAGGCTACCGTCAACTGTCTGGTTACCAACATTCTTCAAAATATCTTTTGTGTTGAACATTGTGTTGAACATTTTTGGGTGAACTATCCCTTAATAAAAGGTGCACTTTGAAGCTTTTGACTCTCTATTGCCATCTGGGGTTAAAATATAAAATTGCAAGTTAATTGGGAAGGCGCTCTGTTTGTTGTGCTTTGATACTACTTATTGGAATTGTTGTTGTTTTTTTTTACTTAATCTTCCATAGTACATTTTTTATGTGTATATATGAACCTGTTTTTTTTTTAAAAAAATAGTTCTATTAACTTTGGGGGGAAAATCAAAGCTTTTTATTTCAGTGATACTTAAACATGAGGTATCTTGTCTGACAGTGTCAGATCTCAAAAGTGAAATCCAACATACCAATCCAATTATATGTGCTGTTTTTTTTAATTAAACAATGATTTTTTTGCATTTTCAGTGATCCATTTAAAGTACTCTTTTCACACATATCAGGTAGATATTAGTCATTACCAGATTCTGTAGACATATGAAAATTCAAAGATGTAAATCCGTGTTTCCCAACCCTGGTCCTGGACTACACTTATCAGTGCACACTTTAGATGTCTTCCTTATCTGGCACTTATTTCAGGTATCTCAGGTAACAAACTGATTAGTTGAATCATTTGTATTTGATAAGGGAGACTCTAAACCAGGGTAGGAAAACACTGATTTATGTCTTATGATCAGTATGTTCCCCTCATGCATAGTAACCCCAACAATAAACAGCCACAGTCATCATTATTAGCGCATTAGCATTGACTATATACTTCCAAAGTGGGTCTTCACTTATGTCAGGTAATTGTTTTGATGCTTCTGCCACTTCCTCCTCTGTAGGCTCTGGAGCCTGAGCATCACTTATGCCACAAAACCAGCCAATAATCTTCATCATTATGGATCGGTCACCATGTTCAACTATGGCAGAGAGTAAAGATATTATATATAGATATATACATACACATACACCATACCAGGGGTATCCAATCCTGCTTTTGGCCAAAGTTTTGCTCCAACCTTCCCCAACACATTTGACTTGAAGGCTGTGTCCAAAATCACATAATAGTAGGTACTTATTTTGAATAAGTAATTTCATGACCTTTTAAAAAAATGTATGTTTGAGAGTGTATGTAATCTAGTTTTACTACTTTCTCCATGCTGTCATTATCATGTGACCTACCAGTGTCAGTTGTGTGTCACTTCAATGCTATTCACAAATCCTCTTCAGTTGCCTCATGGGATAGTAAACTGTTCATCGAAAGCACACTTCAGAATCTCGCCGGAAATAGTAGGTTATCCGAGTACTGTGAATCCAGATATACTTCTTTTGTCAGTCACATTCTGTTTTTCGCCTATACTATATATAGTAAGGAAGAATGCGATTTCGAATGCAACCGAAGTCCTTGATTCGATTTTTCAGGTGTGTTTAATTAGGATTGAACTCTGATAAGGCCTGATAATGGCCCTCCAGGAGAAGGATTGGACACCCCTGACCCACACGCATTAAAAATATACATTTTATCTACAAATGTTACTTTCTCTAAAATAAATGATGCAACGTCATCTTACTTTGATTCTCATCAGTTACGACCTTTTCCTTTTCATCTGCCCCTCTTCGTGCTTTCCTTCCTCGTTCCTCCTGTTCCCAGTCCAGATCGACCCTTTCTTCTTTAGAAAAGCGCAAGGTAAAGACAAGGCGATGGAGCTTGGCAAAGAGAGCAAGGTAAATGTCATTAATAAATAAAAGTCATTTTAAACAGCTTCAGCAGTTGATAAAACAACTTAGGTTAGAAAACTTTATTAATCGCCTTTAAGGATTAGTTCACTTCAAAATGAAAATGATGTCATAATTTACTCACCCTCAAGTTGTTTCAAACCTGTATGAATTTATTTCGTAGGAAAAAAATACTATGGAAGTCAATGGGGTACATCAACTGTCTAGTTACCGACATTCTTCAAAATATCTTCTCTTGTGTCCAGCAGGAGAATTAAATTGATACAGGTTTGAAACAACCTGAGGGCGAGTAAATCATTTTGAAGTGAACTATTCCCTTAAGGGGAAACTCATTTGATACCATTACACAGCACAAACAATTAAACATTACAGTACAATCAATCCACACAATAATTACACAGCTTCATTAACTTACATGTTTGTCCTCTATGGGTGGGGTGTTGTAGCTTACAAACAGCACTAGAATAGTGGTGCAGAAGAAGAGCAGCACTGCAAAGTAAAGGTAATGAACTCCACATATAACTTTTGGGCAGCTGGATGGATAGATGCAGCTTCCAGAGCCATATGCAAACTCGGGTACCATGCGACACAGACCGATAACCAGTCCTCCCATCAGGCCCCAGAAAGCCCCCTAAGGAACAAAAGGAAAGGATGCAAGCTTTTGGTAAATTTGTGTTGCAGCCAAATTATATTACATTTAATGAAGACTAAATATGTAAAAAGCAGACACTTACTGACTCATTGACTCTCTTCACAAAAACGGCAAGGAAGAAGACCGCTGCAATAGGTGGAGCCAAGTAACTAGTCACAGATTGAATATAATCAAATAGCTGACCACTCTGGGCTGCCTGGACAACTGGGATCCAGCAAATGCTAATGGCGACAATGCAGAGCACCCACACCCTGTTGCAGAAGTTGATACATGTGTTCAGTCCGTGAAAATCGTAGAAAAAAAAATTATATGCTGGACATTAAGATTAAACTGAAAGTACAATTAATATTTATAGTAATTAAGGTAACACTACAATAAGGTTTCATTTATTAGTTAACTACATTAGTTAACATGAAGTAATAATGAACCGCACCTCTACAGCATTTAGTAATCTTAATGCTAATTTCAACATTAACTTATGTTAACAAATACAATTTTTGATTTTAATAATGTATTAGTTAATGCACTGTAAAGTAACATGACCAAACAACGAACAGTTATATTTTTACTAGCTAATGTTAACAAAAAATAAATACTGTAATTATGTATTGCTCATTGTTAATGATAGTTAATGAGACCTTGTTGTAAAGTGTTAATTAATTATTTGAATAATATTAAATTATAATAATTCATATTTGTCCTGTCCTTCTTAGAAGTTCCCACATTTGAAAAATTACAAATATTTTCTGAACATTGTTTCTTCACAAGTTCTCAAAATGACTATTAATTGTATTGTTAAGGACTAGGAATTGGAACAAGTCCTGTTAAATTGAGGTACTAATTTGTAATGATGTAATTCGCTCTATAAGTATAATTTTATTAATACATTTAATTTAATATATTTTTAACCCAAAGTTGGGGTTTGTCCATATTTGACCCAAAATTGGGTTAAAACAACCCAGTATTTTTTAGTGTATTACACAGGCAGGCCCTGGCTGTGAATAAGTCATTAATTAGTGTGATTTAACATAAATTGAATGGTTCCAAACCTTCCAACAACCATGAGCTCTTTATCTCTAGCTTGAGGCCGGATGCGAGTCCAAATGTCCATGGTGAACAAGGTGCTGCTGCTGTTGAAGATAGATGCTAGTGAGCTCATGAGCGCTGCCAACATAACTGCCAGCATTAAACCTCTGAGACCTGTTTAGGGATTGATCACATAGAAATAGGATCGAGAGCATAAATTAAGTGTAACCCAAACAACTTAATTTTTGTAAAGGTATAAGGATAATAATAAAAAAAAACACAGAAAAATAAATTTGGTTCATCACCTTCTGGCATTACAGAAACCACTAGTTTGGGGTAGGCAATGTTGGAGCAGCCAACCCCTGTGCCACACACTTCCTTACAGATGCTTGGCTCCACACAACCTACTTCATCTGAAAATTGATTTTATTTATGATATTCTCTGACCAAAAATGTAATTATAAAGACATGTGGTATTAAATATGTTCATACTATTAAAATACATACCAGGGTAAAGCACTCTGCTGACCATGCCTGGAAACACCATGAGAAACATAGGGAGCAGTTTCAGGTAACCACACAATATGCATCCTGCCTTCACATGTGTCAGACTGCGGGCAGCCAAACAGCGCTGCACAATTACCTGCAGAATACAATAATGTAATGTGAAGAAATTTAGCACAGGAGGCAGAGTTATATCATTATAATTATTTAAACACTGTCCTCACCTGATCAGTACACCAGTACCAGCTACCAATAATTGCGATGCCAAATATCACACCCGGCCATGGCAGGTCCCCAGTCGTGGGATCCCTAAGCAAATGAAAGGCATCCTCTCGTGGAGTGTAACAATGTTCAGAAATATTATATTCCTGTGGGTTTAGGGAAATCCTCTGAGATGGTAAAGAAAAATTATACTTCTCCAATAAAGCACTGTAACCTCCAACTTCATAGAAGGCTGTTGACAAGTAGGGGACAACACAAAGGTCAGTTTATAATATAGCTTTACTGATATAAGTTGTTATTTATTTTTTTTACATTTATTTTTTAAGTCAAATTTTGCAAATGTCTGAGATAGGACTACATTATGATTTTGAAACAAAATCTGACCACAATTCTTTTTATTTTATTTTTATCTACGGGTGTGCTGTAACACAATTGTGTTTAAGCGTGAACTGAATATTTATGAAAACAACATATTTCACTTTTAAAAAGTTGTGCTACTACACCATGCTACTACAATTTCTTTTAACCCTAAAACACAACTTTGATTCAAAATATGGATAAAAAACCTGTGAAAAATCAACACAGAAAATCCCTTCATATTAACACATATTGTACATTGGGCCGTGATTTTATGGACTTTTCTTGGATTGTTTTTACATTTAAGTCAAATCAAGTCAAGTAACCTTTATTTATATAGTGCTTTTTGCAATACAGATTATTTCAAAGGAGCTTTACAGTGATAACAGGAAAATAATGCAACGCAGTTAGTTTCGGCTGGACAGAAGATCTAGAAGAAAATAGTGTCGTACAGCTTAAGTACATTCAGTGATGGTTCATTTTTGTTGTAAAAAAGTTAATAATTTAGTTCCTTTATCTATACAGCCATTCTGGAGAAAACAGTGATGTCATCGTCCAGCTCAGTTCAGATCTCATATAATGGTGTCAATGCAGACAGATCAATAATATTGTTGAATATTAAGTATCCCCAACTAAGCAAGCCAAAAGCCAAAGATGACATTTACATTTAATCATTTATAAGCTGTTTTTATCCAAAGCGACTTACAAATGGGGAGAACATTAGAAGCAATCAAACCAACAGTAGGGCTACCACAGTATACGTAGCAGGGTTTTAAAAACACACACAAAAAACAAGGGGGGTTGAATGGTAAGTGTTAATGGGTCAAGTGTTGACGGTGGTTTTCAGAGGTCAGATGGCTAGTGCTTAAACTTAGTTGATGTTTAACTCAGAAAAAAACAACCATCAAGAAGTGCATGTGCTGTCCTTCTTCGGGAATATGACATTATCTAGTACTTTATGTAAAGTGTCATCAAGAAATAAGCATGAATGGATTTTGAACTCCAAGCGGTTGGTACTTACAGAATCCCATGAGGACGAAGGCTCCAGCAATGATAACAAAGGTCTGGACAGTATCTGTATACATCAGCGCAGCCAGTCCTCCTACAGAGACATTGCATGTCATTTGCAAGAAATTTTGTGGGCCTAAAATGGACGGAGCTCAATAGATATTTTGTCCCTAAAATGCTATTCAATATCAATATAATGTCGCTGTACCAATACCAAGGTCATGGGTTTGAGTCCCAGGCCATGCATGAACTGATAAAATGTAGTCTTTGATTACTTCGGATGTAAGCATCTGCTAAATGTAAATGAAATGAGATGGATCAGTAGCCGATTTTACCTGTGATAGTATAGAGTGCTGTTATGCAGAGCAGAGCAATCACTGCAACATAGATATTCCAGCCAAGAGCCTGCTGTATAAAAACCGCTCCTGAGAACATGTCAACCTACGTTCAGAGAGGAGAAGTTGGTGAGTTGGTGCCCTTTTGTGGAAAACAGCTCATTATGATTCTACATCGTTTTTTTCTATTGTCTGGATATGACTTTATACTTACAGAAATCTTTGTAAAGATGTAAAGGAAAAGTGAAATGACAGAGAGATACAAGCTAATTCTAGACCCTCCAAATCTTTTCTTGAGGTATTGTGGCATTGTAATCACCTTTTGAAAAAAATATATATATATGAGTAAGTATTTCACTTACATTACTCAAATAAACATTTGTCATCTAAAATATCCTTGTAATGAAAAACGAACATACCCCTGCGGTCAAATAAATAGGGACGAACACCCAGCCCAACAGCAAAACAATAAATAATGCCTGTGAAACAAATGATTGGAATCACAATCTAATCCATATTAAACCAATGATAATATTCGTATTTATTAAAATGTCCAGCTTACGTTCCATTCAAAACCCCCAACAGCAATTCCACTTGCAGCTGCTGTTCCTGCAAGGCCAACAAAATGACCACTGCCAATGTTGCTCGCAAAAAGAGACGTTCCCACCTGTGTGTGTGGTGTGAGGGGAAATAAATACACAGAAAAAGTAAACAAGCTTTAAAATAGCATCTTTATATTATTTGGTCAATTTTTTTTCAAACGAGGAAGGGGTAGATATTGCCACAAACCTGTGTGACTCAACATCTAAACAAATTAAGTTTTTTTTTTAATTTTTTTATTAAACATTTAATTTGAATAAAGTTAGTACTCACAGGCCACCACACCATGGTCCGACCGGCTAGAAAGTAGCCGCCTACTGTGCCACGATTAGTCCTTAATGAAGACTATGACGAAAAAAGGGGGATTTTTTTTTTACTACATTTTACATAAATTTTAAATGTAATTCTACACATTTTAACAGATATATCAATTAGCAGCCATTTTAGCCATTTAAAACACACACAAAAAATCAACTTTTCACCAACCCAAATTCCTACTGCAATAGCCATCAAAAAGTAGCCAATGATCACGCTGATGTCAGCTGCATTGCTGATGGTTGCGTGTTTCGATGTAGTGTTTTCCATTTTTGAAGGTAGACAGACACGATGCTAATTTCACGATGACAATATATGAAGCAAACACCACGGATGAAGCACTTGAGGAGAATTTTCTTCATTCAGGATTTGAGGGTAAAATCCATGATCTTTGCCCACATTGCAAAAGGGCTGATGAAGGAACATTATTAACAACAATAATTAACTTATTAGCCACTCAGGAAGGACTTTTACAGTTTTAAGCATTAACTGTTAATCAAACGTAAATTTTAGCTTACTGTATGCCGTGGTACTTTCTCTTGAAAACAAAACAACGTAGTACTTAAATTATTGTTAAATTACATAAATTATTGTTAAATTACATAATTTAAAAGACAAATTCCTTGTTAGTGTAAAATATTTAAGAGTATATGTATACATTAACTACATGTATTTTTTGTAGTTGTATTCTACATGTAGATTAGGGTTTGGTTTAGTGTTAGTTACCTGACATTAATGCATAATTTACTGTTATTACTATAGTAACTACATGTAACAAAGACAATAAAATTGTTACCATTTTTCTTTTACATAAAAACAGTTTCTATTAATTTTCTTAATTTCTCCTATATAGCTTGTTTGAAACATGTTTGTGTTTGACACCAATGTATAAAACAAAGTGATGTTTAGGATTCATGGTTTTAAAAATACATCACTGATTAGAATAGTCACTGGTCTGTGAGTTCCCCAGCATTACAGTTCTCACCTTATTTGGAAATCACTAAAAGAAGAGGAAAAAAATATTTTATGGTCTGGTTAATAATCCTGCACTTTGGTGTGTGTGTGTGTGACAGTATCACTACTTTACTGGTTTTAAACGCTACAACAATTCACCTATATTTATTTACAAGACAAGCCACAAAACAAACGTATGTTCAATTTATTTAATGAAAACCAGAGCACAGACTTTCCATTCAAACAACGTTCAATATTTGACAATTCTAGGCCTTTAAAACAAACAGACCTGTTTGACATCAGATGTAAATACAGAGTCCTTTTTGTCTCTGAGAAAATGTTACTGTAAAACAAAATTACAATAACTTAAAGATTAAAAGAACAATGAAAATCAAACAAAAAGCATTCATTTGGTTCCTATTGCGATTCTATGTTTAAAACATTTTAGATGAGATGACCAGCTAAACCCAAAAAGATGCCATTAAATCACTACTGATACGTTTACTGATCCACTTCATTGAGGCCAAGCTGAACAGTGCATTACAACGATGTGCAGAAAATCATCAATCACTGTCATAATTAATTCAAACCTCCAGAGATGTTGTAGTGGACACTAAAAATCACATATGATACTGAAGGACTGTAACATAGACTGTGTTAAAGTTAAGACTCATGTTGTGTTGCATTATTATTAAATGTTAGTTCAGTCATGTGAGATTTAAAAAGAGAGCAATTTCACTCCAAGAGCCAGTGCTGCATGTCTTTCAAAAAGAGGATTCAGGACTGGTATTGTAAATGCATTTCTAAATATAACATTTCATAATTTTAACACCAGTTAAGATCATTTAAGATACAGTAGAGTTTGCAACAAAGTTGAATAGCAAATTGAAAATTACATGTTTTTAACATTATTATCTGGGTTCTGGGTTTCAATCTCAGTTATGATTGTATGTATTGTAAGTAAAATGAAATAATGTAAAAATTTGCAAAGAAAAAGAAATGTCAAAAGAAAAAGAAAAAACAGCTTTCATTGCTAACCCTGATTGGCCAAAAAGAAAAAAAAGGGGGAAGCCACTATTATGAAATGTGGTTTAGAATTCACAGATAAAATGCTCTTAAAAACATTGTATGCTAACAATCGTTTGAGAGATAAAATTTCTGAATAACCAGAGCAACATGTATCCAGTCACATCATGACTTTAACTCTTTCTCCGCCATTGACTGAATTTTCTAGCTTTCCGTGTTTTCACTGTCATATGGTAGGGGGATGCCATTACACATCTTCTGAAAGAGTAAAGAATCTCAGGCTCAAAACACAGGCAAGGAAGCAGAAACAAGCCATAGCATGTAAGCAGCTGCATATGTAAAACCGCAAACATTAAACATAAATCAAAACTTTTGTTATAAAAAGCAGAGGGTCAGTCCATTCGTTGAATATATTGCAATGTTTAGATATTCATACAACAAAATATTCTGGGGGGCCAAGAAAGTTTTCTAAAAATGATTTTTAAAAACGACAGACAACTTTTTTCCAAATACGATGGCGGGGAAAGAGTTAAGGGAAAGACGTGTCTTTCAAACGCACATCAAACTATTTAATCTGTAAATGTATTTCAATCATAGTTTATACGCATGTTTTTTTGGGGAAAAATCATCCATCTCAAGAGAAGTGTATACATTTAGTAAAACATTAATGGATATTTTATCCGCATAGTGGTTTTTGCATCCAGCATTTTTAATGCAAATTTTGGGATACTACATAAACATGCTGGTTAATGGAAACCCAGAAGAAAAATTATAAAATCTCATGATGTTGCTTATTAACGGTTTAATATAAGTGTCATTTGTCACCATCGTCATTAAAAAATAAATTTAAATGACAGATTTTAGAAGTTTCTTAGACTGTTTAAAAGAGAACCCATATTATATACCTATGACTTTACAGTAGTATAAACTGCTGTAAGGGTAGCAATCTTGATGTTCTAATGCATGTAAAACTATACTCATCCTCACAGGAATGGCTTTAAGCAAAAAAATTCAAATACACTTCAATGACTTTATTCATTGAGTCAAGCATCTTTACAACCTGTTTTTTTTTGTTGTTGCTGCGATTCAAACATTTAATTATTCTCCAAGATTGCCGTTTCTAAGATAAAATTTTAGCATCTGTAAAAAAAAAATAAGAGCAAAAAATTCTGAAATCATATCCAAATATTATGCATATTTTCTGTCAATACTTAGTAAATGAAAACTTGCGTTCAGCTTGCAAAAAAGAAAAAAAAAAATTCAATTCAAAACATCTAGACATCAACTAAGAGTAAAGATGTAAAAGTAGGTGCATAAACTTGTCAGAAATGCCGATTTGTCTCTTTGAAAAATCACACTTCCTGATTGGCCCTGTTGATCCGCATGACTCTGCATGACCGGGTCGGCCGTTTCTCCTTCCCCCGTTTCTGTTGAGCAGTCCGAAGACGTGCTAAAATGTGTTTTTTGGGGAACTTTAGGGTAGTACACCCAAACTGGCTAACTCCTCCTGTATCCCCTGGCAATTTCTCCCGTCTTTGGACCCAGCTTCTCCAGCCAGGTTTCCAGCAGTAGACGCTATCATAAAATCTTGATCCGTTCTCACCACCCAAAACATATATCCTGCGTTTCCATCTAGCCACACCACCCGCAGCAATGCGCCTCGGCAGACCTGGGAAAACCACTGGACTAGGGGCACGGTCGCTACCGCCACCCCCTCGCTCTACTCCGACCGGGACCTCCCGCTCCACTCCAGATCCTCGTCCCTCTCGGAAGAACAACACGCGTCCTGTGGCATCAAGTGGTTCGGCCTGGGTGTAGTTGCCATCGATGAACTTGGCGGCATCGCGCAAGTAACCACCAACGGCACAAACACCGCCACGTACTGCTACTCCTCCAGCCAGGCAGGTGGCGCCAGAGTCTAGGGCGACACGGCTCCAGGTCCTTGTAACTGTGTGGTAGATAAGCACGCCAGCATGCACCACAGCCCTGCTCTGCTCCAGTGTGGTACCACCAAGCAAATAGAGCCGACAGCGAAGGGCAGCGCAAGCAAAAGAGCGCAACGGCAATGGCAAACGAGGTCCTGATGCCCAGGTCAGCGCATTAAGGTCAAATTTTTCACATGTGTCTAGAAACGCTGTTCGGTTACAGCCACCGAGAGCGTATAAGAAACCTCCACAGCTGAGAAGACCCAACATAGCACGTGGTTCAGCCATCAATGGCCGTGTAATCCAGCGGTTTACCACAACATCGTACTCATGCAGTGATGATGAGACCTGGCCACTTCGCAGGATGCCGCCTGCCACAAACAGTCGACCTCCAACAGCGATGCAGCCTGGGCAAAGTAAAGAGCCCAAGGCTGCCAGCTTTTCCCACTTCCCTGTACGAGGGTCAAAGCAATCCACCGTGAAGTCCCTGTCCTGTAAAGAATCATCCTCCCTCGGCTTAAGATCTACGCAGACTATTTTCTTCTCAAACATGCCTTCTCGAGGCCTCAGTGGTCCTCCCATGCCATCAGTAATGGCTCGAGGCCCAAGTTCTTTGTTCATTCTGAGGTTCTCTTCAGGGCCCAAAAGGCCGGGACGTAAATGGCGTAACAAACTGGGCATGTGAATGTAACGATCAGCGGGCTGGTATTCTGCCCAGCGCCTTGCTGCGTCGTAAACTTCGGTCTCAGTCTCCACACCCAGTCGATCAGACTCCAGCAAGCTGCCAAGAGTTCCTGGGTCCAACAGGAGGAAATCTCGCTGCCGAGACACTCGAGGGAAATGCTGACCCACCAACCTCAAAGAAGCCCGAAGTAGCAGCTGGTCATGATGTGAACGAGCCAGAGAGTACATGCCCAGGCAATTCTCCACAGACAGGTGTTCAAAAAGGAACCTTACAAACAGAAAGGTACAAATGTGAGCATCAGCAAGACAAGATACAAGGTAGGACGATCACAAAAAGTTAGCATCTAAATAATACCTAGAGCAAAGGTCCTGCAAGGGCATCACTTGAAGACGATTGGCCGCTACAAACAAATCCTCTGCTGTGTCGAGACTAAGACCTGCTTCTCCTGTATAAACAAAGTGGATAACTGTCTCCATAACAAAGGGTGTCACCTCCTCCAGTCGGATCTCGGTAAGACGAGACTCTACGAGAGGGCTGGTAAACATGGCACGGAAGTACGGACTGACTGCTGCTAAAAGAACTCTGAAAAAAAGAAAGAAAAAAGAAGTGTTCACATATAACAACATTTACACTACCATTTTAAAGTTTGTGGTTGGTATGATTTTTTTTTTTATGTTATACTCATCAAGGCTGCATTTATTTAATTAAAAATGCACAATTGTATATATTTTAAAATATAATTGATGTGGTAGTGTATAATTTCAGCATACAAAATGTGCCATACGATTTAATGTGTAGTAAGATACAACAGATTGTATGCCTTTTTTTTTTAAATGATTCTAGTTTCCTTTCCTCTAGTAATCCTTTTTATGTACAAGACAACCAGAAAAATAACCTTCAAAGCAGAAAAACATAAAACCAACCTGTGACACATGAACTTTTTTCCTTCCACCAAAAGTGTGACGTCACACAACTGCTGAGCATCAAGTAACTGCTTTAACCCTGAATGAGTTGACAGAGGGAAACAAGGCAGATAAAAAGGTGGCTAAATTAATCAAAGTCATATTGTCCCCATAATGGTCTCACACCATTTGATGAATATGGTGCCAATTATAAAATGATTTGGATAGTGACCCAGAAGTAGTGCACACTCAAATATTCCTTCATTTTACATTATAGCTTTCCCTTGATGTACATTTTTCACAAGCCTTAAACCTTTTGCCCCGGTTTACACCTGGTATTAAGATGCGTTTTGGTCGTTCAGATCACAAATAGAAGAGGAAGACATTCCTGTTTACACCTAGTGATTTAATCAGTCTCTTGTTTTGTCCACTTTCGACCACATCTGTCCTGATTTCATCGAGGGGAGGGTCTATGCATGGGTAAATGTATGGACTTTTTCATATCTTTCGATCTAATCGATCAAATAAACTCGCACAATTTACATACGAACATGGCTGGAGAAAACTGAAAAACGTACGGAGAACAGCAGCTTTTGTTCCTGCTCTGACAGCCGCAAGGTGACACCGAATGCAGGGAGTGCGTGTTAGAAATCAGGAATGGTGCTTGATATGTTTTTAGTCTTCAAGTCAAACTTGAGTCTCCAGCCGACAAAGTTTAAATCCCATCTGGCTAGCGCTTCCCATAATGTTTACGCATTAGGTCAGTACGCAGAGAGTAGGTAGTCTTTTGTGGCTGTCCGAACACATTCAACTACATGAGCGTGTGGACAAGCACAAAATGTTTTAGACCCCATTTACACCTGTATCTTGCGTCGTCCACTTGTGATCAGATCGACCAAAACACATGTTAATACCAGGTGTAAACAGGGCCTCTGTTGGGTTCAAATGAAACAAAAATCATAGATTTTATATCCTCTGGACCCCAATGCATATACGGTGACTGTTGTGCTATAGGACATACGTGTAAAGAGCAATAAAACAGGAGGAAGATAGATTGAAGCATGTGCTATGCAGACTTATGAAAGATTTAAAATTAAATAAATTACAATATAGAATCCATAAAGATATAACTATAGTTTTTATAATATAAACAATCCATGTTTAAAAACAACCAATAGCTCACCCTGAGTTACATATTCCCCCAAAGGAGTCGAGTAGTCATCAGGAAAATCCTCTTCCTCCGAGTCACTGTCTGAGAGAGGTTCTCCACCGCCTCTATCTGCATCCTTCCAAGGCTGTGGTCGCCAGGTAATAGTACCACCTCTGAGTGTACTACCTCTGACACTCATCTGTGGCAGGGATTTAATGTAAAAATACATTGTTTACTCATTAGATGGTCTTATTCTGACAGTATAATACTTGTGATTACATTTAATGCACATTGATGGCAGATCTGATTGGTGACAGCGTGCCAGTTTCTAGGCCTGAACTGGGAAGATATTTACAGTGAGTGATCCCTAATTTTAAATTCTAGAATTGAAAATTTGGTAACACTTTACAATAAGGTTTGTTAGTTAACAACATGAACTTATAATGAACTGCAAGTATACAGCATTTATTAATTAACTTTGTTAATTTCAACATTTACTAAACGTTATTAAAATCTTGTTAACATTAGTTAATGCACTATGAACTAACATGAACTAACCATGAACAGCTGTATTTTTATTATCTAACATTAACAAATACAGTAACACGTGGATTGCTAATGGTTGGTTAATGTTAGTTAATGCATTAACTAATGAACCTTATTGTAAAGTGTTACCGAAAATTTTGATATTAGAGTGGAGCACAACTACTGGTATAAGTACTTTCTTTTTTGTTTAAATTCAACAATAGAAACTTAAAATTAAGACTGTAATTTAGTTAATTTTCATGACTTTATTAAATTAGCTGCTATTTCCAGCATTTTCTTCGTCAAATCATTTCCCAAAACTATCTATAATCTCTGTTTGGTGAATATTAACAATGGGATTGACTGACCTGATTCTACACGCACCATAAGTAAATAAATCAGAATATTGCAATGCAAACTGACACGAACAAATACAACAGCGAGCATTAAAACCCTCTTATATATAAAATTGTAAAAAAAAAAAAAAACAAAGAAAACCATGTACATGTTCTCAAACATTAACGTTACCATGAGAGGTGAAGGTTTCGATCAGAGAGCGAGTTGACCCTAGCAGTATAGCTCTAGGTAACGGACAGTCTCTTAATTCTTGGTGCGTCTTGAGTTCGATTTTGTGTATCAAGGCTATCAGGGTGCCACAATGGTACAGACGGCCTGACACCCTTCGGCCCGTTCACAACGCCTTGACCTTCCTGGGTAGTTTCAGCGCAAATTGTTCGGCTCATTACGGTGTGTTGCACATCCTTAGCATTTCAGCTCAGAAATATACACGCGCGCCTGATATATCCACCTTGACGACAGCGGCTCCATGTAGTAGATTATTAGTGGCTGTAATCCGGATTGGCCGTAGGCACCGTAGTCACAGGAAAAAAATGATGATTGTTTGACCAGTAATGTCTATTGCAACTATTTCTCACAGCTGCCAGCATTGCGCCATGATTGGAGGCGAAGCAAGCGGATTCTGTCACTTGCCGGAACAACATACTAAACTTCCGCTTTAGTAATAAATAGGCCAATTTACCGGATGTGACTGATATTTACTTCCGAATCGAGAAGAGTCCGAAGCGAAATAAAAGGGGGACATAATCATAGGAGATAATCACATAATAAGGGTGCATAAAGATATCAAATAAATATTTTGTAAATTCCACATGTTTTTAAAGTCTTGACAGCGTTCTTAGTCGGAGAGTCTCGAATACTGTTTACATACAGTCTTACTCCAGTCAACACAATTATAAAATTGGGGTTCTGATTAGTAAACCTACATTTATTAAAATTGTATAAAAAAGTATCAATAACGTTAAATTAATTAAATAAAATATTAACGATAATCAGTGAAACCAAAGAGTACATTTTACTTTACCCTGTCCTTGGGGTCTTTTCTCAAAAATACGTTGTTTATGGACTTGTTTGCATAAATAACTTTTTGGTTAATAACATCCTTATTCTGGCAAAATATGTATACACCATTCTTTCTCTTTTCTTAAGGCCAGTTATAACAAAAACAAACCCCGACCAACTCCGACAGTAAAAGCTTGCACGAATATTTACTATGGTTTTCATAGTAAAAGTCCCTGCAAACGAACTATAATTTTCACAAAAAATTATATAAGCACTACTACGGCAAAATACATAAAACTACAGCAAATGTTTCAAAATGTAATAAGCTTTCCGATTTATATATTTATAACAATAATAACAATAGACTAAAATAATAATAATTAATTGTAAAGTTCCATTTTCATTTGAATTTAGACGAAATGACTCCTCTCGGCTTCCGTACAGTTAAACTGTCAACCCGTTAACCATGGCGTCCTCTGTAAGGGCAGCCACACGGTGTTGCTCTTTTTATCTGCTTACGTCTTCGAGACTAAATGTCAGCAGTGGCTTTAGATGGTCCTGCCGACCTTGCTCCTCTCGACCGGTCAGGAGCAGCCTCTATGAGCATGTACGGGAAGGGTACAGTCACAAACCCGAGCTGGACATGCAGCGTGTGTGCGATGAGACAGACGCGGTGACAGCGGAGGTGGACAGTCGGAAAGGAGATCTGCGGGCAGCTGATGTCGGAGTTATTGTAAGACACAGCAAGCATTAAAACAATAGTGCTGCACTGACATTAGTTAAACTGATAATTTCAGATAATGCATGTGAAAACGTTAATGGAACACCTGTGTGGTACAATGTGTGTGTCTAGGTCTCAGTCTGGAAGAAACTACAGAAGGTGCAAAAAGAAATATCAGATTTGGAAAAGAGGAAGCATGTGATCAGTGGCAAAGTCCGCGATCTTGTAGTAAGTATTCATATACATTTACATAATGAGGGTTTCAATTTGAAGTGTGGGTAGTACTTTACATTGGACAGTTGATGTTTCCTGCAGTGTATGCTATTCATCTAAAATTATTCTGGCTATTTTCTCGTTGAATAGTCAATAGAATAGTTAATAGTCGGTTGAAATAATTCACTGTATTCCTTAACATAATGACATAACATATTGATGTTAAAAAAAAAGTTAATGTTGATATTATTTGTGGATGATTCTGGTTCAGTCCATTTTCCCCATCCTTTTCCCTTTCAGGATGAACATGACAAATCCACTTTGTCTAGTGTAAGTTCCAGCTTTTTTTGATTTGCGTAACACTCTAAACTTTAGTTTGAAGAATTAAATATGGGCTTTTTAATTAATAAAAGCATGAAAGATTTTTAAAATTGAAAGCTGCTGTATTTTAGTGATTTTTCTGCTTGCTTTGCATTACATTGGAATATTTGTATGACATTCTTTCCCTGCTTTGTACTTGACAGCTTGTGGAGTACAACAGTGCGAGAGAAGAAGGTAGAGCACTCAGGGAGAAACTTAGTCAGTTGTATCTGCTAGAGAGTGAGCTGGAGAAAGAACATTACTGCCGCGCTCTACGACTGCCCAACAGAACACATCCAAGTGTGGTAAGGGACCACTTACCTTTCATAATAATAATAATAATAATAAAAAGTTAAATGTAAAAGGAAATATTATGTATTATTTAAAAAAAAGTCATCCTAAAAATAGTACAAATTTTAAACCATTCCTATTAAAGATACAATATGTAGGAATTTTGTAAAAAAAATATCCAAAAATCACTTGCACAGTGTGATATATTTCCTGCAGTTGTGTACGTACAATATCCCAAAAGTCTCCAAAGATTTTTTATTTCAGAGAAATTCCAATTTTAAATAAGTGGCCGTCCCGGAAAAAAATGTCGCCTGTCAATGACGCAATATCCGCGCTATCCTCGGTTTCCGCTTGTACTCTATGCTTGTACTGCCGTAGCCATGACGTAACCATGGCGACAGACGTGTGGACAACTGCGTAGTGTGTAACGTTTAGCGGCACGCAGTTCTTGTTTCGTTCAAACATAGACCATGGCAAGCAGACTTTGGGACAAACAAGGAGAACTAAAATGAGGATCAATATCAGCGTGGCGTTTTTGAGATGCCGAGAGCTAGCGTCCGAGACTGACTTCCACTCGACAGAGAGCTAGCGTCCGAGACTGACTTCCACTCGACAGAGAGCTAGCGTCCGAGACTGACTTCCACTCGACAGAGAGCTAGCGTCCGAGACTAATTTGGACTTGACAGAGCTTCACGAGTCACGACTTGACAGCTTTATTAGACAGGTGAGCAAATGTACATAAAACAAATCAATGTTATAACATTAGTTTGACATGATGAAATGTTAGAATATGGTCAGTATGTTATTCTAATGTTGATCTAGCTGCTAGTTTCGTATAGCAAACAAACTAACACGTAAAATAACATAACTTTCAACACACATTTAAATGCCGTTTAGTGTGATAGTGTAACGTTATACCAAGTGAAACAGCGCTGCGTTACCTCACAAGTTTAATTCGTCTAATAAACTGACCTTTGTGAGTAATCCAGCATTTGCGTGTAGTTCGATAGGATGAAATGTCCTTATTCCTTTATATCCGCGGGACTCGTGTGTGATATCTTATTAACAATCGCGACCTGCTTCATACCACTGTAATGTTAAAAAAACATTTATTATTAGATCCATCAGCTTGACAGCAAGTCCCATCATTCAGCTCGTCACTGCGTCATAAACCTACGCCTTTGTTATTGTTGGAAACTGCACCCTCTTGTGGCCAAAAAAGCTACATATTGTACCTTTAACTGCTATTAAATTATGAAACAATTTATTACTAAATGTTAAATGAACCAAATCCAAGTATCAGATTTGCATCTTATCAAATAGCAGTATACAAAAACATACACATCATCATAATGGATTATTTTAATGCTTATGTAATAACTAAAAAATCAGGAAAGCTGGGCAGGCAATTTGGGAGAGGCTAGCTAGCTTATAGCAAGCTAGCTCGGAAAGCGCAAGCCACGCTTCCTTCAAAACACATGAGCGAGCACAGCCAGAGCGGTTCATTTCAGCGTTGATAGTGTTGCCATAGATGAGCATAAATCCGAGTCCGAGGATGTAAACTAGAGCTGGGCGATTTTTTTTCCCGATCTGCGATCTGTGATTTTTTTTTAATAAAAAACTCGATTTACGATTCGATTTGATTTTTGTCTTCCATTTAAAACAAAATAACTCTAAATATATTTTAAAAATATATTTTTATTGTATTTAATTAAAGTGCATCAACATAAACAAAATTGCAAAGGCAATCCCTTTATCTAACTAAAAAAAGTCGCTGTGCATTGTGCAACAAAAATTGTTAAACATCCAAATTATTTATACTGTATTTGGATTGAGCTAATAAAATAACAAAAAATCCTGAGGTAGTCCTTAGTTGAATTGAACATGCATCGCAGGGAGAAGATTTGGCGAATGCAAAATGTATGTACGCTATACTGAAGAGGGGGAGACTTTTTTTTTAAAAAAATCGAATTTTTTAAAATATGAATTGATTTGACCTACCAACTCGATTTTTAAATCAAATCGATTTTTTTTCCCAGCCCTAACGTAAACCGCTCCGAGTATAACATCAAGGGTTGGCATCTCTATGCTGTGATAACAAAATGGCGTGAACGCAGCGTAAGCTCGTTGTTTTGGTTCAGGAGGAACTGTAAAAGGTGGCTGTTGTTTGTTTGCGGTGCTCGGTAACTGTCTACAACTCTGCATTGTGTCATGGAACACACTGATAACGCGTGATGTCTGTGCGAGCAGGGTGCGCGGAGGTATGGAAATACATATGTTGACAGGCAGGTAGGACATCCAGTCATTACATTTGGACCAAATGCAATAATTGGATGAATATTTTTTGGGTCCTGAGATTTCCACAGAAGATATGTTTTTTTATTTTATTTTTATTTAGACGACTTCTATTATTGATTGATATCAGGATGTGAAGAGAGTTTCACCCAGTATGACAAGAAGTGTTTATGAATAACATTGCCTCCCCTTCTTTTGACAGGAATGTATTTTTTTTTTGTCTTTTCTCATAGCCCATCGGAGATGAGAGCCAGGCAAGAGTGGTTGAATTGGTTGGTCAGAGACGAGGTACATTTATTTGAATGAAGCCATAAACCATAATATCCATTTCTTGAAATCGGTTTGGTCAAAAATACAATTTGGAGTATGATTTGAAGCAGCTGCCATGGGTTTCCCTGACCCTGACTTGAGGTTTGACTTTGTTACATTTCTTTCAGCAATTTACAGTAAATCTCTAGCAATGAGATCAGTGTTTGAACTGTGTATTTGATTTATTTTATAAATATACCTGTTATGTCAACTAGCTTTATCAGGGGGCAGTACTGAATATAAACAACATGCATTGTCTTCTTTAAAAAAAATACTCAACATCTTGCATATTCTGACAGGGATAATATGAGCAGAACTGTATTGTATTATGGTGCTGATATTTCTAAATAACTTTTTGCTCCTTGGATTTTCTGCTTTTCCAATGCTTGCAGTTTTGATCAATACATGGTGTGACTGACTTGACATATTTCCTAACCTGGTCAAATGTTTTGTAAATGCTAGGAAATGTTCAAATTTTTGAAAATGATTGTCATTTTACTGTAGTGTTATGTGTCCACCACAGAATTTGATTTCAAACCAAAAGGCCACCTGGAAATTGGAGAGGGTCTTGACATCATAAGACAGAGGTTAGATGTTTTCTCTGTCATGTTTTAATTTTAGTAAATTATTTATTTTTATTTGTTTTTCATTTGCATCTCTTTCCTCATAGACGGCTTGCCCATGTGTCAGGGCACAGATCATACTACTTGAGAGGGGCAGGGGCCAGACTTCAGTTTGCCTTGCAAAATTTTACTATGGATCTTCTTCAGAAATTGGTTAATATGTTTTTTATCTATTTCTGTTATTTGGAATAATGTATCCACCAATGAATGGTACATTATAAAACCAGGAACTTAAAAACAAACAAAGTAAAATAAATTAATTTTGATTTCATATTGACTGATCCATGTCAATATTAATGTTTCGGTTTCTTTTAGTACACTTAACACTCTTTTTTTAATTTTTAACATTTTACAGGGCTTTATTCCCATGGTGGTTCCTGACATGTTAAAATCAGTGGTTTTTGTGAGTATTGCTTTGTTCTAATCTTACGGTATAATGATAACTATGTAACAACATTTTTACTACATTGTGGTATTCAAAATTTATTTTGTTTAAACTATTCCTGAATTTTGAAGAGCTTTCACAACTATAAATGTATGAACATAGGCGTTTTAAAAGGAAAACAATCTTTGTCCATACTGGCGTTTCCACTGCAATTCAGAAAAGATCTCCGTCCACACTACACGATGAAAACGTCACATTAGCCCTTAGCCAATCGTTGCCAATTGCTGTAATAATAGCTTGCCTCTTGCGCATATAGGCATCTGCAGTACAAAATGCTGAGTTTAACTACACAATGGCTGCTAAAAAGGACAACAAAGTCAGCAAAGCTTGCAGTTCCAAGCTCTCCAGTTTTGTTTTTGTTTACACGGTCGTCAAGGCTGGTCTTTTACAGAGCCGTTGAGAGAGACGAGTGAATGTGGGCAGCCAAGCTTCGTTTTCAAAAGTCTCTGTTTTGGTCCGTCTACACTGATACGCAACCCAGAGTTTTTAAACTAAAACGGGGTCTGCAGTGTTTCCAAAAGTCTGTTTTCTAGGGTCGAAAACTCCGGAGTAGTGGATGCCAAGTGTAACCATATCGAAAGTGCACTAGTGTAAACAGGGCCTTAATTAGATCTTCATAATCATATACTACTATGACTAATGGCTTTAGCAATATAATCTAAAATCATTTACACTGAATATTTAAGATGCAGCTGTGTATTAAGATTCTTAATGGAAATATAATGTAGTGACAACTGTAGTAACCTATAAAGAATCCCCATGAATCTCCATGATATTTGTGCTGTTTTTGCATCTGTTGTTCAGGAAGGTTGTGGGATGCAGCCTCATGCTCATAAATCCCAGGTGTACTCTCTGGACCCGTCACGCTTTCCTGACCTTAATCTGGCTGGAACAGGGGAAGTAGGAGTGGCAGGTGATAAACGCATGAACTTCTGTGATATGATCATTCATCTTATGATATATGATCATTCAAAGATAATTAAAAATGTGAATTATAAGTTTCATTATAAATTAAAACAAATGTAAATTTTTGTTACATTCATACACTACTATTCAATAGTTTGAACTATTCTATTCAAATAATTTGAATTTTAAATTTAAAACAAATACAGTAAAAACAGTAATGTTATGAAATATTATTACAAAATAAAATAAAAAGTTTTTTATTTGAATATATAAAAAAAAAAAAAAATTTGTGACGGCAAAGCTAAATATTCAGAAACCATTACTGCAGTCTTCAGTATCTCATGATACTTCATAAATCATTCTTTGCTGTTGATTGAACTTTCTATTCATCAAGGAATCGTGAAAAAATGCATTATGGTTTTCACAAAAATATTAAGCAGAAAAAACTATTACATGCTGATAATAAGAAGAACCATTATTAATTATTGAGCAGCAATTAAAAAACTCTTAATTATTCCTAACTATTTGACCGGTATTTTATTTTAAGTTAGTACTATTAATAAAATTATACTAAAATATAGACCAGTAGGCACCAAATTTTAGATTAGCAAAAAAAAAAAAAAACATCCACGATGAATTGATAATTACCTATATTTTACTAGGATATTTCATGGATCATGCTGTACATTTGAAGGATTTACCTGTCAGGTAAAAAAGTCCCTGATTTACCCTTTAATTGATTGTCTGAATGCTACATTAAGTTTTTCTTTGATTGATGCAAGCATAAAGTGTCATTTGTATTGCTTTTCTGTTCTAGGACCATCTGTAGTAGCACATGTTATCGAGCAGAAACGGATACTGGAAGAGAGACCTGGGGGCTCTACAGAGTTCACCATTTTAACAAGGTAATCAGAAAACAGAAGTGGTCGCATGGAAATGAAAGAAACACAGAAAAGTTCAGATCCTTGATGTCAAGATTAATGTAATTGCAGTACTATGAACATGTATCTGTTGTTACCTTTAGGGTGTTTACTTTGTTTATTTTTATGCAGATTGAAATGTTCGGTGTGACTTCGAATGAGACGGGAGAGGAGAGTTCCCAATTGCTGGATGAATTTGTCATGTTACAGAAGGAGATTTTCTCTTCCCTAAAGCTTCATTACAGGTTTTGTCTAAAATATAACCAATGTTTTCACACACTAAGATTAAGCATAGTTAGTTCATTCATGTTTTGGTTTAGAAAATGTGACGTTCATATTATTTTGAAAATGGTATGGCATTAAAATCTTAAAAGCATCTAACAGTGGTTCTTAAAGTTTGTTCACACTAAGATTTGTTGTGAGTTTTCACTTGCTGTCAGTGAATACTAGGAAGATATGTAGATCTAATAAAATAGTAATAGCAATTCTTTCCCTCACAGAGTCTTGGATATGCCCACTCAAGAATTGGGGCCTCCTGCCTTCCGAAAGTATGATATTGAGGCATGGATGCCAGGACGTGGTAGCTTTGGAGAGGTTGGAACTGTATTTTAAAATGAAGAATTAAGAGTCCGTGTAATTGAATGCATAAAAAAAAGAGAACCATCAACAAGAGTAATAAAACGGCATCTTTAGAATTTTTTTTACTTGTTTTTTTAATGTGTACGAATTTGCTATTTGAATTTGTTTCTGCTTTTGCTAGTCAAAAAGAGGAATACATATCTACTTTGCATCCTTTTGTTGAATATCAACTTTGTCCTTTATCAGATCTCCAGTGCCTCAAACTGCACAGACTACCAGAGCCGACGTCTTAACATTCTCTATGAAGGAAATGATGGAAACCCTAAGTATGCGCATACAGTAAGAGGCTATTTATAATACCATCTTAATAACATGTCCATTCTATTTGTTGTGCTGCAAAAAGTAAAAAATGATTATAGGAGATAACTAAGAGAACAGAACCGTTCCTTCAGGAATACAATTACGGAAGCCCTGAACCGCAAAGTCTAAATATTTAGAGAATAAAGTAAAAATTATGAGAATACAGTCTTCCATGGATGTTTTTGTAAAGAAATGCGCTCGTGAAGTTGAACTGCTTCTGACATGGATCTAAATATAATAGTAGCTTTTTACTTTTATCTGTGCTTTCAAAAAAAGGAAATTCTAAAGGTGCTAATCTACCAACATGGCATTACCATTTGTCTTAGGACGTCTATAGATGAGCACGAAGACTCCGCCGAAGGAGGTAAAGGCAAAAACAGTTTTCTGGTCAAAACTTTATGTGGCACGTTGACTCGAAGCATACGTGTCTTTGTGCTCGTCTATAGGCAAAGCCATCTGGGCCGAGAACACTCAACAGTAACCGTACCGTCTCCCTCTTCACCGTAAATCCTTTCTGGATACATTTTAAGTGCATAATTCTGTATTGAATCATTTGGCCGGATCCCGTGATTTCCTCAGATATAAAGCTGGAATAACTCCATCCAGTCTGAAAAGTGTTTTCGCCTGTAAAGTCTATTCCGGTGCAAATTTGATGCCAGCATTGACCAAAATCAGTACGCATATAGAAAGAACAGGCCCACTGCAGAAAGATGCTGTCTCATCAGTTGTACATCTGGCTCTTACTCACCTTGACTGCAGAGACACCTATGCGAGACTGCTTTTTATGGATTTTAGTTCTGCTTTTAATACAATCATTCCACAGACATTGATACATAAACTGGAGACTCTTGGACTGAGTTATTCACTGTCCAACTGGGTACTGGACTTTTTAACCAATAGAAGACAGTCTGTAAAAATCCATAACATCATTTCTTCCACCATTGTTCTCAATTACATCCCGCAGGGATGTGTCCTGAGCCGGATGCTGTACACACTGCTGACATATGATTGCTCCGCCAGACATCCGAGTAACCATATTGTCAAGTTCGCAGATGATACTGTCGTGGTGGGACTCATTTCTCAGAATGACAAGTCAGTTTACAGATTAGAGGTGGAACAAATGGTGGCCTGGTGCAGGGATAACAGTCTCTGCATTAATGTGGATCGGAGATACCTCGGAGTATACATCAACGACAACTTCAATTGGAAAACCAACTGTAGTAGCCTGGTAAAAACGCCCTGCAGCGAGAAAATCATCGGGTGCAGTCTCCCGGCAACCGGAGACACATACATCAACAGATGTAGGATTAGGGCTGCCAGCATTATGAAAGACTTCTCCCATCCTCTCTCCTCAGGCAGGAGGCCCTACAGCATCAGAACCAGAACAACCAGGTTGTTCCAGAAGCTGTCAGACTTATCAACTCTACTACACTCCAGAACTGACAAACTTTTTGTCCTAAAGTTACACTGCCTTTTATTACCATGCTTTTAATTGTTCAGAGTTTTTAGTGTGTATGTTTGTTACCTGTATTTATTCATGATGAGCAGTTGAGTTATTTACATGTGAGTGGTTTTAACCGGACCTTGGTACCTAATTTCGTTCCAGCTCACGTACCATGTTCTGGAATGACAATAAAAATCCTTAATCCTATGTATTTTGTAACATCCTAAAACAAATGGTAATACCGTGTTGGTAGAATTAGAATTTCCTTTCGTTGAAAGCCCAGATAAAAGTAAAAAGCTACTTTTTTGTTTAGATCCATGTCAGAGGCAGTTCAACTTCACAAGCGCATTTCTTCACACACACACAAACAAACACAAACTTCTACGGCTCGTGATGTTGACTTTATTCTCTAAATGTTTCGACTTTAATCTCAAAATGTTTCGACTTTAATCTCAAAATGTTTCGACTTCAATCTCAAAATGTTTCGACTTTAATCTCGAAATGTTAGATTATATTTTTTCTTTTCTTTTACGTTGCGTTTCAGAGCTTCTGTAAAAATTATCTGCAGCAGTCAATAACACTTTTATTTTTCATATTTTAGGTAAATGCTACAGCTTGTGCTATTCCACGTACCATCATTGCCATTTTGGAGACACACCAAACCAAGGTAGAAACTAAACTAACGATTATTTTTCAACAGATATTCATTATATTATTATTAATTTTGTCTCTCTGTTTGTCTTCTGTTAGGAAGGGACGGTTCAGATTCCTGAAGTCTTGCAGCACTATCTTGGCTTGGATGTAATAGAAAAACCTAAATACAGTCCTATTAAATATATGGGACCAAACCAACCCAAGCGATGTACCTCAAAATAACTTCTTAATAGTATATCAGACTTCAGTGAAGTACTATTTTTACTGTATTCTCCACAGTGAAGGCAATGTATATAAGTGTTTGTCTTATTGTCTCAAACCTCTTATTTCCAAAAACAACATTTATGTGGCCTATCCAAATTTTCAATAAAATGCCATCAGCTACATCTCAAAATTTGCAATGGCTCTGTTCACTATTTGTACACTCTGGGCTGTGTAAACTTTTTCCACCAGATAAAGTTTGCATATAAAGGTTTTGTTGGTGATTTTAACAATAAAAAAAAAAATGCATTGGGATTGGCATTTGTACACATTTTTAACTCTATTAAGTTTTAAAGTTAGACAACATGTGTCAGGACCCACTCACAGTTGTAATCATTCTTCAGATTTAATGTTGTCATATGGAATCGATGTTGATGACATTGAAGGAGTGTTTGCAGCAGAGTGATGACATCTCCAATTATTATCTAGTCTATTCCATTTAGCCAATGCTGCAAAATCAAAACAACTTGTTACAAATAATCTACCTGAATTTTCTCAATTCCTCAGCATACCAGATAGCTTAGACCTCGATGTTGCAACAGAAACTTCAATAAAGATAAAAAAAGATTTTTGCAGCTTGTACAAATTACTTAAAATAAGACAAATCAACACAAGTTCTATACATTTTGTCTTAACTTAATTTCATTTTGTTGAGTTTTCTTTAAATAAATTTAAAAATATAGCTGCGAGCAGCAGTTATCGGGCTACGCCCCTTATGGCCGTTTTTGGCATGCTTGGACTTTTTATTAGGAAACTTTTGAACATGGCACCATTCACATGGTTAAACACTTGCTACACATTGAATTTGATCAAACCATTTTCAAAGCTATAGCCTGTTGCTTTAAAAATGCATGCCACTCATACAATGATTTGTTTAATTTTATAGAGACTTGAGTTTTTGAAGGCAGAATAACACCGCTAGCCTCTCACTCTGCAGAAAAGACAGGTCCTCCACACAGGTATTGTCAACGGCACCGCTGGGATTCAAACCAAGGATCTCCTGTTTACTAGACAGGCACTTTAACCAACTAAGCCACGGCGCCGACATACACTCCTTGCTGCCAGAAGGGCGATCCAGAGGATCAAAACATGGAGAAAAGGTGCAAATCGTGGACCAGGCGCTGGATAGCATAAAATTGTTTGTTGATAAAATGCTGTAAACTCTGCGGAAAAGACACCAACTCGAAATTGATACCCAATTTCGAAATTCTGAGGCCCAATCCCAGAGATCAAAGTTTTTCCCATCGTTAAACAAGCAAAAGTGGATTCGGACACACCCTATGTTCACTTGCGCCCTCCGTTTTAGACCATGCACTTAGATGGTTAAAATATTCTCGTAAATACTGTCCAGAATCTGGAGAAATAGCAATACATTCCTAAAGGATATTTCGAAAACTTGGTGATCGCTATTATTACATTTAAAGCAGTTAGCTATTACTATTTGTTTATTCTATATCATGGCAATGTAATGAAAATTCAACCCAAAAATGCCAATAAAATAAATAATTTTTTTAAAATATAAGTTCACAAAGAAAAGGTTCATCTCATTTCATAATTTATTTATATGTTTACAACATTTATGGAAGTTGCTTTACAACCATAAACAACATACAGTTGCACCAGATTTACACAAGTAAATCATCAACATCCAAGCGGGTAAATTATTATACTTTTTTGAAGTGTATTGTAATTAATTATATAAAAAAAATAAAAATAATTGTATATAGTGTTTGCTGTCAGAACAAAATAGATGTTACCACAAACTACTCATCAAAACAAATCATCATCAGGTACTCAATTTTCAGTAAACATTCTGGTGTGTATCTTGGGAAACAGGAAGAGGAGGTCTTTAGCTGCATGCCAAACCATTCCCTAACCCACACACAAACATTCACACACTGTTGAAATCTCTCCATGTCCTGTGCACTTCCGACATCCATGAAAATGATCCATGTGCCTCTCTTCCCAATGTTCAAATCAGCTATAAAGGCAGGTGGTTTTAGCTCTCAAATGCTTTACCCCTTCATTCTCAGCCTTTCATTCCCTCACTTGCTATTGTTGCTTCTTTAAGGGGACTCTTGTACTTTAAAGGGTCTGATGCTTCCTTCACTCCTCAGGATTAAGGCTACAACGATGTCGGAATTCTTGGCCATACTCATGAACCCACTTATTGGCAACTGGAAAAGAAAAGACAGTGAATGCCTTTATATTGGTGGGTGGGTTCCTCACAGAAAGCTTATGGCTTTAAAGGGGTCATGAACTGGATTATTTTATTATTTTTTAATGTTTCATGGGGTTCCCTTATAATGTTAGTATGATTTTTACATTACAAATGGTCATAATTTAGAAATAAAATGTTAGCCTCTGCTGTCATAAACACAACTTCCCACCTCGTAAGTACGAACTTCCCAGGAAGACTTGAACGCACCATTGCTTACATGTTTGTGGTTGCTGGTGGCAGATCCATATCATAAAAGTATGTTTGTAAAGCTTGCATCTACTACCCTGAATTAATAAATAATCCACAGTGATGGATTGCTGAATGCACCGAATACAAACAAATAATGCACTGCTGGGACATTCACATTGATGAAAAAAAAAAAACACTATCCTAGCATTAGGATCGTTTGGAAGGTAATGGTATTGATCCTGTGTCGATCTTTTCTCTTCTCATGTCACTATTCCATAACACTCCAGTGGGCAGAGCCAAAGACGCAGTGATGTAGACGTAGGCGTTCTGCAAAGTCTCCACTTTTGAGATCCTTTTGTTTTTCTGGCCATGGTTTCAATAAAAGCAGTTTTGGAATAACAAGGAAGTTTTGAGTTTTTAAACTTGCAGAGTATTTTTTAATAGTATAACGAACTCTTAACTGTCAAAAGATCAAGGAAAATTTAATTCTCAGTTCATGACCCCTTTAAAAGCCTTGAAGCACACGTACGGACATCTTTTTTTAAAGCTTAACAGGTGAGTAAATAAGTAAATAACCCAAAAAGCTCCATGATTCCCAATTTACTGAAGGTTCACATTTTTCCTTTCACTTTTTTTAATCTTCTTTAACAGAGTAACTGTTGGAGCATTCCTGTAGATCAGATGTGTGGTGCCAGCAAGTCTTTGGTTCAATATACAATCTAAATTGCTTTGGATATAATTGTCTGTCAAATTAATGTTCTTTCCTTATGTTGGTAAAGAAAGACACCATGTGATACAACAATCATACCCCATTTATCGCCAACAATGACAGGGCAGCCAGCATGAAGAGTGTCACCATTTCCTTGACCATTTCTATGAAGATTCCACCAGAAGAGAGCCCCGTTCTAGAAAGCAAACATAAAAAAGTGAAAATGTTTTGAAAAATACACTCCTTACAGAGAATAAAGAAAACTTAATGTAGTTATATTCATTTATTTAGTCTAAAACCTTCTTTTAATGTGTACACAACAGCCAAAATCCTGGTTTATGAACCTTGATGTATATTCCTTTTTTTCTTTTGCGAGAGGTTGTCTTGAGGAGTGCCTTGAGGTGAAAGTGCAAATTTCTAGATAGCTATCTCTCAGGTTTCACTAACAGTTCATTTATTGAAACAACACTGACTCCCAAACCCAAAGCTTTTGTTGTAACAGGATATCCAACGAAATGTCTGACCTCAACAGAAAACAATCTGCAATTACAGAATTTTAGGGCAAATCTTTCTGAAAGCTGTGGAGAGTGAAGTCTGGTTGTCTTCTGTCTTTAGTGAAACTGTGAGAATGATATATGAAATTCTGTACCTCCACTACAGGAACACTGAAGTTAGCGTAAATGAAGGCTGTGAATCCTCCTGCATCCACAGAGCTCAACTAAAAAAAGAAAAAATCATTAGGGTAAACGTACCTATTAAGCTCAAGTACCCATTAAGCACACTACCATCTTTTAGCTCAGATTACAAAAAGAAAAAAATTATGTTTTATCCTACTTGATGTCTTAACCAATTGATGTGTTTGTTACTACATACCTCCTGTTATTTCAAGCAAATCAGACCATTGCACACTGAGATATGGGTCTCTATGTGTTCACACTGTCTGGTGGCCATTTTGAAAGCTGTCTGAAAACTTTGACCAGAAGAGGAGCCCCTTAAATCTGCATTTTTAAAATGTTTAAGCCTTTATTTTGGGTTAGTATAACTATTTACTGCAAAATTAAGAGATTAATGTTTATACATTTGCATATTATAACCTGTGACATGGATGTTGGAAATAATTACAGATAGATCCAAAAGATAGTTTTAGCAACATAGCGCAGATGCTACAGAACACAGTTACCTTACTAGCTGTATAAGATTGTGTGCTACACTAATATATTACTTAACAGGCATTAATGGCTTGTACTTTTAAATCCAAAATATTATACATTTACAGTTTATTGATGGTCTGTGATTTTACACTGCTTTAATTTCAATAAGACTTCATATTATTGTAAGGTGAGCTTAAAGGGTGCACTACTATGAAAATCACAGAGCTTCAGTGTGACATCAATTAGAAAAAGTATAATTTCACTGATATTGTAAATAATAGTTGTTCATATTAAAATATGTATAAATGTAATACATGACCTAGATCATTTATTTAGCAAAATCTTGTCCTTTAAATTTCACGTAATATTTATTAATTAAAAATTGTTGCTGCTCCAATTAAGCTCAGTGTGCTCCCTTTAAGCTCATTCACATTTAACGTCTATGTAAATACCTCATAAACAGACTTTAAATATTAACTGATGGTTGTCACTTTAAGTTAATCTTTATAAGATAATTAATTACTTATTTTCACAGCCTTGAGATGACAAAATCTATACAGAACTAGTTTATTCTGAATTACCGACATCAGAGCTCTTACACACGGGAGCGTTTGAAAGCAGCGGTATTATCAGTGGATATATTAGGGATCCTCTGATAGCTTTTAAACACCGATAAGAAAAGCGATCGGTGAAGACAACATGTTTTTGAAGCGTTGATCATTGTAGCCAATCACAGACATATATTGAGCGTGTGAACGCATTGGCCAATCAGAGGCGTTTAAAGGAGTTGTTCACTTTAAAATGAAAATTTCCCCATGATTTACTCGCCCTCAAGCCATAGGTGTTTATGACTTTCTTCTTTCAGATGAATACAATCAGACTTATATTAATAAACACCCTGACACTTCCGAGCTTTATAAATGGCAGTGAATTGCAACCATCAGTTTGAAGCTAAAAAAAAGTGCATCCATCCATCATAAAAGTGCATCCATCATAAAAGTGCATCCATCCATCATAAAAGTGCATCCGTCCATCATAAAAGTGCATCCGTCCATCATAAAAGTGCATCCGTCCATCATAAAAGTGCATCTGTCCATCATAAAAGTGATCCACACGGCTCCGGGGGTTAATAAAGGCCTTCTGAAGCAAAGCCATGAGTCAAAGCCAAAAATATTCATATTTAAAACTTTATGAAGTAAAGTAACTAGCTTACGGCCAAACTAGCATACGGATTCAACTTAAGTCTAAAGCGCAACTTATGCGAGTATTGTGACGCACTGCTAATATTTACGCTACGGCATGACACACTTTGCTACTTCTGACGTCACCAATTGCGTAAGTTGCACTTTAGACGCAAGTGGAGTACCAGATCTGATCTTTTAGGATATGTGCTTGATTTTAGAGTTCTGTTTTTTGTGTGTGATTGACTCTGTACCTTCAAATAAAACATTTTTCAATTATTCTTTAAAAAAGGTTGTTTAAAATAAGCACAAATTCTTAATAAAACATGTTGTGAGCTTATTGGCAACAGGGGTGTGCTTAAAGGGTACAAAACGTACCCATTAAGCACAGCCAGACTTTTTATATTTAATGATGTACATCTTAATTGAAATACTTTTGTTGTTTAAAATAAAATGAAATATTATAGTGTGAGAGATTAACATTTTATTTTAAAATAACTTCTTGCACTAAAACCAATATCTTGTGTACTAAAAATGTCTCAATGTAGATTTTGGTGAGCTTAATAGGTACGTTTACCCTATGTTGTAAAGTGGTTTACTCGGATCGTATTAAATTAATTTAGGTTACTGCTAAATGCTTCTAAAATGCATTTATTTACTTTCTCACTCAAAACTACACTGGCAAGATATTGTCTTTTAATTAAGAAAGAAAGCAAGCAAGAGCTGAACTATTTATTGACTTCAGGGTTCGTACACCTTTTCCAAGGTCAAATTCAAGCACTTTTCAAGCACTTTCAAGGTCCATTTTAAAGCTTTTTCCAGCAGCTTACACCACCGTAAATTACATACCAATACATAGTAAAAATTATTAATTAGCGGTTTTTCCTCATTAAAAGAGATAATATGCAATAAACAGCCAAAATTGTGTTTCGTAATAGCAGAAGGATCAGAAATTGAAGCAAAACACAGGTTTTATTTTTCAAAATGTTGTTGGAGGATTTGATCCATATGACATGCAGTAGGGGTGGGCGGTATGACCAACATTCTGTTTCACGGTATGACTAATTTTATATCACGGTAACAATATATTTCACGATATAGTTATTTATACATGTAGTTATTCTCGAAAAATCGCCATAAAGGGCTTTGTATACTAAATAAACCCAAATACTTTAGAAATAAAAAGTTCTTCTCCTTGTTTGACTTTTTTTTTATTTGGCAAATAATTTATTTGGTAAACTATTTTGATAGCTAAATATAGTGCACAAAACACACTCATCAACTTTTAGAAGAACTTCCCCCAACTGACTGATATTAAATACAACTCATAGGTGCAATTAAACTTTAAATAAAGTGTTGCTGAATAATTTTTCAATCTCATGGTATTGCTTTACCTCATCAATTAGTTTATAATATCTAAATATTTTATATTTAACTATTCTACTCATAATAAATTAGTTACTTTCTTTTAATTTGGTAGGATAATATTAGCAATACTATGTTTAAATGTGTTGCCCGGTAAATTTTTTGCCATGTCTGCTTATTATACTGCGTTTTTTAAAGGGCCTTGTTTTGCTCTTTTTGTGATATCTGGCAACCCGTCACCAGGAGCTTTAATCAAGACGTTCAGTTGTGTCAAGTTCAGAAGTGACTAGAAGGAGAACAGCAGTATGAAAACCGAACAGCAGCTACTGTTAATGTTGACTAAGTAGTAGTTTAAATGATACACACCTTGTAACTGCGTCATTATTTAACATTTTACCACAGCCGGTACACACTGTGACACACCGCGCTTCCTCTCGGTGTGTGCGCGCGCGCATCTTTTGCATCAGTAAAATGCGATCGGTTCATTTGAGTGTCAAGTTCACGGATTGTTTGGAGTTAGAAATATATAATTCGCGCTGCATATTTAATAATTTTGCCTCAGGTACCGAATCCGAGACTACCTGGAGGAGGTGCTCTGAGTTCGGCCGCGGTTCGCGTGAATGTGAAAGAATCACAGACTCGGGTGCGCACTTAGTAAAGTGATCTGCGCGTGCGTTTTAGCTGATTATGATGTATTTAGTAAAATAAAAGTTATAAAACACATGTAAGGGATGATGGTGTTGATGATTTACCTTGGATACGAGCGAGAGTGAGTCTATTCGCACACACATAAGTTAGCGCGTGGACTCAGGCCAACAAATTATTAGAAATCCACTGTCTCCTGCGTTTGCAATCAGCAGAAAGTCAAATGCGATACACAGTAAACCTGTTTGTTCACTCAGCTGCGCATAACAACACCAAATTAATTAAAAACACAATATATTGACCCGCGTTCTGTTTTCTATCATGCGTTGTGCACGTTTGTGATGACGTAAGATGCACGCAAACGCACCAGGATTCGATAGAATCAAGTTAAGTGTGAAACCAGGCCAACGCTGCGGGGGGCGCGGGAACAAGCGCGCTCGGGCCGCAGCAAACGATTTATTTCACCATTTAATAAACGAAATATTCTGTCAGAATCAGTCAGTATTTGTTGTGAAAGAAACAGTTACAATTTCAAGCACTTTCAAGCATTTTATCCAAAATTTAAGCACTTTTCAAACCTTGAAAACACAACATCAAAATTCAAGCATTTTCAAGGATTTCAAGCACCCGTACGAACCCTGTGACTTACATATATCATGAATGTAGCTACTCGATTTCCAGTTTTTAGCTTGTACAATGGACTCGAGTCAGACTGCCAATAAAAATAAATAAATACATTTTTAAAACATTCTTCTGCTGTAAAAAGTCACAGTATAAACAATTACATACATTTTAATTAGGAAATCTCTGTATTGGAAAGCAAATTATTTATTATCAGAATTTTTGGTTCCACTTTATTTCGAGTCCACTTTAGACATTCTACTAACTATAATGAGAGTTAGTTGACATGTATTTGCAAAGTTACTTAGAGTATTAGTAGACTGTAGTAGACTGTTAGGTTATGGTTAGGCTTAGTAGAATAAGTTGACTTGTAGTTGCCACGTTACTTATAGTCAGTTGAATGTCTAAAGTCTCGAAATAAAGTGTTACTGAATTTTTGTAAATGTGTTTCCTTAAAGGGTTAGTTCACCCAAAAATGAAAATTCTGTCAGTAATTACTCACCCTCATGTTGTTCCAACCCCGTAAGACTTTCGTTCATCTTCGGAACACGAATTAAGATATTTTTGATTAAATCTGAGAGCTGGATCAGTCCTCCATAGGCTTCTAAGGGATTGAAACTTGTTCCCACCAAAAAATTATTAAAGACATCGTTAAAATAGTCCAAGTGACTACAGTGGCACAATCTTCAGTTTATTAAGCGACGAGAATACTTTTTGTGCGCAAAAACTAACAAAAATAAATTTTATTTCAACTACTAATTTCCTTCTCTGTGGGCCTCGTCAGTTAACGTAGTGTGATAGCGTAGTGCTACGTCACACGCAGGGTCCCTATTGGCCGACGCTGGTCATGTGTGTGATGCGTGTGACGTCCACCACAGAAGCGATACGCAGTTTTACTACGAGAGGCCAACCAAGAATGAATTTAATTGTTGAATAAAGCTTTTTTGCGCACAAAAAGTATTCTCGTCGCTTAATAAACTGAAGATTGAGCCACTGTAGTCACTTGGACTATTTTAACGATGTTTTTAATAACTTTTCGGGAGAACAAGTTTCAGTCCCTTAGAAAGCCTATGGAGGAGTGATCCAGCTCTCAGATTTAATCAAAAATATCTTAATTCGTGTTCCGAAGATGAACGAAAGTATTACGGGATTGGAACAACATGAGGGTGAGTAATACTGACAGAATTTTCATTTTTGGGTGAACTAACCCTTTAAATATGTGTGAATGTTTGGGAAATATCTGAATGAAAGAAAATTGTTACTCACCGTGGCATGGTCAAAATGAGGTTCATAGTGTCCTCCAATGCCATAATTTACCACTTGCAGATATTCAGCATAAGGAGGCTGCACATTCAACCCAGTGACCATAGTGATGCGTCGATCCACCTTGCCCACAACCTCATGGGCCGACTGTTTAAGCCATGCACTGAAAGATCATTGACAAAAATTATAATGCGAGAGACACTTCACACAAAAAAAAAAAAAAGGGGGATATTATTGGAAATTGGACTAATTATTACTAGTATTATTTACCATTGAGATATGTTGGTTGTGAATATTGTAGGAGTACACTAGCATAAAGATGAGCTGATATAACAATTTCATTGGGCCTTTAAACAAAAAATGACTTGTACCTCTTGCTGATGCGATATTCTGCAGTGGCCTGATTTAATCCTGATGCCACCACTGATCTTCTAAGCTGAAGGAAAACATCAACGTTCACATTTAAATATTTTTTATACATTGTAGTCACTGTGAAGAATAAACTACACATTTGAAGGGAGGAACAGTAAGAGAACTAGAAAAAGTACACATATTTAAGATAATAAAATAAAAAAAATGATTGCAGTTTCTTTTATGTGGGAATTCCAGGAAGAAACAAAATTACTTAACTACTGGCAGGGACAGAGAAAGAAAGAAAGAAAGAAAGAAAGAAAGAAAGAAAGAAAGAAAGAAAGAAAGAACAACGATGGAAACACATGATTTTAATGCTCAGTCTGCCCCTACAAAAACACTCTGGGTGGAATAACTGACGAGTTGATTCTGACCGCATGACTTATTCACGTAATGTGTTCTCTTCATATTTTTTCCAGCTCAGTTCGAAGCTGGTTTAAGTTGTATGGTGAAATATGTCTGGAAAAGGAGGGAAAACTAGCACACAAAATGTTGTCTCTCTATCCACACACTTTGAAGTGTCTCTCCTAGTTGAGCCAGTCAGCATGACGTAAGATGAAAAGTGACTGAGTTTACTGGTGACTGAGACAAATTATTTTAAAAATGAAAGCAGAACAACCTCAGCTGAGAACTGGCAAAAAAATTGAGCTGAAGTCTCTGCCAACCTTTTTCCTTTCAACCTTTTAAGTAACATAAAGGACTCAATTACATCAAATTCTCAAAAAAAAAAAAAAAAGCTTACTCAGTTATTTAGAGTTCTGGTCCAAATTCACTCACTCTTGCATGTGCATCATATCAAAGGCAGTATTGGTCATTCATTCATTTAGAATGAATTACTTTCACATCTTGGTCCTAGATTTACTTATTGCATACCCAATTCTGTATGTTTCCACATTAAGGCTTAATGCAAACAGTACACTCACCCCTGGCATTGCATATTCTCTGATGCTTTTAGCTTCAGGTCGGGTGACAAAACCATGGAAGAGCACAACATAAGGGTGCAAGCTGATTAGCTCTCTTTTAATTGGTTGCAGATGTAAACCAGGGTTGCCATTGGTGAAATAGTCACAGAACAACCTGGGGTTCTCAAAATGTTTTGGCTGTAAAAAGAAAGAGTGTTATTATTTCTGAGGCTCTGAAACATAAATATTCCTAACAGGCTTCAAATAATTATTAATAAGTTATGACTAGGAACAAGAATGAGTTTAACTGATAAACTTGATAAGCTTAATTTCAATTAAGTTAACATAACTAATTAACTCTAACCATCACTCAAGTGATGTCATTATGAATACAATAAAACTAACATTACTGTGTTAAAAAGGACATTTATCTATGCAGTGGTTCCCAAACTGGGGTACGTGAGGTGACAGAGGGGGTACGCAAACAAAACGCTGAGTTTTGCCATTCATTAAATTCTGCCTCCCTTTAAAATAACATTAAAACCAAGCATGCATTTCTAACAGGCAAAATGCTGCCTCTAATGTAAAAACAGCTAAATGGTAGTGCTGTAAAAGTCAAATACATCACATCCAATCAAATTAAATCATTGTTTGCAGTCAAATCTGTCTGCATCCACACAAGCACTGTGCATATGTTGCGTGCACAGTATGATGCCTTAGCAAATCCCGCTACATTACTGCCGTTCTGGATAATGTACTTTTGTAAAAGTGGGGTTTTAGCACTTTCAGCATAGAGATCGATTTAAGACTCAAACTATCTTCGATACAAAAACATACCCTTTGTGAGTTATTGTTTTTAATGTTGATAATGTATTTTACGAGGAAGAAAACAATTTTTCCCTAATGTCCACACAGTTTGACATTTATTTTATACAACAGGTCAACAGACAAAAAGGTAACATTAAGTGATGTACATTTTAATCACAGTGTTTGAGTATTGTTTTCTCTATTTTGAAACTAAATAACTAAGTAGAACTGTTGTGTGTCTCCAAGCAACCCATAGTGGTGTTTCATTAGTGAAAGAATCTGCAGCTTTAAATGAATCGGGAGTGTCAATGATTCAATTGCCCATTCACAGATACAGTCATTAAAAACATTATCGTATAACATTAGCCTATTTGTGCCACCTCTGAGCAGGATTAAACAGTCTGTAAATGAAATTATGTAGTTTGTACCACTAAATTGCAGTGCAAACAATTGTTTTTTTTATATACTGATTCCGTTTAATTTAAATTATTGATTTAGTTTATTGCTTTATATATTATATTAATAATTAAATTAATGGAATTTTAAGGATTTTACATAAAATATGTCATACTGTACATTTAATTGGGTTAGATAAACTTTGCCTTTATAAAGGTTAAAAAAACACCTACAAATCTATTTAAAAATATTGGCACTTGTTGGTGCCGACAGCCTCGTGGGCAAGTGTGCCGACATGTAGCGCCATTGTGCTTCGGGCGACCCGAGTTTGAGTCCCAGCTCGTGGACCTTTCCCAATCCCGTCCCCCCTCTCTCTATCCCACCTCGCTTCTGTCCTATCCTAATAAAATGCAAAAATAAATCTTAAAAAATTTATATAAATTGTCACTTAATGTAAAGGATGTTAGATGCCTCAGGGCAACTCTAAGAAGTTTTGGAACTACTGATCTAGGCAATGTGTCTTTGCTTTTTTATAAAACACTGTATAACATTAGGTAAGTATAAATATAAATGTAAATAGTTTTGAAAGGCAAATGTTTAATTTCTATGTCATTAATGGTACCACTTGTCTTTTATTTTGTAATTCTCATAGTCATGGTTTCCTGGTTTATCATGTGATTCCCTTATCTCGTCACGTGATCTTGTCATGAACTTCCCCTGTTCATGTGTCATGTTCTCACTGGTTCATTAAACCATTAGTCTGTGTATGAATAGCCCTAATTTTTCCATTGTCTCTGAGTATTGTAATTGTAACTGCTGTTGGTGAGTTGTGTTTAAGTTTAATAAGTCAAGTCTTTGTTAAGTTGGTATTTTGTTCATGTTTGGATTTAAAAAAAACGGCACTTGGGATCGTCTACACTCGCCTCCAGTGGATCTATTACATGACGGGATAAGGGAATCAAGTGATTAACCAGGAAACCATGACTATGAGAATAACAAAAGAAAAGAAGGCAACAAGAAGATGAACAAAACTAAACGTGACAACAACACTATAACATACTATGTTCACAAACATCACATATTTAAACAAAACTCAGAGACTGCCCTGCCTTCCATTGGTATGACAGACAAGTACCAAACTTACACCATTGGTTGAGTCAATGTGTTATTGTCCAGCCGAGTTAGGTAGCCAAAATAAACAGATTAAAGCTTCTTATGGTGTCCCTAGTTGCGCAGAAATAACACACTTAACATTTAAAGCAGGTCGTTGATTCATGTGACCTCCTTCAGGATCCAAACCTGAAATAATTAACTTTGGTACATTGCTGTGTAATTTTCTTCAGGCAGCTCCATGAGGAATTCTACCAAGATCCACACAAGATTTGCCATAGCTCTTTCCTTTGACTTTGGCTGCTTTTTGTGTTTTCTCTTTTTTTATGATGAGAAGTATTAAATAGTCATATGGATGCCATATTATAATAATAAAAAGATCTAGCCTCTGATGAACACTACACTCTCTCGATCACAAGTTGTGTATTATAGTGTGGATTGTGGAATGATACCTGAGATCCTTTTGTTTGGCAGAGCTTCTCATAGACATTCCTGGTTCTCAGATAAGTGGTGTCAGCCCTTTTCAAAGCCAAGCTTTGGTTAGTAACCGGCGGACTTTCATCAAGGAGCTTCTCATACTTCTCCACATTGAAATGTACCCTTCTGTTCATAGGATCTTGAAGACAAGATTGAAATTTCATTGTGATGAAATATGATAGGTTTTCCATATATATTCAATTTAAAGTAATTCTTATTTATGAATTAAAAATAAAATGTAACTGTTTTGGCCAAGTTTTCTCTCACTTATCGGCAGGCAGTAGACTGCAGAGGTTTACCATGAAGCAATAGTTCCCGAGAGAGACTGAGGGCGTAGGATATGTTTCCAGTCTAAAAAAAGAAAGAAAGAAGGTATTTAATTTGGTTAGTATCTATATATTTCATATTTAGATAGTATACTTTTATCATTATATATAATGATTGAAGTTAATTATTTATGAAATATATAGATATTGTACACACACACACACACACACACACACACACACACAGAGTATACTGTATATATATATATTGTGTGTGTGTACAACATGATCAAGTATTAGTAAGCCTATTAGATACAATATGCATAACATAATTAAGTATTACCTATGTCTAATTCTATTCAGCTTATGTTCTATTCAGTTTCCCCTAATTAATTCAAACTAATAGTAGATATGTGAAAAAACACATTTCAAAACTACTGTTCACATAAAGCGCTGGATAATACAGAACCACTAAAGATAAGACAAAGAAAGGCGAACTAAACAAAATACGTTTAAAACTAAGAAAACACCATTGTGATTTGAGAGGAGTTTTAATGAATATTTTGAATCAAGTTTTTCTTTTTATATTTAACATTTTAATTTCAGTTAAAGTTTTAGTCATTTTGTAGTGCGTTTTAGTCATTTTTAGTAGTTTTTAAAATGTGTCTACATAGTTTTTATTATTATTTTTATTGCTATTTTAGTTATTTTAGTACATCAAGTTAAAGTTTACGTTTTTTGCATTTTTGTTGTATTTTATTTCAAGTAACAAAAATGATTTTTGTGATTGTAGTGTTTAGTTAACTACAACTACATTTGTGCCTGAATAGGCGGTTTTTAACTGTTATCTTTGGTATGATACACTATGAAATATTGGCCACATGCATGGATACCTGAATACCTCCAAATGTGATCTGATAAAATGTGTTGGACCCCATATCGGATTAGATCAGGTATCTTAATACCAGGTGTAAACAGGGTCTTACTTAAATTCATATTTATTTTGTAAAAGGCACCATACCTTGAAATGAGAGAAAGCTAAATGGTCAAGGGCATCTTCAAGTGTGCCTTCATTTTCTGGACTCCATTCTGTTCCTCGAAAGAGACGAACTGCCTCCTCAAACCACTGCACAGAATGGTAGTAATCTTCCGAATCATAGGCCACCTACGAACATAAAGCTCTCACAGATGTAACATAACACAAATACGACATGAGGGGGAAAAAGCAAAAAAAGATGATGACATCCCACATGTCTGACACTTGGGCTCAGAACACTTCTTACACAACAGTTAAAAAAAGGATTTCAGTCAAAAACCATTTAGTCAATAGTTATTTAATGTGTTCCTTTAGAAATGTTAAAATAAGTTGGCAATCTTTGGCCACATAGCACATTTCACTTGGTAGTTGTATGGATGTTGGTAAAGAGAACAGATGGTGCTTATTACAAGACAACAAAAAAAAACAGAGTATAAACCATTTGTTATTCACCACAAAAGAGGGACCAGTTACTAAACAAATTGAGAAATATGGAATCTACATCAGGAAGTGTGCTCAAGCGGGAACACATTCTGAACACATTTTTTCCAGAGGCTTTCCCAGAGATTCACAATACATTCCAAACATTGACAGCGTGGGCAGTCGAATAAGGAATTATTAGCTTTAAACAAGCCACGCTATATTTGGCAGACATGTTTTAAAGCAGACTGAAAAGAATAGATTTAAGCATTTGTTTTACCTTTCCAATAAGGAAACAATCATCCCCAGAGAGTGTATCAGACACAGGGGGTGTGTAAATGTCAACAGCATTTCCATTTGTGATCTGCTGGAAGTGACCTTGCACGAGTCCCTCCACACTTAGATCATACACATCCTGAAGTCTCATCAGCCCCTGCGCTGCCCCCTGAAGGTCCTCCAGCTTGGGTAAGCTGACTTCCATCTTCCTGTAGTCCTCCCTAAGAGCTTAAGGAAAGTGAATGGGGGTTGTGAATGGGTTAGTGTTAAGTGGGATAAGCAAGCCAAAAGTAAAAAATAAAATAAAAATTAAGCTAAAGATCAAGGCTTTCCTTAAATGTGTCTGTGCATGTGTGAAGGTCAGCATATTACCTTTGATATTTTCTTCAGCTTCATTTGTATAGACAACATTCAACCATTCAGACTTAAGTCTTTTGACCAGTTTGAATGCAACAATTGGATTAGCTATGGTAGCTGACGGCTCATTGTACACGCTGTGTAATGATGTGACTCTTGAAAAGAACCTAAACAGAACGGTTAATATTTAATTCAAAGAAACGTTAACATCATATTTAGTTAACAAATCAATCCAATTTAATAAAAAACTATTTTTTTTCTTTCAGTTGCCATGTTTAAGAAAAAAACATGATACAGAAATTAATGTATTTTACAAATTTTTGTCGTTTTAATTTTTGAAGGCTATATTGAAATTAGAAAAACAAAATCCCAAAATAGATCTGAAATGCTAATATGCCACAGAAATGTAGGCTAATTTATAAAATGTGCCACAGTGCAGTTACAGACAACAGTTCGTTATGTGACCATCTTGTTTTGGCTATTTAGATCGCTTAATAAACTACTTACTTTAATACATTCATAAATGATACAATCTAGTTTACTCTTACCTTTTAATATCGTCAAGTCTTTGTATTTCCAGTTCTATGTATAATCTTAAATGATCGATTAGTTGTTTTTCTACAAAAACAGCTTGATTCACGCTCATCATCGAAGTAAACATTTCACCGAATGATATATTAAGTACGTATAAAAATGTAAAGAGGCTAAAGAATGAAGACATCTTATAAATGAGATTATAAGAAGTTTAAGTGGTTTTATAGTAACGCGTTGACTGTGTTATTCCACAGCTTTTAATTCCTCCTCAGCTCACCATGTTCTCACGCAGGAGATGAAAAAAACGCACAGCCCATGATGAGCTGAGCCATCATCATTGTGTGTGTGTGTGTGTGTGTGTGTGTGAGAGAGAGAGAGAGAGAGAGAGAGAGAGAGAGAGAGAGAGAGAGAGAGAGAGAGAGAGAGAGAGAGAGAGAGAGAGAGAGAGAGAGAGATGGATTTTTAAAAAAAAAGGTTCCCCTCTTTTTTTCCATTTCCTTTACGATCAAACTTCACCCATGCATAAATGGCTGGGAGGGGGTTGAATAATACCACAGGATAGGATATTCTTTTTAAAATATCTCTTTGATCTCTCTAAATATATTATAGATAGGGTAGACATTTTTGTTGTTGCCGATGAAGTCTACTTGTGAGAACCTGATTTCACAATTCTTATTTTGAACAGCAGTAAGAAAAAAAGTGTTTTAAAGCTTGTTGTTTTGCAGAACACCACAACCACCCGGCACATGGCCAACCTTCAATTTGAAATATGGTTGAAATATGTCAGTTGTTGTTTTAACAATGAATGGTGACTATTTAATTTAATATAGCCTACCATTAATTAACAATATAGGCTACTTTGTGACCTGACATTATCTATTAGAAGAGTTTGGATGTGTTAATTTATATAGCCTATCGTTATTAATCTGCATTCTGTGTTATCTTTTCTGGTGGTTATAGTTAACTAAACTATTTGATTACAATGTCACATGTCTTTCCATTTTCAGTCACAAGATGGTGCCATTAGCTGTGCTATCTGTTAGGAAGAAAAGAGAGAGACTGTCCAGTTATTTAAATATATATATAGGCTATATATAATTATTTTACATTCAGACACAAAATATTGAGATTTCATTCATTTTTAAAAGCACATACACACATATTCTGCTTTAATATCAGTAATCGAATGCAAATATACAGAAAACCAACTGACTTCAAGTCTGAATTTATTTGTACAGAATTTTGTCAGCACAGTTCATATAGCCTTAAAGGTTGTATCAGGGTCATTCTACGGAAATGTCCATTTTTCTGTCCCTAGCCTTTACAGAAATATTACACTTAAAAAACACTTTAGTATTACAATTTCTTTATATTTTAAAATAAAACAACATGTTATTTGAACAATTACACCTTCTTGAGCCATCAAGAGGCAATATTTTATTTTTTATTAATTATAGAATATAGAATTCCAAGCACCACAGAAGTGCTCGTCCCCACAGTCATGTACAGAGGGAAATGCTTTATTTTGAGGTCAATAACAGGTTTTTACACCATTTAAAATACAATAATGTATACTATCTAATATATTATGTAAATGACATAAAAAAAAACTAAATGCAGAATAAATATTATAAAATTTATAATGAAAGTAGTGGTCCCCTGGAGTTGTGTCACTGGTGTTACCGTTAAACAAAAATCTCTTATTTTGAAACAAAAATCACACTGATGACATCACTTGACTTCCATCTTCCAATTTCCTGAATATCTATGAAGAAAAGCCCATAGTAGCCTAAATCCACTGTCTCTTTTCTGTTATCAGAAATGTTCTCATTTGTCTCATGATTTCATATGAAGCTTTTAGTTGAAGTCACTGGTATGACCACTTTACTGTTAGGTAATTGTAAAAAAAAAAAAAAAAAAGAGAATACAAATGGATTAAACTACTTAATTTAGTGAGTATACCATGAGAGTGACATGTGGCATGTGGTTTGATACCTTGCAGCAGCCATTTTGTAAAATGAATTTTTCATGAAAATTGTCACTGGTGTCACCTTTCTTATGGGTAACAGTAACACCAGTGACTGCCATTTATAGATAAACTTTATTCAAAGCTATTCATTTAGAATATATGCCAAATGTAACAATTTAGTCTCATCTACTTAATTATAGTTGAAGATTAATGATCTTTGGTCTTTTGCATGTCATTGGTGATTCATTGTGTCACTGGTGTTACTGTCTTTTTTTTCTGTCACATACAATGCCACATGTGACATGATAGATAACAATTTTACATCCATTTAATTCTGCTACACTCAAAAGTTAAGATTTAAAGGATTGCATCATTACTTGATTTTAACTGGTTTTCAAATATGTTCATTGTTATAGCAAATACAAGGTTGCGCAAACGAACTTACCTCATTCAAGCACACTTTTAACAAACCTGATTAAAATAAAAATAAAACATAATCTCCTTATTTTTCATATAGATGTTGTGGGATTCCAAATTTAAGAATCTGCTTAAAATCTGCTGATCCCATGTCTTGGCATTACATCACATGAAAACCAAGATGAACTACATTATATTGGGGATTCAATGTGAACATGATGACATCCGTTTACTGATTAGATTCAATATATTTTCCAGTGAGGGGTTTTTGTCGGTCTTTGATCTTCCTACTGAGAGTCAAATTGCGTGTGAATGTTTACATGTCTATAGTGTTAGTGACCAGGTTGTGCTTAAAACATTTGTTGATGATGTTATCTTTTGATCTCACAATTGGGGGGTCAATTTTTTCACCTTTATTTCCCTTTGAAGAAAAAAAAAATCAAGACACATTCAAGTCTCCTGGTCTTCGCTTCTGAGTTTCCTATAAAGTAAAATCATAGAGGGCTCTATAGAGCAGAGAACATGGATGAGTGGAGTAGCAAAGCTCCAAAATGTGACAAATGACAAGACATATTCCTATAGGCATTGTTGCATTGAGAAAGATTAGAATCAAGCAAATATTGGTTATAACCAGAAACAGCCAATACATAAATATAAAATATATAAAAAATATATGTTGGTGTGAAAAAAGCCCTTTTGGCTTTATAAGGCTAATATAAAAATAGCTTTTTATGAAAAACATAAATAATACATTATTCAAAAGTAAGAATGCAGACAGTGTAAAAAAAAATTCTCTGCCCCGTGACATTGAGAAGCCTTTGCTAGAGTCATTTGATGAGTAGTTTTGTACCAATGAGAATAAGAAATCAATACACAATGAAGTCCAAGAAATGTTCTAAAATGAAAGATGTTTGCCATGTTTTAATCTGTGCGGATTTCACTCAGCAATTCAAAACTGTCAACACCCAGATATAGGTATTTTTAGTCCAGTCGTCAAAACACAAAATAAATATAATTAGTTAAAATTTGCATTCACTCAGATCCAAAACCTGACCTCAGCAAATATGTGGTAACACTTTACAAACTCTGGTTCATTAAATAATGTTAACAGATGCAACTTTTATTTTTAGTAATGTTGAAATTAACATTAACTCTAAGATCAATGAATGCTTTAGAATAATTTTTCATTGTTAGTTCATGTTAACTAATGATCTTTTTGAAGGTGTTACCAAAATGAAAATGCTAAGAAAATCACAAAATGTTTCTGTTCTTAACTCACTCCAACTTTTACATACATGGAACCCAAGGACAAACCCATGTAGGGCCCAGACCTCAAGCCCCACCATGAAATGTTGACTGCACTGGCATTAACTGAGATAGCAAGTTTAGAAAAGGGATGAGCAGAAGTGAAATGCTTTTTTTGTTGTTGTTGTTGTTATTATGAAGAACCGGATGCAAATCTCTGATTAGACATTAGCTGTATTATTGTCTATTAGCAGGGCATTTAATCTAATAAAGTTAATAAGCAAAGTTAATGAAGTCTTCATAGGGGCCTGACATATTATGTAGTTAATTGCTTAGGATGGGCAATTTTGTTGTTTGCAGGAGCATCTGGTACAGAAATTGCCACTAAGGACTGATGTAACATGAGACTACTCATTGTTGCTTGTTACCTTTGTTAATTAACCCAAAGCAGGAGGAAAACACATGTTTATTTGATGACTATGTGCTCTAATTAGACCCAAGGGAGATCTAACTGTCACATCACTTCTAATAAGCACAAACTATGAATGCTTTGTCTGTGGTCAATGAACATTTACTCTCTGCATTGCACCATTATATCATTTTGGTTTTTAAATAAATAAATTACATAATTCTTCATTATTATTTACATATATTTTGTGTATGTCTGAATTACTTGTGTACTTTACCCCAAGAAAGTCATGCTGGTAATTACAATATTTCCCAAAGTTGTCATAAAGGCTCCCCGACTTTTTGGATGGTGTTTTTATTTGTTTGATTTGAGGCTTTGTGCTTTTTAAAAGGTTATGTTTAATTTAGTATTTAAGTTCAAATATGACACTAAAGTACAGAAAACATTTCAAAATACTGAAATACAGCATACTAAAACTACTAATACATTAATTCAGTAGTCTGTACTGGCATATGTCAGTATTTTGATGGTGATAACATTTCAGAATGTAGCAAGGGCTTTAGCGTGTAAGCATGACATTCTAGCCTAATTTATTTTCATAAAACATTATCATTTAACTTTTACTTAAAACTGATATGGCAGGTTTTTCCTCCTATGTTAAGTTCAAAATATATAACAAACAATGTGTTATGGGCAATATTTGGGCTGAAAAGCATGCATGGATGTAAACTGCAGAAATGTTTTGCATATGGTCACTGTAAGGCACAGACAAACAGATGTAAAATCAACAACTGTAAGTTTATTGTGGGAATGGCAGAAACAGACACAATAGCAGGTATGGCAGATGATTTCAGAATAATGTGATGGCTAGTGATGCAGTCTTATCTTTTGCATGACTATGGAAGCAGACGAGACGAGGATATAACTGACTTGACGGGCGACGACTGACCAGATGCTGCTGATGGGCTGTGATGAGTGACAGGTGTGTGTGATTGGAATTCTGGAGACTGTAATTCTGTAGAATGAGGAAGAGCCTGGCATCAACGGGGCTATTTGCTATATGCAATAAGGGACGTGCTGATTCTAATCTTATATAAGATGTTTTTACAGCAAATGTAGAGATTATTCCCAAAACGCAAAGTATAGGCTAAATAAAATAAAGACAGACTAGTCATGCAAAAGCAATTTAGTATGACAATTTAATGGTTGGGTGTTGTGTAATATATTTTATACTACTTTAAAAAAGAAAATAGCATGCGTACATACATTAGCAGTGCAGACAACATATAGCATCATAAATGGTCAGAATTATTTTTACTCATAAAAGTATATAGGCTATATGAGTAAAACAGCCTCCAGATCTTCATAGAAAATAAGATCTAAAATATTGCCCAAACGGGTCACACATATGAACACATTTTCCACATTTATATTTGTAGATCATATACATACACTACCGTTCAAAAGACATTTTTATAATGTTACAAAGGATGTCTATTTAAAACTAATGCTGTTCTTTTAAATGTTACATTCATCAAAGAGTCCTGAAAAACAATATCACTGTATCCATTAAAATATGATGCAGCAAAACAGTTTCCAACATTGAAAATAATAAGAAATGTTTCTTGAGCACCAAATCAGCATATTAGAATGATTTCTGAAGGATCACGTGACAATGAAGACTGGAGTAATGGCTGTTAAAAATTCACAGAAATGAATTACATTTTGAAATATATTCAAATAGAAAACAGTTATTTTAAATATTAAATAATTTTTCACGATATTACTTTTTTTTTTACAATATTTTTGATCAAATAAATGCAGCCTTGTTGTGCATAAGACTTATTTCAAAATTTTAAAAAACATTTAAAAAATCTTACCAACCCCAAACTTTAATGCAAGCACTAGTTAATTACAACATTGGTGTAATTGTGAGCCCACACTTTCCGTTCCATTGTTATTGGTATTATTATTAATGTAATTCTGAATTATGTATTTTCAGTATATTTTCATTCAAATATTATCAGCCTGCATTTATAGAAATCCTAATATAATTATTCTGTTCTCTATGGAGAAAAAATAAATTAAAAATGATCTGTTACGTAGTGAACACAATTATCAAATATTGGTTTGACAGATACATTTTTTAGAAAATATGTTTATGCATCAAATAATATAAATATGAAACTTTAGTTTTTGATGGTGTGTGTCAAATATACAACAGAATGTACATTGATTTTAAATGCTCGATACGAAAGCAATAACAAACAACAACAACATTGTTCTTGTGCTCTCATTTAGCCATTTTATCTTCTTTATCTGGGTCAATACGTGCACCATAACAAGGCATGGCTTTCTTCATGTAGCTTCTGAGGCTCTCATCCCTAAGGCCGTAAATGAGCGGGCTCAGAAAGCGAGGAAGCAGGATGAAGCAGAAGTAGTAGATAAAAGACATATCTGCGTGAGACAAGTTTACACGCTGGGCAAGTAAGAGTTCTGCGACAGGCTGTGAGAACGACATTATGCAGAGGAGAAGCTGGAACCCGTGAAGCAGCACTGTGTGCAGAGCCTTCCTCACTGACACTCGGTCCTGCCGCATCCGACGGGTCTCCAGTAGGATCCGGATGTACGTGAAGAGGATGACCACGGCGACCACTGCAAAGAAGATCCCATTGAGGCTCACTTTGAACAGAGCTTGAATAGGAGAAGCATTGAGCACACTGGTCTTGCAGAGCACAGGGGTCGAATGGACGTCTACACCCGGCTTGAGCCGCATCAAGACAAAGTCGACAGTGGGCAGAACGCAGCTGATGATCCACAGACTTAAAACGATGATCCAAATCCATTCCGGTCTCCAGATGGCAGGACGGTGGAGCGGGTAGAAAATGGCCACGTAGCGCTCCAGTGACATAGTGGAAAGGATGAGTGGGGTGTTTAGGAAGGTAGCAGTGGACACAAACAGCAGTGGCGCGCAGTAGACGACTGCAAACTGCACAGCGCCCATCACTAACAAGAAGAGGGACACAGAGGAGAGCAGCTGAAGGGTGTCGTTCATCAGCATGTAGGTGAAGAGGATATAACGGGAGCTGTCAAAGAACTGCCTGTGAGATGCAAAGGTGTACAGCGTCAGGAGGATGAAGAACAGGAAGGCAATGAAGAATGGGATCACCACACACACCTTTACAATGACAGAAAGGTTGTTGCTGGATGTTGTGTTGCCTGGGAGTTCTGTCAGATTCTGCATGTTTTCAAGGGTTTTGCAACGCCGCTGATGTTACAGAGGCTGAAAGGAAGTTTGCAGAATAACATTTGTTTAGTTTAGAATGTGGAAAATGAAAATGGTATAAAACGACTGTCGGTAATTGTACTTGACACATAAAGCATTGTAATCTAATCGAATGTGATGTTCACTGGATAATGCATTGAATAATCTGCATCTGATCTGACTTCTGTTCACAAAATAAACTTCACACGCTTGTTGACTCACCAAGCTGCCTCTGTTGGAAGAGAAATTACAGTAAAAGATGATCAGAGATGTCAGATGTAGCCCACTTTTATATTGCTGAAGATTTGCTTCATGACAAAGGAATGGGATTTGTTTCCCCATAGGATGACTTCATTTCACGCTATGAACACAAAGCATAATTATAACAATTAACATCCAAACAATCCAAACAATAATAAAATCAAGTTATCTAGTGTGTGTGTGTGCATGCGTGCGTGCGTGCGTGTGTGTGTGTGTGTGCGAGTGTGTGTGTGTGTGTGTGTGTGTTGTAGTTTTTTTTTTATAAATGTTGTATCCAAGGTTTTATACTAAAGGTTTAACCTAATTTCTTAATCTGGTTGACAAGACCCTATAGCAAAACTATAATCTAAAAAGGAAATATTTAATTACTTTAAGACTGTTTTTTACTAAATAAGTATCAATAAATTACATTCAATTTGATAAAGTTATTTTGTGGTTATTAAGTATTTTTCTTTCTATCTTTTTTAAAATTATGTAATTTGTCAAATATTCACCACTAGAAGAGTGTTTAGAATGTTTGGATGTTTCATATGGCTAGTCATTAACAGAGCTATCAATTATTGACCGTGAACTCATGTGCTCTGCCTTATTTTAACATATTGTTTGTTCTGCTGTGCAGCAAAGTACTCAGAGACGAAAGTACATTGACAGCTTGTCTGCAGAGTCATATGCGTCACTCATTAGACCAGTGAGACACGTATCTCACAACTGTCTGTTTTTTGAAGTGCACTGACCTAAAATGAGGAGGGAAGAGGGATTCATCGAACAACTAAAAGCAAACAGCAAGCTTTATCATAAAGCAGATCTGGACAGTTAGGGGCTTTGAAAAACAAGCTGTCTGCAAATCTTTGGTAAACATCTAATTGCTGCTACTCACTATGTGATAAAAATATTAAACTGATTAAACTTAGCGATATAAGTATTAAACTTAGTTATATTAGCTAAAAATATTAACCCTTTGTTCCTTTTATTTTTAACATATTTTAATTTAAATCAACCATTCCCAGACAACAACTTTACAGAAAATAAAGTCTTTGCACATAAATATAGAGCTATATATATTTATTTATTTATTTATTTTTTATCTGGATCTTTTTCCCCAGACATGTATAAAAAGCTTTCGGAACTGAATTCCTAAATCGCCTTTACAAATTCTACGATTTTGCGTGCTTTAACCATTCTTTGTAGATCCCACTTTCTCGTATCCCACAATTGTTTGAAAATGTAAAGGGTCTTCATGCTTTTGCTCTATATCAGGGATGGGAAACTTCTGTCCTGGAGAGTTTAGCTCTAACCCTATATCAAACACACCTGAACAATGTCTTCAGAATTTCTAAAAAGGTACAGGCTGGTGAGTTTTTTATCAGGGTTGGACTAATGGCCCTCCATGATCAAAGTTGGCCATCCCTGGTCTATCTTGGCCTATTTGATGCACAAAAATAATAAACGCATTTGTAGTGTTATATCAGCTAAATATTCAGATCTTTATATGTTACACTAAAACACACAAAAGGCTTCAATCATTTATTTTATTTATGAGTTAATGTTTCTGAAAGCCTACCATTTTTAACACTAAAGAACCTTGAGATCGTGGGGGTCTGATTCAGATGTGCATCACGGAAAACAGTTGGCCAAATCTTCACATCAAATCCTTTGTGACTAATTATGTGATTTATCAGTGCATAGTTATTGCATATCAGTGTAATTTGTGCTTCCTAATTGTTTGGCAATGATGCATCCTACCTGGCAACATGAGACCAAGTTGCTTGATCCCTTTGCGAGTTGCACTGAGCCAAACTGCAAAGCAAATATTTATTTAATGACTTCTCACTCTGATTAGTCTCCTGAGCGATACCTCCACCACAAAGAACCAGTCTGTTATAATGATGTAAATATGTTTAGCAAACATTGGCCTACAGAGAGTACAGCACCCAAAACACTTCCATAGTTTTGTGAAACTTTCTTTAAAGAAAGAAAAGTTGTGTGGTTATAGTTTATGGACTTTGTGATACTCAGTATCTCAGACAAATACACATAGTAGTTATGCAACAATAGCATATTGCTGCATATTGTGATAAAGTCACAAGTAGGAGGGTGCGCCATTTCCTTTAGTCAATATAGATAGATAGATAGATAGATAGATAGACGGATGGACGGACAGACAGACAGACAGACAGACAGACAGACAGACAGACAGACAGACAGACAGACAGACAGACAGACAGACAGACAGACAGACAGACAGACTGTAATTATGGAATAAGTAGATTGTATGTGCATGGGGAACAGGACTGCAAAATAAAGTGCTACTGTTATTAGTATACCAAGTAATCAACAAAACCAAATTAATATATAATAAATATTAAAACAGAACTGATACCACTGAACACAGGTAACAATCATTGCGAAGGAGAATTATGAAATCTTAAATGTATGTGTATATGTGTATCATTCATATAAACTTTTAAATTGTTGCATATACTTATTTGTTTGGGGTAAATTTGTAATGTTTAAGCATGACTGTCTCAGTTGTCCTCGGTTCTCTCTCCCCTAAACAAAATCAAATCTAAATGTAGATGTTTTTAACTAAGCTAGTGTCATCCACTTGAGTTTTACTTGGTCAAATATAAATGTTTATTCACATCATACTTCATCATTTTGTAAATACATTACATAAATACATAACTGTAAATCCATTAGCAGCATGTGGTCCAATTAATCAAATGCATCCTGTACTGTGATACTGACTACATCTACATTTAGACAAACACAACATTTTTCCAAAATCCTTTCACAGTTTGTGTTTACTAACAGTGCATTCTAAATTTCACAACCTCGAGATATGCAGCATGACCATTGGAGAATCATTGGGTCTTTGTTTTGTCTCATAAATGCACCCATCATATTTGCATTAGTTTCCACTGGATTGTGAATTTCATATTAATGTTCAAAAATGAAAGAAAACAAAAAAGCAAAAACATTAATAAAACATCAAATAAATAACAGAACAAGCAGAGAACACATTTAAGGGTGTACCGTATTACAGATCTCAGTATACCAATAAACCAACAATCAACAAGAGGAAGGAAGGAAGGAAGGAAGGAAGGAAGGAAGGAAGGAAGGAAGGAAGGAAGGAAGGAAGGAAGGAAAGAAGGAAGGAGGGAAGAGCATTGATTATACATTGATTAAGTAGAAACAGAGACAGCAGCAGAAAATTCGTAACCTTCAAATGTATGTCTCTGATGACAGTCGTGGAGGGGTGAGGTGTCTAAGACCCAACATCTAGCTACTGGGGTGCCTCAGGGCTCAGTGCTTGGACCACTTCTCTTCTCCATCTACATCACTAGGATATGTGATTCAGAAACATGGCTTTTCCTATCACTGTGTTGTGATCTGTTTTCTTGTAAAGTGTAGAAAACTCAGAAGCTAAGACCAGGAGACTCAGGGTTGTGAGACCAGGGTTGTGTCTTTAAGCAGGATTTCTTTGTTGAGCGATACGAGCTGGTGTTGCTGTAGTCTCATCCAAGTGTCGTCGTGAGTCTGACTAAGGGAAAACATTTCCTTACATTTATAACATTACAAAAGGGGAGGGATTTACAAAGCAGGTAAATGACGTAAACAGGTTTAGGAAACCAGTTCTAGACTGAGACTGTTGCCCCTCCTAATCCAATCAACATAACTATTCATACAGTGAGATTCAAGAACAGGACCAAGAGTTTCAGTAATGTGCTTACAATAGAGGGAAACAGGAATGTCAGGAAGAAGCAATTAAGAGTTTCAGTAATCTGACAAATACAGATTCTCAGATTCTCTTGCTGTAAACTGTTTCACAGCTGATATCATTTACCATCCTAACCTGAAACGCTAACTTCAACAAACAGAATATTCTCAGTTTATATACTTTGGTATTGGAATCTAAATTACACATTTTAATACATTTGTAACCCTTCAACTGCTACACTGATGACACACAACTCTACCTCTAATTCCAGCCTGATGATCTGATGGTAGCTGCTCGCATCTCAGCCTGCCTGACAAACATTTCTGGCTGCATGAAGGACCACCACCTTCAACTCAACCTTACGAAGACAGAGCTACTTGTGGTCCCGGCCAATGCAACACTTTATCATAACTTCCCTACTCAGCTAGGCCCGTCATCCATAACTCCATCAAGGTCAGCCAGGAATCTTGGAGTTATAATTGATGATCAATTGAACTTCACAAAGCACATTGTTAGAACTTCAGATTTGCCTTGTACAACATTAGGAGGATCAGGCCCTTTTTATCAGAGCATGCTACACAACAACTTGTTCAAGCACTTGTTCTATCCAGACTGGACTATTGTAATACTCTCCTGGCTGGTCTTCCAGCCTGCACTGTCAAACCTCTGCAACTGATCCAAAATGCTACAGCTAGAGTGGTCTTTAATGAGCCGAAGAGGGCACACGTCACTCCTCTCCTCACAAAATTGCACTGTTTGCAAAATTACACGTACTGCGTTAGATTAAACTGAGAAGTTTAAACTGACTGCTTCTATTGTTCTCATTTGTAAGTCGCTTTGGATAGAAGTGTCTGCTAAATGAATAAATGTAAATGTAATGTAAATGTACCGTAAAACCTCAAATAATAGCAGAGTCCCAAATAGGCGTCTGTCTCTTTTACGGCGACAGGTTTGGATAAATAAAGGACGGCCTCAAATAGAGGCCTAAACTGTTTCGGGTTTTATTTAATCTTCTACCCATCAGATCATCTGTTTAAGCCAGGCATATGATGCAGATTGCGCACGCAAGAGAGCCCTGCGCATCTGGGTGGGAGCTGTTACCGCAAGAAAGTCAGGCAGAGTTAGCGGAGGCCGGAGAGGGAGAAGTGGAGGAGAGTGACGAGGAGGAGGAATTCGCCAATGAACTTGTAGTTGAGGATCGCGGTGATGATAGTAGGGATGAATAGGGTAATTTTGTATCACAATTGATTGCAGTTGTTTTACAGGGTAGCCTTCATTCTTTCTTGTTGATGTGTTTCAGGCAACAAGTTCATAGGCTCGATGGATATTACTGGTAACTTGTATTGTTCAGCCTGCAGACTTAGCAACGATTGTATTTAATTGTACAATCATACATAGTAGGCTACAGACATTATCTTAATTTCATAATGTCCTTAAACATAACAATATTGCTGGCCCTAAACTGAGAAAATGCACGTCCGGTGTGCGATACCTCGAGCTGTCCTAGGCGGTGCGCAGCGCTGCACTTCTCATCCGGTGTGTGACCCCCTTTAGACATATAGTAATATATTAGGATAATTCTTACATTAACTGATTTGTTAAACACATTCGAATTATAAATAAAAGATAATGTGTTAACCTACTACTGTCATGCTTTCCGTCTATCAGCCTGCCATTTGGATCGTTATCTCTAGGCCTACACTCAATGAACAACATCTCAATACTAAATTAAAGGCCTGTCTCATATATAAAAGCCTGTCTCAAATGCAAGCCGTTGCAGTTCGGCAATTTGAGAAAATAAAAGCCCGGGCTATTATTTGAAGTTTTACGGTATGTACTTGTGCTGTTTGTATTTTGTTACAGGCAGCGCACTATATCTCACTGTAAAACTGTTGAGTTGCATATATTACTTGTTAAGGTTAATGTCACGATTGTGTCTCAGGGCTCCATGTCTATCCTCAACACACAAGGAAATCTAAATTTAGATCTAGATGTCATCAACTAAGTAGGTGTTTTCTTTTTGAGTTTTACTCTTTCAAACCCTATATAAATGTCTGTTCACAGCACACCTCATCATTTTGGCTCATGCAGGTAAAGTTACACCTGATATGACCAGGACTCAAGGATATTCAAGAATACTTTCAGTAAATGATATAGCAAGGTTGACATTGATTGTTGTAAACTGATTGTTGTAAACTGTTGTAAACTTGTTCAGTCTTTGTTTTTCAAGTCAACATGGAGTTTTTTTTTAGAAGTTACGTTTACATTGTTTATTCTAAAGCGTTGATTATTTATTTCTCACATATTTGATGTATTATTGTAAATGTGCTTTTGTTGTCTGTCTGATTTTCTCCCAGATGTGCGTACAATGGCCAGTCAGAATGCCAGTGGCGATGAGCAGATGCAACTTATCCAAGTTGACCCCGTCCGGAGAAACATTTCACTGGCGCTGACCCAGATATTCGTGTGGCCCTTCATCTACCTCATCTTCCTCATGCTCTTAATATTCTCCAAGAAAGAGACTTTCAGAACAGAGACACGCTATATATTGTTTGGTCACTCTCTCCTGGTAGACCTAATATTTCTTTGTCTGACAGATTTTGTTGTGCTCTTATCATACAACTTCGTTTTAATACCGTTGCATTTTTGTATCCCCATCTGCATGTTAACGGAAGCAATTGCAGTAAGTGCACCATTAACCATCGGTGCCATGTGCGTGGAGCGCTATGTGGCCATTTGCATGCCTCTCCGACATCATGCGATCTCCACCTCAAGAAGAGCCATAATGGTGATTTTAATGATTTGGGTCCTGAGCTCCATAAACCCCTTTGTTGATATGTTCATTCTTGTCAGCACTGCCTCTCGTGAATACTTGTCTCAACTCACACACTGTCACTATGAGATTATGATTCCGGAAAAGATTCATCACTTTGCTAGGGGTCTGTTGTACATTGTGGGGCTTGTGGTTATTTTGATCATTGAAGTCTTTTGTTATGTAATGATATACCTTGCTGCACGTGCAGCATCTGGGGATAAGTCAGCATCAAAAGGGCAGCGCACCATTTCCCTGCACATAATTCAGTTGTTTTTATGTACTGCCGAGGTGATGTGCCCTTACATTGAGAGTGTAGTGATGCAGTATGATATTCAATCATATCTGACTGTCCGGTTTATAAATTTCCTGGCATTTAGTATCACTTCTAGAGCAGTAAGTCCTCTCGTCTATGGGTTTAGAGATGAGAAATTCTATGCAGCAATGGCTTACTATATCAGATGCAAAAACACTGTAATCTCATCTGACACTGATAAACAAACATGATTATCTATTTTTAAAGGTTTAAGGGTGTTTCTGGGGGTTTTATCTTGTCTAAATTCCTTTCAAAATGTCATGAAGTAAAATTAGTAATCTATCAAAACTCCAGTTTTGGTTGACCAACTGCCTAAACATCCCATTCTAGGTGATATATAATAATAATGACGATTGAGAGTTTTAAATTGACTGGCCAACTGCAAGATTTGTCTTGGGAAGATTTGTCTCTTACTTGTAATGTGAGTGACTGCTATAATAATCTCTTGAAAATCAACTTACAAAAATATGAGTATTTAGAGAGTATTTTATTTAGTGTATCACATAGCTGATTACAATGTTGGCATTACTTGTTACACTTTCAAATATTTAATGTATATTGTTTTAAGTTTTAGTAATTTATTTTAACATAATTATGTAATTTAATTATTAACAATTAAATGTTTTTTAATATTTTATTTAAAATTTGCATTAGATACAAATGTACAAATAAATCCACTTTTGTATTGAACAATTTATATGTATTCACAGACTATTTGTGATCAGTATACACATTTAATGAGATTACCCATAAATTATTATTATTCATTTTGGCATCAAATAAATATTTCTGTTTAATTTCACATGTTAGAAAATAATAGTTCAGCATCACTGACTTGTGAATATCATACTATTATAGTAAAAGTGAATTAATCTAGCATTTGCATTTGATATATAATTCCTTTTTCTCTTTCTGAAGACTCCCAATGTCTTTCATTTGTAATAGATCTGTGATAATAACATTTATTAAACAAACATGCAATGGCCAGTATGTGTGATACTCAAGACACTTTCAAATTTTTTGTGAAACTTTCTATTTGATGCTTCTAAGGGAAAACAATAATAATCTGTATTTTGTTTCACAATGTGTTAATTTGTTTGAAAAATTAAAAATAAAAATAATTTAAATACATATGCAGCATTATGGTTCAAACATTTAGTAATGACAAATGTATGCCAAGACCAGTTGAGAACCACTGCCTGGCCTTTTCAAAGTATCCTATTTGTGATTTTTGGCCCCCAAGCTGTAAATGTCTTTTGTATGTCTTTTTTTCCCTCATTACTACTTTTTCACAGGAAGTTGTTGAACTTTCTATAAATGTTTTATCCCTCGTGTACATAGGGATTAAAGGCATTGTAATGTCGAATGTAGCCTAATTCAGGATAAGGAAGGAAGAGGACAGGGACGGCTTTACTGAGGCTCATGCTTTATTAATAGGCCTACATATAAAAACGTACCATTGCCAAATGTATGAATTATTAAATTTGCTCTCTTTAAATTCAAGAAGGCATCATCACTGGTTTCAGTTTATTTTTTAAATGTTATCACTTAAATTATCCTTTGTATCTAAAACGATATCTAATTCCATTTAGCTCTTTGTATAATTTAAGGCACTCTGATCAATTATTTTTTTACGTTCCTAAAATTAATAAAGAAGTAGGTCGTCGGGCATTCAAATTTAAAGCTCCTTCAGATTGGAACCATTTACCAAGTGTAATTAGATCTATTACCTCGTTTAATTTCTTTCGGCCATTACTACATGATCATTTGCAGAATATATGCTCTTGCTTTTGAGTATACCCATTTTCAATTATCACGTGAACTTCATTATTCTCTATGGTACTGAACCTTTATGTTATGTGTGATAACTGTATACTTATTGTATCAATATACTTAGAGGTTTTGTATGTGAGGAGATAGTTATGGAGAGCTAAATGTTGGTAAATGTGGTATGAATGTGAAGTATGTGTTATACAATGTAACCTGCTGTCTGTATTCATGTTTGGGACCCCCTCGAAAACAAGATGGTACATCTCAAGGGGCTATCCTTCAAATAAATTTCAAATTTCAATTAACTTTCAAATAGTCAAAACAAAAGTCACGCTTATGGCACTTCAATAAACTGAGTCCAAATGCAGCTCTCCAGAGCATTCAGCGAATACACAGGCACGAGTCCTCAGTCCGTCTCTCTCTGATCAGCTCCCTGTTTCCCACGTTAATTGCTGCAACAAGACACAGGTGTTTGTCATTTTGGTAAAATCTGTCTCGCGGTACTTTGATGGCATACGTCACAGTCATGTGGCGTCTGCGCTGTATCAAGTCGGACAAAATTTCTTACCAGCATGCACTGCTTCAAATCAGCTGCCGATCGGTTTGCGCAGAGCTACATGAAGTCGAACAAGCCTAAAATCTGTGGTTATGTCACAATCGTACTGCATTGTGGGACATACACTCACCTGAAGGATTATTAGGAACACCTGTTCAATTTCTCATTAATGCAATTATCTGAACAACCAATCACATGGCAGTTGCTTCAATGCATTTAGGGGTGTGGTCCTGGTCAAGACAATCTCCTGTACTCCAAACTGAATGTCAGAATGGGAAAGAAAGGTGATTTAAGCAATTTTGAGTGTGGCATGGTTGTTGGTGCCAGATGGGCTGGTCTGAGTATTTCACAATCTGCTAAGTTACTGGGATTTTCACGCACAACCATTTCTAGGGTTTACAAAGAATGGTGTGAAAAGGGAAAAACATCCAGTATGCGGCAGTCCTGTGGGCGAAAATGCCTTGTTGATACCAGAGGTCAGAGGAGAATGGGCCGACTGATTCAAGCTGATAGAAGAGCAACTTTGACTGAAATAACCACTCGTTACAACCGAGGTATGCAGCAAAGCATTTGTGAAGCCACAACACGCACAACCTTGAGGCAGATGGGCAACAACAGCAGAAGACCCCACCGGGTACCACTCATCTCCTCTACAAATAGGAAAAAGAGGCTACAATTTGCAAGAGCTCACCAAAATTGGACCGTTGAAGACTGGAAAAATGTTGCCTGGTCTGATGAGTCTCGATTTCTGTTGAGACATTCAGATGGTAGAGTCAGAATTTGGCGTAAACAGAATGAGAACATAGATCCATCATGCCTTGTTACCACTGTGCAGGCTGGTGGTGGTGGTGTAATGGTGTGCGGGATGTTTTCTTGGCACACTTTAGGCCCCTTAGTGCCAATTGGGCATCGTTTAAATGCCACGGCCTACCTGAGCATTGTTTCTGACCATGTCCATCCCTTCATGGACACCATGTACCCATCCTCTGATGGCTACTTCCAGCAGGATAATGCACCATGTCACAAAGCTTGAATCATTGCTTTGAATCCCCCAGAAGTCCAGGAGGGTGGTGGGGTGGAGGCAGACTGGAGGAGGGACGTTAAGGGATGGCCTCTGTGGCTGTAATGGAGCTGACTGGCCGCTGCAGCGTGTGCGTGACCCAGACCAGAGTCCTCCACGAGGGCGGGTACCCGATGGGTAAACCGCTAATATTTGATGTAATAGGTGGAATAATATTTACGTTGTCATTTGTGGTGAGGGTGCGGGTCAGGTTGGTAATCAATAGGCACGGGCAAACTGTGAGTCCAATAGACAAGACTATTTCGACTAAAGTTTGGTACCCACTGATAGGCAGCTGCTTTAAAACAGTCCCATGCTTATTTGTGTTATTTGTATCAGTTGTCAAGGCACGGTTGTGTAAACAGCACAAAGATGAAGGAGAATAGTTATAATGGTATTTAATGACAAAACTCAGGAGATCAGACAGGAAACTCACACTAACACAACTTAACATTGACAAGAACAGACAGAGAATGAGGGAGAACAAAGGGTATAAATACATGGTGCAAACAAAGGGAACTAATGAGTAATTAATGACAGGAGAACATAATCAACAACACAAAGAAAAAAGGTTACAGGGAAACACAAGAGACAGCATACATGTTACAGTATGCCCCCTCCAGAAAAGGTCTGTCCTCATGCCGTAAATAGTCCAACTGAGGAGGGAGGGAGGGGGCTCTGGAGGAGAGCGTGGAAAAAACAGGGAACAACAAAAACAGTCCAGGGCACTGAAAACTGTCCATGGGGGAGTGGAGGGTGGGAGGAGCCATGGGAAAGCCAGGAGCAGGAGGAGTTGGGTGAATATCCAGAGTCCAGCCAGGAGGATGCCCCACGGTGGAGTCGAGGGCGGGAGGAGCCATGGTGCAAATCTCCTCGACGAGGCCATGGGATTGACGAATGGAGACTGTACAGGCACGATACCACAGGCTTCAGAGGCTGTGACAGAGCCGTGACAATGACCTCCGAGGTGGGTACCGGAGATCTGAGGTGGAGCCAGAGCAACTGAGGCCCGAGGTGAAGCCGGAGGGAAGGTGGAGCCAGATGGAGCCGTAGGGGTGGAGAGACGGCCCGAGACTGCGCTCTACTCCCCCAATTTTTAGCGGATGGTAGCAGGCTCCGGCCCACGGCGAGCGGCGGCGACTCCTCCGCTCCCTCCTGGATGGCAGCCCCCCCCCACCCTTACGTCACGTCTGCCCAGCCAGAGACTCACGTTGCGCCTGCCAATCCAGTACCAGTCCCAGTCCATGTCCCCGCAGGTTCTCCCAAGTATTTTTTTTGGGGGGGTGGCAGTAGTAGGCTTCACGTGATGAACATGAAGGCCGCGCCGCCATGGTCGCCTGAAAGGGCTTCACCACCGTGGCCACCCGAGGAGGCTTCACAACCGTGGCCACCCGAGGAGGCTTCACCGCCGTGGCTGCCTGGTCGTCCTACTCCGCCCTAGCCGCTATCACATCCTGCTCCGCCCTGGCCGCCATCACGTCCTGCTCCGCCCTGGCCGCCATCACGTCCTGCTTTGCCGTGGCCTTCGATTCACCCTGCTCCACCCTGGCCACCTGGTCAGTCAGGTCCACCCATGGTCTGTGACCCTCCGTCCCTCCCCCGGGATCGCCTTCTCTCCACCCCCGCCTGGTTTGTATTTGGACCGTCTGGAAGCTGCTCCTTAAAGGGGGGGTTATGTGACGATGATCGGCTGGATTGCCCTTGAGTGCCACGAGAGGGCGCTCCACTGCTGCACTGCCACACTTTGGACTGTTTACGCACTCCTGCTCTGATCTCCTGCCTGGTATTTGGACCACGTTTATGCCTTGTCTCCTATGCCGTGTCTGCTGTCTGTGACCCTTGCCTGTCTGACTATTCTGCAATAAATCTGCGCTGCGTTTGGATCTATCTGTGTCTGATTGTATCATAACAGTTAGCTAGAGAAACTATATATTAAGAGTTATGTTTTTAAGGTTGTAAATATGTGCATGTAACAAATTTGAGATAGATGTACAATTAGCTGTAGTCAGAATGCATGTGGCATACTGTATTACCTGAGTGGTAGAGAATGAAAGGTATAAAAGGAGAGAAGGTGTAGCTTTAGAAATGCCATATGGAAAAGAAACAGATGCCATTGAGGAATAAAATCTAGCCTAATGGCATTCCAGTTGTCTGCTCTATTTCAGCTTGACTCTAGTTTGTGCACTAATCTAGCTTTTGACTCTTATGACATATTGTAAATAAAATATGTAAATGCATGATTGTGTCTTAGTACTCCATGTCTATTCCCTAAACACAAGCACATCTAAATTTAGCTCTAGATGTCAACAAGTATGCAGATCCACAGGAGTTTTACTCTGTCAAACTCTATATAAATGTTTGTTCACAGCGCATTTATTACACTTCATGACCGGGGCTCAAGAATAGAGTCTTCCTGTCAGTAAGTAATAAAGCAAGGTGGTATTGATTTCATGACCTTCATTTACTGTATGCAAACTGAAATATACTTTACATAAATATTTGAAACTTATTAATAATGCACATTATAAATATTGAGAATATATGTCACAATGAAATCTCTATATAACTCAAATTGGTACAGGTTAATTCATTATGGTAAATTAAACATAACTTAACATTGCATAAATGTCCAATCATTCACACATAATTTTTTTCCACTTTATTTGTATCTGCATAAATACAAGAATGAAATTATGTTAAGTGAAATCATAAGTTTTTTTTTTTTATTGCTACATAAATATTTGAAGCTTATTGATAATGTATTGTCACCGTTGATTATTTATTTCTTAAGGATGAGTCATGGTATGTCTCAAATAGGCTGTGTGTTTTTGTTTGTCTTTCTGTCTAATGTTCTCCCAGATGTGCGCACAATGGGCAGTCAGAATGCCAGTGGCGATAAGCTGATACAATTGGTCCAAGTTGACCCCGTCCGGAGAAACATTTCACTGGCGCTGACCCAGATATTCGTGTGGCCCTTCATCTACCTCATCTTCCTCATGCTCTTAATATTCTCCAAGAAAGAGACTTTCAGAACAGAGGCACGCTATATATTGTTTGGTCACTCTCTCCTGGTAGACCTAATATTTCTTTGTCTGACAGATTTTGTTGTGCTCTTATCATACAACTTAGTTTTAATACCGTTGCATTTCTGTATCCCCATCTGCATGTTTATGCTTGTGCTCACAGCATGTGCACCACTGACTATTACAGCCATGTGCGTGGAGCGCTATGTGGCCATTTGCATGCCTCTCCGACATCATGCGATCTCCACCTCAAGAAGAGCCATAACGGTGATTTTAATGATTTGGGTCCTGAGCTCCATAAACCCCTTTGTTGATATGTTCATTCTTGTCAGCACTGCCTCTCGTGAATACTTGTCTCAACTCACACACTGTCACTATGAGATTATGATTCCGGAAAAGATTCATCACTTTGCTAGGGGTCTGTTGTACATTGTGGGGCTTGTGGTTATTTTGATCATTGAAGTCTTTTGTTATGTAATGATATACCTTGCTGCACGTGCAGCATCTGGTGACAATAAGAAGTCAGCATCAAAAGGGCAGCGCACCATTTCCCTGCACATAATTCAGTTGTTTTTATGTACTGCCGAGTTGATGTGCCCTTACATTGAGAGTGTAGTTATGCAGTATGATATTCAATCATATCTGACTGTCCGGTTTATAAATTTCCTGACATTTAGAGTCACTTCTAGAGCAATAAGTCCTCTTGTCTATGGGTTTAGAGATGAGAAATTCTACGCAGCAATGGCTTACTATTTCAGATGCAAAAACAATACCATCTCATCTGACACAATTAAACAATCATGATTATCTTTTAGTAAAGTCTTTTATTAATAATTCAGTCAAACTGTAAATGTTTTAAAAGTGCCTATTTGATTTGTACATCCCTAACTGCATGTTATAGCAAGTTATTTGTATCATTTCACATTTTCAGAACATTATTTTCTCCAGTTTTGGATAGTTCAACCACCTTCACCCTCAAGTTGTTCCAAACCTGTATGAGTTTCTTTCTACTGTTGAATTCAAAAGAAGATATTTTAAAGAATGTTGGTAACCAGACAGTTGACGGCACCCTTTGACTATAGTAATATACTATGGAAGAAAATGGGCAGTGTCAACTGTCTGGTTAGATTTGTAACAACATGGGGGTGAGTAAATTATGAAGAAAAAAAAGGGTGAACTATCCCTTTAAGAGTGACTATATTCCATGTAAAATCGTCCAGAGTTTATATTTGTCTGGCCAATAAGGTCTTTGGATAGTGCCTCTCAGAAGCAGTATATTGCTTAATAGTGACCTCTATTGGCTCGATTGAGCATTATTTTCTTTACATTACATACATGGCAAAGTAAAAAAATAATTATGTATAAATATAATCTACATATACGAAAAGCACTTAACACACACAGTAAGCGTTTCAGGTTTGTTTGCATCCTGTAGGTGAACATCATGTCAATCTAACATACAGTAATGTAAATATACACAAGTAAACAATGATTCAAGCTCAACAAATTTACATTTTGGATTTAGAATTTCTGTTGTTTTGGTTTGCGAATGTTTTTCATGTGTAATGTCTGTATAATGTTATGCCACCTGGATGCAGCACACTTTCTTTCTGAAGTTTCTTAGGAAAATATGAATAGGCCTATCAGCGGTATCAGCGGTTACTACAAGTGTCACATGTCCTATTGAAATATTGAAAAATAAATATGATGTGCCAAAATGTAAATACATTACACACGCAGCTTTGTTGTTAAGCAACACTATAAAATCAGTACAGTTTATGTGATGCTGCAAGGCTCTCATCTCCTTCAATTTAAACACATACTCACAAAATGGTTTAACACACTATTTTGTTAGATATGTTCATTGCAATCATTAGATTATAACATTACAAAGAAACAGCCCTAGTCTGAACCAGAGTGGTTTCAGAATCTCAAACATGTACTGTATGCACAATAGTAAACAAATACCCTAACAGAAACGTCATGCAAATAAAACTTAAAAGTGATAATGCCAAAATGTTTGCTCTTATGTTTTGTGGCCTTTGCATGCCACTGTGACATGATGCATTCCTGACTTCCAAACCGTTTTTATTGTGATTTCTGTGTATTCTTGTGGTTTGAACCCTGAGCTCTATAAACTCTTTGTTTATGTGTACATTCTTATACTGCATGAGATAAGTGCTTTCTGAACTCGCTTGAGAGGTTTCATCACTTTCTAAGGGTATTTTTGTTGTTGTTGTTGTTGAGTATATTTTATGTTTGTTTTTTATTATTTTTTTTTTGGAGCCAAATGGTTTTGTGGGATAGGTTTTTTCACCATTAAACTTACAGACAAACTGAACTTTCTATATGATACAAATGTTTTTAAAAGTGCAGCAACAAATACTGGCCAAAAGGAAATATAATTGGGACATAGTTGCATTCATCATGGTAAATGAAACTTATAACTAAAATTGCATAAATGTCCAAACACAATGTCTATGTGGAGGGAAGTGTGTGTACATTATTTATAATACTAGAATGAAGAATCATGTGACACTGAGAAATGGACACATTTTAAAATAGAAAAAAATAGAAAACAATTATTCACATGAAGACCATGTGAAGTCACAGAGCGGGGTCACCGAGTGCTGAGGCGCATGAAAAGTTGCCAATGCTCAGCTGATACCCATATGGTAAAATATATATATTTTAAAATATATTTTCACATATATTTCACATTTGAAGAAAAACTTTATTTGTCTATAACATGTCAACATATGTGAACATCTGAATAAAAATCAGTAACGAACATACTTTATAATGTAAACCAAAAATTACACTAAATAGGCCTATATGTAACTCTTTCAAGCAGTGAATTTCCCCGTTTTGGACACATAGGCTTTCCATGGTTGAGCAGTTGCATGCAAGCAATGCTAAGCGTCAGATGGAGTGGTGTAAAGCACTCCACTACTGGACTCTGGAGTAGTGGAAATAAGTTCTGTGGAGTGACAAATCACGCTTCTCTGTTTGGCAGTCTAATGGGTGAATCTGGTTTGGACAGATGCCAGGAGAACATTACCTGACTTGTGCCAACTGTAAAGTTTGGTGGAGGGAATATATGATATTAGTTTTTCAGGGGTTGTGGTAGGCCCATTACTTCCAGTGAAAGGAAATCTTAATGCGTCAACATACCAAGACATTTTGGACAATGCTATGCTTCCAACTTTGTGGTAAGAGTTTGGGGAAAGCCCTTTTCTATTCCAGCACTGTGCACCAGTGCACAAAGCAAAGTCCGTAAAGACATGGTTGGATGAGTTTGGTGTGGAAGGACATTAGCCTACAAATCGTTCTGATTAATTGTCTCACAACTTGCTAGATGAGCAACTTGACGGGGAAGAGCAGAGAAACTGTTCTGACCAATTCACTCTTACTATTCAAAGCTGAAAGAGAAGTTGTTGGTTGAGGTCGATTGAATTGGTTTATCAAGAGCTTTCTTCAGTTATCTAACCCAAAGTAAACATACAGTAGCTATGGCTCCCATGTTGCCTTGATAGATATATTTTTGCCCACTAAGTATTTTTTTCTTATCATGTGGACTTGTTTTTCTGCCACACCCCTTTGAGACGTGTAGGTAGGGTTGCCAATTGTCCCATATTAGCAGTAACATCCCTTATATTGGGCCTCATTGATTTTTCCCTTACATTACCTCTCTTGTCCCACTCATTGAATCTATAACCACTGGTTAAGTGGCCGTTATTCGTTATTTTAAATGTAGAAGAGTGACAAGCGTGCTCAAATTGAAAGTTCAGCATTAATCTGAAATAGAAAGCTTTTCTAATAATGAAATGTCTTTCCTATCACTTTGACAAATTTAATGCATTCATTTCCTTTTTTTTTTATTCATACTGACCCCAAACTTTGGAACGGTAGTGTTAGTGTATGCTACAAACATTCAGTGATTTGTAGTTTGTGACGTTTATTTCTATGACGTTACCATTCTTTTTAGGATTAAGTTGTGTAGGTTAAGCAAAACAATTGTGTTTATAGCCTACAGTAGGTATAAATATTTGGTCACTTATTTTCCTATAAAGAACCACGATTGTCTCTTATTTCCTTTTTCTGAAATCGGCAACCCTGTACGTGCAGGCCATGCTCATCAATGGCGTCTGTTCTCAATACACATTGTTTTGTGATAGAGCTGCGTCACCATACCGCAAAACAACCACTAAGAGCTCACTGTTTACCACAGCCTGTTATACAACCTTTGTGCTGACGCAGTGTGTAAATGTGCGTCAAACCCTATCTTTCCTTGAACTTAAACGGCTAAAATCAAGATTAAAGGTCCGAATAAACGGATCAATGCATGCAGGGCAGAGTCCTTTAGCAGTATATAAATACTGGTGGGCAGTGCTGTCAACTTAAAAAAATTGCAAGAGCTTTACTTTAAGACAAATACAGGCTTAAGGGAGACATCTACGAATATTGTTTTATTAGTAAAAGACTGTAAGGCAATATGCAAGCTTTTAGAAACTGTGGTTTGTGTGCTAGTGGGAATCTTTTTAAAGGTCGGACCGACTTCCTGGTTGCCCGGAGAAACATGTCTGTGCTGCGACTCAGCGCTGCGTGCGTTCAACTTCTCAAGTAAGATTGCGTGCATTTTTTTTATGTCGTGGTGGATATATGTGGTAGGGTGTTATTTTAAATTTAAGTACTATGCTCAGTCTAATTTATTTTGTTATATCAAAGGGCCAAGACCAATGTGTTGTGCAGCAGCCCCGTTCATCAGCGTCTCCTGCGCCTGCCGGAGGTTGCCCGATCCAAAGCAGTTGCGTTCAGTATCAGCAGCGGCCTCTGTGCGGTTCCTTTCACACAGGTAGTTAACATGTTTAAATTGTGCATTTACGTTATAGACATTGAGCAATTGACAACCTTGTAAAACGCATATGGAGAGGCGAGCGTTGACAGCATGGGATAGTTAGGGTGAATTCAGGTTGATTTGGACACCTTTTCCATATGTCCTAATCACCCTTAATTCACCACTACCTAAAAATGTAAATTTTGACATTCAATCACCCTCAAGTTGTTTCAAACCTAGTTTATTTTTTCTGTTGAACAGAAAAGACGATATTTTGAAAGAATTTTTGGGTGAACTATCCCTTTAATGATTCTCTACTTTTTAATAATTGTTGCCAAATCAAATGGTTTTCTTATTGAATTGGTTTGATTTAAGCATAACAAAATAGTAAATTTGAAATCTTGTAAAAGTTTATAAAGGTAAATTTTAAGCTAGCTGTGTGCTTTATTATAAGAATACCACTTTTTAAAACAAAACGTAGTACATGATGAAATTTGTGGTTATGCGAGTCATGTTAATTCCGCTCTGACTCAGTTTTATGTGTTGTTGATTCACTAAAAAGAATCGGCTCAAAAGAGGCATGTGTCACGGAGCTTGTCACACTGTTCATTTCTGATTCATCGAAAAGAACCACCTCAAGAGTCATTTACAAAAATCGAAAAAAGAGTTCCCAATCTAATTCTTGACCATTATGGCAAGTGTAATGAAACGCATCTCTTTTTTCTCCAGCAGGTTGAAAACCTCTCGCATGAATCCCTGATTCGTCGGGCCTCTTGTCTGGTCACAGACAGTGCCAACACATACCTCTCTCAGACAACGCTGGCCCTTGTGGATGCCCACACACAATATGCAAAGGTAATACCTATAGACACTGCATTTTAAAACTATTCCACTCAATAAAACTTCACAATGTAGAGACTTCATTGATGTCTAAAATATTGTTTAAACTTTTCTCAGGCACTACATACACTCATTGCCCTTCAGAAGCGATACATTACCTCAATTGGAAAACTGACCCCTGCTGAAGAGGACAGCATTTGGCAGGTGATCATTGGCCAGCGAGTAGAGGTAAATTCTGTTCCTTTAAATGTTTGTTTACATTTTGTAGAGCAAGGTCTGCTTTCGTTTATCTAAGTGTTGTTTACATTTTGCAACAACATGAATAATGATTAGCAAGACTGATTAGCAGACCTTGTTGATATCGGAAGTAGTTCTATCTAATTGAAGAGGACTCCATTTCAGAGCTTTCATGATGTATCTCTCTTTTGTCAGGTTAGTGATAGATTGGAAGAATGTAAACGCTTTGAGTCAAACTGGATGAATGCCATTCACATCTGTGAGTTGTCAGCAGAGGCAGCCTACAATTCAGGTATGTTTATCAATTGGCCTTATTTATTACAATCCATTAAAAAAGCACTTCTTGTACGAGATTGATCCAAGCTGTGAATTGATTAAATCCTGATATTTTTACAGGGGCAGAGCATGCATGCACAGCAACAAAGACTAACCTGCAGGTGGCACAGTCCAAAGTGGAGGAGATTAGAAAGATCTCAAGAGAAGCAAAGAAAAAACTGGCTGAGACTAAAGCAGAAGAAATCCAGAGAATGGCTGAATATGTGTCCAGCATTGACATTAATGACCTGGAAGATATTCCAGAGGCCTACCTTCGTGAGGACTAGAAGAAATACAAATGTTCATGAGTTTGCAATTCTGTAGCAAGCAGTGAATCCCTCAATGTGTATGACTGAATCCAGAATGCACCTTGAAATGAATTTGCATTTTGCAATGAGTATTGGTTATGGAATTAAAAAGTCCTGATTTTAAAGGCCTCATTTAATCCATATGTGTTCTTAACAATAGAACAGGTCACAGTCTAACAAATGTAATTTATTTAAAGTAACTTGTATTATCTGTTAAAAGTTGTTAACACAGCTTGTAAGATCCATAGATTGCTTTGGAAATAACATTTGTATATATGTATATATTTTCATATTGTTTATTTTTTGATGCAATTGCATGATGTGAGTAAATGCAATGTTGAGATTATATCACAGGATGATGTGATATTACAATTTCTACAAAGTTGCAATCAATCTGTTTTATATTTTTAAGAGATCACCTGCTATTTATTATCGTAATAAATGGACATTTATTCAGAACAGTTTTTGCAGAATGTTTGAATTCCATTCAATGGAACTGAATTATGGTGCCTTGCTGTTTGACAGCGAATTGATTTGTACATTAATGACATAATCATTTCAATAATGACATCATCATAATCATATGTCATTTAATGACATAATATTTTATTATAATGATCATGTGTTTAATTATTAAATTACAGTTAAAGATGCTTTAATTTAGTGAGTTTCACTTTGAAGTTCAAAGTTTTAACCAACAGAGGGCGATGGCATGCTTTATTATGGAAGAGAATGATGTCAGAAATAAACATTGTTTAGACTAAAATAATATTTACAATTACAATACAGAAGTCTGTTCCTTCAGTTGTTAACTTTAATAATGATGTTGAAGGGGTAGTACACTAAAAATGGATTAGATTTCTTTAATCATTTACTATGAGTTTTTTTTTTTCTTTCTTGTTTTGGACACAAACATAGAAGTTATGCAGAATGGAAACCTCAGTTATTCACTTTCATTGCATCATTTGCCCATATAATAAAATCAACGTTGACTGAGACTGTCTTTCAGACTAACAAGTTTATATTTTTATTTGACACTGATACAAAATGTATTTAATACAGGTTCTTCAAACTGAAGTTTCATTCAGCATCATCGTATATTCCAGCACAGTGATGTTTCTTTCCTACCGACATATTCATCGATTCTAATCATTCAAGGGTTCACCCAAAAATTAAAACTTTGTCATTACTCACCCTCAAGTTGTTCCAAACCTGTATGAGTTTCTTTCTTCTGTTGAATACAAAAGAAGATATTTTAAAGAATGTTGGAAACCAGATCAGTTGATGGCACCCAACTTTCATAGGAAAAAATTACTATGGAAGGCAATGGGTGCTGTCAACTTTTTGATAACCAACATTCTTTAAAATATCTTCCTTTATGTTCAACAGAAGAAAGAAACTCATAGGTTTGGGAACAACTTGAGGGCAAGTAATGACAAAATTTACTTTGTGAACTGTCCCTTTAAGTCTTAATGGCCTGTACTGAGAAGAATCCAAGAGTTTTCTACCTTTACGAACTTACCCCCCAACACTTTATAATAACTACCTTTAAAAACAAACTATCAATGCTACATTATTTAATGTTCTGCAGATTGTTAGAAATTATTTAAAAATTGCTTAAAATGTAGGCTAATCAAATTCGATATATTCTCCACGAAAATATTTGCCTGTAGCCTGTGTAGCCTATCAAGTTCCAGAAGTCTTTGCATTAGAGGAGTAACATACATTCAGAAGATCGAGGACCAATAAAAATGATTGATTGGTGTAAATGGCACCACTCAGCTGGGGATTTATCACTTTTGGGAGACATAAATAAAACACAAGGATCATGGAAAGCGTGCCCAGCATGGCTCACTCTTTAATCTGAGTGAACTGGGCGACATCTCCCAGCACCCCATTGAGCCAAGCCATTCCAATATGTCCAGTTTTGTACTGTTACAAGAAACATTTTAGCAAATGCTTTCCAGCACGACCAAATGAAGTTGAAGAAGACAACTCTCTAATGCACAGCGTGTATGAGACTATTGGATATCTATCAAGGAGCTTTAAAATACCCTATCCCGGGACACTCTCTTGCTTTTTAACTTTCCGCAGCCTTGTTTTTTTCCCATTAATTCGAAGCTGTTGCTATTATAATTCCATCAATCATTTGTCTCTGAACGAGTGTAAATGTTAACTGCATTGCAATCAATGCCCTGCGTTTTTGACGAGTTTATTTTTAGTCGGAAACAAACCACTGCTGGACTGAAGGTTCCGCCCACGCGCGGTTCGGCTGCTGGCCGTGTGTGTGTGTGTGTGTGTGTGTGTGTGTGTGTGTGTGTGTGTGTGTGTGTGTGTAGATGGATATGTGTGGATCAGACACCGAGGAGGAACTCACTACTGCAGTCAGAAACCATGGCAGAGGAAGTAAGACACATCTTTGGGAATAGCACGTTTTTCAATGGGCTTCTACCCCTCCTCGGATTTCTATTGAGCGTATGCACCGGTGGGTACTTTATCTTTACCAGTATGATAACAAGTCATCTTGAATTGGACTTACCTTAAAGTTTAACATGCAAGTTTTGCGGTGAAGTTTACCTAGCGAGCTTGGATCGGATGTCTGCGATAGTATGCCCATGTATAAAAATGCTCCGTTATCAGTTAAAGTAAAAATAAACTGTTATTAAACTAAAAATAAGCTGTTCATTTTAAAATGTATTTTACCTTAGGATGCTTGGGTTTATGAAACTGTGATTTATTATTAGCCTATACAAGCAAAGCGTGTGTGCAAGTAGCCTACAGTTGATATTAATATCTTTAAAACACTTCTTTTTTTTTATAAAGGACTTATTATAGGCTATAGTCTACGTCTTTGTGAATTCAATGCATGATGTAGGGAATCAGTTTATAGTTTTTCTATGTTTAGTATATTGCAAATATTTAAAAACTTCTTCACATTATTACACTTTTAGTAAGCAATGTCTTTAAATGATTTTAAAGATGCATTCAATATTTTTTGGGGCTAATAAGTTTTTTTTAACACATTTTTATTATAAATGAATAGCATTTTTATTTGTCCATCTCTCTCTCTCTCTCTCTCTCTCTCTCTCTCTTTTGAAAGAAATATCACTATCATATTAGTATTCAAAATAAAATGTACAATCACAATAAACTGCATTGTGATGTAAACACTTAGTAAACAAACTTAATGCATAGGCTGTTAGGTGTCAGTATGAAGTTCAAAACGACTAAGAGCGTATTATGGAGAACTAAACATAAACAAAAACTTACTAGGTAAGTCCAAGTTTGCTTACGTCTCTGCACTTTTCTGTCACTTTGTAATATAAATAGTGTGAGTAGTTTGTTCACACTGAAAATTCAAAAAAAAGAAAGCACACTTCAAATACCTGCATGTAATTAACAGAAAAATTAACACTTCTTGCTCTTAACTGTTGCAGCTTTCCTTACATAGCAGAACGGTATAGGGGCTATCAGAGTCCTGGATGACAAAATAACCTTCTCAAAATAACCTTCTCAAATTCATACACACTTGATGGAAGAGTCAAGAGTAGGTCATTTGCGACACAACTTCTATGTTCTGAGAAGTTTCAGATTCGGCTGTTTCATGTAAGTTATGCTGAAACACCCAGAATGATGAACCAGAATGGAATGGTTGTAAAGTGTTTGAGTAAATGGTGAAGAATAAGTGAAAGGTTGGGTGTGTTTAGGCAAGGGGGTGGAGGGCATACTTTAGTGCCTGAAAGGAAAAGGACTGAAGCCACAGAGTCTGGACGTATTGACCGGTTATTTGGCACTCTGCCACTGGGACCTTCCACTTTTGTTGCCTTAAATATTAGGTTAAAATAGGAGGAACTGTCTGCCTGCCCCTTAGTAAAACACTGCAAGAGGAAGTGGTACTGTATGTCACACAGAATGACTATAATCATGTCGTTTGTAGCCCAATGGGAAGGGTGGAAAAATGGATGCAGCAAGCAACTTTAAGCATAAATAAAGCATTTGCTAAATGGTAGGTTTAGGTCATGGGTCTTGTTAGTTCACTTTGACAGACTAGATGCTAATGTTGAATCTGCATCTAGTGCATCTTACTGCATCTTTAAGTCAGCATTTCTACTGTACTATATGCAGATTCAACATTAGCATATAGTCTGTCAGAGCAAACTACCATGACTTACTACCTTACCATTTAGCAAATGCTTTATTTGTGCTTGCTGCATCTATTTTTCCACCCTTCCTATAAGCGATTTCTGAGAAACACTGTTGAAAGTGGATCGGGACCGAGCACCACAACACACTTGTATCCAATCAGCAGTAGGGGGCGTGTCCACTCATGATGGGGGAGGAGAGAGAGTGAGCAAGAGGGAGATTTGAAGAAAGACTGTAGAAAGAGAGATGGCTGAGAGACATTACTAAAGGGAAAATGTCAGAGAAATATCACTGTAAAAAAGGGTTTTTATCAGGAAAGAGCTTTGGGACTGTTGTTAATATTAGAAAAGCTTTCCAGCGCTGGAGAGACTGAAGCAGGAAGGCCTGAAAACGGATGACAAGGTTGCGATGTTTCATGTTCCATATGCGAGTAACATTGGTTTTGGGGTTTTCCACAGAACCAAGAAACGGTGTTGTTGTAATGTTAGCTGTAGCTGGACAGTTTTGCTGTTGGCAACTAACAACCAACTCTTGCTTGTATATACACTGTATGTTCTTTTTTTTTTCTCCCTTGTCGTTCATCATCTTTGCCTTATTTTTCACAAAGTAGTATTTTGCTTTGTTTTAGCTATGATAAAGAGACATCCATTCTTGCATTGCGTGTTCATGCATTTTGGGGGCGGAGCAATGAAGGGAGGAGTGTGTTTGTTTTGGGTTGATACTCAGAAATCACTTACTGCACCTTTAAACAATAAGGAACATAAATGGATGTAGAATTAACAGTTACCAGACTATATCACTGAATTGACTTTAGTTTACGTTCATTTCTTTTGACAATTTCAAGGGATTCTGAAACTTTTTGTGTGGTTTTTTAATATATCAGCCTGGTCAATTAATGGTATATGCAGATATATTTATTAAATTTATAAAAATACAATGATTAGAGTAGAATAAATAACAATTAAGTAAACTTTTTGTTCTTTTAATTTAAACAATTTTGCCTGGGTAGATTAATTATTTTTAGGCAATGAATGTTTTTTTCATGCATGAATCATAAATCCAATGAGTATGTAATTTGAAGAGAGAATGAGACTTGAGGCTTTGTCAAATCAGCAGTTTACCTCATGTGTTTTTCCGTATTGTGCAAAGTGATTTCATAGGGTCATTTCAAGTATACATTTAGTAGACACGCCGTTCACTGCAGTCACTGTCGGCAAATGACATGCAGGCTAATTCAGGGTCACGTAAGGACAGAGCACACACTGTGATAGCCTCTCTGCTGTAGATTGAGAGAGATCTATGTTATAGAAATGCAGTCAGCAAGAGTCACCCTGACCGGGCAAATTAGACCAAGGTGAAAGCAATGCAAGCTCAGCTCCTTCATCATGCAGGTGATGCATCACAAAAAATATAGGTTAGCCTATGTTATTTCATTGCTGCATGCTAAATGGATAAGCCAGAGTGTGATTTAGGCTAATTATTATTTTTTTTTTGCTTCCCTCTCGAAAAGATAGGCTACTTTGTATAGCACATAGAAATGACCAATGCATGTCAATAGTGATCCAGAATGCATGCATAGTTTCATGGGCCAATTTAGACGGGCTGACTCTTTGTTATGTGCACCGCATCATCCAGCCCATCTTTGTACTTTAATTTAATCTCACTTAGCCTACATAACTGCAGGCCTGAAATCTGACAATCACATTAAAAGATTCTTTTGAAGGAGGTCCATCAGGAAATGACTGTTAGACTTTATTGTGAGCTGAGGCAACACGGAGGGGCGCAAGCCATGACCGCAAAGAAGCATTTTGCTGTGAATGTCTTCCATCCTGGAAAGATGTGATAATCAGAGTCTCTGTAACTGGACTGCTCTACATTAAACAATGTAATGCCGTAACCTTCAGCCCTGGGAAAGTGCTGTTCCCTGTTATGTGCATACTTTGATGAAAAGAGAAGAATGTTCTGATTAAAAATCATATTTTTTTAAGTTGGCATTAAATGATGATTCACATGTATCTATTTTCTAAATGCATATTATAAGTCTTGTTGTGAACAATTCATCTGTGAATGTTTAATAAAAAAATAAAAAAAAGAATAAAAAATGTCATGGGATACGATTAATTAATAATAATAAATAAATAAATAAATAAATATATTTTTTTTTGTATGTGTGAAAAATCATTAAAATATATTTTAATATTTTAAGAATTTGGCATGTGTTTTTATACATTATTTAAAAAAATATATAAAAATGCAATTTATACATACAGTGACAAATGTTTTTTTATTTTTTTTCTGAATTCTTTTTGGCATTTTTTTCGGTAAAAAAAAAGTCAGGTTGATATAATTGTCCTGACATCATAGAAAAAAAGCCTACTTAAAAATTTTATTTTCTGAAAAGAAAACATAACATAGTTTGGCATAATCTTTAATTTTTTTTCCAAAAATATTAATAAATTAAATTAAACAAAACAATTGTCCGCAAAGTCATGCAGAAAACATGCAGGAAAAATGATATCATATAGAGGACCCCTGCAGACCATTATAGCCTGTGCATCATTTGGGTTTGTCAAATTGTCATTTACCTAGTTTTTTTGTATAAATTCATAGCATAATTGTAATTATTTGATGTTAATTTCCCATTATTGCTATACACAATATATATTGCTTATACAATGATATCAGATCAGTGCGGTTTCCATTTTCAATTATGGGATTGGTGCTGAAGAACGTCCTCTAGTTTCCTTACCGAACTAAATCCATCTGTTCTCCCAGCGCTGAGAGCCCCCTCTGTCTGGGCATTGGAACAAAGAGAGCATTTTATGTGCAATGATCTTCCATGCTGTCTTTGTAATTGTTAGTCGCTGTGGAAGTTTTTAACAAGGGCTACCGGGCAGGAACACAGTTCGTGTGCTGTGATGTTGATGAGGCCTCAGCTGCGTTCTCTTTAGCTATTGATGTATGAGGTAATCGCTGGGTCCTTATGGTGGTTCTGCTACATTATATTTCTATCATAAATATGACCGCATGCTGCCATGAAAGCACTAGTCCATGGTTTCCTTTTGTATGACAGGGCAGTTATATTGGAGAAGTTGCAATGATTATTCAGCAGCCTTATTAGGATTTCCTTTTGAACTTCTGACAGGAACAAGCTTTGGTTCATGAGTGAACCTTCTGAGATGTGTCCTGTAATACCACCATTTGAGATAATGTGATATGGGTCAATGACATAAGAGTGTCAACAATAAAGAAACTAAAAAAAAAAAATGCATGCCATTTTTAATAATAAATAAAAAATATAATATTTAAAATATATCCATATTTTTTTTGGGGGGGGATGGGTCATCTATGTCAAATGTGTACCAAGTGCTTGATTTGTTGGGCAAACTGATTCTATAATGCAGAAGAATCTTTCTCACCTGTGCTAATATTGCTTGTTGACTTTGTAGCCAATGGTCACACAGGTGACGGTATTAAATCGATGGAATTTGACATGCAAACAAACTTAAGGACAAAGCCCTCAAGATGGGTGGTATTATTGGTTATCAATACAGATTAGTGTTCTAGTCTGCCATTTTGTGGACAGGGTGAAGAAGAAAAGGGGAGTGTGCAGAGAAAGTAAACTAGGCCTATTGTGTTTCATGTTGACCAAACTGCTGCATTACTTTCCTCTTTAATTCAGTCTTGTTTGTGTGTCCTTCCCTTTGTGACATCGTGAGTGTTCTGTGTCTTTGTTGGCAACATTTCAACCCCTTGAAAGCCTTGAGGAACAACATCTCATACTTTGATTTTTGGCACATCCTAGCAGACTTGCATTTTTTGAGGACACATAGAGGGTTTTGACATTTCTGATAATGTTGCATTAACTGATTCATTGTGCATGCAGATCCAAATAATGAACAGATTTTAACACGTATTTAGTTGGAATAGCCCTATCAATTGAGCTCTGCTTCCTGTTAGTGTATGCATGAACACTGAGACTCAGAAGGGAAGAAAAACAATTCTCAGGGAGTTTGGGAAGAAAGTCAAAAACCCAGCCCTTGTATGTTCAGATAGCGTGCTGTTCTGTGAAGCCTCATTAACAGCTCACATTCCATACCATAGTCACTTCATTTTGAAACTCTCATTTTAATTCTAGGTGAACTGCCTGATCCTTAATGTAGTGGGTTTGAGTTCTAATTGGGATCTATTTTCAGAACAAAGTGGTATTCTGAGAAAAGTTGTTGACTCAAGCAAGAGAATAGTACCTCTTTAGAAACTGGAAAAGGGTCTTATGGGTCAGGAAGGTGCTAAATTAGAAGTCTCCACGCTTATTGAGAATGAGAGCAACTGTACTTAAGCTCAACTATGGTTGCTGTCAATATTTTATTCAATTCACAGTCACCAAAAACATACATAAGTAAAAGTAAAAGTTTCTGCATTTAACTTCTCAAAATTGTTGGGGTCTGTAAGATATATATTATTATATATGTAAAATATATATGTAAGATATATATATATATATATATATATATACTGTATATATATATATATTGATCAAAAGTTACAGTAAAGATATTTATTATGTTTCTATTTCAAATAAACACGGTTCTTTTAAATATTCTATTCATCAAACAATCCTGAAAAACAATGTATCACAGTTCATACAAAAATATAAGCAACACAACTGTTTTCATCATTAATATTAAAGACTGAAGACAAAAACAGTCTTAAATTAAAATTGGCTTATTAGCTCAGTATGATTAATACAATGAGATTTAAAGATCTGGCTTGAAATTTAGAAATGTAACCAAGAGTATGAATATTTAATTTTATTAGACTCAAATAAACCAATATTCTATTACTTTTACATATTTTAGTATTCATTTAATCTTTTTTTGTACTACAGAATTCTTGATTCTGATTGGTTGATAAATGTTACAGCTATGAAGTAGTTCCAGTTTTGTTGACTGCACTGTGTTCCAATATAATTTTGCCATGCAAATAGGACATGACAAACATTTAGCCAATTTTTTTTCAATAGTTTCCACTTTTTCTTTTAACTAGGAACTACGACAGTCTCAGCTGCCAGGTAAAAGCTGAATAGAACGACTGTCTGACTCTGCGCACACACACACACACACACACACACACACACACACACACACACACACAAACAGAACCTTGTTACTCCATATGCAAGAATTGAAAGTCTCACTTTCAAACTAAATGTAGTCACTCACCAGCACACAAGATAGAAGCACTTTTTTAGTCTTTTGGAGAAAAGCAGAGGCCCTTTTTCTAACCTCTGTTACCCCGCTCGTATGTATGAATGACAAGAGTATGGAAGAATTTCCCGCCACTAATAAGCATGTGGCACCTGTAGGGGTTCTCACAGCGATAGCATATGTAAGCAGATGCAAACTCGATCATCAACATTAAACAGCATAAAAATCAAAACTGCCTAACGTTACAGAATGAAATGTTGACCCAGGAGGACGAGCTACAGGACTGTGCAAGCTTTGGGGGGTGTTGATGTTGATCTACTCAAAGTTTTGATCACCCAGTCCAGTAGTCCTTGACAAAAACGTGATTTTTTTTCAGCTTTTTGCTGAAAATGTTGCTTTTTTTTATAAGACCTAGCCGCATTCAAGTGTTGATAAAAGGCTTTCTTTTTATACATTGTATCTTCAGATATCATGCAACAAAATATTTTGGGGGCTATTAAACTTTTGTGAAAATGATAAAAATAGCTACACGCTTGAAATGCTTTAAAACAAAGACGCTACAATTAAAATCTATTTTATAATCCACGAGCTGCCCTGCCACTGGTAATAGAGTGCTGCAGGTATTACGTCTAAGATCCGCCCCCTGCTTCATTCGAGATTTTCCAATGGGGTTTTATAATAGAGCTTTTCAATTTATGAGTAAAATAGAGCCTGTGGTAAACATAACTTGATGATACTTGTGAATTTTGAAGCAGTTGTTGAAGCAAGCTGACCAATCTGAAGGATTTGTTTGAAGGAAGTCACAAAGAGATAAATTGCAGAAGATGCATAAAATGCAAGTTGCTATGGCAGAGTTACATTATCTTATGGAGAGATAAACTGTTGTGAACCATCGAGAAGTCCCGTCCTTTTCCGAGCTTGGTACTGGGGGATTCCTTGCCCTCTCAGAGGTGTCTGGCAGTTGTCCTAGCATCCTTATCTGATGGTTTTGGACATTTGTTTGCGTTAGTCCACAATGGTCCAATCAAAACGTTTCTCCACTTTTACCGTCAAAGAGATACCCCCAGAAAACTGGGCCTTGGAATACCTTAGAATATGCTGTTCACTACACACCTTTAACTCAAACATTACTGATTCTTTTTTTCTTTTACGTGCTGGCCTTAAAGGATTTTAAAGGATTTTTTTAAGACTTGCAATAGAGAGTGAGAGGAAGCGTTCCTCAGGAAGAAGGAAATGTTCAGCGAGTCTGACTGAGGAAGGAGGTCTTGTCAGAATGTTTGTGTTTTATTTGAATTAAGTTGGAGGCTTTCTTGGCACTCTGAGAATTGTTGCATTGTTTCCAAGGAAGTAAAGATATCTGCTTTCAGATGTTTTATGACTAATAAGAATATGATTAACACGTGTTCCCAAATATCAATAAACAGGTCAAGTGGCCTTTAAACATTGATTTGTTCTGTCAAAAGTGTAGGTTTATGTATTAAGCAGAAGGTGTACAAAAAATAACTTAGTTCTTATAGATTAGTTTCTATTGCCTATGGCCAACAACAAAATAATTCAGGTTCAAAATAATAATTGTGATATTGCTTGGAATAAAATTGATTTGGTAAACAATTTTAGGTAACACTTTATTTTACAGTGTCTTTATTACATATGTTACATGTACTTACTATAGTAATAACAATAAATAATGCATAATTACATGCGACTAACCCTCAACCAATTCCTAATCCCAAACCCTATAGTAAGTACATGTTGTTAATGTATATTACTCAGTACTTAAATGTGCAATTACACTGTAACAATGACACCTTAAAATAAAGTGTTGCCCAATTTTATATATATATTTATTTTTTTCACTTTCCGACAAAAAAACTAAGCGTTTTAACAATAATGCAACAATATGAAGCCCAAAGGATGTGAATTAAGGTCTGTAATTTTTGCTTTATCTTGGCATTTTATCGCAGACAGTATTTTGCTTATAGGTTTCTGGGCAATGCAGTCATAAACCATCTAAATTAGATACTTTCTAGTAAGCTTTATTGCTATTCTTCATTAGAGGTGCTAAAAAATGCATGTAAAAATCACCATCATTTAAGCAAACCCCAACCAGTTTCAAGTTTTTTTTTTTTTTTGTCAGTCAGTATAGTTTTACTCCCCCATAGATTGATTCTTGGGACAGAGAGTTTTCTTTGGGGCATCTAACCACAAAGATATTTAAATATTTATGATTTCCTTTTGGAACCCATTATAATCACCCTTAATGCATTCAACATTTGTACAAACCTTGTATGTACTGTCTCTAATCTGCAATGTAGTGTCTATAGGTCCAGCAATCAGGTCCTATTAGTCATTCATGAAAAATCATTAGTCATATTAGTCATTCATCTCACACACAACTACGATAACTCTTGTGATGAACTATGATAACTCTTTTCCCTTTCTGTTTTGCCAGTATATGAGTACTGTGGTTGGGCTTGTAAGACCCTTGCAGAATGGTTGCTCTCACTAAACTTAATGACCATAGCACATGGCCACAAAACAGCACAACTAATTACCATTGGTATGTCAAGTACAGCTGTTGCATGTCACGTCTCTTTAGTCTCTGACATTCTTTATTTCACTATTGGCAATGTGACCAAAGGTGAGGCAATTCCATTGAAGTCACACTGTCCTCTCACTCAAGCTCCCATCTAATGTAGACTGATGGCAAAAGTGCATCTGTCTCTTATTCAGTATAGCAGCTTAGTGACAGTCACAGACTTAGAGTCGGTTAACCACTACTATTTCTTTGTTTTTGTTTGTTTTTGTGGTCAAATTTTTTTATTGGTTGGTTCTTCTCATGTCACCATTTTTTCTGCTAGGAAATGAGCCACTTCTGCCATCATTTTTACCTTCATATAGTTCCAAATATGTATTATTTAATCAGTGTTATTTTAGTGTTTGAATGCTACAATATAATTTATTTATATAGAATTAGCCTTTATATTTTCATTGTATTTTTAAGTTTTAGTCATTTTGTTATGTCCTTTTGTAGCTATTTTAGTACTTTTTATCAAGTTAGTTGCCAATACAACCATTCTAATTTGTTTTTCATCTAATATTTATGTTTTATTTTTATTTCAGCTTTATTTTAATTAACAATAGTTTTAGTTAACAATAACAATATTGAACTGTTTTTTCTTTTTCTTTTTTAATGTTGTTCAATGAAAAATTGAAAGTGCAAAAGCATCATAAAAGCAGTCCATGCTACAATTACTTTCATGCAATATATTTGAAGTTATTTACAAGTCATTTGATAGCTTTGTTTAAGGAACAGTCTGAAATTTACGCCGTTATTCACTAAATTCCTGCTTTTTCTTGGTCCCCTTTCACTTTTATTGTATGGAAAAGATAAGTGTGAACAAACTGTTCTTTTGTGTTCCACGGAAAGAAAGTTATACATTTATTGAACAAAATTATGATAAGTAAATCATTTTTTTATTCGGGTGACAATGAATTCACGTTCATCACCTCTCCGCTGCTATTATAACGTTAACAAAGCCTTCATTTAAAATCCTCTCATTGGTCTCGTCCTGCCACATCACCGTGGTCCTTAAAACAACTCTAATCTGAGTGCGCTGTTGCGTGCGAGAGAGAAGTTTGGCTTCATATGTTTCCTGATGTTTTTTGAGAATCTGAAAATAGGGGATGCATCAGCCGGTTCTTCCCTCCCAGTGACCTGACAGAAAGACCAGGGGCTCTGGGACAAGTCTCCCCACACCAAAATCAAGTTAAGATGTTTCACAAGAGGGTGAGGTCAGGTTCGCATCTCGGTTCACGCTGGGGCATTTGGCGCGTGAGACGAGAAGTGGAATGCATAGTGGAGGGCTCGAATATACAGTTGGACCCCGTGAACAGCTTGTAGCAGTTAGTGATGTCAGGAGAGAGAAAAACAAACACAGGGAAAGCTTCAAAGACCAAGCATATCTCTTTCATTTATTCATTTCTGATTTGTTTCCCCTCATTTCCTTCTTGTTCTCACTCATCTTCGCCGTTCCGTGTAGCGACCTTTCAATTTGTTTCTCGTTACCTTTGCCACATTTTTTATTTATTTAATGCAGTCATACTATACTTCTCATTTCCTATTGAGTTTCTAAAATCTGATTGGCAGAGCTGGGCTGGCCCTCAGATGACTTTCGCCAGGCCTAGATGCTTTTTGAAGTTTTTTTATGTATTAAGCCAGGCCTGTGTTGAGGTAATGATACAGTCTTTCACATTATGGTGTCCTCAAGCTAACTTTGCATGCTTGCAAGGGAACGATGGTAATTGTATCCATTAAATGGTTACATTGCCTTTCAATAACTTGAATGACAGATCAAAGACTTTGTTCATAGTCTTGGTTTCATTATTTCTGTCATTTTACATTCGCTGGCCTTGATTCAGGTATCTGAGGCTGAGGCCATCTGTTCATCTCTACTGAAAAGAGCACGATATGTTTCTGAACATAAGACTGCATTTAAATAGCTTTTTGCCGGCACACATTAAAATAATATTCAGGGTTAAATGCAACTTAGGCGTTATGACAGCATCTGTGTAAGTCTAAAAGGCAAATATTACAACAGTTAAGAGTTATTATAATTCATTCCCATTGTTAATGTCGATAACCTGCAGTATGTTCCTTTAATTCTGGTTTAATCAGGGTGGTTTTGGGGCAGAATTCAAATACAGTCTTTTTCTGAGATTCTAGACATACAGGATCATGTGCCATTTGTGGATGTCCAAGCTGTGTAGCATGCCACGCATTTTATCATGGTGGTGATGGGAGGTTTTTGGAGTTGTTTTCGCAGCCGACTGCGGGCCGATATTTTTGTCAGTGTGAGTTCGCTATCCTCCCTGATGAGCACCATTGGATGTTGTTTGTAGAATGTGTGTGTGTGTACGTGACAGGGCAGGGTTGCGAGGTCAGTGGTGGGTTGGCTGGTAGACAGGTGACAGCTGCTCCCACAGCTCAGACTGCAGTGAAGTGGAGACAGCACAGACTGTGTGTTGTTCTGCCCTAAACACAACAAACATGCACAGGGCAACCATAAACAGAAATAACAGGCCCAAACTTTGCATAATGAAATACCAATTGACTCTGATTTTCCAGTGATAAAGTAATATAATTGTATTCAGTTAGAAGTATGATCATCAAGTTTTACACACTCGTGCTGCTCGAGCGCTGTTGTCATTGAAGCAAAAAGGGGACCAAGAGTAAGAATTATGTTGTCATGCATCCTAAGAACTTTAGATCCCCTTGCTCTTACCTTGGTTTTGATGTGGTAGCCTGACATCAAAAGTCAGACCACATCTGAAGTTTGCCTGATCTAAAGTTTTGTTGATAGTTGAGCATAATTTTAAGCTCCATTCATTATAACTGCTCATTATAACTCTTGGTGTTCTTTACTGAACAGCCTCAGTTTCAGTTGAATCCCACTTTTGTTCATTTTGTTGAAAGGGTTTGATACTTGGAAAGCTAGAAACCTTGTAGCCTGGAACAGGACAATGGTTTTTACCTAATATTTCTTCTTTATTACTATTTGTCGCTGGGTGTAGAAACACTACTATGTATTCGAAGGTCCCTCGTTGTCCAACACAGTATTCAGGAACCCCTATATGGGTATAGATAGGGATATTTCTCTGCTGTAATTATGATAAATCTGAAAACTGAAACGGGCAGTATTAATATATTCATATAATTCATTTTGTGACTCAAGGCAAGCACTTCAGTAATAGTAGTAGTAGTAGTGTGATGGTGCTTTAAATGCACACAGTCAATTTTAAGAAAATTACTAACTATTATTTTGTGTAAAGGTTATAGTCTATTTATTTGTTGAATACCTGTCTGTGGGCTGTGTGTGCATTTAGTCTGTTCTGTTTTTTAAATGTTGTTCTTTATATAAACATTTGTGACAGTTTTGTCTCACCTTGTTGTTGTTTTTCAGCTTCTTGCACCATTAACTTTGCATTTTTAGACCCCTATATTCAACTCCATTCTGTTGTGTTCAGGAGTTTTTGAATAAAAGACAATTTCCTGACTCTATTTATGACCCTTCCTGAAGTTCTGAATGTAGATGTAGTTGGGTCAAAAACAAGTAAGACAATAACTAGGCCTATTTTATTTATTTATTACTTTGTGGAAAAAAGTTGTTTGAGAACTATCCCTTTAAAGTTACACTACTTGTACCTTTACTTGTAGACTCATCATATGCATAAACAGAGAGAAGTAGCTCCAGCAATGTACAATGTTCTTCTGCAAGTTTTGTGGTTTTGTTTATTAACCACTAGAGTGCCAAACATTACATTGTGTAGCTCTAAAGAATATTCATTTATTTTATACCATACCATAATAAGTTGACACCAAAAACTACTAGCTTAACTTATATAAATTTCAAGTATTGTTAAAGACAAGTAACCTGTCACACTGTAAAAATGAATTTTGATCATTTGTTTTCACAACTTTTGATATTTTGTCAAATCAACTTAGATAATTAATGTAGTTCAGATAGCATAATATTTTGAGTTTCTATTTATTAAACCAATCTCCTTTGTTGTATTAACTCAAATTTTTAATTTCAATGAACTAAAAATTTTAAGGCAACCAGGTAACTTACTTTAACTTTAAGTTAATCCAACATTTTTTTCTTTTACAGTGCAGTATACAATAATAACAAATAATCAAATTATGAACAATAGCACAAATACAATAGAACAAACATACAAATAAAATAAACATGTTAGTAACAGTAATTTTCAGGTAGAGAGCATGAATAATTAAAAAGTAAAATAGCACTGCTTAGTCTTCAATGTGTAAATTAAATAAAGTTACACATGCGTTTTGTGCACTTAATTTAACAGATTATGTCTGAATCCGAAATCGCTCCCTAAACCCTCATTCACTATTCCCTAAGTTAGTCCACTAATACTGTTCACTTGAAGGAGTGAATTTGGACAGCCGTTGAACGTACATCGTTGGTACACTCGTTATTGCAGTGCAATGTGGGATTGAATAAATGCATTAAATAATGTCCACTATGGTTTTAGACACCACTACAAATGGCTGTCCCTTCAAATAGCGCCCTATTTGAGAGTATAGGGCAGGGGTACTCAAGTTCAGATGCCAAGGGGGCCACATGTAAACCACATAAAATGTGAAGGGCCACAAATTACAACTTGCATCGTAAAACTTTATTTATGACACTATATACAGTTTTTACTTATTTAGAAATGCAGTTTATTACCTATCTTGCTAGGTAAGTCTTGCTAGTCTTTGTCCTATTTAAATCTAGAACAAAAAAAGTGTATTAACAATTTTCTTGCGATGCAAAAAAAAAAAACGAGTTCATACTCAGAGTATTAAAAAAACTCCTTGCTAGGTAAGTTTTGCCTTTGTCCTATTTAAAGTAGGCTAATACTGAACGTGAAAATAAAAAATCTGGAACAAAAAAGTGGATTTACAGTTTTCTAGTAATATTAATTATTAAAATTAAGCACAAAAAAGAGTTCATACCAAAACAGAGTATTAAAAACCTCTTTGCAAGGTAAGTATTGCTAGTCTTTGTCCAATTTAAAGTAATACTGAACATGAAAATAAAAATGAAAAAATCTGAAACAAAAAAGTAGATTAAAAAAGTATTAACACAAAAATGTGTTAATACTCAGAGTATTAAAAACCTCAAAATGTATGTAGAAAATCATTGAGCAAACACAGGCTATTTCTCATTAAAGAGCAGTGAATGCTTTTCTCTTTTATTTTGTTGTTTGATTAATATTAAGTGCACTGACGGCATTAGGTTTATTACGCACTGTCACTTTAAGACCGAGTGTGCAGATCCAATTGCACTGATGCACATCCGATATACTCACAACTGTATGTTCTGTAAATGACTGTGTTTACGTGAACACTTTCCAAAATGGACATTTAGACATAATGTTGTCATTCAGACGCGAAAGAGAGCTCAATTCAGTCCTCGCGCGCTGCAGCTGTCTATCATTCGTCATATAGTTGTTTTATTTCATTTTGTATAAGTTATGAGCTATAAATAATTAAAGTGTGATATTTAAATTATGCAAGTGAAAGTGCGCAGCTCTGAATGCACGAGCTCTGCGTAGCGCAACAAAAGTTGCCTGAGCTTTACCGCTTGTTTCGCTATTGGTTGCACTTAGCAAGTTAATGGTACATTTCGGAGATATCAAGTAGCTATATAAAGTCCCATTAAAAATTCCACACACATCACAATGACAATGATAAATGTTATTTTTTATTAATTGACCCAAAGCATCTGACTCCACGGTATTAAACATAGGCAACATATAAGTCACACTGTCTAATATTCGCACAAGTTTTGAGCTAAAAAATAAAGTAAAAAAGTGCATTCATCTGATGCGGGCCATAAAATTAACACCGCTGTTGAGTACCTCTGGTATAGGGGGTGATTTGTTTACTAGGATATGGTATAGATTAAGGTAATTTTCTGTGCATATGTCCATTCAAGTGCATTCACACGCTGTCTGAGAAGTGGCTTTTGGGCGTGCGCTTCGGAAGAGTGCGCACACAAACCTGGCAAGGCTTAAAAACACTTGCAAAATGATAAACTTTCGTGATGCAGCACTCAGTCGGGCAAGTGACATTTGCCTCAACTCTCTCAAGCGACGTTTATGCTGGCCTCGGGCCATCGTGGAGTCCTTATTGTCCAGCCCTGCATTTACTCTCCCTCTTGTCATTCCAAACCTATATAATTTTCTTTCTTCTGTGGAACACAAAATATGGTGTTTTATAGAATGTTTAAACTGTTTTGAAAGGTTTGAAAGTCATGTACAATGAAAGTCAACATTGGACCTCACTGATTCATTGTGTGGACAAATATTCCACACAGAAGAAAGTCAAACAGGTTTGGGTTGAAATAATGGTGAGTAAATGAAGACAGATTTTTCATTTTTGGGTAAACGATCCCTTTAACAGAAGAGTCCTCCCTTGGGTCTTCCAGGTAAACGGGTGCAGGACCCTGCTCTCTGTCTGCTGATTGACGTAAATGACTCTTCAACGATCTCAGTGTGAATTGAAATGGGTGATCTTCTGCTCTCAGCAAATTTGATATTCAAGCAGTCAGCTAGATTGCAGTGTACTCTCTCTCTCTCCACACACACACACACACACACACTCTCTCTCTCTCTCTCTCTCTCTCTCTCTCTCTCTCTCTCTGTCTTTGTGTGTGTGTGGTGTTATTCTTGCAATTACAGGGTGGGTAGGGGAACAGGCAGAGGGAGAGCCTGCACCCATACAGGCAAGATATAATAGCAGAGGTTTACCACTTGTATGCAGCTGCCAAGGTTTCAAAATATCAGCCACTATTTAGTGCCTCCATAGACCCACTTTTTATGATATGGTCTTGTATACCCATTCTATGTATTTTAAATGGCATAGGTTTTTACCTTGTGTTTTGATGGTATGAATAGTTCTTGGAGCAGTCATTTGTACAAGCAGCATTAACCGTCATAAGAGGAAAGCGTAGTGTCTCGATTAACAGTTTTTCCATCTGAAATGCAGCAATTTGTGGGCTTTAATGACTGAGGAGATTTTTTTATTTTCACTGCTCTGTGTTTCTCTCAGAATATGTTTTGCACAGCTCTCATTCTATAACCTATAATTTTCTGTTTTCCAGTGATCTTTATGGAAACGTGTTCATTTGTTTTCTTTTCAGAGCACCATGCTTTCTTGAATGAGGCTAAGCTGCAGTGTGCTGTTGTTTACTCACCAGAATTGACCGTTAAAGGGATAGTTCACCCAAAATTTTAACTTCTGTCATCATTCACTCACCCTTATATTGTTCCAAAGCTGCATGACTTTCTCTCTTCTGTTGAACACATAAGATCCTGTGTTGTTTTGGACCTCGTTGGCTTTCATTGTAAAAATTACCAAATTTGGTGATATTTCTCATCTTTCAACAAGCCTGTTAACCTTTGCTTCATATCCGTGCAAGGATACTAGGGAACCACATGGAATGGAAGTGTAACTATCTGTAAAGCACTGTTTACATGAAACAAACCAGAATTACATCTGTAATGCAGAACCATAAGTTCATCTTATCACACTGTGCGATTTAGATTTCTAAAGTCTTTGATCGCTAGTTTGACATGTTCACCGACAGCCGATTAATGACTATTGCAATCAAATTTTCCCTTGCAGTGTCAGAAGATTTGACTCACAGTCCTGCAGTGTGACTTCTACGACGACCGTCAAATTGTCTTCGTTTTACAAGACAAGCTTTGACCAAAAGTAACATTAGAGATTTCTTTGTAGCCACCATTTCAATCCCGAGTGTAACGCAGCCCACTGTCACCGAACGTGTCTCATTGATTAATGATGTAAAACTCTGGACAAGTTTTCTTGCGTGCGTCCGTTTTTAACAGTTCTTGACTGCCGTACAGTCTGATATTAATGACAACTGAGATCTTAAAGTGTGACATGGATTACAGTGATGATCCTGTTCGTACAGTCTGACAAGTTACAATTGTCAAGTAAATACTGGTCTTTTCTTAAAATAGAAAACATTTATTTTAAATTGTAAAAATATTCTACGATGTTACAGTTTTTACTACATTTTCGACCAATAAAAAGTGCAGCTTTGGTGAGCATAAAATACTTTAAAAAAACCCAGGACCCAAACTTCTGAATGATAGTATACATGTACTTAAGGTATTTTTTGTAGAGGCATAATAGTTGTAAAAGTATGAGTCATCAATATTTTTGCTATGTTTACTGATAATGTGATTATGTGAATTTTGCCAACATTTAAGGGTTTCACAGCCCAATTTCAATTGCTCCCTCTCCCCCTGATGGATTGTGTTCACGTTGTATTATGTGGGTACAAATAGCATTGCTCATCTCACTATTATATTTTGTTTTTTGAAATTTTGTTCTCAAAGCTTCAGCACACAACAGCACTCGCGCGATCTGCTGCGAATGTACTGCAAAAGCAGAAACGAGATATATTCTCTCTGCTTGCAGTGCATCAGTCATGCATGTCAGGAAAGTGAGTGAGAACACTCGGATTTATCGAATCATACATCATCAATAGTGGTTCGCTTCCACGAATTAGTATGATCGCGCTCATTCCTGATGTTCTCCTCTTTCCAAAACATCTTTTTTTAATCAATCTCAGCCATTGTAACGTTAACTGCCAGCTCAACAGAATATCATGTTTACATGTATCAGCAAATAACTCCGGTGTGTTCAAGTAAACATGCAAAGGGCACAGACGCAGATTAAAGAGACCCATTAAACAGTAAAAGAATTCCCAAATTGGCGGTTGGTGTTTTTCATCTTGTTCCAGTGGCTTTTATTTGGCAAGGTGCTCAGACGGTTAACTGAGAGGACAGTCGGAGCGTCCCGTAGCGTGACGTGGGGGTCTGTATGGTGCTCATTATGAATGTGAAGCACGGGCTGTGTGGCACAGCACTCTCAGTCTGCTGCAGTTGAGAAGGAAGGCCTCCCGCATGGGGCGTAATTAAGGCTGGGGAAAACACGAGCCCTCATTATCTGCCTTACTGGATCTCCCACTACTGTACTTCAGTTCAGTTATGACCTTTCAAAGATTCTTCTGATGTAAGTGATGTCAGCAGGATTAGACAGATGGAACTGTTTAAGCGCACATAACATTTTAAACTGATTCACGGTATAATGTAAAAAGGTTTCTGTGAGATGCTTCTAGTTCTAAACTGCTTTGCATTATTTATACAACAGTTAATAGTTTCAGTTCTCGAATCAAGAGTGTCAATATAACACTGGGACTTTTTACTGTTTGTGTCACTGCACTCCATTAAGGGGTTGAAGGGACACTGGAAGCCATCAAAGGAAGACAGTGTGGTCACTAAGAAGCCGGGAGTTGCTACTAGTGTGTCCCGCAAACCTAAGCTCTCTGACTCTTCTTTTCAGACAGGGGCGCCCAAATTTAATGGTTCAGGACTCTTTACTTTTATTGTTATTTTTATTTCTTATGCATGATATTTGTACTTCTTATACATCAGTTGTGATTATTTTATGACTATTTTAATTCCTTTTCTATGTAAAGCGTTTTGAATTAGCATTGTGTATGAAATGTGCTTTATAAATAATCTTGCCTTGCCTTGCCTCCACTAGTCTGTGTTTGTTCCAGACTGTCAGTCTGTGCATTAGTGGTGGAGATTTTTTGCAAATTACATAAGTTACGCCAGTAGGTGTAGTGTGCGCGTGTCACTGAATCATTCAACAGATTCATTCAAAAACTTGATTCGTTCAGGAACTAAGCACTACTACTGTGTGTTGTTCGAAGACGCTGTGGCTTTGGCTTTGTTTGGAACAGACAAATTAACTAGAAATATTGTGTTTAAAATGTAAGTTACTCAATATTAATTTGCTTATCAAACTGTTGAACTATACCATGCTGCCTCCTTGTTAGCTTATCAGAAATGGCCCAAGCTGTTTCTAGTTCTAACATGACATTTTTTTTTATTAGTAATAGTGGCTGCCTTGAACACAAGGTTTCATATAACCAGGAGGACAGGAATCATTAAAAATATCTTTTGCAAGTGTGACCTGTTTAAGATGGCAGCAATATAAATAAATAAATACAAATCTTAAAATCTAAACAAAACAAAACTGTATTGTAGACTGTTGGTCTATTTCCTGTATCATTATTCCTGATGATCTGTATCTCGCCAGGTGTGTGGGCCAACAAGGTGGTGGTTTCTGAACAGGTGACGGCAGTGCTGGGGAAAAACCTTACTTTGACCTGTAGGGTGGAGGTCAGCACAGACCTCAGCCTGACCCAGAGTTCCTGGGAACGCCGGCTGCCCTCCGGCACCGTCACTTTGGCCGTCTTCAACCCCCAGTACGGGACCTCCATAGCTGAGGAGTACAGCAGACGGGTGCACTTCCTCAAGCCTTCAATGCATGATGTGTCCATTGTCCTGGAGGGCATGAGTTTTGCCGACATTGGGACCTACACTTGTAAAGTGGTCACCTTCCAACTTGGAAACATGCAGGCATCTACAACTGTGGACATTATGGGTAAGTACATCTTTGTGATCTAGTTGTGAATTCTTTCAGGTGAATCATTTGGTAAAACATTAGAAATCCTCTTGAACCCTATAGCTTGTTGTGTCATAAATCCATCCATCCATCCATCCATCCATCCATCCATCCATCCATCCATCCATCCATCCATCACCCTCATTTATTTTTCCAAAGTTTGTTTATTGGTTTTAAGCACAAAAAAGTGTAAGCAATATTAAAGCATAGATAAACACATTTATTTATGCAAGGCAATTCATTCCAAAAATTCTCTATTGAAAACAAGAGTGGAATTATAGGGAAGTTATGATTTAGAAACTTGTGTTGAAATGGCTTATTTTTGTGTATTGTAATTAAAGGGGTGGAAACACCCTTCAAACAGCCCCTTTTCTGCTCGAGTGAAATGAAGTGTTGTCAAACGCCACGGAGATGACAAAAATATCTGTCACACACTGGCATGATAGTACATTCCTTGTTCTATTTTTGTATTGCGGGTCACCATTTTTTTTCTCCTTGTTTATTTCCTGCGTTCCTGCAAAACATAAAAACCCCAACGCTTATCTTTTCCTTGTTGTACGTGGTAACCAAAAGTTAGAATTTTATTAATCCAGTCGGTAATGACATTACAGATTCAGACGTTATAGCAACGCCGTATTTTTCCGTGGCATTTTCAAAGAAAAAGGAGAAATTTACTCAAAACCCTAAACCTATAAAAGTCAGTGGCCAATCAGCTGCTTCGAGCTTGTGTGTTTTTGCACACAAGCTTAAAGCCGCCATTCCTATTCCTGTGAATTTAACAGTGATGAGTCATCGCTGGAATTCTCAGTGACCGTGTGAATTTTTACAATAAAACACATCAGATGTTGCACGCAAGCTAAGCGGTGTAATTTGTACTACCCACAATTCATTCTCTTCCTCTTTTTGAACAAAACTATTTTGCTTTCACTTGCAGTCCATTATAATGACAGAAATTGTTTGAGGAACAGCGGTTTTGCCGACAGACGTGGTCTGCAACCCAGAAGAGGAATGTTTTGGGTCTGGATTTATGTAGGCGACAGTGACCCAGCCCTAAATCCTATCCTGTTTGATGATAAATCAATACCCTTCGCCCACCCAGATCAGATCAGCTGGCTCTTTATTTCTTCTATCAGGAGGGTTGGGTGTGAATGAGTTGCCAAGATGCCCCTGCAATCTCTGAGTCAGCAGAGCTCCAGTGTGATGCAGATGGCATAGGGTTCAGGTTGGATGAATGCAGGGTGGGTCAGATCTTGGCACTCAGATGTCAGCGCTCAGTGATGCACTGTGGTTCCCCCCCGTTCAGGTGCCGCAGGGCTATTTTTAGCATTGGGGTCCCAGGGGTTATTTGGATTTCTTGTATACAGGAGCGGCCTGTAAACGGAGTAGAACAGGTGTGTGGAGCAGACGGCCTTGCGTGTAGGATTAAGTGGACGTTCCTGGCCCACATGATAAAACTGTTTCTTAAGAGCACAGCTGTTGCAATTCTCTAGAGAGAGTATGGAGAAAGGAAAGAGGGAAAAGGACAAATGAAAATTGGATTTCTACGTTTTTATGAATAAAGGATTATTTTAGTTCACAACACTGTGGGTCAAATCTCAAAGAGCAAAAATCACATTAACAATTTTGTGCTGATTTTCATTTAGTACACTAATAGATTTTTACATTTTAATACTTTTATTCAGCAAGGATGCATTAAATTATAAAAAGTTATTTATGTATATATATATATATATAAAGGTTTCTATTTAAAACAAATGCTGTTGAACTTTCTATTCATCAAAGAATCCTGAAAAATTATGTATCATGGTTTCCACAAAAAAAATATTAAGCAGCACTTTGATTATAATAAATGTTTCTTGAGCATCAAATCAGCATATTAGAACGATTTCTGAAGGATCATGATTCATGTGGAGTAATGATGCTGGAAATCCAGCTTTGCATCACAGGACTAAATTACATTTTTGACAAATATTACAAATAGGAAAAAAAAGGTACAATATTACTGTTTTTTCTGTATTTATACAAAACATTAAAAAACCTTACAGACCCCAAACTTTTTAACGGTACTGTATGTGGAAATACTGTAAAGCAAAAAAGATTTCTGCATCCATTAATGGAGAGACTCACTCAAACTATATATGCATTATAATGTCAATCTTGCATCATGATTCAATATAATAGTGTGGTTTATATGTTTATTAATATATAATTATTTAAATTTGTTGTGATTATTATCACTTGTCAAAATGAAAAAATAATTGTATTTAAAAAAAAAGTTTACTATATAAAATAAAACAGAAATGTATACATGTATCGGTTTAAAAAGTCACAGATTTGCAGAATATATGTATTATGATTATTTTAAAGAGCATGTCACAGTTGGTAATGGTAATCCTGATGCATTTAAGTAGGACTATAGGATCTTGTAATTTCATGTAATAATGAAATATGATATCACATTGCGTACCTTATAAACATACCAGAGTAAGCTGTTATATGCATGTATTGCTTGACCATTTATATGGGCCACATTTATAAGGTCCTGTAAACATCCAAAAAACAAAACAAATTTGAGCAGAAAATCAAAATTGGACAGTGTCTTGTAGTGTGAATGCAACCTTTGAGGTGAGTGGTGGTCTAATGTTTTTTTTTATTTATTTTTTTTTTATAAAAATATTTGAAATTGAGTCAGTTGTTTTGATTCAACACGTGTGGGGTTTTATTGCACAGGGCAGCTGAACAAATCATGGCAGCCTAACATTTCACAATGATTGATTCAGCTGTAATACACAATGTGTGTTTCCTTTTGTTCTCTGTAAATCCATGTAGACACTCTCAGTAATATTAAGACACTAATATGCCACTTATCTGTAGAGACAGAAGCCACTCAGATGCACTCAGTGATGTTGTGGTACATCTACTCAGTGATTTTAGATCATCTATTTTTAATGTGAATCTGTGGGGTTGGGTTAATCAATCAATTCTGAGTGTACAAAGGCCTCTTTCCACCCTTTACATGACTTTTCCCCCTTCCTTATTTATTCATCTTGTTGTATATCATCCTGTAGGTTCAATATCAATAATTTTGAACAGTTATTCCTGACCCTTTCATATTTGTATTATTTCTTGTTTTCTTGAGGGATGTGAATTTAGAGTAATCTTATAGTTTTACAGAGATGTAGAAAGAGTTAAAAAAAATTATTCATTTTATTTCATTTTATTTCAAATGTATTTTCTATACAGTACCATTCAAAAGGGTTGGTAAGAATTTTTTTGTGTGTGTTTTATGTATTATAATGTTCCCCAAGGCTGCATTTTTTAAATCAAAAGTACAGTAAAAACAGTAATATTGTGAACTATTATTACGATTTAAAATAATGGTTATATTTTTAAATATAATGTATTCCTGTGATTCGAAGTTGAATTTTCAGCATAACTCCAGTCTTCAGTGCCACATGATCCTTCAGAAATCATTCTAATATGCTGATTTGCTGCTCAAGAAACATTTCTTATTATCAATGTTGAAGACCGTTGTGATGCTTAATATTTTTATGGATTTGAAATAAAACATTTTGTAACATTATAAAGCTCTTCACTTTCAATTTGAATTGATTTCATTTGTCCTTGCTTAATAAAAGTATTAGTTTTTTTTTGTTTTGTTTTAAATCTCACCAATATGTAAAAAGTACCGCAGTTTTTATCAAATAATATGTATTATATATATTATATGTAGAAAAATATCGAAACAGTTTTTTAAATGTGGTGAAAGCCTGTTGGCATTGTTCAGTTTTGTTTCATCCCTTTCTCTTTTTTTCCCTTTAGTGGAGCCAAAGGTCTATGTGTCTCCTGGCTCCTTGTCTCTGCTGGCTGGAGATGGTGAAACACTGGTGGCGACATGTACAGCTGAAAGGGGTCGCCCAGCGGCAGAGGTGTTCTGGGAATCAGACCTACCGGGTCAGACATCAGTCGTCTCACAGAAGGAGCCTGAAGGCACTACCACCACTTTAGTACACTACATCTTGGCCCCCACCCGGGATGCATTTGGCCATTCTCTCAGCTGCGTTGTTCGTCACCCAGCCCTATCCAAAGATTTCCGCATTCCCTACAAGATCAACGTGTTTTGTGAGTGTGAATAGGCATATTGACGTTCTCACTTTACTCCTGTTTTGTATTTCAAGAGTTCCATGGGTTTTCTGTACGTTACAATGAGCACTTTTGCCACTCTCAATATAGGAGTTATTTTAACGCCTTAATTCTCAATGCGCTTTCCTTTGGCATCTTGAACTGTTGGCTGCTGTCTGTTCGAACAGCGTGCAGCTTAATGGAGGCGCTCTATGAAATATTGATCTGAGCACAGCAAGGGCAGCAACAGGAACGGAAATACAAGAGGGAGAGTTCATACTGACAGAGAGAGGCTTTAGTACTTAATAAATCACAAATTGCCTTCCAAAGTGTTTAAAAGTGAAAAAACTACTTTTGAGCTTTACAACCTCATACATGTATTAATACTAATGGTTTAATCATAGACAGAGCTGACCGTGCACAATTTTGATTTCCAGTAACAATATCTAATATATCATTAAAACACAGTATATTTACTTGAAGCAAAATTTTAAGATAGTAAGTCTTGTTCAAAACATAAATCTTACATAAATATGGTGATATCTATGCTTAAAATAAGAGCAAAACAATTTGATATTGTGTCAAGAAATCTAAATTGAATGCAAGATATATAGTCTTAGTATGGAAATATAAAATATACAAATGTCTTTTTTTAGATAATTAATTCATTTGCAGTGTAGTGTTTAAATGTGCAACTGTGGTTTACATTGTTCAATAAGAAAGAAAGTATAACACTTCCCATGTTGATATGAATTTGATCATGTTGGTGTTATATAGACTGCTGGGGTGAATCTCAAGGCTCTCTGAGTGTTTTCACTCCTGAATCTTCTCTCAATATTACACGTCAGTTTATTTTCTTTGCCACAGCTGAGCCTCAGTAACCTGAGGTTTTGTGTAATTGAGTTAGCTAATCACGTCTCCCCTTGCTGTTTCTGGGACTCAAGTCCAAAGCGTGAGAATGGTGTCATGCTCAATTTTAATGTCTCATTAAAATAATTTTATAGTTTGGAAATAAAAAAATGCTACAGAAAACAAAGTTTATTGTTCATTTTAACCTTTAAAGGGTTACTTCACCCAAAAATGAAAATTATGTCAGTAATTACTCACCCTCATGTTGTTCCAACCCCGTAATACTTTCGTTCATCTTCGGAACACGAATTAAGATATTTTTGATTAAAACTTGTTCTCCCTGAAACTTGTTCTCCCGAAAAGTTATTAAAGACATCGTTAAAATAGTCCAAGTGACTACAGTGGCTCAATCTTCAGTTTATTAAGTGACGAGAATACTTTTTGTGCGCAAAAACTAACAAAAATAACGACTTTATTTCAACTATTAACTTCCTTCTCTGTGGGCCTCGTCAGTGTGATATCGTAGGGCTACGTCACACCCAGGCTCACTATTGGCCGACGCTGGTCATGTGTCCACGAGAACTATCTCGAGGCCCACGGAGAAGGAAATGATTAGTTGAATAAAGTCGATTTTTTTTTTTTTTTCGCTCAAAAAGTATTCTCGTTGCTTGATAAACTTAAGATTGAGCCACTGTAGTCACTTGGACTATTTTAACGATGTCTTTAATAGCTTTTCGGGGGAACAAGTTTCAATCCCTTAGAAGCCTATGGAGGACTGATCCAGCTCTCAGATTTAATAAAAAATATCTTAATTCGTGTTCCGAAGATGAACGAAAGTCTTACGGGGTTGGAACAACATGAGGGTGAGTAATTACTGACATAATTTTCATTTTTGGGTGAACTAACCCTTTAATATTGTAGTAATGGACCAACTTGGGGTTTCCTGTATAGTTTACAGCATTATATTTTTCCCAAAGGGTTAGTTCACCCAAAAGTGAAAGTTCTGTCATTTACTCACCGTCATGTCGTTCCAAACCCATAAGACTTTCGTTCATCTTCGAAATACAAATGAAGATATTTGAATTAAATCTGAGCTTTCTGTCCCTCGATTGACAGTCCACACAACTACCACTTTGACGTTTCAAAAATTTCATAAAGATATATTGTTTCACTAATTCATATAAATTGAGTGGTTTAGTCAAAATTTTCTGAAGATACACGATCGCTTTATATGATGAACAGATTTAATTTAGGCTTTTATTCACATATAAACATTCATCAAGGCACACATAAGATATGGTAAATGGAAGTGCGAGAAGAGAACCAATGAGGTTCATTCTCGTGTTACGCAGCACGTTTGAGCTTCTGCAAGAACCAATGAGGTCCATTCTCGTGTTACGCAGCACGTTTGAGCTTCAGCAAGAACCAATGAGGTTCATTCTCGTGTTACGCAGCACGTTTGAGCTTCAGCAAGAACCAATGAGGTTCGTTCTCGTGTAACGCAGCACGTTTGAGCTTCTGCAAGAACCAATGAGGTTTGTTCTCGTGTGAATAAAATCCTAAATTCATCTGTTTATCATATAAAGAGTCTCTTCAAAAATTTTGGACTAAACCGTAAAGTGGTAGTTGTGTAGACTGTCAAGTTGAGTTTCTCACTTGTGTTTCGAAGATGAATGAAAGTCTTGGGTGTTTGGAACGACATGTGGGTGACTAAACAATTACTTTTTTTCATTTTTAGGTGAACTAACGCTTAAAATTTGTTTTACATGCATTGTAGCTGATATATAGGAATTTAATCTAATCGAAATCGAATCAAGAAGAAATATGTGTCAATACCCAGCCTTAGCAAAATTTAAATCCTTTTCTTTCTTCCACAGAACACAAAAGAGGATATTTTTTAAGCACTATATATTTTATAGCAAGGTGATATTCATGTTCTGCCTTTTAATTTTATGCAACACTGCATTTTTAATAAACAACCATTTAAATTATGTTACAGTTGCTCCAGATATTACCGTGATGGACAAGAAGGACGTATGGTATGTGGGACAAAAAAATGTACAGCTGGATTGTAGAGCCAGTGCCAACCCACCAGCTCTGTTGTACCTCTGGACCAGGTTTGTGCTCTCATCTACACTACATTATAATCTTATTAGACATGTCAATTCAATGGTAAAATCTAGCTATGGTTGTAGATGAGAATAAAGGCCCCGATAAGCTCAGAATTAGAATTAAAACTTTAATTTCCACTATAAAGCAGCTCTCCAGTTCGTTCATGTTTTTACTCGTGTCTGAACAGAAGAAATGAGCCAGAGAAGATTTCCATGTCAAAGAAGATAGAGCCTCCTACCCACACCTACCTATTAATAAATCGCCACAGACCAATGGTAGTTCGATGTTTTCAAGTCAGAGCGAACTTTTCAGAAAGTATGCTTTGACAAACTGTTGGCAAACTTTGTTTTGTCCTGATTTTCTTCTATATAATGTCACTCAAGTTCTTTCTTCGATTTTGCTCGAAGTATATCAGGGCCTTCAAAGGTTGCTTCAGGGTGACTTCCTTCTGCAAAACTTGTTGTCAACAAGCTCTAAACTGATAATCTGTCTTTTGTCACTCCCCAGGCTGGACGCACCAATGCCTGCAGGTGTGGACACATCTAATGGCAGCCTACTGTTTACTCGTCCTTTAAAGTCGAGCGACTCTGGACAATACAGGTGTGAAGTTCAGAATGATGTTGGGCAGAGCTTTCAGGATGTCCGCTTCTTGGTACTAGGTGAGAAGTTTCTTGTAACCTTTCAACTCCACACATACAAGTGATGATGTTTAGTCCATGAGGGGCTGAAGTTTGAGGAAGGATCACTGGGTGATAAATTATATCCTGACATTTTCTTTTCCCTCTTGAAATACACACCATTCATACTTAACCACAGTTATTTACTCAAGTGAGGCATTGAGGCATAAACAAGATACCAAGTTGCTGACGCAGTGAAGCTGGATAAAAATGACAAGGTTGTCAGACATTGTTTTTTGTGCACCACACACACATATTTCTCCATAGTGCATGAGAGAATTGACTCTATTTAGCTTGCTATTAAAATGTTGGCACACAAATAAAATGGGTCAAATACATTTATTATTTGATTGAATAATAGAGTGTTACAGGAATGAGTTTTAAAACCCAGATATAAGCATTTTTCACATCCAGTTCCATCGTTGAAAAGTCAATGTTTTTAGTTTGTTTGTTTGTTTTTATGGGTGTTAAATGCCTGAAATAAGGTTTGTGGCTAACACAAGCTCAATATATTTTCATGTTTTATTCCATGACATAAAATATAGCAGTAATACCCCACTTTTTTAAGCTGTTATGTTTTTAAAAGTCTAAATGGGACTAAAGAGGTTGTTGGGACTCTTATAATCTTGCAAATATTCTAACTAAAAGTTTTTACTTAAAAATGTATGAAAGTTGTGATAATTTGTGAAAATTATTATCTTGATGAACAAAACATGTAAGAACCATAAACTTGTGTTGGTCACACAACTTACATTCTGTAATAATCCAAAAGCCAATGGAAAAATGTTATTGGGTTTTTGTAAGGGAACCAGGGTGATGCTAACTTCTAGGTTGGCTTATAAAATTATGTCATCCCTGCGGCACATAGTTTTTGATTGATTTCTTTCACTTTGTCTACCTTCTTGGATTTATTTTTTCACTAAACTGTTGCAGCGGATCCTGGTAAATTCTGTAACAGCTTGGGAAAACCTGACAAAACTCACAGAATGTTTTTTTCTGTTTGACATTGTGTTGTTTCATGTGTGTTCATTGAGTCAGTCTGTATTTCCTGTTATTGAATAGGTGAACTCCTGAATCTCTTGTTGAAAATACCAATAGAAAGAAAGAAAGAAAGAAAGAAAGAAGGAAAAAAGCTCACCAAATGTGCCAGAAGGGTCTACATTTGGCCTGTGAGGTTTCAGCAATGACGTAAATAAGGTTGGATCAAACTCGCAGCAGTTTCAGTTCAATCAGATATATACCACTGTGCTTTTTACCACATGTTTGGCTCTTCCTCAGGCAGCAAAACATGAGGAAACTTTATCATGTAGCTCAGGGATGGGCAAATTCGATCCTGGAGGGCCACTGTCCTGCAGAGAGCTCCAACCTTGATAAAAAAGGTTTTTAGGCTTTCTACTAATGATTAGCTGGTTCAGGTGTGTTTGATTAGGGAGCTAAACTTTCCAGGACCGAAGTTGCCCACCATGATGTAGCTCTTGTGGTGAAGTCATAATCCAAATATTGTGGCAGGTTTTCGACTTCAGTGGTGCACAAACATGGATGTCGGAAGGACAAAGAAAAACTAAATGATATAGGGAAAATCAGGAACTGGGCTCCTGTTTTTTGAAGAAGTTTCAAGTGACTTTCTTAAAATGAACGTTGTCCGTAGTTGACGTTCCATACAGGAAATGGAAACACCAAATAGTTCCACGTTTATACCAGCCAAAAGAGCAATATTTTTAACATCCACTCCCTTTTTAATGTCCCCAGAAAATCTTGATGTACTGATGTACCAGTCTTTAAATACAGAATATACAGACAGAATTTTAAAATTGGTGTTGTAAGCATAAACCTATTTTTTTATTATATATAGCAGTCAAGCACACAGGACAAAATTATGAAGAAACTATTAATTTAAAGGAGCCGTATGTAAGATTGTGGCCAAAACTGATACTGCAATCACTTTCAAATTACTGTAGAGCGGTGTATCCCCTCCCCCTCCCCCCTGACTCGAGGTTGCCAGATAGGCTGCAGGATCCAAGATTTTTTTATCCGACACGTTTGTAGCTGCAGCTGTGGGAACTAGAGCAGAGCCGCAACACTACTGACTCTGTGATTGGTAGATCGGTGGAGGGTGGCGCATCAAATCAAAACAAAACACAACATGACAACATCAACATCAGTTGAGGGCTGCAACTTCACTTTTTAAATGACAATATCCTGGCCGGACTACTGTTGTCAGTGATATAAGTATTTGAAATGAACATGATTTCTTAATGTCTAGTGACATATCAGGGCCATTTTATGATTAATTGAAATACATTTCTTACATACAGCTCCTTTAACCCTAATATGCAATACCAACAAAACCAAAACATACAGAATTAAGACTTAATATTAAAAAAGAATACAACCAACATGGTACAGTACAGTGTAATAGCAGCATCTGTTCTGACATCTATTATATGATTCCTAATTCTCTGGCTCCACAAATTCCCTCCATAAATTAACCTAATTCAAGATGGTTTAAAGTAATTTTAGTTCTCAGCTAAGTTCATTTCGTTTTAATAGTATACATTTAATAGCGGCCTATCAGTACTGGCCAGAATTTTCTTCAAAAACTTGCCTCTAATGATCTATTTCTTTGTCTGTGTTTTAACATTTGTCCATATTTCGCCCTCTCAGAGCCGCCACCGACCACTGCAGCCCCCACCACCACCACCACCATCAAGTCCATCCTGCCTGGCACCAGCTTAACCATCACAGCTTCTATCAATCAGCGTGCCCACTTCACCTCCCCGACTCAGGCCTCTCCGCCGGACAGCAGTCTGGGCACTATTGTGGGCGGTGCTGTCGGTGGGATCCTGATCCTGGTGTTGCTGATGGCACTGGCGGGAGCTTTCTACATGCGTCAACGCCGAACATTCAGAGGAGACTACTACACCAAGCAGTACATCGGCCCATCAGACATGCAAAAAGAGTCTCAACTGGATGTACTTCAACCCCACGAGCTTCACGACGTGTACGGAGACGACTCGGGCAATGGCAGCCAGGACTTGAAGCCCAAACCAGAAGGAGACATTATCTATCCTGATTATCCCAATGACCACAAAGACATGGAGGCCTGGAGTGACAATCTCAGCCTTAAGAGAGAGGACACGTATTACTCCGACCACCACAACCATCATAACGTGAACCCCAGCGGGCCGCCTCTACACAACGGCTCCCCTTACCTGCAGGACGAGTGCTACGACAACGGCACAGACAGCGACTACGTGTCTCACGTGGACGGATCTGTGATTTCACGCAGGGAATGGTATGTTTGAAAAGGCAGGGGAACTTTTACTGGACAACAATAATTTAAAAGTCAGCGGAGGAAGTGTTATTTAACTCAGCAGAGTGAGATAAAGTGTACATTTAAAATGTATTTTATGTATTCTCCAAACTCGGTTTACGATTTCATCCTCACGTTTTACGCGTAGCAAACGGCTGTATTTTACTGCAGATACTTTCTGAATGGTTTTTGTTCGGTGGACTGCTGTGACTTCAGGATGTAAAGGGAGAGGTTTACATGGTTTATGATCATAGGGTGGATTTACACAAAGAAAACAAGTCTGCTAAAATTAAGCTACACTGTGTGCGTAACCATTCCCGTTACCACATTGCACATAACTGTTAGCTTTAAAACCAGGTGCAGCGTATTCTTAGTTCTTTCCTTTCTTTTTTTATTATTATATATATATATATATATATATATATATATATATGTATATGACTTCTCCAATGTAGGAGCAAAACATCACTTTAGTTTCACATGAAGAGTCACAGAACCTGACTTTGAAAGTCTTGAGTCTTATGTTTTGACTGCAGGGAATTTTATTTTATTTTTTAATCAGTATTTTGGTCTAGTTTTTTAGGAAAAATGTCATAAAAATAAGATACATTTTCTTGAAAAGCAAAAATATTGCAAAGAATATTTAAATATTACATTTGGTGTTCCATAGAAGAAGATTTTTATTGTTGTTGTTATTAATATTGATTTGAGCATAAATACAAGTTTGGTAGGTTTTTGTTTAAAACAAGAATAAAAAGCCAGTGGCATAAGAAAATGAACATCATTCAAGGTGTATTGTGCGAAATTTACTTCTCAGCTACATTTTCATATATTTAATATTGTAATAAATATAAATATCTTTATTCTGTTTATGATATTTTTGCTTTTCAAGAAAATGCATCTTATTGTAAAGAATATTCCAAAATGTACTTTTGCTGTTCCATGGAAGAAAATTAAAACAAGAAAAAAATGCCAATGAATTCAATACCTATTATTCTAATTTTGCTTCTCAGCTTAATTCAATATAGAATATTATATTATAATAAATTATATAAATATACTTAAAATAAGATTTCGTAATATGACAAAGAATCTTAAATTTTTTTACTTTTGATGTTACATGGAAAAAAAAATTGATAGTTATTATTATTATTATTCTTGTTTTAATCAAACATTTTTTCATGTTTAAAAAAAAAGATGCCAGTGGAATAAGAAAAATAAACTTTATTCAAGATGTATTATGCAAATTTTACTTAGCTAAATTTTATGTATTAAGATCTGTAAATATTTTTTCTGAAAAATTGACAAAAATACTGATTAGCAAACTTTTTTTGCTGTATATACATACAAATACAGCATGTTTCATTTAATTTTAGCCCAGCTTGTCTATATTTTGACATATCTCATCACACACCCCCTCTTACGGCAGTGTCTTTTTCATTAATGGATATGTTAGAGAGCAATGGAAGGAGTCTTCTTCATGTGGTTGTGCCGAGGACCTGTCACAGGCTGATGGGGGGTTGACGTTCGCCACGACAGATCAAAAGGACCACGGTCGGCCCCTGAGGTTTTTACCGAAGCCTTGTGGCCATTGCCAATTTAGTTCACTCCTTTTAATTTTATGCTGATTTCTTTTTTTCTCTCCATCTCTCCACCCTTGCTACTCATACACTCCCATCTCTGTGTCGAGAGCTTGGGATTTCCCAGAATAAACCGTCTGGCGCACAGCAGACATGTGCCGCATGGGCTTCCTCTAGCATGCTTTACCTCAAAGATCGAACTTTGTAATTAATATTTTCTGCTCTCTTGCAAACAGACCTCGTTTCATTCCATCTTAGAGTTGTGCTGAGCATCTGTTCGCAAGCACGCAAGGTTTTTCTCAATGGTCACACGTTGCATGCCTTTTGAAAAAGATATGGCAGTTGCTAACGCCTGAATTCATTGTTCATAAATCAGCTGCAGTGTTTCTACAGCTGTGGTACAGTCTGTTTTGAGTTTGAGACAAAAATCTTTTTTTGTTCAACAAATTGGGCTGCTTCTCGTCTTTAAATTAATGGGGCAGTTATTTGTATCACTGTAGTTATCGAAAATATAGGCTTGACTCTTCTTAAAAAAAACCTTGAGTCTAGTATTTGCGTTATTTTAATTGCCTTTTCCCTCATTTCATTCAGAAAGTATTTTCAAACACAAAAGACTCTTGCATGCGTGTTTAATGTAACACAATTTCATGAAGTTATAGAAATGGCAAACCTCAGTGAGAGTTGGCGGTTTGGTTATAAGGTTAAATTTCTAGCATAGTGCCTTTGGACGCATCAGATAAAAGCATCAGATATTTATTCTTTCACCATTCAATGACACGCTTTTGTCTTCTGTATTCCCGAAGTGTTATTTGTGTTTCTCACTATTACTGTATTTTCTGTTTTTTTTTTTTCTTTCTTTAACAAGATGACTCTTGGTGCGAACTCACTGGAAATTTACAACAGTAGCACTTGCAAGTGTTACAGAGGCCAGTTGTGCTATATAATATTTTTTTTGTACATATTCTGGCAGGAAATATTTGTCTATGGAATAAACATATTTTTATATGAGGCCAGAACATTAAGCAGAGGATGTTCATGCTTAGTTAACATGTGCTTTTTATCTTCTCATGTTAATTTTTTTTATATTTAGTTCTCAGGAGTTTGAAAAATTATTTTGTACATATTAGAGTTATACAAATGATTGATGACTTGTAAATCATTTTGGAAATGAGGGACAGACATTGCTTTGTTTTTGATGCCTTCTGTTTATAATAAAAAAGTTATCTTGAACATGCTGTGTGGCGTGTAACACTGATACTGTGAAAACATTATACAATGTGTTTATATACTTTGATCCATCTTGGCCACTATCATTATTTACGTGCTTTCATACAATTCCAAGTCATTTACTTTTTCTATGCAACACAAAAGGAGATGTTCAGCACAATGTGCAAGCTGCTCTTTTCTATACAATAACAGGAAAGGTGGATGTTAAAAATGCACCATTATAGTAGTCCATGTTGACTATTCCAAGCGCTCTGAAATTTGTGTGAGGAATACATCAAAAATGAAATAATTTTTCACCCTCATAGCCTAGTACATATCTTGAGGTGTCAAGTGCAAATGAGATTGAAAGCTACAATACTGCAAAAAATATATTTGAATAAAATCTGAGCTTTCTGTCCCTCCATTGACAGTCCACGCATCTACCACTTTGATGCTTCAAAAAGTTCATAAAGAGATCGTAAAACTAATCCATATGAATTGAGCAGTTTAGTCCAAATTGTCTGAAGATACACAATCACTTTATATGATGAACAGATTAAATTTAGGCTTTTATTCACATGTAAACATTCATCAAGGCACACATCCGTTGTGGTAAACGGAAGCTTATGCATGCTTGCTTGATGTGTGAGAACCAATGAGGTTCATTCTCGTGTAATGCATCACATTTGAGCTTCAACAAGAACCAATGAGGTTTGTTCTTGTGTTACGCAGCATGTTTGAGCAATGAGCTTTTTTCAAGTACACTTGAGCTTCTGTTTTGCTGATCAATGTTTATGTAAATAAAAGCCTAAATTCAATCTGTTCGTCATATAAAGCAATCAAGTCTCTTGGACTAAACCACTCGATTCATATGGATTAGTTTTGCAATCTCTTAATGAACTTTTTGAAACATGAAAGTGGTAGTTTCATAGCTGTCAATGGAGGGACAGAAATCTCTCAGATTTCATTTAAAACATCTTCTATTGTGTTTCGAAGATGAACTAAAAGTCATATGGGATTTGACGGCATGAGGGTGAGTAAATGATTTTTTAAAAATGATTGTAGGGTAAACTAACCCTTTAAAACAAGTGAAAAAACTGCCAGTGCAGTAAAACAAAATACTTCAATTCAAGATAGAATCTATTCCAATAACATTTTATGCAGCGTTGCAGAGTAAATTTATCTAGTTTTAAAGATTATTCTATTATTTTAAGCAATTTAACAATGAACGAAGAAAACAAATAACTTCTTGATAGCTCGTCACTTTTTCAGAATGGAAAAGAGCGTTTTGGACTTTCTCATTTTGTGTTCAGTGGAAGAATTAAAATTATGCAGGTTGAAAATGATATGAGAGTGTTTGCAGAATTTTCATATTGGATGAAAATTAAATCTTCAAATGTTGTCAATATACCAGATAAAGCTGTTGGAGGCAGTGAGGTCCAATCAGTCACGGACACCAACTATGCGCTTTTTTGTCATCGATTTGTACCATTTGTGTCAGCAGAATGTTATGTACCTTTGAAAGGATTAAGGACATTTATATTTTGGAATACCAACAAAAGTCTTTTTTTCTTCACTGCAAAGTTGGACCTGATTAGATTTAAAAACTGAACTGACCCAAAAGCCACATCCCCAAAGCCCCATGTAAAAGAACGCTTCACACCTGTGATTATTGGCTACTGACCCGACAAATCACCCTCCATTAGGTCCAACTCAGCACCCTCTCCATCACTGGGGAGGGAAATAGATTTTTGGCAATGAGAGGTAATCGATCACATCAGCACAGCCCTGATACATCATGCTGTCTATTCTTCTCTGTATTGACCAACCACACAAAAACACAGACACAACCCACACACAACATCAGCCCTGGATCTGCCCCACCGCTACAGTCTTGAGTATTTCTCCCTGCTGTTGATTGATCCTGTAATGTGATCCTGGTAAAATGAGACCCTCAGAAGCCTTGGCCTTATTCCAGTTGCCGTTGCCAACATATTTTGTAGTAATTTACATTAGGTGAGACTTTAATCCAAAGTGACCTATTTCAAAATAAAGTCATTTAAAGTTGACATCAGATTCATCCTTGTGGTTAATCAGCAGCTTCAAAGTTTTTCCAGGGAAAGTTACAGGAGGTAAGCAGACCCTCAGTCACCCTCATGTCCTACCCGCTGTCTTGCTTTCAACACTCAAGTGGCTTTAGTGTCTTCTCTACAGCGGGACAGCTTTTGTGCTGTCGTGTTGTTTCACCGCAGTGGCCCCAATCTCATCCATCACTGCTTTCAGCAGCACGTTTGTCCAGTTTGAGTATAAATATCTCTCTGCTGGTGGCCTCAAGTTACCTTCTCACTACTTCTCTAATTTCAGCTATCTTTCATTAGCATCACCTCCTCTATGTTTTACACGTAACACATCTAAGAAAAAAAATAGAAAGTGACTAAATCTGTGTCAGTCTCTCTCTCTCTCACACACACACACACACACTCACTCTCAAGTTAACATAACTAATGTTCATTTTATTAAAGTCATATTCTGAATCCCAGATTTTCAGTGTGGTCTTTTGGGTCCCACTTTATCTCCACTCAAAGGATCAGTGCATCAGGATCTTTTTCACCATTCGTTCCTGTAAGTACTTAAGTGTACTCAAATTTTCTCAGGTCAGAATTTGGGACTCCCACTGGGTTCCAGTAGCTTGGATTTAAAGGTTATAGAGCAGACTACACTCATTCTTGTTATTCTTAGAAAAAATGAGCACAAGATCACACCATTGTTGGCTAATGAACACAACCCAAGCATTGGGGAGTTCACATCAAAGGCCACAACTGACACAGCAGAACACACAAATTGTCTGAGCTCATGGATTTGGAAATAATGAAATGCTTCACAGGGTGAGAGAGTGGGTGATAGTTAAAACACAAAGTGGGGTCCCATGGAAAGAATGCCGTATGTGATTTTGGTTGGAAAATGCATCCAGAAAACTAAATAGAGTTACACTCTAGCTCTGTCTTGAAAAAGTGTTCCCCATGGGTCAATGTTTTGCGTCTGATTATGTGAGTGACTCTGGAGGTAAATGCGGGAATGTGGGGGGTTTGAAGAGGGTCTTCTTGCATCAACAGAAAAATGCTGTCTCCATAGAAACTTGGCTTGCTACACTCTGTGAATGAGGACAAGTCATTGAGCAAGACAGGCCTCTCCAATATTTACCAAATGACTCCCACGACTGTTTGTTGTTTAGAGTTTCTTCACTGAGAGAGAAAAAGCAGCCAGTTGCATGCTCATAAACTGTAAAAAATAAAAAATTATTAAAAATGTATCTAAATTAACTGAGGAATTAGCAGCCGTTTACCGTAACCTTTGGTGTGTGTGTGTATATGTGTGTGTATATATATATATATATATATATATATATATATATATATACACAGTAATTACAATTAACTAAACTAATCACTTGTGGCATTTTATATATATTTTCATTATTTGTTTTATAACACATTTAAAAAGTAGCCTACTATGTGTAATTTTGACTATGCAGATTTATCCTAAACATTTGTACGGACAATTAAATGAGACTTGGCATGTTTGAATGACTTGAAATTGCTTACTAAATTAGCCGTTTTATATACCGAAACCTAATGAATACAAGGCTACAAAAGCCTTTTTTTTTTTTTTTTACCCCAGTGAGATTGAAAACAAAGACGATGAACGGGTTACGTTTCATCATTGCATTGCTTTCTGGAGGTTTTTCAGGTTTTTCAGGGTGAAGACAAAATGTGAGAAGTATGTTTAAGTTTCTGCAGTATCCATGTGAAATCTCAGATGTCTTGCACATAGTGGCTCCAACCATTTGACTAGTCTTGGGATCGGTTGAGAACCGACACCTAAAAATACAGTTCAGTAGTTTGTGGTTGTGCTAATGAGAACATGTGTGATTTAAAGCCTCTCTCATGACCTGGGCTCTAATTGGGATCATGGCATGTAAGCCCTGTGAACAATTTGGGTGGGCACCAATTTCACTGCAAACTGACAGTGAATCTACCACACAGTGTTTCCAGTGCTGAGGCAGTTATAATCCTACATGAATATACCACCCAATTCCTGAAGTTCATGACTTCTTTAATGTTTTCTTTTTCAAGCCAAAGTCTATTGATTGTAATACCATGTACAGCCATCTGTCAATCATGTAATGTTTCTTTTGCCAGTGAGGCACTTACTGGAACAGTTTCCTTGTGACGCTGAGGGATTTTAAAGCGTTTGTCCCACCGCGTGGCTGCTAACTGGTGGACAGTAACCGGTCGAGAACCACAAGCAAAGACAGAGGGTTTTACACAGCACCATCTCAGAATAAGCATTATGTGGGTTCAATGACTGTATAATTAGAATATGTGAATATATGAATAGTGTGTGTGTGTGTGTGTGTGTGTGTAATATATTTTAAAAAAAAACAATGTTCCAACACTAAAATCACCACTAAAATATTTACATTGAGAAATATATCTAATATAATATATTATAATTATTATACTTTAAAAAATGATAAATGTTTAAATGTAAAAGCATTAGACAGACAAAGAAAAATAATGGACATTCAAACATTTATTTGCCTCAAATAAATAAATAAAGTTAAATCTTTCACAAAGATGTACAATTACATTACAGTACATTTGCCCACTCCCCATATCCTCAAGCAACTTAGCAGCTGTTCAGTAAAAATGTTCTTTTTCAGTAAAAATGTAGTCATTTGCTTTGATTAATTGGTGTTCCTTTTTGATTATTTTAATGAAAGCCTAAGACGCCAGTGATTAAGGAACCCCAGTTTTAAAACGGTTTTGCTATATTTTAAAAGTGGTTCACCACAAAATACATTTCTACAATGGTAGGGAAGAGAATGAGGTTAAGGAGTCTAATAAATTGCTTATAATAGAATGTGAGGGGAACAGCCAGCCTTTAAAAGCCATTAAAGGCAAGCAGCTTGAAGCCCTAATTACAGGGACTTAATGTAGGCTGTGCTGCATTCATGCTGTGACGGTCAGAAGTTAGCCTCTGTTTTGGCCTGCTGCGCTAAAGGAAGCAAAATAGACTCTCCCTGTCAGAGCAATGAAGAGTTGCACAGTGCATTGCTAAGATTTTCAATCGCATTGCCAAGAAACCTAATGAGAACAAAAATGGTAAGAATGCAAATTCAGACTTCAGCGTTTAATAGCACTTGACTTTATCCATGGTTACACCCCCAAAAAGCCATTAAAACATATAATAAATAAGTCTAAATTGCCCCCGAATGCTCTATTATGTGTCTGTGCCAACTAAAATTCCACTGGAAGAAAGATGAACTGTGCAGGAGACGGAGAAGAAAAGAGTTTACTCTACAAGATTTACTCTAAGTCGAAAAAGCAACTAAGGAAGCATTCATGTGACACCTCTTAACCTTGACCTACTCTATTTTCTTCAATGTAATTTCTCCTCTGGGTCCCTGTTGCAAATTCCAAATCAATACCACATTGAGGGGAAACGAATGTCATGCTCTTTATGTAATATTATCAGTTGCCAAAATGTTTTAGATGGTGCATTAACTAAAAATTTATGAAATTCTGTATCTACAACATACCCCAAAAAATCCCTCAAAGATTATTCATTAAGTCTAGCATTGTTTGACAAAGAATACAGGGCTAACTATTAGCAAAATGCAGACACAGCCAAATTTGCCTGTCAAAGTAGTCAGTGTGGCTCAGGTTTTAATTTTTGTCAAATGGCCGATGAGGACAGATACATTCAATTTCGCTCTTCGTTTGTAGAATCACCATTTTAGTAATTACAATTACCAAATAAAAAATCTAAAAACAAAACAAAGTGTAGGCTAGCCCTAAAACAAAGGCTGCATCCAAAATCACTTCCCTACTAGGCAGAAAACAGTATGTGACAAAAGAAGTAGGCCTAGGTCTAGGCTTACGTCCGAGTTCACAGTAGGCTACAGGATTAACTATCCTACTTCTTTCGATTCTTAACTGTGCATACCTGTATCCCAAATGAGACCACGACGGAAGAGGATTTATGAATGGAGTAAAGCCACCTAACCTGACCTCACGTGATGACAACATGGCCAAAGTAGTACCTCCAGATTTAGTTCATACTACACAGTAGCCTACACACATATAGGCTACTATTTAAAACGTATTAGGTAGGCCTACTTTTTTTTAACGGCCATGAAGTACTTATTCAAAAAAGTATCTACTTAAGAGAGTATGCGTATGAGTATGAATTTGGACACAGTCACTTCTTATGATGAATAGATAGCCTACCGAGTTCACGCGGTTTCCGGAAATGATACGCATGGTATGCCTACGCGTTGCATTCTCAGCGCTGCCGCAAGGGGCGCTTTAGCCTAACTTTTTTTCTTCTTTCAACTACCGTCATGGCGGAGCAACGGTTTGAAGAGAATCTTCTGAGCAAGGTATAGTGTCAATAATAGCTATGTGTAGGCTATAGCAACTTACCTAAAGAATATAACATCCAGTTTAATGGCAGACAGACATCTGAATGGAACTGTATCGCCCCATTGCGTACTGGGGTTTGTCCGAGCTCTAATGTACTTGCGTAAAGTAGCCTATGTTTCCGCCCTCAAACAACCAAGTAATTAAATAACCTATGAGACGGCAAAACCTTAAAGCTATATTTGTAACCCCCCACAGACTGTAAATCACTGAGTAATATAGTGCTTTCAATTAGTTCCGTCTCGCTAGTGGCACCTCTGGTGTCTGAGTAACAAAAGGCCTTCTGACAGCTCTGTGCGTCCCCTCAGTTCCTGCGTTGCCGGGGCGCCCAGTCATGTTATTAAATTCACCACTGGCAGCGATACCTAGAGGGCTCGTGCGTTTATGTCACTCCGTCATTGGGGATAAGGGCCCTGGGAGCCGTGACAATGCAATTTCATTTCTCCCAGCTTTTGTAATGCCAGAATGCAATAAAACTGTCTGGCTCCAGACAGACCGTTTTACTGACCTAAAATTCTAGTCCTGAAAACTATTAGTAGCGAAATGTCGAATAATGGCGCCTTGTTCCTTTAGGTTTAGCTGTTGGACACAGCAGCTGCTGGACAAGTGAGTCACTAACTACCTAAGAGGTAAACCTCACATGTTTTAATGACTAACCTATGCTGATGGTTGGCCCACGGCTAGGTCAAATTAAAGATCTGTTTAATTTATTTGGCAATCATAATGTTGGTGTTAGAGGTCTTGTGTGTGGGTATTAAAGGTCTATTTTCTGTTAAAAGTTTATAGAGTCATTTTGGTTTCTTGCTTTTGGTAGAAGAATATTTAAGTGAATAGAGGTGGCAAAATTTTCCACTGTGGCTGGTTTTCAGTTTTGGTGGTTTTGCATGATTTGTTGGAAGCTGCCGTTACAAAATATCTGTATTCAAGGATTTTCCATCGCTATAAAGAAGCATTAAAGTGCTGCAAAGTATCATAAAAGTTTCAAAATCTTCAGTACCTTTAGCCCTTCTGATCTTGTAGATTAACCACATGGATCTTATAGAATCATTTGTGTCTTTGTTCAGGAATGATTAAGCAAACAATAACCAATTTGTCTGTTTAGCCAGAATGCCCTTGTGTATTCACTGGGCATATCAGCCCCTGTGATGCATGGCATTTGCTTTAAATAATTAAATTTCTGGGAGTGTTCTGTATAGAAGTGTTTTGACTGAATTATGGCTGGCTTTTTCCTGAATTGCAAACCAGGAAGGTCATTCAGAAGGCCTGTAGTACAAAACTAAATGAATATAAATTATGTGATTTACTGCCCATTGATCAGAATTTCAGCTACTGCTGTGACAAAAAAGATGCAATATTTAGGCTAGTATTTTTAACCACCAAAGATGATGTTGGCTATCAGAACATTAATCAACTTTTCTTTCTTTCTTTCTTTCTAATAATATTTCTAATATAAACATCTAAATATTTTCACTGAATGAAGAAAATGATTTTAAATGTTATTTTATTATATACATATTATATAAAATGTGTTGTATGTTTCATATACAGTATATATATATGTGTGTGTGTGTGAAAATATTGACACATTTTATTTATTATTTTATTATAAATATTTGTAACTTTAAATGTATTTAATCCTTTATATTATATATATAGACTTGTGTACATGTCTGGGGGGAAATCCCCCCCTAGGTGATTCTTATGGGGGGGAATTTTTTATTTGAGGGGGGAGTTTAGATTTTTTTTTTTTTTACCCGTATTGTATTTAGGAGATAAATGCATTTTTTTTTTGCATTTAAACTCATTGCATTTTACAATGGGGTAATTTTGTTCTTAAGAATTTACGCAACACAAGGAAGCTTGATTTCAATCTTTGAATTAAATTGAAAAAAGTAGCACAAATAAATACAATAGAGTAAAGATACCTATAAAGAGAAATAAAGAGAAAAGTTTTTGCTTAGGTCTGACACTAGTATTCAGAAATAGTACTACAGAGACTGAATAAAGTAATCAAATGTAAAAAAAAAAAAAAAAACACTGGGTAGTATTTTTTTATTCCTGACTAAATTAAATACATAGGCTATTAATCCTGATTCCTTAAAATGAAAGCTATGTTTTGTTGTTTTGACAACCAAATTAATGACAGACTATATGGCTGTAAGAGCTCGTGCACAGAACAGATCCTGTAGCCACCAACATTATACGGTCACGTGCGATGTATGCTTATTAAGACATAACCAACTGTGTTTAGAAGATACTCACCAAGACCGAAATTGACATGATTTTCGCATGTTTTTGACTGTTAAAGCGATATAATCCACGAAAAATAACTTTTGTTACCCGCGAGCTGTTTGTGAAGCGGCTTGTATGTGTGACGATAAAAAAAAAAACAGCTCTCATACAGCGCGCGCCAGTTCAAGATCGCGTGAATGTTTAAACTTTTACGTCACTATGACTACGCTAGGACTTGCGATAATATCAAACATGTTTGATATGAAAGACTAGAGAAAGACTGGCATAAATCGGGTCGCCGACTGCAGATTATCACCTCACATTTAACGATCGAGACGACGGGAGCGCGCCGAGACTCCAGTGAGATTCCTAAAGACTGCCGGTCTTTAGTCTGGGACTGTGAAAATCCTTTGGTGTACGCCTGGCATAAGACTTAAAAAGACGTGCAGATGGTAAATTTTAGTTACTCATGATGCAATGCTGGCCCGATTATGCAAGTGACAATTCCGTCTATTCCGACTCCCGAAACGCGAGTGTATTATCGCCTGCAGCGCTTAACGATTGTCTTGAGCAGCCCATGTTGAGAGACGAGAGAGAGACGCAGCACCACTGAATCACTCGCGCTGTTTGTGAAATTGCGTCTCACAGAAAGTTTTAAAATGACTGATTTTATTTTATAATCTGTGTGGATTAATTTACTAATACAACCTACATGCTAAAGTGAATCGATGTTTGCGGGAATTTCCCGCAGTATAAGTGGGAGACCTGCGGGAATGATTATGCGCAATACCCGCAATCCCGCGCCGAAATTCGAGCCCTGATATATATATATATATATATACACACATTTACACATTTTCTTTATTTATTTGCCTGTTTATTTTTATTTTATTTAGGCTATTATATTTGTAACTTTAAGTGTATTTAAATAATTTAAAATTAAAAAAATGTATTAGGCTGCGTCCGAAATCGCATACTTCCCTACTATATAGTATGCGAAAAACAGTACGCGAGCAGAGTAGTATGTCCGAAATCATAGAATTCGAAAAACAGTAGGCGAAAAGTCCCCGGATGACCTACTACTTCCGGCGAGATTATGAAGTGCGCATACGATGGACACTTTACTATCCCATGATGCCACGGGAGAGGAGTTGTTGTCGTTATATTTGAAAATGGCAGAAACCGGAGACGCGGCTGTAACGTTATGGGCTGTAGAGATAAACACACGTGACACGCGTATATCTCTATTGATTCATTCATGTTTATTTATCAATGGTAATATCACAAGCAAATAAATGGCTTTTTTCTTGCCAAAAATCAACATCTGTCATTGTTCATAGGGGTTGTGTGTGTGTTTTATGAGGTAAAATTTATTAGGTAAATAAATGTTATTTGAGAAACTCCACAAAAGGCGTGATCTGCGAGCAGCTGACCGACGCCTCCTCTTGATTGTCGGCTCGGACGACGTAAAAACGCTGATGAAAACAGAAAGCAGAACTAAAAACAGCGCGAAGTTGGTGCAGTCAGTGGAATGGGCTCTTTAAATTTTCGCACTGTTATGACAGCGCGTATGTCACGCGACCGGATTCATTCATACTACCCGTATTCATACTATATAGAATGTACTTTTTTAACGGTCGCGAAGTACGTTCTTATTTAAATGTAGTACCTACTCACATAGTACGCGATTTCGGACCCAGCAATAGTATTTTATCACTATTGTGTTCAAAGGGAGCCCGATCTCACGAAAGTGCGTATCAATACCACGAATGTTATTTCTCGTGGTATTTATACGCCAAAAATAGTTTTTGCGTGTATATGATAGGCTACGTAGTTTTCGCGTGCATATGATATGCACTTTTTGGCGTGTAATACGCACGCACATTATTTATTGATTTTAAAAAAAATATCTGAACCATTCCTTTAATTTTGTTATTCATGTTTCAGGTTCATTTTCTGAAAAAGGGTGCATGCTTGTTTATGTCTTGAGCTGAAACTACCTCACATTGAGCATTAATAGCATGACTAATTACTTCCAATTAACATCGGCCTATTAGGGAAATCGATCTTGCCATCGGCAACGATTTACTACAGCTGTGGTTTATAAACATCAAGGGCAAGGTGCTTCTGACTGATCCTCCTGGCCACATGTATTTCTACAGTCAGCACAAGCAAACAGAGAGTAAATAGAATCTTTTGTCTCTGTTGTATCACATTAAAGGTTGAGTAGGGAGTATGTGGGCTGGAAGCTACAGAAGCAGACAACACTTCTACCTTGCGTCCACTCTTTCTAAACATTTGATTTGTGATAACATCAGTGCAAGGTCATCGTTTAGCTGTTTGACACTATCAGAAACCTTATAGTGGAACTAGCCTAGTTGTGGAACCAATATGCATTTAAAACATTATAGCATACACAAGGACGCTGACAGTAAAGGCTGACTGTAAGGTCATTAGAGCCAGATCAATAATGTTAATGAACAGACAGTTGCAACAGCAAGTGTGACAGACCATTTAGATGAGCACCACTTTAAAACTATTAGATCAGCACAGAGGGAAGAACTGTTTTAGGGAGAATTTATGTTGGTTTAGTCATGCATTTATATATTTTTAGAATATGAGGGAATGAGATAGAAAGCATTAATGTGCTTTTTTATTCTAGCCACACTGCTGATTACACCTAATGTATGTGGTTAATATGATTACAACTGCTAAATTAATATATGTATTTGTACCTTCTCCCGAAAGTTAATCTAATGCTGTTTTTGAAGTGTCCTTAATGGACATCTGTGTCAGTTTGAGTTTTTACCCTTAGATGGCAGTCATACTGTAGGTTGTGCTTGGCACTCTGCATGACTGATGACTTGTATTATATGACTTCAAATTTTCTTCTTAAAGTTACACTAGTTTGATTAAGGGCCTATCATGAAAGACACATTTTGGAAATGATCAGATCTATTGCTGAAAACAATATATAAACTTTTTAATGGCCTCATAAAAATACATGATATCTGGTTGGGCGGTCAGGTGGAGTGCTGACTATGTTTAAAGTACATTCCCCAGGGGACAAAATATAGCACACTTAGGTGAGCATTTATGTATGATTCAACTTCAAGAAATGTATTGATTATTCTCTCCAATGCCCTGCCTCTACACGCAGCACTTTATGCTCTCATTCACAGGTTGCGTGTGGATTTTCTGTTGTGTCAGCTTGAAGAAATAATAAGGAATGCTTGCATGAAAGGAGATGTAATTATAATTACTTGCCACTTAATTAATAGCATTCTGTTCTTCTCCATCTACTCACGCAATACTGGACTTTCATTAAAACCCACTTCTTTTTACAGCGTAGATGTATTAATGTTTTCTTTTTTATATAATTAAACAGCATGAAATTGCAACCCATTTTACTTTTATTTTATTTTTTACTTGTTTTATTTTATAATTTATGATGTAGTGTAAAGCAAATTGGTCAGCTGTTGCTGTATAAATGGTGCTATGTGAAAAAAAATTATCTGAAACTTTTACTTTGATTTTATCCATCGGTCATTGAGAGGACACAGAAAAGGGCTTAGTAAAATGTCCCTTGAGCTCAACTATTAGAAGGCTGTCCTGCTGACATCCTCCCTTGGCTGGAGAAAATGTGGACTCCCCAATGTTGGGACATCAGAGCTTGTTGGCATGATAAAAGCTTCCTAGTTTGCTAGTTTTACACAGGAGTGAATGGCTTGCCAGGCATGGTGGGCGAAAGTTTGGCGTCCTCTCAGAAGTGTGGACACCAAATCTTCTGCCATCTGTTACCGTTGTCAGTACTTTCTATGTAAACATGATTCTTGCTTTAAAATTCTACACATTTATGGTTCCCACTATAATTTCAGACTAATAGCCAACATAAAAATTGAGGTGGTAAACTTGAAGGCCACATTGTCACATTGGCCTTTTCATTAACAATGGCTAATTAACATGTAGTCAGTGCATGATGTTGTTACCTCCATGATGTTTACATCCAATTGTTCTTGTTTCATGTTTCCAGTTCATGTGTTCTTGACTTTTATTTAGAAATTTGTCCGATGCTGCATCTCAAATCGCCTACTTATACCAGGCCCTAAAAGCATATACTATTTTTGTGAAGAAAAAGTGCATACTTTTGAGTGTAGCAGAAGAGTAGACCGGCTTTGGGACATACTATCACGTCATTCAATTATATCACGTCTTTTACGGTTGATCTCTGTCATATCCTGTCACAGTAAACTGGCCTGTCAATCATCTTGTCAAAGATAAAATCCTCCACATTTCATTTAATTTCATTTAATTTCCTACAGTATCAGAGAGAAATGCAGTAGCACTTTGATCTGCATGTGATGTTATCATGTGATCTTGTCACATGGTTCCTCCTCCTCCTTCTTATCATACTTCCCTACCATATAGTAGTCGGAAAACAGTATGTGACAAAATAAGTATGTCCGAATTTACAGTATACTCATAAAAGAAAAAAAAAAGTCAAAAAGTACCCGGATTACCTGCAAGATTCTGAAGTGTGCATATAATGGACACTTTCCTATCCCACAAGGCCATGGCAGAGGATTTGTGAATGGCGATGAAGCGCAGGTAGACCACATGATAATGACAACATAGTGAATGTGGTAGGCTACATCTGGATTACTTTCGTACTACACACAAACTTGATTCATACTATAGAACTTACTTTTTTAACACTCACAAAGTAAGTACTTATTCAAAATAAAATGTGATTTTGGGTGCAGCCTTCTTCCTCGTTGGTTCATTGTCTTGTTACAATGATATCAGTTCTGTCTTTTGATTGGTTCTAGCTTGATTAGTTCTACTTTGTCATGTTTTTTGTTGTTGTCAAGTGTTTCCTCATGTATTTAAGCCCTCATTGCCATGTTGCCTTGTCGTGTATTTGGTAACTTGTGTCAACCTGGTGCTATAGTCTCATGTTTCACTATGAGCTTTTTATTTGTGTTTTGTCAAAGTGCATCACAGCATTAGCAGTACTAGCAGACACCTTATCAAAGTTTATCCCCAAAAGTCACATAGCTATTGTAATTATTACAGTCCCTTCAAACTGGTGTGAAAACGATACAGTATCATTAAACACCAATCTAAGGACATTTGAACTGAAAAAAAGCTGGAAAAAAACCCCCAGAAAATATATACGTGGAAAAAACAAAGAGCCTATTTTGCACAAGCTCCACTGACTGCCTTTAAAGGAGATTTTAACACTGACTGACAGGAACCCTGTGCTGAGGTTGGCTTTTGGCTCATAGTCTTCCTGTTTACCTTGATAACTGTCATTCTGTGGTGTAAACGGGTGAGAAAATATGTCTATGAGTGAATGTGTTAATCTTTCTGTGCCCATCTGAGTCTGTTTTTGTGCACAGTAATACTCAGCAAGTAATAGTACATCTCAACAAAACAGACGGCAAATGCTCCTGACACCCACTATTTGAAGTAGGAAACTGAGAAACCTCAAGCGGCGTCTGCCGTGGACTGAAACTTCGTTCTCATTGTTCGGTGAATGAGTAAAAATGTCGTTGAAACCTCAGTATGATGAGTCAACAGATTTAGTGTTGTTTTCTAAACGGTGACCTCTATTTTCTACAACTCACTTTTCAAATGGGACTTGCTGAAAGGGGATGTATGACTAAGAATGATAACTGACAAATTGACAGTTACTTTAAGTGTCAGGGTTGACTTGTCTTAACTGCACTATGAGAATTACTTACTATAACTATAAAGAAAAATATAGTCATTTTTTATTTAATGTCATTGTATTTTATTTTTTTTCCACAAAATTATTTTATTGTGACCAATCCAGTGTCTCTAAATATGACTTGACACAGGAATGTAAATGGAAACTTTTGTGGTATATCTTTTTAAATGTGTGGTTTTATCTTTTTTAACATTTTTAAACACCTACAGCTCATTAACGTTATTATAATTATAGTAAATAGTAAATATAGTAATTGTAATTTCATTACCGTAAGACCATAACCTGTTGTCACAGCAGAACATACAGGAAAAAAATATACTATATCAAATCTATGTCCATAATAAATGGGCATGAGATTCATTTTGAAGTAATGATTTAAAAAATATAGTGGAGACAAGCAGTTTGTGGGTTATTCAAAGCGCGAGTATTTTGGGGTTTGGGGTGAGGAACACAGACACACACACACACACACACACACACACACACACCATTGGCAGCTGACTATGACCTCTTCTGCCCCACAGCCTAACAGATTCAACCACACACACACCCTGGCACATACATTCAAGTGTTTTTTTGCTCCAGTTGCCTTCTTTAATGACTTCAACATGGGCCTGCCAATATTTTTTATTTTAGGAATGGTTCTGAATCTTGCTCACAGCATGGAATTGCAAGGTAGGCTCATATCCTCTCAGGTTTAATCATTTTTGGCTTAATTTGAGCAGCTTGTATCAGATGATGCTGTTGTATTTTCTGGCCCTTTTGAATAGCTTGCATATTATATGGTAGGCTATAGAACAGACAGCCTTTGGGTGGAATAATGTAAATTAGAAGCATTACAACACAACCTGTGCATTTCATTTGAATCTGTGTCATTTTGTTCACTGAGAAGACATTTCCTGAGAAAAAGGGAGGGAATGACAATTTTCTGCAATTGTGCACCAAAAAATAGCATTGTTATTTCTTTAAATTAACATGCTATTTGATACTATTGTTATTTTGAGCTTTGGCTGTTATTGCAGCAGAATTTTGAGTAAGTGATGCTTATCATAATAATAATATATATTGCTAATTGAGAAGAGCTGCATGCAATGAATGAAGATTCTTTCACAAATTCTGCTTTAGGCATTTCCACTGTCCGTTCGAGAAGAAACATTTAACCACATGTCCCTTTCATTCTGAAACCAATGGGGCATGGAAACAATCATTTCTGTCTTGTATTTATTTGTAAGTAGGCTACTGATGAAATTAGATCCCTAGAAAAGATTATAAAAAAAAAAAAAGTCAAATGTGCTTTAAATTGTTCAGTATGTACAGTAGCAAGGCAAGATTAGTAAAAAAAAAATTCCAGAACATAAAGTGAATAAACATAAAAATGTCTATTGCAATTGTGTTTTGCAGTTTGTGTTTCTTTTCTTTGTCTTGCCTGGTGTCAAGATTTGTAACGTATTAAATCAGTGTAGTGATGACGCATTCAGCAGCTGTGATTTTGAACACAGAATTGTGTTTGCATGTAATCAGTTAAATGACGATGAATCAGGTACAGTGGTATGTGTGCGGTTTACAGCAGCACGCAACATGTGTGTGAAAGGCCTGTGTGTTGGAAAGTCGTGTCACATGATTGAAAAACCAAAAACATCTGCTTCCTCTCGTGCAAAGCGACTCAATTTCCATCCCAGACTCTGCATGCTGCAGCTGATGTCACTTTTTTTTTTATCAGGGCCTTATGCATATCCTTTGAACATAGTAAGCAATGTTGCCAATACAATGCATTTTTTAAGATCATTTTAGCTTTTCTGAACAATGCGAAGTTGACATTTATTTACCCTCATGTCGTTTTTAAATTCTGTATGACTTTCTTGCTTCATTGGAACACAAAAGGAGATATTTGAATAATGTGCTGGCTGCTTTTTTCCATTACAATGAATGGAGATCGAAAGCAAAAAGGATGCAAAAGTACCACAAAAAGTAGTCGACCTGACCTAAAGTTCAGTATAACTTAAGAAGACTTGATGTATATCACACAAAACTACTTTTCTATTCTTTTTATGGTGCTTTTTGTTATTTTGGAGTTTGACACCCCAAATCCCCATTAACTTTCAATATCGTTAGCCTCATAGCATAATTGCCTAAGTCATTTTTTTGCCAAATTGTGATATCTGCCTATTTTTACTGTCCTTCCACTGCTCCATCATCCTGCCTTTCTGCCAATGTCCTTAGCCAATCACAACACTTATTAGGATCCAAAAACACTATCTGCCTTAGTCATCTCTTTGACTTAGGCAGTTTCGATACAAACAAAATGGCAAAAAACATGGAAAGACAGATGTCCAGAAGTGATGTATTAGCTCTTCTGTTTGATTCGTTTTCATCTGGTAAGAGTTCATATTTCTTAAATTATCTAGACACTAAATGTAATTTCAGTCAATCAAAGGGATTATAAACTGTGTATTTAAACTTGAAATCACATTTTTTGCTACAAGATAAGTAGCTAGCAAACACTAGCTAAATAGTATTTCTGGTCAGAACATCACCATAAAGACATTTAGGTAATTTTAGGCAAGTGAAGTAATTTTTCAAGCATGTACTTTTTATTTTAAGGGCAAATAGATTTGTTTTAGAAATTAAACATTTAGAAATTAGACATTTTGACTAGACATAAGAAGTATTTGGTAAGATTTAGATTTTTTTAGATAACACTTTACAATAGGGTTCATTAGTTAACTACACTAATTAACATTAACTAATAATGAACTGCACTTATACAGCATTTGTTCATCTTTGTTAATGTTAATTTCCACATTTAATAATACTTTATTAAAATCTTGTTAATATTAGTTATTGCACTGTGAACTAACATGAACAAACAATGAACAGCTTTATTTCTATTAAATAACATTTACAAATATTAATAAATACTGTAACAAATGTATTACTCATTGCAAGTTCATGTTAGTTAATACATAATGTTTAATAAATTAACCTTTTTGTAAAGTGTTACCTTTTTTTTTTGCAGTGAACATATGAATTGTGTTAAAATATTCAACAGCACTTTATGTTCTGCTTTATTGTCAGGAAATGTAGTGGAGTTAGAGGATTTAGATGAGAGTAGACATGAGAAAGAAGGTAATGACGTAGACATGGGGCAACAGATAGAAGAGGAAACAGCCAGTAAAGCCTCCAGAGCTGAATCAGATCCTGATTTATCGTCAAATAGTGAAATCGATGACACTGTCTTGGATGAGGACTATAGACCTGAGAAAGATGACAGCCCAGATAATGGTAGTGATACAGACACAGCTCAACACAGTGAAGGACTACATGTAGGAGCCGCTGCTGTTCAACGTCATAGGCGTCCAAGGCCAGATACGTGGAAGCGAGAGGTGATAAAGGAGAAGCGTCTTAAGGGGGAGAGTTACAAGAATACAGTGGGACAGGAGAGACCACCAAAGACCATGGGTCCACCCTGCACATCACAGCACTGCTTAAAGTCGGAGAAACGAAGTTGTGAACTACTGACTGAAGAGGACAGAACCGATATCTTCAACAATTTCTGGTCCATGTCCTCCTGGGAGACACGCAAGCTGTATATCCAGACTCTAGTTGAAAATGTGCCCATAAAACAGAAGAAAGGTGGTGTTGCATCAAGGAGAACAACGTCCCTATTTTACTACCTGCAACTGGCAGATAAATGTAAACTACCTGTGTGTAAGAATCTTTTCTGTTCAACACTTGGCATCGCCCCCAGAACCATCGGATCATGGTTAACTGTGGACATGAAATCCAAAACTGATCCGTGTAAACCCAAGAACAACAAGACTGGCCCACATGTGCCCATATCAGATGTTGACCAGACCTTCCTGAAAGAATGGCTCTCTGGATTGCCTACAGTCCCATCCCATTACTGCCGTCAGGTTCCCTCCTATCAGGAAAAGAAGTTCCTGGAGCCAGGAACAGTTCTAAGTGATCTTCACAAGGAATATCAGAAAGCTGCTGGTGAAAATGGAGCACGTGCTGTGAGTGAGACATATTTTCGAAAAGTGTTCAGTGAGCAGAATTACTCTGTGTTCATACCAAAAAAAGACCAGTGTGATGTATGTGTCAGCGCCAAGGTAGGAAATACAGATCAGGACACCCTTACTACTCACTTGAAATTAAAGGCTCAGGCTCAAGCTGAAAAAGCTAAGGATAAAAAGGAGTCCAGTGACAAACTTTCAGTGTGGACAATGGACCTTCAATGCGTTCTTTTGTGCCCCCAGACGAAAGCTAGTACCATGTATTACAAAACTAAATTACAGATGCACAACTTTACTTGCTTCAACATGAACAACAAAGATGGATATTGTTACGCCTGGGAAGAGCATGAAGGCTCCCTTAGCAGTGAGGTTTTTGCCCATCTGCAGTCCAAACACTTCGAATCAATCCTAGAGGCCAAAGGAAACATTGAGAAAGTCATTGTCTGGAGTGATGGCTGTGGGTATCAAAATCGGTGTGGTGTCATCAGCAACACCTACCTTCATCTGGCCATGAAGCATGGTGTCACCATAGAGCAGAAGTTTCTGGTTGCTGGGCACACACAAATGGAGTGTGACTCCATGCATAGCCTCATTGAGCGGCGCATCGTCAAAGAAATTCACACTCCACGTGATTACATTGTCATCTTTGAGACTGCACGAATGCATCCATCCCCATACAAGGTGACTCAACTATACCACAATGACTTCATGAAGTTATCTGGGGCCTATGTCACCAATATTCGACCAGGTAAAAAGGTTGGTGACCCCACAGTCCATGGCCTCCGGGCTCTCCAGTACTTGGCTGATGGTCAAATCCGGTACAAGTTGGAATTTGAGTCTGAATGGGAGGACCTGCCTCAGCGAATCAACATCCCCAAAGAACCATTCCACTGGGTCCCACTCTTTCCTGCCCAATTGCCAATTACTCTCAGGAAATTCAATGACTTGCAGGCAATGAAACCAGTACTACCAAGAGTGGCCCATCAGTACTATGACAACCTCCCTCATCAATAGACAGTGTGAAAATGAGTGTGCACAGCACCTGAGTAGAACTTGATGGGAAAGGAAAAGTGGTTAAGGTTAGACATTAAGAAACAACTTGGTTAGGGTTAAGTTACACATCTTGGTTATATTTAGGAGAATAAAAAAACTATGGTTAGGTTATGTTTGCACAGCACCTGAGTGGAACTTCGATTAAGGGTGGAAAAGGAAAACAGTAGTTACGGTTAGACATTAAGAAACAACTTGGTTGGGGTTAAGTTACACATCTTGGTTATATTTAGGAGAATAAAAAAACTATGGTTAGGTTATGTTTGCACAGCACCTGAGTGGAACTTCGATTAAGGGTGGAAAAGGAAAACAGTAGTTACGGTTAGACATTAAGAAACAACTTGGTTAAGGTTGGCAAGTTACACATCTTGGTTATATTTAGGAGAGAAAAACAACTTTTGTTATGTTATGTTTGCATTTATATGTAAGAGAAAAACTGCCTAAGTCATGGCATGTTCTGCCTAAGTCACTTTTATTTGTTAGGCAATTGGTGATGGATCTTTTTCTTTTTGCATACTTGTTCACACATCTGGTTGAATGTACTGTTATAGTATCAATAAAAAATCACAATGTGATTTCTAAATATTGTGTTTTTTCGTGTTTTCCAAAAACGTTGAAATATGACTTAGGCAATTATGCTATGAGGCTAACGGAAAAGCGCAGCTGGACATTCTTTAAAATGTCTTCTTTTGCCTTCCACGATGAAAATGGTCATTCAGGTTTGCAACCACATAAGGTTGAATAAATAATGGCAGAATTTACTTCTTTTTTGTGTGGGTGAACTATCCTTTTAAGAATGTTGCTTCTTAATTTACTGGGGGTTAATTAATAATATGCCCTTCAGGATTAATTTCACAAAATGTTAGGGAGTGTTAAATGGACACGTCAAGAAATCCTTTTGTTGGCCGCCCTATCACGAATGAAGAAATCTGTCAAAGTTTATTAAGAGTGCCAAGTGCTGACACTTCCCCTGACTGTGCTTTATATATGTGGGGTTAGCAGGGGACACGTTGAACGTAAATAACAAATAAAATTAGTTGTTACCATAATGATTACTGTAATGGACTATGTCATTAAATCTTTGTGTAATATTCTTTCACCCTCCTTTTTTATATTCATATATAGATTCAGAGCCCAGAGACTTGGTTCTCAAACAAACTGTGACAGGGATTTTGGGAGAGGATGTCTACCTGCATTGTCTGTACACTGGACAAAGTAAGATCATTTACTCCTCCTGGAACCGGCTGGATTCTTCAAAGAGGTCAAGGAAAATGGCAGGCTACAATCCGAATAATATGCCTTTCAAAAGAGAAAACTTTGAAATCCCAGCATTACGTACAAACCTTACCGTAAAGATAAACGTGACAAGTCTCGACCTAGAGGGAGAATATGCATGTATCTTTAACTCAGATGAGGATGAAATAAAGGACACCATGTTTTTCAGAGTTATTGGTGAGTATGAATGAAGACTGAATAAGCCACGGAATTCTGAGTAGTTCACCAAAAATTAAATTCAAAGAATTTAGTCACTCTCATGTTGTACTGAACCTACTTTTCTATGAAGACACACACAAAAATGTATTTTGCTAAATTGTGTGGACCCTCTTTTCCAAACAATGAAAGCAATAACAGTGAGCTGTTAATATGTCTCTTTAAGACACGTCACATCAGCTTTGACATAAAACATTGGAACAATTGGTTCCTGAAAGGCACAAGTCAAATGGTTTACATTTATGGTGTTTTATGTCCGTTTTGGAGCTTGACAGCCCAAGTCCCCCTTCACTTTCACTGTAATTTGAGCTTTTCTCCAGCAAAAAAAAAAAAAAATTTATGTATAACATGAAGGGTGAGTAAATGAAGACATTTTGCATTTTTTGGGTGATCTATTCATTTAATTTTGAGATTACATACATGCAAAACTCATCAGTATCTCTGTTTTGTCTCTAAGCTCGGCCTGATATTGACATAACTGTGCAGAAGGAACTTGTGAACAGGACCCTCTACCATGCTGTCACTTGCTCTGCCTCCAGTGCCAAGCCTAAGGCTGAGATTAGATGGGAGATCTCTGGTGCCCTTCCAAGAGATGACATATTCTCTGTGAACAAGACTAATACAGTTCATCCCAATGGCACAACCAGTTCAATCAGTGTACTGCGATTCCCCTTAATTATGAATAATGAGAGCACTGTTACCTGTGTGGTCAATCATTCAGCTTTTACTGAACCTGAAAGAGTCAACATTGAGGTGGACACATTTGGTAAGTTCAGTTTTGATAGGTACAGGTAATCAAAAGAGATTTCGCTATTAGGAAAACCCAGAGAGTGTCAGACAACATAAATTACTTTTCTGTTCTTGTGCATTGGCTGAGTTTTTTTTTTATGAAACCTGAAAGGTAGAATTGAGAAATCAAGTTGGCATACTGTCTGCACTTTGCGCCAGTGTTGCATGTGTTTCCTGTGGTATTTGCAGCAGCTGTCTGACCACAGAAGTCACATAATCTGAAGCTACAGCATAGAGGTGTTTCTTATTGAATACAAAAACTTAGGAAAACTGTAAAGAATAAATGTCAGCACTTCTGTTTCTTACAGTTCATTACAGACCACATAATATATTTTTTTAAAAATGGCTGCTAACCAAACTTATGAACAGTGGTGGATTCAGCAAGAACTGTTCTCAGAGTTAGCATTTTTAGCGTGTTTTAGCAAGCAATTCCCTGGGATCAAGGCACATGAAACTTCTTTCTAAAAGCAGAAAGTGTCACAAATCTTGATATATGCTGTTCTCCTTCATTTGTTCAATTACTGCAGCCATTGTTGATAGAAAATGTACATGAAGGTCTCTTTATAAAATTCTGTTTACCTCCTCCCTTATGTTAGCGGTAATAGTGCAACTAATTGCAGTCGATTTTTGGCTTGCCATTGAACATATTTACTTATAAACAGTACTTACTTTGTATACATACTTATTTGTATATAAGACACAATCTATAAAGGCAAATGTTACATATAAAGTAGAATTTACATAAAGCATTGCGTTTGGTCTGAAAAACACAACAGCTTAATTTGAATACTCACTGCGCTATTTCTGTGCATTTAGTGCCTAGCAAAACTAGATTGCACGTGTTTAGTGAAATAGGTTTTGCACTGAAATACTGCACGCAAAAGTGCAGATACTTTTTAGTGAATTCACCCTTTGTTATTTCTTGAAACATGACATCTAAGCCAATTGTCCTTACTGGAGCTATAGTTAGCATCTCCAACAGCTTGGTAAACAGAAGAAACAGCTGATAAAACTCAGTTAAACTCAAATGTCAGCTTGTTTAACCTTAAGATCATACTAACAGATACACTTCTCAGTTTTCTAAAAAGGATAGTCTCTTAGAGGATTTTCCATGAACTTCCACTGTTCATATTGGCACTTTTCTTCTTTTTATCAGTTTATCCTATTATGAGCATGGAGACCGTCCTGGTGCAAGAAGGAGGAGAAGAATTTCAAGAGGTCATCTGCATGGCAACAGGGGGGAGGCCACATCCAAATATCACATGGAGACTGCCTGAATTCAAAAGCACACCACCTTTACTGAAAAATGACTCCAAACCAGATTCTGTTATCAGTTCTTACCGGTTCCCATCAGATCCTTATGAAGGAGAAAATATCTCTTGTGTTTTTGGCTACATGTTTCTCCCTTTCATAAACACAAGGACAATCACTTTGCCAATTTACTGTGAGTATACCAGCACTATTTAAACTGAATAGATACACATATGTAGCATGTTTGAAGCGGTCTCTCACTTGTAAAACTTTGTTCCCTCTAGATCTTTCCTCACTTCAGCTGAAGGACGTTGATGATCCCATTAACAGTGAGAATCAGACTTCACTGGCGTTTGAGGTGGGGGATGCGGGCATTACAATCAGGATGGATGTTTTGGGCAATGTACCAAGTTATAAAATTAACTGCTCCAGGTAACATTTATTAATAATATACTGATGCAACACAATGACATTTATAGACAATTTCCTCCACATTATAAAATTTCTAGTATTTGCTACACCATAAAGATACTGAGACAAGTTGTGAAATGTTTTGTTTCATTTAATCAAGGGAAGGCCAACCACTGCCTGAGGATGTGGATGTGGTTGGCAGCGATATCTTTATCAGAGGTCATGTAGAGCTGCACCTTGCTGGACAGTATCTCTGTCAGGCCTCTTACCGTAGGCATCAAGTTTCCTTGCAATTTACAATTGAAGTGAATCCGAAAGTTATATTGCCAGGTATTGTATTTGCGGTCATAACATTTTATCATAAAACTGTATTCACATTCTACACTCTATTTACATTTTAAATATGTTCTTGTTTTTAGTGACATTTCCACCAAACATCAGTGTGAATTTAGTAGAAAATTCTGAGTACATTCACATTGAGTGTTTGGCCTTCAATGCTGTTCCCACTGCAAACGTGTCCTGGATCATTTCACAAGAGATGAATAGTACAATTCAGTCTAATGTCACATCCTATAATGGATCTTATTCTGTCAAAAGTGTATTGACGGTGCCCAGCTGCATGGCACGCGAATATGTAGCTGAGTGTGTAGTCGACCATCCTGCTTTCATGGAAAAAGAGAGGCGGCAGATTGCTCTTCCTATGTGTGGTAAGAAACTGATAGCTACAGTCATAATGAACAATGCCTCTTTATTCTCTAAATTAGTTCTAGATGTTTAAAAATGTAGCTTCTGAACCTAAATGGAAATACCTTTTAAATGTGATTCCTGAATTTGAATTGTTGTAGCAAACAGGATGTAGAATTGAGATTCGAATTTAATTGTAATTGAAATTCAAAGACTCAACTGTAATTTTTAACTAGAAAAGAAAAGTTTGTCATTCACAAACAATTGACAACAAATTGTCTAATGTTTTTATGGATGGATGGGTGGGTGGATGGATAGACAGACAGACTAGGGTTTATAACAGCTATCTATCAAAACATTCTGACTTGTAATTTATTGATTTTGGTCTTTTTTGCAGCACCACCAAATATAACCTTGCAGTCTAGTATTAAATGGGACAGTGGCATTGCATACACATGGCTGGTGTGTTCAGTGCAGAGCCAGACTCCAGCAGCAGCCATCACCTGGGCCGTAGACTGCCATGGCAATGCCAATGGCTCTAATGAGTTCGTAATGAGTCAGCCTGATTTTCAGCAGAGTCATATGGTTGCCACCCACAGTGCGGCACGTATTCCTATTTACTCACATGCCGGATGCAGCGTGACCTGTGCGGTTGAGCTTCAAGGGTTAGAGAAACCAGAGAACAAGACTATTGACCTCCCACGCTTAGGTACGTTTTATTATTACATTAACCCCAAAACCCCTCTTGAGACTAAATTTATTCATTTGATTACATTAGGAAACTAAATGTCAAACCATTCACTGACCTAATTGTCACTGTATATCACTGTGGAACTGTACCAATCTGTATGCTGTGCTGCTTATTGCTGGAATCTAAAGAAATATTCTTGTAAAAGTTAAGCTTAATCAACAGCAGTTGGCACAATGTTGATTACCAATAAAATTAATCGTGACTCCAAAAATCTGAGGGACGAGTCAAAATAATTTTTTGTGGTAATCGACATGATACTACAAATGTAATCAGTTGCGCTTAACCTGTCTCAAACCCTATTCCTTTAGTCGCAATGTAACTGAAGTGCCGACAGATCTAGTCTTTCATATTATTGTGTACATCTAAGTGAAACGGATTTACAAAAAATAAAAATGTAGGACAGAGCTTAGGTCTGTGCATTGATCTTTTTAATATAATTTTTTTTTATACATATATGCATGATGAATGGTTCACTTTAAGATTAATAACATGCATTTAGAAAATAGATGGGTGAATTTCCATTTCATACTGAATAAAGGCCAATTCACACTGCACTGACAGACGCCGACCAACACGGACAATCATCAGATTACAGTACGTCTCAGATATTCCACTACCGACAAATGCCAATTAAACATGTTCAATCGATGAAAACAACCACTGACCTACACCAACAGGCAGCGACTGGGTAACACACTGATCCACCAAAACCTGACGTATGTGTCTGTTGCTGTTGGTCGGTGTCGGACGGTGCAATGAGAATTGGCCTTAAGATTATATAGCTAATGGAAACACTAGCCGATACATCAAGTAATGAAAACCTCTTTGCTATTAGGTCCGTCTGCAAGCCGTGTGTTTTTGGGTGTAGAGAGATACACTCATATTTGGCATGCTGTGTGCGAGTATAGCGGCGAAGGGGTGAAACCCAACATATCCTGGGTCCTTCCTGATGAAGACACCGTAATTGCGGCAACTATTGAGTCCAAGTACGACGGAATTAAAGTAGAAGTCAATTCAACCTATGAATTTGAACTCAGTCAGTATGAGGGAAAGAATTTGATATGTCTGATCCAGAACAAGCTCGGCAGGGATGAGAGACTGGCGATTCGTGTCCCAAAATACTGTAAGTGTTTCTCAACTTAAAAAAAAAGGAGGTTATTGGAATGAATTCTGGCTGTTCATTCAGTAAATGTATTTTATTTGCTGAATGCAATCTGTTGTTTCCTCCACTCAGCTATCTCATCTATTGAGGTTGTAAACAAAACCACATTTGATCGTAGAAGTCATGGCCAGCGTGTGCATCGATTAGCATTGCAAGAAAACCTCCCTAATCAGAAGATACTTCTCAGAGCCCACGGCAATGCATCATCATACACGACAACATGTTACAGGTATGTTGAGTCATGTTTAAATAAGGCACAACATACTTAAGAATTCATATAGTGCCCATCAAAAAATAGAAAAAACTTCATGAGAGTATCACTGCCTAAGGTGCAGTTCCACAGCACTCTCTCTTAAAGCCTAAATGTGGCACATTGATTTTTCTTTTATGTCAGACACCCAGAGGGATAAATAGAGAAGAGAAGGGCTAGTTAAAGTTTTCCACAATAATGTTTCACTGCATCAGACTGTGAAGTTCTAGAGTGTTTGTTTTGCTTGAACCATCACATGCTTTTACTACTCTTATCACAGAGCAATGTTCCCTTACGTTTGTCATTTTTAATGAACACTACTACATTATCTTACTCACCCTCATTTCATCCCAAACTTGTATGATTTTCTATGAAGCACAAAAGATATTCAGCAGAATGTTCATGCTGCTCTTTTCCATAAAATGGAGACAGATGCTGTTAAGTTACTAGAGTGTTATTGTCAATTAAAACCCAAACTACATGTATTACAAATTGTTTTTGCTAATTGATATAAAGCTGAAATAGTAGATAATTAAAAAAAGTTAGTTAGAAATGTTCCCTGAACAACTAACTGAAATCAGTGAAGTACTAAAATGACTAAAACAAAATAAAAATAAATAGAAATATTTATTATTATTATAATTAATAACAAAATCACAAAGTAAAATTAAAACAGCATGCGTCACCATTCACTATTATTCTATTAAGAAGAGCAAAGTGAACATGAAAAAAAGAAAGTCAAACAGGTTTGAAATGTAATTTGTTTTATATGTGCTAATGACAAATTAACCAAAATTCTTCCCTATGTTCCATCTATTAGTTTCTAGGGAATAAATGGACTTTTTCTGCACACACACCAGTATTCTTTTTTTTCTCTGAGCCATGCCTCTGAATTGTTCTTATCCCAGGAAGGACGGGTCAGCAGCACACACTGTTGCCATGGCGTTAGTTTTTACAGAACCAGTGTCTGCCCTGGATGCAGGACTGTACATATGCCATGTCTCGTACCAGCACCACACGGCTAAAGTTTTCCTTCGTGTGGATGTAACCAGTGAAGAGACTGAACACTGTGAGCTTTGCACACATCAGCCCTAGTCTAGATGATCAATATTGGTATTATATAGATGTGCTGTGAATTAGCTCAGAATTCGATCTAAATTTTCCACAGTGATATTCATCACCATCTGCTTCACGTCAGCCGCTGCAATCGCCCTCATCTTGATCATCGTTTTGTTTGTCCTCTGGTGAGTAGAGTTGCTTTCTAACAACCTTAGGTACAATTTATTTTATATACACATATATATATATATATATATATATATATCTTACCATACAGGTGAGATTAGTGGAGGCAAACAGGAAGCAAGGTATCTTACCTAGACCAATAACATGCATAGTGTTCATAAACAGGATACATGGTGGCTTGCGCAGGCTGGCAGACGAAAAACCACATCTACCACTACTCTGCTATTCACAAGACATAAACAGATTGTTCATGCCTCAGTGGTAGAGACTGATGATGTCAATTAAAATTGCAAACGTTTTTTTTTTTGTACAAAGAAACAGACCTATATAGATTAACATGTCTTATCCAATTGTTCTTTTTTTTCTAGTAAAAGTGGGAAAAGTCACTCATCACAAAAGGTACTCAGAAGTGTCATATGATTCATTTGTCCAATAAAATATAAATGGCTAATTTAAATCAAGTATTCATTTTTTGTTTGTTTGTTTGTTTAAAAAAAGAAGAACAGGAGAGAGCGCGAGTCTCTAGCAGCTCTAATGCAGGACCCTCGTTGCCCAGAGAGGACGGGGCTTCCAGGAGAGGCTGGGCCGCACTATGCTGAGCTTGTGCACTATTCTATTGTTTTTGATGCTAAAAGCACTGTGTGAGTCGCCAGCTGGGTTTTATGCAGGTAATATATCAGTTTTTGCACATACTTTTAGAGTTCAGGCCAGCTTGGGTGCATGCTTTCAAAAAGGGGAACATACCTAGAAAATCATTCATTTTCATATAAAATAATATAACATATCTGGTCGTGAAAGAGAAATTGTTTTGTTAATATGGAAATTTCACTAGTGGTCTCAGGCTTTTGGACACCACTGTATATTTACATTGGAATTGTTTGTGATATATATTTGTTTATTCCTCAATTACCAATATCAATTGTAGGGCAAAGTCCCAGATTTAAGTAGCTTGGTATTACTTTCAGCATTATAAGTAGCATTGTTTTTATGAGCATGTTTGCATTAAATGTTTTCCTATCTTTTTAGATTGTTATTTTGATCTGATTTGCACAGACATATACTTTAACCGTCTGGTTATTGTCTTCTATCTTGTTTCAATTCCCAACTGGACTTGTAGTGCACAAACTGACTGAATCTGTAACGCTGTAGCACCCTCTGGTGATCGTGCAGTATATGGTGGGGGAATCTATACATCTGTAAAGTACTGCAACTGTCCAGTCTGATTTTTTTTACTACTTATATAATACTTATATATTTAGTCTTTGTCTGAATGACGACTGGCCTTCCTATGTGTTGCTGATGTTCTGTTGATGATGTTTAGGTGAAATAATGTCACTGTGATACTTGTAAAAAGAGAATAAAATACTTGACAAATTTAAATACGTATCGAGTCAGTTTGATTTGCAGGTAAATGCTTACTCCAATCCAATCCAATAAGAAAATATATAACAATTTTCACAAAGTCAAAATTCTTTGAATATCACAAAGCCTTTTTTTATACAATGCATGTTCCTGTTACATTGATTTACAAAGGTTACAAATACAATGTCAAGAGGACATTTCCCCCTTGTTTTAAACTCAATTATTGCCGATAAAACTTTTCATACACACTACACAGTCCAACCATAAAGCAAAATATTTACTTTATGCATATTCATCGTTTCTTGTACAGGCAAGGTTTCAGCTGAAGTCCAGCTTTCTTCGCATTCTCTAGTATGTTTTCTGTCTTCATGAATTCAAAAGAATAGAAGTGGCTGTTTTCTGTGTCCTAAAAAAAAAAAGAGAAAAATAAATAGCTTGCATTCATTACATAGTAAATTGAAGCTACATTTTGATTAATTAATTATGATCTGTTGCAATCTCCATTATTTTACTGAAAAGCTGAGAAAGTAGAACATTTTATGTTAGTGTGATTGTTATATTCCATTATTGATTTGCATACTTGCAGAACAGCACAATCCTAGTCTGCAACACTGCACAGTTGGCCTGACTTTCCATCCCTAATACAGCATTAGACCTGCAACTAACATTTTATGAAAATTAAGAAGATTATTCTAATGAATGTATAGATTCTGTTTGACAGCTGTCCTATGAGTTTTTCACAATCATCTGAAGATTAACGTACGTTTACACGACAACGGTGATGTGAAAGTGTAAACGTTTATCTCTAGGCGGGTTTTTTTGCATACAGACGACAACGTTGATTAATAAAAAAAGATTAAAATGCTGTATTATGCATGCCATGCCAGTAGTTGGCAATGTCACTTCATCGTTTTTCACAAATTCAGGTTTTAGTAGAATCGTTAGTAACGGTATCGTTTTCAAACCTTTGAAACCTGTTTTCACAAGTTTGCCTTTTCAGGCTCCCAAAACGCTCTTGTGTAAATAAACGACCAAACGCTTAAAGTTTCCAGTTTTTAGTTGAAAACATACTACTATTTGCCTCATGAAAAACATGAATCCAAGACTTTCAAGATCAATAGATCTAAAAAGCTATTATTAAATTATGGCTTAAATGATTAAAAAACATGAATAAAAAACACACACACACCGACGCGTTGCAGCTAACAAGTCTTTATCAGGGTGTGGGAAAATTAACACACTGAGAGACACTAGTATGCTATTCTTTCATAGCATGATCAATGTGTCATGTGACATGGTAACCTAATTAGGTCACATGATACCAAAAGAGGGGAGTCATAAGTGGACAAAAATATGAGGACCAGGTACAGTAGCCTACATGTTATCCTATAATTCTTAAACCGTATTTTCAAATCATATCTAGAGTCAAATTTACATTTTTCATTGGGGACACACGACACTAATATCCATGGGAAAATTGAACAGAATGATCAGTTTTCACTGCTATTATTTTGGTTCATTAAAACAAACTGTTCAAAAGAACCAACTCACGGAAATGACTCGGCTCAACCAAAGACTGTACGAATCTAAGTGTTAATACACGGTAATGACTTTATCAGTTTATTAGTTAAACCTGATGCAATCAGCTTCCGAATTTATTTGAAATAGAAATCTGTCACTTTTAATCAATTTAAAGCATCCTTGCTGAATAGATTGTTTAAAAAAAAAATCTTACTAGCCCTAAACTTTGAACAGTACTGTACGTACACTGGAAATAATCAGAACATTACCTTATTGACTATCTTGAAGCCCAGACTTGACAGTGCACCAATGAACGAACGTATGTTTTCAAATCTACTAGCCACTTCAGCAATTTTAAGAACACCCCTGTTTAGGAAAAGAGCATTTATAAGGGCTAATGTTAGACACACAATGGGTTTGGGTTTTAAAATAAACTTTTTTGAAGGAATTGTTAATATCAATAATATGAGGCAGTTACCCCATCACCAGGACTCTGTTTGCTTCTTCCAAAAACTCTCCCAGATTTGTTCCCATCAGAGAAAGACAGAAAACAGCAATATCTACTGTAGAATCACGGAGCGGAACCTGTGAAAATGTAATAAACAGTGCTGCCTTTAGTATTTTGGCTGCATTACAAATCAAAAGCTTTATTACTATAATAACAACTTACTTTTGCCATGTCACATGCAATGGCAAGATCACAAACCGGAGCCAAATCAAAAGAGTGTACTTTATTCTTTACACTCCGTGCAATTTTACAGTCGCCACAACCGAAGTCTGCGACAACTAAAGAAGGTGGCCTGAAAAAAAAGAAAAGGAAATTCATGGACATTTAGCGACATCCAAAAAGAAAGTTTAGTACAACATAAAATAGGACATTATTTGAGGAGACAGCCATTTGTAGTGGTGTCCGAAATCATAGTGGACGTTATCGAGTACACTCATTCTATCCCACATTGCACTGCAATAACGAGTGTACAGCCGACGTACGTTCAACGGCTGTCTGAATTCGCTCACTCGTTTTCATTCACTCCTTCAAGTGAACAAGTGGACAAATGTAGGGAATAGTGATTCCGGATTTAAATTTGTTAAGTTTGGCCTGATAAGTTTTGGCCTGATGTTTTTAAAAAAACAATTAACTGTAGAACAAAAAACTATAGTAGCCTAGCGATGACAAAAGGATCATATAAAGCAAAACAATTAAATAAAAAGACCATGCAAAATCCATCTGTCTCATGTTTAATGTGAATGTATATTATTTCCTATTCTTGCTATTTAAAAAAAATATATTGTATAATTTTTTTTTTATTAAAAACATATATATATATATATATATATATATATATATATAATATACACACACGTCATACCTAGAAAAGTATACTACATGATTATAAAATATAATTGTATTGTTATTACAAAAAACAATTGTATAAATAAATAAATGTATTTAGATGCTTAGAAGTCTATGAATTGATCCTTATTGAAATGATTGTTATGTTTCTAGCATTTTATATGTTTGGCCACATTTCTTCTAACCCTAATTGATGGGAGTGTGTAGCTTTTCATTTCTCAAACAACCATGTAGGAAGACACATCATGGCCATATTCCACGGTGACAATGTCAAGATTCATCAGGCTCAAATTGTGAAAGAGTGTTTGGGAGGGAGCATGAAGAAAAGTTTATGTGCACCTCTTGATGGAAATAACGTCACAAGAGGTGCATCCATTTTTGGTCAAGATCTTGTATTGACAATGCAAGAGTCGAGGACTCTGTGAAGTCTCCTCCAGCACATCTCAAAGACTTTCAAAGAATTTAAGGTCTGGACAATTCACGTGTGAAAACATTATTCTTCATGCTCCCTCCCAAACATTCTTTCACAATTTGAGTCTGATGAATCTTGACACTGTCATCCTGGAATATGGACACAAGGTATAATCCTACATAAAGAAATTAAAACAAAAAGCATGTTCTCTCACTTTTGACAAATATAGGAAATGATCGAATCCACAGGGTTTGTGGGCCAGTGCTGAACTTGTGTTGTGTAGCCCTTGTGGTAAACCGCAATGGCTTCTGGGTCCTGCTGAAACATGCGTCTGGCCTCACGACTGGTCGACGTGTAAAGCAGCTCATTGATGTAGCGGAATCGACCGGCTTCTAACTGCCTCACCAGCTTTGTCCTTAAAGCAGTTGAGGGGTCAGGTGGCATTTGCTCTTCATCACTCTTCAAATTCACTATTGTACCTTTTGGTTCTTCTGGTTCATCTATGGCTTTATTACCGTCATCAGTGTGACTCAAGTTTAAAATACGACGCAATTTCTCTGCCTGTAATTTTTTCATCATTTTAGAAGGTTTCTCTTTTCCGCCCACTTCATGTGAGATGTTACCGTTGCTAAGAGAGTGATCTGATATTCTTGAAGTTTTATCTGTTTTAAAGTCTTTGCAATTTTCAACATCATCTGTAGCGGAGGAAATACCATTCGTTTTTTTGGAATTTTGTTTCTGCGCTCTCTTGGATTTGTTGATGTCCTGTGTTTGTACTAAGGGTTCCTTTTTTACATTGGCTTCTTCGACACCTGTCAGTTTTTTGGACTTTTGTTTCTGCGCTTTCTTCGATTTGTTGATGTCCATTACTAAGGGTTCCTTCTTTACGTTGGCTTCTTCAACACCTGTCAGTTTTTTGGACTTTTGTTTCTGCACATTCTTGGATTTGCTGATGTCCTGTGTTTGAAGTAAGGGTTCTTTCTTTACATTGGCTTCTTTGACACCTGTCGTTTTCGAAAGATACTTGTTCTTACACCGTTTTTTGTTCTTCATCTTGTTCCTCCACTGCTTTCTGCTTAGCTTAGTCTCTTCTTGACTTTCGTTTTCCTCCAACAGAGGGCCGACTCCTACGTCATTCTTATCTTTTCTGGACTCTTGTGACACCTTAGAACCTGCAACACAAATTGATGTGAAAAAGTCAGTAATGTTCAAGATGGTGGACAAATAAAATTAGTAGCACATGCTCTCACTTATTCCTTTCACGGCCTTCTTCATTAGCTTCTGCTTCTTCTTCATAGGTGTTTCAGGTGACTCTATTTTATCCTGCTGCTTTCCTTCATTATCAGCATTAGACTTTCTTTTACGTTTTTTGCACCTTTTCTTTTTTGTTGTCTGGACTGCAGGAGAGGCGTCTTTCTCTTCGTCACTATCCTCAAAAACTTTCTCAATTTCCCAGGTAGGAACTGACCCCAACGTTTGCAAGGTTCTCAAAAGACTTTTTTTAGGCACAGACTTATCCTGAAGGGATAAAAGTGTCAGGTGAAAAATTAAATTCAAGTAACAAACCTCATTAAATAAGGGACAAAAATAATAATACCTTTCTCCTGGCAGGAGACACTTTAACAGTGTGAGATGATCCATCTGCTGATGGAGAATCAGTCCATTCCTCTTCAGCAAACATGATTGCAAATGCTGCTAATGTTGGATAAACACAGTAAACCGTGATAATAAGTTTATAGAGTCTGTAATCTAACAGTGAACAGGTATGTGACTGCTTATCTAGTCAGATGGTAAAACTGATCGTGCTGTTGGAAGAAATTAATTTTCACACACCTCAAAACATACGACAGTAGTATTCCACAACTAATTTCAGATTAATTTACGTTTAAGCCGTACTTACATCTCACTCCCTCTCTCTCTCACACACACACACGCGCAAAGCACCGACACGTGTTTTTGTGTACATCCGGGTTACCGTGACAACTTCCTTTCTACTGGCTCAATCTTTCACTAGTAAATGATACATGGTCCATTATATTGGCAGAAAGTGAGCGAATTTGGAAGCTGGTTATGTTAAGTTTAACTAATGAACTGAAACCAATGTAAAAAATGTACAGTTTTTGGTTGTAGTAATGGAGAGTCCAACTCGTTTCCGCGAGTCGGTTCTTTCGATTCAATTTTTATTTATATAGCGCCATTACAACACCCAGAAAGGTGCACAAAGCGCTTTCCATAAAACACATAAAAAGATCACAGAATATAAAAAAATTGCAAGTTAAAACTAATCTAAGTAGTTACAACAAAATAACTAACACAACGACTAAAAACAAAACAAATAATTAAAATGTTCGGTTCGTTTCAATGAACCAGGATTTCATGACACACTGTCCATTATAGAGAGTGAATGAATTTGGACGTTGATTGCATCAAGTTTAACAAATGAACCGATAAAGTCATTGCCGTGTTTTAACCAGGTTTTAACACTTAGAGTCGTACATTCTTTGGTTGTAGCGAGGGGCAGACCGAGTCATTTACGCGAGTCGGTTCTCTTGAACAGTCCGTTTAATGAATCAAAATAATAGCAGTGAAATCCGATCATTCTGTTCAAACTTCCCACGGCTATTAGTGTCGTGTGTCCCCATCACATTTTAACCAGATTGTGTGTAGTCTCGAATCTCGATCATAAAAAAATAAAAAATAAATAAAAAAAACGCGATTCTCTAAAGTTATGACAATAGTTCAGCGCGTTGTCACAGATTTTCCTCTAGATGGCGCCATTTGTTTTCATTTCACCCACGTTAATTCCATCGTGGTTTATGAAACAACTCTGTAATCAAAAATCTGCCGTTTATCAGATTGTTACTACATTTGTTCAATATTTATTGTGAGAATTTTAAATCTGACAAATTAATATACATACGTAGACCAGTGTCCCGTACCCAAACGACATAAAATGAGCCGGTTCATTTTAGCAAATATTTTACGTTATTACTTTAATCATGTCTGATTTGAAAATAACCAGTGTTGCAGTAAACCCTCACGAAACTCAAGCTCGTTATGGTTGTTCGCACAGTAATTTAACAATTACTGAACCCATAGACTGATATGTCATACTGAGTGTTTTTTTTTATTATTTTTTTATGTAATTAATAAATTAAGCCTATTCTTCTTCTGAAAATCTTATTTTATTCAACCCTTGACAACGATTCAGCAATCAACTGCTTTTTATATTTTAAACATAATGGACTACGGAACTAGAATAAGCTAGTTGAATGTACATTTTGGTAATGTATAACGTTACTATGCATCTAAATATTGTTTTCTCTTTTAAAATTATTCACGTTTTTTAATGTTGGATTTAAGTGTTTAAATGATCGTCCAGCCCTCTTCTGTAGTAGCCCGTTATCGCGTGGTTCCTGTTACTTTTCTCAGCGCTGATCAGAATGAGTTAATCATCATTAGTGCAGGAAGATTTTTACGAACGGGTTATGTAACAATCATTTCGATTCTTAAATGTGAACGATTACACGTTTTAGTGCGCAGATATACCCAAAGATTGAACGCGACTCTGTTTTGTAAGAACACACTTTTTTGTCTAGACAACAGCTAACGTTACTGGCTAGCAGCTAGCAACAGGCTAGCAACGTTTGCCGCTTGATTTGTTCACATCCGTTGCTGTAGCTTCAAGCGGAAGTGGTCGAGTTTATTATCAACAATGGCGTCGCAGCAGATGAACACCAACAATGCTCAGATGGGCGTTCAGCAACCGGCTGTTTTACAGCAACCGCAAGCTCAACAGCTCAGTCAACAACAAGATTTTGACCCCGTTCACAGATTCAAAATGCTGATCCCATTGCTCAAAGATAGTTTACAGGTTTGTTTAGTGTATTTCATTGAGAATGCGAGCTAACAGTAACGTAACTTGTTTGACACTGAAACTAACTTTCATGTACAATTTTATGTTTTCAGAATGTCATGACCATTGCTTCTTTAAATTTTGGGCATAATACTGCTATTGACAACGGCTTAAGAACAACAGAGTAAGATCCCATTTAAATTATTTCCTATCATAATTGTCAATTGATAGAAACATCTCGGGTGTGTGTGTGTGTGTGTGTGTGTGTGTGTGTGTGTGTGTGTGTGTGTGTGTGTGTGTGTGTAAAGGACATCAGATGCAAAAACCTCATAAAAAAATTGCATTTTTAAGTTTTTAATTCAACTCTTATCAGTGACATTTCTGAAAATAAGGCATTTCTATATCCGATCAATAACCTTTTCATTGCCATTAATGTGCAATTACTGAACCTAAACATAGTATATATAATGCTCATTTATGTCAGGTGGACTTGGAGGTTTTTGCATCTGAAGTCTTCACATATGCATATATATTATGGAAAATGTTATGGTTGCATAACACAAGTTTTATAATATATTATAAAAATATATATTTCACCTCTCATAATGTAGGAAAGGTAATGATGCAGCAGTTCAGCGGTTTGACAAAAGTTTAGAAGAGTTTTATGCTCTCTGTGATCAACTGGAACTCTGCCTGGTAAGGAATTATTGTGTTTCTGTTGAATATGTCATTCAATTATATTTGATTAAATTGATCATTTCGATTTAAATCATAGCTCAACTTCTTAACATGAACAACACATGTATTTTTCTGCAGCGGCTGGCCCACGAGTGCCTCTCACAGAGCATCGACAGCACAAAGCATTCTCCAAATCTCGTACCTACAGCCACCAAGCCAGACACGGTGCAAACAGAGTCTCTATCTTACTCTCAGTATCTCAGTATGATCAAATCACAGATTTCATGTGCTAAAGACATTCATAATGCTCTTTTAGAGTGTTCAAAAAAGATTGCTGGGAAAGGTCAGGGAGCTTGTAATTAGTAGCTGGCAATTCTATTTAGCTTCCTTTTTTGTTTGTGTTTTGCATAACTTTGATGCTGTTTGAAGAATATATATTTGTTGGCATTTTCAATTCTGTTAGTCTATTTACTACTATGACAAATGTACTTCTACAATTAAAATGAGTATTTTTTTTGAAAACTTGTGTATGTTTGTGTCTTACTATTTTTTTTTTGTGATTTTTATTTTATTTCTTAAACATTTTGTATGTATAACTAATAATCTATTATTTTGATCTAACAAGCTAGCTATAGTATGGGTCCTATCTCTTTAATTTCTAAAATATATATCAAAACATTTCTCACATTTAACTGTCTAATTGTTTTTGTTATTTTTGTAGTTATACCCTTGAGCTATTTATTAATAAATTTGAATTAGATTTTGTTTTTATATTTCAAAATTAGTTTTAATGATATTTTTAGTAATTTAACAAAAGTTGTTTTTTTAAAAACATTTTTAATTTTGTAACTTTTTATTTCTGTTTTAGTTACGTAATTTTTGTATGAACTTATTTTATGTCTGTTAGTTGACAAGGCAATATTGAATTTTATTGCAATTCATGTTTTTTTATTTTATGTTTTTTTACTATAACTCTTGTGGGTTAGTACTTTTACTGTACTCCAGTGATTTAATAATAATAATATAAGATCATTTGAAACAGATTTACTCATTGTACTGAAACAACATTTCTGAGTTGACTGCTTATTTTGTTACTGAGCTTAATTTTTGTGCAAACCAATGAGCAACAACACAACCAGTGACGTGAAGTGCACTATAACACCAGGATTCATCAACCAGGTCAAGAATATGTTTTTATAATTTTTTGTATATACTCTATATGTTTTTGAAATTTATGTTGTAAAGTATTTGAAAGTATTTTGAGTCCCACTGTTCCAGCACAATAATTATTTGCTGGATTATGTAATTCAATAGGGAATTTTTTTATGAAGCAGCCTCTTCGTTAATGACCTGCCATCTTAAAGGCTCAATGAAATTAAGAAAGTTGTGCAGTAATCAGTGTAGGCATCATTTTAACTAAGAGCATTCGTGCCTACACATTATACAAACTGGCAATATTATGTCAGCACAATATTATTTTAAATATATTATTAAGCCAATTTACAATTATTGCTTTCAGTTAAAGTGTCACTTGAGGCCTATCCTTATTGTCGTTGCATACAATTATAAACAACATTACCTTAAATGCTCCTATTTAATTGTTGCATGAAATTATACTTTTATTATTATTCTTGTTTACAGTTTAAGTGTCATAGTTAATGCCTGTTTGAATAATATGAACAAAATTACATTGAATGTTCCTATTGTTACATGAAATTATGTTATTATTATTATTATTATTATTTACAGTTTAAGTGTCAGTTAATGCCTTATTAACTTTGCATAATATTATAAACAAAAAATCATAATTGTCATGTCGTGTATTATTTATTATAGGCTACTACTTAATGTAAGTGTACATATAAATATGAACGCTATACGTAGAATAAGTAATCTTGGGATTACATTTTAACGTTTTGGTTAGCCAATTTGTTAAAACGCATCACTTTTCTTCTTTTTGTTTCCTTGTAATTGCACTTAATTCCTTTAGCGGCGCTAGAATATCCTCTGACTGATCGTCAAAGCAAAGAGAAGAAGTTGTTCTGCGCTCCGATTGGTCGTGCTGTTGCTCAGCGGTATTATGTCTGTTGATGCAACTGTCAACAAAGTATGATAGTTTTAATTCATTGATAATATTATTTAGTACACTCTCGATGTGAGGAATGAAGAACAAAAAGGTGAAACCCTCAAAGGGTGTGAGCAACAGAAAAAGAGGTCAGTTAACGTTACATTAGTGTGGAGGTTGTTATTTGTCGCTAATCCAACAGTCTATTAAAGAGATTTAAAATCTCGTAACGTTAACCCTAGTGAGGACAAAAGCTGTGTCTCAAAACTTAGTGAGCTGCTTACTTAGACAGCATTTGTAGGAGTAGGACATCATTGGCGCTTCAGTCCGTTTTGAGACAGACTGATGCTTATTTGTTGTTTGTTGCGTCGAGGAATGTTTATTGAAAAAACTATTTGTAGGTTTGAAATGGCTTTTCTTCTGGTATGACCTTCATATCTGTCTTATTCTCCACACTCTGCAGTGCTCAGTGATGTGTCTCCATCCACCAGTATTCCTCCTCTGGTAGAAGGCCAGCTGAGATGTTTTCTGAGAGTGACAGTGAGTAAAGTGCTGTGGACCATCATCAGAGCTCCTCCTGTGACTCTGATCAGGCTCAGATGGTGGGGAGAGTCTTCCAATGGCACATTCTTCAGGCCTAGAGATGGACACGTTGAACAGAAAGGGGTTAAATCGACAGCCCGCTTTCCAGTTCGATGTGGACCAAAGCAGCTGACGTCTTATTTGACAGGTTTGACTTGGTTGCTTGCTATTACAGGTCTATGTAGTGTATTTTAGGTTTATTGCTGGCAGTCCCTTTTTAGAGAGACATAATATTATTTAAAAGGATAGTTGGTTCACCCAAAAATGTTAATTCTCTCATCATTTACCCACCCTCATGCCATCCCAGACATATATCACTTTCTTTCTTCAGATAATCAAATAGAATATTTGTAGGAAAATAATAAATGGTTCATATAATGCAATATAATGAGTCCATATCATGCAAGTGAAGTTTGATGCAAAACCCCAGTGAATGAATCAGCGTCTTCTGAAGCAAAACCCATTAACTTGCATTATATGAACTCAGAGAGATGGATTATTTATTTTTCTTAAGTTCAGTAGTGTTTTTAATTTTTTTAAGTAAACTTAAGTTGTGTTTATTTGAAGAAAGTCATAAACTTCGGGGATGGCATGAGGGTGAGTAAATGATGAGAGAAAATCGTTTTTTTGGGTGAACTGTCCCTTTAAACTTATGTGTAGATTTATTCATCATATGATGCATAACTTAATATAATATTTTGTTTGTTCACAGATATGGGCTCATTGGTGCTGGATGTGCTTACAAAGGTTGATCATTTGCCTATAGCTCGAGCTCAAATCCCTGGCATTGCCCGGCTCTCTTTGTCTCACTCCATAAATGGATATTTCACACTTGTTTCGCCGACTTCAGAAAAACTTGGCGAGCTTCAGGTTGGTGAGATGCTCAGCTGTAAGATTGATCTCAGCTGAGTTTGCATATTTTCATCTGATCAAATTCACTGTTCTCACTCTTTAGGTTCTCAGTTTAATTATGTGTTATTGTTTCACGTGTACTGTAGGTTATGCTTACCCTGGAACCGTTAACAGAAGGATATGACAGCAGTAGTTCAGTACCCACGACTGATATGAGCCTCGACGCACAGACTCCTGGAGGAAAAAGTGACCAGAACATGCCTGTATTGGCATCTCTGGATCAGGCTCCCCCGAGTGTGAAGGAGACAGCTGGCAGCAGCCATGGTCACATGCCTAGGTTTGTTTTTATGTTTTGAATGATTTGATTGTTGAATGAACAGTGTGGGACAAACAAGATCACTCAGTTGACATGCTGTTCTACTGCAACAACATCCATCCTTTTGACTGATCTTGTAATCAGTTTCAGACTTGACTGTGGTTTATGAACGGACAAGTTCAATGAAAATACAAAAAAAAAATGGATAAAACATTTAAATGATCTTATTTAATAAAATGTAAGTGATTTTTTTTTTTTGGGGGGGAAATGGATTATCCTCCAGTGTTATTTTAGAAATATGTTTATTATTATTGTTATACTATATAATACAAATATGTATTAATATTTAAATTATTATTTTTTATTTAGCTTTAATTTTTTATTTTAGAACTTCAACTTATTTTATTTCAGTTAGTGGCCAAGAAACGTAACTTTCTTGAGGTAAAATTTTTCATCTAATATTTTATTTTATTTTATTTTTTTCAATTAATGATTTTTTTTTGTCCACAGATTTGGTTTTAATTAACAATAATATTTTTTTCCCCAATACTCTTGTTTTAGAGGGAAAGATTACTTGTATTTTCAAGAAAGTGGTAATATATTGCCGGCATCTTCCACTGGAAAACCTAAACCTGCTTCCTCTCAAAATCTCCTGGCAAATAGCCATACCCCTGTTGACCTTTTGTCAGGTAAAACACATTAACTTGATTCACTGAATTTAAAACATCATATTGACATTATTGTTGAACACACAAGTTTGTATGAAATACTTTGTTTTAGTATAGAATTTAGAATACCGGTAAGTAATTTTACCATTGGTCAAATTAAAAGATCATCCGCCAATCACTAAATTAATATTGCCAAATTCTGCTGACTGAGCCAGAGTTTTTCTTTTAAATGTATTCAAAATATTTTAACCTACTTTTTTAATAGTGTTCAGATACAGAACTATACCAATAAAAAAAATTTCTTTGGAGTTGTTTGCAGCCATTGTGGCAGTTCTGTTTTGATATCTGTTGACAAAACGACCAGCCAGCTCTTTATATTCATGTGACACTAATTAGTTAATTACCTGATGCATATGCATAGTATTTATTATTTATTTCGTTTTCTTTAAGTAGTTTACCTATTTACGATATATTGTATTTATTTTGTTGTATTTTTCAGTTCTTCTAGAGCGTGGTAGCAAACTCAGAAATGCCATGGTGGTTTCAGCCTTAAAGTCTGATGTGGAGTCAGATGTTCCTATGAAGGACGTTCCCCCGACACTATTTAAAGACAACATTGACGTTTTGTATGATCACTTTTATTTCATTTACATAACAATCAGGGGTCATAATAGACAGCAAAATAGCAGAATGTTAATGATAAATAGTGTTAAACATCATCTTCCTCCAAAAGGCCAGATAGGCCCTCGTCAGGACAGTTTCTGGAGAACATCCTTCAATCGGAATTCCACCATCCTGCCCAGGACCTCGAAGAACCAAGTCAGAATAGAGTCAACACAGAGGACATGGCCGTGGACTTGCTACTGGGAAGGTAGTCAACGCTACTTTTACGTTAGGTTAAGTGAAGATACCAATGTAACTTTGCTCACAAATACTTGAAGGAAATGTGGAAATCTTTTAGAGTGTGTTTAATGTTTTTGTCTGTGTTTGGAAAATATAGTATTTGTAATGGCTTTGTTCCTCAGTGTTAATGGATCTGTGCTGCAGTTCTGGGACGGCGAGGGTTCTCTCCCAGATTCTCTTTCTGATCACAGCAGTGTGATCATGGACAGTGAACTCAACGACCCTCAATATGATCAGAGTCTTCTGGAAAACCTCTTCTACAAAGCTCCTGTAAGTCATGCAATGAAGAACAGCACACTGTTAGATGTAGTTTCCTTAAAGTGCCCCTATTTTTTTTTTTCGTATATTACCTTTTATGTAGTGTTTAATAGCTGTTTGTGAATGTACAGTAAAAGTTCTGCAAAGTTTCAAAGATCAAAGTGCATGATAAATGGAGTCATTGTCTCCCAAAAGAAAGAAGCGATTCTGGACTGCCTGAAACGAGTCGTCAGTAATTCCAGTCTTACTTCCTGCTCGAACTTATGTAGGTTTGTAACAAACGTGTCATTGATTAATGATGTAAAACTCCGGACAAGTTTTCTTGCATGCGTCCGTTTTTAACGGCTCTTGACTGCCATACAGTCTGATGTTAATGACAACTGAGATCTTAAAGTGGGACATGGATTACATGAACAACGTCTACTTTGACCCGCCAAACACTGTAGTTCTATCTGAGGCTTGGAAGATTTTGGTTTGTGTTGTCAACATGTCGAGAAGAGAGTTTTTTTGTGCTGTGAAAGCAAGTACCGGTACTTTAAAGTATAAAGACTCAGGCTCGAATTGATACGGTAAAGCCACTCCATCTTTACTGTTCGTATCACTGTGTATACAAGTGCTCAGGAAGAGCTGAAATCCAGATATGGTAGCAATAGACCAATCACATCAATCTGGGCCATCTGACCAATCGGAGAAGTGTAGGCTCTCAGAGGAAGGGTTCAGAGAGACTGAATTCTTTATCAATCTGATTCTGACACTGAGAAAAGTGGTGATGCTGTAATGTAAATGAGAAAATGTTTGGATGCATGTAAACCTTTTGTAGGAGACCTACAAAACATAATTAGTAGCCTTTAAAATAGCATAATTGGGGCACTTTAATCATAAACTTTTTTATTCTATATTTTTTCTTTTTCAGATGTCAAATGAATGTTTGGAAGAGGAACATCCGCAGAAGGGCCCAGCAGGGAAGCCAGAACACAAAAGCTCAGCTAAAAATACCCGGTCAGTTGCACTTATGCAGAAAACAATGCTCAAATCTCAATATCCTGAAGATAATAAATGAAAACTACATAGAAAAGCATAATAATAAACACATATGTAAATGTTTTCACATTTGTGTAAAGGTACATAAAATAATACAATACATTTTAAAATAATTTGTTAATGTATGCTGTTGTGTAAATTTCCTATGTTTTTTGAAGGATTGATTCTGATGATGTGCAGCGTTCAAAAGCAGGAGATGATCTCTCTGGACTTAGCATTGATAAAATATCTTTGCTTAGAGATATTCATTTTGCCAGGCTTACCATCAGTGAGTTAAAAGTTCCCACTGACAATACTTCAAGAAGTCTTTCTAGAAAAGGAAGACCACCACGCCCCCTCACCACAAAGAAATGGTACGACATTTAGAATATTTCATATCAAATAATATATATAGATCATAGCAGTGGCTAGAAATTTATTTTAGTGTTTTAAAACTAACCTGACTTCTAATTGTCCTGTCCATCCAGCTTTTATATTGTAGAATACCTCTTTCCACTGGTCTCTGCTGGATATGAGGATGTTCAACAAGTACCTTCAGAGATTACAAAAGTTGTCTCTAGTAAAGTAATAGAGGGCGGTGAGTACAATTTGTTTTAAGCCGGGTGCACACTGCGATTTTGGCCCTGATTTGCAAATCCTAAAAGATTCCTCTGATCCTTGGCTAAAATCTGAAGTCTTTGATCGTTAGTTTGACATGTTCACCGACAGGCTATTAATGAGCGTTGCTCTCAAATATTTTCCTCAGATGAAATTCTGGCAGTATCAGAAAATTTGACTCACAGTCCTGCAGTGTGACTTCTACGACAAACGTCAAATTGTCTTCGTTTTTCAAGACAAGCTTTGACCAAAATTAACGTTAGAGATTTCTTTGAAGCCACCATTTCAATCCTGCGTGTAACGCATCCCACTGTCACCGAATGTGTCATTGATTAATGATGTAAAACTCTGGACAAGTTTTCTTGCGTGCGTCCGTTTTTAACGGCTCTTGACTGCCGTGCAGTCTGATATTAATGACAACTGAGATCTCACAGTGTGACATGGATTACAGCGATGATCATGTTCGTACAGTCTGACAAGTTACAATCGTGAAGGACTATTATAAATCTCACAATGTGCACCCGACTTTAGGTAATTTAACTAAAGAGAGTTTAATCAAGAAGTAATGTAACGATCTGGTGATTCTTTTCTTGTTTTAGTGGTGGCGTTTCAGCACCAAAGTTTGTTTCCAGTGAGCTTCAGTAGTCCGTCTATTAAACAGTGGTGGGAGATGAAAGTCACATTCAAGATCTATTCCAGAAATAGCCTTCAAAAGACAGTAAGTGCAGTGTGTGCCAACCACTAAATATACTACACACCTCAAACAAACCTTAAAAAAACAAAGGCTCTTATTTGTCCTGTTTGTTGTTTAGCCCGTTCTCATTGGGTCAGCAATGTTTCCTCTGAGATCCATGATGCAGAGTGAATCGCTGAGCATTTCTGCTGCCCTGCCTGTTCAAAGGCCGGAAGGAAACTCTGATAAACAGGCAATTGGTCCTCTGAAGGTAATGCATCACTCATAAGAACCAAATCTAGGAGATTTTATTAAACCCAGCAATTCGTTCCCCACATATTAATTCTGTACTTCACCATGTTCTTTGTTTGTAAAGGTTTCATTGGAATTAGCGGCAGACAAGAATGATTTCTCCACCAAAAAGAGACCTGCAAAGCACATGCTGAGTCCACAAAGACCTCTCTCTTCTCATCTGACTGAAGAGCATGGTGGGCAGAAGGGTTTATGTGTGAGCGACCACAGGAGAGACCCGTCTCCTCGTGCAGGTGTTCATCAAGTCCAGAGTATTCTGATACCTCCAACCAGATCTCGCTCCACATCACCACACGCCAGATACCAGAGCCCTCTTCATGAGCCTCTGCGTCAGGAGATTTTGCTTCATATGTTGCTCATGGTGCCTGATGGGAAAGATTTTAACTGTGCACCCATGCAGCCCAATATTTACTTGAACTGTAAGCTCCTCGAATCCGATGAAACCGCTCGATCGTCGGTGAGCTGGGGTCATAAACATCCAACGTTCAGCTTTATTCAGGTTTGTGCACAATGGAGAATTGAGGAAAGTTCACAGGCTTTAGCCATATTAGTTAGTGGTGGAAATCATCAGGAATCTCATCATTATTTTGTGCGTTATTTGTTTTTAACCTAATACATGATATAGGTTACTCCAATCGCACTGACCAGCAGACTGTTGGAGAGAATGAAGAACAACATGATGGTCATTGAAGTTTGGTTGAGGGCCAGCAGCTCAGATCATGATAAACTCCTTGGTTTAGTAAAACTACCTCTCCACCAGTTCTACATGTCCTTCAGGTAGGTCTATGTGTATATACACACACACACACACACACACACACACACACACACACACACACACACAGTATAATATATGTATATATATGTGTGTGTATAACATTATCTGTATGACATTTGTTACTATATTTATGTGCAATATAATAATTATAATATTGTTTTAATTATTATTGTATATTCTTAATTTCGTATTGCAATAAATATATAATCAAATATAGTTATTAAAATGATCATTACTAAAATTAGAATTAAAATGAGAAGAGAAAATATAAAAAATAAAATCTAATTCAAAATTTGATTAATAATATTAAAATGACACTGTCTGGAACATAATTTGTTTTTTTACTTTGTCTTCAGAGACCCTAAGATCTCTGAGCTGCTCTTGCAGTCTCAGTATCCAGTGGTTGGAGTGGACAGTTATATGCCTGTGGTTGACGTATTCACCGGCAACACTCGTGGAAACCTAAGGGTGTGTCTAGCAATGGGTCTAGCACAGCAGATCACGGCACTGCAACGAATGAGGGATGACGAGCTGGCCTGCGTGTCACCACTGCCTCGACCTGCACACATGTTAGACCACCGGCCACATGAAGAAACCAAGGCTAGTTCACTTTAAACTTCCGAAAGAAGCACTGATGCTTTAAAATAAAGCCTAAATTGTTTCTAAATCAATGTTCTTTTAGGCCAGCACCACTGCAGATGTTCTGCATGAGCATGTCTTCATGATCCGAGTAGAGAGAGTGAAGGGTCTGACGCCTCTGCAGTCCACAGTGTGGGGAGAGGCTGACTGTTACATCCAGTACTCCTTCCCTGCACAAAATGAGTCGAGAGAGGACATGGACCCACATGTTGTTGAGAGCAGTAAGGCGTTTTCTTGCTGACTGTGTCAAAGAGCTTGAAGTCTTTCTGTTTAGCTCAACCAACATTCTTTTCCACAGGTGTGGACATCAAGGCATACCGCACTGAGACCACTCTCTGTGTACCTGACCCTGTGTTTGGACATAATGAGACTCATGTCCTACTGGCTCCCCCTGACTTCCCAGTGCAAAGAATACTGCTGAGCTCACTGGCCAATCGGGGACTGAGGAATGGAGGAGGAGTGCAGTTTGAGGTTTGGTGCAGGTACAGTAAATGTAGAAATTATATTTCAGTTTTAATTTATTTATTCTTAGACACTTTTATTTACTTTTTCACATTTTAGCATTTATAAACACGTTAAAAACAAGTCTTTTGTTTTTGCCAATATTTTCATAAAATTTTATTCATTTAAATTTGCCATTTTAGCATTTTAAAGCATGTCTCTTATTTGGCAATATTTAAATTGATTGATTTATTAATTTGGTTTTACATTTGATCATTTAATATCTAATAATTTATATATTTTATTTGGCAGTATTTTTATGATGTCTTTTTTCCTTTTTCTTTATTTACATTTTAGCATTTATCACATGTCCCTTATTTGAAAAAATATGTTTATTATTTAATTGTATTTATTTATTTACCTTTTTAGATGGTAGCATTTAAAAACATGTTGCTTTTATTTGGAAATGTTTTTATTATATAATTTTAATTTTTACAATTTAGCATTTAAAAAATGCCTCTTATTTGACAACTAATGTTTATTTGTATTTATTTAGTTACTTTTTACATTTGAGCTTTTAAAAGCATTTTATTTAATTTGGTCATATTTTTATTTAATCTTATTGGTTTTTTTGTATTATAATTTTTTTTTTTTTTACATTAGTAGCCTTTAAAAGCATGTCTCCTTTATTTGGCAATTATGTGGTTGTTTGTTTGAAAAATATGACTTATTTACTGGGCTATAATTTATTTATTTTTTTCAGATATTATTATCCAAATGTTAGAGATCAGCTAGTAGCCAGAGGACTGCTTCCCATGTCCAAACTGTGTGCTATGGTAACCATGAAGAAACAGGGTCAAACCGATGCGCAACTTTTCTCCCTCCCTCTGTTCCCAAGAACTGACCGACCTGTTGACACGCAGCCTCAGTCCCCTGGTAGTTGTGTGCCAAATTCATTTAAAACTGCATACAGATAGCATATAGAGTATAATATGAATTTGAAGCAGATGTTTAAAAAAACAACCAAAAATATATATTTTTTATTTGCCTGTAGGGCTGCTTGAAGTGAGCCTTCAGTACAAGTCTCGACCAATGAGGAGTGTCGGAATGAAGTGTGGGGTTGTGCCGTCCCGCAGAGTGGTACTGGTTGTGCAGGTGCACAGAGCAGCCGGGCTGCAAGCTGCAGCCAAGTGAGTCAGTCTACCTCAAATCTGACCCTTAAGGTTTTTTTAACAATTACCCCAAATGCTTTCCACACATCAATCTAGCTTAAATTGATTTAAAGGGGTCATGACATGAGAACTCAAATTTGCCTTGATCTTTTGATATATATAATGGTCTTTGTACCATTAAAACAACCTGCAAGTTTCATAGCTTAAAACATTCTCCTCATTATAAACAAAGCATTTATTAAATCAAGCTCCAAAAATGGCTTGTTTGGATATTGTGGGATTTAAATACATTTGCATACGACTGTCTCCAGTGCAAAACATCAGCGAATAGTCATCATCATCTATAACATTACACGAAGTACAGTTTATGCTTTTTTTTTTTTAATGCATTTTTTTAATATAGCATTTTTCTATTGTTTCTCAGAGTCCTTGCAGATACAGACAGATCGCTGCAGTATTACTCTGAAGTGGGGCTCAACTCCTACATCACCATGCAGTTGTCCTTCTTGCCGGACAGTGAGGTTCGAAGCACACGTGTGGCGGCCAGAAGTTTCTGCCCAGAGTTTGAACATCACGCAGAGTTCTGCTGTAACCTGCTGGTGCAGAGAGACAGCGGGGAGAGTGTCAGTCTCGCTGAACTCCTGCAGGAGGCAGTGGCCGTCTTCACCATTTACAACAGAGACACGCGCAAAAGTGAGTTACCCAACTTGGAAAGGTTGACAGATATGTGGAAATGTCATTTTGTCACACTTCTGTCAAGGATGTTTTGATACCTTTAGGTTACAAATGACTCCACAAAAGCATGACAAGCAGCCATTCATTATATAATCCCATCTCACAAACTATGTGTGTGGGTGTAGTTCTGTGTTGTAAGGATCAACATATCACTATATATTACATTAGTGGTTCAGTGATTTGTTTACTGTTCATATTTTTACAAACACATTAAATGTTGTCTTTACACGTACCATTTTGTATAATTTTTTTATATATATGATTTATTTATAACGTTTAGTATCATTTTAACATTTACTTTTTAATTACTAGTGTGATCACTCCATTTCAGCGCTATAAATACTATGTACTGTAAGTTTCTTTTATCTCTTTATAGTGGCCGATACAACAAAATCGAAGGATACTGTCTTGGGCACTGTGAAAATTAAGCTTGCAGATCTGATTCTGAAAAGAAGTGGTATATAAGAATTTTTATATAATATTATTTATTTGTGTGTATTTTAGCATTTAGAAATGTCACTTTTATTTGGCGTTTTATATTTATATTTTATTTAATAATTATGTATTTATGGTATGAAAGTATTGAATATAGTATTTAAATGTTTGGTTGATTTTTATATCGTAGTGTTCATTTATATATAATTTATTTACTTTTTACATTTGAGCATTTAAACATGTATCCATTTTATTTGGCCATATTTTTGTTATTTAATTATATTTATCTGATATGAAGGCTAATATTAATAGGATATAAATAATATAATGTTTGGAAAAAAAAAATTTTTTACAGGTATATCTGGCTGGTACAGTCTCTCTCTACCTCAGAGCACAACGTCACCTCACAGTCTAACTTCAGCAGGAGGGCTTGAAATCTCCATCAGTTTTTCCCATCATGCAGATAAAGAGCGAGTCATCAGTTCGGCCCGTGGACTCGGATGGGACGTGGGGCAAGACAGTGAAGATGAGGCCGATATAGAGGACGAAGATACTTTAGAAGAAAGCACAAAGTCTTTGGCATTATCACTTTCCATGCCTAGAGTGTGGCTGCCCATCCATTGCCTGCTGCTCCCAGGACATGAAGACTTACAGCGTTCCACATACTGCTACTACAGATACAAACTGTACGACCAGCAGACCTTCTGCTCAGAACTTAGACATCCCGTTCCAGAAGAGAGTGATGGAGAAGAGGGTTTAGCCACAGTGGCGTTTCAGGGCAGCAGAAGTGTGGTGTTGAGAAGGACTCAACCCCTGTGCTGGTACCTGAGGGAGGAGAGGCTAGAGGTGCAGTTGTGGGTGGCCTTCGGGAAGGAGAAGAGAGTCCGGCCTCATAATGCTGACCGTCTGGTGGGCTCTGCCTTTGTGGATCTCTCTGCTCTTGCTGGGACCTTGAAGCACCATCAAACAATCAGCGGTAGAGTTATTTGATCTTTTGGTTGTTTACCTGTAAAGGGGCACCATTTCATTTTTCCCCTAGTTCACTGTAATATTAGTCAAAAACTATTGTGATTTAGTTTTACATGACCATTTATATTTCTGTTTAATTTAAAGCAATAAGGGCACATATCATTTAGAGAGAGGGCTACTGAATTAGTTATTATAGATAAACTATTAATTAATAAATTAGAAAGAAATCTTCTAATACTTTAAAATATTAAAAATACATTATCGTTCAAAAGTTTTGGGTCGGTAAGTAGTATTTTATGATCACCATGACTGCCTTTATTTTACAAAAATACACTAAAAACAGCAATATTGTGAAATATTATTACAATTTAAAATTATTAAAAAATAATTGTTTTCTATTTTAATAAACAGTATGTGGCCAAAAGTATTGGGACACCTGACCATTACACCAGCAGGGACTGTAATTGCATCGCATTCTAAATGCATAAACATTAAAGGATTAGTTCACTTTAAAAAAAACTTTTGCTGATAATTTACTCACCCCCATGTCATCCAAGATGTCCATGTCTTTCTTTCTTCAGTCGAAAAGAAAGTAAGGTTTTTGATGAAAACATTCCACAATTTTTTCTCCATATAATCGACTTCAACGGACCCCAAACGGTTCAAGGTCCAAATGACAGTTTCAGTGCAAAGGGCTTTAAACGATACCAGACTATGAAGAAGGGTCTTATCTAGCGAAACAATCGGTCATTTAAAAAATAAATAAAAAAGTTTAAGTTTTATAAGCACAAATGCTCGCCTTGCTCTATTTCATTTCATGAGTTTCATTCATGCTCATATCTATTAAAATATTTTTGCAACATTGAAACTGTATTTCATCTCCTCTGGCTAATGGCTGTTTCTCTCTCATGGTAGGTGTGTATCCTCTGTTCAAGCGCTCTGCTGTAAACCTGAGTGGTGCTGCCGTCAGAGTCCATATCACTGTGACGACAGACTCTGTACAACATGAGCCTCAAGCCATTGAGGAGCTCAACAGTTCAGGAGAGGAGGAGGAGGAGGAGGAGGAGGAAGAAGGCCTCCCCACCACTGTGCTGTCTAGACAATCTCAGTCCCTCAGCAAACATCTCATCAAATCAGCCGTGAGCTCTGATTCCCCACCATCCACAGAACTCATCAATGAGGACACCTTCGTGGCCAACATTACTGTGGACAGAGCCATGCATCTGAGTCTGAAGGGTAGAATAACCAGTGATTATTATTATTATTATTTTTTTGCTTCATTCTCATTTGTAAGTAGCTTGACTTTATGACATTTAAATGCTGTTTAATCGTCAGGTTGTCCTCTTGCTGAGCGGGGTGGAGGGTTGCCTAGTTGCTGTGTTTCCTACGCCACCACCGATGCCCCAGGCACAGTGACCACAGAATTGATCAGAGACAGTGACTGCCCTGTGTGGGACCATCAGCAAGAATGCCGGTAAACCCATTTAAACCCATGCAATTCTCATGGACATTTTTCACAAACTGAAACATTGTAAATATAAAAATTATATATACTGTGTATGATAATGGTCCATGGTAAACACATGGCTGTTTCTTGTTTTCAGACTGTCGAAGGAGCTACTTTTGGATCCCCAGCAGTCCTTGGTTTTTAAAGTTTGGCATAAAGGAGGTAATGACACATAGCAATCATCCACAACACCCTAGCATTGTGACGGCAACTTTTACACGGGCAGGCACCTCTCATATTTTCTTCAAAATTTTTTTTTTCCTTTGCAGAGGTCGAGCGGGTGATTGGATTTGTGTCTGTAGACCTGTCACCACTTCTGTCAGGATTTCAGTCTGTTTGTGGCTGGTATAACATCACTGATTTCAGCGGGCAGTGTCAGGGACAGCTAAAGGTGTCTGTGTCTCCTCTGAGGGCAGTACATGACCTCCGGGCACAGAGACAGACGGCCCTCGAGACTGTTGCTCCAGACTCGAGTGTAAGCCATTAATGGATTTTGTTTTCTTGCTGATTTGGTGCTCAGGAAACAGTTGTTGTTATTATCAATGTTGAAAACAGTTTTGTGCTACTTAATACCTTTGTGGAAACTATGACACTCTACCGTTTGGGTTAAGTGAGTTTTAAAAAAGTAAGAAATTAATACTTTTAGTCAGCAAGGATGCATTAAATTTATTAAAAATGACAGTAAGACATTTATAATGTTACAAAAGATTTCCATTTCAAATAAAGGCTGTTCTTTTGAACGTTCTTTTCATCAGAGAATCCTGAAAAATATATTGCAGTTTCCACAAATATATGAAGCAGGCACATTTTTTTCCAACTTTTATAAAATTAAGAACCTTTATTAATAATTGACACTGAAGACTGGAGTAATGATGCTAAAAATTCAGCTATTTATTCCCATCACAGGAATCCATTACATATCAAAATATATTAAGAAATAGAAATTGTAAAAATATTTCACTGTTTTTACTGTATCAAATAAATTCAGCCTTGGTGAGCATAAAAGACTTCTTTCAAGAACATAAAAAATGCTTTATTATTACAGACTTTTGACTGGTAGTGTATAAAAATAAATAACCTGTTTTTTTCAGCTGAGAATTTTAATACTGTTGTCACCCATGATGATGATGATGATTGTCTTTTGCAGACTCTCTTTAGTGCACTTCCGCTCTGTTATCAAACAACAGCTACGTACCACAGCTTCCCCAGCCACATCAGTCGATTCTCAGAACAGAGGATCAACACACCTCCTGATCAGTTTGAAAAACTGCTCTCTGACAGGTATTTATTTTGGGAAAATGGTATAGAATCTGAATTATCAGATTTACTATCTGAAACAATACCTATGGGGACGTTTTGTCAGATCCAGTGTGACAGATCGCCATGACGAGCACATGGACAACATAAGAATGTTCCATCAGACTTTGCATGAGGGTGAGAAAGCATCTCGCTCCTTCTTGGCTGGCGATCCCCACCCATCCAGTTCAACACTCTTCTCTGCCCTCAGGTAGCCCTCACACTGTCCTCCGCCTCCTGGCTGAAAGGTCAAGATGTCACATCAGATCATTATATGAGTCCATATGAAGTACAAATATCAGTTTACATGTTCATCACATCTATTCCAAATAACATTCAAAGACTGGCATTTAATGTCAGTGAAACCATATCATAAGTAATAGTAAAGACATGTACAGCGTTACAAATGGTTTCTATTTTCTTTTCTTTTTCTTTTCATCAAATAATCCTGAAAACAGTTTAAAAAGTAGCAGCACAACTTTTTTCAACATTGATAATAGTAAGAAATGTTTATAAATCAGCATATTAGAATGATTTCTGAAGGATCATTGGACACTGAAGACTGGAGTAATGATGCAAAAAATGTATCTTTGCATCACAGGAATAAATTACACTTTAAAATATATAAACAGAAAACAGTACTTTTAAATTGTAATAATGTTTCACCATAACACAGTTTTTACTGTATCAAATAAATGCAGCATTGGTGAGCATAAGACATTTAAAAATCTTATGGACCCCAAACCTTTTGAAACGTAGTGTATTTTTCAGTCCATCTGTCAGATTCAAAGGTTTACTTTACTATGCTATTTAACAGATTAACTAAGCAATATTATATGGATATATAATATCTATCACAATCAGATTTTTCAGGTTTTTATGTGGACTGCCAATTCATTCCAATTCGTCTGTCATTTTGATTACTAATGAAATTTGTGTTGCGTTTTAAGGAAAAACCTCAGCGAGTTAGATGATATTCAGAGATATTTCAGCCGGAAGTTGTCCACTCCAACATTCCCAAAGCTGAGTGAGCTGAGAGGAACCTCCAGACAGGAAGAGCACAGGGACTCAGAGACGGACACCACACAACTCCTACTGAAGTCCAGTCAGCTGGTGGGAGAGGTCAATAACATCATTAAAGGTGAGTTGTTCTCTGTTTGTGTGATTCCTGTTTATTTAGGGGCATTTTTTAATTCAGTTTTTATTTTAAATCAGGCTTAAGTGAACACCAGACGGAAGAAGCAACAACTACCCTTAAAAGGTCCACCACTCCTGATGCGGTCGATGAGCAAGTGACCTATGGGGTTGGTCAGCTGATATTATCGGAGTCTGACAGCTGTGAGACAGAGCCACGCTTTCATAAAGACTCAGACATGATGTTGGAGGATGAAGATGAAGTCTTACCCATTAGCTTTCCAGCTCATGCAGAGATCAGACGGTCACCAGCTGCTCCTGAAGATGAAAAGCTCCATCACAGCTCCAGCGATCACTCATCTGATGAAGATGAGTGTAAAGGAGAGGATAAAGATGAGGATGAGCATGAAGAATTTGAGGAAACTTTAATACAGCCCAGAACACTCAATGAGGTCACTTCAGTCACAGACAGAACCAGTCCCTGGACCAGCCTACTGTCTGACCCAGATATGGGATCTCTGGAGAGTCTGGAGTTACTGCAGCATCACGGTCATGACGACACCGCCCACTCTCGAGGAGAGGAAAGAAACAGCAGAGAGCTTGTTCCAGACGTTAACCCGCAGTCACTGATTGCAGAATCTCAAGCCATCGTTTCTGACTCCGATATCTGTGAAGGATCTGACACTGATCTGGATACATTTAGGAGTGAAAGCGCTATTGCCACAGATCATTGGGAACAGCAGCCTTCTCCAGATGGAGACGGTGCTCTTTCTAGCATTAGTGAGGTTGAAGATTATGACCTAAGTAACAGTGGGCCTGAAAAAAGGGATGAGAAACCGAACTCGCCTCCCTCTACAGAGTCTGGTTCAGAAACGCATAATAAAAGTGTTGAGAGGAGAACAAAACCGTATCCTTCCAAGCTTTATATGACTCAAAACAGTATTTTAAAGATATGCAAGTTCTTTTGACAGCGTATGTGGCATGCTGTTGATTACTCAGTTTGTAAAAAACAAAACACTTGCTTTGACACTTGCCCCATTGACTTCCATTATAAGTGAATTTATAGTTGAAGTCTATGGGCAGTTGCAAGAAACAAGCTGACATAGACAGGGAATATCCTTCAAACTGCTGTTTTTATTATACGATATCTTGGTTATTTTTGGCTAAACCCCTCGTTGCAGTTCTGAATCTGTAGAGATTCCAAATTTCTTCTTGTCGGCGCACCATCTGGAGGCGTCCATGAGGGCTTTGAGGATGGCACCTGTCTTTCCATCAGCAACAACTGAGTCTGTGAGTACTCTCCCATTTTTAGACGTTTCCAACTGCTACCGTTTGGTAAAAGACTATATATTCTAGATAAAACAACACTTTTTCAGATTTAATTCATGCACATTAATTTAGTTAATGCATTTGGTTGTTGTTTAAAAAAAAAAAAAAAAAATTATGTTTTCTTTGTCATTGTTTTCTGTTATGAATCTGCCAGAGGAGTGAATACATTTTCAAATGTGGTCCATAATGACTAACTTTAATATGTGAATACCGTCGTCAAAATTTTGGTGTGCGTTCTTATTTCTAAAATTTTTTTAAAGCTGTCATGATTTGGTTATTCAAAATTCTTTCTTTTAGGAAACTTTAAATCCTGTAAATCTATATCGAAGAATGCCTCGATCAAGACCCAGCATCCCTCCGTCACAGAGGAGTGAAGAGACCAAAAGAATTGCAAAAATATTTGCTTCAAACTTTACAGAATGAAGTTAGTACATTCTTCTGATTTATGCGTGCTTGTTTTTAATTTAAATTTTTTTTATTTGCATGTAAAGTATGTGAATTTTTGATGCTTATTTATTTATTACGTAATGCAATATGGCTTTCTAATAGGAATTTTGGATAATGTAAGCATTAAAAAAAGTTGTAATAAACTATTTTGTTTAATAAATAATTTTGTATTTCCATATACGGGTGGTTGTTTTTAAAGGCCCCGTTCTCACTGTTTAGTTTTACATTGTCAGTTGTCTGTGGCAGGTAAAGGCTGTCAGACCGAGCTGCTCAAAGGCTTTAAGCATTTAGCTGACAGATGAGAAAATTGCCCAATTTGAGCTGCTGCAGACAATAGCACATACTGACAGTGATGTAACCAAAGTATTATCCAGAGACAAAAGAAGCCAACGGTCAGACAAAAGCCTCTCTTTAACCTCTCAGCCTGTTTAATGAGCTCCAATTAGAGAGATGAGTCTGATCAAGGAACTGGATCTCATGATGACCTTCTTTTAAACCAGATGAATCAATGGACTCGAGCGAATTAGGCTAAATATAATAGATGAAAATTATTAACCATACCAGTTATTAACAATTTTACTACCTAGTGTGGAACCTGAATTAATAAATACTTATTTAAAATTACTTATTAAACTTTTATTTAAACTGTACAAGTAGGCTTTGATAATAGAAATGCAATATTTACTTAATATTTGTAATGGTGGTATTTGTTTTTTTGACTAATATGTAAAAATGTATATTTAGTCATTGACTGATATACATTAAATGATGACCAATGAGACACATTTCTGAAATGAAATGGACATTGTTTCTCCAAATAAAACTTTAGTGTTTTTTTTTTTTTATAGAGTTCCTAGATCACCACAGCTTTACTAGGGCTTCTGGTGAATGTTAGGTTGAATCTTGTCTAGTGGCTGTAAAGCAGCATGTCTTTGTGGCCATCGGCGAGTCTCGGTGCACTTACAAAAACCTTGTTTATGGCTCGATTCATTTTTGGATATCAAAGTCGAGCATATATCGATACAGCCATGATGCTTTAGAGGAGGAAGATATGATGTCGGAGATAAATGCGGATACAGGAAACCAGGCAGTAAGAGAACCGGAGAGATGCCACTGAAAACATTGATCGTGGTCGGTGAGTCCATGAAGTCTGGATGATGCCCGAGACGGGAAAAATCAACATCTTGATTGTATATTTGTGCTTGTAGGATGAGGTTCTGGATCTTCTCAGCTTGAATAAAATGTCGATGGCATAACGTCTGAGAGTTTTGAAGTGATTCCACAAAATCTGTCAGCAGAAGTTTTCCTTCTGTGAATTTTAGCCAGAGATTCTGAAGAGTGGAAGACAGAAATCTCAATCAAGCTTTGAAATGATAGATGAGTGATGAAGTCTTTTAAATCTGCATTTCATGAATCGTATCTCAGATGTACCTCAGATTGACTCAAGAAGTGATTGGTCTTCTCCTTAAGAAGCTTATGAATCGCTCTAAGGCTGAGTTTCTCTTGTAAAGTTTCTGCACGTGGCTCAAGAAGAATTACGTCAGTTATACAGTTGAAAAAAAATTCATATTGCAAGCATAATCTCATCACACAGAATACTTACCCAGCTTTCTCTGTTTGCGTCGCATTGAAGACACCATTTGACCGAGAATCTGGTACTTTTCAGCTAAGAGAATTTTAGAATTGTTCAGATGCGGCTGATGCGCTAAATTCTGCTGCGCGAGCCAACAGTTGGATGCCATCAAGATCACTTTACACCTCTGAAGATGCTGTAACTGCAGGCAAGTCATGTACAATGTACAAATGTTTTAAAATCTTTTTGGAGTGCTTTATTACATAAATACAATTTTTGTTATTATTTCACTAATATCATATAAATAAATTACTATATAATAATATTATTATTATTATTATTATTTTATAATAAAATCACCCCCCAAAAAATATAAAACAGATTCAGCATTCTTGACTGTGTACTTGTTTGGTACCTTTGAATTGTTCCTGACAGTTTCTCGCATTCTTTCCTCGTCTTCCAGGAGCTCCAGAAGCTGAGCAGTGTTCAAACACTTGAGATAGTCCAAATTTAGCATTGAATCCCCTTCATGAGGCATTGCAGCCCTTTTATAAAGATACTGCCTCACACCCAGGACGTGAGCTACTGATGCTCTGAGGTTATGGTGCATTTGTACATCTTGTAACATGATCATGATCACAAGCTCTGGAGCGGTTGGTTACTAGGGATTTCTGAGCTTACACTGGAGCCAACATATACCAGCACAGTACTACACATTCTCTTACACACTTTAGAAATGTAGATGAGGCCATACACAAAAACATAACTCAAGACCTCTGTGGGCCTTCAGCACCTTGGACAGCTCTAGAATATTTCAAATAACCTTTGAAGATATCACTTGTATTATTTGTCTTTGACTGTTTAGATATGCGTTATTCTATGAAATGTGTAAATAATCACCCACACCCACATGTACTTTATGATTGATCGATTAGATATAGATTTTTTTTTAATCATTATTTACACGTTTCATAGAATGAAACCGATAACTCGTATCTAAACAGTAGAATATTTATGCATTTATTTAAGCGTTTCCAAATTCCCTTTGTTATATTAGCAAATGTGCACATTTGATTGGAAAAAAATATATAACTAGTATATTTAAATGGATTATTAAAAGACTAGTCTATGCTGTTTCCATTTTATGTTCCCCTAATTTACATATAAACAAAACTCATAATGACATCATCCTTTCAAGAAGTAAACGCTGCAAGAACAATAAACTGTGTCCTCGCTGTTGCATTTAATATTTAAATGTTGTAATTTTTTTACCAAAAGAGTTGGACAATACATTATCACCCTGTTAGTGGGTTTTTTTTCTCAATAAACAATCTAAATAGTTATGTTAAAACCCTCTTCCTAATAAGACCACAATGTAATAATGGCCAAATGAATTATAAAACTGTCAACCCTGTTACTTTGCATTTAGTTGTATTCAAACATATTACTTTTCATTGATTTAACGTAAAATTTAAATATGACCTTTTTGAAATGGAAAAGGCACCTGATAGAATGACACATCTGATATTATTTTCCAAACAAGGGGGAAAGTATTAAGGACACGACAAATGCCTTCTAAAACTCGCAGAACAGACGATGCTCTGATTATGAAGAGCTTGAAATTCTGTATAAAAGTGTTTTTGTTATGGATTAAATACAAACTTGCTGTCCAGTAGCACGTCCTTTATAAGGTTATGCAACACTTGATCTTCTTTCCCACCTGATAAACTGCCTCAGGTTTATATCACTTTAATCTTAAAGTGTTATCCTGTTATACTTTTACTTCAAGAGATCCAAGCACTCACCCACTTAGCCATGCAACAGGAACAACTTGTCATGCTTGGGGTGTTCACACCATAGGTTCTTACCCAGGCATTACCACACATGCCCCCATGACGTAGCTCAGCTCATTGATTACTGTTGTTCATGTCCTTTCACTGACTCCAGCCAGTTACCATAAACAGTCTTTTGGAACAAATAGCCACAGTAGACTAAATGTGTCCATGCTAGCTAATCCTCTTTGCTTCTGTGATCCCAAAGAGTCTGGAGTCCTCTGGGCTTCAGAGACTCAAAGGTGTTTTCTGCCTGATGAGTGGAAGAGCATGCAACACTATGGCTGGCGATACAAATTCTGGTTGCTCTATGTAAGTAATTACAACCCTTATACATAGACTACTGTAAGAAAAACTAGAAACCTGTACATATAATGCTTTCTTGATTGAGGTCACCCACTTATGCAACATTTCATACATGTCAAATGCTTATAGGTGCATAAACGTGTGTTGTATACAAGATAATACAATTGTTTGAATTTGTTGATCATTTTGGTATTTTGATGTATGAGGTTAGACTGATTTGTTTAGAATGTTTTATGAATGTTTTTTGTTTTTAGGATTTTATTAAGGTAAAAGTATTGTTATTTTAGTATAATTGAGATCCTATTATAGTTAATATTTTGAATTAGATTTTGTGTTTTCATTTTATTTTTAGTGATTTTTCTGTTTTTGTCTAGTTCAGTCTTCATTATTTTAATATTTAAACTTAAACTTAACTTAGACTAGTTGCCGAAGCAACATTTTTTTTTTTTTTTTTTTTTTTTTTTAATGGTTTTGGGTTTAGTGAACCATAACCATGTCCATGAATCAGACAGGACCACAAATTTGATTATTGTTTTGGACCATTTTAGCTTAAATGTTTGTGCCTCCCCATTAATGAATCCATTATTCATTTTACAATATATTTTCTCTGTTTATGCATGTTTATGTAAGAAAAACTGTGAGTATTCTCTTTAGCGGTGTTCCGTTTTTTCTATGCTTTAATTAGCAGTACAGAAACGCATATTTAAAGAAATAAATATTAATATAAAGTAATAAATAACAATGTAAGAATTTTCATGTATCAATCGCTTTTTATTGACAATGTGTGAAGTTGTGAGCTTATAACGAAACTTTTTTTTAAAACGAGACCTTCCTCGACTTTCTAGGTTGTCTATGAAAGCCTAGACAGATTTTTTTTGTGAAGGATGCTGGACGTTTTTGCCGGGAAAATAAAAAAGGATGAGAAAGATGCGCGCTCTCGAGAGCATCACTTCCGTTCAATGACACGAAATGAATGTTTACAATGTCCAGGAAAATGCAGATAGAGCAATTATGCAGGCTACTGTAATGTAAAGGTGTCATGCAAAGAAAATTGAATAATTCAAACTACTGTCTCATTAATTCAAACAGTCAAGTCTCAAATATACTTTATTAATCAAACTATCATAACAATGTAGACTAACTTTAATGACCTAATCTGTCGACATGATGAACTGCAGAGCACTGGTGCAAACAAGTCCACATCATCGCTACGATCAGATGCTCCCTTAACTGTTGTTGCTGTCACAAGCAAAGAACAAAAAATAACTTCGCCGTGAGTACATCGGGGCTTAGAGCTATATCAAGCCTTGAAGCCTTCGTTATGTGTGCACGAGTGCGAATACGAGCAGTAAGTTGCTGGATGCAGTTCACTTAACAGCCACCGGTATTGCTAATAACAAGGGTGTCTGAATTCTACATGCAGTATAGCCCCTTTAACCCTGAGATGTGGCTCACAATGTTTAACAACACAAGCTCTGTTGTCTAAAAAGAACAGTGCATCACTTAAATGTGAAGTGAAATGAAATGGCAGTGAGTGTGCTTGTTATTGCTGTCAAACTCAACTCATCTCTTTCTGCTGTGACAGTTTGATTTTGTCGTGGACTCTCTGAAGAACACTGGACTCTGCGATGTCCATTGAGATGTGTACTTTGTTATAAGCAGCTCAGACTGAGACAGAATAGTCATGAGTGCCGACACAGCTAACAGGGTGGATTTGGACCCTGATCACGCTGAACTGTCCGACATGGTAGCAGCCATGAACAGACTGACCCCTCCAAATGGAGGCAGGACCACCCCACATCGCCTCAATCTCTCGGATCGCAAGTTGTCACTGCAGGAGCGATCCAGTTATCTGAATGGCGTCACCCCACGAATAGCCAGAAGACCCACTATTGAATCGAAGCGGGTGTCTATCTCTGATGGTGATGTGAGTTGGCCATGATATTTTAGACTTTTGCAGCATATTTTACTTCAGACCATCAATGGATGTTCAGCAAAATATGGCATTGGTACTTAAACTCATTATACAAGGGCTGGCACAATATCAGATTTTCACTACATGATTATTGTGGACAGAATAATTCAGGATTTTATCACAATTTCCACACTGAAAAAAATCTGGTGTAGGATTCACTTTGAAACAAAGTTTACTATGAAATTACTAGTAAATTTCATTTACAAAGAAATGGTAATACATTGAATTATGAAGTTTTGTAATGGAAAGACTGAAATAATAGGCTATTTTCTTAGTATAAAATAGCCTACTATTTCAGTCTTTCTATTACAAAACTTCATGTATAATTCTATTTTCTATAGGAAAAGACACAAAATAAACTTTAAAAATAAAGTTAAAGATTTATAAAAATTTCATTTTGAATGAAATTAACACTTCATAAATCTTTAACTTTTTTTTTAAAGTTTATTTTGTGTCTTTTCCTATTGGACCAATTATTAACACACAAAATACGATTGAAATGAAATATAAAATTTTTTTTTTTTTTTAAACATCGCTATATTATGACACCCCTAACAAACAAACTTTTCTACCTACAGGACTGTGTCCAGCTAAACCAGTACAAGTTAAAGAGTGAGATTGGAAAGGTTGGTGATTCAACTTAAAATCATAAATTGTTTAAAATATTTATGATTGGTTGGCAAAATCATAAATGGCATAAATATAAACATAATGTTTAACGTTCCTTTTTTTTTTTACCCAGGGTTCATATGGGGTGGTCAGATTAGCATATAATGAAGATGATGACCAGTATTATGTAAGCAAATATGTGTTGTAAAAGTGTGTTTGTTTGTTTTTTGTCAGCCTTTTATCATAACATTATAATTTGTAACATATATAGTAATTATTAAAATATGTATTATGTTATATTATAATGACTAAATGCTTACAAATTGCAATAAAATGGCATAATTTATAATAATATAATATAATATAATAATTTATTGCAGGCTATGAAGCTGGTATCCAAAAAGAGGTTAATGAAGCAGTTTGGATTCCCACGTAAGCAATTTACATTTTAAAACTTGTGACTTTTTTCATCTGAAGTTTGGTCTCATGTCTGCAGAACATTAATAGTAACTTGTGATTGTTGTGAAGGGCGACGTCCTTCCAGAGAATCCATTGGATCACAAGATAATCTTTTAAAGAATTCTGGCCTGTTGGACCAAGTTTATAAAGAAGTCGCCATTTTGAAGAAACTTGACCATCTTAATGTTGTTAAATTAGTTGAGGTGAGTTAGATCTGTACTGTTTCTTAGAGAATTATACAAGTCAAATAGTAGTTACTTGCTATAAAGTATAACTGTATCTGTCCTGTGATGTTTAACTGAAGGTTCTTGATGACCCAGTTGAGGATAACTTGCACATGGGTGAGTAATTCTGTCAGTCAGCTCAGCAATCTGCGATATAGAAGACTTTGATTTTTACTCTGTTTTTCTAATTATTCTTTGTGTCCTTTTCTCAGTCTTTGAGTTGGTACCTAAAGGGTGAGTATTACAGTTCACAGCCACACTGTATGCTAATTAAATTTTTCCTTAGTTTGATTTTTCTCTCATAATTTGTTTCACCTGACCCTAGTCCAGTGATGGAGGTCCCTACAGACAGTCCGCTAACAGAAGAAATGGCCCATTTCTACTTTAGGGATGTCATCCTAGGAATTGAATACTGTAAGTTTCCCTAGTCTAGGGTATTTTATATAGTCTTGTATTTGCCAAATGGCATCTATAAACAGGTTTGGTGCTATCTTTGTTTCAGTGCACTATCAGAAAATCGTACATAGAGACATCAAACCCTCAAATCTGTTGCTGGGGGATGATGGGCACATCAAGATAGCAGATTTTGGTGTCAGTAATGAGTTTGAGGGGAATGATGCTCTCCTGTCAAGCACTGCAGGAACACCAGCTTTCATGGCACCCGAAACTCTGACTGATCGGGACCTGAGATTCAGTGGAAAGGTTAGAAGACTTCTAGAATATTCTGGTTTTTACATACAGCGAAGACATTGATTCTTTATCATTTACTATCGACTCTCTTTGGCTTCAGGCTCTAGACATATGGGCAATGGGTGTGACGCTATTTTGTTTCGTCTTTGGGAAGGTAAGACATTTACCTGTGTATTTATCACAACAATACAATATTATTATTCAACTACAATATGTTAATATTTTGTTGTGCAGTGTCCTTTTCATGATGAATACATCTTAGGCCTGCATGGAAAGATCAAGACTATGGCTGTGGGATTCCCAGACAAGTGAGTCGCAAACACTGATAATAAACCGTTTTACATACATTTACATATTTGGCAGACACTTTTATCCAAAGAGACTTACATTGCATTCAAGCTAAAAAAAATAATAAAATTTTCTCGCATTATATTGTTTAAATAATAAACTTATAATTGATAGATTCATTTTTAATCAGAATCAAGTCGCAATTACTTCAAATACCGCTTTCATGCCGTAAACATACTTCCATGCTAATTTATTGACAAATAGTCTTTGTATCAACTACAGTCACAGAATAATTTAACTAAAATTGTATAATTTATTTTTAAATAAAATGGATATTTTTGGTGCTGGATGCTTATTAGTCAATACAGTGTTTCGAGTTTACATGTATCTTCTTGTGGAAGATTTCTTAATGAAAATGTTTTTATTATATTAATATATAGCCAAGATTTTATTCATAATATAGCACAGCCTCTTATTGCTTAGTAGTTATATATAGCTTTCCAATACATTACTATATGTACTCAAGTTAGTATTTTATCTCTTTACTTAAAAAGTTGCATTTATTTCATCAAAAATACAGTAAAATCAGTAATATTGTGAAATATTATTACAATTCAAAATAACACTCTTCTATTTGAATATATTTTAAAATGTGATTTATTCCAGTGATGCAAAGCTGAATTTTCAGCATCATTACTCCAGTCTTCAGGGTCACATGATCATTCAGAAATCATTCTAATATGCTGATTTGCTGCTCAAGAAACATTTCTTATTATCGTCAGTGTTGACAACAGTTGTGCTGTGAAAAAAAAAAAAATCTTACTGATTCCAAACTTCTGAATGGGAGGATAGAGGGATATATAGTGGAGATCCATACTAAGACACATACTAAGTCCCCCTTATGTACTCAGGTCATTTGAAACTGTATTATTTACACAGGCCTGTGATCAGTGACGGGTTGAAGGAGCTCATTACCAGAATGCTGGACAAAACCCCTGAAACTAGAATCACATTACCAGAAATAAAGGTAAAATCATAATAAAACATTGCTGAAGAATTTTAAAAAGTACATTTCAGTATCACTCTGTGTAATCTGGTGTCTGTGTGGGCAGTTGCACCCATGGGTGACGCTGGATGGCACGGATCTCCTGCCCCTGGAGGAGGAGCACTGCACGGTGGTGGAGGTGACGGAGGAGGAGGTGCAGAACTCTGTCAAACTAGTTCCCAGCCTGTCTGCTGTGGTGAGTTCATCTGAGGGGGAAAAAAACAAGCAAAAGTTGTTTTAAATATTTAGTTCACACACAAATGTATTCAAAATTATTTGACTACATTTCTGATTAAACCATCTATCAAGTCGGCAAACCAATAATGCTATAAATTCAAGTTGTGTTCATGTTGCATGGTTTTGAAAGAAGTCTCTTATGCCCAACAAGGGCTGCATTTCTTTAAACAAAAATACTGTAAAAACAGAAGAAAAAAATTGTCAGATTTTGGCGTTGAGGGAGGAGGGGAGGACTGATGGGCTTTTATTCAGATTAACACAAAACCAAAACAGTAGGGGGAAAACACCGTCTAGTGGTGAGGTGAGGCAAGGCACATCATACGACGTCCTGGCACAAGACAGAGAATAAATAGGGAAGCAAATGAGGAGGATAACGAGGGAGGACATGTGGGGTAATTGAACAAATAATCAGGTAATGAGGAGGACGGAGTCAAGACACTAGACAGGGGAGCACATTGCACACAGAAGCAAACATGACAGAAGCCATTTGGCCTGTTGAATGAAACTATCTGAACAATCTCTGAACAAGGCCCTGTTTACACCTGGTTTTATTATTTTATTACACCCTGTTTACACCTGGTTCCTCCCATTATCACTGGGCCCGGCCCCGGCCCCATGCATGGGACAGCCCTGTATACAAGACATGAGCAGGGCCGTACTTAGGTCGGTGCAACTGTTGCGACCGCACCGGACCCCGCACTTTTGGGGGCCCCCATGTCGAACGCAGACTGAGGGGACCACAGGGAAGGCGATCGCGAACTGACTGACCGAGAGGGGCCCTGCTTCCTCTAACTCGCACTGGGCCCCACACACACGGGACGGCCCTAAACGTGAGCATGAATGTCAGGACCCCAACACTGAACTGAAAACTGAAACCTGAAACAGACACCAAAAATAAAAAATCTTACTGACCCCAAACTTTTGAATGGTATTTGTACATACCGTTTGTACAAAGTAATTCGCATTCCGTAAAATCTGCAGCTCAAAAGTCCCACTTGTTGGTTCAGTAATGTAAATATGTGTAGTTATTAATAACATGTTTTACTGTGCATAGCTAAAATTAGTTTTGCACTGTATTTTAAGATCCTGGTGAAATCCATGCTGCGGAAGCGCTCCTTCGGTAACCCCTTCGAGGGCCGCAGGCAGGGCAGGTCCATGTCTGCCCCTGGTGGTCTGCTCGCGTAAGTCTCCTACTGTATGCTGGTACTCAGAATACCTGTGACACTGAAATGATGCTCTTATTTCTCTCCATAAATTCTGCAGGGATATGTCACTGTTTCGACCTTTAAGGTATTACACTATAGATAATGCACAACTGCTATTTTTAGTATTTTAAACTGAATGCTCATTTTTCAACATGTTCAATGCTCATGTCTTCAACAGCAGAGGGAGTAACAATAACGGGAGCAGAGACGGGGAGCTGGAAAACCTTATTGAGGATGAAGCTTTTTCGTGAATTTGCTCAAATCATTTATTAGATTGGTCCAGATGTGTGATTAGCCTAATTTGTTCCAATCTGCATTAGAATTTTATTTTTAAACAAAATCCTATATACTGGACAGCATGATTTAAGGGTTTTGAGGTACCTTTAAAATAAATCTAATACTGAATCTGGTAATAAGTACTTTTTAGTAGAGTAATATTTGTGTTTCATTGCATTTAAGTGCCAAACTTTTATTTAAATGCATATTTAAAAAGATATCCGTGCATTTGACATTAGCATATAATATGATGACTTGGCTCTGCAGTGGAAATCAGCAAAACTTTGCATGAGATGTATAGAAGTCTATGTGTTATATAAAAGGTCTTTATGTTGTCTTATTGTCATTTTAAGCTCTTGCAGTTATACTGTGTCTGTGGTACCACAGAATGGTCTGTAGTTTGTGTAGCTGGAACGTTACATATTTTTATTTTGCACCAATTGTGAGTTTGTTTTTCTTTCCTTGACGACTACTTTACTACACACACACACACACACACACACACACACACACACTCCTCTTTAATGTTATGATGACCCCACTTCAATAGTCCACAAATGAGCAATGGTCTTTATTTCATTACAACTGCAATTTCAGGTTGCATTAAGAATTTAATAATATCAAACATAGGCTAAGTGTTTTTTTATCTGTGAAAGAGCATTTATATTAACTAGATTTTCTGAAGAAAATTCCAATGGTTGTTGTCTAGTGTATGCGGTTACTAGGGTGTTCTGGGCATTGATGGGATCTCGGCGGTTGCTAGTGCACTTCAATTTTAATGAAAGTCTATGGGATTTTATCCACATCACACCATTTGAGTTTCAGCCCAGTAGAAGTAGAATATGGCAGTTAGTAATAGCAGTACCACTGATTAACTTTATTGTTCAGCTGACATTTTAGACGGATGCAAAAGACCTGGTCTGATATATGGCCCATTACTATAATAAAACAATTTTATTTGAATATACTTGTGTGGCCAAATAAACTATAGGTTGATGCATGTGTGCGTAACACGGGGTATACATTTGGACTGATGATCTGGAATCAGTAATTGGCTTCACTTGTTATCTTTATACACGGTTCTTATCTTTACTGCCTGTACAGTGTCAGTCCATTACACTGAAGAGAAAACACAAATGTAAGGAACTGAAAGGAATACATCCCTTTTTCTTACTACAATTGGCCCTTTGTACTTGGCTTTGCCCTGACTAGCACAATGAGCTGTAGGGTGGTAGGCATACATGCTGAGAGAATAGGAAAAAAATGGTCCACTGGAATCAGAGCTTCAGCCTCATCCCAAGGCGTAATATAATTACGCTTTTGCCAAAGCGTCTATATCGAACGCGCATGGTACCCTTTAGCGTCAATATGAGACGCCGAAATATATGGGTCAGAAGGCGCCTCCTAGCGGTCTAACCCTAACCCTACACCATACCTAAACCTACCCATCTCTCTGCGTGTTATATTGACGCTAAAGGGTTCCATGCGCGTTCGATATAGACGCTTTGTCAAAGTGTCAGAATATTACGCCTTGGGATGAGAATGCGTTGGTAATTCAGGACACAGGATGCAGGCATATTCATTTGATTCGTATTTACCCACACACTCTGTCTCCAAAGTATTCCACACAAAAAAAAAAACTACCAAACATAAAAATGGTGTAATTATCATAGACCAGGTAATCCCAGTGTGCTCAATTTTTATTGTTATTTTGGAGGGTTTCTTAAATTTTTTTTGCCTTTGTGCTATTCAGAACAGAGTGTTCTCTTACATAACTCATTCTCAACCAGTTGATAGTGATCTGACTGCATTTTAAATTGATTTCAATGTGTGTCAATGAGTGACGCTTGACAGCAGTCCGTTGACTTTACTTTGTCAATACTCTGTCAATACTTTGTCAATACTTTGTAATATTAGTTTACTCCCTTAACATATGGTAAGCATCCATGTGATTACCTGCTGTTGTATTTTCCTGGGTGTTCATGTATTTTCAAATTGCAAATAATTTAGTGTACACTTAGTAACCTAAGGTTTCTGTACTTTACTTTTGTTGACTTTGTAAGCCAATATTTAGAGCAAACATTTCGAGAACAGACCCACTTCTGGATTGGGTGACTTACTTGGTGGAGCACCATTATCTTGCAATGGTTGATTGATTATAGGTTTTTGATTAATTCCGAAAGCATTTTTTGCAAATTAAGAAATTAAGATTCACTTCAAATCGTGATGAAATTGTATTTGATTCTAATCAAATTAATTTAAATTGTTTTTTATAAATCACTTTCTCTAATGCATCTAGTGCAATTTTTTTTTTACTTTATTGCACCATAAGTAATTTGAAAAAGCATTTACAGACATTATATATAGTAATAAGATCACCCTTACAAAATCTGCAAAATGTTAATATTAAAAAAAGATCATTTGTTTTTTATTTAGTATTTCAATATAAGCAGAGGCTCTGTTCTTTCTTTTGATGAATTGCATGTTAAGATATTCAGACAACAAAATATTCTGGGGTCAATGACAGTTTTGTGAAAATGATCTAAAATCCTGGCAGTGAATTTTTTTTTTAAAATTACTGATTGGAAAGAGTTCCTCATTCAGAAAACAATGTCATAAGGCTGTACAGCATTAATTACAGGTTATTGTTGTATTTTTATTAGCAACCCTAGACGTTATAATATAAATAACCTTCCCAGGCAGACAGTTGGTGAAAACCGTGGATGGAGAGGTCAAAACCATTAGTAAGTGCTCTTTATAGTCTTGTTACATAATGAAAGACTAGTGGAAGGGTTGCTGCCTCTTTTCCCTTTGGACTCTTCAGAGACACTTCTGTTAACATTATACCACGGCACTTCAATGCTTTAATATTATAAAGGCTGTTGCAAAAAATTGTTGAGAAAGAAGTTCATAAGCTCAAATTTAGGCTATATATTTTGCTCAGCAATATTTCTGTGCATTCAAAACATGATAGCTGAAAAACTGAAATCTCATATCTGATTTTTCTCATCATTTTTGCTGCATTAGTCAAAATTAAGATCATTATCTCATCTGAAGTGTGAAATATTCAAACGCTAATTGTGGCCTACAGTGAAATTGATGTGTGTACGTGCGAAGCTACACACAACAGTGTAAAGAAAGCTTATTTAATGTATAAACCAGTGACAAAAATTGTGTAAAGTCCCAGTGCTGTTCAACTAGCTAAGAATGCCATCTGGCCAATCAAATTCGAGGACTGGAACTAGTGCGTGTTACATAATGCTACTGAGACAACTAGACATAATCTTTAATATATTTATTAAATTGTCCAGAAGCTCTTAGATGTCACATACCAACCATTATGATCAACTAGCCATTCTAAAATGTAGAACGCAGCTATATATTTTCATAAATTTATACCCAGACCCAACTTATAATGTGAAAATTTTGTATAATTATGCATAAAATATTTTCAAAAAAATGATTTACTTTCTTTCTTTTAACTTTATAGCAATGTAGTGTTAAATGTATTATTTATTTAAATCACATGTTTATTTTAGTTGAATTATTTACTTAGTTTCATATTTTTATTTGACTTTTTATGAAGATATTTTGAGAAATGTTACAGTGTTTTGTTTGTTTTTTGTTTTTGTCCATACAATGGAACTGTCTGGTTACTAGCATTCTTCAAAATATCTTCTTTTGCGTTCCACAGAGGGAAAAAGTCTTACAGGTTTGAAGGCATGAGGGTAAGTCAATTATGAACTATCCCTTTAAATATGAGTTGTTCACCCGAGTTTCATCTGTAACCATAAGGGCCACGGTTATAATTTACCAATGGCTTTTATCGAAATACATATCTCAGCATCTTTTGTTATTGATTTGGAACTAATTTCTACAATAGGCAGATCTTATAGGCTGAGGCACATCACAAATCCTTGCCATTCAGCTTTATGCAGATGGTACAGTGTGTTAATAAATGTTCTTCTCTTTTCTTTCTCCATATTAAACTTTATATATGAACGCCCTTGAGGGCCAGACAATTGTACATTAGAATGTCTCATCAGATGATGAAATCAATTAAGCATTGATAGAATAAAAAAAAATAATGCTTCAAGTGTACATTTTGAGGTGACAAATCTTCAGCTGTGAAGAATTTAACCAGGGCAAACATGTTCAAATATTACACGCTTTCTATCTTGCATCCGATCATAATGCAGCAGAAAGGGCTTGCTCCTTTAGTCTACATGACAGAGTCCCTATGTGAACGAGGGGAGACAGGTTTCCCTTGAATTTTAATGGTGTCTCTGATGTTCTGATGTTTATCTCTTTGCAGGTTGTTCTAGATGTCTGAACAGTGCCAATGGGAAAGGGGATGTTTTGTCCCCAGCCCTAGCAACATGCACCGGATTGGTGGATATGACAGCTCACGCTGCCTGCTATTGGCCGTTATTGTGGAACATTTTGAGCAGAGAAATTCATCTCTTGCTCTACTGGGTGTGGGTTGCTGTAGGAGGCTGCAGCAGAGTGCTGAAAGAGCCAGCAAATCAGGCTGTAAGTTTGTTTTACCTCCGCAATATGAAAAAGAAATAGAATGAATACAATGAAAGTGTCATTTCAGCTGGTCCTCGTGCAGTTTGTGTGGCAGCCACACATCAGATGAGATCCGAGTTTAGCATCAGCGAGATCATTTTTCTAATAATTAGTCATGCTGATAATGAATTCAAATGGAAATGACTAAAGGCATGCAGGTTTGTCATGTGACCTTCAAAAGAAGAAAGTCAGCCATATCTTTGCCGTTTCTTCCCATAAAATAATTTTTAATGCATGCATCAAAAAGCCAATAATATGGTCCTTATCAAGGTACATTCATACTGTATGTCAAGCACATTATTATAGTTTTGAGAGGTGAGCTCTGCAATGCAGTGCTGAACACTAATCATGGATAGAAGGTGCAATGCAGAGGAAAACCATTTGGTCTTCTTAAATTCAGTTGAGAATTCACGGTGTATGAACCTGTTCAATCATTTAAAATGCTGCTTAACTTCAGATTACAGTGGGCAAAAAACGACAGGACTTGGAATTGAGCACACAGTGCAAATATTAATTTGACTTTGGTGTAATTCAACATTTTGAGAAATTTTTTTTTTTTTTTTTTTAGATGAGTAAATAATAGAGGAACAATACACACAACCAGCATTGACATGATGCATCTATGACTACTTGAGTTCGTTTTTTGTCTTTTTATTGTTATAATTATTTTGGCTCTTGTGCAACTGCTACATAGTTATTCACATTCAAGATATTGTCACTCAGGATACAGCTAAAAGTAAAAAAAAAAAAAAGAAATTGAAAGGAAAAAAGGCAAATAAATGAATTTAAAAATACTGCCAAGACAATGTATGGTCCATGTTCTGAATCGGTCACGGAAACACTTCACTTGTTTAAACCACACGTTCAATGTGCATAATATGACAAGAAGAGCACTCATATATTGTTCAGAGAACAAAACATTGCTTAACAATGTCATGGTTACAATTTACCAAGAAAAACGCCGGTACATTTACGTGATCAGTAGTGTTTTTCAAAAGTCAGCCTAACTAAAGAAAAAAACATTCCATGTCACAACGGCAACGCCCATAACAGATCGATTTATTGTTAACAACCACAATTTTGGAATAGCAAATCGAAACCTGATAAATTATAAATAAACAATAAGAAGCCAGTTTACTCTTCAATTATAGGAATACATAACATCCAAGATATAAGTTAATAAAGTCAAGCTATTGTATAAATACATCACCAGCATGCACAATATTGAATCATTGATAGTATCGTTGTAATTATCTGACAATGACGAAACAGTATACTTGGCAAGTGCAAAAATAAATTAAACACAGAAGTAAACCACAAACTTTGAAGCTGCAATATTTTTCCTATTTTTTTCTTTCTTTTTGTTTTTTCTAAATCCAGATCAGTCTCTGCCTTTTCCCCAAACTGTCCTTCAAAAAGTCAATGGTTCCAGTAGTATCAGACTGATTATGATTATTATATGACAGTGACTGAACTTTATCTGTTTTGGTGCATTCAAAGAACACAATTTCATTCGCTGCACTTCCGTCCAATAGCTAATTGAATTTCCGGTTCAATCAATGGAGCGCAAACAAGATGATTCGAACAGATCAACTTGTGACTAATACTGGAACCATTTAATACTATCATTATCCTTGGAACACCACCTAACCCTCTTTTGAAATGCATTTCTACGACCCAAAACATAAATAAGCAGCATCCCTTTGAAATACATCAGTCCATATGCCAGTGTGAGGCTGCCATTCCCAACCAACAACGACCGCTTCCGGCTGATTGACTGACATTTCAGTGGTTTTGGCAAATGTCAAAGAGAACCAAGAAGAGGGAGGCCCATTCAACTATATATATTTCTGTATATATTCAAACTAGGACTTCAGCCCCCCCTTTACCACCCTTGATATTTTTTTCTTTTAACTCGTGGAAAAATAAAGAACTGCTGCTGCAGAGGAAACCATGGCAAAAGCTGCTGCCAAAGTCCACCAGCCATTTTTATGTATCTAGATAGAGAGGCTGTCTACTTTTAATTGTTGCCCTCCACAGCCTCATCGTCTTGCTGGTCACTCGTCCACAGTGTTAAGTTGTCTCGGAGGAGCTGCATGATGAGGGTTGAGTCTTTGTAGGAGTCCTCATTGAGGGTGTCGAGCTCAGCGATGGCGTCGTCGAAGGCTGTCTTGGCCAGATGACAGGCCTGCTCCGGAGCGTTCTGGATCTCGTAGTAGAAGACGGAGTAGTTGAGGGCCAATCCCAGCCGGATGGGGTGAGTGGGCTGCATGTGCTCTTTGCTGATCTCGTGAGCCTCGTTGTAGGCCTTCTCAGAGGATTCCACCACGGTGGAACGCTTCTCGCCTGTGGCCACCTCGGCCAAGTAACGATAATAGTCTCCCTTCATCTTCAGGTAGAAGACCTTGCTCTCGTGCTGGGTTTCGCTGCAGTTCTTGATCAGGAAGTTATCCAATAGGTTGAGCACGTCCTGGCACACGGCCTCCAGTTCCTTCTCAATCTTCTCGCGGTAGGCCCTCACCATCTCGATCTTCTTCTCGTTGCCATCCGCGGAGGTCTTCTGCTCGATGCTGGAGATGACCCTCCAGGATGAGCGACGAGCGCCTACCACGTTCTTGTAGGCGACCGACAACAGGTTCCTTTCTTCGTTGGACAAGGCCTCGTTCAGCTCGGTTACCTACGAAGGAGACAAATAGAACGCCGTTTGAGAGAAGAGATGTAAAACATCCAACAAAGTGAATACAGATATGCTTTCTTCATAAGTTTACATTAAAGTCGGCATGAAATCAAAATGGACATTTCTTGTTTTTTGTGGAATATTGTAGTGTTCATTATAAATGATATATCTGTGCATACTAGGGCTGCCCAATTAATGAAATCGCCAAAGGCTGCGATTATATTTTATGTGCAGCTTGTCAGTGACGTACGGCTCTGTGATCAGTAGTAAATGCTGCTCCATCTGAAAGCACTGTGAGTTTGAGTCGCTTATAACGTGCATTTGAAAAAGCAACACGCGTCAAGCATCTTTCAAAACATGAGAAGCATTTATGAACCTCTTGTCCAACAAAAGACAATGTTTAAAAAATCAATCAAAGCATTTCAATCTTCTGTTTATTCAGCTACAGCAATAGTATGATGCGCATAGGGATTTCCTGGAATGACGCGTGTTGTCTACTTCTGTGGCGGAGCATATTTAGCGTGTCTGCGTGAGAGCGCCCTTTAGCTATCAGATGGAGCAGCATTTACTACCGATCCACCGTGCTGCACTAACAAATTGCGCATTAAATAATCGCAGCCTTTGCCAAATATTAAGCCCTAGTGCATACCGTTATTTTTTTTTTCATGTGCTCTCCTAATTTTTAATCAAAATAACTTCCTCTTCCTCTTGCAGTGACATCTCTTCTCTTCTCTGATGACGTGTTTAATGGCACAAGGGCGATAAGGGAAAACCTGTCACTCACATGAGATCGACCAATAGCAAACCCCAACCATCCAATGATCCAATCAATTCTCCTTTGACAAATCAAGTCCTGCCCTACACTTTTTCTCATTCAAGAAACCGTTTCACTCGGATATACATCGCAACAGGGAACAAAAGACTATCGCAACTTCAGTTTCATGCCGACTTTAACATTAAAATGAATGTACAATGCTTAATTTTTCAGTTGCATAATGATAATATCCACACAGAGCTTCATCAGCTGGCTGAATGCATTGTGCAGCCATGAGCTCAAGTTATATGCCAAGTGCAGTTTCCATGGCAATAGTCTCATTTTGTACAGTAGTCCAACTCTATCTAGCGAGATGACGGAGTACTAGCGCTACACAATGCACTAGAGGTGAAATCACTTCAGCTGAGAGTGGGGGCAGGGTGAGGATAGGGGGCAGGGGCGGGAGGTGAAATGTTCCCACATACCCCTCAGGGCAGCTGCAGTGTAAGTTAACACGATCTCTGTGTGGCAGTTCATGTGTTATGGTGGCCTTCTCTCTGACCTTTCTCTTACCAAACTGGGACTAACATACTACGTACGTAAAACTAGGTTGATTCCATATTTTAACAAAAATCACTCATTTCAACTACAGATCTCCTTCTAGTCACAACGTCAGTATATATTTGTGGTGTAATATCACATGCGTTTTTTGTAATGATGAAGGAGCTGTATGTGCAATTAAACACTTTTCAAAGGCCATGTGCCTCAGATCAAGGTTTCTGATTTTAGATTTCAGCTAAAATTATTCCCTCAGAGTACAAAGAGAATTGAATTCAAAGAAAAAAGTCAGAGCAGAAAACAGGAACAGTGGTAGGACAGGAAGACAAGACTCATAACGAAACACAAGCAGGAGGATAAGAAAGAGTTTTATTTAAAAAGGAAATAACAAACTCATAGCTATTTATGTCTGGGTACACAAATTCTGCGCAACGCAGATTTGGCATTCCTCTCGAAGACAGATAGTAACGGGTAGTTGTGGTGGGTGACGGGTAACCTTGTTACCTTGGTAGCCGTGTTGAAATCAGATGCAAATATTTACACTTAAGGAAGCCATTCACAAATTTTAGGTAAAAAGCTGGATGATCTTACTCAAATGTGAAGTTTTAAGCTTGGCCTATTGCTGCTCATCTCTTTTCCTGAATGCATCAAGATAATGGAGGCCTGTGGGCACTTTCCCATTAGGTCTGTGGTGGCTAAATGGGCTTTTATCCATGGGACCAAAGTAACTAGAGTCAAACTGCTTTTAAATCTCCCCCACAGATCCATGAAGCTAAAATTTCCTGTCCGGTGTACAAAACAATCTTTGCAAGGATGGGAACCTTCCCTTTTAACAGTCATTTGGGATTTCGATCAAGGTAATATGGCGGTAAGAAAATATATCCATTTTAGCAAAATTGATCTGGCAGATCTTTGCAATCAACACACTTATTGTAAATTTTGGTATTCAATTAAGACTTTATTTTATGTAAAACAATGCTAATGAGTACTAACTAACACATCTGGTCTAGATTAAAAATACGCAGATTTTGCACTGTAGTCTATTATCAGATGCAAATCTTTCTTTTGAGGTCGTAGAGTAAAAAGCGTTGAAGTAGACAAATCTACATGTCATTTGTAATTAAGTCAGAAACTTATTGCCATGGGCAAGAAACATTCAATCACTCAAGAAATAAGAGAAGAGAAGCTAGATGACACCCCTCCAGAAAAAAAGCACGATGTCAACACTTGACAAAGCAGAAATGGAGGGGTCCTCCTCAATAAACCTATGTAAGACTAGAGTCTCCTGAATGCCCTCCCTCAGATGGGAATATAGTCAGGATGCTGACGTGAAGAAGTGTTAGAGCTTAAGATGCAGATGTTTGCTCCCCCCTCGAGAAGCCCTAAGGCCTTGAATGATTTCATTATGGTGCCCTGTATGCTCACCCCTCAAACACTGTTAAAATATTCAACAGAAATAATATTCACTAGAAATAAACACTATTGAAGAGATACATTTCCTTTAGTAGGCTAATATATAAATATGTGGGTTTAGAACAAGAAGGAATCGTGGATCTTACTGAATCATGGACCTTACTGCAATATGACAAGGATGGAAGATTCTGGAAGGAATGCTGCTGCCTCTAACGTTGGTTTAGAGGAAATATCTTAACAACCCCTATATGTAGAAAATTAATATGGGAAGACAAGTAAATTATGAGAATGCGTGTGAAAAAAACGAAGGCATTTTGAATTTATATATGCTGATGATGGAAAATGAATATCTAATGAATTTATTACAATACACTTTGCTTGGGTAATGAACAGCAATGACAAAATGCCTATTTCTAATGTAAATTCAAATACTATCCAACACTGCGTTTATGACCATGAATATGCAGTAGCTATGTTACGAAGAGCAACGATTTAAAAAAGAGTAAAGTGCAAAATAGGGATTTTTTTTTTTTTTTTTTATTAACTCTGAAAGCTATGTTGAAACAGATCTTTATACATTTGTCATGTGTCGTCTCATTCATTTGAGTGTGGGTTCGGGTAAGACAGGAGGCACCGCCCAAGATCCAGACAGTCTACTACACCCGATCCACTGCACTCTCAATAATACAGCTCTGATTTATCATAGATCAACACCCCCCCAAAAATATCATACGACACCATATTAATGCATTTCGTTACATGCAATATTTTACTGTCATGTCACCCATGTGATATTTCAACATATTAGCTTACCCCTTTTCCGCCAAATGCATCGAGCTTATAGTAGCCTTTGCATAATACGACAATTATATCACAATATTATATTATATATATTATGTTATATTATAGAAATAAATTGAAAAAATGACTTACCGATTTCATGGCTGCTGCCATATCATCATATCTCTCTGCCTGTTCAGCCAGCCTGGCTTTTTGAACCAGCTGTTCGCGGTCAACCATGTTGGATGGTTATGGTTTGGACGATATAATTTGTTTTTAGGGAAGAATTGGTAATTTTGTATGAGCTATGCGGTGTAATTGACTGAACGAGAGCTTGTCTGCAGCTGTTCCTCGCTATCTGCGCTCGTGCCGACGGGCCACCCTCGCCCCTCCTCGAGCGCTCGAGGGCTACGTCAGGGTTCTATAAACGTGGGTGCTATGGCAAGCTGGAACAGCATTTCTAACAGTTGCTAAAACTAGCAACTACCGTATTGATATTTCTTTTTTAAACTAGCAACTATTGTTATGTTACTAGCACATTTTTAATTATTAGTAAGCAATCCAACAGTGACAAGTATATTTATACAATATCTGGCCTAGGCTACATGGCCTACACACACTGCCGTTTAAATGTTTTGGGATAGGTACGATTTTTTGATAAAAGAAATCAATATTTTTATTCAGCATGCATTAAATTGATCAAAAGTTACAGTAAAGACATGTATAATGTTACAAAAGAATATATTTAAAATAAATGAAATACAACTTTATATTCACCAAAGAATTGGTAAAACATTGTCCACAAACTGTTGATAATAATAATTAATGTTTTTTTAGCATTACATCAGCATATTAGAATGATTTCTGAAGGATCATGTGACACTGAAGATGCTGAAAATTCAGCTTTGATCACAGGAATATATATATATATAAATTATTATAATTATAATTATAAATTATTATTATTATTATTATTTTATTATTTTTTTTAAACAGTTATTTTAAATTGTCACCATATTTAACAATATTACTGTTTTTTAATCAAATAAATGCACCCTTGGTGAGCATAAGAGACTTCTTTAAAAACATTAAAAATCTTACTAGATAGATAGATAGATAGATCGATAGATATTTTAAAGTTTAGTTTTAAAAGAATAAATTATAAGATGGCTTGCCATATGGGTGCCTCACTCATGATGTAATAGTCCTTATATGGGAGTCAAGAGGCCACATATCAGCAGTGATGATGATGGCACATTAGAGGTCTTCTAAGAACAAATGCAATATGGGAGAATGAGTCACCCACTATTACCAATTCTATCACCCCTCCTGTATGGAGTGGAGGATTTTGGGGATGACACAATTATGGTAACATTTAGGATAGTGTGTCTCATGTTTTGTCCATGCTTAGAAAGGTTATAGGTTATTAGACCAATATGGAACAGACAAACAACTTGGTCTTTCATATGGGTCACTTCACAAGAACGGTACAATGTGTATCCCTTAAATAGGGGAGACTGGGGCTAGTTGTCATAAGGGGAATTGGGCAAAAAGTTGAACTTATCTTTAATATTCTCTCTATGAATTCATTTATTTTGTATTGTTCTCTATAAGTAAGGTCATTTGAAAGTATCACAGGAAGATCCAGAATAGAATAGAATAGAATAGAATAGAATAGAATAGAATAGAATTTGAAAGTATCCCAGGAAGTTCCAGAATAGAATTGAATAGAATAGAATATGGAAGTGTCAGTGAAATGGTAATTAGAAATATTAAATTGCAGAATTGAATAGAACAGAATAGAATATGGAAGTGTCAGTGAAATGGTAATTACAAATATATAGTAAATTCCAGAATAGAAGAGAATATGGAAGTGTGAGGATCATGGTAATTATGAATAGAATAGAATAGAATAGAATAGAATTTGAAAGTATCCCAGGAAGTTCCAGAATAGAATAGAATAGAATAGAATATGGAAGTGTCAGTGAAATGGTAATTAGAAATATTAAATTGCAGAATTGAATAGAATAGAATAGAATATGGAAGTGTCAGTGAAATGGTAATACAAATATATAGTAAATTCCAGAATAGAAGAGAATATGGAAGTGTGAGGATCATGGTAATTATGAATAGAATAGAATAGAATAGAATAGAATAGAATAGAATAGAATAGAATAGAATAGAATAGATGGAAGTCAAGTTTTTCCCCCATAACCAGCACCTGGTTTATACAATATCTCCACAATATTTTTTGGTTCTCCTTATAGGTAAGCCCATGCAAACTTTTTTTGTTTACAAAGGATTGTCCTGAAAAGGTGAAAGGGACATGCTGGGTTACTTCCTTGGCGGTAATGCGGTTAACAGCTTGCTCTACTTGGCACAGTTCAGAACGGATGGCTCAGCTAATCGGCAGGGCTGTGCGCAGCAGGACTGGGCCAAATCCACTGGCGGAGTGTTATTCCTTTTCCTTGTCCTTTCTCACCATGATGTGAAATTTGTTCATTCACTAAATAATTCTGCAGACTACACTCAAAAAAAGAACTCTTTGAATGAACATAAAAAAATCATGGAAAGGATTTCCACATGATTAACTTGCTTTATTTCAGCATTATGCAATTCTGTTATTCCAATTTAATGTACTTACGTTGGGTCAACTTAATTCATTAAGGTTGATTCAACTTATTTACTATGGTTGGGCACAGCCTAATTTAATAGTGTCAGTGAATTAAAAAAAGGCTCCCTGATATGATTCAGGTATTCAAATTCATATATTCATTCATTCAATTCAATATAACTTATTTTAGAGTCACACTAATCAATTTCTAGACTATAGCCGACTATTAACTACTAATAGCACTTTATTGCATCTTTATTTATAAAGATTCATCAGCCAAAGCATTTGCTGTGAGTATGGCAGAATCAGTCTTCAGCCTAACCAAATGCTCCACTCTTCTCCACAATGGTAACCCACTGTAATTTAAATGGTTCAATAATTGCAATGTAATTGAACATTAAACACAATTGCACACTATCAAGTCTTCCCCTTTTCTCATTTTCTCAAAAAAACATAAAACAACACTTAATTTTAACATTTATTCTCTGTTAATTCAACCATATGCAAAGCATGCTGGGAACTAACAAGCACCACCCAGTTTCAGTTAATGCAACACAAATCAATCATGTAAACCCAACACAAATGGATTAAGTAAACTTAAATTGTACATATTTAAGCAGATTGAACACAATCAAATTAAGTTCGGGCAAAATGGCAGTTGGCTCGCTCTACACTGCCACCCTCTGGATGTAAGAATTTTTTACTTAACATAAATGGTTTGTGTTTAGGCAACACATTAAGATTTTGTACTGTTAAGTTGAGACATAATTACGTTGACCTTAATAGAAAAAAACATTTAAAGTAAAAAAACACAATTATTATAAGTAAACTAAATATAAATATATTATGTAAAGTGCACAACCTTCCTAGTTCATTTTTTTGAGTGTATCTTTAAAAAATGGACTTGTCAGATTTGCATTTGGAGATGTTTCAGGTAAAACTGATCCATTTCCTCCAAGAGGATTAGTCTCAGGCAGATTATCTTGGCTCCCTCTCTTAATGCTAAAGCTAGGGAGCATATGGGTGTTTGCTAACCACCTGTCTACCTACTGAGGGGACATCAGACGGACAGCCACAGGGATAGAGGAAGAAGACTGCAATGATTGGGCTGGATGTTTATCTATTTCCAGATGGTCTTAGGGTTGCTTTACCAGAAGATATAGAGACGTGGGAATCAGAGAGTGAAATGTATGAGCCGAACGTGCGCCTCTTTGTGGCTCTGTTCTCATACAACCCTGCGGTGATGTCACCAAACCCTGAAACCATGGAGGAGGAACTGCCTTTTCAACAAGGACAGACCATTAAAGTAAAGATGATGTTTTCTTCTTCTTCTTCATCTTGGTTGTTCTTTTATCTTAATTCACAATCAGTCGCAATGCATCATCTTCAGATCATTCAGATCGTGTTCTGCTTCGCTCATGCTGTGTTGGTAAGCCTCAGAGTCAGTGGGATATGTTCTCTTGTAGGTATATGGAGATAAAGACGCTGATGGCTTCTATACTGGGGAGACTGGTGGTCGCTTTGGTTTTGTGCCAAGCAACATGGTATCTGAGATTCCTGTGGAAGACGGAGAGCTTAAATGTCATCTGTTCCAGCAGGGGTTTGTACCAGAGGAGACGCCTTCTATAGGCAAGTATTTTTTGTCTTTCTTTTTTATTTGATAAAACTATCCATGCAAATAATACATTATTAAAAGTACAAAATTATTATGGATTTATTGATTGATTCATGGATTCTTTGTACTATTAATATTAGCACCCAGTGATACTTCTAGTGTGGCGGATGGTGGGAAGGTCCACAGGATGGTGGCCATTTTTGATTATGACCCTTGGGAAAGTTCTCCAAACTTGGACATTGAGGTGATTAATAAATATTATAAAAAATAACAATTTTTACATATCTCCATGTGCTCCAAATATTCATTTTACAGCTATTTGTGTGTGTGTTTGGTTCTGGTAAATCCAACATTATGGGGACAAAATGTCCCCAGATGGCAATATCCGAAATCCATGTCCTTGTGGAGCCATTTTTTGGTCCCTTCAGCTTATAAATATGAAATTGAAATTTGAAATTTGAAAAAAGTAAACATGCAGAAAGTTTTCTCTGATGGGTAGGTTTAAGGGATAGATTATACAGTTTGTACAGTATGAAAATTATTATGTCTATATGGAAAGTCCCATTAAAACATGGAGACCGTGTGTGTGTGAGAGATTTATTTAAAAAAATACTTTTATAAAATATTTTAATAATAGAAATTAATAATAAAATAAATTATTAATAGTTAAAATATTTTGATTTTGGACCATAATCTAAAGTGTGACCTTATTTATTTATCACATGATAATCAAGACATAAATGAAACATTTAAACATCCTATTGATAACTTGAATGAAATACCACTTAAATGAATCTTAAAATATCAAATATAATTCTAAATCTGTGTATTTTGGTTGTTTTCCTCTTTAGGATGAGCTTCCCTTTCGTGCTGGAGACATTATATATGTTTTTGGGGAAATGGACAGTGATGGATTTTATTATGTAAGTATTACAACTCTGTTACCATGCATGCATTTTTTTGTAAAGATCATGAGTTAAAGAATGAATGTTTTATTGATCCAGGGGGATCTACATGGTTATCGAGGTCTTGTGCCATCAAACTTCTTGCAACCACTGCCTTGGGATTAAATGAAATGAGCAATCATAAATCAAGAAGAGACGAGTGACTTCAGATTGTGACTATAATCCACTTTATTGAATTCAGCTCCAACTCCATTCTTGCTTTTAGTTTTTCTGGTCATTTTTTATATAAAGTGTATTTTTTCCTGTAATGTACTGTACATGATACTGTACTGTACACTATATGCCCCCCCCCCCCCCCTCCCTTTATTGCACTCAACCTTCTCTCTACATATTCACTAACTTTAGCTCAAGTACATACATTAAAGGGAATTCATTTCTGTATAATACAAGAGCTTTTGGAAGCAGCTAGTGTATTATAGCCTTAAATAACTGATAACGCCAGTTTAATAATTATCGTTTTTTACTTTATAAGTAAGTGTCTTCTTTATATGATTTAAGCTATTTTTGTAATGTCATTCGTCTGATGTGTTATTTTAACAACTCCACACTCTGTTTTTCACACTTATTTGCAGTCACGTAATTTCCCCATTTCATAATTTATTCAATATACAAGTTAATGTGCATACATACAGATGAACACTTCTCAAAAAAAAGAGTCACATTACAATCAGCCATGAAACACATTCTTAATAAATATTTCATACATGGGACATTCATATTCAGCATCTTTGGTGCTCCATCGAAGCCAACGTAGTACACTCATCCATAAAGTAGGAAACACTACACCGTGTAAAGACCTTTAGTAGTGCTGTCTACTTTATGAGTGACTGCACTGTACCTCTGAAGTTCCCGCCTCGTCTCTCCGCGGTCCAATCGTTACATTGCATGCTTCCTCTTATCTCCATGTGCTCCAAATGTTCATTTTACAGCTACTTGTTAAACCTGTTAGAAATGAAATCAAATGAATGTATTTAAATAAGTCAAATCATGTTTAAACGTGGTTGGATGTTCAGCTGCATCAACTTCATAGTTCATAGTGAGTCACTGTAAACCATAAAGGAGTTTAAAATCATTTTTATTGCCTATAGTGCTATAGCAGGCAAAAATGCAATATTACATGTGAAATGAACTAATCTAAAAACAGTATCATGTATAATACATCCAGTTTTGCAGCGTATTTAGACTTTAATGTGAAGTCTGAACCTTTTAAATGGACTATTACATTTTGGCATTGCTAATTAAAACTACTAGTAAAAAATAAATGTGTCCAAAGATAAAAATGGGTGTGTATTTTTTTTATTTTTTTATTTTTATTTAAGTTGTAACAAATTCACTTAACTCTATTAACAATCACGTCAAGCAGTTTGACATCTTAGATAATTGAACCCAAGTCTCTAAAAACAAACAAACTGTATATTTATCCAATCATTTTAGAATAAACCGAAGAGCAGTGACTTACCAGTTCTCTGCCTACTTGATCCCGGAAACAACAGAGAAAAGAGAAAGAAGTTGTCGCCTTTTAACACTTTTTAGGCCACATGGTGCAAACCACAGGAAGAGGCCCTGCAGTCTCTGTCTTAAAGAAGCACAAATTCGCACGCCTATTGGACTACAGCGAGTTTCGTTCGGAGACAGACTCAAACTAATTCCTTTTAAGGGCATTTTAACTGATAAAAGTCAGATCAGAAATGACAGAATAAACCCTGTGGTCTCTAGCATATATCAAAATCACACAAAGAAATAAAGAGGAAGTCTAGTAAACATGTGATCAGATTGTACCAGGCTTCCACATAGTCTGACTTTGCATCTTTAAAGCTACATTATTCCATTTTCAGCTTAAATAACAACTGTGTTGGTCTACGTCAATGGAAGATGTGCACATGTTTTGTTTTAGTTAGAATCAATAGCTTCACAATGGCTTAAATATATGAAGCATAATTTTGCTTGCAGTTTCTGAGGGGGAAGGGTGCTTGTGCAAAACCGCACTGTTTCATCAGCATATTACATATAGCTATTGAGTGGAATATGAGGATGCGATGATGTGTCAAATAAATGTCACATGAGAGTTATTTAAAATGACGGCTTGCTAATTTTACATTGGTTTATGGTATGATGCTGATAAAAGTGAAACAGTTATAACCTGTTGAAATATTGTGCACGTAGTTAATCGAGCAGATATGAGACCATCGAATCGTATGTAAATCAAAATGTAATTCGAGTCACTCTTTCTTCGGTGTCATTTTCCTCAGATGCTCGAATTAAAAGACTCTTTGTCCCAGACTCCCCTGAGTATGTACTTTGATAAACAGGAGGCCACTCTCCCATTTCCCTGAACATGTACATGCGATGGACTTGGTTGTCTAGACAACCCAAACCTCAAACTCTCGTTTGACACGAACAGAAGGAAGTGGGGGATGTGCAGACACTTCTCTATGATGTACAATGATAATGTACCTAGTGTTGTAAAAACATTTCATTTACAGACATCCCATGAAATGTAACCGAGTGATTCTTCAAATGGGCAGTTTGGGTTATGTGGGCCTATAGAAAGAAAACACTGTACTTTGTTTAAAAAAATTTGTTTAAAGGGATAGTTCACCCAAAAAAAGAAAATTCTGTCAGTAATTATACTCACCCTCATGTTGTTCCAAACCCATAAGACCTTTGTTCATCTTTGAAACACAAATGAGGATATTTTTAATGAAATCTGAGAGATTTCTGTCCCTCCATTGACAGCTACGAAACTACTTTGATGCTTCAAAAAGATACTTTAAAAGTTCATAAAGTCATAAAGAGATTGTAAAACTAATACATACAAATTTTCTGATGAACAGATTGAATTTAGGCTTTTATTCACACATAAACATTCATTAAGGGACAGATATAGTAAACGTAAGCTCAAGCATGTTCGTTTGATGTGCGAGAACCAATGAGATTCATTCTCGTGTTACGCAACACGTTTGAGCTTCAGCAAGAACCAATGAGGTTCATTCTCGTGTTACGCAGCACGTTTGAGCTTCTGGAAGAACCAATGAGGTTCATTCTCGTGTTACGCAGCACGTTTGAGCTTCAGCAAGAGCCAATGAGGTTCATTCTCGTGTTACGCAGCACGTTTGAGCTTCAGCAAGAGCCAATGAGGTTCATTCTCGTGTTACGCAGCACGTTTGAGCTTCAGCAAGAGCCAATGAGGTTCATTCTCGTGTTACGAAGCACGTTCGATCTTCAGCAAGAACCAATGAGGTTCATTCTCGTGTTACGCAGCACGTTTGAGCTTCAGCAAGAGCCAATCAGGTTCATTCTCGTGTTACGAAGCACGTTCGATCTTCAGCAAGAACCAATGAGGTTCATTCTCGTGTTATGCAGCACGTTTGAGCTTCAGCAAGAGCCAATCAGGTTCATTCTCGTGTTACGCAGCACGTTTGAGCTTCAGCAAGAGCCAATCAGGTTCATTCTCGTGTTACGAAGCACGTTCGATCTTCAGCAAGAACCAATGAGGTTCATTCTCGTGTTACGCAGCACGTTTGAGCTTCAGCAAGAGCCAATGAGGTTCATTCTCGTGTTACGCAGCACGTTTGAGCTTCAGCAAGAGCCAATGAGGTTCATTCTCGTGTTACGCAGAACGTTTGAGCTTCAGCAAGAACCAATGAGGTTTTTTCTCGTGTGTCAAGCATGTTCGGCTGAGCTTCTGTTTCGCTGATCAATGTTAATTGTGAATAAAATCCTAAATTAAATGTGTTCATCAAAGCAATCAAGTCTCTTCAGAAAATTTGTACTAAACCGCTCAATTCACATGGATTAGTTTTGCAATCTCTTTATGAACTTCTTGAAGCATCAAAGTAGTTGTCAATAGAAGGACATACATTTCTCAGATTCAGAGTTTCAGAGAAAACATTTGTGAACATTTTTGGGATTAACTCCGTTAATTTCATGGCTAGCAGTTATTCATCCAAAATACGTACAATTAAAAAAACATTTTCACAGTATTTGCATAAAATTGGAAAACATTACAGCTTGACTGGAAATTATGCATAATGAAAATATTATTTTCACAAGTACCCAAGTACCTTCTTTTTCCGGTTTCCTTACATATTCTATATTTTCTCTAAATATAAAATAGAACATTTATAAATATAAAAAAAAGTTTTTATCATTATTTCACTTTTTATTTCTTGTTAAAATATAATAATTGATCTTTTTACGATGAAATTTTATTAGATTTTATGTTTTTACATCTGTGTCTGGGACAAGGGTAAAACAATAAAATGTAGGCTACACATAAAACCTATTCAAACGTAGTAAAAATAAATGATGGAGGCATGATTCAAAGTTTCTAAGAAAGTTAATTTGTTATGTGTGACCTTCATATAACAAAAAGAAAAGAGATGTAATATGAAGATCTGTTAGTAATAAAAAGCAATACCTGAGACATGAAAGTGCTGAAGCTAAAAAGACAACCTACTATTAAAGTAAATATAAGTACATTTCATAACATTTGCAGTTTGCGCGTGCGTGCGTGCGTGCGTGCGTGTGTGTGTGTGTGTGTGTGTGTGTGATACACTGACATCAGAGCTTATGAAACCTGAAGGTTGAATCTAAAGGTCAAACCTAGAGGACGTAGTTTGCCTCTCTTTTATCAGACACGCAAATCACAAATGGATCCATTATCAACTCCATATGAACTTTAGTGTTTTACAGCTGTTTCAGTGCTTGTCCTGTAAAACGCATTCTCACTGGTCAAGCAGGAGGCGTTGAACTTGAGCTTATAGGCCTACATCTATTTCTGTACAATACTGGATTAACTCCTGAAATAAACACCACGGCGTAGCGTCTTTAACTGCGTGAAAAGATGGGTATTATCCAGACAGGATTAGACTGGGGTTAATTCAATTGTCTTCTTTGCCATAATATATAAGAAAAGCTAAATGTCTTTATTGTGCATGGCTTCATTAAATTTTAGAAACATAAAAGTTACATTAAAGATTTCCCCCTTTTTTAATGAATAAATGTCAACCAAAGACTTCAGACATTTCAAACAATCAACGTATTAATCAAGAGATTGTCATTAAAGTTCATTAAACATTTGAACAGAAAACTTTTAGGTTACACTTACACATTTTTAAGGTGTCTTTGTTACAGTGTAATTATAGCCTACATTTATGAGTCTTAAATCTGGTGTTAGAGTTTGAAATAGGGAATAGTTTGGTTTAGGTTAGTTGTCTGTAAGTATGCATACAGTTATTTCTACAGTAACTCCATGTAACATGTGTAACAAGGACACTGTAATATAAAGTGTTACCAACTTTTACATCAGTATAACTGTCTTGTATTTTATTTAAGTTTGAGTTACGAGTCCGGAAAAAAATTGAATGACCGCAGATTGTCTATACTTTATAATCACCACTAGATGGCGTAACTATGTAAATATCAGAGACTGTAACTGCCAATGGGTTATGTTCTATTCAAAACAACCTTCTGTCTTTATGTCCATGTATCAAAACTCTTATTAATAAACTCTCAGAAAAAAATGGTCACTCTATAAAAAGGTTCAAATATGTAACTTTGAGGTAATATGCACACTTTAAGTGCAAAGGTGTAGCTACCTTTTGAAAGCCGCACCAGTGACAGCTTTTGTACTTTTTTTTATGAGAGTGTACTTTCAACAGTTAATAAATGTAACATTCTTCTTATGTTTTCATTCATTTCATTTTACTGTTGTCATGTTTACTTGAGTGTGCAACAACACTATCCATTAATTAGTGATAACAGATAATAACTGACAATAAGTGTTTTTTTATGTAGTAGTTGAAAACAAGTGAAAGTTTGTTATGGGTGGAGAACATCTGCTACACTGAATTGCTCATTATTAACAGGAAAGTTTATGAAACAATTTAATACAAATGAGTTTTATGGTCACCAGGTTTCGTGCTGTAAAACATAAAAGGAGGGGACACTGAGATAGCGCTGTTATAAAATGTACCACAGATGAATCCCATCAGAAAATACATCTCATCTTTAGCTGGATTGATCTTTCAGGGGTATTTTTTTCAATTCAAATATTAAGGATGAATGTGCTCTATCTTTCCATTCTTATTATTTTATGCAGGTTTGCTTCATGTGCAGGTGAGTTAAATTATGTTTGTATGCGTTATATCATTTACATAAGCAGATTTAGCTACTGCTGAATTTGAGCTTTGAGTTCATCAATCCATCATTTTGGATTTTAGTTTTATTAACATTTGTACTGTGTGTGTTCGAAAGCCTGTCTATACAGCAGGTAAAATTTACTTTGTCTGAGTTTAAAAAAAACATGCACCAATTTTATCTATAATGGTATCAAGATTTCTGGCACCAAGAGTTGTTGATGCGCATTAGAAATAGAATACAAACGTATTAACTGAATGACTGAATATACATTGGTCTGTATTCATATGTGCATAATCTATTACATGTCATTGTATTCCATTATTATTACATTACAATACATATAAATTTGTTTAGAAGGACTGAACTTTATTTTCTTTCAGACTGGTGTTATCAGTACCAAGCAACGTGCAACAACACGTGTGTAGGTGAGAACTGAGCCTTGTTCAATGTCATTTATTAAATCATAAAGAAAAAATACACTACCGTACAAATCAGACTCAGTTTTTTTTCTTTCTTTTTTTTTTTACATGTATCTTTGATCAAATAAGTGCAGCATTGGTGAACATAAGAGACTTCTTTCAAAAACATTTGTAAGAAATCCAAACTTTTGAATTGTAATATATGATTTATACTAACATAGCATGATCTTTTTTTTATATATATATATAGGACCGGATGAATGGGCAACCATTGCCAAAAATTGTGGAAATAGAAAACAGTCACCCATTAACATTGTAACAAAGAATACTTCTGCAGATAGTCATCTGACCCCAGTGCAGTTTACAGGCTATCAAGAGATTATCAGTGGTGTCATTATAAACAATGGACACACAGGTACGTTTTACTTAAAGGGAAAGTGCACCCAAAAATTACAATTCTGTCATCATTTACTCGCCCTTGTTCCAAACCTTTATGAGTTTCTTTGTTCTGCTGAACACAGAAGACGATATTTTGAAGACTGTTGTTAACCAAACAGTTGATGAGCCCCATTCACTTCCATAGTATTTTCCTCCCCCCCATTCTGTCAGTCAATGGCTACTGTCAACTGTTCTTTAAAATGTATTTTGTGTTCAACAGAAGAAAGGGTAAATGATGACAGAATTTTCATTTTTGGGTGAACTTATTCTTTTTTGTAGTGAATAGCCTTTACACACATTATTTAACTTATAAGCACTTTTTGTCATATATTTTTCCATCTTTAGTGCAAGTGAATCTGCCAAATAGAGCAACGATTAATGGGGCCAATTTAGGATCCACTTACAAAGCTCAGCAGCTTCACCTGCACTGGGGCAAGAACGGTGGACCTGGATCAGAACATACTATAGATGGAGAGAAATACCCTATGGAGGTATTACGCTTTTGAGAGAGGTTTTATTCTTACACCTATTTGTAAATCGACAAGGAACTATAATCATGTGTTATGTATTTTTAACAGCTGCACATTGTACATATAAGAGAAAATTACACCTCTGTGGAACAAGCCATTAGCGACCCTTCTGGAGTGGCTGTTCTTGGATTTTTTTACGAGGTAAAACCACAGATGCATTGGTCCCACTTTAAATTAAGTGTGTACTGACTTTTAAAGGAGCATAACGCAAGTCTCTGAGTTTTTGCAGAACTACGCCCCCTCTGGCGGCAAGCGCAACTGCAACCAGAGTCGTTGTTGGTGTTTGAAATGGACTACTAGCCGGTCTTTTTGAATCCATCTTTTACCTTAGACGCTCGAGTTTTCGAGTTTTCTTCGCTGATGCAGATAATCAATGGCGGGCAGCTTGTACACAAGCAAGCGAGAGGTTGCCAGGTGAGCGTGAACGCGCGTGACGTCACGCTCAGTCTCAGATTCGAGCCCGAATCCCTCTTATATATTTTACTGTACAGGGTTATAGAGGCGATCGCAGTGATCGGGGAAAGGCTCATTCAGCTCATCAAGCTGTTCTTTAAGCATGTATAGGATAGAAAACTGGTATTTTTAACATGAAAAGTTGCGCAATGCACCTTTAAATTAAGCATCGATAGAATGCACTTATTGTGTTCATGTTTTTACATTGACTGTAATGAACTTGTCCCTAACCTTATCCATATCTCAGTAGCAACAAAGGTGTTGTGCAATAGAACATGAACAGAATAAGTACATTGTACCTAATATTTATTTTATGTACTGTATGTGCAGCTAAATATACCTAATAAAAAAGTGAGACTGATTTGGTCATAAACGTTTGTTATTTACAGCTAATAAAAGTATTTATCTTATCTTCCAGGTATCAGAAAATGCCAATAAAAAATATGAAGGCATCATAAATTCTCTGAAAAATATTACACACCCTGGTAAGATTTTGTATCTACCTTCAAAGTTTAATAAATCGCTTCTTGACAAGGTATGATATGTCATTCAAGGACACAGGCTATATATTCTCTAATATGGGAGACCTGTATAATGTATTATTGTTCAGCAACCCGCTATATTTAGTGAGAAAAAGAGGAACTTCATGACAGTTTATAAATATATATCTTTGGTAACACTTTAGTTTAGGGTCCAATTCTCACTATTAAATAGTTGCTTATTAGCATGCATGATATTGGCTGTTTATTAGTACTTATAAAACACATATTAATGCCTTATTCTGTATGACCATATTTTACATCCCTTAATCCTACCCGATACCAAAATTTAACAACTACCTCATTAACTATTAATACGCAGGAATTAGGAGATTATTGAGGCAAAAATCGTTTATAATAGTGAGAATTGGACCCTATCTAAAGTGTGACCACATATTTTTTTAGGCACCAATGTAACACTTGGAGCTGTCTCATTGGACATGCTTATTCTCCCCCATGATGAACTGGAGAAGTACTATCGCTACCAGGGGTCTCTCACCACACCAGCCTGCTCTGAAGCTGTGGTCTGGACAATATTTGAGAAACCTATACCACTCAGCATAGAACAGGTAGTTTATTATGTATCCACCTTATTTTGCGATGCAAAAGTAAGCTCTGTGAATCTTCGAGACTTTGCCTGTAACAAGATAAAAGTTATCTTCTTATAACTAGAAGAATAACATAGTGCCATAAAGAGTCAGATGGCAATATCAAGCAGCATACCGAGCTGTTCTGTACAGTAGAACTAACAATAAGCGGATGACACTGGACGCCAGACACATTCAATTTACAAATGTAAAAATAAGGTGGATAAACAAGTGAAATTTTTAACACAGAATGAAAGGATACCATATACACTGTAAAAAATATTTTAGCAATTTAGTTTTCAACTTATTTTTTTAACTAGATTGTCCAGACAACAAGAAATTTTAAGTTTTCTTGTCCTCAACTTATCGAAATAAGTTAGTTAAACTAAAAAAAAAAACATGCAAAAAGATAACTCAAAATAATGAGTTAAGTTTTTTTACAGTGTAGCGGTACCATACCATATATACCATATATACATACATATACATACCATATAACCCTTATCTTTGTCTTGCAGCTTTCTGTATTTTCAAACTTGATGTTTTCTGATGGGACTGCCATGGTAAACACACACCGGCCCGTTCAGCCGCGGTATGGACGTGAGGTGTATTATTCTAGGAGTTTTGTTTTTTGTGTTAGCACTGCCTTATTGATCAGCTCTGTTTTTACATCACTCTATGTTCTCACAGTCTGATTTATGGCTATGTGTTTGTGGTATTGCTCGAAACAATAATATAATATATATATATATATTATGAAATAATATATAAAATGTAATTTCTTATTAATTCAAGACAAATCAAACTTTATTGTTGTTCAGCAATGTTCGGCTAATGTTATCTCGAAGACAGCTCGATCATGCAGGTTTGCTATGCACAACATCAGGAAGATCAGGCCTTTCCTAACTGAGCATGCAACACAACTTCTCGTCCAGGCCCTGGTCATTTCTAGGCTTGATTACTGCAATGCTCTTCTGGCTGGACTTCCATCATGTGCAACTAAACCTCTACAAATGATCCAGAATGCTGCAGCCCGTCTTGTCTTCAACGAGCCCAAAAGGGCCCACGTCACTCCTCTGTTCATCTCTCTGCACTGGCTACCACTCGCTGCTCGCATCAAGTTCAAGGTGTTGACGCTTGCTTACAGATTGACCACTGGTTCAGCTCCCTCCTACTTCCACTCACTACTACAAGTCTACTTCCCTACCAGAAGCCTACGATCGGTCAATGAGCGGCGGCTCGTGGTACCGTCACAGCGGGGCACAAAATCACTCTCCAGAACATTCTCATTCACGGTTCCATGCTGGTGGAATGATCTCCCCACCGTCATCTGGAATGCAGAATCCCTGACAGCATTCAAAAGACAACTGAAAACTCATCTCTTCCGGGAGCACTTAAAGGAGAACTCCGGTCAATTTTAACACTGAGCTCATTTTTTCGTATATTTTCGAGTGCTGTCAGTACAGAGAACAACGACAAAAATCAGTGTTGCCTACACCGTGTTATAATCTTTTTAAAATTTGCTCCCTGTTGACTTCAATGGGGCAAGTTTTAAACCTGCTTTTAGCCTCTTAACATCCTTGATATGTCATTACAAGTGCACAGCCATGTGAGTGGTGTTATTAAGAGTGAACACGGTCAATCTGACTGCAGTAGATGTGAAAGATATTTAATAAAAATGATGTTAATTCAGCCAGCTCACATACCTGTATTTTCTTCCTGTTTTCGGTCGAAGTCCAAAGTAGTCGATTATCGAGTTGGGAGAATGGGATCTCATACAGTCTGGTCGCGCGAGCGAACTCGATAATCGACTACTTTGGACTTCGACCGAAAACAGGAAGAAAATACAGGTATGTGAGCTGGCTGAATTAACATCATTTTTATTCATATATTTCACATCTACTGCAGTCAGATTGACCGTGTTCACTCTTAATAACATCACTCACATGGCTGTGCACTTGTAATGACATATCAAGGATGTTAAGAGGCTAAAAGCAGGTTTAACCCATTGAAGTCAACAGGGTGCAAATTTTTAAAAGATTATAACACGGTGTAGGCAACACCGATTTTTGTCGTTGTTCTCTGTACTGACAGCACTCCAAATATACAAAAAAAATAGCTCAATGTTAAAATTGACCGGAGTTCTCCTTTAACATAAAAAATAAATAAAAAATAAATAAAAAATAAATAAAAAATAAATAAATAAAAAAAACTTTCCTTTTCCTTTAAATCCTCGCTTGCCTGCCTTATGCTACTCCGAGCTATGTCTGAACTTTGTATTTTGAGCACTTCTTGCGTTGTTTTTGCCTCTTCACGATGACTCGCTTGGTTTAGTCCTCAGTTGTAAGTCGCTTTGGATAAAAGCGTCTGCTAAATGACTAAATGTAAATGTAATGTAAATGTTATCTAACATAAAATGAACCTAGCACATCCCACATCAGAGGCCTTCTCGAATGTATGAAAATTATTTATACAAAAGTCATAATTGAACTGATATTGTTAAAAAAAAACTGTTGTATAAAAACAACATTTAGCTGCTGTGTCTGTTATAAGAATGTAAAATATATATTGTCCTATTTTGAATCATATTTGTGAAAGTATGTGCAAAAGGACATTGGTTGACATGCACATTAAATATATACAGAGGACATAGAGAAACACAGTATACATGAGACAATGATTAAGAAGTGTTTTGGGGGATTTTTATGACTGTAAATACTGTATTCTTGTTTTTCATTATTGGTAGTCCCAATTGTAAATAAATTAAAAAAACTAAACAAATAAAAAAATTAAAAATTTATAAAACAAACAAATAAATGGTCTTACTCATTGGTAACTCATTAGTAATAATTACAATGTAGGCATAATGAATAACTAACCCTGTGAGTGTGAAGATTTTACAACCTGAACCCTGTCTACCTTTTATTGCACCCGTGTAGTTGTATGGGATAAAAGGGAAGTGAGTTTTCATTGGCCAGATTCTCTGGAGACAGATCATTCATTTACACGCAAAGTTGGAAATTTGATATTGAATATATCTGCCAACCGATAAAGAGATGAGAGGGAGAGAATCTGCTCAACAAACTCATTGAAGAAGTGTGACCGACCGCGCAGTCAGTTGTCCAGCACTTGATATTCCTAAGAGTAACTTGTTGTAACATGGATCGCTGGAAAGGCAGGGTTGCTCTTGTCACTGGGGCTTCAGTGGGAATCGGAGCTGCACAAGAATGTTTTATTATAATTTTTTTGCCTGTCTTCAAATTCCTGCCTGTGTCGAGGCAAAAACCATTCAATATCCTTAAAATCTCGTTTTAGCATGAGTGGACACCGGGTTGTTAACAACGCTGATGCACACTTCTACTCTGCCAGCAAATATGCTGTGACTGCTCTCACTGAAGGTCTCCGGCAAGAGTTACGCGAGGCCAAAACCCACATACGTGCCACAGTAAGAACAGGATGAACACTTTATTTAGGTAATATGATTGTTAGATGTCTAAAGTTCTAAGACTTGTTACCACTAAGATCTCTCTTTCTTTAACAGTCTATATCTCCTGGTTTAGTGGAGACAGAATTTGCCTACCGGTTCCTTAGTCAAAACCCAGAAGAGGCTGCTGCTACCTATAAAAGTATAAAGGTAGACAAATCCTGATTTTTGTTTATACAATATGTTGTCGATTATTGTTTACACTTTTAAATATGTAAATGTTATTTACAGTGCCTGCAAGCAGATGACATGGCAAACGCAGTGGTGTATGTCCTAAGTGCTGCTCCTCATGTTCAAGTAAGTGTCATCCTTCACTGAGAAAACTATTGTGCTGTAAATGATTGCTGAGATTGTTCATATACATACAATCATTTTGAGCAGTGTTTTTTCTAGGAAGATTTCATGTAATTGTTTTTTTCCTTCCCCATCTCTAGATTGGTGACATTCAGATGAGGCCCGTGGAACAGTTGAATTAACTTGAAGAGATAAACAGGAACAGGCATCGCTGTGTAAGGCCCGTCTAAATCGATCCAATGGCGGCATTCGATTAGTGGGGAACGTCTCACACGTGTTCCGTCTTTTCTCATGGAAAAGGGATTTTTGATTAAATGCAATACATTTTCTCATGTATTAACTCGTTATTTCATCTGACTCCATAAATGAAATGTTTTAATGATATCTGTGCATCATTAAATGTGAGCGAATGTTTGACTGTTCTTTTTAACTCTTTAATGAAAATAATAACAAAGTCTGTTAGAATAAAATCAAATGTTTACAATTTATTATGTCAGGTAAATGTATCATGTCAATTTCATAATCAGTTCAAAGATAATCAATACAATAACATTGAATGCTCTAGAACAGTGGTTCTCAACTCCAGTCCTCGGGACCCACTGCTCTGCACATTTTGTATGTCTCTTATCTGCCACACACATTTCAGTTCATGGAGCTCTCTCCTAATCAGCTGAAGATCTGAATCAGGTGCGTTAAATAAGGGAGGCATACAAAATGTGCAGAGCAGTGGGTCCCGAGGACTGGAGTTCAGAACCACTGCTCTAGAATCCGAGAAAGAGATGCAAACCTGACATTAAAGGGCACCTATTATGGCATTTAAAATGTTCCTAATATTGTTTTGGGAGTCCCCAACAACAGTTTTACAAGCATTCAATGACAAAAAACACTTTTGTTGTTTTATAATATGCATTTATTTTTACCTGATTTGCTCAGTGATTCCCATATGAATCGTTCAACAACTCATTTTTCCAAACCCCGCCTTTGCGTGACGCTAATCTGCGGTGATTGGTCAGATGACCCAGTCAGTTGGTTAACACGGAGTCAACAACCAGTCAGTTGGTTAACACGGAGTACAGTGTACTTTTATCAATTACATACATTGTGTTATAATAATGATTATAGTGCACCGCTTTGTAGTAAAAATTTCAGAGTTATGTTATAGCGACCATAGCCCAAAGTTCAGTGGTAAAAGCACATTCAGTCTTTGTTTGCGTTAGCCCAACGCATAAACATAATTGATAATGCAGTACTACAAGGTATTGCTCTATTCTTTATGACAACTCCAATAACAACGACAAACACTTCACATATTTCAATACAATTGACATTGAAGACTAGAAGCTGCGCTGTGCGTGCACAACACACAAAATAATTATTGAGCATATGCTACATAAACATAAAAGCAACAATTATTAATATTAATAATACTTACAGGTTGTGATTCGTAGGAGGAAGCTGATCCAAATAAACTTGGTACTGAACCTTCCTTCAATATCAGTCGGCTCGCGCGAATCCCATATTTGATAGCATTTAAATGTTTGTGAAGCAATAATCTTCAAAATGACGCAAACAAAGCACAAGGTTCAGGTTATACTTCTGTGGTATAGTTGTATAAATGAACTGTAGCCACTTAGTCTTCAAATGCTCCTCTCTGGGCAGATGAAAAATTTTCACTTTTGCGTCGCACTTCAGAACACAGCGTCTCGTCGACATGATGTTTTCAAGTTTTCCCTGGCGTCTACGAGTGCAATAAGTGGGCGTATCTTATTCAAATAACTTGTCAAGTTGACGTCATCTAGATAGAGAAAAAGCACCGTTCATCTATCAATTCATATCAGCGACTCAGAGTCGACTCTTGAGAGACAATAACTTTGTATACGGGGAACTTTCATATTTAAAACTTTGCAGGATGTTTTCGTTCACTTAGATCTATGTTACACACTGCATGAAAGGTAATTTTCAAAATTCCATAATAGGTGCCCTTTAAGAAATACATGAGGCTGAGAGTCTCTGTGATTCTCGGCCTCACGGACTAATCTGAAGTACAGAAAGACCCCGCAAAGACGTTGCAAAGGCCTTAAGATTAGACTGACAAAATATGATGTGGAACTGATTAAATCTCTAGGAGGAGTTCGTTAAAGTACAACATCAGGAAATTACGAAAAATACACAAAATCTAGGAGGAAGTTCAAAATAGCTCACTTCCTTTTGTGTTTAGGGCTACGCTCCAAGAGACTTTTTTGTAGGTATTGGGTCATTACATGTATGTACCAAATTTCATACCTGTACGTGAAACGTAGAGCCGGGGCAAAATGTGGGGGTAATAATTTACAGAATTTGCCCCACCCAATTTTGAAAACCACATCACACGTAAATTTTCACCACTTCTGAAGCGTGTGCAAAGTTTCACGAGTTTTCGAGCATGTTTAGGCCCTCTAAAAAGCTATTCTTATTAGAGAAGAATAATAATAATAAACGGAGCAAAAACAATAGGGTCCTCTCACCATCTGTGCTCGGGCCCTAATTATTTATGTGTGTGTGTGTGTGTGAGAGTGAGTGAGGTGTGTGTGTGTGTGTGTGTGTGTGTATGTGTGCATTTGAGTGAGAAAGAGTAGCCTATCTTTTGTATTTTCTTTTAATTTTTGGATTTTATTTAGCATATTCTCATAATTTGCTGTTACAGTCTTACCTGTTCATTTCTCTCTCTGTGTGTGTGTGTGTGTGTGTGTGTGTGTGTGTGTGTGTGTGTGTGTGTGTGTGTGTGTGTGTGTATGTGTGTGCGTGTGTGTGTTTGTGTGCGTGGTTGGGTGTTTGTGGGGGGGTGTCTTATTTGCACTCTTGATGTTTTAGAGTGTCACCCCTTCACTCTAAAAAATGATGTGTTGGATTTACTTAAAATATATATGCACCATTTTTGCATCATACTTTTTAAGTAATCCCAACTTGGAATAATTTTACTTAAAATTAACAAGAAAACCTTTGTTATATGTACTTAAATATTTGAGTCCACACAACATTCTTTACTTAAAAATATATGCATCACGTTACATATATTTTTAAGTAAAGAATGTAACGTGAACTCAAATATTTAAGTACATATAACAAAGGTTTACTTGTTAATTTTATGTAAAATTATTCCAAGTTGGGATTACTTAAAAAGTATGATGCAAAAATGGTGCATATATATTTTAAGTAAATCCAACACAGTAAAGGCCATGTGAGATTAAAACAAATCTTAGTTCTGTTAACTTAACATTTAAGCTCACTTATACAGTATATAAAAATAAGACAATTAAACGAGTTACCAACCATTTTTACTTATTTTAGATCTTCAGCTATTGGTCTGATTACTGCACTGCTCCAGTACATTCAGTGTCTTAAAATAAATTAAACATGCAAATCACACACAATATAGCATTTAACTTTATCATTTTTTTATACATTTTTTTGCCAAAGGCTTGAAAGCCTGAAACCACACTTGAAATGTAACAAAATGTGGTAAATCGACAAATGGAAAATCACTTTTAACAGGTCACTTTTTCACCTTTGCAATACTTCTCAAAAGATTTACATTTTTCCAACATTTACTCTTGGAACATACAAAAAACCTCTTAAAGGACAATTCCGGTGAAAAATGAACCTGGGGGTAATTAACACATGGTTACCGAGTTGATCGTTCTCTGGGATGCGTTTTTCATGATAATCGAATGTAAAGAGTTTTATCTCTAAAAACAGATTAGCTTATAACGCTAGTATATGGGGCATAGAATAAGCAAAAGTAAATCGCTAGTTATTAATACCACTAACAAGGTTCAAAATAGCCTCACACTAACACCGTAGCATAATGAGGGTCCCTACATGCAAACCGAAGCATTGAGAACTGTGTAAGTGTACAGACAGTTTAATAAGAAGATACTTTATAAAGACAGTACATTACGCGTATACAGGCAGGAGCCATCTGGGAAAACAGTCTTGACTAGTCGGGCCACGAACGCCGTGCTAAGTGAGATGAACTGTGACTTGGAATCTCATATGGTCCATTGTTTCCAGAAGAAACTATTTTAATAAATAGATATAATTCATGCATTTCCATGTAATTAGTTTCACAAACCTAATTCCTATCGACCAGCTCACTTAGCACGGTGTTCGTGACTCAGCTAGTCGAGTTTTCCAAGATGGCTCCTGCCTGTATACGCCATAGACATAATAAATACATAGACACCCTATTGGCCGCTGGAGCGTCGTCAACGGCACCGCCATATTGCGGATGGCAACTTTCCCATATCTCTCATACCGGGAATTGAGAAAAATGCCTTTTTCGTGTGCTGCTTGAGGCTGAGAAAGGCCGCGAAATTTAAAAATACTGCTGTTATTGTGTCATGAAATTTAGTTTTAATAGGTTTTCAGTCTACAGTGTAGTTGTTTAAAGTTCAAATCTGTGGTTTATTTATAAAGATAGCGCCTATTTAAAATTTTTATCTGACGTTTTCGGAGTTGTGAAATCCAGGAGATCACTGCAAGATCAGCGGGCGCTCAGCGCTCATGAACCCCGCCTGGAACAGCCGTACCTCGGCTAGTGTTTCTGACGTGTGCCGCTGGCTCGGATGTCTCTAGTCTAAGTGGTTAAAAATGAGATATAATTCGTCTTATCTAACGGGCTATCTTTGGTCTCATTAATCTATAATTTGTTCCCTGGCAAATCGTTTTGGCTGAGGGCAAAGTGAAGTTTCATGACTTTATATTTAGGCTATTTTAACGTTGTATCCTGCTTTACCCTATGTTTGACTGAATCGTTTACTTTATTTCTTGTCTTGTAGCCTCTTATACCTTTTAGGCTACTTGTACTGTTATAGCCTAATGGCTATTACTGATCAATAAAACTGAAATTTAACAAAAAGAGTTAAATATAAGTCACAATGTAACTTATTTTTTATTGTCTATATTCTGTAATTTATATTTCTATTGCTATTATTATAGTATTGTACATGAACTATATGCTATTATCAATATTTTTATTGTATTATTGTACTTATGATATTATATAACTATACTATTCATTACTATTTTATTAGCTGTATACTGTTTGTTTATTTTATTGACTAAACTATTTACTATTACTTCTCACTTTATCTTATATTTACTATTTGCATTGCACTTTGTACCATAACATATGTATTACCATAAAGGATCCATCAGTTATATTTGTTATTGCTAAAATGGGTCAATCACAGAAAATGCTTTTTCTACAATAAGAAAACTTTATTTCAGCCAGATACATGACAAGCCTGAGCTTTGACAATTCCTTATTAAAAAATATTGTATATGTCTATAAAATTTGCTTGTCATCTATCATATTATATGAAATAAAGTTTTCTTATTGTGGAAAAATCATTTTCTGTGATTGACCCATTTTAGCAATAACAAAGATAACTGATGGATCCTTTATGGTAATACATATGCTATGGTACAACTACAGTGCAATGCAAATAGTAAATAAGATAAAGTGAGGTAATAGTAAATAGTTTAGTCAATAAAATAAACAAACAAACAGTATACAGCAAGTAAAATAGTAATGAATAGTATTATAGTTATATAATATCATAAGTACAATAATACAATCATAAAAATATTGATAATAGCATAGGCTATAGTTCATGTACAATACTATAATAATAGCAATATAAATATCAATTACATAAGACAATAAAAAATAAGTTAAATAGTGACTTAAATTTAACTCTTTTTTGTAAAATGTCAGTTTTATTGATCAGTAATAGCCATTATAACAGTATAAGTAGCCTTAAAGGGTATAAGAAGCTACAAGACAAGAAATAAAGTAAACGATTCAATCAAACACACAGCAGGACACAATGTTAAAATAGCCTAAATATAACGTTATGAAACTTCACTTTGCCCTCAGCCAAAACGATGAGACCAAAGATCGCCCGTTAGATAAGACGAATTATATCTCATGTTTAACCACTAGACTTGAGACATCCGAGCCAGCGGCACACGTCAGAAGCACGAGCCGAGGTACGGCTGTTCCAGGCGGGGTACATGAGCGCTGAGCGCCCGCTGGTCTTGCGGTGATCTCCTGGATTTCACTCCGAACTCCGAAAACGTCAGATACAGTTTTTAAATAGGCGCTATCTTTATAAATAAACCACAGATTTGAGCTTTAAACAACTACATTGTCGACTGAAAATTATTAAAACTACAATTTCGTGACACAATAACAGTAGTATTTTTAAATTTCGCGGCCTTTCTCCTCTGACCGTTACTAATTATATCATGACCAAATACAACCAGAAACAAATGTTCAGTCTTGCTTGTCGAGGCCTGTGTTCTGAAGTTCAGTTTAAAATTTAATTTCTTGACCAAAAATGCAATAAACGATCGAGTGTACCTTAAGTTAAAAAAAGTTAAGTTTACCTCTTTTCAGCGTCTTCACATAATGTGCTTCACAAAATGGCTCAAATTTTTGGCTGGAAAGGCATCACGGGAAATTGCATATCACGTGGCTCGTATAGTTACTTAAAATGTTATACTCCATTTACTTAATTTTGAAGCAATTATTATAGTAGTTGACATGACTTATGTTTTTTCATTTTATTTATGCATACATTTAAGTTCACCTATTAACTTATATTTTTGTGTTACACACACTGTATATGTTAAGTAGAGGTTGAAAAGTTACGAATACTTAATTTTTTGTGTTTAATCTAATTACTTTTATAAGTAATGGTTGTTCAGCCAACGAATCGTTTTTTAGAGTGTTCATTGCTGTACACTTTTTTTCTGCACAGTGGCTGATCTGTAGTTTGTACCACCAAAAGTTTCTCTGAGTTTTCCTATTTTTTCGGATTTCCCATTCATATCCTATGTCGGTCATTTTTGACCGGGAGGAAGTGTGACTATTTTTTTTACGACCCTTTAACATATCCGAATCATCTCCTTGATTTTTTTGTGTGTTCACATAGGTAATACAACCTATTACCAAATTTTCATCCCCCTCCGATGGAGCAAAAAAATTAAACAATTCAAAAAGTTTTCTGTCGTTTTCGGACGAAGAAGCCCAGAGGGTTAATTATTGCCCTGATGGTCCAAATGGGGATTATCAATTCTTTAGCTATTTTCTTACCACCAGTTTCTATTTTGTGAAGCTCAACAATCTTTTGCTGCACATCAGAACTATATTATTTGGTTTTACTCATTGTGATGGATGATTAAGGGAATTTGGCCTTTGTGTTTCCTCATATTTTTACTCCTGTGAAACAAGAAGTTGTTAGACAATTTCATGTTTTTCTAGTCACCCTGGTGTGTTAAAAAAGGTAAACAGTAATGGGAATATACTGAAGAGATATCTTACTCGTAAAAAATTATAGGTGTGCCACTTATTGTTTTGGAGAAAAACATTTATTTCATAATGTGATTTCAACAAAAAACACTTTAATTTTTATAAAAGCAGCTACAAATTCAGCTATTCTGAGCCTGTCCTCAGTGTTTGTAATACAATGTATTGACTTCATAAATGTCCTCTGTTCAACAGTTGGCACTTTTCTTTTCTTTTCCTTAAAAAAAATAAATAAATATATATATATATATATATATTATTTTTTTTTACAGCCATTTTTTTAATCATATTTACCGGGGGTGCCAATAATTCTGACCATACCTGTATGTTAACTTGTATATCAGTTTTTCATCAGTATTATGTAAAGCAAAAAAATTTAACTGATTCTGCATTTTGCAAGACTGATAACCCAGCGCACTTTGCATAATTTCTCCAATACTAATTATAGTATTTTTTTTATATATAACATATAGATTTTATAAGTAATTATAAAATGTAAACTTCATGATTTGACAGATCAGTGTTCTGTGCTCTTGTTATTTGCATTTCAAAAGATCTGGAGTGCAGAAACAGTTTATAGGGACATTCTTGTAGTTTTCCCTACATTTAATATTTGAAACTTTATATTGAGCTTTTAAGATGATTGAAATGTCAGCTGTAAGACTGGAAAAACTGGTTGAAGCTGAAAATTAACATTTGACACCCTCTTCCCCTGAGACAAAAGTCTCACCTTATCTACATTCCATTCTTTGTCTCAGTGACACCTAAAACTTTATTGGTTTGGAGAAAAACATGTATAATGGGAACTATCATAATGTGATACATGCGAACTTTCATAATGGAACTATCAAACAGCTTTTTTCTTTGAAAAGAAAAGTGCCAACTGTTGAACAGGGGACATTTATGAAGTCAAGGAGAAATAAATGAATACATTTTATTACAAACATAAGGACAGGCTCAAAATAGCTAAAATGAAAGGTTATGTGTAGTGTTTTTTGTTTGTTTGTTTTGTTTTTAGTGAAACCCAGTAGCCATGCTGTCATTAAAACTGAATATAGCCTAGAGTAAGCACTGAATTTTCAGACAAATTGATGCAATATTATATAGGCTAGCTACTACATTGAGGGAGAATTTCACTGCAGGAACGTGATGCTTCCAACCGGTTAGACACGTTTACTTAACTGAAATTTACTGCTGAAATATGCGGAAGACGCAATAGCGAGCTATAAGTGCAACAACAACAACAACAAAGCGAGCCCTATTGTTTGAATTCACAACAATTACTTGCGCTCGCAAAAAATCTCGGAGGAACGGATAGGAGTGATCAAGTGTGACACAGTAGATCGTGCATCGCTATTGGCTAGATTCTTAGACTCAGTGAATATTCATTTCATTAACAACAGGGAATGCATATGAAGTAAAGATCACTGCGAACTGGCAGCAGCTCTTCTGTTAGAGTTTTGTGAACTAAGATGGATCGCTGGAAAGGCAGGGTTGCTCTTGTCACTGGGGCTTCAGTGGGAATCGGAGCTGCAATCGCAAAGTCTCTTGTGCAGCATGGCATGAAGGTGGTCGGATGTGCCCGAAATGTGAAACAAATTGAGGTAATTTACATCACGCATTTGTAGCAGAGGATTATAGGTTTGCGTATGATATGATGAACAAAATGTCTGTTTATTCATTAGTGATTACCTATCTGTTTAGTTTTTTTTAAGTTTGACAGCACCCTGGTCTGTTAATGAAGAAAAAAGCAGCAGAACATTATTCTAAATTTCTTACTTGATGTTTCACACAATTAAAAGTCATACTGGTTTAGAAGAACATGAGGGTGAGATAATTAAGCCAACAATTATTTAAACACCTATGTCTATTGTTGGCCACATCACATTTTAATAATATAGGCTAATCTTAATGTTTGAAATGCTTTATATAACAACAATTTCATATTTCTTATAAAACATATGCTACAGGGAACAATGTGTTCATAATGACAAAGCTCTAAAAATTGGTATAGGTAGCTATAATAATTAACCTCGTGCACAATTTGTTTGCTTGCTCTGCTATAGCTGTTTCTCTGCCAATGGTTTTGAGCTTTGACACTTCATAAAATGTAAATCTCGAAGTGTTTTTCCATTTATAGAATGTGGCTGCAGAGTGTGTCAGTAGTGGATTCAGCGGCACTCTGTTCCCGTATAAATGTGATCTGTCTGTAGAGGACGAAGTGTTATCCATGTTCTCCTGGATCAAAGTTCAACATCAGGGCATTGACGTGTGCATTAATAATGCTGGTTTAGCTCTCCCAGAGCCTCTGTTGAGTGGCAAAACCAGTGGCTGGAGGACTATGATGGATGTAAGTAAATCAGCAGGAACTCAAATAAGCAGGTATTCCTAATCTGCCAATATAAAGAAAGTGTGATGTTGGTCATCTCATCTCAAAATGTTTAAATTTTTCAGGTGAATGTCATTGCCTTGTCAGTGTGCACCCGTGAGGCTTACCAGTCCATGAAAGAAAGAAAAGTGGATGATGGCCATATCATCAATATTAACAGGTAGGCCTACAGTAGAATTTCATTGTACCTTAAGTTTTTACGCATACTCATGTTTATGTCCAGGTACCAAGCATTCAGGACCTTAACATGTGTTTTAGTATTTGTGGACACCAGGTTATCAACTACGCTGATGCACACTTCTACACTGCCAGCAAATATGCTGTGACTGCTCTCACTGAAGGTCTCCGGCAAGAGTTACGCGAGGCCAAAACCCACATACGTGCCACAGTAAGAACAGGATGAACACTTTATTTAGGTAATATGATTGTTAGATGTCTAAAGTTCTAAGACTTGTTAGCGCTAAGATCTCTCTTTCTTTAACAGTCTATATCTCCCGGTTTTGTGGAGACAGAATTTGCCTACCGGTTTAGTCAAAACCCAGAAGAGGCTGCTGCTACCTATAAAAGTATAAAGGTAGACAAATCCTGATTCTTGTTTATACAATATGTTGTCGATTATTGTTTACACTTTTAAATATGTAAATGTTATTTACAGTGCCTGCAAGCAGATGACATGGCAAACGCAGTGGTGTATGTCCTAAGTGCTCCTCCTCATGTTCAAGTAAGTGTCATCCATCACTGAGAAAACTATTGTGCTGTAAATGATTGCTGAGATTTTTCATACAATCATTTTGAGCAGTGTTTTTCCTAGGAAGATTTCATGTAATTGTTTTTTTCCTTCCCCATCTCTAGATTGGTGACATTCAGATGAGGCCTGTGGAACAGTTGAATTAACTTGAAGAGATAAACAGGAACAGGCATCGCTGTGTAAGGCCCGTCTAAATCGATCCAATGGCGGCATTCGATTAGTGGGGAACGTCTCACACGTGTTCCGTCTTTTCTAATGGAAAAGGGATTTTTGATTAAATGCAATACATTTTCTCATGTATTAACTCGTTATTTCATCTGACTCCATAAATGAAATGTTTTAATGATATCTGTGCATCATTAAATGTGAGCGAATGTTTGGCTGTTCTTTTTAACTCTTTAATGAAAATAATAACAAAGTCTGTTAGAATAAAATCAAATGTTTACAATTTATTATGTCAGGTAAATGTATCATGTCAATTTCATAATCAGTTCAAAGATAATTAATACAATAACATCGAATGCTCTAGAATAAGAGAAAGAGATGCAAACACGACATTAAGAAATACATGAGGCTGAGAGTCTCTGTGATTCTCAGCCTCACGGGCTAATCTGAAGTACAGAAACGCCCGATCTCTCGCTGCATTCCATTAAATAGCCAGAATCTCTTTCACATGGAAACATCTGCTAACAATGGGGATATCTATTCTTATGTGAGTTTTAGGTGTCACTGAGACAGAGAATGAAATGTAGATAAGGTGAGACTTTTGTCTATGGGGAAGAGGGGGAAGTCAAATGTTAATTTTCAGCTTCAACCAGTTTTTCCAGTCTTACAGCTGACATTTCAATCATCTTAAAAGCTCAATATATAGTTTCAAATATTAAATGTAGGGAAAACTACAAGAATGTCCCTATAAACTGTTCTGCACTCCAGATCTTTTGAAATGCAAATAACAAGAGCACAGAACAGTTATCAGTCTTGCAAAATGCAGAATCAGTTACATTTTTTGCTTTACATTATACTGATGTAGCCTGGCTAACGTCAGACCTATGCTGTGTCTGAAATCTCCCACTACTTACTATATAGTGGACTATATGGTGAGCTCGCCATTTTGTAGTGCTGTCCGAATGTATAGTGATTATTATTATACCCTATATAGTCCACTCAATGTATCCCAGAATGCATTTTGAAAAGTAGTGTACAACCGATGGTCACTAACCCAAGCCCTACATACCATCATGCATTGCGCTGATTGTAAAAAAGACGGACGGGCGACAGCAATGACATAATCATCAACGGCGCCGAGAGACGATCGAGTAGTTTCCGAAAGTGGTGTTTCTATTATGCTGGTGAGCTCACTATATAGTGCTCTACTCCCTACCCCCTACATAGGAGGTAGGGAGTAGTGGTTTGAGTGGAGATTTCGGACACATTGAGACTACGGAACCACATGGTCATTTTCTCATATTTGAGGCGTGGTTTACGAATGCCCAGAGCCGTTTATTGGGTGCTACGAATGTCTATCAAATGCGTCTGTACGTAGCTCATAGCCAATCGTTTCAATTATACCAGATGACATATGTAGAGCGACAGAAAAGTTGCTCTTTTTTCAAAATAAACTTGCGTTCTAAACTACTTAGAACAATATAAGGCTGCATCGAAAGGTAACTTCGCATCTGCTGCCATGTTGGATCCATAGATATAAACAAACTGCTTCGGTGTGTCGCAATAGACGTCGTCATCGTCTTGCAGCTCCCTCCCCGTTCTGTGATTGGTCCCCTCGCTGAGGCGAAAATCTGGTCCATGGAATCCAGGCTGCCTAGCAGTGAATAAAATCATGCTGCGCGCAAGGCAGCATGGCGAAACCCAGGCTAATACTGATGAAAAACTGATATACAAGTTAACATACAGTTGTGGTCAGAATTATTGGCACCCCTTGTAAATATGATCAAAAATGTCTGTAAAAATAAATCTGCATATAGTTTATTATTCTGATCTTTCATTAAAAAATTAGCAAAAAATCTAACCTTTCTCTGAAGTACGAGGGAATACCATGTCTGAACAAGAAGTCCAGGACCTCCAGCAAAAAAATAGATCCACAACATTAAAGATCCAGCAGTATATTTAACTGTGGGTATGGGGTACTTTTTATCCCTGTTTGCCCCAAAACCATCTGGGTGGTTTGCTGCCAAAAAGGTGTTTTTTTTTTAAGTATCATCTGACAATAGAATCCGGTCCCTTTTGAAGTTCCAGTTGTGTCTGACAACCGAATATGCTGGAGTTTGTTTTTGGATGAGCGAGAAGGGTTTTTCTTGAAGCCCTTCTAAACAACATGTTGTGATAGGTGTTTTTTTTTTAGGCTTTCTGACCCCGAAACTCAACTAATCTCTGCAATTCTCTATCTGTGATCCACTCGAACTTTCCTTCTCAACGTGCATTAAGACAATTTAGACACCTGTCCTCTTCCTGGCAGATTCGTAACATCTTTAGTTGACTGGAACTTCTTAAAGGTGGGGTATGTGATTCTCTTTTTTGGCCATTTTTTCAAAATCACTAGAAATCCTATTCATAACCCACTTACAGCCACTGAGTTAGAAGCACTGAAATGAAAATTAATCAATTTAATCATCTGTGGAACGGGCAGGACTCGAAAAACTCCAGCCAATCATTTCCAAGACCGCCTAGAATCATTGGACAGTAAGTCCGTCAATCAAACGGTCGTACCACACCCCCCTCCCCCCTCCCCCTCACGCGAATCAGGGCCAGCGTTGGAGGAAAGAAGGGAGGACCATTTGAGTTGTGTATTTTCAAAATCTGCCGGCCGTTTTGCAAATCACATACCCCACCTTTAATTATTGCCCTGATGGTCCAAATGGGGATTATCAATTCTTTAGCTATTTTCTTACCGCCAGTTTCTATTTTGTGAAGCTCAACAATCTTTTGCTGCACGTCAGAACTATTCTTTGGTTTTACTCATTTGCGACCCCCCCCCCCCCCCCCACACTTTCAATTATTTTACGTCAATGAAAGGTTACATTTTTTAATGAAAGGTCATATTTACCAGGGGTGCCAATGATTCTGACCACAACTGTATATGTTTTGTAGAATGTTCACGAAATCGGATGCTTTTTTTATACATTTCTGTTTAGTTCTGTGTCTGCAGTTCTGAGCTGCTATTTTTAAGTGATGTAGCGATTTATATCATGATTTTCTTCTTAAATTGTTTGTGATGAAACTATCAAATAGCTTTTTTCTTTGAAAAGAAAAGTGCCAACTGTTGAACAGAGGACATTTATGAAGTCAAGGAGAAATAAAGGAATACATTTTATTACAAACATGGCCGAGGACAGGCTCAAAATAGCTGAATTTGTTGCTGCTTTTATAAAAATGAAAGGTTATGTGTAGTGTTTTTGTTGTTTTTCAGTGAAACCCACCAATAACCATGCTGTCAGTGGCATTAAAACTGAATATACAGTCAGCACTGAGGTTTTCAGACAAATTGATGCAATATAGCTACTTCAATGAGGGAGAATTTTGTATATCACTGCAGGAACGTGATGCTTCCAAACGAAAGTGACTCAGAACACAGGCACAAAATGGGACGCAGAATTTGCAGAAACAATCCTAACGGTTATACACGTTTACTGAACTGAATTTTACTGCTAAACTGAAAAATGCGGAAGACGCAATAGCGAGCTCTTGCAACAACAACAACAAAAAACGAGCCCTATTGTTTGAATTCACAACAATTACTTGCGACCGCAAAAAATTGCAGTACACGAGATACAGGGGGCGGAGTCGGATCCAGACATAGGGGTGGAGCTGGGTAGGTTTAGGGGTGGGTTTAGGGATCAGGGGTGGAGCTGGGTAGGTTTAGGGGTGGGTTTAGGGATCAGGGGTGGAGCTGGGTAGGTTTAGGGGTGGGTTTAGGGATCAGGGGTGGAGCTGGGTAGGTTTAGGGGTGAGTTTAGGGATCAGGGGTGGAGCTGGGTAGGTTTAGGTACATGTAAGGTGGGAGGAGTTGGATCTGGATCCGACTCCTCCCCGTGGATTTCATGTCCTCACTGCAGAACATGAAATCCACGGGGAGGAGAATCTCGGAGGAACGGATAGGAGTGATCAAATGTGACACAGTAGGTTGTGCATCGCTATTGGCTAGATTCTTAGACTCAGTGCATATTCATTTCATTAACAACAGGGAAAGCATAGAAGTAAAGATCACTGCGAACTGGCAGCAGCTCTTCTGTTAGAGTTTTGTGAACTAAGATGGATCGCTGGAAAGGCAGGGTTGCTCTTGTCACTGGGGCTTCAGTGGGAATCGGAGCTGCAATCGCAAAGTCTCTTGTGCAGCATGGCATGAAGGTGGTCGGATGTGCCCGAAACGTGAAACAAATTGAGGTAATTTACATCACGCATTTGTAGCAGAGGATTAAAGGTTTGCGTATGATGAACAAAATGTCTGTTGATTCATTTGTGATTAGCTTTCTGTTTAGTTTTTTTTTAAGTTTGACAGCACCCTGGTCTGTTAATGAAGAAAAAAACAGCATGAACATTATTCTAAATTTCTCACTTGATGTTTCACACAATTAAAAGTCGACTCATACAGGTTTAGAAGAACGTGAGGGTGAAATAATTAAGCCAACAATCATTTAAACACCTATGTCTATTGATGGCCACATCACATTTTAATAATATAGGCTAATCTTAATGTTTGAAATGATTTGCATAACAACAATTTCATATTTATTGTAAGATATGCTACAGGGAACAATGTGTTCATAAGGACAAAGTTCTAAAAATTGTTAGGTAGATATAATAATTAACCTCGTGCACAATTTTTTTGCTTACTCTGCTATTGCTAGCTGTTTCTCTGCCAATGGTTTTGAGCTTTGACCCTTGTAAATGTATTGAGACATGTAAATCTCAAAGTGTTTTTCCATTTATAGAATGTGGCTGCAGAGTGTGTCAGTAGTGGATTCAGCGGCACTCTGTTCCCGTATAAATGTGATCTGTCTGTAGAGGACGAAGTGTTATCCATGTTCTCCTGGATCAAAGTTCAACATCAGGGCATTGATGTGTGCATTAATAATGCTGGTTTAGCTCTCCCAGAGCCTCTGTTGAGTGGCAAAAGCAGTGGCTGGAGGACTATGATGGATGTAAGTAAATCACAGAATAAATATATAGTTATTTCCATTCAGCTAAAGAATGTGATTTTAGTAAATTGTTCCAAAAATTTCAGGTAAATGTCATTGCCCTGTCAGTGTGCACCCAAGAGGCTTACCATTCCATGAAAGAAAGATATATTGATGATGGCCATATCATTAATATTAATGGGTACTATAATGTTTTAATGGACATTTTTCAGACATATTTTCTGCATTTATATTCCTGTGCCATGCACCAAAGCATCCTGACTCTAAATATCGTATATGTTTTTTTAGTATGTGTGGACATCGTGTCCTCCACAATGCTGATTTACACTTCTACACTGCCAGCAAATATGCTGTGACTGCTCTCACTGAAGGTCTCCGGCAAGAGTTACGTAAGGCCAAAACCCACATACGTGCCACAGTAAGAGCAGGATAAACAAGACATGTTTTCGATGAACACGTTATTTATGAAAATGAGTATTGCATGTCCAATGTTCAAATATGTGCTGGCACTAAGACTGCTCTTTCTTTGACAGTCTATATCTCCTGGTTTAGTGGAGACGGAGTTAACCTACCGGCTCTTTAGTCAAAACCCAGAAAAGGCTGCTGCTACATATAAAAGTATAAAGGTAAAAGTATAAGACAAATCCTGATTCTTGTCTGCATAGCATAATAGGTCATTGTTACCTTTATAAAATTTGGAAATCATATTTACAGTGCCTACAAGCAGATGACATAGCAAACGCAGTGGTGTATGTCCTAAGTACACCTCCTCATGTTCAAGTAAGTGTCATCCATCACTGGAGAAAACGTACTCGGTTACCTAACGTAACCTCGGTTCTCTCTAGAAGAGGGAACGAGTATTGCGTAAGTTGCTTACGCTACGGGTAAAGTCATCTTTTCTCGAGATCTGAAGCCAAAAATTATCCTTAATTTTGTATATATTGTCAACGCAGTGCGGCAGACAGCAGACCATAGCAGGCTGTATAAGCGTGCTCATTGGCTGTCCTGCGGCAACTGCAGCAGCCTACCAGTGAGCCCCGCGTGACGTCACGCCCAATGAGTCACAGCCCGCGTCACAGCCCGGCAGAATGGGTGTGGCTTAGCGCATATAAGGAAGGGCTCAACAGGCTGCACTCTGGTTTTCGAAGCCATGCCTCTAGTGGAATGGGCCCTGATGCCCATAGGGCACTGCAGGTGTTTGGCCACATAAGCTGCTGCGATAGCGTCCACTATCCATCTGGATAGGCTATGTTTCGAGGCGGCGAGACCCTTGGTGTGCCCTCCAAACGAAAACAAAGAGCTGCTCAGAACGCCTGAGGGCGGCAGAGCACGTGATGTACACTCTCAGCGCCCTAACGGGACATAGGAGGTTATCACTTCCCTCGCTATCGGATGCTGGCAGAGCCGATAGGGAGATGATCTGAGCTCTAAAAAGGTGTGCCAATCGCCTTGGGAACATAACCGTGTCTCGGTTTTAGGATGACTTTGGAGTCATTTGGTCCGAACTCGAGACACGCTGGGCTAATAGATAGCGTGTGTAAATCCCCCACACGTTTTACTGATGACAGAGCTATCAGAAAAATGCTCTTGAGGTATTTTAGATCCACGGAATCTAATGGTTCAAAGGGAAACGCTTTCAGGGTCTCTAGGACCACAGAAAGATCCCAAATAGGAACTGAAGGGGGCCGTGGGGGATTCATCCTCCTGGCTCCTCTGAGGAAGCGGATGATGAGCTCGTTCCTTCCTATCGCACGGCTGTGCGTCGACTCCGCAAACGCCACAACAGCAGCAACGTACACTTTGAGCGTGGAAGGGGACCTGCCCTTGTCCAACAGCTCTTGAAGGAAGTAAAGTACCCACGAAACCCCACAGGAACGTGGGTCCAAGCTCCTTGGGAGCACACCATTCGGAGAACACTGACCATTTAGACGCATAGAGTCTTCTCGTAGAGGGAGCTCTAGACTGAGTGATCGTGTTCATGACCCCTTCTGGTAAAGCAACGGGTATCCGTTGATTATCCACGCATGCAGAGACCAGCGCTCTGGATGGGGATGCCAAATTTATCCACCGGCCTGAGAGAGAAGATCTTTCCTCACCGGGATCGGCCATGGGGCTACGTGCGACAGCCTCACCAGCTCTGGGAGCCAGGTTTGGTTCTCCCATCGCGGGGCTATGAGGAGCACTGAGTGGCGCGTTTCCCTGATCCTTACCTGAGGTAACAGCGAGATCGGTGGGAAAGCGTACAGTGGGCAGCTGGGCCAGGTTTGGGCTAGCGCATCCTCGCTCTTAGAGAAAAATCTCGGGTAATGAGCATTGTCTTTTGACGCAAAAAGGTCGACTTCCGCTCTGCCGAACAGTCGCCACAGTGACTGGACTGTCTGAGGGTGCAGGGACCATTCTCCTGCGGGAATGTTGTCCCTGGACAGTCTGTCTGGGACCACATTCTTGTGGCCCGATACATCCGTGGCTCTCAGTGAGCGCAATGAGTGATGGGCCCACTGTCAGTTTGCAGAGATTCCTGGATCTGACACCGCCCTGGCAGTTCACGTAGGACACCACGGACATGTTGTCCGAGCGGACTAGAACATGGTGGACCCGTATGTGTGGGAGGAAGCGCTTCAGTGCGTTCTCGACCGCTATCATCTCCAGACAGTTTATATGAAGGCATTTCTCCTGGTCTGACCACAGGTCAGTGGGACAGCTCCCATTGTCACTCCCTGCTGGTACCAGTCGGCCACTAACCAGGACCTCAGAGCTAAAACGCAACTCTGAGTCACTCTGATTCGTATGGCGCCGGACGCCCAGGCTCGGTGAGGCACTCGAGCGTTCAACCAGCGTTGCAGCGGGCGCATGCGCAGTAGACCCAGCTGAAGCCATACAACCCAGCATCCTCTGAAATGTTTTCAGGGGTGCGACGCTGCCCTTCTGGAAAGACGCGGTCAGGCGTTGAATACGGCGCGCGCATTGTGTAGACAGCCGGGCCGTCATTGCCACAGAGTCCAGTTCTATGCCCAGAAAAGAGGCTGACTGACTGGGCAGTAATGAGCTCTTGGTCCAGTTGACTGTGAGACCCAGGCTTTCCAGATGGCTGAGAAGCACCGTTCTGTGAGAAATAAGCTCTTCCTCTGACCGTGCTAGAATCAGCCAATCATCCAAATAGTTCAATATTCGCATGCCCTGATTTCTCAGGGGAGTGAGAGCCATGTCCATGCACTTTGTGAACGTACGGGGCGCTAAAGACAGGCTGAACGGCAGGACGGTGTATTGATATACCTGACCGTCGAAGGCGAATCTCAAGAATAGCCTGTGACGGTGTATTATCTGAATCTGAAAGTAAGCATCTTTCAGATCGAGGGAAATAAACCAGTCCCTCTGCGAATTTGTGCCAGGATCTGTCTGGTTGTGAGCATTTTGAACGGTCTTCTCATAAGAGCTTTGTTCAAATATCTCAGATCTAAAATCGGTCTGAGAGCTCCGTCTTTCTTGGGTACGAGGAAGTAACGGCTGTAAAAGCCTGACTCGCACAGAGAAGGAGGTACCGGTTCTATGGACCCCTTGCACAGAAGTTTTGCTATTTCTGCACGAAGTAGGTGTGCTACTTCCCCATTCACTCTCGTCTCTGTTCGTGCTCAAAAGCACGGGGGGGCGGCAAGCGAACTGCAATGAATAGCCCTGCTTTACTGTGCTCAGCACCCATTCTGACGCGCCTGGAATAGCTTCCCATGCTTTTGCATGCAAAGCTAGGGGCAGAATGGCCTCCGGGTTTCGATTGCCATATTCTGTGGGCTCGAGAACCTGATTCGAAGGCATGGGTGCGGTGCGCGCGCACTCTCTGTGCTCGAATACGGCAGCTCGCAAACAGCGATGGCTGGCCGTTTTATACGCGATGTCCCGGTGGCTTTGGAAGGGGAGCATATTGTGCGAGAAACGGAGATCCAGCGATGCAAAGAGCTTCGCTGAAGAGATGAAAATCAGAGTGCAGCCTGTTGAGCCCTTCCTTATATACGCTAAGCCACACCCATTCTGGTGGGCTGTGACGTGTGGAGGGCGCGACGTCATGCGGGGCTCACTGGTAGGGTGCTGCAGTTGCCGTGGGACAGCCAATGAGCATGCTTATACAGCCTGCTATGGTCTGCTGTCTGCCGCACTGCGTTGACAATATATACAAAATTAAGGATAATGTTTGGCTTCAGATCTCGAGAAAAGATGACTTTACCCGTCGCGTAAGCAACTTACGCAATACGAGAGAATCTCTCGTAAGAGAATGCAGCATTAACATGTTCATAATTGCTCTCTTTCAGTCATATGAAATCACACTTTGTTATATTTTAGTAGGCTATATATCCACATATTTTTAGGTGTAAACTTGATTTATAATTTAATTGTAATTTAGAGGTTTTTCCTTTGCTCTGTGTAGATTGGTGACATTCAGATGAGACCAGTGGAGCAGTTGACATAAGATAAACAGGATCAAGTGCCAATATCAGGGACCAACGATCACAGGCGTGGCCAATATAATCAAATAAATAAAAGTCTCTACATTTTTAAATGAATTTTGTAAAAACGCAAAGCACTGTTCTGTTTCATGATGATTGTTCATTTTTTGTTGTAGTAAAGGAAATTATTTGAGAAAATATGCTGGTGTTAATGAGTAGTTTGATTTGACACAGTGTAATAAATACGTTATGTGCTTTTCCAATAGCTCTTTCTGGTTTTCTTGTAAAAAAAAAAAGAAATAAAAGTGCCAATATTCAATAGCCAACTGAAAGCATGCAATGTCAAGAATATAAAAAAGTATTATAAACAAACGTGGTTGTATCTTTGGAACCTACATTAACGTTTTTATTCTAAAGAGTTCTAAAAGGGATAGTTCACCCAAAAATTTTAATTCTGTCCCTAATTACTCACCCTCATGTCGTTCCAAACCTGTAAGACTTTCATTCATATTTGGAACACAAAAAAATTAGATATTTTTGATGAATTCTGAGATATTTCTGTCCCTCCATTGCAGCTACGCAAAGCTCTGACACTTTGACGCTTCAAAAAGTTCATAAAGAGATTGTAAAACTAATCCATAGGCTATGAATTGAGCGGTTTAGTCCAAATTTCCTTTAGAGACACGATCGCTTTATATGATTTACAGATTTAATTATGGCTTTTATTCACATGTAAACATTTATCAGCGAATTAACAGATCAACTGTAGGCTATACTTGCTTTAGAAGTGCGAGAAAAGACGTCATTGGTTCTTGTAAACTCAAACGCGTTATACGAGAATGAACCTCAATGATTCTTTCTGAAGCTCAAGCTGCATAACCCAAGAAAATGAACCTCATCCTCACACATTAAGCGAACATGCCTGAGCTTCCGTTTACCGTAAGCCTAACTAATGTGTTGTGTTAATTGTTGAATGTTTAGCCTATAGGGTAGGCTAATGAGAATAAAAGCCTAAATTCAATGTCGATCTGTTAGTTGCATATAACTGTCAACGGGGGACAGAAATCTCTCAGATTTCATCAAAAAGATCTTTGTGTTCTGTTCCGAAGATGAACGAAAGTCTTGCGGGTTTGAAATAACACGAGGGAGAGTACAATTTTCATTTTTGAGTGAACTATCCTTTTAAGTAAGCTATTGCCCAGAAGGGAATCGTGGCAAAGGTAAAATACAAATCACTGCACGGGTCGGGACGCTTTTATGTTCATTTCAAACGCAAGTGAGTTTGTTTTGGATGCAGAGGTGTTTCCCGCACAATGAATTTTGCTGTCATGAATATTTCCTTGAGTGACACGTAGGCTACAATATAATTCACTGCAAGACAGCATCAGCACGTTTGAACAGTGTAGGCTATTGATTACTTTGATTAAAGCCTTGTTTGTGGATCTTGATTTGCTAGTATTCATTTTTTTTCTATTGTTGTGACAATTGCTAACGAATTAGACAAAATTGCTGCTATATTGTAAATATCGTGGGGTCGGTTTGCATTAGTCTATGCGAAATGATAGTAGAATCGGAAGTTGTTTTGCTATTGGCTAGATTCTCAGGGAGTGTTCGTTTACATAAGGGGTTGCAGTGAAGATCTGACTGCAAACTGGCAGCAGCTCTTCTGTTAGAGTTTTGTGAACTTGTAAGATGGATCGCTGGAAAGGCAGGGTTGCTCTTGTCACTGGGGCTTCAGTGGGAATCGGAGCTGCAATCGCAATGTCTCTTGTGCAGCATGGCATGAAGGTGGTCGGATGTGCCAGAAATGTGAAGCAAATTGAGGTAATTATACAGCTATCTGCAGAATAAAAGTTTGCCTATACTGATTGATGCCGAAAAAACGGCATCGTGTGGAAATTGAAGGTAGTGAATATGTTAAATACATGACATGAGCAGGCAAGAAAGTGTTTGTACAGAGATAGTAGCCTATGTGTTGTTCACTATTTATGAAATACCTTGATAATTTATCGGAATTGAATTTCTATCTTGTAATTTAACATGTTTAAAAAGTGCCTAATCTTAGCAAAAATGTCCAAGATTATTCAATAAGAACAATGCAGTGTAGCCTACAGTATATTTGATTCCTCCAAAATATATGATACAACAGCAGTAATAATGGTTCTGAGCTTTAAAACCTTCATGAAATATGAATCTCTAAGAACTTTTTCTTTCACAGAATTTGGCAGCAGAGTGTGTCAGTAGGGGATTCAGCGGCACTCTGTTCCCGTATAAATGTGATCTGTCTGTAGAGGACGAAGTGTTATCCATGTTCTCCTGGATCAAAGTTCAACATCAGGGCATTGACGTGTGCATTAATAATGCTGGTTTGGCTCTCCCAGAGCCTCTGTTGAGTGGCAAAACCAGTGGCTGGAGGACTATGATGGATGTAAGTAAATCAGCACAATTAAGCAGGTATTCCTAATCTGCCAATATAAAGAAAGTGTGATGTTGGTCATCTCATCTCAAAATGTTTACATTTTTCAGGTGAATGTCATTGCCCTGTCAGTGTGCACCCGTGAGGCTTACCAGTCCATGAAAGAAAGAAAAGTTGATGATGGCCATATCATCAATATTAACAGGTACAGTAGAATTTCATTGCACCTTTTTATGCATACTCATGTTTATGTCCAGGTACCAAGCATTCAGGACCTTAACATGTGTTTTAGTATTTGTGGACACCGGGTTATCAATAACGCTGATGCACACTTCTACACTGCCAGCAAATATGCTGTGACTGCTCTCACTGAAGGTCTCCGGCAAGAGTTACGCGAGGCCAAAACCCACATTCGTGCCACAGTAAGAACAGGATGAACACTTTTCTAACTTTAAAACTAAAGCTCTAAGACTTGTTGGCCTTAAGATTGCTCTTTCTTTTACAGTGTATATCTCCTGGTTTAGTGGAGACAGAATTTGCTTACCGCCTGTTTAGTGAAACCCCAGAAAAAGCTGTTGCTACATACAAAAGTGTAAAGGTATAGACAAATTCTCATTCCTTTCTACACATTTTAGGTCATCATTTATTTAAATATTTAAATATCATATTCACAGTGCCTGCAAGCAGCTGACATAACCAATGCAGTGGGGTATGTCCTAAGTGCTCCTCCTCATGTTCAAGTAAGAATCATCATCACTATTTTGCCGTTAATGTTTGCAGTCACAATTTTCTGATTATGAGAAGAATGGGATGTTTTGGTGATGAAATTAGCCTCATGTGACAAGATTGAGAATGAAATCTCTGTTCTTTATGCTCATACAGAATCAATTTGAACAGCAGTGGGGAATTTCTTTGGTAAAATCTTTATTTAATGGCTGTTTTTTTTATATATAAATTTTTTCTTTCTCTTTGTGTAGATTGGTGACATTGAGATAACACCCATTGAGCAGCAGATGTAACATGAACAGATAAACAGGATCAAGAATCTAGAAGTAGAACACTGCTCTGCCTCACCTTGAAGTAAAATTTTGTGTAATTATTGTTTATTTTACTATTTTATTTAGACTAGATTTTTAGAAACGAATTCTCTTGGTTCTCTTTTAATTAAATATTAGAACAATTATCAGCCTTGCAAAATGCAGAATCTGTGTCATTTATTTTGCGTGACATACTGATGAACATTTACAGACAAAGAATCAGTGCTGATGCTTCTTCACAAACTTTACTTTAGCTCTGAGTTTACAGTTCAGCATTGCAGGGTCACATTGCATTATTGGCTTGAATCAAACATTGACTGAGGTATTGAGTTTAGTAACACAAATTCATAAATCCTTGTAACCTGATGCATTAACCCAACATCGTAATGCACTTTTAAAAAGAAAGTCTTGTGGAATCAGTAAGATTGGTTTAATTTTACATAGTAAGAAACATTTACAACTGAACAAATTATACAAGAATTAATGATGATAAAAAGACATTCGCATTCACTTGTGAAGACTTGTGCAGTCTTTTATGATACATTTATGATACATTTATACATCTTGTTCACTTTCATTATATGGAAAAGAACAGCAAAGGTTTATCAAACATTTACCTCTGTTTTATGGGTAAAGAAAATCATATGAGTTGGAACAACTTGAAAGTAAGTAAATGACAGATCAGCATTTTTGAATTGACAGCACTATTATATCCATGACTAAACCTGGTTTTCACTTTAAAATGAATTGTATTTTGATTCCTAAAGTGTGTGTGAAAAAACTTCCAAATAGCTCTTTACTCTTTCTTGGTTTTTCTGCTTTTCTCTGAAATCAAGCATGACAGCTGTTGAATATTAAAACGTACTGAAAGTACTGCCAACGTTTATTGCGCCAAGAGCTGAAAACAACACCTTAATAAATTATTACTTGTGTGATATGGTTATTAGTGAAAGAATCTGACACCTTGTTTCCTCCAAAAACAGTATTGTAGTATAGTATACTAATGAAAGGTATTTAAAAGTAAATGTTGATTTCCAATGCCTTTATGATGACTGATGTTGCTCTTGCATCAGTTTTAAGACTCAGTTGCTGCTCTTGGTCCAATGTTTCCTCATGCATGATTGGCATCTCAAGGAAAATTACCTAGCAACCAGAAATTTTCAGTCCAAAGTAAATAAGGGAAGCATGAAGTGCTCATTGGTTTGCCATTAAAGTTTTAAAATTGTAAAGCGGATTACATTATCTTGCTTTACACCAAAAATGATATTAGTTATTTAGCCACTTTTCATACTTTTTACCCCCTCACATTCATTCTAGTTCCTCTGCCTTTCGATGACCTGTCTCGTCTCAGCATGTGGACAGAACGTGCAGTTACTCAGCAAAAGCCTCTTGTTCTCATGGGAACACGTTCCCGCCCTCTTAACCCCATTTCCATGACCGTAACAGCAGGAAATGCTGTGGAATCAATCATGAATTGTCTTTTATGCTTTGTAAGTGATACTATTGTACTGTTTTTGGAATGTATATTATTTCATAATGCCTACACCCTCTGAATGCTGGATTATTTTTCCATGTCTGGGAACCAGGGAGCTGGTATGAGACTCCACATTGTTTTCATGTGCTCGGTCTGAAACTGCTGAGTACAGCAGGGTCACGGAGGAGGAAATTGGTGTGATGCAAAATGGTGTGATGTTCTGCTCAGGCCATAATATGAATAAATTAGGGTGGTCCCTCATTTGAATAATGAAAATCTCACATTTTGGCTCTCTCTAACCTTGTAATTGACACACACACACACACACGTATATATATATATATATATATATATATATATATATATATATGCCTATATGTATATTTGCACCTTGACCAACTTTTGTGGTTACTTACACATTTAAAAACCCTTTTGAAACATAAATACTTTCAAAAGTCTTAATTAGGTCAGATCCCCCAAACCCCATAATTCGCACCCTGAAATGGCATATTTCAGACTGCGATTCTGCAAAGGCCACACTTTTTAACAAGAGCATGTGATGGTCAGCTGATGGGAGATTTGAGTCCAGTGTTACAATACTTATTTCAAGTCGGAGGGTGGGTGAGGCACCTAAACCAGATTATCCTTTGAGAAGAATGTGACCCTTTCTGCTTAAGTCCACTGTCAAAGGCCTAGGAAGGCCAAAGTCTGTGCTAGAACAAAAACTGTTTTTTATTTATTTTGGTACTGTAAATAATCAGGTTACCTGGAAGTACACTAAACACTTAACACTCTGTTTTATTAAAAACAAAACCCATATGTTTTCTTAAACAACGATATATGAGAACCACCAGTGCTCTTATTTACTTTATTCAGCAATCATGTCGAGAAACACATGCTTTATACAATTGATCTGATCTGTCAGTCTACCATCAATTGAGCTATAAAAACAGAGTAGGTAAAAACATGCTGCTTATTAAAACAAATTTGTTGCATATCATAAGGCAACCTAGAAGATAAGGTCACTCCATGTGGAGGTTATTGAATTTCACTCTCTCTTAAATTTTCCATGCTTTTCTCGGTTTCCTCGCTCCTTGTTTCTCTTCATTTTTGTGTTCCTAGGTCTGCGGGTAGCCATGGACGGAGTGTTAGTCTGTAGAAGGGGAAACATTGATGACGTATTTATCTCAGGATTCTTCAACTGAAACGCAGTGTCCTTTTCCATCAGGGTCGGGAGGGGTGTTGTGTCTGCAACGTCAGGTAAAACCGCTTCATAGCAGATTTTGATTACACGTCTTCCTCTTCTTCCCTTGGTGTCCTTCAAACTTTGTTGTCCGTTTTTTGTTGATGATGATGATGTGAAGCTTTCCATTGGTTTTTCAAGTCGGTCCAACCCCAGTCTCTCTGGCATGTCAGTTGGCCCGACAGTCGCAGAACTTGTGAACAATAGAAGATCCTGAGAGCTGATAACATGAGGGGATTCTTCTGTAGAGGAAGCAATGATTTTCCTCATTCTTTTTCTTCCTTCTCTCTGCCTTGAACTTGGTCTTCTGGTTCTAACAATGGGTGTTTTTTGTGTAGTGACTACAGGTCCCTTTACTTCTGTGTACTGTGTACTTTGCATCACCTCCTTTCTTACAGTATCACCGGGACTTCCGGTTGTTGGCGTTGCGAGGGGAACGCCTTCGGTCGGACTTGTTGAGAGCGTTTCTTTCTTGAAATAAGGTTGGGTGACTTCTGTGGACGGATTGTTTTTTCTTTGCTTTTTCTTCCCGCCTCTTTGTCTGAGCTTAGCTCTGATCTTATCACGAACGACTATGTGAGCTGTAGGAGAGGAAGAGGCTAACTCTGTGTCATTTGCTTGTCTGTACTCTAGAATCTCTGGTTCTTTATCTGGCTTTATTGAAGTGGTAATGCCAACAACATCCTGATTATCACTCATTGTCCTCTGAGGATCATCTCTCATCATCTTATTGGAAAGCTGCCCATTTCCTACAGAGTCTAGCTCAGTGTTCATGAAATTGTTTTCTTTAATGCTAAACCGATTCATCTTCGCGGATTCCTCCATGAAGTTGTTCTTACCCATGACCTCTTCTGTTTGACTGGTCGGTGGCGGCGCGCCGGCCGTTCCTTCATCGACCTTTAACACGGCATCAAGTTTTTTATTTTTCTTCCTGCCTTTACCCTTCCCTCTTTTCTTCTTGTTCTCTTTTTTCTTTTTCCCGGAATTTTTCTTCCTCTTTTTCTCTGACGCCTGAGTTTCTCCTTTAGCCGTGTCCGTGGATGAGCTTTGCGAGGTGGAAACTGTGGCGAGGACTTTGATGAAATCCTCTGCTGCTGTCACCACGTTTGTAAGCGAGGGCTCCTCAGGGGTGGCGGCCTTTGATTCAGAGAATGTCGACTGTGTTGTACTTTCAGTCTTGTTCTGCTTTTCTTCATCTGACTGTTTCTCCTTATGAGGAGCGATAGACAATACGTCAATGACATCAATCCCCCCGAAATCATACGGGATTGATTCTTTAATCACTGCAATGGGAACTCTGTCATACTTTTTACACCTTTATGATGGAGAAAAGAGTAAAAATTGCATTAATTTGGCTGCTGGAGGGTATACCGGAGCATAAAGAAGAATTTACAATTCATGGAATTTGATACTTACACCCCATACCAATGACGCTCAACACACTGTTCTTCAAATGAGAATTCAAAGCAAGGCGCTTCGATCACATTAAAGAAGGCCTGTCCGACCACTCGGGATGAAGTGTCATTTACAAGTCTTAGGCATTCCTTTAAGCTGTAAGAAGCACATAAATATGGAGATTGAGCATTTTCACATTAAGATAATGCCACTGTAAATCTCACGTTTAAACAAAAGTTTCATTTGAAAACATACAAAAAAAGTGATAATCTGCTGCAATCATAATTTGATTTTATTTCTACCTGATCCAACCCTTAAATTTAGTTTTGCTGATTAACCTAATGTATAATATGTTGATTGTAATATATAAATTGGCGATGAATGACATTGAGTTAATTTAACTTAAGTTATCTGGACATTTTAGGTTAGCATTTCTTTCACTGTATAGTAGCATCATCAAGATTTTAGGTTAAAATTTATAATTTTGCATAAGTTATCAGTTTAATCACCTTTAAGCCTTACCATTAAGTTAAAAAACACTAACATTTCCATGTCTCAATTAAAACTATGTCATAAAAACGACAAGTAAGCAATAGTAAGATTAAAAAATGTTTAAAGTAGTTTTAAAAGAAGTAGCATGCATGCTGCAGGACAGTGCTGTCAGCTGTCACACTTGCATATCAGGATTCATGGACCACATTACTTACGTATTGTCGCAGTCGCAGTGGCTAAGGGAGTGCCATTTAAAGTTGGTGTATCCATAGTTGGAGGAGAATGCATGAATGATGTATGGGCAGTGATCATGGATGCGGCAACATTTGTCGGTCTCTTCGAATTCGCCTGGAGGTAAAATAAATAAATAAATAAAAAACACATACACTATTACAAAATGGCTAAACGCCTGCTTACAGTCCGAAAATTAAAATATCTACACATTACACAAGTAAGTGAATTAAAATCAACTTGCCTAACTGTTCATAATGATCCGCGATGTTTCCTGCGCCACACCAAAGTGTCCCGGGATAAGTGAAGCCTCGCTTGGTTCGCGTCTTTTTATTGTTCGCTCCATCAGAGTTCGGCTCTTTTGCTTGTTTTGTTTTCGCGATCACGTTTCTGTCGCCTTTTGATTTCAACTTGTTACAGTTCGCCTTCGCTTCGGACACGCCAGTCAAACTCATCTTTAAATCGGAGCTCATTTGGTTTCTTAGACCAAGTCTGCAAACATGCATGAAGGATTTAACTTGCATTTCGTTTTGGATCACAGAACAGTCGACCAGGATGCCCTCGGAGTCATGCACAGAGCGAACCTCTTCAGCTCCATCGGTAACCTGGTGTAGGTGATACTCTCCGACAACTGAACTTTTGGCGCACAGAGTGTTGTTGAGCATGTAAAATAGCTCTTTGCTCTCTTTTTCGGAATCTAAAGATTGGCTTAAGAATTCGCCTTTAACAAAGTTCCTGTCTAGATAAGACAGGAACACGAAAAACACGGACCACATCGCGGCGGGCGGCACTTCAGCACCACGGAGACTCAGACAGCACCTTCCTCTTCTGTTCAGCGAGGACCGGCTTCTTGGCTTCCGCCCGCGGGGATTCATATATTACCGGTCAATGATGGGAGGGGTCTGTCATTTAATTAACCCTTTCCTCTTTCAATGAACTTGAATAGCCTACCACATGTGCATTTGTTTCCTCCTCCTTTCGTTTCTGTGGCAGCGAACAATGTTCAATGATTGCCCATTTTTTATGCAAAAATCTTTTATATTTGCAAAAGGCAAATTCGTATTTGTTGTATTTGCGAGAGGGAAATGTTGCAAGGCAAAAAAGGAACAAACAAAAGGGTGTTTGTTTTGTTTATTTTTAAAGTAAATCGATGCTTTGTTGAAACCATGCATTTTCTTCTTTTTTTCATTCAATTGAATGACAATAGAAAGCTAACATTTCAATTGCAAGCATAAAACAATGCACAAGACATACAAGTATTTAAAGAACATTTAGGCATGAACTCTGCATAGAAATTCCAAACAAAAGACTTGGGATTGGCTGTGTTTTCAAACCTTTCATTAACCACAAAAGTTAGATTACAACACTAAAGCGCCCACATAGGCTTGTATGATCAGTATCTTATATCTTATAGTCATTGTTTATCACGTTTAAAACGTTTTAAGATAGTTGTGCTACAGGCGCGCAAAAATTTTAGCATGACAGAATGATTGATTTTTGACCTCCTGAAAATCATTCGGTGCACAGAGGTACAAACAATCATATCAGATCATATTTACAAATAGTCCTATAGTATATTTTTAAATGAAATCCAAAAATATTTTGAAAGCAAGGTTCTTTTTTAATTAACCCGGTTTTTGTGTGCACTAGCATCATTATAATGTAATCCTAATGAATGAAGGGTGTAATGGATATCAGTGTTTTGACCGCAAGTAACCCCATCCCTCCCCACACCTCGAGATTTACTTTGGTGACGCAGCAAGGAGGAGGTTCCTTTGGCGCTTTCCATGGTAACAAGAGATGGGGTGATTCTTCCGACCCAACGAGATTGGGCATTCTAGTTTCACAAAAGGAATGGGTAGTGACCTAATTTGGAACAGTGGGCTTTTTCAATGCAGACCAATGAAGATCTCCACGCAGTTATTGAACATAAGTCAGTCAGTCTTTTCCTATGGTTACATGGATCTTAACCTTGGGACTTTAATGGTCACAGGCGCCAGCAAAATGGGGTGAAAAAAGAGTAATTTAGAAGAGAATGCACGTTACATACGCAGGCTCAATAGATTTGCAATTATACATGGCTGCTGCGATCAAGCAATTAAATATTTCGTTTTCCAGTGCTGTATTTTGTTTATTTAAAAAAAAAAAAGAACAAATAAAGATGATATGGTTACAATTATTTGAGATTCACAGATTTTGCAGAAATATGTTATTATATTAGTTATATAGCTAGGCTACTATTATAGGCTATATATTTTTATATATGTTATATTAGCCTATACTTAGCTAATTGGTGTAACATTGTTGTAAGGGGTTCAAACAACGAACCAAGCAAATAATAATAATTATAAAATTAGGAATTTGGTATGTGCAAACCCAAATGCAAAAATATTTATGGTCGGCTTTCAAATAGCCCCCACTGATTCCAACAGTGGGCTTTGGCAAGGAAATCGGATTGGTGGGGGTGGAAACAAATGATGTAAAATCAGCAGAGGCAATGCGACATTGTTGGAAAATCCACACGATGTATTATTAATTTAATTCTCATTAAAGACCTTTGCCAGGATTTTAATCACTGCATGTTTCACATAACTGACGAATTGCTATTTCATCAAAACTCACTGTGCAATTGAGAAACACCACATTTCTCTCCGTTTTTGCAGTATAGCCTAAATAGCCTAAAAAGTTGCCGGTTAAAGTGAAAACACCATATCAATTCTAATATATGAGGGCGCAATGAGAAATCTCTGCAGAATATATATTAAAGACCATACCATACAATTGCATTCAATTGTCCATATCATCTTAGCCGTCTGATTATAGGATATTGCTTATGGATTTCACTGTTTTTTTAAACAACTAATAAATTCTTAGGAATCTCGCATGTTGGAAATTATAGCCTATAAATAATAATAATATTGAAATCAACCCGGAAAAGAAATAGCATGATGTTTTAGCTTTCCCGTAACACTGTACAAAAAGGTGCATATAGCTTAGGCCTACTATTTTTTTCCCGCTGGATGTAATAGCCTGCTTCCTCTGTACGGTCTGTATTGTTACATCATTAGGAGTCAATAAAATAAGGGGAAAACAGATAAAAAATAGGAAAACCTGTTTTCCAAAAAAAACAAAACAAAAAAAAAAACACATTACATAGCCTGCTTTGGTGAATTAAATACTTTGGAAAAAATAGGAAAACCTGTTTTCCTAAAAAATAATTAAAAAAAAAACATTAAATACTTTGGTGAATAATTCGTTGATTATTTGAAGCCCCTAAATAGACAGTATTCGCCTATTTCTTATCTTCACTTCTTCAAATTTCATGACTGATCGACTTTCCACTGCTGAAGAACTAGCCTTCTTCACGTCTTTTTTTCTGCAAGAAGAACTATTGTTTGAGTAGGCTATTATTTTGTTAAGAGCGTATTGTGGGTGATCCTCACTCTTTCTGAATCTGTTAGGTAGCTTATATTTTGGTTGGCTCATGTACTTGATCACCGCAGTGACAGGTGTCAGCGTCACTACTTTAGGACCTCGGCTGAAAATCGCGGAGGGATATTATTTCTTCTTCATGTAGCACTCTGGTGCAGGGCTCGCAACACAAGTGAGAATGCGGATTGATATCCTGAAGGCAGCATTCAGTCCAATTGGTCATATGCGTAAGTAGCGCGCAACTAAGGAATGTATTGGGCATTTCCTATTAAAACACATCCTAAATGTATGGGTCCATAATTGTATCTATTTATTTAGGCCTATAGTTATTTTACCATATAAGAAACATTGCGCAGGAACAATCCACTTGTTTGTCGCCTAGACAGCTTAACCCCGTCTCAGACCCTGCAGTCAATTGGCTTTATGCCCAGCTGCACTACTTCCTGAACTTCAGCCAGCTCCTTTGTTTCCTGTCTGCCATTATTGGACAAACTGATTAATCCAGGTGTGCCTGGCCTCAGTAACAATAATCAGGCACACCTGGATTAATCAGTTTGTCCAATAATGGCAGACAGGAAACAAAGGAGCTGGCTGAAGTTCAGGAAGTAGTGCAGCTGGGCATAAAGCCTATTGAATGGACATCACATGGTTTTTGGTTTAAACCAATAAAATGTTATGTTTTTATTATATGAGTAATGCCTGGTCACTGATTGGTCTCTGATCAACCAATCACAATGAATATATGACCCATAACTTAATCTGATTGATTGAGCTTCAGGCATCACAAAAGACAGGCATGGCTTGGCTAACCAACTAAATGGGGAGGTAAGGAGGAAGCCCCTTTTTAATCTTGCAGATTTATGTTCATGTTAGCCTCATCAACGTTCACCTGTTATAAACTTAATAGTATCAAGTGATAATATTCAAAGTTATTTTAAAGATCTTACAGAGTTGCAGCACACATTTTTTTAAGTTTCGCATCGCAATGGACATCAGGTGTAGATATACAGCAGGAACCTCACAAATTAGTTGTGTGCAAGGTTGTGAAATTTGTGCAAGCCTGTCAAAGCTACAAATTCTAATGTTGATGTTTTATGGACATTAATGTTAATGAATTAAATATTAATATTATGTTATTTGTCTCTTTAAGTTGACCATAAACTGTCCATCAAATTTTCATTGGTTTTAGTGAGAAACAGCCACAGTGGATGTGAGATGAATGAATACACAACACACTCACACACCCTCCACACACACTGATGTCTTGATGCTATAACGCACACAACAATAATATATTCAAAACAACCAGCAAGTACACATAAACATTGAAGGGCATTGAAGGGGGCATTGAAGATTTTCTCATTACATCATTATTTACTAAAATGGTGAATGTCTATGTAATCTTTTACACTTGAGTAAATACACATACTGCCAAGTGCCTATGAGTCTGGTTTGGAGCTAATGGATTACTCTGGAAGAGACATGCTTTTAGACTAGTTCAACTTGACACCAAATAGGCTTCATGCCGTTGCCGGGGTGAGTTTTAAGAAGTCTAGTGGTCTTTCCAGAATGGATGTTTTAGCAGGTCCCCAAAAGAGAATAACCCAGCTTTGAAACTCAGGAAGGTAAAGTAAGCATGTGATTGACAGCCATGGGCTTTATTGTTTAAAGTCTCTGATCTCTGTTTTCTGTAACTCCTGGCTGATCCAGGCACTGTCAGATTGTGTAAAATATATTCTAAAACCATTCAAGAATGAGACATTGACCTGGTGGCTGGAATAGATGCCAGGGGCTTCATCCTCGGTATAAAACTTTCTCTTTGTAGCTGGTGTGGGGTAAGACAGTCTGAACTGGAGAGATGATATTTTTAGCTCAGTTCACATGTTGCAGGAAAAGTAAATATAACTCCTGGGCAAATAGGCTAAATTTAGAGTGGGATATACTCCATGGCCTGACTTAATGAAATGTATACTAGCCTATCTAATTATAGGTTGAGATGAATGAATAACTAAAACAGTTTACTTTTATTTTTTACTTTAGGACTACAACATCTACTTGAGAGAAACGCATGGAAGTGCGTGTTGATGTGTTAAAGCCAGCTACTGATGTACGTAAACTCGTATATGCCACTAATGCCACTCTTAAAAATAAAGATTCCAAAAGGGGGTTTTCACAGCAATTTTTTGTTTTTTTACTAACATTTTTTTAGTTCCTCAAAGAACCTTTCGGTGAACAGTTCTTAAAATAACCATTTTCTTAGTTTGAAGAACATTTTAATAATCTAAAGAACCTTTTTCCACTATAAAGGTTCTTCTTGGAACCATCAATGCCAATAAAGACCTTTACTTATAAGACTGGTTGATAATGGAAACAGAAAAATCTAATTAGATATATTTTTAAATATAATGTTTGCAATGTTTTATAAATTATCGATCAACTATTTTACTATATAATCCCATTGTATACATAATGACTGCAGAACTGTGTATTCAACATTCAATGACATCTAGTTCTATAACAGTCAAATAGGAAATTCTGAGATGTATTAGGATATAACTTTTAATTTAACTTTCTAACTTTATTACCAACTTGAAAATGGTAAAAATCAATAATAATGAATTTAATGTACATGAAACATTAATTAAACAGTATTAATACAGGGTTTTTGGAGGTTTTATGAAGATGAATTTTGAATTTTTAAAGTCCTTTTTAAGACCAATTGTAAAAATGTAAAGAATAAATTGAAGGGAAAACAATACATCTATATTTTCCCTAAATATAAATGTCAAAGGAGAAACACGAGTAAAAAGCATAAACTCGCTTAATTTTGTTCAATTTTCCAGACATTTGCATTCCAGCATTTGTATCTCTTAAATCTCGATTTAAAGATGTTTAGATATTTGTATTGGAAACACGATATAAATACTGAGGAAGATATATATTTTTTTTGCCATGCATGCAACATTTAATGGCATGGCATTATAAACTCTGATTTAAGACATTTTTAAGACATACATTTTTGTAAGACATACATTTTTGTAAGGGTGAATTAAGACCCGCAGAAACCCTGTAACATGACAATACAGTTAATATTAGGACTTTTGAAGAAAAAAAACTCTTTTATTTATTATGAGAGGTTTTAAAATAAATAAATAAACGGCTTAAGAAAAAGGAAAAGTGTTTTATTTAGAATAAAAATGTCAATTACAGAAAACCATGTCCTAATACTTATAAAGTCTTTACAGCAAAATTCATTTTGAAACTATATGAATGAATTCCTATATAACTTCAAGATAAATTACCCTTTTAATAAACAGGATTCTTAATATAGAAAAACACAGTTATCACTGTTTATTGCTTTTTGTGCAACTCATGCATGATCCTCTTGTGTACCTTTTAAAATCACTGCTGACGGTAAACTCAGCGGTAAAATAAAAATGTTCTTTGTAATTAACACAATATAATAATTAATCACTGATAACTATTATGCATAAATTGTGCATAGAAGTCTTTGGAAAACAGAATACCGCCTTTGCCATAAAAAATGCAAACCTCAGGTTGTCCAACAAAGGAATGTTTTCTTTTATCCAGCGGATATTCAGTTACACCCTATGAATAATAAACCACACTGCTGTGGTTGTCCATTCCAGTTTTTATATTCTCCCTATGTACGTACATGTAAGTTTGCGTGCATGTTTTGCGTTGGTACCCTATTTTTTGGTGCAAATGTTTGCATTTTCACAATGTCAGTCTTTACTGACAACAGTTAGGCTGTTTCTTCTTGGAAGTTGCATACAGGTTGCTTGAGTTGCTGTTGATTTCTGTGTGGATAAAAAAAAAAGTTTTTTAAGTAAGCAGATGCAATATTGATTATGTACTATTTATCAGTCCACGTTGTTCTACAGATAACCATTGTTTCATAACCTTTTATAAAAATTTAATAACTTTTTCATCCTTTGAACTGACTTTCTTTCAGCAACCAAGGCAAGGGTGCCATTGCCAACTTTTCATGATGCAATCAAATTCCATGGATATAATAATGTCCTTATTGTACTCACGAACAACTTCTCCAATCCGTCTGGATCCACTTTTCTCCAGTTCTGCTAGTACATTGGCCTCAAATGTTAAAGACGCCACTCTGAAGAAAAACTCTCTCACATTCTCCCCTACAGTAAAAAAAAAAAAAAACGATTTAACAACATTAACAGTAGCGACGCTGATCTGAGGTTTCCCAAATACTTAATATGACTGCAAAATTTAAACTGCAAATCCCATTAATATATACTACTCTATAGTATTCTCTCTAGTTAAGAACTTACCAGACAAAGCGGACACAGCCCAGTACTCTGCTTTCATCTGATCAGCCAGTTTAATGGCATCCTGCTCGATTAGTGTATACTGTGCAGGAGACTGAAGGAAAGACACATTGGTTTGACATAAATATACACATATATTGTATTATGCTTGGCCTTGAACTTTAATATAAAACATATTACGCCTACGGAGTCATATATGTAACTTATTTACAATTATGAATTATAAAATAATACACAGTAATGTTGATATAAAATAAAAATGTTTCACTCACACTCAGATCTTTCTTTGTGCCAACCAAGAAAAGCAATACACTTGTAGGATCATTCTCTTTCATTGCATCCTCTAGCCATTGCCTTTAGAAGACAATGATACACTTCAATGTGTGAAGCAAGAATGAAATGAAAAAAAAATGAAAAACATTTTCTTCCCTATTGTCATGTATATCCAAGTGACACAGCATCGTAAACTAGAAAAAAATAAGGACAGGACTTGATTTTGTCCTTTGGGTTTTCTAATGGCTGTGATATCATGTGAGTGACAGATTGCTGGAGATGAGGGATTATTGCTCAACTCTCACACTGGTGCAAATGTCATCAGAAAATAAATATTGTTGTGAGGGGGAGGAGACGTTAATGAAGGCATATGAATTAAAAAAAAAATACTAATGCACGTGGATCAATCATTTGTAATAAAAACGGCAATATTTTGGGAAATAAATTACCTTGTATGTTCCAGTGAAGCTACATCCGTCAAATCAAACACAATGATTACAGCTGGAAACAGGAGATTAAAAACAATATTAATTGTTGCATCTCAAAATTTAGGGCACAAAAATTTCAATGGGAAAAAAAAAACATATTCATTACTATTACTAACCAGAGTCATCACTAGGCCCATTTTAGGAGGGTCGTAGCCCCCCTAAAATCCCACCAATTTGAAATTAAGTCTGTAATGTGTACACTAATTTGTGATCGCCTCAGTCCCCTTTAAAACACATATGAAACCCGCGGCAGGCTTTGGCTCAGCCCTGTATTTTAGTCTGTTATTCAGCACGTTCTTCAATCCGTAGCAGTCAGAGGCAGAGGACAACGCGTGTGCCTTTATTGATAGATGGTTATAATATCTGCATCTGTGTCGTTCTTAGTCATAAATGCAGTTTACATAATATGATGCGGGAGCAATTCAAGATGGTTTTTCATCCACTGTCAAATCTGGGCTTATTTATTTATTTTTGGAATGAGACTTTATGACTTGTCCTACTCTTGCAATGAAATTGCTACAATTTGTTATTGTGCCCCCCTAATATTGAAATCCTTAAATTGCCCGTTAATAACATTAATATTATGTTACATTAAATAATGTATTAAAATGGAACAAAAATATAAAACAATTATATTGTTTGTTTGTATTATTTAATGCTATTTTCTGGTGAACCATTCCTTACCCTGAGCTCCTCTGTAGTATGTAGAGGCAATGCATTTAAATCTCTCCTGTCCTGCAGTGTCCCACCTCAAAAATGAAAACAAAAAATATACCTGTAAAAATAACTTGTTTAGAAATAATTTGGCTGTCATAAAATTTGGGTCAAACTCACAGTTGTAGACTGAAGGGAACCCCAAGAACTTCAAACCTCTCCATCTCAAAGTCCACACCAATGGTGGCCTTGTAATTCTTGTCAAAGACATTTTTGCAAAATCTAAAGAAAGAAAAGTTTAAAAAGATTACATGACTAGGTAACTAACTTTACAATAAGATTTCATTAGTTATCAACTTTAGTTAAACTAAGAATGAACAATACTTCTACAGCATTTATTAATCTTAGTTCATTTGAACATTTATTATAATATATATAAAACATATATCATACATTATAATACATTTTTATTTTTCCGCATGAACAAACGATGAACAACTGTATTTTTTTTATTAATTTAATATAGACAAATTGTAATAAATACTGTAATAAATACTGTAATAAATGTATTGCTCATTTTTAGTTCACGTTAGTTAATGCATTAAAGGAATACGCAGACTTTTTGGGACTTATAGCTTATAGCTAGCTTATTCACTGTATCCCCCAGAGTTAGATAAGTCCATACATACACTTTTCATCTACGTGCGTGCTGTAGCTCTTCCTGACGCACCCACCGCTAGCCTAGCTTAAGACAAAGACTGGAAGTAAATGGCTCCAGCTAGAATACCGCTCCCAATAAGTGACAAAATAACGCCAACATTTTCCTAATTATATGTTGCACTACTACTTAGGCGGAGTGATTAGCGCAACACTCTGAGCAAACTCTCTGCTCCTCACCATGGGGTTTCTCAGGTGCTGCGAGCAAATCACTCCGCCCAAGTAGCAGTGCTTCGCCTTCTGAGAATAATAGTTCCCAGTATGTATACAGTTAAAAGATGCCTGTGTCTCATATGACCTTCTTATTTGTACACACTGTGACTATACAAATCACAACATATAAATAGGAAAATTATGGCATTATTTTGTCACTTATTGGGAGCAGTATGCTAGCTGGAGCCATTTACTTGCAGTCTTTGTGCTAAGCTAGGCTAGCGGTGGGTGCGCCAGACAGTTACAGCACGCACAGAGATGAAAAGGGTATGTATGGACTTATCTAACTCTGGGTGATGCTGTGAATAATCTAAAGTCCCAAAAAGTTGGCGTGTTCCTTTAACTAATGTTAAAAACTTACAGTAAAGTGTTACCAATTACTATATTCAGACAAACACTTAACTAAAAGCAAGCTGACTGCTTTGATGTAATCAGTTAATTCTGCAACTTTACTCACCTATTAATCAAACAGGTTTTCCCCACTGCCAGATCACCCACTACAATGACCTTGGAGATTTTAAACCTACTGGACAAAAAGCACAGGATAAAACAATGCTGCATAAACCACTGATTCAGCTAAACAAAAGATAACTTCTCACCCCACAGTCCCTGTCTTCTGCTGCTGACAGGCTGTCTTCACCTTGCTGTGGAATTCATTCTCTGTGTTCAAAGCAGCGCCTTTGTTGAAGCACTGCAACAGGAGTGAATATTAACACTCACTACTTCAGGAAGCACTTGAGGAAATGGGCCAATGGAGGAATTTCAGAACAAGCACTACCATCAGTGCATTGTGTGTAAAACATGTACCTTAGGAAGCTGGCCGATTATGCGGTCTTTTCGTACAGGGGGCAGGACACTCATGATGATGTTCCTGCAGGAGAACCACAACGTTATAAATCACAGCTTGGCGTTTTGTAACATGGCATGATGGCACACACCATTAAAGAAGGAATGAGAAATGGCTGGCTGCTCAGAATGAGGCTCTAGTCTAGAGAAGAAGACTTTTTTATTTTAGTTTAGCTTATGTGTAAATTTGACCATCATCGAACAACGAATATGTAGGAACTGGATAGTTTTAAATAGTTGCCTACTTGGTCACTAAATAGCGGCATGGGTGATGATGACTCACTAATCTGTGTTTCGTTAATCCCAAAGTCAATCTGAGAACAAAGAAAAACACATCATTTGTGACAAAACGTGTTTGTCCCTGTTTGTGGTGCCTCTTTTTTGTCTACTTTTGCTGCAATGTGTGTAGCTTATAAACTAGGCTACATAGTCATATAAAGAACATAAGATTTATTAAATACTGTAGCTACTTAATGAGTTTTATGACTCATCTGATGTACATAAGCATTCCAAACGTCACATTTTAAGAACAAACGATAGATTCTTTAATCCACCTCCATCTTCATTCCATCCTTCCAAAATCATATCCGTGCTCCGTAACACTGTTGCTACAAACAAACGTGTGCTTCTTACCTCAGGACGTTCAACCCGATCTCACTTAAAGCTCTCTCTTCCTGAGACAAAGAAGTTTGAAATGCTTTTATAAGTTCTATGCAAGAAAAAGAAAAACGAAAAGAAACTGGAGTGAGAGAAACATTAATCTATCGCGTACAGTTTCCAACTTTCTAAAGAAAACGGAAGGATACTTCGACTCCGACCGACGGAAGCGCTGGGAACTGCATACAGATGATCCGTCTCCTCCAATCCCCCGGTCTCTCCTCTCCAAAACCAGGAAAGAGGGATAGCAAACGCCCCTTACAGCCCCAGGGTTGTCCGTATACGGCACTATAATACGGTTGTTACCGTGCATCTCTTTTAATAACGTGGTTAACATGTTATTATACATGTTATGACCGGGTTTGGGCATCTATTTTTAAAGGTAGGCCTTACACGCAAACGCAGCAAAAAATGCCATATTTTTGATCTATTTTTTAAAAATGCATTTAGAAACGTTTTTCACTCAATTAACATGTTTATTTTAATAATTTTTTGTCATCCCTTGCTAAACGTTCTGGGTTGTACCATAGTGGTTTTAGGCCTACCCCATATGCAGCATTCAAAAGTTTGTGGTCAATAAGATTAAAATCATAATAAATTAACATTTGTATTCAGCAAGGATGCATGGGATTATTCAAAAGTGACAATAAAGACATTTATAATGTTACAATATATATAAATTAACATTAATATGCATAATATTATAATATATGGCAATATAATATAGGCTAATGTATAATAATATATTAATATTACATGTAATATGTTATATGGGATTGGATCTTTTAATTGCCATACTGATGGTTGTGATTTCTCCCATTGTAGCCTATACATGTGGACCGTACTCTCTCCTGTAGGCTAGGCCTCATTATGCTTCTGCGTCAACTCCACGGCGTAGCTATACGCCGTAACCCCTACGGCGTCGTGGCCGTTTTATGGTTCTGCGTCAGGTTGCGTTGCCTCGCGTTGAATCTGCGGGGGTACGCCGTCGATTCGACGCAGAAGCATAAAACAGGCTTTAAGGCTACCTGTTCAAGTAATGGGCCAGAAGGCCTAACGTTACCTCTTTTCAGTTCTCAAACACTTTCATGCGCTCTAGTGTTTTTTCCACCAGCTATAGTCACCTCACATTTTGGGGTACTCCCCCCTGTGAAAGCCCTATGGGTCGGCGCCGTGGCTTAGTTGGTTAAAGCGCCTGTCTAGTAAACAGGAGATCCTGGGTTCGAATCCCAGCGGTGCCTTATTAAATGTGCGCAAGAAACAATTGCGAAACAGCGGTCACGAAGCTGCAATCCATTGGGGAAGTCCGGGGATTTTGGGCTAGTTTTTGGAGACTATGGTTAAATTGGTTGAAATTGGTCGAATCCGATTGATAGATTCGAACACGGTGTTTACATGCGATAAAAAGTAATCGGGTTGATGTGCGCATTTATGTCACAAGATTCAAGTCGGAATTGATTATTTGACATGCGCACACTGCAGTCACAAACTGCCGCTGTTCGCGCAACTATTCTCCTATATTATTTGTTTTAAACAGCAGACTATATTTATCCGTCTCTGATTTGGAGACGATGAGCATATGAACCGTTTTGCAGTGCTGCTTAAATAGCCTATATCACGCAGTAAAACCCCGCGCCCAAAACCAATCGTGTGTGGATTAAAATCTGAAACAATTAAGGACTTGCAGTGGTGGAATGTAACGAAGCAAAAATACTTCGTTACTTTACTTAAGTACATTTTTTCACGTATCTGTACTTTACTTAAGTAGAATCAATAGTGCATACTTTTGACTTTTACTTCGTTACTTTTTGCAGCAATTATTATACTTTCTACTCCACTACATTTCTACAATGTTTCGTTACATTTTCGTTACATTTTCTGATCAGTTTTTCCCCCTGCCAAAACAGGGATTGAAAAAAATCTCCATGTTTTCGGTGCTGACGCGTTCATGAAACGTGTAACTGTGGCGCTGCCAATAAAGCACCTAAAAGCTGTCACAAAGAACCGGCAAAAGTAATGATCATGAATATGTAAAATATAACAAGGAGACATTTTAATTGTTTATTAATAAACAAGTGTTTCCTGCTGTGTCAGTGTCAGCAGCAAAGATGAAGTTGACGATGCTGACGCGCGATCTTTGCAGTGAACTCTCATTTCCTCATAAATGTGAACACAAAAAATAAAATGAATATTTTGTTCTGTGGAGAGCCAACCCTTCTTCATCCGATGTGTATATTAGCCTACTTTTGGTGTGCGCAGTGAAATTCGCAGAATTACAAAAAAATATTTTGCCACCTAAAAGTTAGAGATTTTTTTGTGTTACGTCCGTTATGGATGTAGCCTATATTTCCCTCCCTCATATTAAATATAAAACGCATGTGTCTGTAGACTGATATTTTTCTAATGTCTGGACTTCTTTATTAAGGGAATATGGATATATAAGTTTCAATTGGTATTAAATACATTTTCTGAGAACTTATATTTCAAGTTTTTACTGCAAATGTCACATCCATAACGCTGGGATTGCCCAATTTTAACGAATTTATCCTAAACTAGTTCTGTGGTGTAGGTCTACGTATTGTATGGGTCTATTCAAATAAGGGGTGTGTCGTCTGCCTTCACACCGCGACACAGGTTCGTGGATCTGAGTGTCCCGATTTCGGTTTCATATTGCATATTGTTACAGCCCTAATTAGGCCTATTAGAATATAGACATTAAGATAATAAATTGTTATGCAAGTACTTTTTACTTTTTACTTAAGTAGGGTTTTCATTGTGGTACTTTTACTTTTACTAAAGTAAATATGTCTCTGGTTATTTGTACTTTTACTTAAGTAGCTACTGAGATTCAGTACTTCCTCCACCACTGAGGACTTGTGACGTTGTCCTGCTTCACTTCACAGAAATTTCAACGTAATTGCACATGCGCAGTCCTTTTTGTTTCGGTTTTCAATCCGATCAAGTGTTTACATGTTCTCTCGATCGGATTACAAAAGGAATAAAGCACCCCTTTCAATCCGATCGAAATTCCAATGTTTCTAAAATAATAAATAAAATATTTTTTTTCCTCTGAAATGGCAAAAGCATCACACACTAGATGTACCTGCTCTAAATAAATAATAGTAATTAAATAAAAATACAAAATCGAACTAAATAAAAGAAATTATAAAAAACAAAATCAAACCAAATAAAATAAATCTTATAAAAGCGAGTGTCATGACGAAAGGCTCCCCAGGAATCGTCAGGATTAACTCCATGCGTATGGAATTTAGAATTATTTCGTTTATTTGTCACTTGAGAATTAGCCTATTGTTAAATGTGTGCCTGCATAACTTGAATAACATTTGTTTTCTTTGGTTTGATTTTGTTTTTTATAATTTATTTATTTTATTTATTTAGATTTTGTTTTAAATCATTTATTTATTTTATTTATTTAGATTTTGTTTTATATAATTTATTTATTTTATTTATTTAGATTTTGTATTTTCATTTAATTACTATTATTTATTTGGAGCAGGCAGGTTTTGCTATATTTCAGAGGGTAAAAAACACATTTTATTTAAAAAATGCTTTTCAATTAAATCAAATGTTCAAATGTTCAAGCTTTGTTTTCGTTTTATTATTTTGTATGTTTTAAGCTTTGTTCAATTTATATTGTTAATCATTTGACACAAAACAAATGCATAAAGTATAATTCTAACTTTTAAAAAACTATTAACATTTGTTAATAGTAGCCTACATTGTCTGTCTTTTGTTAATAGGACAAAACATAGTTATTATTATTATAATTATTATTGTTATTAACCCCAAATTTAAAATCTCAGAAAATTACAATATTACCAGAAATCAATAGCCTACAAAAAAAGGATTTTAAATACAGAAATGTGGGCCCTCTGAAAAGTATAATCATGCATATGTAGTTATATATACTAAATATATTAGTTTCACCTTTTTATTTGAATTACTGAAATGCATGAACTTTTGCACAATATTCTAATTTTTGACTTTTTTTAAATGTTTCACTTGTTATACACACATCTTAAATGTATCTTTAATGAAATTGTTTAAAAAATATTTATAATAATGTTGTTTTAAACTTTGAAACGTTCTAAAACACAAAAGTAGCGTAATGCCTTGCCACGCCCACTTCCGGCATCAGACTGTAGGCTGGCGCTGTCATCCTCACGGCTCACACTGCTATGACGTATGGTTCTGCGGTTCTGCAGCTGGACCTATCTCGTTGACTGAGGCAATTCAAAGGTTGTGGGTTCGAGTCCCACCAGAGTCGCTGATTGTGATGTTGTTGTTAACCCTATAAGTATAATGCATTGTTTCCCTTAGGCAATAGAAACGTTAACCCGTTGTGTCCTCAACATATTAGACTAATTTTGCAAAATGCAATTGTCCGAGAACAGTCCAATGAGTTGTAAGTGAAATGCAAAAAGCAACAAAACTTTTATAAAACTTTTACAACAATAAAAATTTATTTAAATGTAGGCTATCAATCAATATAATTATGTAATCTTGTGTAGAGTTAATACGGTTAAATTAATTGATTCCACCACTTGTAAGACACTTTTTTTTGCCATCGACCACAAGAGGGCAGCAGACAGAAAAAAATATCATGGTGGGCTCTTCGTTATCTAACAGACTAAGTCGGTTACAATGTGGTGGAACTTCAAAGGACATCAGATTTTACATTCTCTTTGTTGTACCGATGTCTGGACAATGAAATGAACAGATTGTGAAGACCAGATCCTTTGTCGATGTCTTTGTACAGTCTGTATGCGTGCATGGGTGTTCCAAACCCTATAGTCTTTTAACTAGGTTTTGCTGAATAAATTATACTGTTGAGTAATCATACTTCAGAACTTGCAATAGGCTATTAATAATGACTCGATGATAAATAGGACAATCCAGGTTAAAAAGAATTTCCTCTTTTTCTTCTAATGGATTATTATTATTATGTCTTCAAAACATGTAACCATTTCATTATTTAGTCGTTTTGCAGTTTCTAATAGCCTTTTGTTTAGTTTCTAATGTTGTTATTCTGACTGTGGAGGACTGAGATTATGTTTAAATAGTAATTGAATATTTAAATGTCAAGACGCACAGCATATAAAAATACACTTCCAAGAGTAAGGCTTCAGCACATTTGAAAAGGTCATTTTGTGAACTTTTCACCCTTCAAACCACTTCTATTTCTGTTAAACCACAGTCTCTTTGCTCTGTTTAGTTGTTACTGCCATGTTTATGAACAAGCCTGTTACATCAAGATGAAAATGCACAGTGCATGCTAATTTATTCAGATTAATAATATGTATGTTACACCAAGTGTTAATACGGCCAATACTCTCAGTTAAAATGTTTATTAAAGATATTACGTTGTGTTAATTCAGTGTAGAATTAATTCAGATTAGCATTAAATTACATAAAGTCACTGTTTAAGCAAATTTACATGATTTGAATTTTATAAATCTGTTTGAGTCTCACTAAAGTGTGAGAACTGAGAAATTGCTCAGGGCTGATACTGCAGAGATTCTCAGGGAAAACCAGTAATTTGCATGACAGGGCAGCATAAACCTTCACGGTTGCTTCACAGCGGCCAGTGTTTTTTCTAGCCCTCCTCCATGCAATCATTCAGGTCAGTTGTGCTCAACCTAAGATTATTTTTATGACCTGGATATTTTTAGGAGATTTGAGTCATGTAATACAGCAAAATTATGAACTTTATAAACAAAAGAACCTTTGGCTGAAACTTATTTTATTGCTGTCCTCACTGTTTTGAAATGCTTTTACTTTTCCAGAACCAGCTTGGTTACATATTTGGTTCATCCCATAAAGCACACTGTAATCCAAGTTTGAAATGTTTCATGCATCAGAATGTGACAGTCAGTGATCAGGAATGTTCAGTGTTTATACTCACCGGAACTGCTTTGTAATTTAAGAGAAAAATAAGGCGAAAGGACACTGCCGAAACTCATTCTCACAGGTTGCTAATAATTTTTAAACATCTATACCTATAATAATTATTCACAGTACTGATACTTTTACATTTTTTAAATGCTCTTGGTTATTTGAAAAATAGCCTTTGAAATGAAAGAGTTTCATCTTGGGTTATTATGTGTTTTTATATTAGAACTTTGTCAGCATGAACAGATGATGAATAATTTATCCTGTTTTGAATATTTTATTTATAGGAACTAAACATTTTGCTGTTCCCTTTCAATGTATGGAAAAAGAGCAAACAATGGTCCTGTATGTGAGCCTGAGATTTAACATCTAACTGAGGTCTAAATCACTTCCTACGGTCAAAAAGGTCAGGAGGTTACCATAAAGATAAGCCAAGAAAATATTTTGTGGACACTTTATCTCAGCTGTAGGCCATTAAATCACCAGTGAACAATCTTCGTATTGAGAATCAAGTGACACCATAATAGGTTGTGTAAAGGCAGTCCACTGGTCATGGTGGTTTTACCTGTGTTATGTGTTGAGAAGAATGTGTGATTCAACCCCCTTTAAAGATCTGGTCTTGATAGGCCAAAAACATGAAGCCAGTTAGATGCTGAGGGAAGAAGTTACAGACAGAACTTCTCTTGAGAATTACAAATTCCCGACAGTAAACTGATGCCCCGTCCAATTTCTTCTGGTACGTCTGGTACGAAGAACAAATGAATTTGCAACGGTCGCTTTGTCATGTCCATTGTGGACAGCTTCTAGCTGTTGTGGTGCGATGCAACAATGGAGGCTGATGTAGAAATGGTGTTAGCTTTTAGGGACAGACACCAGAATTTTTTGTCCAGTATCAAAGCCTGATTGCTAACAGAACGTACTCAGAACTTATGAACAAACGTAGGAATAATCGTTCTTCCAGTAATATAACCTTTGTTAAATGTTATCTGGTCTTTAATAGACCAGCGGCACCTCATGGTATCACAGAGAGGCACAAAATCACTCTCAATAACGTTTTTGCTCAGTGTACCTTGCTGGTGGAATGATCTTCCCAACCCTCCCAAAATAATATTTCACAATCAACTACTTCACCATATTCATTTGAAACGCTCTACCTCTTAATCCCTCCCAATTCTAGCTTTTACTATCCTGGGATGCATTTCCCAAAAGCATTGCCCAAGTTGATCGTGAAGATGCAGGCATTTATTGATCTGCCTGCATTGACACCATTATGTGAGAACTGAAATGAGGTGGATGATGACATCACTTTTTTCGCCAAAGCGGCTTTAAACATAAATGAACAAAATTAATAACTTTTTTACAATAAAAATGAACCATCACTGAACTTATGATGCTATTTTCTTCTTTCTTCATTTTTTTCCTGCTATCACTGTAAAGTGACTTTGAAGCAATCTGTAGCCTATTATAAAAAGAGCTATATAAATAAATGTGACTGACTTGACCATTGTCACCAATGTTCTCCATGCACGATCAACTTAGCTCACAATGCTTTTAAGAAACAGCCCTGAGCGATGGCTTAAACTAACACTTCTTGTGTTTATTGCCACTTTAAGATGAATCGCTTGTTGTTTCCTTGCTTTGGTCAAAAGCGTCTGGTAAATGAATAAATGTAATAATCAAAACATTAGTACAAAAATGTTATTTATGTAATTCATGGAACGTTTTTTCTAAAAAATACTTTTAAATGGATGTTAGTCTAATGTTTAAACGTAGCCTACAACTATATTGGGTTTTTTTTTCAGATGGTCCTAAACTCCTGAGAACATTCAAAAGTAGTGTTCCCATAATACCCTATTATACTAGGAAAACCTTAAGACTATTTTTTGTAAGCTGGGTAATAACTGAACACAAACTTCACATAAGACATTTACCCTGGTGTCAGAGTCAGTCCCCCCTGCTCATTTGCTGTATTTTGTCCCCTCTAGAACTCTGTAGGGGTACAGGAAGTGTTGCCTATAGTGACGGGGCGCGTTTAGAATCCAGAAAACATGGAGAAGTACGAGAAGATTAAAGTGGTCGGCAGAGGAGCATTCGGGTAAATAAAACAACGAACATTGGTTCAAGAAATGGTTTTAGTGATGTGCACTCGTCTGTTTGAACTCGTTGATTTACAAAAAATATTATTGTACGCTCTAAACTCGGTAGAAGTTTTACTTGAGAAACTCAGTTGAAGACTGTGCAGCTCTCCTCTCAGAATCAGCGCGAGCTGTATCGGGATATACAGCGCATCACTGTCTCGCGTTTCCGCATTCCATAAGTACAGTTACAGGCCATTATCACCCAATTCAACGAGTTACAGTTGCATTAAGAGCTTGAATAAGATTTCGACACGCTCCCTTTCAAATGGAAAAAAAAGAACTGTTGGACAATGAATGATCAAGTTTGCCCTACTCGTTTTAAATTTCCCTGGAATGTTTACAGCTTTCTTAATGGAATTACTATCGAAATTTAAAATCTTAACGGCCCACATGATGTAAAAAATTCCTTAGAAATGACACTTCTCACTTAGTTAAAATGTGGCCTACTCAAAAATAAAAGTTTTGAGCGTTAAAAAACATATATTTGAGAAGTAAAAAATGTTTTAACATTTGTTTGTAGGCTATTTAAGTAAAGTAGGCTAAGTAAATTAAAAAGTAAAGGTTTTATTAGCTTTTGAAACTGATCAAACCAAAACCTTGTGGTAAAAGAAGTGCATTAAATTGGATTGAATGGATACTTGTTGTGTAGGCTACTTCAAATCTAAAAAGTAACGAATATTTTTTTAAAAACTGTAGGCCTACTTGCAGGTAATAGACAGACCTATACTATAAATACAATAAAAGGCATCTTAGGTGTACTTAAAGAGTGCACTTTCATGACGGTTTCTTAACACACTTCAATACACTTTTAAAAAGTGCACTTTGTAATAATATCATATTAACAGTTTTACTATAAAGTACATTTAAAATTAGGGTTCAGTTCTTTGTCTTGTCTCATTAATGGTAGTGATTCCCTGAGTTTTTTCTGCCTCTACTGTGAGTTTTTGTATAAAAGACTGTTCCAGAGATTTCTTCTTTGTGCGCTTCTTTTGTGCAGCCACTCGTGACACATACTTGATTGCAATTTTAACTAGTGTGCTAAACTAGTGTGTTAGATTCGCAATTAATCGATTAGACAGCTCTAATTTAAAGTTAACTTAACTAAATTCGGTAACACTTTATTTTAAGCTGGCATAATTACTGAAGTTACATGCACTCACTATAGTAATAACAATGATGCATAATTACAAGAAACTAATCCTAACCTTAACCCTATAGTGAGTACATGTAGTTAATTAATATTACTCAGTACTAATTTGTGCAATTACACTGTAACAAGGTCACCTTAAAATAAAGTGTTACCTAAGATCTAAATTCATCCTTACAAAAGTGTAATTACAAATATATTTAAATGCACAACATACAAGTTTCAATATAAATTACATTAAAGTATAATGGCGTTTACCATAAATGCTTGTCAGTACATTCATCAGTACACTTTAACCTGTTATTTCAACCTCTATCCTGAAACCTAAAATTGTTCAACTTTAAATTCAGCTGTTAAACTTGACATTGTTACATTCTGTGAATGTAACAAATCCACACATTGACCTGCATCCTGACTTGTATCTGATACAGGATAGTGCACCTTTGTCGCAGACGCAGCGATGGTGCGCTGGTGATCTTGAAGGAAATCCCAGTTGAGCAGATGTCCCGTGATGAACGTCTCGCGGCCCAGAATGAATGCCAAGTCCTCAAGTTACTCAGCCACCCCAACATAATTGAGTATTATGAAAACTTTCTGGAGGACAAGGCGCTAATGATCGCTATGGAATATGCTCCAGGTATACACTTTCTTCACTCACTTTTTGATGGTCACTTAATGTGTTCCTACAGTTTAAGTGAGGGACAAAGTTCATGATATTTATTACTGTGATGCAAAAATAGTAATAAAAATATTTAAAGTGTATGGTATGAGTTGTTTTAAAGCTTTTAATCTGTATTCATTTTAATATACAAAAAAAGTGTCATCACCGTAATGTCACAATAGGTCATATAAATAATCATTTTGAATTATGGTTCAATAACCTTAGGATCTGTTATCATTTTTCTCTTTATGATTATCCTAGGTGGAACCCTGGCTGATTACATACAGAAACGCTGCAACTCCTTGTTAGATGAGGATACGATATTACATTTCTTTGTTCAGATCTTACTGGCCCTTTATCATGTACACAATAAACTCATCCTACACCGGGACCTCAAAACCCAGAACATACTCCTAGACAAGCACCAGATGATAGTCAAAATAGGAGACTTTGGAATCTCGAAAATTCTTGTTAGCAAGAGCAAAGCTTATACTGTAAGTAACTCAATTTGTCTGTACTTCTGCAATTATTTGAGTTTGACAGCATGCGATTTAGTTACAGTCCAGATTCTCCTTCTCATGACAGGTTGTGGGGACACCGTGTTATATCTCTCCAGAACTTTGTGAAGGAAAGCCATACAACCAGAAGAGTGACATTTGGGCCCTAGGCTGTGTGCTTTATGAGCTTGCTAGTCTCAAGAGAGCTTTTGAGGCAGCAGTAAGATATATTTTCTTATTTTCTGATTGTCTTGATTTTGAAGAATCCGAACATAGCAAATTACAATAATGTTGAATGACAAGCTTCTCTGTTTCCAGAACCTACCAGCCTTGGTGCTGAAGATCATGAGTGGCACATTTGCCCCCATTTCAGATCGATACAGCCCAGAGTTGAGACAACTAATTCTCAACATGCTGAATCTGGACCCATCCAAAAGACCACAGCTCAATGAGATAATGGCTCATCCCATCTGCATTAGGCCATTGCTCAATCTTTACACTGACATAGGCAACGTCAAAATGCGCAGGTTTTATATATTTAATTTTATCGCTTTAAATTGTACATGTTAAGTATTGTAAATGCACTTATCCACTTTGTCTGGCTACTAAATGGATTCAATTATTCTCTTTTTAGAATAGAAAAGCCACTTTCTACTGCACAGACAGGTCCTCATGGAAGACCCGGTGGACGTGTGACCAGTACCAGAACCAGAGGTGGGATGTTATTTCCCTAAATATTGTCTTATTTACTAATGTTACGTTTTAAAGCATCAATGAAGATTTTATTAATCCAACCTGGGCCTTTCTGATTAAACATCAGGTTTGGAGTTCATAGTAAGCTTTCATTTAGCTCAGCTGGTTTGACTGTCAGCATGAGGATTTTCTGGTGCCATTTGTTCCATTTCATCTACTAGGAGGACTGTCCTGTCTATCTTCAACAAAGATGATGCACCCATTGCCTTTATCTTCAGTGTACACCTGGGGCAGTGGCATTTCCACTCCTCTGCGTCTGCCCATGTTAAACACAGAGGTTATACAAGTGTCGCTGGGCCGCACACAGAAGATGGGCATCACCAAATCTGGGAAGCTCATCACATGGGAGGTGAGATGATCATTTTTCTTGAGAATCAATCCTATTTTATTTACGTTATTAATTTTTATTTCGGCTTGACTCTATGCCAGGCCCCCTCGGTTGGATCCACTGAGCCCACTCTGCCCGGTGCTGTTGAGCAGATGCAGCCCCAGTTTATCTCCCGCTTCCTGGAGGGACAGTCTGGTGTCACAATCAAATCTGTCTCATGTGGTGATCTCTTCACCACCTGCCTAACAGGTATGCTTCTTACAATCCAGAATTTTGCGAGAGACGTGGCATCATCGATTTCAGAATCAACCGGCCCTAATGACACACACAACCAAAACCAACAAGTTTTAGTCACTATACATGTCCATCAAACTGCCTCAGTGGCCAGTTCTTGGACTGAAGCTGGAAAGTGGACATGACTTTAAGCCGCTCTCTGCAAAATTAAGCACTGAGTGATTTAAACGTTTACGATGAAATGAAAACAGATGAAAGGAGAATGTAATCACCCCTTTTTACTATCCTTCCTACAGAGCTCATTAAGCAGCATTTGTTCCCACTGCAAAAGCTAATCTCTTGTCCCCTGGCATTGTAGCACAGCGGTGGACATTTGTCTGCTCTAGAGTAAAGGATATGCTGTAACTATTCGTCTCTGCAGGGTAATCATTAGTCTCAAGCAGATATAGAGGATTAAAGGGCTTGACTTCCAGCTCAGTTGCTCTTCTTGTGCAGTGGTTTGCACTGACAGAAAAACAATTGTTGATTAATTCTTTGTTTAAATGCAAGAGCAACTACAATCTGCCTAATTTGCTTTCGGTTCTGCAGACAGAGGTATAATCATGACGTTTGGAAGTGGAAGCAATGGTTGTCTTGGACATGGGAACTTCAACGATGTGACACAGGTAGATTTAGATGATCTTTTTTTAGTTTTTTTTTAGCAATGGTATATTTAGAGATGCCTGCTCAGGAAAGCTAAGGATTTAAACAAACTGAACTTAAGTATTGACCTAATAAAGATGATCGGCTGGCCTGGGATCATTGTGAGATTGTTCTAATTGTTAACTGAAACTAAAATGATAAAAACAAAAAATTGTTAATTAAAAATTAAATATGAATATTAGATGAAAAACTTAGAAAAATAAAATTAATTAAATAAAAAAGTTCAAGTACTAAAATGACTAAAACTGAAAATGTAAGCTAATAGAAATACAGTGATGTGAATAAGTTTGGACACCCATGCTAAAGATGCCTAAAAAGAAGAATAAAAAATCATCTTTTGGAAATTGATCTTAATGCCTTAATTACATTTTCTTTGTGAATGAATAATGTATCGTAAATAAATAAATGTTCTTCCTTAAAATACAGGGGACATAAGTCAGGACACCCCTATGTTAAATTCCCATAGAGGCAGGCAGATTTTTATTTTTAAAGCCCAGTTATTTCATGGATCCAGGATACTATGCATCCTGATAAAGTTCCCTTGGCTTTTGGAATTAAAATAGCCCCACATCATCACATACCCTTCACCATACCTAGAGATCTGCATGGGGTACTTTCCATAAGATCATCTCTCAATGCAAATCAAACTAGCTATTAGGCTGACTGAAATAAAACCATTGATTCCAAAGGCCAAGGGAACTTTATCAGGATGCATAGTATCCTGGATCCATGAAATAACTGGGCTTTAAAAATAAAAATCTGCCTGCCTCTATGGGAATTTAACATAGGGGTGTCCTGACTTATGCACCCTGTATTTTAAGGAAGAACATTTATTTATTTATGATACAATATTCATTCACAAAGAAAATTGGTGTCCTTAAAGGTTGGATTTTTCCATTAAGATCAATTTCTAAAAGATTATTTTTTTATTCCTCTTTTTAGGCAACTTTAGCATGGGTGTCCAAACTTATTCACATCACTGTATATATAAGAAAAACATAACAACAAAATTAACAAATTAAAACTGAAATATAAAAGTTTTCTGTACAGGGATAATAATAATAATTTATAACTATTGTTGCAAATTTGATTTTTGCAAATAAAGCTTATCTTAATATGTGTAAATATGTGTAATAAATAAATAAATGAACAAATTACATATTAGTATGTACAATGTTATAATTATAATGAGATAGAATTTTAAAATAATACATGTAAATAAAAATACATTTATGTGAAAACAATGGCAGAGCAAGTACAATGTCCAGAACTACTGGCCCAAAACTGCCATCAGAAAAATCCTGCCTGGGCTTTTGATAGAGACTTGGGCCAGTAAGCAACCAACCAGAAAACCCTAGCAACTGCATAGCAACACCTTCCCAACACCTAGGGATATGGTTAGGATTAAATTTTCTCATATAAATGTTGTTCCACGATCAACAAAATATGTTGACCCAGGAACGGAGCTCGACAAATCAGGACACCTCTAGTGTTTTCTTTACAAAATGTGAAAATCTAGTGTTAATTATACCCATAGTTCTCCATGTTCCTGTCTTTGTATTCAGCCCAAGATAGTAGAGGCTCTTCTGGGTTATGAGTTGGTCCAAGTGTCCTGTGGAGCATCCCACGTTCTGGCAGTTACCAATGAGCGAGAGGTTTTCTCCTGGGGGCGAGGAGACAACGGTAAATGAGCAACATCACTTGTCACTTGAATACTGTGTTTCTTTGTGTTTCTCTTTGTACTCTTGCAGACAGCAGCAGCAGCGCCTCCAGGCAGACCTGGCATTTTGTGCTCCATCGTTCTCGTTCTCTCTCTATCGCCACACTCACTCTGTATTATGTCTCTGTTTGACAGGCCGGCTTGGTTTGGCCACTCTAGACTGCCACAACTCTCCGCAGCAGGTGAGTTTGCCAGCTGATTTTGAAGCCCAGCGTGTGCTGTGTGGGGTGGACTGCTCCATGATCATGAGCACACAGCACCAGATCCTGGCCTCTGGGAACAACAGGTACTCCATATGTACAAAAACAGTACAACAAATATCATATTACTTTAATAAAACATATTATATTACATTGGGAAAACTGGAGTAATGTCTGTTCAAGTGATTATTGCTGGATGCTTGTATTTTATTTATATTTATATAATACTCAAAATTTTGGGGTCAGTAACATTTTTTAAATGTTTTTGAAGTCTCTTATTTTCACCAAAGCTGTATTTTTTTTATTCATAAATAGTGTAAAACTGAAATAAAAACTTTTACTATAAAATATAAAAATAAAAACTATTTTAAAGTGTAATTTATTCCTGTGATGAAAAGCTGAATTTTCAGCATCATTACTCCAGTTTTCCGTGTCACATGATCCTTCAGAAATCATTCAAATATGCTGATTTGCTGCTTAAGAAACATTTCTTATTACAATCAATGAAATAGTTGTGCTGCTTAATATTTTTGTGGAAACTGTGAATTTTTTTTTAATCATTATTCTTGAATAGAAAGCTCAAAAGAACAGCGATTATTTGAATTATTTTAATTGATTATTTTACTGTCACTTTTAATCAATTTGTTGCATCTTTGCTGAATAAAACTATTTTAAAAAAATTACTGACCTGGTATGAGTCTAATTGTAATTATAATAATGCATCTCAAAATGTAAAAAAATAAATAAAATCTCTATGAATGTCTTGCTAAGCAGTTTTTCACAGATTGCCAAACCAGTTTAAAGGAAGTTAACACTCCGCATTCCTGCTTCAGCATTTGAAAAGACTGCGAATCATGAAGACATTTCATAACAGGAAATGACCAACACAATGACCATATTTTAAATAACAGTCACGCCCTGTCAGCCGCACCATCTGAGTGCTAAATATCTTTGTTTATGACCCTTACAGACTTAGAGCAGATTTTTCAGAATAAACCTGTTGCCCTTTGTGGAAAAATAAGTACACTGTAGCATACTTTAAAAAAGAACACTGATCGACACTTAATTGAATATAAACGGCAATTAAAAAATGTATTGCAGTTTAAATTTTGTATTGAATACAATTAGCTGAACATTAGAGTGCTTTTTCGACCCACTTTAGACTAAAGTACATCGTTATATGTCATTTCACAATTACCTCTATTGTCTTATAGAGTGTACTGCCAAATGTACTGACAAGCATTTATGGAAAACTAAAATATACTTTAATGTCATTTCTATTGAAACTTGTTCTGTAAGTATTGTATTAAAATACAAGAAGATTGACAAACGATTATTCAAAATTAAAATGTACTCGACAGTAAAACTTTTAATTTGTCATAATTACACAGTGCACTGCTTTCAAAGGCTTTAAGCTTAGTCCCAGACTAAAATGCATGTTTGAACTCTTTTAACTGAAAGCAACTTGCACTAACATATCTTAAAATATGTCAGTGCCATTGTTTTGTCTCAAGATGCACACCAGTAATGTTTTTTTCTAAGGCACGTGTCCAAAAGCTACTTAAATGTCCTAATTGAACTAAGGCCTAATCCTGGCTTCATCTAAACCCTGTCTGTAAAACCAGGCCTAAACGTACTTTCCTTAAGTACACTTAAATGGCCTTTTATTTGATAAATATTATATTATCTGCAAGTAGATTTTTTTTTATATACTGAAGTACACTACAAGTGCACATTCAATACTTTTCACTGAGAGTTGCTAAAGTGATATTTGAATGAATAAATAACCATCTTAAATGCAGATTTAACAAGCTGGGTTTGGATAAGGTGTCAGGCACAGAGGAGCCCTCATCTCACTGTCAGGTGGAGGAGGTCCACACGTTCCAGCCGGTCCAGTCCGCTCCTCTAAATATTGAGAAGATTGTTTATGTAGACATCGGCACAGCACACTCTGTTGCAGTCACAGGTCAGAGCACTTCATTCACATTACAACTCAATGTGCTGTTTGGATTTAGACTGAGGACCGACTCACAGTCTATGAGCATGTGCCCTAAATGCAGAGAAAGGTCAGTGTTTCACCTTCGGCAGTAACCAGCACGGGCAGCTTGGCTGCAGTTCCCGCAGAACCAGTCGAGCGCCCTATCAAGTCTCAGGACTGCAGGGAATCACCATGGCCGCGTGTGGCGATGCGTTCACTCTGGCTATTGGAGCAGGTAAACAAGACATATACTAGTGAATCTCACAAAACAGGTCACTCTGAAGTCTGATGAAGCCTATTTTTAGGAGAATTAAGATTTTTTAAATTGTTTTGTCATGAATCTTTTCATGACAACAATGTATACTTCCGCCCCAATTTTCATTACTGCAATGCATCCAGACATGATGATCCTGATTTTTCACTCATGATTAATAAGTGTGTATTGTAATACAGTCATTTTTATAGTAGTATAGTGTGAAAACCCTCTTAACCCTCTAATTTTTAAAAGCTATTTTAAACCATTTAGGTTTAATGCTTGTTGGTAAATCTGATATTACATCCAATCCAGCATGGGTAAAAACCTCTTGGCTTTGGTTTTTATTTATAACAGTATCAATTCAACAAAAGCCTAAAAAATGCTAATGCTAATCATTTATTTCGATAGTCCATTTTAGACATTCTACTAACTATAAGTAACTTTGCATCTACATGTCAACTAACTCTCATTAGAGTATTAGTAGACTGTTAGTTAACTGTTAGGTTAGGGTTATCAGTGTTAGGGTTCGTATAAGTAGAATAAGTTGACATGTAGTCGCAAGTTACTTTTAGTTAGAATGTCTAAAGTGGGTCATCGAAATAACGTGTTACCCATTTTGTTTTGCATTGTTACTGACAATTGGAGGAAAATTTTTGTCGCAATACAAAGGAATGTAATGGTATATATATATATATATATATATATATATATATATATATATATTGATACTGGGATAAACATTGAACTGGACAACCAAACTACATCAGCTCAAAATAAATGCAATGCATCCCAGACAAGGCTGCTATCAAGCCATCCATTTCTTCCGTCACAGAATGTCATCTAGTGGGGGCAGGTAGGTTAATTAATGTGACATGTGGCTAAAGGTCAGCATGTAACCCCGACTGTGTCCCAGAGGCTTAGAAGACTCTGAAGACCTTTATTGTTTCATGTTGTCTTTGTTCATTCATGATTCTCACAGGATCTGACATGCAGAGAAATAGACTGACAAAGATGTTATTCAGCCAAATTGTGTTCAGAATTGTGAATAAATGTTCTGCTCCTTCATTCGGCAGAGGGGGATGTGTACACCTGGGGTAAAGGGGCACGTGGTCGACTTGGAAGGAAAGAAGAGGATTCTGGGATACCAAAGATAGTGCAGCTCGATGAGAGCCACCCATTCACTGTCACGTCAGTGGCTTGTTGCCATGGAAACACACTGTTGGCTGTGAAACGTAATGTGCAGCTATAATTACTTGTACTAATGTTTACAGAATCTAGGCATTTATTGTAATGTATTTGTTCCAATTATCTATTGTTGATTTGGCATTACAAATGTTGTTGTCATTGTTCTCTCATCAGTCCTAAAACACAATGACTTATTCTTACTCATCATTTCTCTCCTTTCCTCAGCATTTTTTGAAGAGCCTGTTTCAAAGTGACAGCGCTGCCTCTGCCCAAATTTGTCCACACACTCCGCTGAAGAGACATAAGGATACTGTCGCCTCATTGAGAAGTATAAGCCATGCAGTTGCGTTTACAATGTAACATGATTTACAGCTATGTAAAGCTTTTTTTGAACAAATGTAAAAAACTGTTTACTTATAACAGCAGAATTGCACTAATTCTCTATTTGCAGTATTACATATTTTGTGTACATACATTAGACTGAATTAGGGTCAAATGAATCATAAATATGTAGTATGTTAAATAATGGCTGATTCGTATAATGAAGATAATAAAATGCTGCTTATGTTTCCATCTAATTGGAAAAAGCACAATTTCTAAAGTATATCATAAATGTATGCCTTCTGGACATTATGACAGTTCTAATGTGGGAGTTTTTTAGTAAATAAAAGCTTTAATAATAAATATAAATTTATAATTTAGAATAAAATAGTCTTTATATTTCCAATAATAATATTAATAACCTATTTTATTTTTAATGTAATTACAATCATTGACAATTATATTAAACTATTTAGTAATGTTATTTTTAGCTAGAACAATTTCAATCTGAATGCATATTAATGTATATTGCATATTAAAAAGCATATTCTTGTTTTATTTTCAGTTGAATCCCGTCGAGAGCTCGTGCGTCCATCATGCTATGATGTAATTTTTGTGCAATACGTGATGCTCAGAGCGTGTCATTTATGTAGCGCGAGCTTTTCCATCCAAAACATATTTACCGTTGACGAGAATTTAATATGTTTAAATAAAGCCGAACTATTAAATAGCCTTACTCTAATAAACTGTCTTACTCTATTTCCATGATTTCTGTGGCTGTTGTTGTTCTGTTGACGTAATGTCTTCTCTTGCACGAATGTCGTGCGCTTTTCGCCGATAGAGGGAGTCGTTTGCCTTACAAATAACTTTCTGCGACCTTTTGTTACCAGTGATTGCTTTTGTATGCACACTTTTGGAGTGTTATTTAATTAATAAATAAACGTTTTCTTCCTTACTCGCTTTTTATATCGTTATTGATATTCTAATAGCTACTACGTGTATATTTATGTAGCCTATATTTAATATTTTAAAAATATCTTAATGTTACAATTGGGAAGGGATACAACTTCTGTATAGTTAGGCTATTCGAGATGTGAATAATGGGGAAGGGGATTTTTTTTACATAACACATGCATTTTAAATGGAAACAATACTCTCAAAAAAGTAAAGGTTCTTTATTGACATAATGGTTACATGAAGAACCTTTAACATCCATGGAACCTTTCCATTCCAAAAAAAGTTTTTTTAAAGTGGAAAAGGCAAGGCAAGTTTATTTTTTAAAGGGTTATTTAAACTGATCTTCACACAATTTAAAAACATGTTCGTTGAAAGGTTCTTTGAGAAACCAAAAACTGGTATTAGCCTACTGCAAAAAACACTTTTGGAACCTTTATTTTTACGTGTACAACATTTTAAGTGTAACCACAGGTTATTAGCCTATTTTGACTTTTTGTTTAAAACCCATTCGGTTGCGAGAGGGACCTCAAGAGAAATCCCGGCCATTTATGGCATACATTTTATTAAAATAATCCCTCACTTGGCTACATTATAACGCTCACAGATAGTATTACTGTAAATAACTGTAAATAAGCCTGCCCTTCTGATTTGTGCGGGGCTGAGAGGGATTTAAACGTGGCTCCTCCCTCATGAATAGTGGGTGTGGCCTGATATACCTAAACAGATGGGATCCGAGCTTTGTCTCCAGGCTGTCAGTGTTATTCACGACAGGCGCTGTGAATGTTTCTCATCGCGCGCTTCATCTCGGTTCATCAAAGAGCTCGAGCGCTGCATTGACAGCCTCGTCATACAGACATATCGTCGGGTTTAAGCTGTCATCCTGATGGTGGATCGAGCCGTGTTGCTCGAAAGAGGAAGCTAAGAAGGAACAATACCGACGGGTTGGGAGCGCGAGCCTGTGTGTCGTTGGCAAGTGAATATCAGTTTTCATACGCGCTCTGTCAGCGCCTTATTTCAAAGGACAACAAACGACAGTCTCTATAGACGCTTAGTGTAAAAACCAGCAATGCCGGGGTTCGACTACAAGTTCTTGGAGAAGCCCAAGAGACGCTTTCAGTGTCCTCTGTGTAGCAAAGCAATGAGGGAACCCGTCCAAGTTTCCACATGTGGACACAGATTCTGCGATACCTGTCTGCAGGAATTTCTCAGGTAAGGAAACGTATTTGAGAAACGTATGTTTGCGCAAGTAATGAGCTGTGGCACCAACAACTACGCTATAGGATTCACACAACCAACCTTGTAAGCAGTGAAGTGTATTCGAACGAGTTTCATCAATCATCGTTTCAACACATGGAAGTCAGTCATATTTGCGCTACAGTTGACATTTTTATTTCTGCCCGTAGGCCTTAGGTTGATTTGGCGGCCAATAGGATACTGGGGGTGTTCTGTATGCAAATGTATTGCAAATTAAGTTAGTTGCTGTTTAGTGTCACGAGACAAATTGACAGATGGGTGTGTATGGGAGGGAAATACAACATCAACCATTTAGAAAAAGAGAAGAAGTGGGTAAACTGTTTAATGAAGTCCTACTATCAAAATCTGCACTGCAACATTATTGCAGTAGTTCCAGCTTGTATACCAAATAAGAGCAGGGCCATCCACTAGTTCCTGTCACATTCAGAAAATTAGTAGTACTTGGGTAGAAAATATTTTGAATATTTTTCTTTGAGCCTGTCCAGTTGTGGTCTACCTTTTATAACCGTGGGAGAAAAATGTTTTCAGACCTGTGTGTGTGTGTACGTGTGTATTCAGGCAGTTGAGACCCCCAGCTCTGGCCCTGTCTGTCATTTTGACCTGAGGCACTACAAGGCCCTTTGAGGGGGGTAGTCAGTCTCACATGTGGGATTGGGAAGCGAAACCTTTATTGGAATCAGTGTGCTGGAAGACTGGCCGTTCACTCAGCACTAATTTGTGTTATATGTGATTTGTTTGCTTGGTCATGTTGGAACGACTTGATGCATAAAATAGACATGTTCAAATTTAATAACAAGTCAAATGGAAAAATTCGTTAAGGCATGACAGGCCAACAAAATAACTCTGCAGCAGGTTTAGTATTTGTCGACATGTATATTAAATATTGGTTTTATAGCTTTAAGTTCCAACCAGGAAATTCAAAACAAGAATATTTACAGTTAACAGTTATAATGCAGGAATGCCATTTAAATGACTTTTCACTACTAAGTGTATAATGTTATGTAAGTATCAAATCATTTGGCTAGTTGTTTGCTCGGGAATGACATGATGACACTGTAAACATGACATACTGAATGTTTGACAGCTGAGATGCTCATTCTTACCTGTGACATTGACAGTATTAATCATGCATAAATCAAAATAAAAACAAGTTTTCACCATAAGGAAAGAAGTCTGGGAGAAAAATAAGCTGCAGTATTGGTACTGAATACACTATTATTAAAAACTTTACTGTTGGTAAGATTTGTTTTTAATGTTTTTGAAAGAAGTGTTATGCTCTTTATTTGATCAAAAATACTGTAAAACAGTAATGTTATGAAATATTATTGCAATTTAAAATATAAAATATTCTTTTGATCAATTTATTGTGTCATTGTTGAATAAAAGTATTAATTTCTTTAGAAAATCCTACTGAACACCAACTTTTGAACAAGGTGAGATATCTGGCAGCCTCACGTGGGCCTGATTTGGCCTGTGGGAAGCCAGTTGAATAGGATGTCAGTGCAAATAGATCACATTATGCCTTCATAAATGTTGCACAATAACAGTATATCTTTGAATTTATATTTAGAAAGTTGACAGATTATTGTATCATGCCAACAATAATATCCGGACACAGTAGAGAAACATGAGTGCATGAATTGATTTTTTTGATATACATGAATTCAACAATCAATTCAACACTGAACAATTGCAACAAAGGCACAATACGAGTCACAAAGATCTTATCTAGTTTTTCCACATATCCAAACAGGTTTTGTTTCTTTTCTGTCTGCATGTTGTGGAGTATAAACAGAACTTGTGCTGATGCTGCGGTGAAAGATAAGAGGTTTCAGGTCAGGTTTGCATCTCGTTCAGATTACAGTGAATGCAAGGTCCACTACAGATAGACACTCATAGAAACTGAATTATCATGTACGTTTTTGGATATTGGGAGGAAGGAGGAAGCACATGATGCATTTTGCCTAAGGCTCTGTGTGTTTATGTTTGTTCTATTCTCAGTCAACCTCTTTCCTCTCACGCCTACATAGGAGAAAGATTCTTTTAGAACGCTATGAAGCTTTGCTCAGTTTTATTTTCTCAGAATTGCTTGAGATAATACAAAAGACGTTTCATAAATGAAAGCAGACAATGCTTATGAGACATTGGGTCATTAGTGTGTCACCACCTGGAAGAAATCTGATCTACTTTACTTTATAAGTAACCCTTTTTTTATACCAACGTATGTCACCAGCTAATGAGTGACTTTTTAACCACTAGTTAAAGCTACGATTAAAGCTAGGCCTATTCGATTAAGCATTTTTTAAAGGGACTAGAAGCACAAAATGCAGTTTCTTTTTTAGAAAGGTCTTTTGAGAATTTGAGAAGTGATTTTCATTCAAACTACAATAACTTGAACCTCCACAACACTAATAATTTATCTAAATCAGTGGATCACAACCACTAGGGAGCCTTAACAAATTTCCAAGGAGACCTCAAGATTATTTAAAATAAAGCCTGGTGTCCACTGTTTGGTTTATAATAGTACCTTACGATTGTTGCTTGTCAGACTGTATGAACATGATCCCCGCTGTAAGCCATTGTAGGCACTGTAGATTTTCAGTTGTCATTAATGTCAGACTCTACGACAGTCAAGACGTGTTAAAAACGGACGCACGCACGCATGAAAACTCATATGGAGTTTTACATCATCAATCCATGACATGTTCGGTGACTGTGAGCTGCATTACATGCGCGATTTAGGGTGTGTTCACACATGTAGTTCAGTTCGCTTGGTTAGTTTGGTCTGGAGCAAAAAAAAGTACTTCTTGTATGCTTAGCGTTCATTTGAGCATTTTAACACAGAAACTAAAGGCATAGGGAAGGGACTCGTGAAGAGCTTATAAAATGTGTTAAGGAGTCAAAACAGCGGCAGGAATTCTCCGTCACACACACAAACGAAGATCTGTTTCGAGGAGACGTGGTTCTGATGCCTGTACCGAACTGTAATGTTCAACATCGCGTCCATGACGAGAAAAATAAGTATGCTTGAACATTCTGTCCATTTTAGGGTCGCATCTTGTGACATAATTTCCCGTATTTGGTTCGTTTACATGTCTTTGGTCTGTGTTGCATTCATGTTTCATTTGAACCGTGCCAGAGTTTGTTTGGAAGCAACTTTTCAGCGGTCTCAGTCCACTTGTTTTTTGCGCACCAGGGTTTGGATGGCAGCATTCACACTTATTCAAATGAACTGCACTAACAGAGCAATCACAACAGGTTTAGTTTTAATAGAATTAAACATGCCAAATGTGAACACCCTTAAATGGTGGCTAGCAAACAAAAAACATTTCTAGCGTTAATTTTGATCATGGCTTGTCTTGAAAGGAAAATTGTTAAAAAGCGAAGATTATGTGTGTGGAGCAAGTGGTGGTTTGTGGTTGTCTCACTAATTGGCCGATCGCAAAGACCCGCCCCCTTTAGCTACTGTTGCTATGTCCGGCAACCCACACCGCTCTCACGTCCCACCGTGTACTCACACAGTGAAAAATACATCGCGGAGCAGAGAGGAGACTGACAACGCACTGACATACCAGGTTACTTTTTATATGAAACAAAGTCTCAACTTTCAAATTTGGTAATTTTTAACTGAAATTTGTCTAATGTGTCTGACAGATCTCAGTTAAAGCTGTTTGTGAACTGATCATCTCTTCCTTCTAGTTAATTTATAGCATCAAATAAACATAAATGAACATAAGAAGGAAGGTTGTTTTAACCGCGGAAAGACGTCAGTACACACCGTTTTTCAAGATCAAAACCTTGAACGTTGGTAAACGGACTGCATTTATATAGCGCTTTCACCGACCCAATGGCCACCAAAGCGCATTACATTGCCTCACATTCACACACCGACAGCGGTGTCAGCCATACAAGGGGCCATCCAGCTCGTCGGGAGCAGCGGGGGTTAGGTGTCTTGCTCATGGACACCTTGACACTTGGTCAGGTGGAACCAGGGATTGAACCACCAACCTTCCAGTTTGTAGACAACCTACATGAACCACTGAGCCACTGCCACCCCCATGTTAATCTACTAACTCTCCTGACTGCTTTGTTGGACAAAAATGGCGGATTTGGCGGATGGTGGATTATGATTGGTCAGATTGCCTGTCAATCAAACTCCCTGCGAAGGGTCAATTGCGTCATCAGGAGAAGCCACACTGCAGGACTGTGCGTCAAATCTTCTGATACTGCCAGAATTTCATCTGAGGTAAAAAAAATTTGATCACAACAGTCATTGATCTGCTGTCGGGCAAACATGTCAAACTAGCGATCAAAGATTTAGGATTACAGGAATTATTTAGGATTCTTAACATTCGTTTCAGACGGCCAATTTGTGGCCAAAATCGTACAGTGTGCACCCAGCTTAAGACAAAAAGAGAGGTTGAGAACCACTGATCTAAACGTTATATTAAGCATTACTTGTTGAATTATTTTGAAGTGGATGTTTAAATCATGGTCTATGAGTATTGTGATAATCATAATCACAAACTCACATGGCAGATCATCAGGTCATGTGCTTTGTTGACATTGCGTGATAACCGTGTGTTTACTTCTTCTTTGTTGTGTACAGTACACATTCAAAGTTATTCCATCCGTTATTTCAGTCAGCCTCTGATCAGTTCAGACCTGCCATCACTTTGGGAAATGTTGCCATATGTGCAAGGATTTCCATGGGTTATGCTCTTGCACAACAAAACCCAAGTATGATTCACCATCTGCTGCGTTCTAACCATTTTTGGAAAAGGGCCTCCAGCTACTTCAGGTTGAGTCTCACGCTACATGTACACCTATAGACTTGCCCCGTAAAACTTGATTCAGGTCTGAATCTGAAAGCATCGGATTTGTCCCATTCATGGCAACACGATTAGACTTCTGGCTATTTGCGTTGTAAATGGAGCGTGTTTCCGCTGAAGAAGGAATGTGTAAGGAAGGCGGTTGTCTCAGAAGACCTAATCAGCGCCGGGAGGGTCAGGAGGGGCCGACCGACCCACAGGGTTTATCACTCCGCAATCAGCTCAAGTCACATGACCGTGACGCTAATGCAGAGTAGATGAACCTTGAACCGAGGGCATTTGGTTCACCGGCATAACACAAAAGAAGTTCTCATAATATGGGCTAACATCTCTGAATGAACACAAGGGCACCCTTAATGTCATAAATCAATGTTTTTTAGACTAGGCGAGTCAAGTCAAATAAACTCCGGAATGTTATCATTTGGTGCTTTGTGAGATAACGGTTATTGGTTTGTAGTCTTTTATGCAAGCTTTAGCTTTGTTTGTTTTGGGTATGAACTTCTTGTGTACATATTCTGCTCACAATACATATTAGGTGTGTCCCAATTCACACACTATTCTGCTGTTTTGTACTAATAGTGGAAGCAGTGTTTTTAAACTGAAAATTACAACAATTAAAATTGCTCTTCAAAAACCCAGGTGATGCACCTAATGAACCGAAAAAACAAATTGTGTGGAATGTTAGACACAAGTTCATACACTCAACATTCGGAGAAGGAGGGCTTTATCAGACTCCATGCTGGGCAACAAACTAGCTGTCTGAATTTATGACATGCATGCAGCTACGCTAACAATGCCTACTCTATTTGTGTGTACTACAAACAGTTTAAATTAGTCAGTTTTTAATTCAATTGGCCTATTTTTATCGTTACCTTTTGATAATAAAAAAATACATTTATTTCTAGTGGGCAGCATTTCTCTCTGCTCAGTCTGGCATCTTGGATGGATTATCTTTCTTACAATTTTTCACAGGATTGCCTTCTCAGCAGTCAATAACATGATGGTTATTTAGAATTTGGCCGAAACAATACTTTTTGGAGCAGTCTATGAAGCTATGTTGTCTTGGTTGGCAGCTCACTAGGTTTTTAGAACATTAAGAAGTTTTCCATCTACGATTTGCTTCTCTTGCTGATTTGCACAGCTTCGGGTGATGCATTCCAAAGTTAAAAGTGTTAATTGAATTAAATTTTATCTATTTATTACAATGAAGGCTGTTTCTCAAAGTGAGTCAGAAATCTCCACTTCAGGTGCACTTGTTACAGAAGGTTGTGTTGTGTTCATATATTCAGCTGATTTATACAACATTTTATTCCTAAAAAAAAAAGAAAATCAGTATTTTCTGATATATGGTGATATCATCTGATCCAAAATCCCCTCTGTAAAATTCTTTATAATATCTCACCAAAATTAAGAATATTGAATCTGGCTTTAACCAATGTTTAGATTTCGGTTCTGGAAATGCATGCAAATTAATATTTAATTAGAATTGAACTACCCTTATTTGTAGATTTAAACATAACATGTCAAAAAACTTGAAATACGAAAACAATTGTCTTATTGTATTGTGATTAATCAACTGGGGTAATATGGTGATAGCTACAGTATTAGTTCAAATCTTTACCATATTCACCTGTAGTATCTTCTACAAGGCATGCGTGACAAGGCTTTCATTCAAAAGCTACTTGTATCCAAAGAAAGTACAGAAGGTGAATATCCTGGTGTAAGGAGCACAAAACCATAGCTTTTCTCAAACAGAATGTTTTTTTTTTTTCATAGAGTCTGAATAGAGTTCTCTGTGTCTTCTATTGAACTCAAGCCCTCCTGCTTTCTCTTTAGAGCTGATGGTCTGCAACGTGCACACTAAAGCCTTGCAACGGAAGGATGGGTTTAATCGGGGTAGAACGGGGTAACTGGTGACGGGCAAAGTGGGAAAAGAAAGATTGACTTCTTTCCAGCCAGGGCCATCTGTGTGAACAACATCTTTTTTACATTAAAGCTCAAATGAATTGCCCTGTGTCTATTGAGATACAGAAAGGAGCCTCTTTGGCCTGTCCCAGATAGTGAGAGGTTCTTTGAGGAATGGGAGATTTAGAGGAAGCATTGGTGCCCAGCACTGGGAGGAAGCCAGACTGGGTATGACAGCTGGGAGTCTGCATCCCCCCTCAGGATTCATGCCATTGAGTCAGATGAATAGTGACTGGGCATCCTCTCTCACTTCCTGCGCAGCCTCATCAAAGACCCTCACATCCTCTCACAGGTGCCACTGGTCATATCTGTCATGGACCCAGCTAACAGATGACTTATAAGATAAGATTCAAGGAGGCAAACATTTTTAAAAGAAAAGTTTACATTAAATGAGTCAAAAAATGTCATGTAGTTTAACCATCAAAAGTATAAAGTAATCATATATTTTATTTTTTACCTTTTTTTGGGAGACTCTATGATATCATTTCCTGTTGTTTTTTTTCTGCATGGTGATCGCACCACATGAATTGGCGGACAGTTTTTCAATATTCAATAGTCAAGCTCATAATTTTTTAATAAATAAATATAATAAATTATTCATTGAAAATATTCATTACAATTATATGATATTTTAAGATACTTGGTCACAAGAGTCTGCAGGGGTGTATTCAAGTCATTGTGTTAATGAATCGTCATTTTATTATCTATTATATATATTTTTTCTGCATATTTCTGTATGTTAGTGTAGACTTTGATTTGGTGTAAAAAACATTTTTTTTTCCAAATATTAATAAGCAATTTTGTTATTTGTATATTTTTTTCAAATATTGTATAGTTTTTACTAAGAAATAATAAGGTTATGACAAAATACTTAAGGATTTCTTATCAGTAATTACTAATTGTATTCTTTAAAAAAAGCTTTTTTTCTTCATTCTAATATCAGGAGAGTTGTACCACCTTGATATTTTGACTTTATGCCCCCCCCATCGAAATTTATTTTAATTCATAAATAAAAAACGTGTTCATCATATTTTCACATCTTCATACATGTACAAAATGTACACTCTTAAAAATAAAGCTTCCAAAAGGTTTTTTGTGTGTGTGTATTTTTTCTTTGCAGTAATTCCATGGAAGAACCATTTTTGGTTCTCCAAAGAAACTTTAAGTAAACCATTTTTTTAAAAAGTGAAGATCATCTTAATAAACCTAAAGAATCTTTTTCCACTTTAAAAAACTTTTTTTTTTTTGGAATTAAAAATTTTCCATGAATGTTAAATATTCTTCATGGAACCACTGATTCCAATAAAGAACCTTTCATTTTAAGAGTGTACATAGTTTGGTGTGAATGAACTGAGATCAGGTCTCAGCTGAGTGATGTCATAGATGAGTCTTTAGGGATGTTGTTATAAGTGCAGTGGACCTCAGCTCCAGCTGTAAACGGGACATTCTGGAGTTAAAGTTCTCCATCCCTTCCGAATCCACACAGCTGCAAGCTGGCGTAGGGTGAGGCTGTTATCGATGCATTTCATTTAAATGTTTTGCATCAGCGCTTCTTTGGTTGAAAGTCCCGTAAGGGTTCTGTGTTAATTATCATTTTGGAGGGTGTTTTTAGGAGCTAAAGGAGGTTCAATGAGGGCGACACAAAAAGTGGGTGAGATCTTAACATTCCTGACTGGATTTTCTGCCCCATTCAGATGTCCATCGTCTGCAAGCGCATAGACAACATTCCTTTGTGAAAAACTGTGGTGCTTGACGACCTGGCACGCTCAGTGATATTAGTGAGGGGTTCATAAACAAAGTCGATAGAAGTGTTCGTGGGGATCCAGGACTTGCCCGGGCATGCTTATATTTTAAGAGAAATCAAATAATCATACCTTTACTCCCCCTTGGGAGCAGATACGCAGGGAGCTATTTCAGTTATGCGGTACAGCAGTTTGTCACTCACGCCATTCATGCTGAGGCCAGGTTGCTTTAACCTAGACCTGCCAGAAGCTGGCATGCTTCAAACAATAGCTAATTTGTAATAAGACAAACATCGCTAATACTATTGCTTATACTTGGGAAATGAAAAAATCTCTAACACTAGTTATTTATATGCCATCCCACTCTATGTGCAATGGATGTGATTGATGCCTTAAATTGTGTGCTGTTATGTTTCGTGCTGTCAAGGTAGTAGACTTATGATTTTTGTCTGGTAGATGATAAAACTCATTGAAGGAGGGGTCTGAGATTGTAGAAACTTGACAGTGGGCTCATTTGACTTAGCAACAAACACTCTAGGCCCTGTTTACACCTGGTATTAAGATGTGCTTTGGTTGATCGGATCACATGTAGACGAGGGAGACACGTTCCCGTTTACACCTGGTGTTTTAATCCGTCTCTTTTGTCCACTTTCTACCACTTCTGTCTGGATTTCTTCAAGGGGAGGGTCTATGGGCAGATAAATGTATGGGGTTTTTTTCAGATCTTTCGACCTAATGGACAAAATAAGCGTACGCCCGGAGATGACGGAGAGCGATTCAGCTCTCAGATTTAGTTTCTGCTCTGACAGCCTCAAGACCATGCCGAACGCTGTGAGTCCGTGTTAGAAATCAGGAATGGTGAGAGAACATAGTGCTTGGTACGTGTTTCGTCTTCAAACCAAACTTGGGTCTTCAGCCGACAAAGTTTAAATCCCATCTGGCTAGTGCTCTTCCCATAATGTGTCTGTTCCAATTCGAAAGGAATCCGGTCTAATGCTTTTTTGACTACCTTTGAAAGTGGTCAAAAGTGGACAAGCTTAAAACATTTTAGACCCCGTTTACACCTGTATTTAGCATCATCCACTTGTGATCCGATCGACCAAAACGCATCTTAATACCAGGTGTAAACAGGGCCTAAAATGCATCCAGAATACCTTAGCAACCACGTACCCAGTTGACAAAACATCTTAAACCAGCCTAAAGTGGTTTGCTGGTCTTAATTGGTCTCCTAGCCTGGTCTGTTGGCTAGATTTAAATGGATTTTTGGCATTTTTCAGTTGGAAAACAGCTAGTTATTTAAATAAAGCTTTAATATATAATATGACACTTATTTTTCCCCAGCAGGGCTCTCAATGGAAAAAAATTGTTTTAAGCAGTCATATAAATTGTTTTGAGGATTGCACATTCTATACCTTGTTTTCTATTTTAAGAGAAATTGTTTATTTTATATAAATTCTGTGAAATGTTTCTCGGAATGTCCCCTCGGTTGACAGACGGTTGAAGGTCATTTAGAGCATCTAAATGCAATTAGTTAATTCTCTCGTCTGAATTATTATGTGCTAATGTAAACCTCTAAATCCCAGTTGCATCCGGTTCCGCACACGCAGCTTGTGTGTTTTTCATTTTGCCGTAACTCTATCATGCCTTATCCAACAAGTAAGATCATGCATTTTCCTGGGCTCTGAAGGGGGCTCAGACAGCTGAGAGACCACTGGTGTGAGAATGCTATCTGTTGTGTAGTTGACAGGCAGGCATGTGAAGAATCTGCTGGTGAGCGAGCAGCTGGGGTGGCCAGATCTTGAGGAAGGAGGTGTCTCTCGCTCCGAGGGCACCTGTCTCAGTGAAAGGCTCTCTTGTAGAGTGCAACAGGTGTTGGCAGAGCGGTAAAGCTCTTCGGTTAAAGCGTACACTCATTCGCTGTTATTGACTGTCAATTCCGGAGGCCGGCCGGATTGAAGGTCACAGCCATTGGTTCCCCTTCGTGAAAGAGGCACTGTGATCGCTTCCTTCCTGCGCTGATCCGCTCTATATAACAGCTCAAAGATGCCCTTTCAGTTCCAGCATGGCACGATACCCTCATCTCGCTCCCCTGGCTTACTCTCAAATGTGTCAGCGGAACACAAACTTGCGCTCCCACGTCCTAACCCGGCTCTAAACTAATGACACTGATTCTATGAAAGAGGACTGAGAGAGCCACTTTCTCATTTTCAAGGCCAGCCGCGTTGGTCGTTCTTTCTGCTGGAGATGAGAGAGATGTTAAAGAGCTTCCTGTTTGAACTCATTTTTGGAAAATCTAATGTCCTTTCATCTCTTTTTTTGGCTTTTGAAAGGACAGACAATGGTCATTTTATGGTAATTAATTTGATGGTGTGAACTCGTCTTTATTTTCATTAATCATAAAAAGATTTTTTTTTAACACAAGTCAATCACATAATTCTGTGGTAAAATATTGTTGCATAATGACCACTGTATAACCGTATATAATTGACTGCTGTCCCACACAACCGATTTTTTACATAGTTGTGCTAGTATCATGTCTTGCATAGCAGTTTCTTGCATAATATAATTGAACTCAGATCAATATTTATTTCACAAGTCAGTACCCCCCCCCCCCCCCCCCACCCGGCAAGGCAGACCCTATGTGGGAGAGAAAAGGAGAGGATTGTGTTTCCGCTCCATGTGAGGGTACACTGCCTGCGCTGTGTGATGATGGTGAGCACAGGAGTTCTAGCATGTTCTTATCAGCTACATGAGTGCACATCTAGCTTCCTAACAGACTCGCCGCTCCCTTACACACACACACACACACATACACACACCTCTCTCTCCGGCATTAAGAGCCTCACCTTCACCCCGTTACCATGGCCACTGAAGTTCCGGGCCTAGCCAATCGGTGGCACCGCTGACAAGTGAGGCACACACACACACACAGCATCCCTGATGAGGTACTGACGAGCCGCCCTCTCGGCTTTCTCGACTGTCTCCCTCTAATCAATGAATTCAAATTATAATTACATAATCCTCCTACATAGGGAGTCACTGGGTTTAACGTTGGCTTTCAAACTTTTTGAAGTCGGGAACTCCGAGACAGGCGGAGAACGCTCGGGAGGTGTTGTCTCGGGACGCTGGAGGTGACTCATCCCGTATTAGGTGCGTAGTTTGTGTCCACCAGCACACGGTGAGTCAGACAGCCGATAACAAGGGTAAATTCTTTTGCTTTCACAAAGCATTTCACCCACTTTCCAGTCACTTTTACCGCTGCATTATAAACACTGCTGTCCGTATCTGCAGCCGCAAGTGGATATTTTCACCCACTCTTTCAGAACGGTTCTTGGTCACATGAGGAAATGCATGGTATAATTAGACGGTGTAACTGTGCTATTGGGGTGTGGTTGAGTTTTTCCCTGAAGCGTCTATGGAGTTGAGCTAAATCAAGCCTCCCACACAACACGTATATTCATTTATTCTTTCAGCACCTGGTACTGTACACCGTCTCGTGCAGAGACGCACAATAAAGAGCTCTGTCAGTCAATGGCGTGCCACTCTCAAGTCTTGCCTAATAGATAATAGTTCATTTACAGTTTATTCAAGCCATCTTTTGTGGGGCTCAATACAACTCGACTCACTGAGAAGAAGCTTTGTGTTGATGCTTAATACATTCACTCACTGGATGACAAGGCAGCTATTTGTTTTTATTCACTCTCTAAATGAGGGGAAATGCAGCATTATGAAGAGCTGATGATAAGTGGAATATGTATGGTGGATATAGATATCAAATAAATAGATGCTGAGCTCATAGATATAAAAAAAGCAGTGACAATTTCTTTTCTGGGGCACATGAGTTTCAGTGGCCGTTTAGAAATGACATCGGTGTCATGTAATTTTGTCTTAACAACAAAACGATTCCTATCATTTCTTCATTATTGCGCAAAATAAAAATAAAAAACTGTATTCTGATTTTGCACTAGAACAAGACGCACATTAGTACTGGCTCAAACTATGTAATTATCGTAGGCCAGCTGCGCGTGCAAACTTTGGTACGAATCCCACTCGGAGTCGGTTGAGTAGGACTTATGTACCCAGTATAATATACACAAACATTTTTAAAATCACGATGGCATTATAAACAAACTAATCAGTCAAAAATAACCAACCTGCTAGAAGAGCTGGAGTCTCCGGTGCTTATTGTCGTTGAACCTGATATAGGCTGATTGGCTGCTTGGCCAATACAAATCTCCGCCTAGCACCTGTCTGACGGGCATGTCAAGTTTTTGCCTGATCTCTTATGCTATGATTAAAAATCTGTCAAATTTAAAATAAAAGAATAAATTGTCACATTATGACATAAATGTTTTTCTCCAAAACATGTTGCCCATAATTATGGGCGCCCTTTTATTAAATACTTTGTGCAATCTCCTTTTGCCAAGATCACAGCTCTTGAGTTTTCTCCTATGATGCCTGATGAGTTTGGAAATCACCTGACAAGAGTCTGATGATTTAAAAAAACAAAAGCAAATCCACAACATTAAAGATCCTGCGGTATATTTAACTGTGGGTATGTGGTACTTTTTATCCCTGTTTGCATCAAGCAAAAATAAATGAATAAACACATTTATATTTTATTAAAAAAGAAACTGTGGAGTGATTCATAAGACATGAAACTAGTGCAGCTATAGAAAATTAATTGCTTGGTACAGTGGTCAATTATATAGTTTAGTAGTCATCATGCAACAATAATTTACCACAGAATGATGTGACTGACCAGTCAGAATCAAGTATTTTAGAGTCATGAGTCACTGTTGTGCTCTGAGGAGAGAAAAGTGTGTCCTTTGCAGGCTAATGACCGATATTTCTGTGGCCGGGATTATCTGTCCCGTTCCACCTGCTGTCATGGTGGAACAGCGCATGACATTCAGGAAAGTAATCCACCCATCCTCAGTCTCCAGCGCTAAGGATTATCACGCTGCTAATTTGCCTCTAGCGAAGCCCGAGGTTGTGGAGTCTATTTTGTGTCCCCAAGTCTTGATAGTTTTTCATTTTTCAGTACAGAAGCCAGCCTGGAGTGTGAGGCGATGGTAAGATAACGGAAACTGTGTCAAATTTCATTACTTCTACAGTATTTTAAAGTGGTGCTTCACTATGTAGACTAAAAGGAATTGATCAGGAACAAACATGCAGATCATTTGATATGCACCCTCATATTTGCTGGTGTCTCTTTATATGATCATAATCTCCAATTGCATTAGCTCCTTTATCTTTTGGACCCAACAACAAAGTCGAGAACATTTAGAGCTGGCCATAAGCTTCATATCTTACACCCAGAGCTCTGAACTTGCTCAAAGGCTCTCAAACTTACTTTTCTTCCAGAATAAACCCTTTGAATTTATCAAGCTGTTGCGAGATTATCCAACAGACATTATCAGCTTGTTCTTAGAGCTTCTCATTTTAATGAATTATGTATTCATCCCAGAATGAGCTGCGAGAGCTTACTCTTTTGCATCTAGCCCCATAGCCATCTGAAATCCGGACCTTTTTCAGCATCGCGTCTATCGAATGAGAAGGGCAAGATGGGCTCGCAGCTGGAAGATAAGCTAAGAAACAGCTAATCCTGCAGTCCTTTATGCTTATATTTTTCCTACTAATTTCCACATCATGGAATTCACAATCCTTTCGAACGGTTTAGGAGCTTTTTAATTCAGACTGGCTTTGTCTTTGTCATGTGCATTATGTCAGTTTTAAACTTTAATCAACTCCTCAAAAGCGACAGATGTGATGTGAGAATTTGCCCTAAATGTCATTTTCATGAATTAAATGCTTTGTAATTAAGCATTTATCACATTCAGGGCTTCATAAGACTTCGCTTCACAGCTTTCAAACGTGTGTCCACCCACTTTATCTCAATCCTATAGAGACCTTAGTCAGAATGGACTCCATATCTAATTCGGCACTTACAAAATCAAGACATGCAGGAGATAAAAGCAAGAGACATTATAAAAATGTCACATTTGTGTATCCCAAATTATTTTACTGTGATAATTCCTCACAGTCACAGTTTCATTGTTTACATGTGAAGCCAGAGACTACAAAATGGGAATGAGTGATTCAGACCGATTCATTTGAATCATTAAAAAGATCCAACTCAAGAGAATGATTCTTTCACAAATAGGAAATCACTACTTATCAGGTTTATAACTAAAACTAAACCTATTAAAACAATTTTGTCCATTGAAATAAAGTTTTGAAAACTAACTGAAATAAGTTTGAATTGAAGGACTAAACTAATTGGAAATAAAAATGAAATAAAACTGGAATAAAAATAAATTCAACTTTAAAAGTAATATTTGCAAAAAGCAAAAACGAATAAAAAAATAACAAAAGCACACGCAATTAAAATGAAATAATAAATAATAGAACCTAATAAATTAATAAACTTTATTAGTAATAAAATAACACTGGTGATTGTCTGAATAACTTAAATTTACTTAGTAATTTATTTTGGTCTGTTCTTCAAACTAAATTTAAAGGAACAGTTCACCCACAAATGTTTGACTTATGTGGAACATAAAAGGAGATATTTGAAAAATGTTCCGTTTTTCTTTCATTCAATAAACATCAGTGTAGCCGCATGTTGCTTTGGACCCCAATGACTGTATATACAAAAATATATAGATTATTTTGTGCTCTACAGAAGAAAGAAAGTCATACAGGTTTGACGTCATTTCTGAGTGAACTATCTCTTTTAATATTGTGCATGAGTCATAAAGAACAACTTTGATAAAAAAGATTTGTAAAGCCTCAGTCCTCATTTACATTCATTATTTTGACCAGATCATTGTTTAAAAATCACTTTATATGTTCTACGGAAGAAAGAAAGTCAAACGGGTTTGTTATGACATGAATTCTCATTTGTGGGCAAACTATTCCTTCAAGACTCCATCATTTATCCTCAGGAGAACTGCTGTTTTCTAGTGTCTTAAATCTTAGGATTAACATAAAACGGAGTCATCCATCAGATGTGCTGGTTATCCGTCCACTCAGTATCTGGGATTAGTGTGACACTTCTTTAATATCTTCTGTTATTTTTAGAGCCGGATTCCTCTGACCCCGTCAAAGCCTTCCTTGTGCCCCGTCTTACCCGATCGTGATCGTTAGCGCCACGATGACCTTTGACAGCGTTCAAAAGGGGGATCGCCGAGGCACATCAAAGCGCTTTGGTGCGTATGGACAGTGTCTCTTTTAATAAAGCTGTCAGCACAGAAGTCACGCGCTTGCGTTCTTCAGGAATCTATAGCGTCGCTGCTCGCTGCCTCCCCTCAAAGTATTGGCCTTGGATGAACGTTCAGCAAACATCTGCCCTTTACCGAGGAAGCTAAAATTAAACTTGCCGTCTGTAATTAAACAGCAAAAGCAGCCTCTCGGAGGAACTTTGTTTGCCATTCATGCCATTTTTCATGATTGAGCGCCAGCATGTACATATGCATGCATGGGGGAGAAAGAGAGATGCAAACAAACGAAGTGACAGTAAAACGAGTGGGAGAAAGCTGTAGAAAAGGAGATGACATTTCGAGTGAACATCAAAAGCAGAGGCTGTGGCTGTTTCACATCTGCACTTGACTGTAGCTTTTAGCACCTCTACACGGGCCGGTGTCTCCTTCTCACATGTGTGCAAAGACTAATGGAGAAACGCTCCTTAACCACTTTGAACATTCACATATGAGATCAGGCTCTCCCTACTGCTCTTTCAAGTCACCATCAAAGCTCACCAGGAACCATTATACGCGATTGACACCTTTCATAGGCTCAGCACTTCCAGGTCTAATGCCAGGATCCATTTACACCTGATTTTAGCATGTCTGTCCCTCTCGGGGATCTGATCAGGGGAACATCTAGGTCGGATGTGTCATGTTTAGGACCATCACAGAATTTATAGTGTGTTACACCAGTTTGTAACTAAAGCTTTGTCTACTTATGTAATATGCGAATAATTGTGCCCCCCAAAAAACTATACAGCTAAATAAGAAAATAACAGTTTAATATATATATATATATATATATATTATTAATATTTTTTTTATTTATATTTAATTTTTTTATTTTAATTGTTTCAAATGTAATGTATTGTATTATGAAATAGCATATATAGATTAGGTTTTTAAAAAAAATCTTTTTTCTTGAAAATGATTTATTTTCTGAATTCCAATTTGAGTGAATTATATTATATATTGTATTATGTTATACAAATATTATACTAGATTTTTACATTTTCAGGATTACAATTTGTAATTTGAGTGAATATTTAATATTATTTTCATAATGTTTTAGTCTTTTGAGGATGTCCTTTTACTTTAATTACAGGAGCACTAAAGCTGCATTAACACCACAAGTGTGACATGACGATGAATGGTGCAAATTTGCGTATTTGAATCTACAAACCTACAAATAGTGCAGAATCTTACAGAACTGGACGTGCTGGTTGAGTTGATGGCAGGGGAGGTGAACGTATGGCATCTCCATCAGGACTAATAGTAGCCGCTTGGCCTGGTGCAGATCATTTAATGAGATGGAATTGATTTTCCTTTGCCTCCCTCATGCATCTGTACTCTAACCAATTACATAAAGAGACTCCCTGAGTGAGCTTTTGCTCTTGAAACCTCTTACAGCTACGTTCAGATGTTGAATTTAAGGTTAGGATGCCCCTAGAGTGGCCTTGATATATTTTGCTACACTCTGGTGCTCCCTAAAAATGGAATCCATGCATTCAAAATTAATTTGATTAATTCACATTGAGTTCAAATTTACCTGAGCTCCTGCTACCTGGATACTGTTGTTGTCATTCCAGTAATTGTGGGTATTGATTTAATAGATTGTCATTGATGTCACAGAAAAGACAGAAAATCTCTCTTTTGTCATTATAGTGTATGAGGATTAGAGGCTCTTCAAATGTTCAGTCACTCATCTAGTTGCACAGACATGCTAAAAGCATGCTGATGATGAACTTATTGATAGACACACAAAGGTCGAGTGTAATAAAAAAAACATTTGGGACTTTAGCAGAATATGGAGGTTTGGAGTACTTTATTTTCACAGCGGCTCTCCTACCTTTACTGTTTAATGATGCCTGTCTCCTCCAGGCATCCTCATCATTGCTGATGGATGAAGTATATTAAGCTCTAAACTTAAAAAAAAAACCTTCCCATCAAAGATTCTGTCTTCCACTATCCTCATTCTGTCACATGTTCTTTCTAAAGTACACTTCAAGCCATCGGTGTGAATAAGAACAGTTAGCACATTTCTTGTTCTAGATAATCTTTTTATATACAGTATATTCAGAAGTTGTCTGCAATAATATTATTATTATTGTTGCAGAAATATATCAGGAACTCAAGAAATAAAACAATGAAACAATTCCATAGCGTCTTAATAATAATAATAATAATAATAATAATATACTGTATGTCAAATCTTGAGGAGAAACTAACAAAAAAACAAACAAACATGGACTAAGGGTATGTTTACAACAACGATGTACTAAAATGTACTAAAACCAAAATTTTTCCTTTCCGTTTTTCACATTAACTTTGTCAAAACTATCCCTGTTGATCCACAAAAACGACTAAAAACGCTGTATTATTCATGCCAGGCCAGTAGTTGGCGATGTCACTTTGTAAAGAAACACTACGAGCCTATAGGCTGAACAAGTAATATGCATGCACATGACGTCACCGTTTTCACAAATTTGCGTTTTTGTAGTTTACATGAAGATGATAACGGTATCATTTTGCATTTTCAAGCCGCCAAAACGCTGTTGTCGAGTAAATGAACAGCACCAAAACGCATAAAACGTTTTCCGTATTTAACTTTTTTTTAAACGGTTTCTTGTAAAAGGCCCCTCAAAGCCTCTAAAAACTCTCGCTTTGATTTCATGGGGTCTTTAGGAGTAAATATATCTGTTTTAAATAACTATGATTTTTTTTTTAATCAACATTATTATAATGTAGATTTTGTTAGTAATATGACATTCCTATAAAGACTGATATTTTTCTAACCTTTGAATACGGAGAGACTGTGTGAATCACAGATGGCTTGTCTCAACAATGTCAGAGGAGAGAGTGATTTTGCGTAAGCATGAACCCGTGTGACCCATGATGCTACTTGTCACATAGCAGCACAGAATTTTGACAGGTTGTTGCCCACCATTGCGATTTCAGAGTTGTGCAAAGACACCACCACACACTTCCTCATAAACGAGTGCGTCATCATAAATGTACAGTTGATTCAGCTTCTCCACGCACAGGATTTGCATTATGAGTGCATATTAAAGCATATCTGCAATGTTATGTATCAAGGTCAAGATTGCTATTGTAAATTACATGAATAATGCCTAGGACATTCAATGAAAAGGGTAGGCAGCAGTGAGTGAGTATTAGTTAAGTACTGGTGTTAAGTGCTCAGCTCCTGCTGTGTTGTAAACCAACAGACATGGTAGATTTATGATGGTCAAGCCCTCACAATCTAAAAGCAGTCACGCTGTTGTGCTGACCTGAGCCCGCCTGCGGAGGTTTGTGATCTTCACAGTCAGGTGGGTGGAGTGATCTGATACACCATTGTCCATCCTTAATGTCAAGTCGGAAACTTTACAGCCTTTTCTGTGCTTTTTCACTTTGTTAATAGAGAAAGTGAAGAGTGAACGGGAGATAATTGGTAATAGAGAACAGGAATGAGATCACAGGGTGGAACTTAATCTGCATATCTGGTCAAATCTGGTAAATGAAGTCACATTTGAGGTATAAAGCCACAACTACAAGAAACAAAGTCGCAATTGGAAGATCTGAAGTGAAAAAATAAAGTGATAATAAAGTTGCAATTATGAGAAGATGCATCTGTGAGATGGTTGCACTGTGAGAGAGTCATAATTATGAAAAATAGTCACCTATATTTACAAGTAATATAGATGCAGTTATGCGATCTAAACTGACAATCAAGAAATTAAGTGAGAAGTATGAGAAATTAAGTCGAGTTGCAAATGTGAAAAAGTGAAAAGAATGTGAAAAAAATTTGCAATTACGAAAAATAGTCGCAAATCTTAAAAAGTTGCAGTTGTGCGATTATAAAGCCACATTGTGAGATATACAGCTGCAATTACAAGAAAGAAAGTCCCAATTGTGAGGTATAAAGTGAGAATTACGAGAAATATAGTGATAACAAAATTTGCAATTGCCAAAGTCACAAATGTCAGAAATAAAGAAATCGATAAGCAATAAATGAGTCAAATAGTATTACGAGAAAAAGTGTGAGATATAAAGTTAGATTGTGAGATATAATGATGAAACTATGAGAAATATTTTTTCTTTTCTTTTTTGACTGTGAAATGGAATACATAGGAAAGTTGGCAGTGAACAACAAAGATCTTTTGTAAGATTTGAGATCTCACACAATTCTGGTTTCCTATATCCAAATGAACATAGAGTGCTCATTTCAAGGGCAGTATTCGTATTCAACCGTATTCAAGTGCACTTACTATTCATGTCTGTTGAATCGATGACTGTAGACCTCCATACAATTCTGTGACAGAAAGAGAGAGATGTTTCATCATAAAGAAGGCAATCAGATTCGCTCTCAGCCTTTCTAAGGCTCCCTTTATTGAGCTTTCTCTACGGTGATTGGCAACTTCCTGGTGGTCTGCCTGTCAAAGGCGATGTGGAAGGTGCGAGTGCAGTGTTGTGACGCCTGTCCTCATCTATATCACTTTGCTAACGGACGGCTTACTAATCTGACCTGCGGGTCACGGCAGATATTTTAAGGAGCTTGGGAGGCAGTCAAGAATCATTGATGAGAAGTGAACAGCTCTGTTAATGCTACACAGCTGACCCAAATGTGCCTATGGGATGTCGAAGATGACGTTCGAGGAGAGATCGGAGGGCTGTAGCTCTGTGTTAGGGGATGGGGGACAGACATGAATATATATTAGCCTGCAGGCACTCTCGTCTGTCCTGCTGTTACAGCACATGGGCCTTCGTCTCGATTGGTCGTCTTTCTAGCAGAACATCTGTCAGGCCGGCCTGCATGCTGGAGGAAACTGCACCAATCACACATGAGCAATGGGCCAAATAAGTGAAAGCTCAGTCAAGTAACTTAAAAGCATATTGTGTCTGCCATATTACATTACATGATTATATTCATTCAAAGGTTTGTAAGTTTTTTTTTGAAAGAGGTCTCTTCTACTCACTAAGGCTGCATTTATTTGGTCAAGAACACAGTAAAATCAGTAATATTGTGAAATAGTATTGCAATTTAAAATAACTGCTTTCTATTTGACATGTCACATGATCCTTCAGAAATCATTCTAATATGTTGATTTGGTGCTCAAGAAACATTATTTATTATCAATGTTGAAAACGACTGTGCTGCTTAAAATAGTAATGAATCCTTGCTGAATAAAAATATTCGTTTCTAGGGCAGAATTAAGAAAGCAATCTGATAAATATTTTAAAATATTTTGTTAAGTGAACACATTCACTTTGACAGTCCTAAATGTACAGTTTCCACTGGAATTTTTTTGTATGAGGAGCATTGAAATTGTATAATTTTTGTATCTTGATATTATTTGCAAGCGTGAATAAGATTTTTGTGTTTGGCATGGAGCAAAATTAGGGTGACTAAGTGATGGCAGACTTTTCATGTTTAAGTGAACTATCCCTTTACAAAGAGTGCTGATTTGACAGATTTGAGTTAAAGTTCAGAGAATCCATGTGAGAGGGCTTTCAAAGCATAGTGAAGGGGCCAAGCATCAAGGGTTTTGAAGTGTGTCTTTCATACTTGCTTTAGCATTGAAGATTAAATGCATTTGCTGATGTTGTCCTCCTTACACTAACACTAATAAAGCGCTGAAGCAGAATGATGAGTCTTAACAAATGAGTCAGTACCTCAGAGTCAATCCGAATTAGAGGCGTTCAGCAGATGAATGCAAAGCTGCTGGGTTTCTCTTCCTCTCCGGAAACAATCGGTCTGACAAGTCATTTATTTACATGGTAAAAAAAAAAGGGCATCCAGTTTACCTTCCCCACTTCTCTCTCTTTCTCATATTTGTGTATCAGTCAAGGGGCAGTACTCGGCTATAAATCAGAGCGCATCTGAAAAGCTGAACAGTTTTTTTTCCGCATTGATGGTCTAGTAATATAGTCCAGCATGCATTTTGCATTAGTAGGTTTGCCTCTGGTGGGTAATTGATTTACTTTTTTTTTTGTTAAAGCCTGTTGTATTAATTGCAGCCCTACTGACACACTGACCTTAATGGATGTTTCTGTTGTCACCTGAGGCGTTAAACCCTTTCCATCTGGCCCCCAATCAGCCCGGGACAGTCCACGTCATGTGACATCATTCTGATTAATTCAGGAGAACCATCAATGAATGAAGATGTTGTAGCTTTTGTAGCTGTCTCGCTTGCTATTGCTATCCTCTGCAAAATTGCTTACCCTACCTTTTAAACTAAAATGAAAATGACTTAAAATATTATAATAAAATCTAATTTAAAATAGTATTAAATACTGTAATGGTAGTATAGAAATAATACTAAAATAAAGCTTTTATGTGGCACATTCATAAGCACAGTTTAATGGCCTCTATATACTGTCTGTTGGCAGTAACAGGCAGTTGAGGGGCCGTATTAACACATCTCTTGGGACCGCTTCCACAGATGGTCCTTTTGGATTCTTTTTATGTAAATAACAGTGCTGTACAGTAGGACACAAGGACGCACACACCTCCCCCTGCGCCGTCATTGCTATCTGCAGTCACTTCCATTATTTACCATGTGAATATTTCATGGTGACATCAGTGTTCTGGACGTCCAACGCTGCCAGAGGGGGCCCGCTAATGAGCCACGACGCCCCTCTCAGCTGGTCGCCTCACAGCCGGGCTAAATCTCATGTCTTCCTTTTTCTTCTTTATGTCCCACCACAGCGTCTTTCTCTCTGGCTCCTTTTGGCGTTGTTGCAAGCAGTTCACAACTAGGGTACATAATTAACCTTCATCCTTGTAGAAAAAAAGAAAAAAAAAGAGGGGGGGAGGGTGGCGAAGAGCCCAGATTAGGGCACTCCTCCAGTCAGACAGAAAGGCAATTTTTACTGGTGCTTGCCAAGGCATGACTCACTATTACCGGTGCGCATACTTAGGATTAGGGGTTTGTTCAAATCCCTTACTTTAAGTGTTAGACTTCAGTGTGTAAATCATCTTGCACTGTTTGTACTACAGACATGAATAGCGGTAATTTTTTTGTCCCATCTATTAATTTATTTAAATATACTTTAAAATGCAATGCATGCATAAATATCTTTAAGTTCCACTGTATTGCCTTTTTGATGCAGCGTTATTCAGTGTGCTGTGACAGGAAGACTGGACATAAGCAGGACTTATCGAGCAGCCATTCCCCCTTTTTTAAAATAGCCAATAGCGTTTTGTTAACATCACAGCTCGATCGACTGATGATCTTTACAATGGAACTGAATCAACCCTGAACTTCAGCTGAACAACAGCCGAAATGCATCATTTTCCTGTTATCACTGTAAAGCTGCTTTGAAACAATCTATATTGTATAAACCGTTATATAAATAAAGGTGACTTGACTTTGACGTATGTGCCATTCACCATTGGTAAACTTTTTACTGAATTTTACTGAATACTTATTTCAGTCGCAGCTTCAGCATCTATTTATAGTGTGAGGCGGAACGCTTTAGATTCTAGAGAGCATTTGATTGGACAGAAAATCTGAGGTGTAGAATGATGTCATCAAAATCATTGGTCCATATTGACTGTAAGTTTTCTAATCTTCTAAATGTGAGTTTTGTCATTTTTTGGAGCACTCTAGCTTATAGACAACCTAAAGGCTAACATATTCGCATAAAAGCAACAAAAAAAAACTTCCATTTTTATTTCATGGGGACTTTAAATGTACATTTTCTGTGATGAGCATGTTTTTTTATTATTATTATTTTTTGAGGTATAAAATAACAAATGTCAGGATGATTCACCTATCCTGAATTCATTAATGGGGAAAAAATGAAAGAATAAAACATTTTAAAATGACGTTTGACCATCTTTTATTATTATGTCTCACAGAGACAAAAATGACATCACAGAGGGACCCCTGCAGACAGTCCTGACTGTGTCAAGGTCAATAACTCTCTTAAAATATCAGATCATTTGACCTTTTTATGACAGGACACGGTTAGTTCAGGTTGTTAAATGTCCCCAAAAATGTGTATTAATGATTCATGATGATTCAGAAAAAAACATTGGAAAAACATATTTTTAAAAACTTTGTGTTGAAAATATGATGTTAAAGATGTGTGCACATATGTTTTCAAGGAAAATGTGTCAAATCTAGTTTCCCCTCACAATTTAATTTCAGCTGCTTTCACATTGAATCTGCTGTTTATAACAACCCTGAACAGAATCAATTATTTTTATCTGATTCGTTCAGTGAAGTTTAAAATATATCCTCCTCTTCTGTTTGCAGTGAGGGGGTCTTCAAGTGCCCGGAGGACCAGCTCCCACTGGATTACGCCAAGGTAGTAATGCACTCAGCACTAATCTCTCATGCATTCTGCTGTAGAACAGATTACAGTTCAATCTCCCACAGTCATTTACATCCCTGCACTATACAGTGGAGTTACAGGGCCCTCTTTCTGTACAACTTTCCGTGAGTGGCTCTGCAAGAGTGTACGAAATGCTAATGTGTCAACAATAGCAGGCTATGTTTGTGAGTCAGTGACTGCCTCAGGCGCTAACCCTTCGTCCACGCTTCTCAAACCACCCGAGTAATCACACTAATGAACTACCACAGGCCACTCGTTTCCCTGGGAATGTGGAAAGAATGGAATGAAGAAAGAAATGGAGATGACTCATAGATTTGCTTGGAATATGACAGAATATATTTTATGCTGCTTTAATGCTGTAGTGTGTTTTTTCTGCGTGGAATTGCAATATATATATATAAATTACATATTAATACAGTAGCCTCCACTGTAAGCATTTCCTCTCGCAAAATATTTCAGCTAGGCAATTTTCTTCTGCGGTTTAGCTCATTTACACCATGCCACATTAAAGAAGGAATTTCATCAAATCTTTAATCAAAGTTTTGGCTAATTTTTCATTTGACCCTTTAGTTAATTTTTCCAGTTGAGCTGAGAAGAGTCTGCAGTCTTTAAAGAGTCGTTTTACTCATGTGGTGCCCGAGAAAGTGAGATTACGAAACCTCAGAGTTCTCCGCAGATGATAAACATACTGTAGCTTTAATTTAACAACAGAGACTTTGAAGCCATTCTAAATCAGTGATTGGCTGCCAGTGATAAAATGCACAATCGTACACAAAATGCTTCCCAAATCTTTTGTTGCTGATGTCAAAAACTGCGTTAAATCAGTTTAACGGTTAAATCAGTTAAATCAGTTTAAAATTTCAACAAAAATTTTTTTCTTTTTTTTGGGCAAAAAAAAATCTCCAACTTTCAGCCCTATTACTCAACCTCCGAGTCATCTTCTCATGCAGTGCATTTGACACGCTTCTGGAAGGGCACATGCACGATGTTAAACCTGTTCTGTGTTGGAAAGAGCTTTAGCGCACTAATCCGTTGAAACTGTGATTTGCATGAAGTCAGGGGGATAACTCTACTCATCCTGGAAAGCCTGGAGTGCTGCAGGAGGGGTGTCTGATGCTCATGAGGCCTAAACACACACAATTATAGCACAAGCAGTAAATTCTAAAGACCTGACAGCCGTCCAGTCGCCCACAGATTACCCATCCACCTCCGCAGGGCTGTTGTTCAGTGCCTGTCTTTGCCTGTTTGAGGTTGGGTTCACCACACGTCTCATGTCTCATTTGGTGTACCTACTCTGTCAAAACTATAAAGTGAATAAGTACACTGTAGCACTGACCCCAAACTTTTAAACGGTAATGTAATTTTGAAAGAATTAAATACTTTTAATTCAGCAAAGATGCATTAAATTTGGAACCCCATTATTGATAATGGTTAACAGTGACAAAGCGCCCTGAAGTTATCCAACTTATGCAAATTAGCGACAGCACAATTCCGCATTTTTATACTGAAGAGTTGCCGCCTTATATGTATTGTATTTATTTATTTTTAATCTACAAATCTTCCAACAATTATCACTTGTTGTGTGTATGACAGCATGGCACAGTTGCGAGAGTTTATCTTAGTATGCCAGAAAATCTGTCAATGAAAATTAATTTGTGTGTGTGGTTGGGAGGGAGCGAACGCCCATGTCTTCAGTACTGCCTCACGTGCCGTCTTAACACAGCAGAACTGTATGTGTGTGTGTGTGTGTAAATCCTGCCTGCAGCGGATTTGGGCTGATTGGATGGAGTACCGTCTCATCCTTCATCGACTTTATGGCCGAAGGCAAGATGCAATAGCCGCTGAATGTGACGTACACACACAGACGCACGTGTACACACTCGTTTCACGGGGCTCTCGTTGAGGCCATCCGTCTCCGTGAAATTGAATTTGATCGTGCAGCAGTGTATTTGTGTTTTTGACAAAACATTATTCTTTTCCCTTTCTCTCAAAATCCGTTTTACGCTTAGCAAATTTTTTTTAATGGTGTTTCATTATATTGTTTAGAATAGCAATATAAAAGCATCAATGTACAACTGACTATGTATGACTACAAAAGTGCAATTTAAACATATTTAAAAACAATTAAAGATATTGAAGAATTTGTTAACTTCAATTTAGAAATCTAGATGGTCATCTTTCTTTAGAAATTATGCTCGTTATAGAAGATTATATATGAAATTTCACTTGAAAAATTATTATGGCAGCAGTAATTCATCAAATTATAAATAACTTATGGAAAGAGCATTATAACTAGACGTTTATCTTCAATTTAGACATTGAGCCAATTCAGGTATGTGGTTTGCAATCTTACTCTTCATTTATCACAGAGTATATTTGTTAAAATTTGTTACCTAATTTGAATAATTTAATTACAAAATAAAGCGCTAAAACAACAGGAACAATTAATTATTAGTGAATTTCCCCCTCAGTGTCAGTATTGATTCAAATTGTGTCAGAATTACAAAAACTGGCTGTGAATTTAATTCAACTTCTAAGTTGAAATCTAAGTTAAAAGCATAGATGAAACCTTATGTACCTCAATCAAATTTTATTTAAATTACTTATTTTATTATTATTGTATGTTTTTAATGATTATTTATTTGCATTTTGGTTTTCATCTGATATCCCAAAATCTGCGTCTCTCTTTCTACAAACCTCCCTCTTTCTCATTCTCTCTCGTCCACCGTCATCACTTAATGCTGATTGGCTACACGTTTGTTGTTGTGTTTGGTTGTGTTGGTCTGACCAACTTTCAAACCGTATTTTTCAAATATAGCTTACCACACCTTTAACTAGACGAACACCCAGGAGAATAACATAGGCTTTCCACACATTCAAGTTCAAGTTCATTCTATTTATATAGCACATTTTACAACAGCCACTGGCTGACCAAAGTGCTTTACAGAACATCAGAATTAAAAGAAAATAATACCTACGTAACAACACAAATAAGCGCAGCATAGCTAAGAGCAGCCTTAAAACAGTAGTAACAAAGAAAACACTGTACAATGAACAGAAAGAACAGAGGGTTTGAGGACACACAGGGATAATTAACGGAACAAGAAACGGGTGTGTAACTCAATCAAAAAACATGGAAATAAACTAGTAACAAGAACTCAGGCAAACAGTGACAGGGAACAATCAAAACTAAACACAACATAACCCTGACACCATAAGGTAATAAACATGATTTTGTTTGGTGTGATATTCTATGAAATACTCAGTCAAGTTACACATTTATTGTGTTTTATGGCCAATCATGTCTGTCATTTCCGAGAACTCAAGTACTCACACCTATCCTAATGAATGACGTGCCTATAACTGAAATTATATCAACAGACAATCCCTTTTAGTGTGGGATTGTGTATACTGTGCCATAGTTAATAAGTGAATGTTTAAATCCAGACCTCTGTCCTGTCCTTGAGTAGTTAATATATGAGTGTGTTCTAAGAGAGGAGACAGCGTTGATTAATGTGTCCTTGGTGTAATGGTGTGTTATAGATCTATCCTGACCCTGAGCTGGAGCAGCAGATACTGGCGCTGGCCATCCGCTGTATTCACAGTGAAGAGGGCTGCCGATGGACCGGCCAGATGAAACAGCTACAGGTAATGATGCTTTTCTCTTTTTATGATGCATTTTCTTTGTCCAGTCGTTTGGTTTCTGATGCTTTGTGAAAATACTAGTCTCCTAACATAGTATATGCTAGTATTGTCTGTTCGCTAGCACTGATTAGTTTAAAATGTGTTGTGTTAAAGTGATATTTCACCCTAAATTAAAAACTATGTCACCATAAATGTACACTACAAAGCATACTTGTCTGTTTCTTTTCCAGAGCCACTTCTCGACCTGCGCCTTCAACGTGATCCCCTGCCCCAACCGCTGCTCCGTCAAGCTGACGCGCAGAGACCTGCCCGAACACCTGCAGCACGACTGCCCCAAGCGCAAGGTCAAGTGCGAGTTCTGCGGGAGCGAGTTCACAGGAGAGGCCTATGAGGTACCGAGGTCAAACCACGTCCGAGACACATTGTTATGTGCTGCAGGCCTGTTGTAGAGTCCCAAAACCTGGAAACAAGCATTTTAGCACTTCCGGTTCCATCGTTCTGAAAACTACAGAGGTTGTCCCAACTAACCTTGCTGTGTTTATACTCCCCTCTCTATTCTTACTCAAACTTTTCAACTTGTAGATTTTAAGTTAAGATTGAAAGAGTTCTTTACTTCTGCCTGTTGCATTTACAGTAGACTTCATTTGCAAAGATTATCTTGATGAACAAAATGTGTAAAAAAAAAAATCATAAACTTTTGTTAGTCACATAGCTTATTTTCTTCAACAATCCAAATGTCAATGGAAAAAAATCCTAATGGCTTTTGTTGAGAGAACCAGGGTGATGCTAACTTCATCCTTGCAGCACTCTATTGTTTGGAATATTAGCCTTTTGGATGCATTAGTGTATAAGCTTTCTTATTTGATTACTGTGAGGTTGTGCTCTATAATATGGATTGCTACATGAAGGAAGATGCCTGTGTGCTTCTCACCATGGTGTAATTCTGCAATGTGTGAACTAAGAATTCGTGATTAGCAAATTGGCAGATTGCTATCGTAGTAGCACAAGGACCGGGGTTGTTCGCTAATATAGTGCCACTCCTATTTTTATACATGTAATACAAACCTCACAATGTATAAAAGGGGAATGTAAGCATTTTTAATTGCATTTTATGGGAATTATTATTTTGTGTGTCTTGTATACTGTTTTGTATTGGGTAGGCTGCAAAATTGCACTTAATTGTTACAGTTTATGATTAAAGAACAATTTTATTTGGGATTTGCCACTTTATAGGCAGTAAAATGTGTCTGTCTCTTTGTGCTGTGAAATTGCTTGCAAGGCAGATATGATATTAAACAAACATTCTAGTTAGGGCTAGAATACACCACATGACTATTGCCCCGATTTGAGGTTTGAGAGAGTCGATACTAGTTGCTTAAACCGTAAATTCAAAGCCAGTCTGCAGATTTTGTGCAGTCATAGTGGACAAATTTCACAGAGAATCGCATAATGTATGACGGACACAGACTCTGATGTATTTTGCTTCAGACTATGAATGCATTCTAGTCAAAGGATTAAAAAAAAAAAAGTAATTTCAAGCATCTGTCATTCCTCTCCTAGCAAGGTGTTGTATGTTTCTGCATTAGTTTGTGTTTGGAATGACTTGAAGGTCTGTTAGTGAGGCGTTTAATGTATAATGCTCAGTTTTTTTTTTCTGTAACGAGTTCTTACTTTTTGGCAGTAATTATATACTCTTAAAAATAAAGGTTTATGTGTCATAAAGAACAAATTGGGTTCCACAAAGAACCTTTCATGGAACAGTTCTTAAAAGAAAAAATAGTTTTTATCACTCTTAAAAAAAAAAAGGTTCTTTATTGGCATGTATTGTTCCATGAAGAAACTTTAACATCCATAGAACATTTCCATTGCACAAAAGGTTCTTTATAGTGGAAAAGGGTTCTTCAGATTATTCAAATGTTCTTCACACTTTAAAGATCTGTTCCCTTAAAGGTTTTTTGGGAAACCAAAATTGGTTCTTCTATGGCATCAAAGTTAAACAAAAAATAAGAATTCCACTGTAAACAACCTTTCGTGCAATGGAAATATTCAATGGATGGGGTTCTTCATGGAACCATTGATGTACCATCTATATGCCCCCTCTACACTGTAAAGACTGTGTCGGGATGGGTGTTGATGTTTCAGCCGACAAAAAAGAGTGCCAGACATCGACAAAGCAGATCATTTCATTTATGCAAAACCTGAACTAACCTAAATCTTCAACAGTGGTTTTCTTTGCAAGCTCTGGCAATATCTTCAGAAAATGCAAATCTAGTTTCTTTTCTTCCTCTCACATCACCATCTCCTTTCAGAACCACCAGGGCATCTGTCCGCAGGAGAGCGTGTACTGCGAGAACAAGTGTGGCGCAAGAATGATGAGGAGACTATTATCCCAGCACACCATGACAGAATGCCCCAAACGTACGCAGCCCTGCAAGTACTGCGGAAAAGAGTTTGTCTACGACACCATTCAGGTGAGTGACGCGGCACAGCGGACCTCTACACCCAAATCATTCAGTGCTTTGACTTAGACTGTGACGGCGTTCAGCTGTGGTCTTACATCTGTACGACAGAAAAATGGATACAAATAGTGTTTGCTTATTGACTTTAATGTGCGCACGTCCAACGCCTGGTGTTGATGGAACAGTAGCCGCTCAGTGGTGAATTAAAAGGGTTTTGAGGCTCCACAGGGTGGGATGGCAGTGGGCCTGTGACTACATAAATGCTGGCTTTCATTCTAGATTCTAGGTTTGGTGCCAACCACAGCTTGGACTGGCCTTGCTTCTTTTCATAACACCTGCGTTCACACACATAGAGATATACATTCTGAAAACACAGTGAGATTCAGCAGCCCAGCTAACAGACACACTAGCTCTGTTCCAAAACCTAGTGCGCTGCCTCGCTACATCTGTCATGGAACTTCATAAGTGACCAACATGGGAGTGCTCTACATAAGCTGCAAATCAATCAAATAGCGCTCCGCAGGAAAGACTAGATTTGTAGGTGATTTCAATTCATTTTGATGTTAGCATGTTGCTAAGCTAACACAATGATAGCCTATATATAGGGTTAGTTCACCCAAAAATGAATTTAATTCTCACCCTCGTGTCGTTCCAAACTCGTAAGTCTTTTATTCATCTTCAGAGCACAAATGGAGATCTACATATTTAATGAAATCTGAGAGCTTTATTTCCCTCCATTGACAGCCTATATTGACAAATTTGATGTTTCTCCATTTAAAGAGATAGGAGCTGCACTCGACCTGTGGCCAAGAGGCGTTTCAAAGATGGGCGCCAAGTGAAATGACTTGTCGTAAAAAGACATTGCCACATTGCACAGTGACATTTAATGCTGCCTCAGAATTTGGTTAAAACGAGGGATATTAGGAGGCGGCATAATTAAGTCGCCTACCTTTTTGTACAGCACTTTGTGTTGAAAACGCCTATGATGCCTTAAAATACTGTCTCTGTAGGCACCCGTAGGTTTTGGAACCGAAAAACTGGTCTTTTAATTTCCTTAACATTGCAGAGGCTGCAGAGGAGGATTCGACATTTCGTTTTTCTTTTGTTGCATCATTTCTTACTGTATGATTAACATTTGGCCTACACTTCAATCCAAAGCCTGAACATTTATCAGTATGTGAACTGAACCAATGACATTGGCGTTTCTAGTGTCATGCTACAAGAACACAAGTGCAGCGGCTTTTATAGATGATCTCATGATGATTTCATGAATCCATGCATATTTTAGTTCTCGCATCTCAGAGCTCAAGCTGTTATTGCTCAAGATATCACAGCACAACCTACTGACTCACGTCAATGCTGACTGTTGCCTTTCATCCCCCAGAACCACCAGTACCACTGCCCTCGCTTTCCTGTGCAGTGTCCCAATCAATGCGGCACCCCAAACATTGCACGTGAGGATCTGGCTAACCACGTGAAGGAGAACTGTGGCAGCGCGCTGATCCTTTGCCCATTCAAGGAGGCCGGCTGCAAACATAGAGTGAGTCCTGCGCTGTAACTTCACCGCATTCATATGCCGCCCAATGCAGTTTTCCTTCCTCCACACCTGTAAAACTATGTGTCTGAGTCAGTAAAAAATTCCTTTGAAGCTTATTGTAGAAGGCTGTTTTTAAGGATGGGCTGTCTGCTGTGAGATATCATATTTGCTAGTTTTTGAGATCAAGGGAGTTCGGGGAAATACGTTTTTAATGCACTTTGCAGGTTTCCTGTTTTTACTTGCAGTATATAGACCCGAGAGTATGGAGGACTAGCAGTGCTAGTTAAAAAATAATAATAACTAAAAAGAAATGATCAATTTATTGAAAAAAAAAAAAAATGCCAAAGCATTTTGTTAAACGTAACAGTAAAATAATAAATCATTTATTTACATGTTTATTTTTTATTGATACGTTGAAAACTATAAGTAAATGTAACAGTAAAATAATTGATTAATAAATCACTTTTCAAATTGGCAAATAATCCAAAAAAAGTCATTTGTAAATATTTTATATTCTTAAATGCTGCATTTAAAATGTGCTTAATTAATAATGTTTTATTGAGTAATTAACACTAATTAAATAAATAATTTTAAATATGTCTTTATTTTTATTTTTGAAAAGTGATTTATAAATGTTTTGTTCATTAATAGTTTGAAAATTGTAGGTAAATGTAGCAGTAAAATAATTACTTTTCAAATTGACAAATAAGTAGACATTTTAAACTGTTTATTTAACGAATCAGAAAAAGTCATTTTTAAATGTTTTTTATTTTTAAATGTTGTATTAATTATCAATTGATTTATTGTTATTTAACTACAGTTTTTTTTTTAAACATTAATTATATGAACATTTTTAAATATGTCAGTTTATTTATCAGCTTGAAAACATTATTTATCTACATTTATATTTTTGAATTAATACACTGATACGTTGATTTGTGTCAAATTAAATATGATGTCTACAATGATAATCAAGGTCTATAGTTATGTTAATAGCATTGTGCAGATCAAAACAAGATGAGCACATTTTAGTCAGCGCTCAAATTCATATTATACTTATGCAAATGTTCTGTGCTCTGGTTTATAGTGCCCAAAGATGGCAATCGGACGACACCTGGAGGAGAGCACAAAATCCCACCTAACCATGATGTGTAATCTGGTGGGGCGGCAGCGACAGGAAATCATGGAGCTGAGACGTGAAATGGAGGAGCTGTCGGTGAGTCACGATGGCGTTCTCATCTGGAAACTGACCGACTACTCGCGCAAGCTGCAGGAGGCCAAACTTCGCAACAACCACGAGTTCTTCAGTCCGCCCTTCTACACGCACCGCTACGGCTACAAGCTGCAGGTGTCCGCGTTCCTGAACGGCAACGGCAGCGGAGAGGGCTCGCATCTGTCCATCTACATCCGCGTGCTTCCCGGTGAGTACGACAACCTGTTGGAATGGCCCTTCTCCTACAAGGTGACCTTCTCCATTTTGGACCAGAGCGACCCGTCGCTGTCCAAACCTCAGCATATCACGGAGACCTTCAACCCTGATCCCAACTGGAAGAACTTCCAGAAACCGTGCAGCACCCGGAACTCGCTGGACGAGAGCACGCTGGGTTTCGGCTACCCCAAGTTCATCTCGCACGAGGAGATCAAGAAGAGGAACTACATCCGTGACAACTCCATCTTCCTCAAAGCTTCCATAGAGATCCCACAAAAAATCATGGCCTGAGGACGTTTTGTCTTGACGTACATCTTTATGGACCCTCCTTCCTCTCAGAAACTCTACCGAAAGACTCAGAGCTCGTCTATCTGGTTATTTGGCTGGTTTTGAGGTATCTACGTGTAGAAGTGTTTCGCAAAATCATCACTTTAAAAATGTTTTGGATTTGCTTTCTAACACTCTCTTCCTCAATTTACAGCAACGCCTTTGGACATTCAGTAGTGCCTAGAACATTTATTTTAATTTAAATGTTATTTTTATGTCATTTCTCTCGCAAATGTCAAGTGAACGATTGAAGCGGACTGTGAAAGGCTATTCGTAACCTTTGCACTTTGAGAATGTTCTTCGGAGGCGAGGCAACGGAGCTCTGCGACACGGTGGCAGGCATTCGGCGGGCACACACTAACCCTCTTTTTACCCTTTTGTGTACACGCTTTCGCCCAGCACCGGTCCTTGATGAGAAACTCAAAAAAGCGTTGATTTCCTGTTTAACTCGTTTTAAGTAAACTAACAACAGCTGTGAACTACATGTAGCTTAACTCGGTCTAGCGGTTCGAGACTTGTTCGACACAACGGTGCATAGTAGTATTTGATGATACGTTATGTTTTTTCAATACTAAATAACATTTGGGACAGATTCAGAGGTGCTAAAGCATGGTGGCAAGCTTTTTCGTTATTGTACAGTGGAAAAACGACACATTTTTCAAGCTCATGCACTCCGGTTCGGATTGAAAGCCATGCGAGAGATTGTTTACATTCAGTCTGTGGGTGTTTGTGAGGGTTGCATTCATAGGTCACATGATCTATGAAGTGAACCAGTTTTTTGTACTGTATACCTGTATTCTTAACCAGCGTGTGAGGGCTTGTTGCGTTGCGGCGGGCAGACGAGCAAAAGGAACCAAATTTTTTTAATATGTGAAAAAAATAAATGTGAGCAACCTGTTGCGTTTGTGTCATAAGCAGAGGGGGATTTCGAATGTGAACTCTGGACTCGCATGCTCAGTTGACTCTTTCTGTTCTTTATCTTACTCTGTCGGACGCTGGCAGATGATGGATAGAAAGGTGCGGGCACTCGCAACGGCCGCCCCAAAAGCGCGTCGAGTGCGAGGGTGTCATATTCGAGTGGCGCTGGTAGCCATGGTTACCCGTGCCTGTTAAAGCAGCATGTGAACGAGAGAAGAGTTCTTCCATGTGCCTGAGGAAGATGAGCCTTGTGCAATATGGCTGCCATTGCTCCATACAGACCAGTTGAGGACTTTGTCAATACTTATTATATATTATATGTGAATACTAATAAATAAAAAAAAACAATGCAAAAAGCACATTCTTCTTCACATTTAATCTTGCTATGATACCAGCTAATATTTTGCAATGATTTTGAGAAAACCTGGGAGAAAAAACAAAAAACATTTTTGCTAAGATTCTGTATTTTACGAAGTACTTCAGATGTTTTCTACAACTCTTTTTGACGATGAGTTTCGGGGGCTGTACGTTAACGTTTTATGGACCTTTTTATGTTTCACCTCTGTGGCATTTTCTCCGTCGTTTTGTTTTGTCTGGTTTGGATTTTGCATATTATGTCTGTATTATTTCCTCTTGAAGAAGTATTTATTTTAAAGCGCCATGACATAAGCTTGACAAGAAATGGTGCAGATGTTTTTATATGTTGATTTGATGATTGCTTGTCAAATATCACTTGAAATAAAACAATGTCTACAAGGTCTGCTCTGATCAGGTTTCGTCTCTTAAATGTTGCTGGAAAACCCCTCTGAGCTCTGTTTGTCTCACGTGAGTGTCGGCATCTCAAAGTTTACATGGCCCGCAGTTGCAAATGTTTACCGATCCCTCAGGAGCCGCACACAAGAACAGCAACACAAAGCTTTTGTAGAAGAAACAGCCCACAGCTGACCAAAAAAGAACAGCATATTCTCCAATTTAGTCTCAACTTACTTCAATAAGCCTTGTTCAGACTGTCAGTCCAAATTCACTTTTTGTGCAAATCTGATTGGAATCCAATCATATTCAAGTGTGACCGGCAAATAATACGTTTACAAATCCATTTTGAGCTACATTCAGATTTCTGGAATTCTGCTTTAGTCTGACCGCTCTAATTGATTGACCACTCTAACCGGATCTGGGCCGACACCATGTTGCTGTCTGGGTTTGTTTCTGCAGCGACTTTCAGCATGCTTCCTATAACATCTGACATGTTTGTCGTGGCTTGAGAAAGTCACATGAACCACATGTGATTTCAGTCGGATATGCACAAAAATCGTATTGGACTGACAGTCTGAACTAGGCTAAATAGGAACTTTCCATAAGCCTCGTTGAAATTGCGATTCATTTTTTTTTTAATTTTACAAATCTGTTTTGAGCTACATTCTTATGTTGTTTGAAATCCTATTCAATAATAACGGAGAGTTGGGTCTGGAAAAGTTATAAAATGGAAACTTCTATTGTGAATATACATTGTGTTGTTGCACTTAGCTCTGAAATATTGCATCAGCTTTGGAGTGCAATCTCCATGAAATGATTCAGAAAAACTTAATTCAGTGATCACAAACCACTGAAAATGCATTGGTGAAAAGGTGTGGAAACCCTTAAAGGTCTTTACAGATACGGTTTGGCTGAAATGGCTAACAATGTCACAGCTTTTATTTCATTCACTCCATTTGCAAGCAGTCGTGATGAGTGCCAAGTCTGCACAGTTTTTTTTTTTATTGCTTTGTTTTAACAATAAGTGAAAGGGGGCTGTATCTCATTACTACCCTCACATGTGCTGATCTCCCCCAGAGATGAAGGGGAGGAAGTGAAGCAGACACGTGTTCAACTTTGATCTCGTGCCAGAGGTTTTCTCTGGACTCTGTATGGGAGTTTTTGGAGAAAAGAAGGCATATAAAGGCTTCTCACAAGTCCCCCAGAGGACTGTGCAGTTAAGACAGGCCAACCCTGAAACGGGCTTTGTGTTGAGACCTAAAAGTTTGTTTGAAATTTGTTGAAGGGTCATGTATACACTACCATTCAAAAGTTTGGGGTCAGTAAGATTTTTTTTTTTTTAAGATATTAATACTTTTATTCAGCAAGTATGCAAATAAATTGATCAAAAGTGACAGTAAAGACATTCATAATGTTAAAAAAGATTTCTATTTCAAATAAATTCCTATTCATCAAATAACAATCCTGAAAGAATTAAACTCAGTTTCCACAAAAATATTACCCTGAAAATAATAAGAAATGTTTCTTGAGCAGCAAATCGGCAAATGAGAATGATTTCTGAAGGATCATGTGACCCTGAAGACTGGAGTAATGCTTTACTGGAATAAATTACACTTTGAAATATATTAAGTGTAATATTACATTTTTCAAAATCTTACCAAACCCAAGATTTTGAACCGTCATATTTTACCACCAGAATCTCAAACAAACATTTATAAATGAATGGGGATCATAATTAATCGATTAGGAACAAATGAGAATCAACATTGAGAAAGATGGGAATTATATACAGTATATTAAATAAAAATCCTATAAATATCCACTTAAAATAAAATAACCAGATACATTACAGTAATAAGAATTTGAGTGAAAATGTGTTTTTTAATTCAAATAATGTGTCACTAGAAAAATTCTTAATGGTCTTGAAAAATATGTAATTTCTTTATTTCATTTTTTTATACTTATTTTTTTTATATGTACTGTGTATAATATCAGATGAAAATGTATAACATAAAATTCTAATTTCACTGTGAAATGTCAAGGTGACTTGCACATGTTAAGAAACTGGAACTCTTTTTTTAAAAAGTTATATGAAATGTGGATGTGAAGGCAGGGGAATGTGCAAACTTTCTGTTTTAGGAAATCGTATTTACATATTTCATGAAAGTGTGGCTTTGAGAGTGTTCTGAGTAAGTTTCTCCAGCCGTATCGTTTTCCACAGCAATGCTGAACACAGAGTTATTTAAAGTTAACTGCAATAACCCAAAGCCGTGCTGATGGCCCCTAAGTTTCCTGGCACAGGGAGTTCAAACAGCAGCCCTGCGCTAGTCTAGGGCAGAGTTCAGTGAAAATAGTAACATGTAATTACACATTAGCTCATACATGTTTCCCATTCGGAGTGGAACAGTCACGTGTGGCACAGAGCCCAGCTATAGACTTCTCAACGCTCTCTCTGTGTGTCACTGATGCAATAAGTCAACAATAAAGCGCCTCTCTCTCAAATTCAAGGACTAAACTCTGTTTTCCGACCATAGGTGAGACTCTCGGCAAGCTACACATCAAAAAATGTCAATGAGTGATGTGTGCTTTGAATGAGTCCCTTGAGCCCTGTGTGGAGAGGGATGGGATGTCTGTTTTCTGACTCACTGTCAATGGGTATTTATAATGACAAATATTCGAAAGAATATTGAAAATATGAATTTAGCATATAAGCTAACCGCAGAGTGTCCAGAGAATCCAATACAAATAGTGTTTATTAATGGCAGATCAAAGAACTAAATTAAATATTGATTTGAGTAATTATTTTAGTAGCTTATTTGGAGAGACACCATGAGAACATCTATGTAGGATAAAAAAAAGCAAATAACTTGTGTTTTTGTTTCCCACACAATGAAAATGGTTCCAAATATATTCTTATTTATTGTATAGCCTAACATAAAGATACTTTGGTATTGGCTGTTCATTCAACGACTTTTCTGCACATTGTTTGCAGAAGCCACAATCTACGAACATTGTTTTATTACACATTCTCACAGTAAAAATTACAAATTGTTTTTAAAGCTGCTGTCCACAACTTTTTAAGTTAAAAATAATCCAAAATAATTATTTATTTAATAAATGCTGATCCCGCATTTTCTCATCCTCATACTTGGACATTGTCAAGTTGTCAACTATCTTGTTTATGGTATAAGCGCATATACCAGTGAACAATTTAAAAACTATAAATCTCTTAAAACCCACGGACATTTCACCAACGGCTGTGTACAGGATTTATTTACATTCCCACAGAATGACACAGTAACAGCAAAGATACGTTTGCTGTATTGATGATGATGATAATGTCATGTTAAGGATGGTTTAGTTTGAAAAAATAATGAAAAACACAATTCTCCAACAACAGAATACCCCTGCATCGATACCTTACAAATGGCGGCTACGCCCCATAATGCACTTCGTGTATCATGAATGTGACGTCACCTGACAAAGACCGAACTACAGGTAACCATAAAACACTTTACATTTACATGTATCCATTTAGCTGACGCTTTTATCCAAAGCGACTTACAATTGCTATACATGTCAGAGGTCACATGCCTCTGGAGCAACTAGGGACGCAATGCTGATGTTGTTAACATGAACAATTTGAGAACAAAGTATAATTTGCTCGTTTGCTGTAAATCGTGTTGATTAAATCTAACGATCGCTTGTCATGTCGAATGCTTTTCTCCCCTTAGTTGATCAGAACAAAAATGGATGTTACTTGTTCAGAAGACATTTTCCAGTGAAAATTCTTATGTTGGTCAAACTTTCAAAAAGTGACTCTGTGATTCTGAATGACAGTATCCACACAGCGCGGTGATTGACAGCAGCACTCGCCTCAAAACATTGTGTTCATCCGCGCTGTTTCATGCCGATTTACAACCCACGTAAAGATGATAATTCCGCGAATAACTGCAATTGCAGATTTCGAACAGAGATGGTGACCAAGAGTAAAAGCTATACGGACTGTAGCTTTAAGATAAAGTTTAAAGGGAGAAATAAAGTCACATTATAAGATATAAATGTAGTTATTGTTAACTATTTTGATATTGTAAACTAAAACTATGAATTGCTTTTATCAATTGAAATACAGCTGAAATAAAATAAAATATAAATAGGCTATTAGATGAAAAACAACTTAAGATAATAAGAAATCAATACATAAATCAATACATCATCAATCCTTCTTTCATAGCGGTTTTTTCTGACGGCGGTTTTCGCGGGAAATACATAGGCTACGTCATTCGCCTGTGCATGTCTCATCATATCCGTGAAAAGTAGCTCAAGGAGCGAGAAATGTTGTAAAATACAAAATACAGGCTCTTTCCCCTTCAATACAATCACTGAAAAAGCAAAAGATGCAGCCTACAGTTTTTACATGTTTGGAGAGAAAAAAAGTGAGTGGTGCTTGTCTGTGGAACACTCAACGTCAAAATGCGTGTTCTGCATAGTTGCCGGGGTCTTGGCATGCATTGCTATGGTATTATGTGTGATTTTTAGCATGTTGCTATAGGCTGTTCTGGATAGTTGCTAGGGGGTTACTAAGTGCTTCCATTGGTGTTCTATATGGTTGTTAGATGGCTGATGGGAGAATGACCTGACGGCGCTCCATCTCGGTATCAGAAATGTTTTCATTGGGCCGACTGTGTAATATGTAAATTAAGCATATAATTGGAGTTTCATCTGCTTCCAAAAATGGATGCTTTCAGAAGGGTCATGGTTTGCTGCTGTCCTTGGATGCTAAAACGCTTTGAAATAGAAGTTCAAAGGATGTTCAAATCAAAGTTGACGTCCCGTAGTGTGACAGTAACGGGGGTCAAGATCTCTTTCTATTTCAGTTTCCCTTTCTCCATCTCTTTCTCTCTCCCTCCTTTTTCTCTTTCAACAAAGGTGCCAGTATTTAACATGCACGTGAGAGTTTCCACTACCTCACAGATAAACATGGTCAGAAGAAGGTGTGTTTCTAGACTGAACAGTTCAACTCTTAATGACTTTTGACGTCAAACTGGTACATTTCATTCAGCATAAACTTGAAATAGGCCTAGTTTCAAAATATAAACGCATGTTAAATGTTATCCAGACTATCCTAAAAGAGTTCTCTAATATCATATTATAGAATGTTGCTGATTTGTTAAGGGTTTCTGAGCCCCAAACATGCATTGCAGCATGAATAAATGATGCTGTTACTATAATAGGATTGTTGTTTTGCTTTATTTATGCTGTTGTTGTTTTGTTGTCACTGTTAATTTGTTGCCAGTTATTTGATGTTTGTCAGTTGTCACCGTTGTTGAGGTCCATGTGCATCTTATTTAAAATGATGGGACTTAATGGGACCTATTTTAACGATCTATGCGCATGGTCTAAAGCGCAAGGCGCAAGTGCACTTAGTCCACTTTTGCTAATTTGGTCGGCATGCCCGGCGCCTAGTCTAAAAGGGTTGTCTATATTCTCTTAATGAGTAATGGGTGTGTTTTGCATCCCTGTGTGTGTAACAAGCTGAGCCTACTCTCGTTGTGCACCCGCCTATAGGTGCACATTACTAACGCGTTCTTTAAATGACAAAAAACAATATTGCGCCATTGACTTTAGACCAGGTTTCAGTTGGTCAATGGTGCAATGCCTCAAAATAGCAACGCGCCAACAATGCGCCTGAACACACCTCGTTTCCAGCCCAGCCCATGGGAACACAAATGGGTGCAAATGCATTTGCTATTTAAACAATGTCACGCAGGACGTCCCACGCAGGAGGTGAAAATGATAACTGCGTCGGGCTGAAACTAGCAAAAAACACTTGCGTCATGCCATATATGCGCCGGGTGTATGAATAGGCCCCAAGTCTTTGCTGTGCAAGTTGTTCCGGAACAAAATATTGTGTAGATGAATTAATGACTTGATGATTTTCAATTCTCAATGCCTTCTTATGCCATCCTGCAGCTCAAACAGTAGAGCACAGTGCAAACTTCGGCCAGGTCATGGGTTTGATTCCCAGGGAAAGCCAGAACTGATACAATACCTTGAATGCAATGTAAGTTGCTTTGGATAAAATCATCTGCCAAATGCATTCATGTAAATATTAAAGGTGCATTAATGAACTTTGGCCTCTCTATCGCTAGTTGTATTTTTTTTATGTCAGTGTATGTTTCGTGGCAAGATCAGAGTTTTCTTTTTTTTTTATCTATTCTCTTAATAATTACATTTTGTTGGGTTTTACCAAACAGTGCAGTCAGTCAACACTGTTCACCAAGTGAGTGAAGGCAGCATACATAAATTTACAATTGTTATGCACAACATGTTTGACGTAAAAGTCCTGACAAAACGAGTAAAACTACAATAGGCACTTAGTCCCATGAGCATGACTCACTTTCTCTGTCTCTTCCCCTCTCTCAGATAAGAATAGACATTGACTATCCATAAACAACAGAACGATTACGCACTAGTGTACAACGACGCAGTTTTTGTGAAGCTGAATTCGTGCGCAGGCTTTCTGAGAGAAGACATGATGTCTTTTTCTGGACGTTTGCGTCAGTTGTGCTCTCTGCTCTTAATGGTGGGCGCTTTATTTGGGTATGAGAGACAGGATGGCATTATCACAGCCTGTGGGCATGAGTTTCATCCTCACAAAAGCTGAATGCAGGAGATGCATCATTGAGCTCTCATTTTAGATTATAGAATAAATTGAATTGTAGTACTTCAGCTCATAATTTCTGAACTCCTCTCAGCTGAAGTGTGTATCCCCGCTACCTTTTCTGAAAATGAACTGTAACTCATGGAAAATGTGCCTTACTGAAGCATCAATGAATGTGTCTTTTTATGGTAAACTAGGAGCTGTTTCTCCTGAGCCAGGAAACTGTTGGTCAGAAGTTGTGTAAGGTTCGTGCTCCTCTCAGAGTTGTGAGGAGATGGAGAGAGTTACGAAGGACAGGTTTTTCAAAGAAAGAAGTCCCAGTTTGGGACTCACAACAGTATTTTACACAACAGGTGTAACTCTCAAACTGTCCTGTTCACACAAAATTGTGGGAACATTTGTGTAAATAGTCCCTTTCACACATTAAACCCAGTAAATTACCCAACATTTTTTTTTTTTACCAGATTTCTGGTAAATAGTATAAAAATGGGCTATTCACACAAGAAACCGAGTTCCAACTTTTTACTGGTAAGAAACCATTCACACATCAGTACCAAAATACTCTGTGATGTCATTATCATAAATGGACTCTAAATGCCACACCATTTTGTAACCGAGATTCTGAAGTGCACATTCGATGGACTCTTTGCTATCCCATGAGGGCACGAGAGAGGATTTGTGAATGGAACTATAGCAAAGCAACTGATGCTGGTGCTGTAGGTTCTGTGACAATAACAACATGCCGCATGTAGTACGTCCGAATTGTATTCATACTACCCACAGGGGCGTAGCAAGCTTTTCAAAAGTGTGGGGGATGCATGTGGTCAGGGCTGTAAAACGATTTTTTTTTACATTTTAAGGTTAAATGCATCAATCTGGTGCACTTTGAGAGCTCAAAATTAAGAGAGCTCAAACATCTTTTTAGTTATGATATAGAGTCTCAGTCTACATTACATTATCACTGGTGTTTTAGAATGCCAAACATTTATTATAATAATATAATAATAATGACTTATATAATTATTCCTATGATGGAAAATCCATATAGCCTGCCCTATATATATATGTACCTAGTGTATAAATGAAAATGAATATTTCAAAAGTATATTTTATATTACGCTATAGAATAGAAAAATTGCAATACTTTTGTCCTAATTTCTTCACTTGCAAGAAATAAACCCTTGAGTTTTTATCTTGGAGAAAACACCAGATCACCATGCTGATCGCGTGAGCAAAGAGCGCACTTTCCTTTAAATCACGCAGCACAAACAGAATGCCTACTTAAAGTCTTGTGCTGTTTAGTCTAAAAAACGAAATATAATACCGAAAACACTCGACATGTCAACAAAACATAAACATAACATCTTCCCAAACACATATCAAGCTTATTTAAAAACCTCGAAAGCATAAACACTCATTCAAAGTACCTGGAAAAGGGAGATTTAAATAACCATAAGTTCCCGCCGGCGCCGCCTCAGCACGAGCTGACCGATAAATCTAACACACCAAGAGAGGCGGGACTTAAGGCAGAACAGCCAATCATCAGCCGGTCACACTCGTTCGAGAGGGAGGGGGAGAGGAGGAGCAGCAGCGAGCGCAGACACAGAGCGGCCAGAGAAACGGAGGAGCGACTGTAGTGAGGCGTTTGTGCAAAACTGCTGAAAAAGTGTGGGTGTTGAACCCTCTCACCGGGAAAAGTGTGGGTGTTAAAACACCCACATCCCCCACGGGTGCGACGCCCCTGACTACCCATATTCATACTATATGGAACAGACTTCACGAACATCACGAAGGTCAAATTCAAATGTTAATGTGTTAACTCGTTCCTCGAAGTCATCATTCATTATTGCTACATCACATGTTGAAGTCAGAATCAACATGGAAGTAGTCTAAACTAGTGATGCTCCGATTGATCGGCCGCCGATCATGATCGGCCGATATTGGCTAAAGATAGCTTGATCGGCGAACCCCAAAAGCACCGATCAAAAAAGCCGATCACGTGGCGTAAATTACTCGCGCGACTTTTTTCCACCTGCATGCATGCGCACGGGCACACAACATCAGAGCGGAGCTTGCCAGTGTCAACATGAGTTCTCCCTTCTGGAAGTTTTTCAAAGTGTCTGACAGAGACGTTGCTAACGGCGAGATTTAACTATTTGTAGCGTGTATTCTAATTCTATTCACGAGTTGCATGCGCTTGATGAACGCTCTGCTAGTTAACTGGAGATTAATTAGATGTCCGATGTTCGCGGGACATGAGTTGCACGCGCTTGATGCATGTCTCATAAATCGTTAAAAAAATTTAAACGTCTGGGAGAAAGAGAAGACATATAGATCTATCTATCTGAATAACAGTGACGACGCGAAAGAGCTTTATTCGGTATGTTTTTCTGTGCGCACAGCCGCACACACACATAACGTTACACACACACACACACACACACACACACAACCGACGCGAAGCGTGCAGCCCTGCACATAGACCGCTATACAGCGCGCGAGGACTGAACTGAGCCCTCTTTCGCGTCTGAATGGGCAAATACACACACAATTATGTCTGAATGTCCGTTTTGGAGAGTATTCGCGTGAACACAGTCGGTTATGTCTTTACAGAGCGTACAGCAGCCTGTGAGAATATAGGACGTGCATCAGTGCAATTGGATCTGCACAGTCGGTCAAGTGACAGTGCGTCATAAACCTAATGCCGTTTGTACACTTAATATTAATCAAACAACAAAATAAAAAGAGAAAAGCATTCACTGCTCTTTTAATAGCTTTAATAAGGTTTAATTATATTTAATTCATAGGCTACAAATAAATATGTCTGCTTGAAAGAATAAAGAATGATGTATGTTAAAGAGTGCATCATTCATTGAAGAAAAAAAGACTGTTTTACTTTAGGAGAAGTGTTTTTATTTAATTTTAAGATATTATTTTATGTCACAGTGCTTAATCTGTGTCTGTATTGCATGTTCAATCTTTAAAAATTATTCATATTAACAGGTTAATAGATGTTTTCTACAGGAATATATAATGGGTTTGGAAATTTTAGAGAAATTCTAAATTAATGCATTAGCTACAATTTAACTAAACCCATTATATTTTAGTCTACTAAATCTACTGTAGATTTAGTCAACTAAATTCTTATTGTAGCTGATCTAGTGTGTGTTGGTCTGCCTGACCCCTCTTTGTTTGGAATAATTTTATGTTACTCTGCCGTATTTGGGGAAGATGGCCTACAGTAGCCTTAAGTTATCTCATTTTCTAAATACAATTAAATAAACACTTGGTGGTTCTTCAAGATCTTGACTGTAGCATATTTATGTCTACTGGTTTTTTTTTTTCAATACAGTTTTCATATTTCATAATATTTCAAATATTTCATAATTCATAGTTAGTTTCATTTCTACAAATGGTGCAAACTCTGCTAGATTATAGATAAAAAATTCCCATTCCCCTGCCATTCTGTGATCGGCAGTAATCGGCAATCGGCAGATCATGATTTTGGTGATCGGTAATCGGTGATCGGCCCCAAAAATGCTGATCGGAGCATCTCTAGTCTAAACAAAACAAATTAATTATATCGTGTGAACAATAAGCCCAAATAACTGCATCTGAATGTAAATATTATGTGAAATATTAATTTATATCAATATTTATTTATAGGCCTACATGGTATCACAACTAAATATGGAGCAAACCATGACATTTGAGTGATTAACGCCATTCGCTAAAGACTTGCTTTCCGCTCACTGATCTTTAGATCTCTCATATGTAGAATATAGATATTATATATTATATTATCAATATTTAGACCAGTGTTTCCACCAAGCAGACTGACTCTTGGAAGTTACATAAAGCCAACCAATCAGAATCTTTCCATTTTTGTTCACATCATTTATTAGACAGTCAGTATAAGAGCGTTGGGTCAGTGCCACAGTGGGTATGCTTTCTGTATATAGATATGGATCTCATATGTGATCTGAGCAGAATAATTTCAGTTATTGATTTGCAGATGTAATACAGTAAACTATTACTAAACAGTACAAGCTTGGAATGCTGTCTCTCATGCATGTCACCCACTGCACACATTTGTTACTCTAAGCCTAAATACAGAGATTAGTTCAAGAATACTTCTTTTAAAGACCCCTGAATGCCAAACATAGAGCTCCAGTGAAAGAAACATCTGACAAAACTGTATTTTTTTTATTGTAGTGGTTCTGAATTAAGCAGTTTCCAGGCCATAAACCTCATACTACAGTATTCCTTTTGACCCTAAAACACTTGAATAGGAATGTCCTGGAAGTTCATAGTGGTAGTTCTAGTGTTTAGGCTTTAGATTTCGAGTGCCCTGTTGATGTGAATGAGAGGCCTTTAATCTGGCCTGACAGGAAAGGACATGCGTACTGTATTCAGGCTGAGCGGAGACTCTATGAAAAACTGATGAAAGACTACTGACATAAAGCCCACACATATTGGCTTTGGACCGATAGAAAGCTGTATCTGTTGCTGCCTGCCATGTGTGACATTCATGTAAATATTTTTCACAATGTGTTACTTCCATAATGAGACATATTTCAGAAAACTGTTGGAGTAGGAGTTTATGTATTTTCAGTCTCAGAAGAGACGATACTGTTTTTGACTAAATTGGATCAAGTAGGATTACTGAAACAGTTTTGCTTTGTCATCTGTCTGTCTAAATGCCATAATTGAGTTCATAAATGCTGCTGTTAAGATTATTTTTAAGTTAAAAACAATCCAAAATAATTATTTAAAAAAAAAAAACATATTCTGCCAGTGGTCAAAACTATCTGCTTGCCGTAGCTAGATTCAAAACGGTTAGCTTGTAATAATGATTTTAATTCCAGTGGTACTGGTGGGTTTCCGCGGGAAATTCAAGCATGTCTTTGCGTAATTACGTCACACCCGTACACATAAAGAAGGAGTTTCGGCAAGCCGGCTATACTGCGCATGAGGAGATGTTGAGATACCGGTATGCTTTTCTCGCAGCACTTTACATAATTAAACTTATGGCGGATCCAGAAAGATCAAAACAACAATCATCAGTGTCAACTGGAGATTCACCATAAAACCCAAAAGACTTCATACTTCGGATTTAAGGTGGCTAGAGAAAGAGAAAGAAACAGTCTCATGCGAACACAGGGATAAACATCAGCAGGACTTTTGAAAGGTGTGTGATCTGCGTGTTTTGAAGGGGTTCAAAACGGAAGAAGAGACAGCTTTTTTCTGCTTAACAAGTAAGACATTTCAATAGTTCAATCGTGTAACACGTTTTCTTAATTCACACCGTTATGGAGTTTCCTTTGTTGTGCCTTTCTCGTTTTGCTATTATGGAGAATATGAATTCTGAACTACACGGGTAACCATAAAACACATTAAATTTAAGGTTAGTCACGCAATGCTGATGTTGTTAACATGAACAATTTGAGAACAAAGTATAATTTGCTCGTTTGCTGTAAATCGCGTTGAAATCTAACGATCGCTTGTCATGTCGAATGCTTTTCCCCCCTTAGTTGATCAGAACAAAAATGGATGTTACTTGTTCAGAAGACATTTTACGGTGAAAAGTCTTATGTTGGTCAAACTTTCAAAAAGTGACTCTGTGATTCTGAATGACAGTATCCACACAGCGCGGTGATTGACAGCAGCACTCGCCTCAAAACATTGTGTTCATCCGCGCTGTTTCATGCCGATTTACAACCCACGTAAAGATGATAATTCCGTGAATAACTGCAATTGCAGATTTCGAACAGAGATGGTGACAGAGGAAAAGCTGCGGACTGTAGCTTTAAGTCAGGTCAGGTGCAGCTGATGCTCATTATTGTTTTAAAGTGTTATTTATTTCCCTGTTTCATTTGGCGCAGTCAGATTCGACCATTATAATTTGTCAAGGTCAAAGGTCAAGCTCTGAAGTTCTCACCCCAGGACTGCGATACGCTGTTGTAACCACATCATGGCTTCGACTGGTAAGCTGTGCTAATCCTATTACACACACTTTCATCATAACCAAAACATCTCTGTTAGATCTCTCTTTTATAGCACCTTTCCTCGCTGCCAACAAAAGAGATTTGCCCTCTCAAGCCATCAGATGAGGGATATCAGTAAAACGCGATTCAGTAAAACAGTTTTTTTTCAGGTATTTCTTTAGACACTTGGAAACTCTTTTTACTTTATTGTTAGAAATATCTATTTAAAGGTAAAGTGTGTAATTTATGTGGCACTAACATCACCTATACATTGTTTCTTTGCCTAAATATATTTGAAACATACTCTAATTGTCTTGTAATTGTTACTAATTATTTTTAAATTATATATTTAAAATATGTTTTAGACAATATTTAGATTTTAAATTGTAAAAATATTGTCAAAATGTATCTGGTAAAATAAATAACAAAAATATGGTTATAAATATATAAGATTAAAAAAAATATATATATATATATATATATATATATATATATATATATATATATATATTTATATTTATTTGAGTTGGGGTGGCACCTGGGGTTTGTATGAATGCCATTTGTCTATTCTCTCATAAAAGCTCACAGATTTAGTTATTAAAAAGAAGCCAAACAAACAGTGAGAGTGGAAAATCTGCAGCAGATGGTCAGTGGAAGATTATGCATGAACACATCACAGCTGACCTCTCCACACCGCTCACACACAGCTTATCGGAGAGTAGTTTTAACATGACAGTCAACACACTGAAACTGCTGAGATTGCACTGTAATTTCTGTATGTTTATTACAGCACTGATGGTTTTCCACTGTGTGAGAATATTCAGCACCTCCCTCTGTTGTGTCAAATGATTGTCTGTGCCACAGATCAAATAACACTGCGTGCACTCCCAGACCGCCTTTGCCTTGTTCTAACCTTCATTTGTTTTAAAACAATTTAGGGAAACCATGGAAAAAAATAAGGTCAATAAAAAATATGAATAATATTTTTTATAACATAATAATAAAAACATTTAAAGGGTTAAAAAAGTGAATGTTGCTATTTAAAACACTATAAAATCCAATAATACATGTATAAAATAAAGGTAAAGGAACAATGCAGATAAAACAGAGATAATCTGAACCTGCTTTTACTAGTTCCATACATTATGAATTGAATCAGTGTGGAGATTGTGCTCGTAAAGTTTGATAACGTCCCACTCAACGAATTAGCAGTATTTTTCTTTGCCTGAAAAATCCATGGAAAATCTTTTCATTCAGAGAGGCAGAGAAACCAGTTACCGCCTCATGTTAAAGAAATGACGAGTCACAGTTGAGAGCACGTGCTGTTATGACTGTCTGGCTGTGAGAAAACCTGCCAACAGGGAAAGGTAGAGAGAAGCGGTTGCCAGGGTGAGGAGACTCTTTTCCATCAAGCTTGCTTCTGATTGGCCGGGTCCTTGTCTGAGGGAAAGGAATCCTGCCAATTGGAAACAATCAATGTTTTGTTGCTGGGTCTAAGCCATTCCACAAAGCTGACATTTATTGGCGAAGGGTTTGCCCCATAGGTTTAAAACAAATACACTCAGACTCTTCAGCTTATTAGCTGAATTACTTTTCCAGTAGGAAACCTACAAGAGTCTAGGACGCTTTGGGTATACAGCGGCTCTTTTACCTTAGAAAGTCATATTTAAATATCTGTTTGTTTTTTTTCCTGAGTTTGGCCCCATCTACCTAAATCTAACTTCGAGTTCAGTTATCGACTATATACAGAGCTTGCATCTCTGAATATTTTCTTGGATATACAGTAAAACTTGCTTGAAACATTTATTGGGACATTCAGCGTCAGCATAATGTCTTTATCAAATCTAAAGTTAGTTAGGCTATTGCTTGTTAAAAGATACGGTTTAAATTTAAGTAAAGGGGTAAGTAAACCGCGTTGCACTTTAGTTACAAGCGAGGAATATTGGCTCTGTTTACATATTTTATTGAACTGGAGCCACATGACAGACAAACCCTCCCTCATTTAAAAAACCGAGCATGAATAATAGTCTCCTTTGGGTTAGTGTTTGATGTCACATGACTCTCTCCCTGGCTGCTATGTATTGCTTGTTGACAGACTCTTGTGCTGTCGTCTGGGCTGCTGTGGTTAGGCAGCCATGCTGATGAAGAACAATGCGTTTTACAAGGCCTTTTGTTGGCTGACCCCCAACATCCCGCTTTCCATTTTTCTTAATCTTAGCACAACTTTTACTGTATTTCTTGAGGGAGACCACCAAACACTTCCAGACAAGACTATGTTTACGGGTGAATCTGTCACAGACTGTCAAGAGTATGTCTAGGTCATATTTTATTTCCTAATAATAAAATTGTCAAAACTATGCGCCATTTTCCATTTTCATTTGCATCATCTTCATATCAATTTCATTTCATTTTCACATTTCCCCTTCCCTGAAATGTAAACAAAATATATTTTATTTAAGTTTGTATATATTATTCAAATGTAAAGTATATAATCATTGTACTTGTAATATTTGTTACATATTTTTAAAATAAAGAAAAAAGACTTAATGTAATGCAGTAATGAGAATCTAATGAGAACAATCCTTACCTCGGCCCTCCCCTGTTTCGGTGCCATATGTTGTCAATCCACGTGGAGGTTGAAGTGTACAGCTATTTCATTGTCACAGTGGAGACGGATGATAGCAGACAGCATTTTAACGTCAAAATAAACCAACACTGACTGCATTTGTCAGGCTGTCATTTTAGTCCCCTGGCTGCTCTCTCGCTCAGAGACAACGACAACTAAGATTACATGATGTTGAGATAGAGCGCCCACAATTATGCAGCACATCTCCAATCAAATGTGCTCTATGCGGATTACTCAATGCAAAAGAAACCTTCCAGGAACCAAAACTGACAATAAGTAAACAAGCTTTCATATTGTAATGAATTAATAAGCAGTAATCTCGGGCTAATGTGAGATGACAGTGTATCTAAATGTCACCCACACTCATGCCCAGGGCTACCAGACAGAAACTGCCAGTTGGGCATGAGTAATTGAATGGGGGGGGGGGGGGGGAGATTTGAAACAATAGATTTTAATTGCATAAATCCGTTGCCTGTGACAACAATGAATGGGGGGCCGGGGAGATGGAAATGGGCTTCCCTACATTTATAATTACACTTAAATCAGAAACGTTGGCCTATAATTAGGCAGCAGAATTAAGGTTATAAAGGCAGACCTCCAATTAATCCAATCCGCAGGCAGCGTGTCATATTCGCTAATAGGGAAGGTCTTATCATGGCAGGTCATCAGCGTTTGAACTAATATGATGCCATATTTCAGTTCATTCTTGGAGGGTCTGATGTTTTTACGAGACTCTGCTGTTGTAATTCAGTCATCTGAATGAGCTGCACATGTGCAAAAGTCACGTGGAGGGTGGGTGCGTTTGTGGATTGAGTGAGCAGGCCGTCCTCTGTTTTGGGACCATTGTCTGTGTGTGTGTGTTTTTGTGTGGGTGGGATCTGTAGATCCAAAGACAGAGTACATCTGGAGTTGTGGCCACATAGCGGAGCCAGGCGCCAGAGCTTCTATCCATCTGCCCTTCCCTCTGTCTGTTTTCTTGCCTCACATATGCTTGCACATGCAGGACTGCCTACAACATGCGTGCTGTTTCCATGCAATAAACCAAATCCCTCATGAGGCTTGCAATGAGTGTGTGAAACAGATTTCAGGTGATGCCGCTTGGAAAGGTAATGTCACTTTTGAAAGGGCTGCCCACAGAGAACTATAATCTTAGTCAGTTCATACATACAATGGTGTGAATATACCACTTAATATGAGTATGTTTTTAATTTATCTCTTTATTCTCTTAATATGTTTTCAGGCATGAAATCAAAATATCCAACTGTATGAAAGCCTATTTCAAAAAAATCTGGCTTTTGTAAATCATATTTATGATATAATATGTCAAAATTTTGACATACCAAGATATTTATGACAGTACTTTTTTCTCATAATTATGACTTTAAAAAAATGTATTATCTTATTAGTTTGACTTTTTGTTCATTTCAACTGTTATAATTATGATTTAGTATGTCATGGGCTAATTTTCACTTTTTTTTTGTCTTTTTTTGCCAAAATGGGCTTCCATAGTCCAGAAAGAAGCATAAAGAAATTAGCCTCACTAAAATAATTTTATTATTGAAAATAAAAACTTTATTAAATAGTTTGGCATAATATTTCTGATTACAAAACTGATTTTAAAGGTTTTTCCGACCAAGTCATGTGGTGCGACCAACTTTTTACCCTTAAAAATATATTATAATGTTTTGAAATAATAAATAAGATGTGTACACTTACACTCATTATTCAAGGTGTAAGGAAAATATGTTATTACATGTTACATCATGGTTTCACCACATTACATTGTTAGAGTCATTAAATTAAATCATAGTTTTTTCAAAGCAACATGAAACCAATATAAATACAAAGAGCTTTCATATCACACATGGAAAGAAAGTAAAACATTTCTCTAAATATTTGACAAAGCTCAAACGTTTACTTTCAGGCAGGCGCATATGCCTGCAAATTGTTCACAACTTTGTAAATCAATTCTGACTGAGTTTTGGGAACAGATCCAGTCCGTCTGTTTCTAATTAAAACCAATCCACGTGTTTCTGGTGAATTAGTTGGATCTGCGAGAAATCCATGGACGGCCAAGCCCACACTATTGTCCTGAGTGACAGGCTGAAACCTCCATCTTTTACTTCGGGAGCTATGATTACAGTTCATTTGCCTTTGCTGCACAGACATGATGTGGTTATGAGAGGGACTGTAATCATTGTCATGGAAAACTTGGCCAAGATTTCCATGTAGAGAAGAAATTTTGAAAAGTTAAAAAGTAGTTCTGCATTGGTGTGATGCATATTATTCTTTTAACTCACATATACCGTATTCTTGGTGCCAGCATTAACTGGGCTCATATTTGTCACTTCTTTGAGTCAGCAAAACCAAAAAAGAGAATGAACTGAATGCTCAGTGGGGCAAAGAGGAAATAGTCGGAATGTGAAGAAGAACCCACGAGGGGAGAGTAAATTACATTGAGGATCCTTCCAGAACTATCTCTCAGGATGAGCACATTTAAGAGGCAACTGGGAATGTCATGATGAAGAGGAAAACTATCATGCTATACTGCTCATGGTTCAACTCAGACAGGCAGCTCTAAATCACTGGCCTTTAGTGCTTCTCAGGTCCAGTTATAGGACTTTTGGAAGGGTAGAGAGAGGCAGGTTGCAGTTTAGTAAGCTAGGGTGAAGGAGAGGGGTTACTCCACGTTTTGGCCCTATATCTATGGCTCAGGAGGAAGCCTTCCATCACCAGTGTGCCTCTCCGTACTGCTGTGCCTCAATGCACAGTGTCGGATTTCAACACATGGAGCACATTATCCCCTGCGCTGACACAAACTTGCCCAGTTATGCCCCACCAACCCTTTTTGTGTCGTTTGGGGCTTTTCATTGTTTTCTGTGCAAACAAAGAGTAAATTGAATGTTTTGAGTGGCAGGAAAGGGCAAAGGTTTACTGGTGACAGACAGTAGTTGCAGACAGTGAAGTTAGTCAACAGACTGGCCGAGACGCAATAATGGGAATTCCAACTGCTAAAAGGGAGTATCTTGTTTCAAGTGTCACAGCACTGGGACTTTCAGACTGTGCATCAGCAAAAACTTCTTAAAGCAGTTCTCCTTTTTAAGGCCCAGACCCCCCCATTATTCAATAGAATATTTGATAGTTATTTATTCAGATACTTCTGCTGTAATCATGACAAAACTGCTTGTTTTTGATTTCATAGTTAAACATGATTACTTTCAAAACGTTTTAACAATCGCATGTTCTTCTCATAAATACAATAGCATATATAAAATATATTTTATTTTATCATCTATTAGTCTACACGCTTTATTTTATTTCATTAAAAATAATTGTAATCATCTTGCTGCCCTCTTGGAAGTCTTCCGAGGACCCAAGCATCAGACCCCTGGTTGAGAACCACTGTCTTAAAGAATGTAAGCAAAGTAATATTAATGTAACAATAAAGCTGAAAACTAGAACATTTGTTACATGATACAGTTCTAAAAACAAAATCAGGACACTTCTCCATAGCAGATTATGCACTATATATTATTACAGTAACAGGCTAACAGTAATAGGAACCTATGGGTTAACCCTTTACTCAAAACTCAACAAAAGAGGTTTGTGATCTCAGTAACTCTACACCTTTGTTTCTCCCACTTGAGATTAAAATGTAAAAGTTTGTGTAACCCAGATTCTGCAAAGGTGATAATTCAGGTGTGTAACTCATGTGCCCCTAGTGTCAGCAAACAGAATTACTCAAACCTCAACTACTATTGGTTGGATAGTCCCATTCCAAACTGAGGACGTGTTGCTGTGTCCGTTTTTGCTCAAACAAACAGAACAGTGTTTAAATGGATAAACAGATAGACAGACAAAAAGACAGGATAGATAAATAGATAGACAGACAGAATAACAGATATATAGAAAAACAGATAGATAAACAGACAGAGATATATAGATATATAGACATATAGATAAAAAGACAGAGTCAGACAGACACAAAGATATATAGAAAAACGTATAGACAGACAATGAGGCAGGCAGACAGACAGAAAGTGAGATAGATATTAGATAAATAGACAGAAAATGAGAGATAGATAGATAGATAGATTGAAAAACATTGTAAACTATTGTAAATGTCTGCTCATCCAGGAATCACAGTTCACTGTTCGCGTGACGATAGAGGAGGATTCATTGCGCAACAGAGCCTCTGACAAATGTCTTATCTTGTAGAATGCACGCTCAGCACCGCCGCTCCCTGTACACAGAGTGTGCACTCGCAAATCTGAAAGTGAAATTAAAACGCGAGCTCCCTGATGCGGTCAAATTAGCCTGCATGCATACAATAGCCTGTCTCCCAATATCAAACCTATCTCTGGACTGTGTAGTTTCTATGATTAATTTGGGGAAAGGAGTTCAATTGGGAGGTCACACACAGCCTCAATCAGAAGTTCTGTAAGTTCATAATTCATGTACAGTATACAGTAAGGTATTAAGAGACTCATCTGAAATCACACAGGAGAGAAGCCAGTCAGTTGAGTTTGTGGCAAAACCTTTTCGGTGCTTGTATACTGTTCAAATGCAATGCATTTGATAATTCATACTCATAATAAAATAGAACTGAAATGACATTCATTACAAGATGATTAGTTAAAACATTTTGAATGATGAATTTTGTCATTAGGATTTCTATATTTAATATTGTGCAAAAACTCGTCTCGTTCTCGTGAACCCAATCTCATGTCTCATCTCGTGAGATAAGTATCTTGTCACACCCCTAATATATATATATATATATAAATATATATATTATATATAGATCTATATATATAGATATATAGATATATAGATATATAGATATATAGATATAGATAGATATAGATAGATATAGATAGATAGACATATAGACAGACAGATAGAAAATGAAATAGATAGATAAACAGACAGAAAATGAGATTGATAGACCGAGAGACAGACAGATGGAAATCACAACACCTGTCTGTAGGCTGAGGGTCATGAGGGCCCTGTGGGGACATAGTTCTCTTTCCCCTCTCTCTGTGTAATAAGAGGTGTTGTAATCAGTGCAGCACAGAATGCAGTCTACTGTAAGTGACACAGTGGGAGAGAACAGGTGAATGTTGCCACTGCCAGGACTCTCACTCAGAGTGAAGTGCAAAACAATCGGGGTGCCATCTTTAATGAAGACGGGGGGCGGCCGGAACGCTGGGATAAAATGATGAGGATACAAAAGTGACGGACGTCATCTGCTCATGAAGCGTGTAATTATACCAGCAGTCTGCTAATGCCAAACTCCTGCAATTACTGCCATTGACAAAAACAATCATTTAGAGAAAAAGCGGAAAGACACTCACCTGTGAGTGAAGGATTTTTTTCTCAACCAGTTTCCTGCTGTTATCTAAATCCTGTATCCTGTTTCCCTGTGTTCCCCACCTCTGAAAGACTTAGAGAATACGCTCTGATCATATAGGATGTGCTGCCACAAGTAAGGAGCAGACATACATGTTAACATTTAAATATAAACACTATAGAGTTTAAATGCATGGGCGTAAGTGTGTTTAGACTGGCATCATTGACAATGGAGCTCAGTGAAAAATAAGCTAGCATGACCAATTTCACTAAGTTTTTTTACTGCCGTTATGTGTTGTTTGGAGTGAAATCCACTGTAAATGATATGATGGTGTGCAGTAATAGGGATCAACTTACCATGTGTAAGGCCTTGCAGATTTTACGATCTCATATTTGATATTTAATGACCACCCCCTCATAGCAGTATGGGATCAGAAGGGTCACTGCGCTTGCAGAACAACATATTAAACAAACTGCTAACAATGAGCTGTCTTTTTTACTTCACATTTGCGACGCAAGTGAAAATGATTCGATATTATAATCTTTACGTAGAGAACTGCTTTAGCAACTGGAAAATAAATTCCTTTATTTTATAAATAAATAAACACAAGCTCTTGATTGCGATAATCACTTTCTACAGTGTAAATGAGAAGATCCAATAAAAAGATGAATTCTAAAATATTTAAGCCCATTCACTGCACATAAAGCAACAACAAAAGCAATGCACATAAAAAGCTGTAATGAGTTTGGGTGTAATGAGTGTTTGCCTAATATTATGTGACATAATATAATCTAAATATAAAAGAAAGTGGTTGCATTAAATGCTGATTGTTTTTCCACTGAACCAGCATGAAAACAGTTGTGCAGCTTTATGAAAAGTGATTCGAAAGATAAGTGTCCTTACTGTCACTTTTGAATGTTATTCTTGAATAAAAGTTTGAATTTCTTTAAAAAAATAACAACAAAAAAAACTTTGAGGTGTTCTTTTTTGAGTATTGTTCCATTACAGCATGACAGAGTAACACGAACGATGCAGAACACTTCTCTGATATCAGACTTCAAAGCCAGAAAAGAGTGAAACAAAAGAAATGTGCCTGATTGCCGTCCAGTGCGCTCGGCATCTCTGCTTACATGGCCTGTGTCAGCTGATCTTATCTGTGAGATACTTGATGCACTCAATAAGTGATATGTCAAGGACCAGTGAGAAATCGCACCATAAGACTCTAATGGCCCAGAGGGGGTGTAAATTTCAGCTTGATGGAAAGGGGGGTCTGGGCTTATTGTGAGCTGCTGAGGTTGTAGTTAGGAGCTCTGTGTAGATATTGAATGATTTGAGAAAAAGAGCAATAGTGGTGACACAACCCTCCCTTTAATCAGCCATTCCCCATATTCCTCCTGGAGGGGTCGAAGGTGACGTGTTCACGTGGCCCCAGAGACAAATAGACCCATCCAACGGTTGGCCTTGAGCACACGAGCTCCACAATACCGTCCTCTTCTCCCGGGCCAATAAAGTTTGTCTGCTCAAACAGAAGTGTTTACAGATTTGAGCCAGTTCCAGTAGTTCTCGCCACCCACAGAGCTCTCACAATGAGCAGAAGGTGTTGGGAGCCACAGGGCAGGAGAGAGTGACGTAACCTGATCTGCTGTTCGCCAGCATGCAGGCAGATTGATTTCAGCCTGCAGATGGACAAAGTGCTCCATCAATGAAAGGCCTTCCATCCAGCTGGCCGCCGCTGACCCCTCACCCCCAGCAAGGACACTCTTCCAGGGGGTGCACATGCACCCTGTCTTTGCCTTAACGCTTCTTAGAGAAGTGGCACACATACATACAAACTATTATAGCCATAGGCTATCCCTTTATTAGCAACAAATAAAGTCTTATTTTCTGGTTTAGGAAAAGTTCTACTTAACTTATTTCTGCTACGAACTCCCTAACCCAGCTGGAATAGATGCGGGGGTGTATTTCTGGAGAATAGTACCCAGTAGTTTTCGAACTTTTGCTAAGGACCCAAATATGATGATCGCCTTGCAAAGGGAACCTCTTTTTAAAATATAAAGGCAGCAGTAGTATTTTATGACTCATTAAAAATATTAAGCGTACTCTTGTGAAGACATCATCTGGTGTTTACATTATCATTGTACAAAAGGCAAAAAATTATTAAGATATTATTTTGAAAATCCTTATTAACTAAAAAAAAATTATAGAAAAATTTTATATATTTTTTGCTCTAGTGGAAATGTATGGTAATTGATTTATTCTGTGAAAACCCCTTTGGTACATTTTAGACCCAACATGGTCCAACATTGTGTATGTATGTGTGTGTGTGTGTGTGTGTATATAGAAAAGTGAACGCGGCAGAGCTTGTAATAAAACAAGAATCAACATTGGTTTGGCTTTTCGGAGATGGCGAGAATTTAGGTATTTTAGGTATTATATAATGTTGTAAAAGAGATGGCGTTTTTATTATTTAGGTGAATAAAGAATTTTTTTGAACCGATAAATTGTATGTAGCTCTCTAACAGAGTTAGAGCATAATCTATTGTGAAGGGTCTTTTCATTATGGTTGTTGTAGCGCTGTGTTTGAAGTACAGTGTCTATTAATGGGTAAAGCTACAGTAACGTCTTCAGCTTGTCAGCTTGAGATCCTTTCTAAACTGGTTATATCTTTTAAGCCTAGTTGTGAATGTTTAATGAGAATTAGGATAACCATAGTCACGCAAAGCTGAAGCACAACCAAAACAATGTTTTTAACTGCCGGAGGGCCAAAAGTGTACCTTTTTAAATAAATGTTGTCTGAACTTTCCATTTATCAAAGAATACACATCACAAAAATGTATCACAGTTTCCACAAAAATAAAGCAGCTGCAGCACAACCGTTTTCAACATTGATGATAATATTTTTTTGAGAAAATCATCATTCAGTCAGCATTAGAATGTTTTCAGCTTTGCCTTGACATGAATAAATTACATTTGAAAAAATATTAAGAGAGAAAACAGTCATTTTCAATGGTAATATTTGATAATATCAAGGTTCTTTATTGCATTTGCAGCCCGGTAAGCATAAGAGACTTCTTTCAAAAACATGAAACATTTTACCGGCACCAAACTTTGGAACGTGTGTGTGTGTGTGTGTGTGTGTGTGTGTGTGTGTGTGTGTGTGTGTCCTATCTCCCAAATAGAGGGAAATGACAGGGAGAAATTGGATGATGACAGCAAGTGACAGTTGCAGATTTACCTGTCTCTCTCTAGTCAGCTGTAACTGATGAGAAAATCTAATCAGTGATAGTGAAATGGGCAACTGTGGTGAACTGATTCATGCCGAAGAGAGGATACTGGCATATTTAGATGCACCTTTACACCCTGCAAGTCTATGACTCATAGCTTTTGAATGCTTTGAGATTTATCCTGAACTCAGAAGAAATCAAAGTAAAAGATTAATTGATGATAGTGAATCTCTCCATCACTTCATGTAAAGCCATGCACTGGTCAAGCCATCAGAAATGATATTCACACCATACAGTGTTGTTTTCTACCACATATTCTAAAATCTACTGTATTTAGTCAAGCATTCATCAGTCAGTTATGTACTCTACCACACTCGATATGTCAAGTCAATTCAAGTCACCTTCATTTATATAGCGCTTTTAACAATATGGACTGTTTCAAAGTAGCTTTACAGTGTTAATAGGAAATTCAAGTTACAGAGATTGTTTTGGCTTTACAGCATCTCTAGAATAAAGTTACTGTCCAGCTAAATTTAGTTTAGGTTGATTCACTTCCATTGCGCTTACACGACACCTTTCTAACAGCAAACCCTTAACGCGCTCCGACCTGCTCATTCGCACAACAACAGTGCCTGGTGGCTCGAGAACGCAAACCTTGAAATAGGTTCCAAGGTGCAAGCCTTGAAGAAAAAAAAAAATAATAATTACATATGCATATATTTTTTATTTTATTTTTTTATCTTATAAAAACGCAAACCTGTGAAAACGCAGACGGCGTGCACATGCGTATTACGTGTTTAGTCTATAGGTATGCGAGTTTGAATATATATGTGCACAGGCGTGTAGTCTTTCTTTACAAATTAACCTAAACAAATGACTTGTCTGGCCTTAAATTATAATGCAGAATTATTTATCGCTTCCAAGTAGCCATGTGAACCGGAACTATTTTGACAGCGTTTTATCTGTACAGAAGTAAAGTGAAGGAGAAGGGGGTCTTCTCAGTGGAGAGACTAGATGACACTTCAGGACTGCGTTGTCGTCGTGTCCAGGCGCAGGTCCTTCTTCAGATCGGGACACGGCCTGGATCCGGTGGACTGCGGTAAACCACAGAATAAACAGAGAGACTAATAATAGTGTAGACGCCGTTCTTCTTATGATGTAACAAGTACATAAGGAGTGTTCCCAGTTCCGGCTGACCTAATCTGTGCAGCCTAACATTGAATTATAGAAGTCTATAATGTGTTGTATATGCTAGGTCAAATAGATGTGTTTTTAGTCTAGCTTTGAACTGACAGAGTGTGTCTGCTTCCCGGACAATGTTAGGAAGACTGTTCCAGAGTTTTAGTACTAAATAGGAAAAGGATGTTTTGATATTCCAACGCATTCTCATCCTAGGGCGTCATATTCTGACACTTTGACAAAGCGTCTAAATTCAACGCACATGGCACCCTTTAGCGTCAATTTAACACGCACAGATATGGGTAGGTTTAGGTATGGTGTAGGGTTAGGGTTAGACCTTCTGGCCCATATATATCTGCGTCTCATATTGACGCTAAAGGGTGCCATGTGCGTTGGATATAGACGCAATGTCAAAAGCGTCAGCATATGACACCTTGGGATGAGAACGGCCTGGATATTCTTATCAACTGGCCAGAATTTTGAGATGGCAATAGACGTGAAGGACTATAATGTGTTAAGAGCTCGCTCAAGTTCTGCAGAGCTAAACCATTTAGTGCTTTGTAAGTAATCAGCAATATTTTAAAATGTATACGATGTTTAATAGAGAGCCAATGCAGTGTTGACAGAACCGGGCTAATATGGTCATACTTCCTGGTTCTGGTAAGAACTCGAGCTGCTGCGTTTTGGACCAACTGTAGTTTGTTTATTAAGCGTGCGGGGAAACCACCCATAATAGCATTACAATAATCTAGCCTTGATGTCATGAACACATTAACTAATTGTTCCACATTTGTCATTAAGAGCATATGTGGTCATTTAGATATTTTTAAAATGGAAGAATGCGGTTTTACAGATAGAAACGTGATAAGTACTGAGGGTGTGATGAATATTTGCTTTTGAACTCCTTCATGAATAAAATACAGAAACATTAAAGCCCCAAAAGGCATTAACTTCATTATGCCAAACACACATTTTTTGGCAGTTCTGTTTTTCGAGCTTCAGGCCAATTTCTCTGAAATAAAGCTGCAATCCACTAAAAACTACATCATTTATTACCCTTAATAATGGCCATACATCCCAGAGCCTCTTGGAAACATTCACGTCAACTGCAATCTCAGCACTACACCCCCTCCCTCCCCCATGTATAGCAATTTTCCACACATTATTTTTCTTTCTTTCCCTGTGCTTCTTCTGAAAAACTAAAATACAGATAAAAAATGATGTGTAGTGAAGCTTGCAACAGCATTACCCGAAGCACTTGGCTGTGCTCCAGAGACAATTCTGATGAGTTGGAGTGCAGTGAGAGAAACTGCATGGAGGAAGAGGAGTTGCATTTACAGATGGACTACACAGATATTGCTCTCCAGTGTTTTCTTATGTTAGTTAGAGGAACATTTAAGTAAAATAAAGAAAAGTTGCTTTGCATTTTAATCAATTTAGGCTGTGATCTATGTAATGATGATGTGTTGAGACTCTGGGCTCACTGCTTCAGGAGCATTTGGAGGAGCTTTAGGAATGTGCTCAAGGATGCCAGTCAGGCCAGTGCATTCAGTCAGATCCTTCCAGTCTGCGCCAGCAGCACTTGGCAAAAACTCATAGTCTGCTTGCACAGAGTCCAAACTGAACCCCTCTTTCTGCTTTAGATAACTGATTAAGGCTTAGACTTTAAGGGTGCAGCACTATAAACTGTTTCTAAAAGGGATATATATTTATTTTGCTAAAATATAAAATGTGTTTATTATATTTTTATCGTAATATTTATCTTTGATTTACACTACTGTTCACAATTCAGTGGTCGGTCAATTTTTTAAATGTTTTTAAAGAAGTCTCTTATGCTCGCCAAGGCTGCATTTATTTGATTAAAATGCAGTAAAACCGTCATTTGGAATTATTATTTCAATTTAAAATGACTCTTTTTGATTTTATTATATTTTAAAATGAAATTTATTCCTGTGATGCAAAACTGAATTTTCAGCAGGCATTAGGGCCAGTTCACAGAACACGTTTTTGCAGTTAAAATGCAGGTCAGTGGAACAGGGAACAAAAGTGCAAGGTCTAAAAATGTGTTTTAAAAGTTGAATTTATTTTAACTTGAGCTCTGTGTTTTTAGAAAGCGATGTCATACGCGAGAAGCTGCAAAAGACGCAAGGCGCAATGCTCAAACATGTCCTTGCGCATGAACGACCCCTTACTCCAATCTTCAGTGTCACATGATCCTTCAGAAATCCTTCTGATACTCTGATTTGGTGTGCTCAGGAAAGATTTCTGACTAATCAAGCTTTTAGCATGAATATTCATATCTAGTGCTCTAAAACAATGACAAAATTCACATATAAGCGTTTAAAACTTTTCTCTGCACTTTCTCCAATATGGATCAATAATTTTGATGACATCACACTGCACTTCAGCTTCACGTCAGATTTTCTGTCCAATCAAATGCTCTCTAGAATCGACAGGGTCCCGCCCCCAAATAGACGCTGAAGCTGTGGCTGAAATCGGTCACTTGTTCACACATTTACTATTTTCTAAATGGTGAATGGCACATAGTGCATTATATAAGGGGTAGGGAACCATTCCGAATATATGATTTCCATTGGGGCGAATGAAGTCTGGTTTCACGTTTGTCACGCGAACCGCCACAGCGGGCACACACAGCCTGCTCCGGTCCAGAGACATACGCGAGTCTGACCACAAAACTTATCGTACAGATTTGAATTCTGCACAGAATGCTATATTTTAAATGAATGAATGAATATATGAATTAATTAATTCATTCATATATTTTAAAGCGATATGGAGGAGATTAGGAGGAGAAACGGCGGCTTTACCGAGCTCAACAGTTCTGGACGAACTGTGATATTAACAAAACGCTATTGGCTATTTTTAAAAGGGGGAGGAGCTGTTCTTCCTGTTTCAGTGGAAATTACGTCAACATATTGAATAATGCTGCGCGTTTCAAGGCACTTCAGTGGGACTTTAATGGATAGAAAGTTCAAAAGAACAGCATTTAATTCAAATAGAAGACTTATGTGACATCATAAATCTCTTTACTGTCATTTTTGATCAATTCTGAATAGAAGTATTAATTTCTTTCAACCCTGCTACCTCTTAATCATTGTTTATTTCATTTTGGTGTTTATGTAATATTTATTGTCAGAAAATTATGTTCTGACAAATTTTGTGAACAGGGTAGCAAAAATTGCAGACCTCAAAAAAATAAATGTAAAACAAAACTGACAATCAACATTTTCTGAAGGTTAAGAATCTATCTTGTTGAAAAAGGAAAAACTCCTTTCCGAGTCAGAATTACAGCGAGAGATGGGTTTGCGTGCTTGAAACTGATTTGAGTTTAAGCATTGTGATCTCAACTGTACAGACGCCCCTCAGGGTCAGTGAGGGTGTTGTGTGAATGTTACTCACTCATTACAAGGCAGAAAATCTGTGCGCCTTAATATGAGCTGACAAGTGAGTCAAAGTGTGTGTGAGTGTGTATAAATTGTGTGTGTGTATGTATGTACCCTATAGTCTTTGTCCACTCAGAGAGAAAGTGAACTTGATCACCCTTTAATCCTATAAGCATTATAATGGCCAAGGTGAAGACACATGATTGTTATTGTCATTTGAGACCATGGAGGTCCATAATACCTGTCCGTTAGCATTTTTAATGCTCTGTAAACAGTAAACCCTAAAACTTTTAGTAATAACACTTTAAAGTTTGCTTTTGCACACAAACATGCTAATTGCAGTTTATTTTAAATATTAAGACGTACTAATTCCTTCCCTTGTTTTAAGTGAATCGTGCACACAAGATATTAATTTATTCCCTCGATTTACCAAATAGCGGCCACGTTGTAATAATTTGTTGCCTTGTTTTAGTTAAATCAAAAGAAGTTTACTAAACAAGGGAAGAGATTAGTAAATTGTGGGAACAAATTTGTCGCCACGATTTAACTTAAATGAATTAGTAAATCATGCTGTTTGCTAAAACCAGAGAACGACTTTGTGTCCATGATATATACATAATTTTTCCGCATGTGCATGGATCCATCTCCTACTAAACATTAAATTCATAATTCTTTCTCCTTGTACAGTCTGACACTAAGAATGCTGGGAACTAGATCTGCTGCAACTCATTCATTTTAAATTCCCCTTAAAATTAGATTAGATTAGATAACTTTATTAATCCCTGTTAGGGGAAAATCATTTGCCACCATTGTGCATTACAAACAACACAAATAGACAATTGAACATTAAAAACAACAACGAGTACATGCAATAAATTACACAACTTCATAAAAAAAACTAACTGCAGTAGGAATAAAATACTTTCTGAATCGCTCTGTAGAACACTGAGGCATTACTAATCTTCCACTAAATGAGCTTTAAAGTCCAATAGATACAGTGCGGATGAACTTTGTAAAACTGAACTTTGTAAAACTGAATTATATTTAATTTTGCCCTTGTTCTCTTTTCCACAATGACCTCAAGTGAATCAGGATTAAGGCCAATAACCGAACCAGTCTTCCTAATCTATTTATTAATCCTATTTTCATCATCTACAGTGATACTACATCCCCAGCAGAGCACTGCATAAAACAAAACACTGACCATGATTCCTTGATAAAAAAAAAAAACATAAAGAAGCTTCCTACTGACACCAATGGAACTCCACTTCCTCAACATATATTCAGTTATGTAGGTCACATAACTTTTTCTATCAAATACAATGAACTTTTAATAATATTTGAGTGAAATTAACTCATTTCATTTAGTTATTTGCACTGTTTGGTTTTACAGTCTGGCCAACAATGGAGAAAGACGTCTTGCGCCCCCATAACAGTGTAGTTACAGTTTCCACCAGCAGGGGCGAACTTGTTTGAGACAACAATATGAAGTATTGTTTTGTATTCCAATATGAGGTATCATCAGATACACATCTGAGTATATCCTCACATTACATCTGTGGTGCTGAGTGAAGTTAATGTGCTTTCCTGCAATCAGGACCATTCAGGAAGTCTCGAGAGGTCCGGCAGGGCTGCAGACACTGAGCGCAGGAAGTGAGTGATTGATGAAGTGTGCTTTAACGTGGAGAGAATCTAATAAACACTCATTCGCGGCACACATCCTGTACTTCACACAACTGTGTGGGCCGCTGCGAATAGACAGGAAAGCTGAGTGGACAACTTTTGAAGCTTTATCACCCATGTCAGTAAGAAGTGCCTAAGTAAGACGAAGCTAAAGCAATCATTCTCCTCTCTGAAGATCAGATTGGAAGGACTGGCTTTGGTGTAATGGAATGACACGGAGTCAGTGAAATCTTAGAGAGATCAGTGCGGTTTCCCAACTCGTGGTGGTCTGTAGATCACAGGCACTTGTGTAGCTCAGCAAAGACAGGTGCTGTTAGCAATAGCTCAGGACGCTGCATCTGCTGCTGACAGGGAAACTGTCCCGCTCGGCTGTAAACCTGCAGCAGGTTTGGAGGCCGCTGGACTCATTCCGCTCCACTAGCAGGATGTGAATAGGGCAGGAAGTTGTAATCCTAGATCACAAAATTGCCGGAGTAGAATCTGAAATGTGAACTCAACAGTTCTGACAGACAGAGGGTTAAATGACAAATGGAGGGTAGCTGAGTCAGTGAGTGATATAAATGGAATGGTTAAGGTAGTGGTGTGTTTAACTATTTGCCAACTAAACCTTCAGAATAGTTCATTTACGCTGTCTGTCTACCTACCGTTAGCATCCAGCACAAGTCAGTTATGGACAGCTGTATGTAATTGGTTGTATGTAAACTGATAAATACAAACAAAGAGTGTTTTTTTATTTTATTTTTTATTTATGAAGTCTCTTATGCTAAAAAAAAGCTGCATTCACTCGCATTCATGCTGCATTTTTTTTTGAGTGTTTAATCAGTATAAACTGTTATATTGTGACATTTTATTACAATTTAAAATAAGAGTTTCCTATTTAAATATAGATTTTAAAAGCTGAATTTTCAGCATCATTACTCCAGTCTTCAGTGTCACATGACCCTTCAGAAATTATTATAATATGCTGAATTGCTGCTCAAGAAACATTTCTTATTTCATGCCACTTTTGATCAGTTTAATGCATCCTTAAATAAAAGTAATTTCTTTCATCAACAAAAAAGTACTGACCCCAAAAGTTCTGAACTCATTTTACCCACTAATAAAGTTTTATGAAAAGTATATTTGGTTACCAAGGAGACCGCATTCTCAGTGAAGAGATCAAGATGAAAATTTTTAATTTTATGTGTGAAGGAAATCAAGAATAATACAAAAAAAAAAAAAAAAATTTTTTTTATTTATATATATATAGATATATATATATATATTTATGATTTAATTTTTTTATTAATTTCATTTGCATCATCAAGCTGTAATTTGTCAACTTATGCAAAAAGTGTTAAAATATTTTGTGAAAGCCTTCGCAAAACAAAATCAGTAACAATTTAAAATTTTAATTTCCGTAACCATTTCCACCACAGTCAATGATGATTTGGGATGTGGCATAAATAACATTTGTTTATGATTACGCAATTAATATTAATATTATTATTTATCATTAATAAGAAATTAATATTCTCCTTTGATTCATGTGTCTTCACTTTTGGACTGTTAGTAGACAAATGAAATAAACGTTTAAGAGTGGATTTTAAGAGAATTTAATTCTATAGCATCAATATTAAAGATTCCATATAACTTCTTTTTTTTTTTTTAAGGAAAGACATTTCTGGGTCATAAATGTATTTTAAAAAATCATGTAAAGACTTAAGTAGTGCAAGACTTGACACCTTCCGAACAGGGTGCCACGTCTTTAACGAGCTCATTACAGCAGTGATCTGACTGACGACCATACGCTAAGTTCATTTAACCAGTGACTTCAACTAGCTTTATCCTTCGTGTCAGCCAGAAAACAGGCCTCACACTCGCACAGCCAATCCTGCTGCTCCTGATGTATTGCATCGTGGCAGAGTGTGCAGAAGCATTCATAATTACTTCAGGAGTTAATTAATTAGCACAAGGGCCAGTCTAGTGGGCGGAGGTGGCACTCTGCCTGTCACGGCACTGAGGCGAATGCTAGCGACTGCAGCATGCTGGTAATGAGCTCTCTGCTACGGAGAGATAAGCCGGTTACAATTCACCCAATTACACACTGGAAGAGCATGCGGAGGGTCTGGGCTGTTGCTCTAACACCTCGTGTGCGATCTTGCAGGGCACTGGTGTCCTCTGCACCCTTCTTTGGGATGTACGGAGGCAGCACATGGGCCATGCTGCTACCGTCTGTGATCCCGTCATTAAAGTTGTTAGCATTCATCTTAGGCGCAGGTTGGGGTTGTGGTGCAGGCAGTGGATGTGCCCTGTCATGATGATGATGGGGGGGGGGGAGGGGGTATTTATAGACTTGGAGAAACCAGAACGTCAAGCAACATCATTAGGATGAGTCACTGGAAGAAGAGACAAGAAGAGCACGTGTCAGTGGACAAGAAGGATGTGCAAATAAAATTTATTTCATTTCTGGTGTCATATTCAACTCATTTTGAAGGTTGCCATCATTTTACACATGATTAAACTTTAAAATGAAGGAAAGTTCTGTTAATTAATTGTCAAGTATCTTTGGGGCTCAAAAATAACTGAATTATCCAAAGACTTTTCAAAGACAATGGCAAGAACAAAATAGTTTAAAATAGAATAGTCGAAGGTTACTAAACAAATATATTTATAATTTAAATATAATGTAAATCGATTGTTAAAGATTTTTACGCTTCTGTGGCTTTATGAAATTATAATGCTTTTATTCAGCAAGGATGCATTAATTTAATCAAAAGTGACAAAGATATATAATGTTACAAAATATGTTACAAATAAATGCTGTTCTTTTAAACTCGCTATTCTCAAAGAAACCGTAAAAAATAAGCAGCACAGAACTGTTTTGAACATTGAAAATAATATGTTTCTAGAGCAGCAAATCAGCATAGAATGATTTCTGAAGTATCATGTGACACTGAAGACTGGAATAATGATGCTAGAAATTATGGAGAAATTCAATTTTAAAATATTAAAATAGAAAACAATTATTTTAAATTGTAACAGGATTGTATTTTTGAGCAAATAAATGCAGCCTTGGTGAGCAGACTTCAAAAACATTCAAAAATCTTACAGACCCCAAACTTTTGAATTGATGTGTCGCGCTGCTAACAAGAGCACACAAAGACTGACCAGAACAGGGCGACTTTATAAAGGAACTAATGAGGGAGGAAGTAATCAGGGAGAACAGAAACTGGTGTGAATGCTCAAGATACACAATGAGGGCAAAGGAACTGAACAAGACAAGACAAACGAAGACAACTGTTACAGTATGTAGCCTAATTTTGTTTAAAATGCTGTCAACATGTCCATGTTTGAATGTTTTATACATTTTGAAACTCTATTAAATAAATCAGGACTCTATAGAGGAAGTTTATATGTGAGATTACTAGGGCTGAGAAGAGGGAAACTCAAGCAGTTTTTATCATTTGGGGTTTTTCTCTCATATGGGCACGACAGCACAGTTTGAGACATTAATAAGACCTCTTCTGAAACTCTGGAGGAGGCTTATTTGAGATTACTAGGTCCTTTTTCTCAGGAGACACATCTAAGCAGAAGAATTTTCTCTCCATTTAATTTAATTTCATACTAGGAGAAACAACAAGATATTGACAGATCTAATTTGAGTTTTTTTCCCCCTACTTCAAGTAGGACTTTTATTAAACTTTTCTGTCTATTGTATCATGTTCCCACTTGTAGCATTGGATTAAAGAGCACTTATAGCCCAGACAAGTGTGGGATTTGCTGTCTAGCCACTCAGTGGGACACACACACACACACACACACACACACACACACACACACACACACACACACATATGTGGACACACAGCTGCAGCAGTGCTGATATAGCTGGCCTCTTCTCTGCATGTGATTCAGTGTTTCAGGCTGATTAAACCGTCTAGCTATGTTTCATTGTCACAATGCGTGAAACACAACTCTTCAACCACACACAACTCATGTTTTCATTACTGTATTGCAGACACGATTAAATCCCAACGGGGACATGGCTGATATGAATCATTTACTTGAAATTCAACAGGTTACATATTTAGCCCTTTCAGGCGACAGATTTTAATTTAGAGAAAACTGCAATGGGAGGCTCATGGACATGCACAATGATGTTTCAGGATGGTAATTTGTTCATTTGACATCAAACGGTTTGCATTTCAGTGACTATGTGAAGTCTGCAAATTAACCTTAAAACCACTGCGATATACACTCACCGGCCACTTTATTAGGTACACCTGTCCAACTGCTCCTTAACACTTAATTTCTAAGCAGCCAATCACATGGCGGCAACTCAGTGCATTTAGGCATGTAGACATGGTCAAGACAATCTCCTGCAGTTCAAACCGAGCATCAGTATGGGGAAGAAAGGTGATTTGAGTGACTTTGAACGTGGCATGATTGTTGGTGCCAGAAGGGCTGGTCTGAGTATTTCAGAAACTGCTAATCTACTGGGATTTTCACGCACAACCATCTCTAGGGTTTACAGAGAATGGTCCGAAAAAGAAAAAACATCCAGTGAGCGGCAGTTCTGTGGGCGGAAATGCCTTGTTGATGCCAGAGGTCAGAGGAGAATGGCCAGACTGGTTCGAGCTGATAGAAGGGCAACAGTGACTCAAATAACCACCCGTTACAACCAAGGTGGGCAGAAGAGCATCTCTGAACGCACAGTACGTCGAACTTTGAGGCAGATGGGCTACAGCAGCAGAAGACCACACCGGGTGCCACTCCTTTCAGCTAAGAACAGGAAACTGAGGCTACAATTTGCACAAGCTCATCGAAATTGGACAATAGAAGATTGGAAAAACGTTGCCTGGTCTGATGAGTCTCGATTTCTGCTGCGACATTCGGATGGTAGGGTCAGAATTTGGCGTCTACAACATGAAAGCATGGATCCATCCTGCCTTGTATCAACGGTTCAGGCTGGTGGTGGTGGTGTCATGGTGTGGGGAATATTTTCTTGGCACTCTTTGGGCCCCTTGGTACCAATTGAGCATCGTTGCAACGCCACAGCCTACCTGAGTATTGTTGCTGACCATGTCCATCCCTTTATGACCACAATGTACCCAACTTCTGATGGCTACTTTCAGCAGGATAATGCGCCATGTCATAAAGCTGGAATCATCTCAGACTGGTTTCTTGAACATGACAATGAGTTCGCTGTACTCAAATGGCCTCCACAGTCACCAGATCTCAATCCAATAGAGCATCTTTGGGATGTGGTGGAACGGGAGATTCGCGTCATGGATGTGCAGCCGACAAATCTGCGGCAACTGTGTGATGCCATCATGTCAATATGGACCAAACTCCCTGAGGAATGCTTCCAGCACCTTGTTGAATCTATGCCACGAAGAATTGAGGCAGTTCTGAAGGCAAAAGGGGGTCCAACCCGTTACTAGCATGGGGTACCTAATAAAGTGGCCGGTGAGTGTATTATTCCAGAATAGATTCAACATGTGTGTGTAGGAGGGACTCAGTAAACCTCCATCTAGGCCCCTTAACTTCAGCGCTTGGTTATGAGTTATAGGCAGAGAGACTCATAAATGGAAGATTGCTGGCAGCGTGTTACACAGCACACCTGCTGCCTGTTGGACCTTGTCACCATTGCCATAAATTAACTATTGTGTTTTCCCGTTTCGCTGATTGCACGCATGACGTGTACTAGAGTTTCAGTAGCCTTTAAGGTAACACAGCTGCTTTTATATAATAGCTCAATAGACCGGCGGAAATTAATTACTGAAATATGTGTGCAACAATATTACAACAACATTGCGTTACTTTGTTTATTTTTGTTCCACAAACAAAAATAGTTCTCAACAAAGTCAACGAAGAATTAACCGTTGTTTGTTTTGTTAATGTATGATTCAGTGTTTTTTTAATTGAACTATTCCAAGACAATAATTTGCCATCAAGAAAAGTTGCCACCTACAGGAATATGGAAGACAATTTGTGCCATATAAGAAAAAGAAAATGCTTTGGTAAATCATTATTATGACATAAAAGACATAAATATGTCATACAAAATTGAAATTGAGATACTAAGTCATTAAATTGTCATAATTATAAGAACAAATTATGACAAAAGTAGAAATTATGACAAGAAGTCTCATGTAATAATGTAATAATTCAGTAATAAAAATTTGAGATATTAGATTCATAATTGGGATAAAAAGTAAAAACTGATGTAATAAATCATAATTATTAATAGTTGACATTGTTTGTCATTTATTATGACTTTTTATCTCATAATTATAACGTATTTCATAATTTTGAGTTTTTGACTGTCAAAAGTTTTTTTTTTTTTTTATGTGGCAAAAATCGGCTTCCATATGGGCATAAGGATAATTAGTCCAGACTAATTAGTAAATTATAAATAAATCATGAATTCATTATAATTAAGTATAAATAATAGTTCACAGTTGAGGAACACAAGCTTTCTTTCTGTGTTCTTGCATTTCCATTCTCCTGAATTTGAATGGAAGTGAATGAAGCACGAGGCTAGACTATGCCCAATTCATGTTACTCAACGACCGTGACCCATTTTGTTGCACCATCACTTCACATCCCATTTCCTTGATGCTTTCATCCCATTCAACACCTTTATTTGTAGTTATCTTGATGTATAAAAGCTTGAGGCACATAATGTGTCTGTCCTCACTGTGTTATGACATAAAGTTCAAATCAATTTCCAATCTATAGCTTCCTAAACAAACACGCTCTCTTTTATATTCCACTCAAAAAACCTCTCAGGTTGTTTTTATGGCAGTGTTTTATATTTAAGGAATGCTTGTTTATATTGAGAAACTGGTATTTAATTGCAGAATTTGGTATTTGAGCACAGTTTACAGTTGAAAAATTTACATTTAGTTCACACTTAAGTATATTTTTGCATAAAAAATGACTACAGTATGCTAAAGTATACTTTTTGTGACAGAGGAAGACATATTAATTAAAATAACCTGGAAACTTAAGATAAATTAGCAAAACTAATTACTCTCAATACAATCTCATTGCTGTACTTCACAGGATAATCTTTTGTCATAAATGAAATGTTGCTGTTGTCATTATGCTCTGCACATTTTCTTTTGGCTATCCTTGAGAATCAACAAATATGTGTAAAAAAAAAAAAAAATCATCCTTTGCAGTGTGAAGATAGCACACCTGAGGCTAAAATGATCTACAGGTTTGAAACGATTTAAAAAATAGCATAAAATGGCACTCTGATAAACCCACAGCACTCAGCACTACACAAACCTCAATACTGAACATCTCCGAGCTCCTCCATCAACATTACACACACCCACAGGAGTGATCTAATTCTTTTGTGTCTGCAGTTTGGTCCTGCTGCAAATCAAATCTGAATGCTTGGAGGCATTATCTAAAGTACTTTTCAATAACAATGGGCGTCAATCATTTCTCATCATGTAGATGTTGTCGTGGGTTGTTGAAGGTATTAAACCAGCATGAGAGAAGTCATTTCAGTGATTGTACTGGATGCTAAGCTTCTTTTCAGTACTATATGAGGAAATAATTTTTTTTTTTTTTTTTTTTTTTTTGTAGCTGGAGCCATGGTGTGCTCACATTTGGCCTGTTTTCGGATCTGTCAGTAGTTTCCCTCTTGGCAAAGTGATAAAGATAAATCTGTCAAAAATCATATTGTGTTTTTCACCATTTAGGCCAAGGGCTGTATGTTACAAAAGCTTGGCTGTGGGTTCAAGAGCGAGGGCCATGTGTTCCCTGTGTTGCATCAGCCATGTAATGCGCAGCAGCAGTTTACTTAAAACAAACTATAAAATGACTGTTTAGGGTGTCTGTAATGTTCTCAGCCCTCTTACAGTACATGCAAACGCATACAGAACACAAACACGGAGTCAAATGACTGCAACATGTGGTTCTGATCAGCATATGGTTGAAGCCATTAAAAGGATAGTTCACCCAAAAATTAAAATTAGCCCATGATTTTCTCACACTGAAGCCATCCTAGGTGAATATGACATTCTTCTTTCAGACGAATACAATCGGAATTGTAAAAAAATGTCCTGTCTCCTCCAAGTTCTATAATGGGAGTGAATGGTTGGAGAATATTTGAAGCCCAAAAAAGTGCATCCATCCATTATAAAAGTGCTCCACACGAAACCAGGGGGTTAATAAAGGCCTTCTGAAGTGAAGCCGTGCGTTGTGTAAGGAAAATACCCACATTTAAAACTTTATAAACTATAATCACTAGCTTCCGACAGAAGGCCGTATGCATCGATTTACGGTGGAAGACTTAAATAAATAAAATGTATTTATAATCATTTAATAATAATTTAAAATATAAATTATGCTAAATCAAATAACAAAATATAAAAATAAAACCAAATTCAAAATGTTAATAAATACTTTAATAGCATTTAAATAATACTGAAAATACCTACTATATATTATATAATTATACAAATATATAATTTACAAACTTCTTCGGACCACTTGAAGGCAGAATCATTAGAGTAAAATACTTTATCCAGAGTAGATCTGAACGACTGTTATGTTCATAGTACTTCTTTGCACTTTCATTTCATTTCATGCTTAGTATTTGCACTCATACTTACAATTCTGGCAGACTGCTGACACCAGCTAAATTATTTCTTTTTACGGAAAAAAAAAAACATGAGATGGTGTTATCTGTGTTTGTGGCATCCTGACAATTTGAGTCCAAAATGAGAAGGTATAAGAAGAAAATATATGAGTTGGAACTGATGCATTCTGGGACATGTCATCCACAAGTTCCCTGTTACTGTCAGAGAAGATGTCATCCTAGGTATCTCACCCGAATTTACCTCTCATCTGACTCCACAGCCTACAGCGTAATGACAGAGCCTGTGAATCCATTAGGGCTGCCGATACCGATAGACTGCACTGACAAATGAGCGCGTGCTTGATATGAGCGTTTGGAAGCCAGAATCTGTCGAAGTGAAACACTGCAGCTCATCTGTTACATTTGCATCCAGCATCATTACCTGTGGAAGTTTAATTCTTCATTCAACTTTCTTATAAAAGAATGTTCTAGGTCAGTACAAGTTAAGCTTAGATGATGTTGATAGAAGCAGGAAACCACAGAAAATCAATTTGTAAAACCAAGCACAAAACCTCTTTTTGCAAAGTTCATGACATCATGCTTTAATAAAAAGTTTAATAACAGTTTTGGAAGAATCACAAATGACCATTCTTGTCTCCTAAAGTTGGCAAATGCATGAAGCATGAATCAGGGCCGGTTGTTTCTGACCAAACTCGCTCTGTATTCACATGTGCTTGTTAATCTTAAATGAGCCCAAGTCCAAGCATACAGTATATTAATACAGTGTGTTTAGTAATATTACTTAACATTCTTAGGAAATTAAATAACGAAAACAAAAATATCACATAGCTAAGTAATGCCTTTTTGCCAAAGATTTTTTAAAAGTCTCTAAAGCTCACAGAGGTTGCAAAGGTACAGTAAAATGAATAAAACAATTTCATTTAAAAAAATCTTACTGACCCAAAACTTTTGAAAAGTACTATAAATGACATTCTAAAATTAACGAAGAGCAATAAACACTTATACAACAGACTGTAAAAAAGGGAAATTAAATACCGGTAATATTTTATGACACAGGGTAAACATGGTAAAGTGTGCAGAGCCGCTAACAACTCGGTTATTTACATGTTTTCTCGCTTATTTTGTACTGTAAATGGGTGTAAATGTCAACACAGAGGTCAAAAATAATACACTGGCCCCTGGCATGAAGATTTCAAGATTTTTCATTATCTGCTATACTTATGAAACTAGTCAATGGGTTCCATGTTTTCCAACTTTTATTCTTCAAAATTTATGCTGTTTACATTATGAAGTCTTGAAGTATAATGTTTTCACTTGAGTCTCCATTAGCTGCTCTGCTCATTTTAGAAGTTGGGAAATCATTGCGAAGAGACGTTTGAAGTGATGGCGACACCCAGTCAGATCTTCTGGGTCTTTGTGTACACTTGGACCATTGACTGCCAGCAGTTTGTTAACAGACATATCACACAGTCAGGGACAGGCGGCACTGGACAGCTGTCTCATCCGTCTTCAACACTGTTCCAGTACACATCACTGATGTCGGATCTCTCTTATCCCAGGACACATGCCTACAACTGAGGGAACTGCTTGTTAGACCGGTGTGTGAGACAATGTGCTGTGTGGTAGAAAGTGAGCGGTTCAAAGGGTCAAGACCTTGTGGCTGACCAGCAAGTGAATGATGAGTTTCACTCGGCACAGTTGGACTCTCAGCAAGTTTCATCTCTTATTTTTTGCACTTTCTCTGACACACTCATTTTTAGGGACCAGGTGGCTGCCAGAAATATTGTCTTTTCTGAGTCCCACTGTGGCATCTACATTTGTCATTGAGGACAAGAGTTCGGTTTTCAAGCATATTGCTGTCTTTATAGCCATTAGGGGATTATTAGGAATAAACTACAACTGAAGGATGCAAATCTGAGCAGATCTCACATTTACATTTTAGCCATACATACAAACTCATGTTTTCATACAATTCATACAAAAATTTTTTTTTTAACTAGGCTATAACTAGGTATAAATTCATAATGAGAACATACAAATTAGAGAAAATTTTGAAAACATGTAAAATACTTAAAGGATTAGTTCACTTTTAAAAAAAAACTTTTGCTGATAATTTACTCACTGCCATGTCATCCAAGATGTCCATGTCTTTCTTTCTTCAGTCGAAAAGAAATTAAGGTTTTTGATGAAAACATTCCAGGATTTTTCTCCATATAATCGACTTCAACGGGACCCAAACGGTTCAAAGACCAAATGAGAGTTTCAGTGCAACTTCAAAGGGCTTTAAACAATACCAGACGATGAATAAGGGTCTTATCTAGCGAAACGATCGGTCATTTAAAAAATAAATAAAAAAAGTTTTAAGTTTTATAAGCACAAATGCTCGCCTTGCTCTGTTCTGTGATGCACGTTCATGACTCACGTAATACGCAATTATGTTGAAAAGGTAGTAGGCGTAGGCGGAAGTACCGAGTCAGTGTTTACAAATGTGAGGAAGGAGGATCATATACACATATTCAAATGTCTTTGTGTCAGTTTATCGTTCAAAATGCCCATTTTATGCGTATCCTGGGTGTTTTAATATTAAAAAGGCTAAAAGAACATTTTTGTCAGGACAGAAGCGTGACCTTTTCAACGTAATTGCGTATTACGAGACGTCGCGAACGCGCATCACAGAACAAAGCAAGGTGAGCATTTGTGAAATGAATGTGTAATATAATGAATGTAATATAATGTATGTAAAATATGTAATTATACCTTTATTACAATGTAATAATAGATTGTGTAATTATACCTTTATTACATACCTTTATTACAGTGTAATTATACCTTTATTACAGTGTAATAATACATTGTGTTATTATACCTTTAGTACAGTGTAATTATACATTGTGTAATTATACTTTATTACAGCATAATTGTACCTTTATAACAGTTTAATAATAAATGTGTAATTAGCGATTCTTTTTCCAAAAGTAGCGATTCATTTTCGAAAAGTAGCGATTCTTTTTCAAAAAAGTAGCTATTCTTTTTTCAAAAATAGCGATTCATTTTCCGAAAAGTACCTTTATTGAAATGTAATAATAAATGTGTAATTATACCATTAATACAGTGTAATTATACCTTTATTACAATGTAATAATACATTGTGGAATAATACATTGTTATTATACCTTTATTACAGTGTAATACATTGTGGAATACCTTTATTACAGTGTAATAATACATTGTGGAATAATACATTGTTATTATACCTTTATTACAGTGTAATACATTGTGGAATACCTTTATTACAGTGTAATAATACATTGTGGAATTATACCTTTATTACAGTTTAATACATTGTGGAATAATACATTGTTATTATACCTTTATTACAGTGTAATAATACATTGTGGAATAATAATTTGATCAGGAAGTAAATTTATAAGGAGGGTGTGAACTGCTAAATATCAGACAGAACTACCACAGCCTTTTGCAGGTCACAAGAGATCTGCACTAACCACATGTGTGAACAACACCATAAAACAGCAAATGCTAAGCAGGCAACACTCTTCTCTTCTCAACACTTATGCTACTTGTGAGCATACCTATGCCCTACTCCCTTCAAAGGGCAGACGGCAGAGCCCTTGAAGTGGGACTTTGGAGTGAGCAGGGCATTAGTGTGTCATTATGTAGCCCTTTGGAACGCATATGAGCAACGAAAGACAACGTAATTTTCTCATCATTTTCACCTAGGATGTTCCCATGACAACACCCATGACAGAAATATAATGCTGTTAAAGGTACAATATGCAATTTTTTTCGCCGCTAGGGGTGTCGTCTCACAGGTCAGTTTATTAGACAAACTAAACTTGTGAGGGGACGCAGCGCTGTTCTACTTGCTCTAACAGTTACACTATCACATTAAACGGCATTTGAGTGTGTTGAATGTTGTTAGTTAGGTTGTTTGTTGGCTATGTGAGACTAGCAGTAAGCTCAACATTAAAATAACATACAGATCATATTCTAACATTTTATCAGGTTGAACTAAATAACATTGATTAGTTGTATCATGTACATTTGCACACCTGTCTAATAAAGTATGCAACACTCGCGTCTCTGTCAAGTCGAAGTTAGTCGCGGACGTGGAGCTCTCGGCATCTCGAAAGATGTTGATCTTAGTTTTAGTCCTTGTTTTGTCTCAAAGTCTGCTTGCCATGGTCCATAATGTTTGACCAAAATAACAACAGTGTGAGGGTCCTGCTAGGCATAACACAGTTGCCAAGTTACTATGGCAGTACGAGCGGAAACCACAGACGGCGGAAACCGAGGGTAACGCGGATATGACGCAATTGACTGGCGACTCCCAGCTCACCCCTGCCCATACGCGTCGTTTCCTTGGTTAAAATCGCAATTTTCTCACGATTCAAAAATAGTTGGAAACATTTGGAATATTGTAAGTTATCAACTTAACAAAATATATAACACTGGCCTTGTGATTTTGGGATATTTTAATGCAAACATATTACATATTGTACCTTTAAAATAACGGTTGCAAATATATACTGTATATAAAAACATTTTTTATTTTATTTATACAAAAGCTTTTAAAATATGCGTTATATATCTGTGTGTTGGTGTCTTAACTTTAAATCTTTGGACCCTACATTACCTAACATTTCTTATGAAACTTTTCTTTATGCAAATTTAAATATACCATGAAAAAGTTTGTACCGTGTAATTGATGTATATTGACGTATATATTGATGTAAATTTTCTATTTGCATGTGTTTTTTTTCTATATGCATTTGTTTTCTTTAGTTGCAGCGCGTTGAGCTCTCTCGGCCACCGTAGATTAAAAAACAAAAACTCTGATTAATCTCTAATGCTCATGACACAGCAGAATGTGAAGGCTCAACTGCAAGAGCAGCTTTAAAGTCTCGCACACTGCACTGAAACAACAGCAATAATTCAGACCTGGTCAATGAAACTCGGTTTCATGTGACAACTGAAATTAAAATTGCAATGGACATGATAATTGAGCAAGTGAAAGAATTGCACATGTCTGAATTTGAAGTTGCTAACAATATCAGAATTAACTGTTGTCGTCTCTGCATTTGTTTCTGTCTCAGGTTTACTTCTGCAAAATTCCTTGGAGGACGGATGCAAGGATGGGCCGGACCCCACCTAGATCAAAGCTAGGACAGCGGAATTGTTAGAACATAACCTGAGACTCGGGAGATGGGTGAAAAGACACTTCAAGAGGCCATTTACATCTCACAGTAGCACATCACTACATAAACATGGCCTCCCAGTATAGAACTGGAACTAAATTTGCAACACAATTGTTATAGATTAGATTCCACCCATCTCCTATGAACACACTCCTCCATCACTACAACCTCACAACATCATCACCTGGAATAGATCAAGCATATCCATGCTGAACACTACACATCATGAGAAGATAAAGATGACGTCTAAAAGTGTCACTTCACTAAAAATCTATTGTGCATCTTCACACTAACAGATCCGGATAGCTTCACACACATAGGATGGGAAAGCTGATCCCATGACATAGCATACGCTATTCACAACACTCTGCCAACTCATGGGAAAACACTGAAATATACATATGAATGGCTACAGTCAAAATCAATGATGAAAATTATAAAGCAGAGGCAGACCTGCTATTAAATTTTAAAATGTCTAAATTTTCTGATTGTTGTTAGGGTGGTTGGAAAATCAGAGGGCCCCTGATTTCTCAACATACCACTAATAACAGAAACATCATAAAAACAAATAGATCTGAAGGGTGAGCGCTTCAATCAATTACAAAATGAACAATTTAACCCTGACATCGACTGTGACTTAGCCAGAACACACACACACACACACATACACACACACACTCTCTCTCTCTCTCACTCTCACACACAAACAAACGCACACGGAGATTGTTCATTGTTTGCAACAGGTGTGTGTCTGTTTGACACAATGAATGAACAATATCCATTCTTGTATGACTAAGCATGTTCTTCTTATAGGCTTGCATTGGAAGATTCCTGAACAAACAGTGATTATTATACATGTATTTCTTCATACTTTTTTTATTGAATATTATTATTATTATTACATGATTTATTGATGCATATAATCTATTTGATTGTTTAGATTGTACTGACCTCTTGCTGCATTTCCTTTGAGTAATTCAGACCAAGAATATTTATATTACACTACCATTTAACCTCATCACAGTGGTAATGAAGAATTGGATATTTAAAATGAGACCACCTTACCATTCAGGACCTTTAGAAACACTTGAGACCAGATGTACCAATCAAACCTGCTGACATGAACCCATCAATTTCAATTTTGACATGTTTTCTGTTTTGTTGCATTATGTGTTCCTATGCATTTCCTTATGGCTTTAAGTTCATAATGCTCAATAGTGAAGAGGACATTTAAGATGCTTTTCAGGTGTCTCACACAAAGCAGTGTGGAACCAAAGAGAACCCCTTCGTCCACTGAGGTCTGTCCAGACAACCGCACCGCTGGAGGTGACAGGATTGGTCAAGAAGGGACAGATTATCGTCATGGGGAAGGTGCCACAGAAGCAGAAGTTTCTCCATGAAGGAATGAAACATCAACTAAACAAGTGACAAAGGTCCAGATTGACTTTGCTCACATCCTATGCTGGACCACAGGAAAATAACCTGCTGAATTCATCCACCTGCTGAACTCAAGCTACATGCACCTGGTGAGACCAGGCGAACAGGTGAACACAGCCCTCTGAGCTTCTACAGATGCTAACATTGCAAAAGACCATTTTTTAGCTACATCTCAAGGATTACAACAAACGTCTTACTGTAAGTGTTCATCTGAATTTCCCCCACGGGATCAAGGAGACTGGAAAAACTAGTTGAGGAATGACCACTCATCGAGAAGACAAAGAACCGACGGAAGTGAATCAATCAAAACTAACTTTAGCTGGAAAATAACATTATTCAAGAACCTGAGGCTGAGAGCGGCCGAGACTGTCAGCCTCATGTCTTTCTTAATGTTGGGTTCGCATCTCTTCTCTTTATTCTAGAGCATTCGATGCTATTATATTGATTATCTTTGCAACTGATCATGAAATTGGCATGATACATTTACCTGACATAATAAATTGTAAACATATGATTTTATTCTAACAGTCTTTGTTGTTATTTTCATAAAAGAGTTAAAAAGAATAGTCAAACATTCGCTCACATTTAATGATGCACAGATGTCGTTAAAACCTTTTTTATTTATGGAGTCTTTGCCACGTAACGCGCAGAGACCTTCCCCGCTGATCGAATGCCGCCATTGGATCGATTTAGCCGGGCCTTACAATGCTTTACACTTGAAATGGCTTTACTATATGAGTTTTTAATTCATAGGCCTACACTTTTACTTTTTTACTTCGAGTAAAAATTTTGAAAATGTCACAAATAATTGGTAAACACATTGAATTTAACATGAAATTTTGAAATAGAAAAATGGAAATAGTATTTTCTTGTAAAACCTTCCCTGAAAACTTTTGTTTTATTTACTAAAGCTTTTTTTTTTTAAACACGTTTTACTGTATTCTTTCATTTCCCACTTGTTTTTAACTTATGTAAAACAAGTGAAAAAATGTGTTCGTGACAAAATACACTGGTATTAAAATATATTCCTATAGAAATGCTGCTTAAGTAAACTGATGTTGTATAAACGATTTTCTTTTAAAATGTTCTTAATCGGCCTTGATGGTTCCATGAAGAACCCTCTTTTGGAACCTTAATTGCTATGAACTGAGATTTTTAACTCAAAAATAAGACAAAAATACTAAGACTAGGGTTTTATTTGACATTGTACATTGTATAGTAGAGTTAATGGGAACATATTGTACATTGTGTACAGTGCATTACAGTAAGTTAATGGGAACATAACGCCTTCTAAAGACAACACTGTTGTCCCCTGATGAGGGTATAGATGTTATCTAAGCAGTGTACCCTGTTTTGAGAAATGAGACAGAGATGTCTGGCTAAATACAACAACTCAGTCTGTCTATCTCAGTTTTCCAGAGTGTGTGTGGGAATGCGGGTATGTGCGAACGATCACAGACATGGTCGCTGATACGCCTTGACAGTGTTTTGGCAGAACAGTTCTGCCATGAGCAAACACATTGAGCTTCAAATGCGGGGTCTTTGTGCTCTCTGTAGGGCCGTTCCTCGCTTTTTTGTGTTAGCTAGTGCTACAGGCTATTCAGGCCTGTCTAGATGTGCTCTCATCAGCAGATCAGGCTCATACTATCAGTCCAGCTCCTTTCAATTCTGTCTCTGTTTTTCTCATCCGTCTTAGGCCTCCAGCTGATTCACAAAACTCCCGCCCACCGGTCCCAGCTTCGCCAGCACGAGCGGCCCAATAGCCAGAGGCCCAGCGGCCCTGCGGTATTTCCGCCCTCTTTAGTGAGGTATGACACATGTTTTTACATACTGCATGAGAAAGTGCTCGGCTCAGTGTGGGAAACACACATTCCACACCCTGTTGTTGACCTGCATGAACTCACACACATACATACGTCTCAGCATTGACTTCAGCCAAAGGAAGAGGAAGTCTGACCTGCTCAGCTGACAAGGTCAAACACACACACATATATATAGACACACGCGTTTATGAGCTGGGAACACAGATGCAAAAGCCCCTGGACACATGTGAGACCGGCCATGTGTTCATTGTGGAACATGATACACAAAGCATGAGAAGATTGAGACCAATCTAGACATCACAGAGCCTTAGGAGACAACAGATTTCTGAAATTGGTCTTGTTTTTTTACCCAGAAAATTGTCCATTCGAATATTGTTCTCCGACTAAAAAATATATCGATTTTTATTTTATAATAAAAAAATACAGTAAACCAGTGAAATATTAATATTTAAAATAACTGTTCTCTATTCTAATATATTTTAAAATATAATTTATTCCTGTGATCAAAGCTGAATTTTCAGCATCAAAAGAGTCCTCAGTGTCACATGATCCTTCAGAAATCATTCTAATATGATTTGATGCTCAAGAAACATTTACGAATATTATCAATGGTGAAACCAGTTGCTGCTTAATATTTTTGTGAAAAGTTTTTTTTTCAGGATTCTTTGATGATCAAAAGAGCATTTATTTGAAATAGAATGCTTTTGTAACATTATAAATGTTTTTACTGTCACTTTTGATTAATTGAATTCTTCCTTGTTGAATAAAAGTAACAAGTTCTTTAAAAACAAATCTTACTGAATCCAAACCTTTTGAACGGTAGTGCATGAACACATTATGGATTGTATATTTAATAGATTTCATATATATATGTATATTTAATTAATTTCAGTTTTCTATGCATATGATATGCATGGATACTTGTTAACCATGTAAAATACAAAGAAATAATTGTTTTTTTTTTATACACGAGCACATCAGTTTGTGTTTGGAGAATAATGAAGGGGGTGAAATTGCTTGAGGGGGGGGGTTTCCAGAATAAAAATAGATAAAAGACTAAAGGAAAATCAAAATGAAAAAAATTTGCACAGTTAGACCAAACTTTATTTGTAACTTTGTTATATTGTATTTACATCTACAGATAAAGCGTTGTGAATTTCGTTTCGCGTACCTACCCCGAAGTGATAAAATAAAGCACAATTCTGTATCAAATTTATAGACAAGTAGTTTGTTTAGGCATGGTTTGTAGGGAATTACAAACCTGCGCACATATCCAAACGCACATAACTATAGAATCAATTCTTAATGCGCATGTGAACGCCATCAGCGTTTATCACAGGTTCGCGTTTAAAGTCTGTTTAGAGACATTCATATCTTACAGTTACTGTAAATCCAGCCTCTAGTTCATAAACTGAGTGACTGAGCCTGGGTTCTCCCAAGGTTTTTTTTTTGTTTTGTTTTTCTCCATTGGGTCACCTGATGGAGTTTTTGGACACCATTAGGTCACTTGATGGAGTTTTTCGGTTCCTTGCCACTGTTGCCTTTGGCTTGCTCAGTTGGGGATATTCAATTTAATTAACCAATCATTAATACCATTGATCAGCTCTACCAACCGTGGATGTTTTTCCACTAAGAAACGAACATTATTATGTTGTTTTGATTGATACTGTGAAGCTGCTTTGATGCAATCTATATTGTGAAAGGCGCTGTATAAATATACTTGACTATTTATCTTTATATTATTATTATTTTTTATTCCTGATCCGAAAAAAAGAAACTGATCCGTGACTCAAAAACCATAATATCACCTGAAACATTGAACCACTACCACCAGGCGAAACTCTTGATCGAATCACCTCACACTCTCCATGATTTTATCATTCATATCTGTATCACAATCACAAACAATGTGGAATTATTTAAATGCAAAAGTTTGTTCAAAGCTAAGTCAAGCAATAGCAGGAAAATTGTGCATGCTAACAAGCAACACTAAAACAGTTTTAACTGACTAGAAAAATCATAAGTTTCATTTCTTATGAAAACAAATAATCTTCATGAGTTATTGCAGAATGCGTGTTGTTAACATAGCCATTAATAGCAGTGCATTAAAGCGCTCAAGTCTCGTCATCATTTTGGCTTCTGAAGGCAGGCAGATGGACTCTGAATGAGTGTAGGTGATGATGCACTGAAATGAATCTCACCCTCAGCAATACTGGAAATGAACAATTGGCCAGGACGCGCTCATATTTTCCCTTCTGTGACAGTATATCAGTATGCCACTTATAATCTGCAGCAAAAGGTGTCAACATATAATTTCAGAAGTGTTTTTATTGCGCCTTTCAAAAGCTACAGTAAGAAAAAAAAAAGCTCTGTGGCACTGAAGGGTGTTGTTGTGTAACGAACAATGATGAATTAAACATTGAATCAAAAGTGAATTAAATACTGACAGCCTCAGAAAGAGCTGTGTGCATTAGAATGAGGTCATTTCTGGCGGAGGCACTAATTCAGATATGCTCAGTTGTGTGATGGGTGGAGAGAGTTGCAGAAACAGAACTTCACACATGAAGAAACGCTCTCTCTATTCCTCCTAGACTCACGCTGTGCATTAACCAGCATCTGGCCTTTACTTAGACCCATCGGCCAGATGGATCCAGGTAGATTCATTAATAGAGGGCGAAACCTGCCTTTACTGTGATGTTAATGCAATTATAACTGACAGAAGCACTTTATCGCAAATGTAAGAATGACAGAGGCTGATGCAATAACTGTAAACATTTAAAGGAACAGTACACTCAAAAATTAAACACTTTGCCAGGCCCTGGAAACTACATGCTTTCATTATATAGAAAAGAACAGTTCAACACTAGCATAAAAACAAATAATTATAACAGAAATAAAAAAGAATATATTTAAGTGTGAACTGAATGAAATGTTTTGGGGCACTTAAATGCATGTTATCTGTAATTAAATTAATTTATTATAATTAAAATGTATTTTTAAATATGTTTGTAATTACACATTTGTAATGATGAAGTTGCATTAGTAATATATTTACTTTAAATTAAATATCAAATTGCACATTAGTTACACATTTTACTCATTACATTTTTAACCAAGTACTTTTACATGTGCTTTATTATGTTAGTCAACACATAAAGATGTATTCTTTAAAGAATGATTAAAACATGATTTAAAATGTACTTTTAATTTGACATTATTACAAAATTCACTTTTTAACTGTGTAATTACTGTGATCAGAATTTGGTGGGGCAAAATGGCTTAATTTAGTTGCTGAATTAAATGTAAAGTTGCATGATCTAGTATCCATTTCTAACACAGCCTCTGTTTTTAAAAGAGCACCCACAGAGACATATAGCAGATGCTCTCTTTTCATCTTTGGGGCCCCATTGGGGGTGTCAGGATGGAAGGGGAGAATGAGAAACAAAGCACGAGGAGGGGGATGTATGTATTGTGTCATGAGGTGATGGTTCAGGGGGTAGGATATATTTTGATGGTAATGTGGCACACTTCTTGTATGGAGCGACCCCCAGTCTTAGATCAGTACAAAAGGGTCCCGAACCCCACCAGTGTCTATCAGACCCTTTACAGGCAGAGGGCGGGTCGCAAGCCAGCCGGTCCAAGCCCAAAGCCACGGAGTCCCACCGCTCTGCCTTATGGGCCTCCACGTGTCTCTCTGTATGTGATTTGCATCATAGCTTTTGTTTGTTGCTCCCCCGTGTATAATTTGTGCTGCCATTATTCAGCGTCTAGATTTGGGTAATTCTAGAGCACAAGACTGTTAGTGTAATGGTCAATCAGCTGACACATGGACAGGTTTCACTAAAGCATATTTATAACACATCTGAGTGCAGTGTGGTATGTAGACCTACACTCTTAAAAATAAAACTTCCAAAAGAGGGTTTTCACGTGATGCTTTGGGTTCCCAAAAAACCTTTCAGTGAACAGTTCCTATAGAAGGAATTTATTAGTTCCTAAAAAAACTTTTTCTTTGAATGAACGTTTTATTGATTTAAAGAAGCTTTTCCCCAATGTATTTCCACTTTTTTGCAATATAAAGGTTCCGTTAAAAGTTCTGCATGGAACCACAGATGCAAATAAAGAATCTTTATATTTAAGAGTGTATTTGCATCTGACTACGTTTAAAACCGACACTACTTCAAGCAGTGATGTCATTAGTGGCTATGTTAACACATCAAAGACCAGTCAATGGTTTTAACTAGCATAAGCCAACAAAGGCAAATCTAGGACTGACACGTAAACAGCACACAGTGCAAACAGCCATTTGCATAACAGTTATTAAGCGTCATACATTAGGAACCTTTCTTTGTTTGGAAATCAATAGTGCAGCTCTAAAATCACACTTGGTAGCAGCTGGTAAAAGTGTGAAACCTCTCCCTGAGGATCTCCCAGCATCCCACTGGGAATGTCTAGTGCCAACCGCCCTCTCTATCGCCCTCTTGTGGTGGGAGGAGATAGAGACCCTATAGAACAGAGTCCAGTTCTTTGTGCCTTTATTTTTTAATCATAATGGGATTGTGACTTTTCCATTATTGTGTCTTTTCTATATGCTCTTGTGTACGTCTACGGCGGGAATAAAGCTACATATTTGCTGTGTACCTACTTTGTCACAAGCAAGTGGTGCAAGATCATCACCTAGTGGTGCGAGATGGAACGTTTTAGAAATGTTAAAGGAATGGTTAAAAATTAAAAAATTCTGTCATCATTTACTCACCCTCATGTAGTTTCAAACCTGTATGAATTTATTTTTTCTGTTGAACCCAAAAGAAGATATTTTGAAAAATGTTGTTAATCAAACAGTTGATGGACCCCACTGACTTCCATAGTAGTGGAAAAAATGTACTATGGAAGTCAATGCAGATGGTATAATATTATTGAAATAAAAGGCCTTAAGTGTACTTAAAGAGAGTACACTATCGTGACTGTTTTTTAACAGTACATAATCTGTATTTTGTTTCATAAACTGTATTAAGTTTGTGCTTACTCTGTAGAATTCAACTATTGTATTAACTATTGTTTTAAATTTTTATATTTCTTAGGTTTGTATGTTCTTTCAGCTTAAGGAAATTATGCTGTATGTCACACAGTTATTGTCTGTTTACCGCAGACAGTAATTATGAAACTATGATCTTCAATAAATGAGAAATATGACTCCGCATGAGTCAGTATGAGTGCAAGCACCGTTCTCTACGAAACCCGGATGCTTAGAGAATTGAAGAGTTGAGGAGGTAACAGTTCAGCAATGACACGTGGAAAACAAAGGGTATTTTATGTGAAATTTTATATGCACAAATTGTAGAGTAAGAACAAATGTTCTATGCCAAGTAAAGCCAAATCCGAATCCGAATCCTACTATATTGTGAAGATGAACTTCTAGTGGAAGCTATAGTTGGTTTGGTTTTCGGTATGTCTGAATATGTCTGATGTGTTAGCATTAGCCGATGCATCTAAGTATTGTGGGCAGGTCGCAAGTTTCTGCTTGTTTTGCAAAACAGGAGGTTATCAGTTGCAGGCTTCTCCACAGATGGTGAGAAATGTCTCAAAGTCCAAACTATCAAAATGCAACTTAAAACACTTAATATTGAAATGATTTGTATCAAAGACTCAATAACAAAAAGGCATGATGTACCTTGATGTGGGTATTTTTCCAGGATTCTTGGCATCCGATGGCATTGGAGACAACGGCCATGAGCTGATGAATGGAGATGAACGCTATGAAAAAGAGAAGTGTGTTTATCCAAAGGGAAAGAAGAAAAAGCCAAAGAGAGGGGGAAGAATGTATCAAATTCACAATTAGAGTAAAAAAAACTAAAAAAAACTAATATAATATGTAGGCCTATTCTATAAGCTTAAGACTATCTATAACTCTAACAGCCTATTCTGCCAAAAATGCTTAGGCTAAATGTGTAAATAAATAGTTACAATGACAATGCATGCTGTCATTCATTATTAACAGCTCCAGCTATTGTAAGGGGAGCGTTCTTTGATCACTTTCTATATATATATAATTTAATCACAGTTTGAATAACAGAATATTTTCATATTTTTATATTTTCAAGAGAAACAATGTGAAGCCGATCGTTTAGTTTGATTTACAGACACATAGACAAGAACATCTGGTTGTAGGCTACATGATTCATGACATACTGTACCATGAAATCGCTGGTCACAGATCAGGCTTTAGAATTAACTGTTACTTACATGTTGTCGCAATACTGTTGAGTCTGTAAGCCTGTTTATCGGTCAAAATGGGGGGTTCCGATAAGACAGGTGATGGTCTCTGCGTGTTACATTTTCCTTTTACGCAACACAAGAAGATTAAATGAAATACTTTGTATTACTTTGTTACCTCGTGACTCCATAAATGAAAAAGGTTTTAATGATATCAGAGCATCATTAAATGTTTGATTATTCTTTTTATCTCTTTACTTATGTTTTACCCATTCATTAGGAAGCTATGTCGCTCAGAGGTCCTCACGCCTTGTTTAACGCGGGTCTCACGATCACTAGCTCGCCAGCTTCGGTCACTAAACAGAGGTAATTGCTATATACCTGAGATTGTGTAAGCGTGAATGCGACCAATCAAAGATACTTTGGTATAGCCCTCATGGAATTTAATGTAACGTTTACTTCAGTAGAGGTATGGCCACTATTACAGATATAAGCTGACCAACATTACTTCTCTTATTTAGCTTTGGATTGGCTGTGCCGTGGTTTCCCACATACACTTATCTAAAGTAACATTAAATTAAAACATAAGTAAGACTAAGACACACCCAAATTTAGATTGGTCAAGCAGCATTTGCGGTTCTAAACAGAAATTAACTTCTTGTCATTGCAAAACCAAGTAGGCCTATTTGAATTAGTACCAAATATTTGTCATCACTGATCTGACGCAGACTTGCGATAACATGCGAATCCGTTATCTAAATGGTACCAAACATGAATATTTACTTTTTGTAACACTTAAAGCTGCATTCCGTAACTTTTTTGGGTTAAAAATGATCCAAAATAAATTTGAGCAAGTAGATAACCAGCCAGTGTTCAAAACTATCTGTTTGCCTTAGCTCGATTCAAAACGGTAAGGAAACGGAAATTCGAGCATGTCTTTGCGTCATTACGTCACATCTGTACATATAAAGAAGGAGTCTCGGCTAGTAGGTTATATTGCGTGTGAGGATGTTGGAGGTGTTTCACCCGTTGTAAAATGCAAAAGACTTTGTTCGGACTTCGGAGTGGCTACAGAAAAAAAAGAGACTGCAACCAGGCCCATGCGAAAACAAGGATAATATTGAAAGGGCATTAAATATAGTCACGCAATGCTGATGTTATTAACATTAACCATTTGAGAACAAATTACACACACACACACACACAGAAATGAACCGGTAAGACTGCAACAGCAAATTTTGACTCTCACACACAAATAATTGTGTTTTCTCTTATTTAGACTAATAGATGTTCCTGATATCTGTTGCATATGCAACAATACATAAAATAAGTACAGTTTGTATGTATATAGTTAAAATAATATTTATTATTATTCCTACATTTTTATTCATATTTTTTAACCTACAGTTTTATAATGATTGTTTGCTGTTATGTTATTTTATGTTTTTGCTGTTCGATCATAATTTCTGTTCCCTTCTGAAGTTATTATTACCATTTATAGAATTAAAATGAATAAAATACCAATTAATTGCAAAATGTCTGTATAAAGTGTTTTGAATTATCACTATCCATCCCTTATTTTGTTCGATTTTTTTAATTATCAAATACTGAGTAACAAAAATGTTTGCATTGTGTTCCCTTTCTAACCAAATGTTATAGTTTGATTGTAATCATAATGCAAAACCTGATAATTATCTAAAATAAAATATATATATTTTTTAGAATATCTAAATATATATCTAAATAAAAAACGAATAAGATCATCATGTCTAAAACAACAATAGGAATCAAAAAGCCTTTATGTATTTATATAGGAAGCTATAGGCAGCCTACAGGCGGTTAAGGACATTACACACATATATTTTTTTTTAAAGCCACTGGATGGCGGTCTTCTCACTTGAAATTCTTTTTTTCCTGCAGCCTGCGCTCTATTTTGATGTGAAATGTTAAAACAAAAGTGTTAAATTTTAACGCTTCTGTCTTTTTTGACCGAAAGGAAGCTAAATGTAACCCCTAAACAGAGAAGCCCAGAGGGTTAAGTTAGTTGGTCACAATAAATGTAATAATAAATGTATTAATGTTGCTATGAAATCTTAATTCATTTTTGATGACAGAGGATTGTGTGTACAAGTTCCGCATCTGGGTGCATTGTCCATAGGAAAAACACATTTTAAATTCATTAAATGGCCCATTTCCCCAAAAGTTAAAGAGACTCTTAGTCATTTCAAGTGCATGTCTGTTCACTATTTATTTGTAAACACTTGTAAATAAAAGCACCTTATCTGTTCCACTTCAGCTCGAGCATCTTGCAATGACTCGCATCCAACTAGGTCTTCACATGGCCACTCTTTCAAGGTGGAGAAGAACTTCCCTGACTGAAGGGGGGGAAATAAAAAGTGATTTCAATAGGAATGCTCACAAAAGATTCCCCATGCAGATTTCAAAGTACAGACAACATGTGAGAAGTGGCGGTACGCAAGAAAATTGGTTCGGTACAGATTAAAATATAGATGTGCTGTGTCCTTTGAGCACTGGTTCCCACCCAGTCAACTCATGAAAATAGCATTAAAACTTGAAACTTTGTGAACTGTCTTTCTATTAATGCAATGCAGTGAATGTCAACAATCTGTGGTCTAGTGGCTTACATTATTGGGATTTTGATTTTTCACCCAGTCTTCATTTACTGTACTCACCCTCAAGTTGTTCCAAACCTGTATACATGTCTTTGTTCTGCTGAACACAAAGAAAAGTAAATTAGACTGAATAAATATGCCCTCAGGAATCAGTCTTTACATGACAAATCAAATAATTGAAAAAGTTAAAGTTCGAAAACTTTAGCTTATAAACTTAGATCATATCATACGTCGTCATCAGCAATCCATCAAGACAGCGTAGGTAGGCCTATACTTACGACGATCTTCTGATGAAGCTGAAAGATCGGGGATGTTATTTGTAGTGAAATTCATGTGTTGTACACCCTGCAAGGTCAAAGTATAAGTTTAATTAGTAGGCTATACACACCTGAAGGGGACTAAGTTAAGTAGATATGTTTTTGGGGGAGAAAAAGCATCAGTTACATGAAAAAAATAATGATAATTACACTGACACACCGACTAGAAGGCATTTTGTCTCATCTGAAAGAAACAAGTGCCGCGTGAATGCAGTCTGACCAGGTAACGTACCACACAGGGGCCGCTTGGGGCGCTGTTGCAAAAAGTCATTTCCCCTCCTCATGGGATGTTCATTGAACTGCATAGAACGACATATAAGTGTGTGTGTTTACATTCTCAATAATGTGGTAATACAACATACAGTTTGTTTTCACTCATTCCTTTTAAAAATTAGGCTTAATCCCTGTAACCGTTGAGTTGATCAACAGAAGAAAAAAACTATAAACATCTCAACTGCGCTAAAAACGACATCAAAGAAGAGGAAGGAAGGTTGTATATTTTCCTGATCAGACATCATCTGCAGCATGGATCGTCTGACGTCTTTTGGAAGTAAGTACCTTGTTTAGCAAATCTTCTTATCGAGGGCGTATAACTACCTATATTTATACGAAAAAGAAACAGTTCGTTATCAAAATGACTGTGGTAACGTTGCTACTATTGTTGTTGGTCTCTGACAATGCCGTGTTTTTGTTCGATTCTGTTTGAAATACCTTGGAGTATGTAAATACCATGTTTTATGAATGTAGTAGTAATCATCCACCAAGGTATATATTAATGTGCCGTGGTATCTGACACCATCTACCATGGTGACACCCAGTATTTGCAAGAGAAGTTGTAAACATAAAAAATGTAGTGCATTAAAAATTCCATGCAATTATATATGTTTTTAATTTTTACTGCTAATATAGGATATAGGTCTGTTGATAACTTCATTCTGTGAATCATATAGATGATCCTTTCGATAAGCCTCCCTGTCGTGGATGTTCATCATATCTAGTGGAGCCGTACATTAAGTGTGCTGAATGTGGACCGTCACCTTTCCTCCTGTGTCTGCAGGTGGGTCACTGGATCGAGAGTCCCACTACCGTCTGACTGCATACATCATACTCTCACTGTTCATTTATTATATACTATATGATTTGATCTTTCTGTTGCAGTGCTTTACAAGAGGATATGAGTATAAAAAGCACCAGAGTGACCACAAGTATGAAATCATGGTAAAGGGAGCAGTTTGGATTAAACTTATTACACTGAATATAAAAGGTTCATATGTAAATAAACATTTAGATTTAAGATATAAATTATTAGTTGTTTTTTAAATTTTGGTTAAACTGTATATGTTTTAAATGTTACATTCCGGCCCCCATAAGTTGTAACCTGTAGGCTACACTCTTGTATCCATAAATAACATCTTTACCGTGATCTGCTTTCTTCTAGACCTCAGATTTTCCTGTTTTGGAGCCTGGCTGGACCGCGCAGGAGGAGATGGCTCTTTTAGAGGCTGTCATGGACTGTGGCTTTGGCAACTGGTCAGTCTAGTTATTTTCCTTATATCTCCAACTCTACTAGGGCTCATTTAGGCTTTTTAGATAACATTGTGTGATCAGTGTTGTTATTGTTAACTAACACTATTAAGTACTACTACTAAAAACTGTTAAAAATGTTTTTAAAATGGTCTAAATGAAAATTAGAAATGATGCCTTCGCAAATATCTAAAATATTTTGCTTAAACTGTTCTTCAGTATTTAATGTATGTTTGAATATGCCATTAAAAAGTAATTAAATCATTATTATATAAAGTGCAATTTAAATGTTTGTATAAAAATTGGTGTTTAACCTTTAATATTATAATAATGTAGCCTTCCAACAGACAAGGTTCCCTATATAGTTTACAGCTTTTGTTGAGAGAGATTTTTTTTCCTTGCGAAAAAAATAATGTACTGTATCTACTGTATCGAGTTTGTGACCTAATGGCCTCTCTGTTTCTTCAGGCAGGATGTGGCTTACCAGATGCGCACCAAGACCAAAGAGGAGTGTGAGGGCCACTACATGAAGAACTTCATCAACAATCCTCTGTTCGCCTCCACTCTGCTCAATCTCAGACAGATGGAAGATCATCTGTCCCGGTCTGCAGACACTGCCATTCCTTTTAAGCGTAAGTGAACACCAGAAACAAGTTACTGTTGTGTTCAAATATGCACACACAAGGTATAAACAAACTAAAAGTCTAATCAGTCCAGTAAAATGTCATTAAAGGTACACTATGTACAATTATCGATAGTGTCAATGCATCATCAGTCCTTATTCCAAAACGTTTGTTTTTGTCTTTACCCTGATTCACTATGGTAAATAAATGTGGTTCTAACAGTAATGCGCTGATACACTCCTTAGCGACTCTCCTTGATAAAGAACCATATTTATCCGCAGAGCCGAAGCACAACCAAAACAAAGTTCTTCCACAAACTACATGCAGTTTTGTTTTTTAATTGGAGGGCCAAAAGTTTTAAATCGATACTGACAACTTTTTAATGGAGATTTTGAATGTAATATTTACTCTTTAATGTCATCCCGATCCTCTTTTAATACATTGAATAAAACACTATGTGCAGGTGAAAAGTCTCAGATCTCAACAGCCCACGCAGGCATTGATTTATCAGACTTTGGCCTGGCAGATGAACAGCATGAATTCCAGATTCATTTGGTTTATAAGATGGCAAACAAACACACAGAGACCATTCTGTAATGTTCAAACTGTGGTGATGAATGATTGATGTTTATTTATAATATATAAATATATTTTTAGCTAAGGGTTGTGTCTTGTCTCTTTTAGCCACTGATGATCCTCCAAGGCCTTCATTCGACTCTCAGCTGTCTAGAGATATGGCTGGATACATGCCAGCTCGAGCTGACTTCATGGAGGTGAGTGATCCACAGTTAATGTGCTGTCTGCTGAGAACAAATTAATTCAAACATTATTCAAAGCAACCTCCCTCTTTTCTCTTTGTCTCTAAAATTAGGAGTTTGATAATTATGCTGAATGGGATTTGAAAGATATTGACTTTGTTGATGATGACTCTGATATTCTTCATAGTAAGTGCAACAATACAAAAATGTGAATCAATTCTCTCATTTTACTGAAATAAATGTAGTTCTCACAGTAATGCGCTAATACACTCCTTAACGACTATCTATATATATATCTCATCTATACAGACACATACTAGCATTCAAAAGTTTGGGGTCAGCAAGATTGCGCAAAAATGCTATAGTAATATATATATTTCCGTAAAATGACAGAATTTGCATGGATTAATGAATTTATCTTTTTGCAATGTTAATGAAGTCACAGTGTAGTTAAAGCTGAATTCTTGTTACTTTATTTTTACCATGTTTGTGGTATCTTTTTCAAAGCACTCAAGGTTGCAGTAGTGGATATTTATCACTCCAGACTGAAAGAGAGACAGAGGAGAAAAAAGTAAGTAGGAAAATCACGTTGTATTGCCATAAAACAACCACTAGAGGGCCACATTAGACTATTAATATTATATAAAAAAATTCAAGCATTATTTATATTTCCATTTAAACGTATGTTTCTCAATAAACAGAACATTTATAAAACAAGAATATATGCTATACTGTTACAAATTGAAGAATTTAATCAAATGATCACATCCACATACAACTCACTGAAATGCATTCCTGGAATTTAGCTGGTGTGTTATGTAACCTATTCCGTAGCAACTGATCAGCTAGCCTGATTCTTAGCACAAACACACAAACAGCTCTAGTGGTAACAGTAACGGTGTGTAAATCAGCATTAATGAGCCCTGGCTTGTGGTATGTGTGCGACTGCGAGGCGAGCTTGACCTCAGTTGTGTACTGAACTGGATTCGCAGCTGTCGTCTGAGATCTCCTACAGAGCGGCAAACAAACCAGTGACCCGCCGCTTCCACACAACATCTGAGACCACCACACCAGACACACACCACGAATGAGATGCTTTTAATAAAACATAGCCCTAAGCTGATAATGCCAAGCGGCGTTCAATAAAGCAGCAAACCAAGGCTGTGCATTACAGTGATTTTACCATGGTTAAGTAAATTTGATTGCCTTCCCAATGCAATTAGTTATTTGTGTCTGTAAATGCTGTGAACAATATACTGTACATGACACTTTAATCAATAACATAGAATGTATTTAGAAGTGTTTCAGGCACTAGGCACAATGTGAAGCTCCCTAATGATGGTAAAGTCACTAATGCACAGCCTAAAGTGGCGTGTTGCTTTAATAAAATTAAGTCAACACCAACATTGCATTTATTAATATTAATAACAATAAACAATTCTACCACTAAGTAATATACAAAGGTGCCAATATTTTTCATACATCATCTTTTAAAAGTAGGAATAAGTAAAAATAAAATATAATTTATTACTACAATTACTTATATGAAAAATGATTAATTACTGAAAAAAATCATTATAATGTATATTGGGGTTGGTAAGATTTTATGTTTTTGGAAGTCTCTTCTGCTCACCAAGGCTGCATTTATTTGATCAAAACTATAGTAATGTGAAATTATTCAAATTTTAAATTGCTGTTTTGTATTTTACTATATTATTTTACAATGTAATTTATTTGTGTGATGGCAAAGCAGAATTTTCATTATATACAGTTGTAATCGAAATTATTCAACCCCCAATGCAAATAGATCAACACAACAAATGTTTCAAGTGGTTTCCCCAAATCCAACTGAAAATTCAACTTTTAATGACGTCTCTAAATTATTCAACCCCTTCATAGCAAGCATCTTTTTTACTTTACCCTTTTGCTGTTATGACCTGCTGCAAACAAGATGTATAACCAAACATCAGCTTATGACAGCGTTTCTGAGGAATCTTAGCCTATTCCTCATGGCCTCCAGATCAGTAATATTCTTGGGTTTGCGTGCTGCAACCGCCTTCAAATCCCACCAGAGATTTCCTATGGTGTTCAAGTCATGTGACTGTGATGGCCACTGTAGACTCTTCCAGGACTTCTTCTGCAACCAGGCCTTGGTGGAATTTCAGGATTGTCCTGTTGGAAGGTCCAATGACATCCAAGCTTCAGGTTCCTCACTGAAGGCATGACGTTTTCTTTTAGGATTTCCTGATACTTCAATAAATCCATCTTGCCTTCCTCACGCGGCAGGTTTCCAGTGCTAGAGGATGCAAAGCAGTCCCAGAGCATCACAGTGCCCCACCATGCTTAACTGTAGGCAGAGTGTTGTTTTCAGCATCTGCTTCATTCTACTTCCTCCAGACATACCGCTGATCCATAGCTCCGAAAAGTTCCAGTTTTGTTTCATCACTCCACAGAACAGAATCCCAAAAACTTCTTTGGCTTATTTATATGATTTTGAGCAAATTGGAGCCAACTTTTCTTGTGCTTTTGGGTCAGTAGTGGTGTACGTTATGTGTTCTAGCTCAAGCACACCTGGTGCAACTAATGAAGCCCATGATTAGTTGCATCAGGTGTGCTTGAGACAACACCTGTTTGCAGATTTGTCTACAAATTGGCCAATAAACCTTATTTGCAATGTGGGTTGAATGATTTCGATTACAACTGTATGTATGTGTGTATAAATATATATACTTACTTAGTTATTAGTACTGTGTAATGTTTAAATTGTTGTCTTTTAGGATCATTCGAGACCATGGCCTAATCAACCTACGCAAGTTTCAGAGTAAGACTTCTTTTTTAAATTCATGCTGTTGTGCAACATATTAACCAAACGCTTTTGCCATCTCGTGTACTCCATTTATATGATCAGTATGTGAGGCAATATTCAGAAGTATCTGCCACAAGATAACTCTCCCTGACCCCCAATAACATGAGCCATCTGTGTGAAATGTTTACAATGAATGCCCGAATTACTGCGATCCCAGATCAACACTGATCCCAGAACTGTTTTTGCCAGCTGTGATTGCTCCCCTATGAATAGTTTGGCATGAAATGAACATTTCGAATGTAATGACAAAGGAGATAGCATCTTTCTAGTCTTTATTGATCCAGGCCCTCTGGGCACTGTGTCGCTTCTCTCAGTAAATAGAAGCCCATCCCTGACTATTTCCCACTGGACATTACGGTTGGCCTGCTGGTTTCGATAGGAATACTCTTATCCAATTATTTCCCTCTTCATGCAGCGAAACAAACTGGGAAATCCAATCGGGTTTGCGTGTTTTCTTGAGACGTATTGAGTGTTTGTGATGCAAGGAGGGCTTTAAGTAGTTTTTATTTATCTATCGGCTCCCAGACGCCCTCCTCGTCTCCCTCCACTCTCAAGACAAAAGCAAGGCAATAGCTACCGTGGAACTGCAGCCTTGTTGTCATGGAGACTGCAAGAAATTGTGTGTGTGTTACAAGTGATAATGGAAGCAGTGGCCAAGACCTGATGGCTCGCAGCGGTGTTGGTTTATCCCCAATTCAAGAGAGCAAGACAGCTTGACCTGGCTGTGCGCACACCAGCCAGTCTCGTATCCCATCAGCCACTGCTGCATGGAGGGCACTGATATTGTAGTTTGATACATCTTATTTTCAATGATGTATATGTGTGTGTGTGTGTGTGTGTATATATAAAATATATATATATATAGTGACAGGCAGAGGTGTGTGTATGCGCTTGTGTTTCTCTGTAACATCACAGCATAGTGGAGGCAGAATATCACACCTCACACTCACCCACATAGCAGCTTTCTGTTTCTATCGCTCTCACTCAGTTGCAGCTGGGTTGATCGCTGATAGTGCTGCTTACTCAACCCCTTCCAAGGGAGCTGAGCTTCAGTGGTGGGTGAAGAACCATCAGGGAGACTCACAGGGCCGCTTGGCACAGCTGGACTTACATTGCTGTTGGCATTTGCTTCTCAAAGAAAGCCAATCAAACGCAGTTTTTCTGATGTAGAAGATTTGCTCTGTTCCAAAACCACAAAGTCCTAATAACAAGTGGGAAAACCTGGATTTTCTTCAAACCTTAAGTTTACGAGTTGGTGGCATGTCAGTGAGAAAGCATATTGGACACAATGGATGCAGTCTCTATATTGACGTAAATTTGTTAAAATTTGTGATTTCTTTTTCTATTAACAATAAAACTAAGTTGCATGTATAAAGTACTGTAGTATTGTACATTGTAAGACAATACCAATTCAATTTACAGCACCTTCATAAACTGAATAAAAACATAAGCAAACACACCTGACCCAATACGCATTCTTCGTACACCATTTTGTAGATGTAGAATAAAAAATCGTTGTTGTATTTTATGCAGAAAACGTACATCGCCATCTTACTCCAACAAAAGTCATTTGAATGCAACAGACTTTCTTATTAAGACTTCCTAACTGATAAATTCAAACTTCCCAGCAGAACTTGAATGCACTAAGTACACACACTTGCCAAACTACATTGAAAAAATTGTGATTTGCATCTCCTCGCTGTTTTCCAAATCAATCACTCAAGGTTTCATTCCATTTAAAATGCTGACTTACAAGTTAGCTGCCTATGTAGAAAGCAAGGTAGCTAATAAGGTTTTAGAACAAAGCCATTGTGTTTTCTCTACTTGATCAGATTGTTTTTGTGTATCTTTGGCTTTGTCAGTTCTGGAGAGGCGCTATCCCAAGGAAGTGCAGGACCTTTATGATGTCATGAGGCGCTTTGCACGTGTGGCGGGACCCATAGAGCACGACAAGTTCATCGAGAGTCACGCCTGTGAGTATTTAATCCTCTTTTTGCACATTTGATGTATAGGATGTCATCAGTTTGGTCTATACTTACTAGACTATATAGTTTTCTTCCTCAGCTGACCTAGGATCAGTCTAGCCCTGTGTTTTGTGGCTTAATGAGCATGTGCAGGACAGTTGGGGTTAGATGAACAAGCCCCCATGTCATTCATGAGTTCAGTCTGTCCACCCCAGTATCTGAATCAGCCAGGGTGAAAAGTTCAAAGATATCTCTATCTCTCTCTCTCTCTCTCTCTCTCTCTCTCTCTCTCTCTCTGACAGTGGAGTTTGAGCTGAGGAGGGAGATCCACAGACTGCAGGAGTACAGGAGAGAGGGAATTCAGTCCTTCTGTGGTAAGATGGGTGGTAGCCTAAATCTGAAGGAAGTTCATTCAAAAGCATCACAGCAATGATTTAGCAGAGTATTTCACCATACAAAATGACAGATCCATCCAAATATGATCCATATTAGCTAGTCAGATTTGCAATCTGATCTGAGCCGTGTTATCTGGACTGCAGGTGCTAAGGTGTATGAGAGAGTGAAGCGCACTCGAGAGGACGAGCGCAGGAAGAGGAACGTGCTGTGTGACGTCCTGCAGTACATTCACGATGCCCGTGCTTGCCAACAGTGGCTGCACAAACAGGCTGCCATGTAAGATCACTTCCTTTCTGCCACCTTACTCACTCTCTATACCTCTCTTATTGCAATGTAGTATTGTAATTATTACATTATTTTACAATTAATTCAGCTCCAAATTAACTTAATGCTGGGAGACTTATAACAGTATTATTTAAGAAATAATACATTTAAAGTAAATAAATAAATAAAAACTATTCTGCTACCGATCCAAAAATTTATTTACATCAGATTTTTGTCCTGTCTTGGTTTAGTTTTGTTTACTAAATTTTGTTTTAATTTAGTATAAATTTTTCTCTTATCATGCATGTCTGTAAGATTTTTTATTGTCTCTTATTCTGACCACGGCAACATTTATAGATTTTAATGTATTCCATCTGCCTATTTTTACATGCATTTTGGCATTAAAAACGCTGAATGGAAACGCCATGATGCGCATAAATTCTAAAAATGTGCATTAAAAAAAACATACGCATTCAATTGATAAGAAGATATGCGCAAAAAAACTACAACGGAGACACATTTACAAAAATAAATCCCTCAATGTTCAAAAAAAAACTGACTTTGCCTCAACTGTGGATTTGATTGGATAACTGGACTAACCAGCTGACCAATTTGTTATGCACATCATCTCAAATGATCATTCTGAAATGCCTGAACCAAAGTCTGTCATCAGAATGATTTGGTTTAGTTCCCTCCTAGAAGCGTCTTACCAATTGTGTTCACAAACACCATCATCCGAACGCAAGATAACATGACAGCTTTTACTGTGTTTCGTCTATGTGCTCTAAGACGCAAGTCTTTTATGATGGAGGGGGGAAAAAACCCAGTGGCTCCAGCGGTAGCTTCACAAAATTTGATGTAGATATTCAGCAAAAGTAGACAAAGTAAAAGTGAATGAAAGCTAAGAACCCCAAGAGCCCCAGCCCGTCTTTCAGAGATGTTTCAAAAGCATTTGTGTGAGAATGTTTTGCTTTGACTGTGTTTCTCTCTCACAGCGACGCTGGAATCACTCCTGTGGTCACCACTATCACTACTTCAGGTACAGTGCTGCCTATTTCCTCCATTTTTCACGCTGTGTTTCACGCTTCCACTCAGGTCTCTTGTTGCAATCTTTGTGATGTCCTCTTCAGCCGTGAAGCCGCAGGCTCAAACACATTAATCTTTTCACGGAGATGCACTGCTGTAAATGCGCTCAACAAAAAAGGAAGCCACTCACATCTCTTTGTATTTCTCTCTCTCTCATACTTTCACATTTTGTCTCCTTTTGTCACTTGACTGCACAACTAGGACATATTTAAATGCATATGAATCTGATCACACTGACTGCATACAACGTTGGCTGATACAGATAAATAAGTTGGGAAATCAAAGCATATTTCTGCAGACTAAGCTTAAGCAGACATTTATTTTAAATCAATTTATTGAATGATATATGCAATGTATTGAATATTGCTATACACCACCGATCAAAAGTTAAAGAATGTTTTTAATGTTGTTGGACTGGAAGAAGTCTCTTCTGCTCACCAAGAAAAAATACTGTAAAAACCGTAATATTGTGAAATAATATTAGTAGTTTTTTTCTATGATAATATATTTTAATACATATTTTATTTCTGTGAATTTTCATCATCATTACTCCAGTCTTCAGTGTCATATGATCCTTCAGAAATTGCTGCTCAATATTTTTTTATTATTATTATCAATGTTGAAAACAGTTGTGCTGCTCAATATTTTTGTAGAAACAGTGCTGCGCTACCATTCTAAAGTTTGGGGCAAGTAAGATTTAAAAATAAAAATGGACATTAAACAGTATTAAAATTACATAAGATTTATATTCCAAATAAATGCTGTTCTTTTGAACTTTCTGTTCTTCAAAGAATCCTGAAAAAAAATGATCATGGTTTCAACAAGGTTATTAAGCAGCAAAAACTATATTCAACATTGATCATAAGAAGAACCATTATTAATACCAGTAATAGAGTTGAGATTGATTGATTGCTATTATTATTGTTGTTAAGGCAGCACAACGTTTAATTAATCTGCGGTATAATTTATGGAATGCACAGCCCATTGTGGCTTATTGCTTTACTTGATTATTTCTTATTAGATGATTGCAACACATCTGTTGCTAACAGTGTTAGCTCTGAATAGTTTCGCTCCTCTGATCCACAGGCAGAAGAAGCGCACCTCCTCTCAACCTAACAGGGCTGCCTGGCACTGAGAAACTCAACGAGAGAGAAAAAGAGGTTTGCAACTCATGATTTTGCCTCTGGCACAAGCTCATTTTGAAGACATCTGCCTAATTGATGGGATATAATGGATCCTAAACGATTCTGTCATCATCTCTCTCAGTTATGTCAGGTGGTTCGTCTGGTGCCTGGAGCGTATCTGGAGTACAAACAGGCCCTGCTGAACGAGTGCCGGCGGCAGGGGGGTCTACGGCTGGCGCAGGCCCGATCGCTCATCAAGATAGATGTCAACAAGACACGCAAAATCTACGATTTCCTTATCAAAGAGGGCTACATCAATAAGGCTTAGTGATGGTTGAACTGTGCAAGGACATCTGATAAATCATTGAAGAATCATGCTCATTGTAGATCATTCATGTTGAGAATGAGCAATGAGAGATTTTAAGAGTACTGGTTGTATGTAGTTCGTTCAAAGTCATTAATTCCTCATATCTGCACCTGTTTGTTATTGAAAGACTGACTGGATGCTTCTTTGTTGTGTGTTCTGGACTATATAAGTTGATAGTATTACACAAAGACTGCTTCTGTTTGTTCCAAGGAGAATCTGATAACACAACGCTGTAACATTAACACGTTTTATTTAGTATTTAATCTACATGCCTTTAAAATTGTCGAATCATTTTGTGAAGTCTGAATTTTTTTTGATGAACATCTCAAAGTCTTAGAAGAACATGTCTGGATCACATTTCACTCCGAATTTAACAAAGAAATAAGAAATTATATTTTTCTTAAAGAAAATGAATCCGATTTTTATACTATTAAATGTATTGTGATTTTTTTTTCATGACAATTCAATACCTGGCACTATAATATGATATAATGCATTATATTTTTTGAGGACAAAATGTATATATGTTATATTGTGAAATTAAATAGTATAATATAATTATTATATTGTAAAATATACAGACATTTATTGTACTGCCTTTATTATATTATTGTACTGCCTTATTTTTACTGTAGTAATAATAATTACAAAACTAGTTAAAGTAAAATGACACTATACATTACATCAATAGGGAGAAATTGTCTTAAATAATTTTACAGTGCAAAAATGTCTTTCTCATAGTCTCTTCAGTTTCTTAATGCAAAGTGTAATATCTTATTTTGTTCTTGTTATTGAGGTGAAATATGGTCCAGGCAGGTTTTGTGAGACTCACTCTTTTGTGTAGGCCGAGTACATAGTACTTCAGTTATTATTTATGCATAATTCATTACATTTCTGTGCAACAGTTGTGTTAGAACTACTACAGTATTTCAACATAAATATGTTCTTTAAAACTTGTGGCTAGGTTTAATGTGAAGGCTGAGGAAAAAGTCCTCTGAAATCTCGAGTGGCAAAATTTACACCAGTTGAGTGTGAAATCTATTACTGTCGCCTCTCGCTCTAGTGAAACGGCATGACCTGCGAGAACCGTGACTAACGCTAGCAGCATTAACACACGGATGACAGGAGCAACAGCAACCACCAGCCTTTAGAAAGCTTATCACAAAAGAGTAGAGCGACCTGATTAATGCTCCAGATCCCACATTTGATGATAAGCCCCTGCCCAAATGAGAATAATCCCCATGGAGAAATGCAGGCCTGTTTGATGGCTGAAAGAAAGGTGTGGGGTTTGGAATTGAGATTTTTATTTGCGTCCTTATTCCTCTAGGTGACATTTAATAAAGCATGGAGGTCTCGCATTAAAGAGTTTCTGAATCTGAACTGCTTTCCGCATGGCTCAGTGTTTGTCCAAGTATGGTGGCGGCACTCGTCACAACGTATGGTTGAATTTTGTGTCTAGATTCACATTTCTCCATCTAAATTTCGTTTGACTTCCATCTCGTTTGGTATTCTAGGCAGAAACGGTCCTCGTTCAAGAGCGTAGCATTAGACTGGGAATGCATGCTATAATGTCCCTGATCTGTAAAGCCTTTGGCGTGTGCGAGAACGGCCGCTGACTGGCAGTAGAGCGGAAAGACAGCAGATTCTGGTGTTGGCTCACTGTGTAGGAGGTAGATCTGCTGTTTTGCATGCTCATTCCTTCATCAAACCACACTGGCCTGTCTTTAAATGAAATCTGATGCCGCCTCATGCACTCAATTTTCACTCACAGTTCATAGTCATCTGCATTTTAGTTCATTTCTATCCTTTAAAGAATAATTCACCTATTGAATGGGGACTGAAGCTTTCGAACTTTTAAAAAAAACAACTACTTTTTACCATAAAAGTATCACAAAAGTAGTCCATATGACTACTCTTAAAGAGTTTGTTCACCCAATGAAATTTCTATCATAATTTACTCACCCTCATGTGGTTGCAAACACTTTCATTCATCTTCGAAACACACATGAAGATATTTTCAATGAAAACTGAGCAATTTCTGTCTCTTCATTGAAAGTCTATTCACCCAAAACTCTTGACGGTTAAAAAAAAAATTCCTAAAGACACAATCCAAGTCTTATGAAGAGACACGATGGCTTTATATGATGAATGGTGCAATTTAGGCTTTTATTCACATATAAACTTTGATCAGCAAACATCTAGCACTCAAACATGGTAAATGGAAGTTCATACGTACTTGCTTGAGGTGAGAACAAACATAAGATTTCATAAAAAATATCTTCCTTTGAGCTTGGAAGAAGAATGGACGTCTCTTGGGTTTGGATCGGCATGAGGGTGAGATGGTAAGTAATTGATGACAATTAAAATTTTTGGGTGAACTAATCTTTTAAGTTGTAAATTCTGACTTGATAAATTTAAAGTCTTAAGATAGCTTTGTGTGATGAACGATTGAGTCAGTGAGTTGATTTGTCAGTAAATCAATTATTAATCGGTATCAAATTATTCATTAATTATGAGTTCTGACTCAGAACAGAATATACACAAACTGGACATAGCAGCTTCATGAATGCTTTACAGGATGGTGATATAGGTTATTTACTATGGTTTGTGGGGATGCATGTTTCTGGCAATGGATTTGTCGTCTTTTCCACAGCCCTCAGTCCTTCCTAATAGTCTCATTTTTATGGAAATTACATCAGTTTGTCTGAGGGAAATGCTCTTAGCGCTGTTTACCTCCCTCTTTCTCTTCTACTCTATTGATTTAAGGCTGGAAGTAAAGCACTGTGTTTCTACTAAGAGCTGAACCTCAGTGTACACACACTACACACAATCTCAGCACTACTTATCGCTGTTGATCAGAAATTATGCATAGTCTGATTAATACCTAAATGTGAATGACTAAGTGCCATAAAAAGGTAGATCAGATTAGGTTGAAAGACCATGTTAAAAAGATACAGCTCCGACTGGTTTAAACGGTTTGTATTATGTCACAGAGGCAATTTGATTAATGATTATGCAGATGATAAATATATTTTTGTCTTTGGAATAACATGTAAAGCAACTAACGTTACTGAAGATTCAGATAAAAACGGGTGCCAAGTAGAATGTAATCTATTGGAATGGGCTCTCTGCACGGTGGTGCATGATGTTTTTCCGGTGAAATCTAAGGTTATCCAAGCTGAACAGTGGTAACGTTAGAAAAGTAAAAACTCAGAACATGTTCAACAACTTTGAACGTCACTTTTAAGATAACGTTACCAGTCCTACTCTCAATTGGTGTGGAGTCTCTGCTTTGCTCATAGAGCGGTAGCAATGTAGCCTGGTCCTAGCAGACTCTCGTACATTTCATTTGTACAATCGCTGATTGGACCGGTACAAAATTTACCGGAGAAAACCCACGAATATACCACAAACCCAGACGTAGTACTGAAGGAAAATTAAGATTGAGTGGAAGTACGTAGGAGGGCGGCGTCAGGCTAGTAGCAATGCTTTCACTGAGATCTCATTTGTGGCCCTGATTTTACCTGACACTTTTAGACAAAATTACAAACATATTAAATGGCAAACATTTATACTAACGTGATTAGCCTGGTGCTGGACGGGTCATAAAAAATAATAGCACAATGTTAGCCATACTAGTTCAGGCTTAGCCTGGTCCTACCAGACTCTCGTACATTACATTTCAACAGAGAGTCTGGCCGCTGTCCATCGACAAACGTTAACTTCCCTGAAGGCAGGTACTCTGTTGAAGTTTAAAACTATTGGGTCTTCCCAGAGGCATCTGGATCTGCCATAACAAATCGCTATCAATCGTTTGCTCGTGACGCATGACCAGCGCACGACCTCAATGTCATCGTTCTCAGCCACTCCCTCTGTTCGCTGATTGGACCGGTAAAAAATTTACCGGAGAAAACCCACGAATATACCACAAAACCAGATGTAGTACCGAAGGAAAATTCTAATTGAACGGAAGTACGTAGGAGGGCGGAGCCAGGCTAGTTCAGGCTAGCTGAATTTACTGAATTGCAAAGATACTGTAAGAAGACATAAAACTTGAAACCTTTCTCAAGTTTGCTCTGTGGCATTGTACTGCACAACCGTACAATTCTTTGCACATCATTGATTGTAAATTTGGGCAACTCCAGCAAACAACGAGTAAAATTCGACGACATAATCCCTTTTCCTCCACTTTACCCAACCGGAAACTGAAGAGCAGCCTTGCCTCAAACGCGAAAGTTACGCGTGCATAGAGCCTACTGACAAGATTTTGAAAACTGGTCGCTATTAATTAAAGCAATAGAGGTTGGTGAGAGTTAGAAGGAAATGTCATTTCAAAGGTGAAACTAATTATTAAATTTTGACTTTTTGTATTATTTGAAGTAACATGCACTGATAAATAGTTCCCAATATAACCAAGAACGTGGTTAAGAATGTAAATTTTACCTTTTTAAGGAAGTGTCTGAGCCGATTGGCAAATGCTTTGCCTTTATTGCTAGGCAGTGATTAACATGGATATAAACTTGTCTTCTATTGTCAACACTCACGGTTTCCTTGGAAACCAGGTCCGTGGCATTCTAGAGCTGTAGTCTGAAAGAGGATCGGCTCAAGGGAGGAGGGACGCGAGAGAGCAGACACACACACCTCATACTGTTACACATGCTCATTGCTCGGCTGAGGAGTCATGACTGAGCTCAGCACTGAAGCTCTGCATCTCTCCTCAATGTCTTTTCTCCTGCCAAATCCTTCTCTAACTTGAGAATAAGCATCTTAATCCTCATTCAGACATTCAGATTGTTCAATGTGTACTTGCTAAAATGAAACAACAGTGATGTTGTTGTAACTGAGCTCTTAACAGCACAGCGTTTGTTGAACTGGTATGTGTTAATCGGCTATACTCATGCAGTCCTGTATAATCCGCTTGCTAATTCGTTACTTGGAGGCGGAGATGTCTGACATGCAGCGACAGCTGGAGCTGAGGACTGTAGTAATGTCATGGAGTCTGTTCACCGCTGCTATCACAGCTGGAAAGACACAGGTGCCTTTGGGATCAGACACCGGACTGCATTAGCAGCTCTCTGAGGGAAGAATTGCGTCAGTAGCCAAAAATAGGCTTCATGTCTATTCATTGTTAATCCAATTCTGCTAGAATGAATATTTGTACCACCAGCAGGAACGTTGCATTAATTGGATTGCAAATTAGGCTCCTTCTTACAGACATTGAACGCTATAGTTTGTTGGGCATGTCCTACGTTAGAATTTGCACTTTAAATGATATTCTTAAATGTAACTTCTGTAATGTGACATCAAATGGGATGCTCAAAAGAAAGAGAGCTGGACCTTATTTTGGATCATTACAGCATTGATTGGATTGTGAAAAGTGTCCATACTTACGAGACACCCATCATTTGAAACTTAAGATGTCCTGGTGATGTCAATGGAAAAGTCATTTCAGAGGCATTTTGAAGAGTGATTATGCAGATTATATTTATTGAATTACATGTATGAATCTTTGACAATAAGACTATAAATGTGACCCTGGACCACAAAAGCAGTCTTATGTGTCCATTTTTTTAAATTGAGATTTATACATCACCTAAAAGCTGAATAAATAAGCTTCCCATTGATGTATGGTTTGTTAGGATAGGACAATATTTGGCCGAGATACAATTATTTGAAATAGGGAATCTGAGGGTGCAAAAAAAATTTAATATTGAGAAAATCGTCTTTAAAGGTTTCCATTTCTGTTGGCGATTGTGCTGCATTCACTTACAAAAATAAAATTTTGATATATTTAAGGTAGGAAATTTACTAAATATCTTCATGGATCATGATCTTTACTTAATATCCTAATGATTTTTGGCATAAAAGAAAAATCTATAATTTTGACCCATACAGTGTTTTGTTGGCTATTGCCACAAATATACCCGTGCTACTTAAGACTGGTTTTGTGATCCAGGGTCACAAATGTGTTTTAGAGAGAAAATAAGGTCATTTGGGATTTGGAAATTATTTTCATTAATCTGTATCAAATTATTCATTTTAAAAGATCTGACTCAGAATAAGAGTTTATTCACAAACTGGACATAGCAGCTTCATGAAAGCTTTACAGGATGGTGATATAGTTTATTTACTAAGGTTTGTAGTGATATTCATGGTTTCTGGCAATGGATTTGTCGTCTTTTCCACGGCCCTCAGTCCTTGTTTTATGTCATCTCACAACTTCCCATTTCATTTTTATAGAAATTACATCAGTCGTTTGAGGGAAATGCCGCTGTTTACCTCCCTCTTTCTTTTCTACAAAGCATTGCACTGGAATAAACATCAAAATACACAAAAGTTTCAAAAGTAGTACAAGACTTAAACATTATAACATTAATAAAGCTTTAATAAAACTACAAGTTGCACATTGCATTGAAACCCTCCAAAACGCCATAGACTTTCAATGTACGGCAGGCCTGGACTGGTAATCTGGCATACCGGGCAAATGCCCGGTGGGCCGACGTGCTTTTTAGGCCGATATATCTCATACTTTTTTTTAATTAATTTTTTTACGGCCCATAAAACTCGTACATCGGCGGCCCATTCATTTTGTTTTCTTTTGCTTAATTGGCGGCGCTGGGTAAGTGCCGGTGTAATACATTGGTCAAAAAAAGTCAGCGTTAGTTTTTTTTCTTTTTCTGACAGGCCGGCCCATGAAACGTGTAGATCAGCGGCTCATTGGTTAATTTCTTGATTGACACTGGACTGGACTGGAATAATGTTCAATTATATTAATAAATGACAATTTTGTTCCTACTCACTCATTACATGGCATTAGTGGTTTTAAGGAATAGGAGTTGGTATACATATTCAAGGGCGTGCAAAGATGGGTGGTGTTTATGATCATATGTTGTGGGCCAGTCTGGGCCAAAATGCCAGGGCCGATTTTTTGTCCCAGTCCAGCCCTGCTGTACGGTCATAACTGTAACTGCACTTTTATTTGCTTACAAACTGAGGGCCAAGCCGAAATGAAATGTGGCTTTTATCACGGCGCAAATGCTGTTGATAGAGCTTAACTTGTTCTGAACCCGGTGCATTCAATTAATCCAGAGATCTTGTTACAGCTGTAGGCACTGGATCTGTGTGCTCATGGGCAAGATATCTAGATGTGTTAACAGATGCCTGAGGCAAGGCCAAACCACCCAACGTCAGCCTGTCCATCTGAAGGGAGATTTTGGGAGATGGGAGAGTGTCTGTCTCTGGAGAGCTGGGATACTCTGGAGCTCTTCCAGCATGCCTGGCACACCACATCTATTTCTAGTCCAGCTCTCACATAAGGGCAGTGAAATGGGTTTGCTGCCAGGTTCGAAATTCTTTTCCAGTGATTTAATTAGATATTGGCTAAATACAAAGAGATGAGTTAGCGTTGTCTTGGTGACAGGATGGCATCTGACCTCTGAAGAATGTGTCATGGGCTTTTGTTTTCAGTAGGTCAGATCTATATTTTTATTCTCCTCGTCAAGTATTGTGTTGAGGTTCCATTTAGATCAGATTATGGCTTTTTTCCCAACAGCATCACAGTACATTTTCTGCCTCCATTTAAGCCAGTAGAAACATTAAAGCTCCGTCTCACTGGAACGACTGTGACTCATCTGACATTTTAGTCTTGTCTCTGTGGCTCAGCCCTCTCTCTCTCTCTTTCGCTCTCTCTCTCTCTCTCTCTGTCATTTTCTCCAACTATTGCTGTTCCTTTTTTAAACAATGATCATCCTCATGCCAGCGAGTATCACATTCCTCTCCAGCAATCATGTTTCCTCTGAACTGATTGTTCTTCTCAGATGCACATCAATTACTATAATTACTAACAATTATTAACTGTAATATAATTATTGTTGCAACAGCTAACTATCAACATAGAATTCTGGATGTCATAAGTAGTTTACAAAAAATACGCTCAGTTTCACAGAAACGTGACTATCAAAGCACATAGAATATATGAAATGGGGACCTATAACCTGGGAATATTTTGGATTGTGAAAGTTTGTCTATATGAGAGCTAAAAAAATTTAGCAGTGGAGAAAATTTATGTTTATGAATACAAAAAATTACAAACACCAGAAATATGCATAGGTCATGAAGTAAATAAGGGTCCGTTTTGATTTCATGTTGACTTATGCGTTTGATTTCAAAATGTTGATTGTTTTGTGCATGTTAATTTGTAGCTTATCCATGTAGGTTAACTCATTCTTTTACAACTAATATAATGTGGCTTTATAATAATGTTATAATTTTTTTCATGAAATAAGATTAAAAATATAATAAATATGTAATATGCATATATTTAGGGTGATGCTATAGAGTTAATTTTTCTAGATAACTAACATGCTGGTTGGTTGGCTTTACGTGACATTCTTCACAAGCTGATTTAATCACATCTTTCCGCAGTTGAAACACTCATTGAAGGATTACATGAGACAGGATATTTCAGTAAGCTGTACTTTATCTTTAAACATTGCTTCTGATGTTTATTCATGTTTATTTGGTGCTGTAACTAGTAATAAAGAATAAGACAGATTGGCATGCCACATTAAAGAGCGCCAAACAGTAGGCCTATTTATTGTTTTAATTTTGAAATAAAATTTACAGAATTTGAAAGCTGAGACTTTTTCCAAGTAACCTGCTCTTTCTGTCAGCGTTTTGTCGGTGTCCTCTTTGCTCTGCAATGTTTTTTCAGTGCACAAGAAAATGGATATGTGACATGAGAACAGTGTCTATTGCTGAATGTTTGAGCATTGGAAACAATGTGTAAGGTATAGCCTTAATAGGCATGGATTTAATGCCACAAAACTTTGATTTTACTTTCTTATACTCTCAGAAAAAAAAGGTACAAAAGCTATCACTGAGGCTCTACCCTTTCAACAGGTACACCTTTGTAAAGGTACACATTATTCTGCATCCTCCTTTACACAAGCAGTTATATACATATATATATATATGGTACACCAGTAGTCACAATGCCTGCATTGTTCAGAGCAACGGGAAAGCAGTGACCCTCCCTTGGGCTTGAGCTCTCTCCCCAGCAGAGTATCGGGTGTGTCAATGACTCTTTCAGTCTTTGTCCTCTCTCTTTTCAAAATGTTCCTACCTTTGACGCCACTACAGTTATCCTGGAAATCCAAACAGTACAGCTCTGTGTTTGCCTCCGAGGTGAGGTATCTCAAATAAAGAGTTTGAGTTCTGTGCCTGAAATTCTTGTAGCACTAAAAGCAAAGCATCTCAGACGGAAGCTTAGCATTCTTGACCTCGATAAGCATGATGTTTGCGTTTGAGATGTGCCATTCCAGAAACTGCTTAAGTGTTATTATGGTGATTCTAAAGTGTCAGACTCCCAGACATAAATCAACAGATGAAAATTAATTTAATTAATTTCAGGGAAAAATTATCTTCATTCAAACCTTCATGATTCAATTTATAATCTATTTGTGTATGAGTCAAGATTTATCCATTCATCAGATGGGTGGGCAGAGAAATAGGAATAACTGAAAATGATGTCATCATTTACACACCCTCATGGTTTTCCAAACCTGTATGACTTAATTTCTTCCATGAAACACAAAATGAGATGTTAGGCAGAATGTTTAGGCCGCTTGTTCCATACGTAATGGACGTAGGCCAGTAAGCACTGTGCGTCTAGGCTAAACCTCACTCCTCTAATCTCAAGAAGCGATGTTAGATGCTAGAGTCTACGGTCTTTAGCATTCTTGTTAGCACGCCCGCCTCCCTTGCCAGAGACACGAATTCGAATATCGTTTAGAGTGGGTCAAGTAGGACCGGTTACATTTTCTGACGTGACCACTGATCTATATAGAATGACTGGATAGCTTGTGACGTTCTAAACTGCCAGCAGGCAATGACGCCACCGGAAGTGTTCAGCGGCCATCTTCCTACCAGCAGAGGGCTCCAACGGCCGTTATACAGAGATTGGTGGCTCCTAAGATGATCCGCTGTGCAACATACAAGTGTAAAATGACATTCACAAAAGGATGTAGAAAAACTGCCCACAGGTTGTAATTCAAGCCAAGTAGTAATTTATATGGACAATTGTTGCTATTCCAGTGTTGTTTTCTCCGAGGCTTGAGTAATGCAACAAAAACAACAACAAAAAACATAAAACAGTCAACAGTAGCCTATAAGAAACCTCAGAGCAGCAATAATCAACACAATTAAGTGTCCAATAGTGACACCATTTGACAGCTTCAAAAGAGCTTCGTGCAGAGTCCGTTTACCGTTATTAACCCATACAATTTGCATTATGCATTTCCTGAACATGTACTCGCTAACTAATCACACACTTTATTTGAACAAACTTAAACACAATCGGTCTTCCGACCTTTTACTATCGTGTCGCGAGGGAGAGAGAGCAATAGGCTACAGCGCTCGTGTTGTTTGAAGATGGTTGGAGTGCGCGCGCGCGGCCGGGGCTAGTCTCTCTTTTTGCTCGTTGATAAAATTATTTTTAATAAATCGTGGACACGTTAAACTTATTCCCTCCCTCGTTTTGATTTAACAAATTACAACGTGGCCACAATGTAGTAAAACAAGGGAACAAAAGTCAAACGTGCTGAGGTATTCGATCGTGGCCACAAAACGATATTCACCAATTCACAAAATGTAGGTCTTTAGCATTCACTCTTTAGTATCAAACTGTTTTTCTTACCTGTGCAGATGGGTCTTCAGTGAAGGTTGATAGTGTTATAGCCTACAGCTTTCCTTTTGCAAAGAAATTGCCGTTTTAGTTAACGTTTTGGGGGTTTAACCAGCTATACCACTGATCTTAAGCTACACGGAAGTCCCATAAGTGAATAACGAACACTGGCACACTTAAAAATTCAATATTATATTTTAACGTGGAGATAAGCTGCTTCTTCTTCATTCAAAGGGCAAATCACAAAATAAAACACTTCTTCATTAGCTACTGCCACCTGCTGTTAGCCTAGAGACAGATTCTCCAAGCTCCTCTCCCCAGTATCAAAGCAATTTTAATAAGCAGGGAAAATGTCCGACTTAGAACAAATACCAATTGAAATGCTTTGGGTTGTAAGAATATACAGACTTTAAATAAAAAAACGGCGTCTCGTTAGGCAATGTTTTCTCAGTCAAATCATACAATTATAGTGGATACACCAGAGAAACGAGGGCTCCGCCATCTAAGTTATAGAATATCTGAACTTCCGTTTTTGCGGTCGCTCTGTATATTTCTATGGGATCGCTGAAGAATTAGCTTAGAGTTAACGAAAGTTATCATAGCATTGTAAAGCAGATGTCTTAACAAATGTCGACCGCGAATTTTTTTTAAACGAACCGTTCATTCAATATCGCTGTGAAAATACAGACCGGAAGTCAAAAGACAACGAGCGCAGCGCTGAAAAGGGGCGGGGCTACAAAAGTGGGTGTTTCTAAATTTGTGGGTGTTTTCACAGTGGTGGGTGTTTATAAATCATGCAATGAAAATGATGCCCTTCTACCGACCCCACCCCTAAGACCTACCCACACTGTGACGTGGGCAAATCAGCTTATACTTTTCAGATTATACTTTTCAGAGGGCAGATATTTCTGTGTTGTTTAAAATTCTTTTTTATTTTTATTTCATGTAATATTCAAATTTTCTGAGATTTAGAATTTTGGGGTTTTCATAAACTGTAGATAATAATCAAAATAATAACTTTTGCACGATATTCAGATTTTTCGAGTATCACCTGTAGGGTCTATTTTAAGCCTTCACTTCGAAATTATATGCGTAATTTTTCCTATTTGACCGTTTTCTCACACACACACGCACACACACACACACACACACACACACACACACACACACACACACAGTATATATGTGTATATAAATCCTTTTTTTATTTACCATGCTGTTTATTTCCTATAAGGTATTTGATTGGCTTATAATGGTAAAAAATGATCCACACTTTCCAATTACACTGATTGCTGGCATGTCTATTTAGGTGGTGGTGTGAATGTTGGTTTTAATGTGTCAAACTCACTGTCCTCCATTGTCTGCAACACATTTCTTCTCCCTCTTCGTCTTTCTGCCATTTTCTCCTCTGCTAAAGAAACTCTTAAGCCTCTTAAAAGTCCTCGTCGGTGCTCCTAACAATTTTGACCTTTTAAGGGTTAAGATGCTTTCTGAATTACTTTTTTCTTTACTAGGATTTTTTCTTTAATTTAAGAGTAAATGCCCACATTTCTAAGAATTTTCATAGAATTGTGTCACTATGAGTTACTCTTTGCATTAAGAGTCTTTATGAATACGGGCCCAGTATGATCTGTGTGTGTGTAAACCTCACTCCCCTGGCCTCAAGAGGTGCGCTAGAGGCTGCATTCTTTAGTGTCCTTGTTAGTGGACCTGCCTCCCATGTCCGGAGACCCCGGTTCCAATCCCACTCAGAGCCCTACTCGAGGTTACACGTAGCCTACAATAAATACATTCTCAGTAACATGTAATTTTAAATTAAATTAAAGTTAGCATGAAACGGTCAATGCTATATAGTCTTTTATTCTGAATTGTGATATATCCAAATGAAACGGCTCTTTGACCAAGAAAAATGTTGGGACTTGATTTTGTCAATGGGGAATTGATTGGATGGTTGTGGTTTACTAGTGGTCGATCGCATGTGACTGACAGGTTGTCCTGATGTTAATTTGATTAAAGATTATGAGGGAACAAGGAATTTTAAAAGTATAGGCTAATTATGTTTACAGATAAAGCATTTTATAATAAATACTACAATATTCTGTAAAAAAAATATATAATTGTCCATTTTGATTTCATGGTGACTTAAAAGAAAAACAACATTGTTACATATAAAACATCATATAAAAATATCATTACTTAGAAAGTCAAGACAATTTCATGTTTTGTCGGCTACATTTTTTACGCAACATAGCTACTCAAGAAGAAAGTCATTGAGCAACACGTAAGCGAGTACATGACAGAATTCTAAATCATGAGTTAACTATTCCTTTAAACGTTAGTTTGACAATATGACTGATATTGTGTTTTATTTGAGAAATGTACAATCCACAAACTCTGAAAGTTATGATTCGTTGCTTGCTTTTTATCTTTTTAGTGATTCCTTTTAGTCCTATTGACAAACAGCTTCTAAACAACTGGCAACTGGTCTAAATAGGCTACAATTAATCTAACAGTAATTACTAAATGAGTTTAACAGAGATTATATTCTGAACTCCAGTAAAATGACCTGTATATTTGCACCACCCTCATAAATATGATGTGCCTGAGGCTCTTTACATATTATAGTGGCGTAATTCTCATGTCCACATGATGTTTGTTGCTGAGAATGTCTTGTCATATTTGTAGCTGAGTGTGGATCGTGATGATGTGACAGTATGAGGACTGACTGGCTGTAGTGTTGGACGGGGGAGGCGCTTCTGTGCTCTTTAAGCTTATGTTTTCCCAATAGAAAATTTCCTGTTGTCATACGCACCATAGATACGCGCGCGCTCATCTCCATCACGGGGAAGTGCGTGGAGACTGGAGTTGTCAAATTTGACGGAATATTCCCGAAATATCAAATTGTTTGCGTGATAGAGATACCTAGCCTCCATTCTGCCATCAAGTGAATGTGTAACCCGTGTATAATTTCAGTGGACAATGTTTTGTGTGTGAGGTAAGTTGAGTCTGTTCTTTGGTTCAGAGGAACACGAGTAATCTTGTTAAACAGAGTCTACGCTGTTGATGCAAAAGTGTAGTATGTCGCTTTTGTAATGTGTATGTCTTTAAATCTCGGAATGTAACGTATTTACTAGTGTGTTTGTCCGACACAAATGTTAGGCTATGCGGTTTCTGCTTCTAATTAAAGAAAAAGAAAATGCGCAAAGTGAATACAAACAGTTCGCGTGCGTGGAGCTAGTTGTAATTTTGCGCGATGTTTTTGCCATGATCTCAACGATGCTTCAATAATTTTCCGTCACTAGAGTTTGAACTACACTTAGTTTCTTTCAAATTGTGCAGCCAACAGGGTCACCGTCGTAGCAGTTGTAGATATTTTGTAATATTTCTCATTCAAATGCTTTTTCGAAAACGTGTCATGGATGCCATTGATGGAACAGGTTGCTGTGCGTGACTGAGTCAGACATGAAGCGCTCAATGCAACAAAATACGATGTACACACTCATTCACTGGCATTAACCTCTTCCTCTTACCTCAGTGCCAGCTTTCTTTAATGATTTTTCCCCAACAATCATGCTGTTCTCTCTTAACAAATAGCCTAACAGCACTCCAGAAACTCGCAGTTTTTACACCTGGAAAAAATCGATCAAATTAAATACAAAAATTAAAGTTTACATGTCCAAATAAAAATGATACAATTCAAAATATTAGGCTCTAAATGCTATATCTGGTTTGTGAACAAATCAATATTTGTGTTGCATCTTTTTAAATAATTATGTTCATCACAAATCTGTCCAAGTGTGTTCTGTTTTATTGGTACTAAACAAACTATAAAACAAACTATGTTGTGTAAATTTAATATTCATTTCAGTAAATTTGGGATTCAGTACATTTTAATGTATCAGTCACCTTGCTGTATGGATATCGGCATGGGTCGGTCATTGAAAAACCTGTATTTGTCAACCACTTAAATAATAATTGGTCGACCTTTTAGAAATACACAGAAATGTAAAAAATTAACAGTGTGCAATATAGTATATTTACTTTAACGATTCTCTTAGAAAACCCATTATTTAAGGAAAAACAGGACTAATAGACCTATTAGGCAAATTGTCTATTTTATCTGCTGCAAATTAAAATTTAAATCTTTTAAATATTTGCAACTTAACAAGTGTCACTACATCTTTATGTTGGAACCACTTGTTGAATGAGCATGGATTGTTTCATTAGGCCATTGACAAGATTAAGCTGGTAGAGTAAACACGCCTCAGGTTTAGTTTCCTGTTTTCCACATTTGGTGTGGAAGAAGGGCTGCCATTTTGGGGCTCGAGTTTCTCAGCAGGTGTCTCTCATTCCCATTAATGCTTGCGGAGGTGGAATCAGACTCTGGGAGTATTTCCACACACAGCATCCGAGACCTGCGGCACTGAATCTGTGATGTGCACTAGTGTTGGCAGATCCAGAGTCACACACTGAGTGATGAGTGTGTGTGCGTATGAGGTTGACATAGCAGCCCATTACTGTCATGCCATGAATATGTGTTCACGCCACTCCACAGGTGGAGAAAATGATTTACTGCGCTTGAAGCAAAATTGCCTGGCGCCCAATGGAAAATACATTAATTTAAGATTGAGTGGTTGCTTCTAATTTACTTGTAATGTACAAGGGGATGGCTTTTTAGTGCCTTTTCCTAGACATTGTGTTTTGATAATAAAATACAAGAAGCACACATTTATCTTTGAAGAAAGAGTTGCAATTAATTTGCTAGAGTTGCTCTCATGTTATTCCAAACCTGTATGACTTTCTTTCAACATGGAAAACAAAAGAAGATATCTTGCAGCTTTTTTTCCCCATACATTTTTGTCTCATACCCGAACCACTGCAGAGTGACTTTCATATTGAGTCATATGAATATCTTTTGTATAGATCGTTTGTTTTTGTTGTTTTTTTAAGCTTGACATCCCTTGCCTGGTCATTTTCTGTTTTTTTATTGTATCGTTTTTCAAAATCTTTTCTTTGGTGTTATACAGAAGACTTGGAATTAAAGATTTGGGATGACATTTTCATATTCCTGCAGCTATATGCTTTATGTTTAAGCAATGCATTCAGCAAAACGTAATGCAAAAAGAGCAGGCCTATGTTCCTTCATTTCCTCTCTCTTTCTTCTCTTCCCACTTTTCTACTCACTCACTTGTATAAATAGCTGTGAGGCCTTTGACTCTATCAGCACTTTGGGTTTCTGAGGTTCATCTTTGCTCTTATATATCAAGCCTTTATTCCTCAACACCCACAGTAGTCATGGGTCACGGCTCCAGAAATTATTTTAATTTACAAGTTCATAATTTTGTTTATGGGGTAATATGTTTACATAATTTAACTTTAAATTATTTATTTTTTTCTTACAATTTACATTGTTGCCGCACCTTTTTTCACTTGCTGCTTTGCTTTAGTATTGTTTTCTTTGTGATTGGTCTACTGTTTAGAGCATGTGTTGGAAATGTAACGCCCCATCTATAACCAGAGAGTATCAGCTCTTAAGGCTTCCTGAGGTTGCTGTAAACACTCATGTAATGGTGTCAGTTTGGCAATATCAGTTTGAGTCTGAGTTCACTAATGAAGTCAAGATGAACCCAAACCACCTTCACATGCACTACTTGTGCAGGACGTTTCACAGTGGGTTGGGGTTGTATACTGCTGAGGAATAGTGTTAAGAATACATTTTAACCATTGTTTCCACAGTTCGTTCACCTTAGGCAGGCCAAAAATAGGGGGTTTAGATTCAGGGTGGGAAAATATTGTCTCTTAGACATTATGACAACTCACTACTAATGCAACTGAACCAGGAATTATTTAAATGAGAAATATTGAGATGTTTACATTCCTGGAAGAAAACTCAAAGGCTACAATCGAGGCATTTCGGGGAGTTCAGAAACAGTGTGTACTGATATAGAGAGTAACTTCCTTTGTAGGGACTTTGTGCTTTGTAACATTGCAGACCTTTTTCATGCTCAAACAGCAACATTTCACACTAAAGGGTTGAAAGTAAGTTGAAAATCAAACAGCACAATAGTCAAATATGCACCAATGACATTCGTTCACAAGATAAGCAAGAACAAATGACATGATGACATCTAAACTGACATCCCAGACAGGAACATAGTATCTGCCCAGATCCGGGTCACATCTGGAACTGGATTCAACGCGTAGCAGATGTGAGCCGGATCTGGGCCGATACTATGTTGCTGTCTGGGATGACAATGATGCCATATTTGATTCGAAAGCTACAATTTACCCAAGAACACTTAGTCACAATGACACTGCTCGCCCTTTTGTGTTAACAAGCCCATAAGCTGTGAAGAATAGTTTGTGCGGAACCACACGTGGCATATGAACTCTGTGATTTCAGTGTGAGAATTGAGTGACAGCCAGAGAGAGAGATTGTGTGCCCCGTTTGAAAGGATGGTAGAGACTGTAGATGTTATTGCGATCAGAGTCCCTTGAGAATGGCAGGCGGGCTGTTTTTCATTGATGTAGAGGAAGGCTCAGGGAGACAGCCAGCACAAACTGGGGCAGATGGGTTTTATTAATGCAAACACACTATAGCAGACTACTGGGCACAAGGGCAGTGCCATAAATTGCTGGTCCTTTTGCCACTGTGCATTTCAGGAAAACTGTCAATTTAATGCAATCAATGAATACAATATTGATTTCTTATAATTATTAGATCATAAAAAATAATAAATAATTAAAATATATCAAATAAAAATAAGGCATTCAAAATATATATATATTAATTTAATAAAATAAACTCAATTAGATCAAATATATGGTGAAACGCACAGCAGAAGTGGCCACATGGTGCTATAAAGCGTCAAGCCATCTGCACTGAAAAACGGTGGGGAACTACCACACCACAGCTGCTGTTTGCACAGACATCAGATGTAATTCTAATTTAAAAATGATTGGTTTGATATTTGTGGCATACTATTAAGGGTCAGTCCACTGCAAATTATATGAATGTTATGGAGCCCTCAGGCATGATGCAGCACACAAGACATAAGTAGATCGTCTGCCCTTCAATAAAACATGTTGATGTCTGAAAGGTAGGCTGTAAAAACAGATGCTCTACATTCAGTAGTTTTTCATGCCTGCCAGCGACTCGAGCACAAGACATTGGAGGATGCAGATTAAAGCACACTTGGAATCCACAGGGGCTTCTGAGGGCCAAAAGTTATTGTGTTACCTGGGAACATGATCGTTGGGTCCAGAACACAACCTTCAGCTGTGTGCTTCAGTCACATTTTCAGAAGACAAAGAGTTTTTTTCAGCTATGCCTTTACTCCGATCACAATGAAATGTTTGTTGGTTAAACCCCCTAGGCATGCTAGAAATGTACTAGTTCTAGTGCATTTTGAAGTAATTTTATATATTGTTAGTGTATGATAGGGACATTGATTTTAAGTCTTTTAGCTCAGGATGTAAAAATGCATGCATTAATCTGACAAAGAAAATTCAGTGCATCAATTATAATGATACTTAAATATAGTAATACTCTTTGCGTTCATTAATGGATGATGCTTCAATTTTAAAATTCAAATTCAAATCCAGAATTAGGAGCACGTTTGACAATAAATCTGATCATGGCCTTGGACCAACCTTAAAGAAGATTTTTGTAAAATGCAATGGGAATAAATAATCTGAGGCAAAAAAGTTGGATATCCTTATCCTATCACAACACAGGTTAGCTAGCAGTTAATTAACTTTGGCTTAAAAAAAAGAAAAAGAAAAAAAAGAGAGATTCTTATTTAACCTTGATTGAGAGTCGTGTTTAAAGCTATTGTAAAATACTCTATAAACACATACCTGTCACATCATTACAATAGTAGCACTGCACCAAGCATGCGTTCCATTGCATGAGTGATTCTTGGCAGCCTTTCTGCTATTTGTTATCAATAAATTATTACATTTTTGTTGCTGTGTGTTTATTTTATGAGATCTTGCCACTGCCAGTTATGCTCAACATGTGGTAACCTTTTTATAAAGGCAGTAAGTCCACGAAGCTGTGGATTGCAGTGATTCTCCACTCTGCTTTGTGCCAAACAATGCCCTTCATCTTTTATAAAATCATAGTAAACCACAACTTCTTGGGGCTTATTGATTCAGCTGTCTGCACAGCAAAATTATTTATTCAGATTGAACCAAACCATGACCAAATTTAAAGTTTCATAATGTATGGATTTTTTTTTTAGTAAAGCTTTGTTATGTAGTCGAATCATTGTCATTTTTACAACTCCAAAAGGTGTTTCTCCTCTAGAATACTAAGGCACTCGGCTGCCCTCTTGTTCTGTGCGATACATCAAGCGTACTGTCAGACAGTGTATTCGCATATAACAGGTTTCGAGCCTTGTTCTTGGTTTGATTAATAAGGGTCCTCCAGGCTCCAGTAAACACTCGCTCCGTATGGCCCCCACAGGGACGTGGGTCTGACAGAAGGGCACATCTGCTGGGTACATACAGCAATTACGTCCATTAAACCAGCATTCAGCCATGCTAATGTTGTTTTACCATCGTCGAAGAAGCTTTAGTCATCGACTCTTGTAAAGCACCTCTCTGGACTCTAAAATGTCTTCAAATTAAAATGGACATAATGATGCTTTGACACTTTTTTAGTATCACCTCCAAAGCGAGTCGTAACAATACTAAAATGTGTCGTGTGAACACTGCAGATCACTGATTGGTCAGAGAGAATCATCGCTACCAGCAGTATTGGATTTATAACGCAAAACACCAATCCCACTAGATATAAATAGTCGGCAACAGCCACCCCCCAGTATCATTTGTTCACACAACTTTTTTTAAACGACTTGCTTTAAACGACTGTTTGTGTTTGTGTCGCTCTTACGATGATGTCACGGCAGTAGGCGGGGCAACTATAATGATCAGTCTATAATCCCATCCACTTTAAAGTTCCTAAATGGAGGAAAAGTGTCCAAATGCAAAAAAAATCCCATTTTTTAAATCACAGTTCTTGAATCTTAAATTCAAGCTCCATGTGAACAAGCGCTTCAATTTCACCTACATGCTTTTCAGTTGCCGTACGCATAAGAACATTTTCATATCATCATTTTTGCCTTTATACATCTAGTTGTTCCTTACTTATGATGAAATCTGATCATATGTGCTTTTTATTAATGACTAACCAGAAGTTCATAACCCGCAATGTATACATTTTGTGCGTGTGCAAGGCACTTGTTCCAGAGGTTGCACTACTTGTTATTCCAATCCAACTGACTTGTGTTGCTCTCGGTTTGTTTTAGGTGAGCCCAACGGTCTGTGTTATCTCATCATTCACTTTGAGATGACCACGGAGAACTGAAAGACATCCTGGCGCCACCTCAAGGTTTCTATTTCTCTGTCTCCATTCTCCGCTCCTCTATGGGTTCCCGAAGTCAGGGGTTCTTCCACCACCAAGATCACCATCACCACCACCATAACCACCCCCATCACCGCAGTTCAGTGGTGCCCACGGCTGTCCCCCGACTGGTGCCCGAGACCAGCAGCCTGTTGGGGGGCATCGCCCAGATCACTCCTTCCCTGTTCCTTGCCCGGGGGAATGTGGCATCCAACCGCAGCCTCCTCCTGTCTAAAGGGATTACCTGTGTGGTGAACGCCACCATCGAGCTGCCCAATTTCAACTGGCCGCACATGGAGTATGTGAAAGTGCCACTGGCCGACATGCCTCATTCGCCGATCTCGCTTTATTTTGACAGTGTGGCTGATAAGATCCACAGCGTGGGCCGGAAACGGGGAGCCGTCCTGGTGCACTGCGCGGCTGGGGTGAGCCGCTCCGCCTCACTCTGTTTGGCGTACCTCATGAAATACCACAGAGTTTCCCTGGCCGAAGCTCACGCATGGGTCAAGGCCCGCCGACCCGTCATTCGTCCTAATGGGGGGTTCTGGCGACAACTCATTGAGTACGAGAGGAAACTGTTTGGCAGGAACTCTGTGAAAATGATCCAGACACCATACGGTGTCATTCCTGACGTGTACGAGAGGGACCGCAGAAACTTGGCACCTTTCTGGGGCTTGTGAAGAGGGGTTTGGACTTTGGTTCAAGCGTAGAGGACAAGTCCGATAACCCATCTTTGACTCCATTGTCTTCCGGGCTCTTTCCGTACGTCCACGTGTCCCTTCTGCCAGAGTATAGAGTGAGACGGTAGTGCTTATGTTCATTTTCAAGAGGAAGAAGTCACTTCGACTCCATATTTTATGAGGTCAGGAGTGATAATTCATCCTTGAATGCTGAAATGAATCTTGGCGATGATAACGGTTTTTGGAGCACTTTGGGATCCAAGTGTAGTGCTGAGAATCAGAAATTCAAGACTTACAAAACGTAATATTCTGAGGATGTTGTTTCACTTTTGGCTGTCGTCTTTGTTGAGGCAGCAGTCTGATCTTGATAACTGGTAGCATTTGCAAAATAATATATATACATATATATTAAAAATATATAATATTCCAAGGTGTATTTAAACGTGTGCAGAATAAAAAAAGTAAACAAAAAAAGATAAAAGTTTTGGTTAGAAAGAAGCTAAAAAGTTTACCTTTGTAAACTATTTGTGTATATTAAAGGAAAATTTAATGAACATACCATAAACCCTGTGTTGGGATTTGTAACGTCATTGTGAATGCAAAACAGTTGCATTTTGAAAGTACGAAAGTCGTAAGCAAGTAATATTTTCAATGAATTATATTTTGTCTATTTGGTCTTTTTGCAATTCTACTCAGTTTTTAATTTTTAACTCAAGATGTTTCTTTCAAATGTTTTCTGCAGTGAAGCAGTAATTGTAACCGGAGGACGTCCCACAAATCCTAGCAAAGCTTTTACGAATTAATGTAAAAAAAAAAAAAAAAAGAATTCATGTAAAAGAGTTCAGATTTAATTCGTGTGATGAAATGAATAAAGGGTGTAACATTTCAATGCATTCCTTGTGCTTTTTTCAGGGTTTGTTTACAGGTTTTTTTTTTGGAACACTTTTTAATATTTACATCTTTAATGTGTACAAATTACAGCAATGCTACATAGTTTTACTTGTTGATAAAGTAATATATCCCTACTGTATACTGTACAAGCGTGGGAGGCTTACACTCTTAAAGTGTTTTTTATTAGAATCTATGGTACCTAAATTGTTAAATGTATTTTTCAGAAGTAATTTGAGACAAATCTAACTAATATATCTATGTATGTATATATATATATATATATATATATATGGCATAACTTCATGTGTAAAGCCACAGATCACTTTTGGGTCAAAATGTGCCCGAGTGCAAAAGGTCCAAAACTACAACAATTTAGTTTAAATGTTATACCTACAAAAACAATTTGTAACAAAAATCTGAAAAAAATCAGTTTTTTCAGTCAACTATGATTAAAATGATGTACCTCATCTGGGTTAAAATGGACCCAAATGCAATAGGAGGCTGTTACCTGAAAGGTTTTTTGGGAAACCCATATTTTTCTCTTCAATGGCACTCCTGCAAAAATTTACTTTTAAAATCTTTATTTTTAAGTGTGTCGGAGCATGGAACAAAATTTCATTTCACTTGTGTAGTATGTAGAATGTCTGGATTAACAGAGCAGGAAGTCTCATTAAATCTAATCCCTGTTGTTCAGCGAAGACTAGGTGGATACTGGTTATTAGTCATGTGTGTATAAAGACAAATACAGAACATCATTCACTCTGTACTTCGACAGCTAACAGCCTGTCAAAACAGCATCAAAAAATAGATTTAAAGAAATCTCCTTTTGTATGCACAGACTGGGACTAAATCTTACTGTATTTTTACAATGTTACAAATTCAAAGTCTTGTATCCTTGGAAACTGTTGCCAAGGTAATATTGCTGTGAATGGCAGCTATCAGCGCTGAGTCAGTGAGGGACGTGTTGGCTCTAGCTGGCCCTGATACGGATGAAGAAACGCAGAGTAATCACTCTAATGTGGGACACAGAAATTTCACATTTGTATTCAATACTAACATTCAAAGATTTTAATTTGCCCTTACTGGCTTCAAGTATTAACAGAAATACAGACATAAAAGGACACACAGGATCATTTTAGTAGAAAAGACTCATAAATTAAGAAGAATTAATGAGTTGAACTTGATTCATGATACAATGACAATAAAGACCATTAAAAGGCCATTAAGACCTCAGTAAAACACTAACAATGACCATAGTGTACACAAAGCCATTTAATTCTTTTGTATACTCATCAACTCATTAAAAGTGCCTCAATGAAAATAAATGAATTCATTATGAAAGTGTAGGGTCATTCTGCTTGAGTTGGGAGGAAAAGGCTTGACTTTGTACTTCTTACATCCCCAGACTTTTGAATTTCCTTCAAAGCGTCACACAACAAAGTCCTTTAAAAGCATCACATCTAAATTCAGAACACTAAATATCAAAACATTTCAGAACAGCTCCCAGCTTGATGCTTTAGAAAAGATTCTCAGAAACTCACAAGCATTCAAGGACCGTTTCCAGACCCACTACAAAAGTGACTTGTGTTCCAGCACAATTATAACAGAAAACAGTGACACATAAAAGAAAATACCAAAGTCTAAATGTTTCTCTCTTATTTCAGTAATATCTGCTACACGTTTTTGATGCTTTCCAATGTCTTCCCTTTATTGTTTTATGGATTTTATATTACAAGTCGAATATGCATAACGTGCAGAACAGCTCTGCAGTATTTACTTCACATGGTAGAGAAATCAACAGCAAAGAATCAACCAACCAGACACATCTGTACATGACCGAGTCAGATCCAAAAAGGTAAAGACAGACACATTTACAATATTTTAAATAAACTATTATTCAGTAGTATCTTATCTGATCTTCCTACAGACAAATGGCAGATCTAGATCTAGTTACGTCCCAATTTCAAGTGGCGAGAGCTGTACCGGTTGAAAGGCAAACAGCGTTAAACAGTTAAAGTGACTCCCATGATCCTTCAGGCAGCGGCTCAGGCTTCTAGAGCAGGTCGGGCAGGATGAGACCCGGCGGTTTGGGTTCCACGCAGTTGATCCAGAAGTTAGCGCAGCTAGCGTGGTACTGGTGACCTCCGTACATGAGCTTAAAGTTGTCCGTCTCCGAATTAAAGGCCTGCAGAGGATTTGTGCAAGAAAAGGTGAGAAAAGTTATTTTATAAGATAAAGTCCGACTTAATGATAGGGACAGGTTGGGGTTGATCTACTAGGATTTTGGCCTGGGTTCACAGTCAAGGCTTAGATTAAGCCAGGAAAAGGCCTTATTTAAATTAAGCACTAGGCCATTGTATTGTCTCAAGATGCACACCAGTAATGTTTTTAAGATATTTCAGTGCAATTTGTTTTCAGTTAAAACAGCTCAAACATGCATTTTAGTGGGAATATCTTAAACCTTGTCTGTGAAACCAGGATTAAGTTAAGGTGGGTTTAAAAGAATGTTCTAGGTTCAATACAAAGCTTTTTTTTAGATTTAGATTTAGATTAGCATTGTGGTCATCTAACATCTGATTAAAGGTCATCTTTAAAAACACTACATTAATAACACTTACACTGCTAAATGAAATTCTTAGAAAATTTCGAAATGAATATACATTTTTCAGACAGTACATTTAATGTTTTGATGTATAAGGGCACGTTTACATTACAACGATACACTAAAAACTGAAAACTTTTTTCTTCGCATTTGTTTACACCAATGTCAAAACAATCCCTGTTCACACAGATCCGCGAACACGACTACAAACGCTGTATTCTGCTGTCAGGCCAGTAGTTGGCGATGTCACTTTGTAGAGAAACACTATGAGCCTATAGACCGAACACGTGACATGCGATACAGTTGTCACTTATCTGTATTGGCCAGAATTTTAATAAACTTGAATATTACTAGTCTTATAATAATAAGTGTAATGTTCATTTACTAACCTTCTCTGATATAATACAATATTTCAACTTCTGTCATGACCATGTAAAGCCACTAAACACTGTGACCAGAAATTCAGCTCATAACCAGGGTTATCATCAATACCCAATGCCTCGTTTCCACCGAGCGGTACAGGACATTACAGTACGATTCGGGACAGTGGAAACGAGCCGCAAGCATAAACGTATTTTATTTCAAGTATTTTATTTTGTTTCATTTCACTTAATGTTTATTTCAGCTTGTTGCCAAAGCAACATTTCTTATATTTATTTAGTTCATGTATTAAAATTAAGTATTAATAACTAAAACTTAAACTGTAGATGTACTTACAAAAACAAAACAAAAAAAAGTGACACGCGCAACACAATTTCTAAAATAAAACCGAATTCAAAAATATGAAACTATAATAGTACATGAATAATAATAAAATAACACGGTCTGCCCATAATGTACTGCATGAAAGAATTCATATAAGCAACTTAAATATAACCTATGTTCGTTTCTAAAGTGTGGAAACTCCGTCACAGATGCTGCCGATTAGAGCTCAAACTGTATTGAACCCAGAAAATTCCTTCCAACTTGTCTCAAGTACTACGTTCAACCTGCGTCTCTAAACTACACATTTAACTAGTCATACAGTATCTGACTGCAGGGTGGCATATCACCACACTTCATAAAAGAGACAAGAGCTCAACGGTGTACTGACATAATTTGTAGGATCGATCAAGAAAAAGAAGTGCGCAATCCTCCTACATGAGCTCTATATATAGAGAAGCGAAACAAGAACCCAGTGAACTTCCCTCAATATATCGATGTGAAGCGTGCGAGTGTGCTTTCATTGTCAAAGTCACAGCTGTAGTTGTGCATTTGTGATAAGGCAGTGATGATATGGATGTTATGCAGAATGAAGCTCCTGATGCTGGAAGGAGAAATGACTCATGTTGTGAATCATTGCCCTCCCACACTGATACTATGCATGCATGCGCACACACACTTTCTTCTATATTCTCTTGTAAAACAATATTGTCCTGTTTAAAGGATGTTTGTTAAAAAGCTAAATGAAAATCAAGAGGGGGATCTTGATATTTGTCTCGTGTCAATTGTTTTTACTTGTGTACATTCCTATGTTACAGATGTTCTAAAAAAGGACTCTCGCAACTATCGCAACTTTATATCTCATAATGTGACTTCAAATGTAACAACTTTTGCAACTTTTTCAATTGCAATACCTCTCACAGTGTGACTCGCAAATTACACTATTTCTAGTACTTGCAAACTATCACAAATGACATTCATAATTGCAGCCTTATAATCGCAGTTATGAGAAATAAAGTCGTAAATGCAAGAAATATCTAGCAAAAGACACTCATAATTGTGACATTATTTCTCGTAATTGCGAATCTCTCAAATGATACTATTTCTTATAAGTGCAACTATTTCTCGATATTGAGAATTTATATCTCACAGTGTGACTTCATATGTCACAAATCACACCATTTTTAATAATTCCGACTTTATCGTAATTGCAACTATTTCTCAGTGTAACTTTATATCACAAATGACACTTCCTCATTTGCAACTTAAATTTCTTGTGATTACATTGCCTTGTTTTAAAACAGTATTAAATTATAAAATATTATTTTATACTATTATTAAATACTATTTATAGGTCACTAATCAAACATAAATGCATGTATGCATGCATGTATGTGTGTATGTATATAGTATATACATACTGCATATATAATATCTTTTAAAAAAATGATTTAATCAGTAATCTTCAATTATTATAAATTATAAAACATTTGTAATAAAATACAAATTCTTATTACTAGAGAAAATGTTTCTATCACAATATCTACTGTATTGTAAGATAGTTGGGAATACCAAACTATAGTCAAAGATAAATTATATACCATCTGTCTGTCTCTGATGCTCTTGCTCAGGCAGAAAGTGAGAGAGAATGTACATGTCTGAGTAGACATCCGAACAATGCTGTGTGATGAACGGCTGATCCCGCAGTGTATATACGTGTGTATGTGTCAGTGGTGCACAGAGGGACGGCAGCTGCTGCACGAGCGCACTCTCTCTCTCTCAGATGAACAGGTGGCTCAGAATCACTGAAAAGGTCACCCTAATTCAACCGACCTTGTTTAGCTGGCGGAAAGGTTAATTACTATCTGATTGCAAACACAGACTACATCCTACCTGGAAAGAGGACAACCCTTTTTACAACAAAGTCTGAAGGACAGTGAGGGACACTTCAGCTTTAACCTACATTCACTAAAGTGAAGCTTTGAGAAAAACAGTGGAATATTTACCCTTAATTTGGAGCGACTGTCTTTTGTCAGTGCCTGCAAGTAGCATAAACAAGTCAGCATCAGCGTTAGTATAGAGCTTTTCTCTTCTCTTTTTGTTTGGTTAATGAGCAAAACTAGAGCACCAGAAAGCCCACAGTGGAAGACAGTGTCCATGTAAAGGCAGAAGCTTGCTGCAAATTAGCAACAGGACAAGACAAGAAAGGGCAACTGAAAACAATGAGATGTAACTAGAGTTCCTAACTATCATCAAAGATAGCTTTGTACCATTAAAAGGGGTTGTGCCGAGAACCGGAAATGCAAATATTTTAGGGTGCTTTCACACTTGGTTCGATTGCCTGGTCTGAACCAGAGTTTGACAGCTCCCCCTCCCCCTGCCGGACGGTGTTCAGATTATATTATTTGGGTCTGAACCACAATGCGTTTGCATCAAATCAGCAGCCGTTTACCCCCGTTGCTTGGGAATGACGACACAGGGGAAGGCGGCAAAATGTACAGCATTGCTCACCTCGCTTTATACCTCGCAACACATTTTTGTTTTTGAACCATTGGTTTTGTTTGCAAATGCTCTAAAAAGGCTGAAGGTGAGCAGAAATGAGATATAGGCCCTGTCCCAAATGGCACCCTAAGCACTCGCGGTCTTCCTACGTGACGTAACGCCGCTTTGACTGTCGTGAAGAAGTCTGCAGCGAGCTTGCATCACTGAGGGCTCGGCAAAGGTGCGCATCGAGGGTTCATATCGACTGCAAAAGGGAGCCATTGTAAGTCTACAAGACCAAAAGTGCATATGAAGTGTGCCATTTGAGACACAGGCCCATACATTCTCTCTGCTTGCAGAACGCCAGTTTACATGTATTTGGTTCGCACTAACAGAGCAATCACACCAGGGTTCATTTTAATCGAACCAAACATGCCAAGTGTGAACACACCCTTAAAGAAGTTTCGTATCCTCACCAAGGATGCATTTATTTGATCAAAAATAGTCAAAATATTACAAGTTAAAAATTTAAACATCTTTGCCTCATGATTCTTCAGAAATCAGTCTAATAATATTAGAACAATGCTGATTTGCTGCTCAAGAAACATTTCTTACTATTACCGATGTTAAAAACAGTTATGCTGCTTAATATTTTCCTGAAAACCTTGAATTTTTTAAATGTAGGATTCTTTGATGAAAGTTCAAAAGAACATTTATTTGAAATTCAAATTCAGAACTGTCGATTCACTATTCAAAGGGATAGTTCCCCCTAAATGAAAATTCTGTCAGTAATTACTCATCCTGATTTTGTTCCAACCTCACAAGACTTTCGTTCGAGAAATTACTGACAGAATTTTCATTTTTGGGTGAACTAACCCTTTAATTGACCATGACTTTTCCAAGACTGATGCAAACTGTTAGTTTTGCATTTATAAATGGCTGCCAATTTTGTGTGTGCAAGACTTCCATTAAATTAGCTGCAAGGGTACTAACTAGGTTGTTTGTTTACCAACCATGTCATGGGAGGACGTTCAAAAACTCAAGACTTCTTACATGTTTTGCTTACATGATTTTACCTACCTTTTGTTTTTTTGTGAGCCGATAATGCACAATAAAAAAAAAAAGCATAGAGGCCGAATATCTATCAAAGATCAATGAACTGCTGTTTCTGAAATCTGAAATATTCCACTCTGCCAGAATTCTTATTACATTTGAGAAAGCTCCTGTATGGCATAATGTAAAAGGTATGCTGGGCTAAACTTTGCTTCAGTAGATAAAGCATAAATACAAACTAATGGCTTCCTTTCAACAGCTATTTGTTATTGTTTTTCACATTAGGGGCAACCAGCTGTGCTACAGGTACTTATTAAATAACCTGGCATCTATTCTAATTTTAGCATGGATGCCCACCTCACAGAGTAAGGGCTTTTAATAGGATCCTGTATTAGCGTGACATTTAAGGCTGGAATATACACTACATGACTTAAATTCTGAACATATTTAAAAACAGAGGAAAAGCTGGGAACCATACACTAAATAACTAAGGACCATACACTACCAGACTTTCAAATCGCTCTGAACACAACATATTCATATTATATTCTGGACATACAGCATATCATCTAAACACTTCTGAAAGTTGTTTACTGGACAGTCTTTTGAGAATCTATAACTACTTATAGTTAATTGACTTGTGAAGTATACAATTTTTAATATCAAAACACGTAATTGTCTCTCGTAATTGACAGTTAACAATGAGAAAGTATTAAAAGTATTCCATTCGCAGGTTGACTTGTTGAAGCATGTAAACAATGGGATGCTTTCTAAACTCTGTTTGTTGGAGTGGTTTAATGCATCTAGCTCAACAAATGGCGGGACTACACGTAATGAGAAGTTTCACAGGAAACCGATTAGATTGTTTGGGAAACCTGATGGATAACAATCATTATTTTTGCAGTTCAATTTGGTGATGCTAGTGTTGCAAAAACCTTTACAGAGATCACAACTTGAGTTGTGTGGTTAGCTAGATACATTGGGAAAGCAAGCCAAACCGTCTTATAAAATAAGTTTCTGACTAAGCTTAAGTTATAATATCAAATTTAAATATTTACATTAACGTAAATTTGGGGTCAGTACGTTTTTTTTTTATTATTAGTACTCAATTAATCCGCAAGGATGCATTAAAATTGAACAAAAGTGACAGCAAAAACATTTAGAATGTTACAAAAGAATGCTTCTGTCAAAACTTTTCTTTAAAGACTCCTAAAAATATATGCATCATGGTTTCCACAAAGTATTAAGCAGCACAACTGCTTTCGATATTGATAAGAATCAGAAATGTTTCTTGAGCAGCAAATTAACCTATTGGAATGATTTCTGAAGGATCATGTGACACTGAAGATCGGAGTAATTATGCTCTGAGATTAAATATATATATTTTAAAATATTACTGTTTTTAACTGTATTTGTGATATATTAAATGCAGCATTGTTGAGCATAAGATACTTATTTCCAATAAATAAACAAAAACTTACCAACCCCAAACTTTTGACTGGTAGTGTATGTGTATATAGCATTTTATTTTAGTTTGCATAGCGAATCTATGCAAAGTGCTAAGTTAATACACTGTTGCCCATTCCTGCAGCTAAATCCTGTTAGCAGATGCAGCAGGATCCCATCCTTCCCCGGCCGGGACAGAAACTGAACGCTAGCCCAAGGTCAGCAGAGTGAATCATCCACACCCCAGTGAAAATCTCCACCTGTAGCCCAACACCCCCACCTCATCTCAGAGATGCAGCTCCACCTTCAAAACCCTGATTTCATTCGCCCCAGACAGTCACGCTGCTCCCCAAACCCACCAAAAACTAAATTGAAAAGCGGGATATTAATCGGATGTCAGGAGCAGACAGAAGCGGCTCTATTAATCTGCGGCGGGCTGGATGTGTTCAGCGGATCTATTAGCACCTGTGTTTTTGGTTGCCGTGACTGATGACTGAGCTGCATCTGCTCCTCAGACATCCGTCCCATGATTCCTTGCTGATCTGAGCCCCTCCTTCCCTGATTGCACTCTGAGCAATGTTTACCCCTTATTACATCAGCAACCCTTGACCGTGGCATTAACGTGAGGAGGATTTCAGTGAGACGAATCTTAATGAGCGGATTGGCCATTATATGTTAACAGGGCGAGTGGCAAAGTGACAATTGTGTGTTTAAAACCAGTACAGGATTGGATTGTGCTTATGAATAGAATAATTCAAAGGGATAGTTCACCCAAACATTGTAATTCTGTCATTTACGTCATGTTGGTCTAAACTGCTTTGGTAACAAGTCAATATTAAAATAAAACAAATTTAAGAAAATGAGAACCAAGTCAATTTGGTAACAGCAAACTGTCTGACTGAAAGGTGGCTGCTTTTTAAAGTCATAGTATTATTGACATCAAACTCATGACCAAATATAGTGCACAAGTCATCTGAAACACTTTAATGCTGTTTTCATGCCATCACTTTTAATTCACCAGCATGGTCTGGAAAAGAGCAGCTAGGACATTCTGCTAAAAATATTTTTGTGTCCCAGAGAAGAAAATACAAAAAAATAAGGGTTTGTTGAAATGAAAGTGAGTAAATTACACAATTTGTTGTGTGAACTATTCCCTTTCATATGATATTTCATTAGCCCCATACCACTTGTTCTTCACCGCCCCGGGGTGCCAAAATGACGAATACATCACCCATTTGCCGCCTGCCTCATGCTTTTTGGACGTCAATCAGACTCACTGGCCTCTTAGGCAATACAAGCTTGACATGAAAGATTTCTGTAAATGCTCAGAAAACAGGAGCTAAGAGCTCATAGCCAAATTAAACACCTAAAGCTACTTGAATGAAAGCGTGGCCTTGACCGAGCGTCTGTAGATTTAGATGCATGAGTCAGAGCACGCCTCTGAGAGCCGTTTTTGTCAGTCTGAAAGGAGATGAGTGGCGAGAGGTGAGTTCTGGTCATTTTGGCAGCAACACACGGGTTTGGCTGTCTGACCCCCTGCAACAAGCTGCAAATTGGAGTTGAGGAAGTTCAGTGAATCCTACTCTTTTAAACAGGCGTCCAAAAGTGTTCTCGTTATTCTTCTGTAAAATTGTGAAAATCAAAGAAATAGTCAGGAGGGATTTTATTTATTTTTTAAATGGGAAATTTAAAGGGATAGTTCAGCCAATCTTTCATTAATTACTCACCCTCATGTTGTTCCTAACCCATAAGATTTTTGTTTATCTTCAGAAAACAAAATGAAGATATTTTTGATGAAATCTGTAGATGAATTCTGTCCCTCCATTGACAGCTATGCAACAACCAATTTAATGCTTAGCTCAATTCAAATGGATTAGTGTTACGATCTCTTTATGAACTTTTTGTTTAGTCCAACATTTTCTGAAGAGACACAATCGCTTTATATGAACAGATTGAATAGGCTTTTATTCACATATAAACATTGATCAGCGAATATCAACAGAAGCTCAACCGATATATTTTCATGATGCGTTTAGTGCTTTCGAATTCTTTCTTGAAGCAATAAAGCTCTGGTTCCCATTCATTGTAATGATATGGAAAAGAGCAACCAGAACATACTTCAAAATTCCTGCTTTTGTGTTACACAGAAGAAATAAGAGAGTTTGGAACAACATATGGGTAAATAAAAAAAAATAACATATGGGGAAGTATCCAACATACACAAAACACAAATATATTGTCATTTTGTGTTGCTAATGATTGTATGCAGATGTGTGTGTGCTTGGTGTGTACAGACCTTGCTGCGCGAGTCCACGTTGAGCAGACACACTCCGCACGCCAGTTCTTTGGCATTCTTAATGCCGTGCCTCAATATACAGGAGGAGAAGTCCAGTGAGCTCTCATCGGGCTAAAGAAAAACACACACACAATGAATACACTCCTAATGAATTCAGTTCTTAAAAAGCAATTGGGACTACATTGCATCCTCCACACAAATCGCCGGCTGTCACTCAAATTTCACAAAGATCACAGAGGCCACTGAACCAGCCCATCAACCTCACAGCAGTTGATCCTGCAGATCAATACATCAGCTACAGAATCTGGCCAAAACAGCAGGATCCGAGCAGAGACAAACCCTCCACTCACAAACCACGTTCATTTTTATTATGCTTCAGAGCGTTTGTGGGTTTTCGGAAGTGTGCCTAGACTCCATTTTCCCAAGCTGATATTATCTGACCGACCGCACAACTCTAATATTATCTGCTGGCAACGATATTCTCCCATGAGTACACTGCAGAGAGCTTTGTCATGCAATTTGTTCACTTTCCACAAATGATACATGCATTGAAATATTATTTGACAAGTTAAAATGTTGATTTTCACTTCCCGTTAACTCTTGATATAATTATTTCAAACTCAAATAGAGTTAGTTACATTTTGTATGATATACTTTAAAACTTTTTTGAATGAAAATGAATTGTTTTAAGTTTTTGTTTACTGACTATCGGTTATAAAATAATATAATAAAATGGTTTAAGCTGGTTAAAGGTAGGGTAGGAAATTTCGGAGAGGCTAGCAATAGCAAGCTAGATTTGAAAGCATAAGATCCCACCCTCGCTTCAGAGCATCTCAAAAGCAACGCTTCCTTCAAAACACATGCAAAGCATCACGAGACACAGTGTTAAATTACTTCATGTCTCAAAGCACATAACATTACAATACCGTAATAATGACCTTAACAACTTAGAGCCTCGACTTGTACCGTCTGACTGCTGAAAATTCATTTCAGAGTATGCGTTTCTATGTCAACACTAAGTCGGAGGACGTGAACAGCTCTGGTTAGCGTCACGGGTAATAACGACATGGTGTGAACGTAGCATAAGCTTGTTGTTTTGCATCAGGAGGAACTGTAAAAGGTGTCTGCGGCGCTTGGTGACTGACTATCTACAACTCTGTATAGCCTCATGGGACACATTGATGACATGTGATGTCTGTTGGACCGAATACAATGATTGGATCAAGTATTTTTTGGGTCCTGATAATAAAATAAGTTTAATTAATTTTATAATAGCTTTAGGTTGTATTTTGTGCCACATTTATAGAAGTGCCTAGAGCTCCAGAGCTCACAGCTCACATAAAGCAATGTTTACCTCAGTTATACAAAATTAAAAAAAATCAACCAATCATCTGTTAAGCATTAATCTATAGGTGTCTTACTGGACTCTACTAGAAATACTACTGTTGCTACTACAAGTGTTTATTTGATAAACTCACAGTGAGGTTTGCCAGCGACATGAAGCCCATCAGGTTGTTCCACACACGGCTGATGTCTTTAAGCAGCTCCTGTAGTTTCTCTGAACAAACGGCCGTGGCTTTGATACCCAGCTCCACACGCTTGGTTACGCGATACACCTCCACCACACCTGATATATACACACAAAAAAAACATTTGTCATGTAAAAACCTTCCCAAACACAGAAGAACACAATTCAATGAAATGCAAAACCAAGACTGTCAATGAATATAGAAATTTGCTATGATAAGGATAGTTGTGATTGATATGGCATGAGAAAAGCTGAAGGCTATTCATCATAGCAGTCAACTCAAATAAGCTCTTCTCCCCTAAATTTCATGATAAAAACAAAAGACCATGTGAACAGTGAATTCAGTTTTTGCCGGAAACAGTATTTCCAGTTTTCTCTTGCCAACATTACTATAGCAACCAAAGTGAAAGTACTACAGATATTGATAACACTGTAGATTTGTGTGCAGTTCGAACAGAGCCTGTGCATAACCAAAGTCCTTTTAGGCAAGTCATGCCACTCTGCCGCCATCTTGGCAACGCCTCCGGGCAGCTATTTTGGACTAACAAGACCAGGCTCCTATCTAAATGAATGGGCAGAGAGTCAGAACTGCACTTTCACTGGTTATCGGGACATAAAAACTGCATTTATAGAAACAGCAGTAAAATATGATAAAAATCGCTGAAAAAGTTTGATGACTTTGCCCCAAAATAAGGTTTAAAACGCCTTTTCCCCACAGGTTATACTTTACTACGCATGCGCAAGGGTTCTCGTCTCCGCTGTCGCAAACATCAACTGTGCGCATGCGTCAGTGGAACCAGACGATTGGCTTAAATGTTTCCTGGCTTGACTGTTAAAAGCAGACGATTGGCTTTCCAGCGGGAGGGGCGGGACATTTGTATACAACCGCCATATTTGGTGTTACGGGTTTTCACTATATAGTTGTATTGAGGATTGAGGAAGTGGTATGTCTCATATAAACTGTCTCTGGCATAACCAAACAAGAGAAACAATAAACGGTGGTGCCGTTCCCAGCACTCCCCAGTGCTGAATGTCCTTTTAAGCTGAACCCATTAGAGGGGCCCAGAATAGTTGCTCTGCTCTGTAACACTAGCCTCTCCCGGTCAGACCCACAATGCCCTGCTCTGTCTCCAGCCACAATCGCTAGAGCCGGATCAAAGAGCTTTAATGGTTTGTTTCTATGTAACAGCAGCACCCCGTGTTCCCTTTCCGCCAGCATAGGCACGTACAGCTGATTAAAGCCACCCTGAGTGTGTGTGTGCGTGTGTGACTACAGAAATAGGAAGCAGATAACCAGAACACCTGGCCTGTCTGTTTGACGGAAGACTGCAGGGACGCATGAGGAGCAGGTATGAATGTGTATGAAGATATTGTGTGACATGGCTGATCTTATGAGATTTACTGATGTCTGTTATGATGGGTAATGCTGGTCTCTGATCAGTAAATGAAGTGTGATTGTAGTTGTAGTCTCACCCAGGAGGTACTCCATCCCCTGTGCTGACTGGATGACCTCTGTGCACACTGTGGAACTGCTGATGCTATTAAGGGTGTTATTAGCAGTGTTGATGACCTGAAAGAGGAAGAAAAAAAGACATGGCTGTAAAGTGGCCATATTTTACATTATCCCCCGGTTTCACAGACAAGGCTTAAGACTAGTCCTAGACTAGCATGTTAAACGAAAGCAATTTGTACTAACATCATTGTTTTGTCTCAAGATGCACACACAGGTCAATTTGGACAATCAAGGTTTTTTATTATTTTTATTATACACTCACCGGCCACTTTATTAGGTACCCCATGCTAGTAACGGGTTGGACCCCCTTTTGCCTTCAGAACTGCCTCAATTCTTCGTGGCATAGATTCAACAAGGTGCTGGAAGCATTCCTCAGGGAGTTTGGTCCATATTGACATGATGGCATCACACAGTTGCCTTAGATTTGTCGGCTGCACATCCATGATGCGAATCTCCCGTTCCACCACATCCCAAAGATGCTCTATTGGATTGAGATCTGGTGACTGTGGAGGCCATTTGAGTACAGCGAACTCATTGTCATGTTCAAGAAATCAGTCTGAGATGATTCCAGCTTTATGACATGGCGCATTATCCTGCTGAAAGTAGCCATCAGAAGTTGGGTACATTGTGGTCATAAAGGGATGGACATGGTCAGCAACAATACTCAGGTAGGCTGTGGCGTTGCAACGATGCTCAATTGGTACCAAGGGGCCCAAAGAGTGCCAAGAAAATATTTCCCACACCATGACACCACCACCACCAGCCTGAACCGTTGATACAAGGCAGGATGGATCCATGCTTTCATGTTGTAGACGCCAAATTCTGACCCTACCATCCGAATGTCGCAGCAGAAATCGAGACTCATCAGACCAGGCAACGTTTTTCCAATCTTCTATTGTCCAATTTCGATGAGCTTGTGCAAATTGTAGCCTCAGTTTCCTGTTCTTAGCTGAAAGGAGTGGCACCCGGTGTGGTCTTCTGCTGCTGTAGCCCATCTGCCTCAAAGTTCAACGTACTGTGCGTTCAGAGATGCTCTTCTGCCCACCTTGGTTGTAACGGGTGGTTATTTGAGTCACTGTTGCCCTTCTATCAGCTCGAACCAGTCTGGCCATTCTCCTCTGACATCAACAAGGCATTTCCGCCCACAGAACTGCCGCTCACTGGATGTTTTTTCTTTTTCGGACCATTCTCTGTAAACCCTAGATATGGTTGTGCGTGAAAATCCCAGTAGATTAGCAGTTTCTGAAATACTCAGACCAGCCCTTCTGGCACCAACAATCATACCACGTTCAAAGTCACTCAAATCACCTTTCTTCCCCATACTGATGCTCGGTTTGAACTGCAGGAGATTGTCTTGACCATGCCTAAATGCACTGAGTTGCCGCCATGTGATTGGCTGCTTAGAAATTAAGTGTTAACGAGCACTTGGACAGGTGTACCTAATAAAGTGGCCGGTGAGTGTATAAATAGCTCCTTGAATGTCCAAATTGAACTAAGGCCTAATCCTGTCTTAAATCTAAGGCCTGTCTGTGAAACCAGGCCTAGATGTTTATTTTAATCCTGGAGTATCACAAATTATTTCATATATCAATATTTCCTGAGAAAACCCCTCAAATGAATATACTGTTATTCAAAGACACTACACTGAGGAAAGCAAGTAGATTCAGCAGACGTTACAAAAAAAGTAATCGTATGTACATTGAACAGACTATTACACCAGTCTAAACACAAGAATGCATCTAATGTGAATGACTTGGTTTTGCTTAAAGGGAAAGTGCACTCAAAAAAATAAACTTTGTAATAATTTACTAGCCTTCATATTGACTCTCTGTCTTCTGGAACGCAAAAGATATTTTGAAGATTCGTTTCTTCCATTACAATTAAAGTCAAAGGGGTACATTGTGCTGATAATTATTCGATATCTTTATTTGTGTTTAAGCCAGTTGATCTTGAACACCTCACAAAGAATAAAAGCCAACTAATGTACATTCTGCGTCTCTGTTAGAGAAGAAATAATGGTCTCCATACCAGCAGGTGGCAGTAGACTGTTTATGGTTTGTTCATCCACAGTAGTGATGGGCAATCCGGCTCTTTTTCTTGAGCCGGCTCGTTTGACTCAGCTCCCTGAAAAGAGCCGGCTCTTTTGACTCACAAACGGCTCTTTAAAAAATAAACGTTTTAACTTGCTCAAAGTCCACCGCACAACAGTGCAACGTGAATATTCACATTTGTAATTGTCCATGACAACCCAAATACTTGCCTGCTTGCCTAGCACATCTAATTAATGGGCAAAGTTTTCCGACTATTTGTCTTAACTTCTTTTTTTTTTTTTGAGCTTGTAGAAGTTTAGCTCTTGCATTCTTCTGAACATCTTGGGCTGCCATTGCCCGATGTCATTTCACTCCATTATCTGCCTAACTTTTAAATGCCTATTCCACAAGTGGTAGGCTACAATGACCGGCTGTTTTAAAATATAACTAATATAGACACAAATTAACAAAATAACCCAGGGGCAGTCTCATCTAAGAGACGTTTAGGCCTCCTCCAATACTGACAGCTGGGCTCATCTTGCAGGTTTGCTTAGTAAGTTCAACAGCCACCCGCCCGAATTTAATTAAAATATTATTTTTTGTCACGTCATCTGCCCGCGGTTTATCCGCATCTCTAGTGTGTGTGTGTGTGTGTGTGTGTGCGTGCGAGTTGGCTCGGCCCTTCCTCATGCATTGGTTGACGTCGTATGTATGATTGACAGGAACAGAATGTGAGGCTGATCAGACAGTAGAAACGAAGTGTGTGCGCCTTTAAAGGCCTTTAATGCCTAATTAGGCATATAATTCTTTGTTGTTGTTTGAATTAGTCAATTATTTTAAATACATAATGATTTAATTTCTATAGGCTATTTTTTTTTTAATAGAGTCGGCTCTTCAGATATGCGAGCCAGCTCCCGTCGTTCACTTACAAGAGCCGGCTCTTAGATCCGGCTCATTCGCGAACGACCCATCACTAATCCACAGCCCTGATGATAACAAAGCAGCACTTGTCATCTAGACTTCATTGTTTGCTTGCTTTCGTCACTTTTGTTTTTCTTCCAAAATCAACATCCAATCAGAATGATCCCTTTTAATGTCGGGCTCGGCTGCCAATTCAACATGCTTAATCTGCCAAAAAGCCACCGCCGGGAGTCCAACTAGAGCCAACGGTGAGGTACACACCCCCAAAAAATTACACCGACATGCCTTCAATGATGGTCTGACAGTGGTTGACCGTCGGCTTGACATGTCACAGCCTCTACAGGTTTAGAAAAGGTAAATCAGGAAAGATTTTTATTTTTTTGGTGAACTAGCGCTTTAAAGTGATAGTTCACCCAAAAATAATTTACTCATCCTCATGTTGTTCCATCCAAACCTGTATGGGTTTCTTTCTTCTGTTCAACACAAAAGATATTTTAATGTTGGTAACCAGATAGTTGACTGTAGCCATTTACTTTTCTTTTCTTACTATGGAAGTCAATGGCTACCGTCAACTGTTTGATTACCAACATTCTTTAAAGGTGCCCTAGAATGTTTTTTTTTATTATTTTATAATGTTTCCTGGGTTGCCCTTATAATGTTAGTATGTTTTTTAGATCAAAAATAGTCATAATTTAGAAATAAAAGGCATTTTTCCTAGCCTGATTTTAGTCTCTGATTTGAACACTCTGTTTGAAGGGGCGTGTCTGCTGTGAGAACCGGCCACTGCTGTGATTGGCTGACATGCTTGCATATGAAATATGACATGTGAAACTCTCTCGAATACTTTTATTACAGCTGTTATATACGTTTTAACTATTACAGCTATCGAGATGAACGAATCGTGAGATGTTTTTAAAGTATTTAAATCTATTTCCATCACATAAAATGTTGCTGTGATGAGCATTGAGCAAGCAGATGACAGTCTGTTGATCGCGAGACAACGCAGTTTCTCTCTCTAATGCTTTCACCAATGCAAACGATGACATAGCCTACTTCTATGAGAGCTTCGTTGTGCAGTGTAACAGCGTCATTGATTTCATAACGAGTTTGGCAAGAGAGATAAACTCGCGCTGTGTGGATTGTTCTTTGACCGCTTTCTGTATACTTTTTTCACTGAGAATTAGCCTATTTAACGTTAGTTATGTATGCTCGTTACTTGGAGTTTGCTATTACTGTACTAGGATCTTGCGCTGGATCTAACACAGTGTAAATTATCTTTAATAAAATCACTACTTACCGGTTGCGGGAATATAGTTGGAATTACCCCCTTCTTCAGTTTGAGACGCTGAGAGAAGCTTGATATTGTCCCAGGTTCGAAAATAAGTCCGTGGTGAAATGGGCAGAGCAAACTAACAACTTCGAATTAAACTGTTGCGGTATCCGATTAATATAAACATCAACCACGCGTCCACGCCTGTTGACATTTCTTTTCTGTGGGAAGGGTATGAAAATACCTCACATCCCCTGCACAGCCTGGAACATAGCATTTATTCCATGATCTGCCATTTTCTCTCTGATCCTCGCTTGTTCCGATGATGACTCGGCTGTGCAGTGCTTGTCATTGAGGGCTGGGATATGCAAATCTTTGGAGGCGTGATCCCCGACTGTTGCGTCACAGTCGGTATTATGTGGAGATTCGCCTGTTTTTCAGGGGTGTTTTTTAAAAACGAGATTTAAATAAGAAGGAGAAAACAATGGTGTTTGAAACTCACTGTATGTCATGTCCATGTACTGAACTCTTGTTATTTAACTATGCCAACATAAATTCAATTTCACATTATAGGGCACCTTTAAAAAAAATCTTCTTTTGTGTTCAACAAAGAAAGAAACTCCTAAATTATTACATAATTTTCATTTTTGGGCAAACTATCCCTTTAAGTAGTAAAAAAAAAAGGGGGGAAAATTATGAAATATGTACAGAATTTGTGTTAAAGATTTTAAATTGCCAGCCTTAAATATTCCCTTTAGGTTTCCCGCACCTAAAAAAGTCCTTCTCTGTAAATCCATTACTTTTTCCTCTAACAAGCCAGCACAGCACTGCAACAACCAACAAGACATGTTGTCAATCAAATTTATATGTAATGATCGTAAATGCGAACACAGAACAGTTTCCAAAATGTTTCTATGAAAGATTTATAAAAATGTCCGTATGCACAATTGTTTTTTCATAAATGTATCCCTCTTTATAAATCAGTTCATCTTAAATTCACAGCAATGTGTACAAGCGCATCAACTCAACCTACACAACGCCCACAAATATCCCTTTATGGTTCAGAAAAGTGGTTCACTCATCATCAATAGGCAAGGAAATCCAAGCACACTCTCAGAAAATGTATGCCATGGTTTCAGTATGTGTTTGTAGGCATTTATTATTGTTATTTTCAGGAAATCATTAATATAAATGAATTCATTTGCACATATAATTATATTAAAGGTACAATATGTAACATTTTTGCATTAAAATATCCCAAAATCACAAGTCCAGTGTTATATATTTTGTTAAGTTGATAACTTAATATTCCAAAATATTCCAAATGTTTCCAACTATTTTTAAATCGTGAGAAAACTGCGATTTTAACCAAGGAAACTGGGCGTGTGAGCAGGGGTGAGCTGGGAGTCGCCAGTCAATGGCGTCATATCCGCGTTACTCTTGGTTTCCGCTCGTACTGCCATAGTAACCACGGCGACAGACGTGGACAACTGTGTTATGCCTAGCAGGACGCTCACGCTGTTGTTGTTTTGGTCAAACATTATGGACCATGGCAAGCAGACTTTGAGACAAAAAGAGGACTAAAATGAAGATCAACATCTTTCGAGATGCCGAGAGCTCCACGTCTGACTAACTTGGACTTGACAGAGCTTCACGAGTCACGACTTGACAGCGACACCGCTCTTGCACATACTTTATTAGACAGGTGAGCAAAAACAAATCAATGTTATATAGCTCAACATGATGAAATGTTAGAATATGATCAGTATGTTATTCTAATGTTGATCTATAACGTTACTGCTAGATTCGTATAGCAAACAAACTAACACATAGAATAACATCATAATGCTGTTTAGTATAGTGTAACAGTTAATGTTAGACCAAGTGGAACAGCGCTGCGTTCCCTCACAAGTTTAATTCGTCAAATAAACTGATCTTTGAGTGGTAATTCAGCACTTGTGTTGCGTGTATTAGGTAGAATGAAATGTCCTCATTCTTTTATATCCGCGAGACTCGCATGTGATATATGTCTCTTATTAACAATGGTGACCTGCTTCATGCCACTGTAATGTTAAAAAACATGAACGTTTTCACTCATCCATAAACATTATTAGATCCATCAGCTTGACAGCAAGTCCCATCATTCAGCTCGTCACTGCGTCATAAACCTACGCCGTTGTTATTGTAAGAGGTTAGCGACCCCTAGCGGTGAAACAAATTGCATATTGTACCTTTAATGCATATCATTCCATAATTATGAATGAATTGAATAACTGGTATACGAGCACCAATAAATTTGTACGCATGCCCTTCAGTTGGCGTACGCATAAAACATTTTCACATCAGTTTCTGCCTTTATAAATCCCTATTTGTTCCTCACTTAGGATGTAGGATAAAATCTATGGAATTTAGGATCAATTCCGATTGCATGTGCATTTTATTAAGGCCACAGGTTTAAATTTGTGGCAACATGTTGGGTTCCAAAATCCTACTCTGTATAACTTTATATTAAACATAAAATATGTTTTGACTGGCAGTGACCTCTTAACAACCAGGCAGCTTTTGCGACTATCCATTTGAAACAGTATTTAAATGACCTCTGATGATTGGCTATCGTTTCTGCTTGTGAAATGAGCAACTGCTGAATCTATGATCTGACTGAAGCAGTCCTCAAGCAATCAGATCTGATTTTGGTATTGTGATATCATGATTCTAAGTCTATATAGAGACTGATAGAGTTTTAAAGTGCATACAAAGCTCTTTATGAATGTGTGTATGCGTGTCGAGGTACACGTTACCTGCAGAGCGCTCTCCAAACACCTCTGCCATTCGTACGCATATCGCTCGCTCTCCTGCCAAGAGTGTTTAGATGAGAGACATTGGGAGAAAAAGAATGAAAAAGATAAAACCGAATAAAAGCTTTGTTCATCGAGAAACCTCAGGCTGTATTCAACAAGAAGAAGGGTGCTCAAAGAGAACGAGGGAGGAGAAGAACAAAGAGCAAGTGACTGACCTCCACCTCTCCTGTGAGGTCCTTGTACTTGTCGCGGATGATCGGCAGCGCTGGTTTTTCATTTAGGGTGTTGGAGCGGTCTCTGAAGGGCTGCTCAGGGGCAGGAGAGGGGATGGACCGAACTATTTCTTTCTCTCCCAGACTGTGGCTACGCTTATGGGAACCTTTGTACAAATATATGGGTCAATGACAAATGGGAGTGTCCACAATAAAAGTGTTTCAATTGAATGACTGTAAAACATCATGTAATATAACTACAAAGTAAAACTGATAATATAGTAGAATGTTAATTAAAATAAAAGATATATAAATAAACTATTAAAATGTGTTTGGTCATTGAAATCAAGCTGAAATAAAATATAGATGAAAAAACAAATTAGAAATAGAAACATTAGAAACTGAAACAAGTTGGAAGTACTAAAATTACAATAAAAATAAAGTTAAATAAAAATATAAAAAAATTAAAGGATGAAAGCACAACATTACTAAAACTTAAATGAAATTAAGTAAAATTAAAATTAAATCTGAAAATATAGTATTTTTTATAGTATATTTCTATTTTTATAACAGGAAGTAAAAAATAACATCATGAGTCATACCACAACATTAGCTTGTAAAACCTTGCCTTGTCATTTCCTAATATTTCCCATTTTATGGGTATTTTTATGCATGTTGATCGCACCAAGTGACTTTGGCGGACATATAAGTCCTCCTATATAAGATTTTATTAAAACTTTTTTTTCTCTAAGAAATAATAAGATTGTCAAACTACTAAGCGTTTCGGTTAAAAAATGTAATTATTTTAATGAGCCGACACCCCCCACCGTAAAAAAAAAAAAAAAATTTAACTAAATTTTAACTCAGAAATTAAAAACATGCACTTAACAGAAGAGGTCTATTTGAACTGTATTTTTAATACATATGCATTAAAATATTTAGACCGGTCATGTGACAAAGGGGATGACACATCTTCCCCCATTCTCGCTCTATATTTAATGTACGAGTTTAATTGTTGATCCTGCTGTATAATTAAACTTTCCGAAGCACAGAAACTGTCATTGGTAATCCACGGTGGGGCCACAACACAGACCACAAACACCTCATTTGCAACAAATGATAATTATGTGCAAAAGAGCAGCATAGTAATACTGACATACATTATTCATGAGGCATCACACAGTCAAACTGGCACGAAACGCATGCCTTGCACACATAAGCAAGGAGAAGGACAGCGGCACAACAAGCTCATGTGACGCAGCGACAGGTAAATCACACCCACGCTGTCTCTGCATGGTTTCAGCCGCTAATCCATTCCTGCACAAACCTCACTTTTTAACTGTCTGATAGGAGGTCGGCAGAGGAGAAATCCCTCTTTTGTTTGAACAAATGAAATTTAGCGGTGTGTGTGGGGATCAATAACAGGCAAATAAGCTTTTATGTCATCGAGTAAGTGCTAATGCATTATTGGGGAGCGAGGATGAAAAACCAAAATGATAAGGGATTTGGGTGGTTTATATATTGACGTTGCCATGCGCATCAGATGCCACTCTGCCATCTGTTGACTTTCAGTGAGAATGCAGCTGTGGAGATGCACTGGATCTAATGCACACATTGGGTCTCATTCACTAATAATTGCGTGGATTATTCCGTATTGGTACGCACATGAGAACTTGTTCTTAACCTCGGTCTAATGTTAATGAATTTGGATTACAAATGAGCAACCGAGTGCCCAAGGTTAGTCAATTGCATAAAACGTGCTTTCGTGTTTCACAAAACCAAGTTTCACAAACCTTTCGTCACTCTCAGAATGATGCTTACTCTGAAGACCAGGGTTCCCACACCTTGGTTAACTTCCAATTCGAGGCCCTTTCAAGTACTTTTTCAGGTCCAATACCCTCAAATTCAAGGACTCAATGTGGGGACATATTTTAAGTGAGAGCAAGGTTACATTGTTTCAGCCTATTTTTGCAATGTTTCACGATGTGTCTGTGAAACGTTGAGAAACGCGTGAACGTCATGGCAACGTACAACACAAAGTACCTCACGCGGGAAACACTTTCTTAGCGTAACGCATAAATGCGAGTAGCTAACATAAATCAAGCAAGCTAATATGCATAGGCCACGAAGTGTTGGCGAAATAACACATTAACGGACCGGAGGGAATATGGAATTTTTTTCCAGAAAACTTCTTGCACAAAATAAATGCAAGCACTTTCAAGGACCTGTATCTATGCATGTATATTTACAAAAAATTTCCAGGGCCTTGAATTTTTTTTTTTTTAGATTCCCAAACTTTCAAGGATTTCAAGGACCTGTGGAGAACCCTGAAAGATGCGTTTTCTTCTGAGCACATGCAACAAGATCCTTGAAAAATGGCAAGAGTGCCATCCTCAAACCCAGTTCCCACAATAAATAACTTTTATACAGACTCAGATTACAGAGCTCTCATTTGCAGCAGTACATGCATGTATCAGTGTTGTTATACAGAGAGCTATAACGCAGCTTTTCTTACTCTTTCACTGTATATTAAGAAATATTTAAGATGAATATCCATGTATAAAATTCATCAATGCGATTATAAAGTCATCTGCGGTTTAAGTTATTCCTACTGGTTTTGTAAATTTAGAATACATTTTTGTACAAAGGTTATTGGTGACTCGTGATTTGTTTGTAAAAACAATTTGTATGCAGATTTCATGCACAAATTCCCTTAGGGAATGAGATCCATTTGCTGTCCCTGCCGGAGGTCGCATTTGTCAACCGCATACGTCATTGAGGCTGCCTCATTTCAGAAAAGTAACCATTACATTGCAAAGTCAAAATAAATAACAATTTACAAGAAATAATGGTCAATTTTCTGATGGTTACTTTTCTGAAATGAGACATCCTTGATAATGTATGCGACCAACAAATGTCCTCTGGAGGGCGCAGCCTTCGAAACAAGACATGCTAAAATATATGCATAACGGTCGCTAAAATATTGTGACACTTACCCTGCACGGACAAGTCAAAGGTGGCGAGTTCGTTCTTGATCATCTCTTCGCTGGATTTGACCTTGGCCTGTGTGCTGGCCTTCAAGAAATCTGACTTGCCAAATTTGGGCTTGTCTCCTTGAAAGGCTCCAAACTCATCTGTCATTTCGCCCTGGTTGCTCTCTGCTTCAGTGATTCCAGGAGGGGAGTCGGATTTCTCAGAAACCGTGCTGGCAAAGTCGCCAAAGTCGTCATCGTCATCTTGGCCGGCCTGTTCAATGGAGCCAAAGTCAGCGAAGGCTTCGAACCGGTTTTCAGTGGTGGAGCCACCGTCTTCGATTGGGAAGGTGGTCACCTTGGCAACTGTGGTGTGGGTGATGTTCTCAGAGCTCCCGAAAGAGGTCTCTTTCCTATGGACAACAGCTGAAGATGGTAGTCCACCATGAGACTCTCCCTGGAACTTCTTTCCTTGACCAGATGGGAGGTCGTCCTTGTCGGACCAGTCGTAGCTGCCCAGACTGCTGACGGCGGATGTGCCAAAGGGGTCAAATTTCAAATCGTCAGACTCTGTAAATGACAACATGGAACATCCATAAACTTTTAGGTTTCAGTGCCTTAAAGGTTTGGAATGACATGAAGGGGAGTAATTTAAATTTTGTGAGAACTATCCTTTTAAGACTTCAGTTCATCATCGGAACACAAATGAAGATCTGTTTGATGAAATCTGAGAGAGGGCAGCTACACAACTACCATTTTGACTTTAAAGCTTTAAAACTAAACCAGCAGATTGAGCAGTTTAGTGCAACTTTTCTGAAGAGACTTGATCCCTTTATATGATGAACAGACTGAATTTAGACTTTTATTCATATATAAACATCCATCAACAAACATATCAGTTGTGGTAAACGGAAGCTCAAGCATGTTCACTTAACGTACGAGAACCAATGAAGCTAATTCTCGTGTTACGCAGCACGTTTGAGCTTCTGCAAGAGGTTTGTTTTTGTGCGTCAAGCAAGTACAGTTGAGCTTCTGTTTATGTTTGCTGATAAATGTTTATGTGAATAAAGCCTAAATTAAATCTGTTCATCATATAAAGCGATTGAGTCTCTTTAGAAAATTTGGACTAAACCGCTCAATTCATATGGATTAGTTTTACGATCTCTAAATTAACTTTTTGAAGCATCAAAGTTGTAGTTGCAGGAACTGTCAATGGAGGGACAGAAATCTCTCCGATTTCATCAAAAAGATCTTAATTTGTGTTCCGAAGAGGTCTTATGGGTTTGGAACAATATGAGGGGGGGGGGGGGGGGGGGGGGGGAGGTAATTAATTACAGATTTATCATTTTTAGGTTAACTTACCCTTTAACAATTTTTTTTTTTACATTTATAGATATAGTACAGTTTAGCAGTTAAGTACTTTCTTGTTATAGTATAATTGTAGAACAGAGTTCAATACAAGTTTAGTTCTACTGACAGAATCTGCCTTTAATTAAAGCAGCATTTATAGTAGTTAAACATTTTCAAAAGTATATGAAGCAAGGGCATACAAAAATGTGTATTTAGGCTGTCAAGTTGTCTAAATTGCCCATTTAGTAGTGGGAGTTACCGTTCTACGCTGATAAACTTCTAACTTTAATTTAATCTACACCAGTGGTTCTCAACCAGGAGGACTAAAAGAGTCTAAAAGACTTTGAGTCTAAAAGATTGAGAACCACTGATCTAAAGTCCCTTTTTGATATCCACATATGTGAAACTTACCATGTTTACCAGCTTTCCATGGTCAGCAGCTGAAAGACTGGATTAGAATAAGTGGCTTTATAACACTCACGTTAACGCAGGTGTAAGTTTTGGAGGTATATTTCTGAAACCTGTATTTCACTATTTTTTCAGTGCAACCTTTTGCCTTACAGATTTCCACTAAAATGGCATTATAGTGCCCAGAGATTTTTTTTTTACAAACTGACGAATGAGATAATTATTTCTTGTGGTGATAAACAGCAAGACAGTGATGCTTTCAATACAGATTTAACTTGTGTTGAACACTCAACTTTCTTTATAAAAGAAGAAAGCTTTAATTCATTTGGGCAAACAGTCTTAAAACAAATTTAGATAAAGGAAAGAGATTTAAAGTTAAAAGATTTGTTTTGTTTTTGCCAGGCTATTACTCCCTCATGCATTATCAAAACACTAACTCAACAAATACACAAGTTTGTGCTGTTTTTATGTACATTTACAAATGGCTTAAAAACCATACAAATTAAAGTGTCACTTTGTCTATTGGTTACGGATTCAGGATGGTCTCAAGTGTTCCCTGGTCATGATAATTTTTTCCTGATATCATGATATGATGAAGCCCTGGTTCATTAACTAGAGACTTCTGGCACACAAAGCCACTCTAATGATTCCTGAGTCCTTATCTACATCCAGAAGTCATTCTGAGCCGGGGAAGAAACACTCAACTTCTTATTCACTAGATTGGGGTGAATGACATCTGCATATGAGGATTGATGAATGCTTTTCAGATTTGTTACTAGAAGTAAAAACTTCATTTTGAAGGTCAAAATAACCAGGTCAGTCATTCTGCACCTTTCATTTTTATAAAATTAACTAGACTGACTCACCAAGAGATATTTTTGCCAATTTTCTGTCTTTCAGTGTAGTGATGTGCAATCATTCACAATACTATACAATCATCCACACACTGACAGACTGATAAAAGAACTGCAAAGCTGCATTGTGCTGTGCACTTTGAAGCTACTGCATGCACTAATTTCAAATTGAGATAAATAAGCAGGAACTGGCTCTATTTTGAGGACATAACGTAGATTAAAATTAACAAATTTGAAAAAAGACCTAATTCTACTACTGAAATGTATAATTGATTGGCAGCTCTAGAAAAAAACAAAAACAATCACATATGCATGATAATACCTAAATCCCTAACAGTTGAGCGGGGCACGACTGTTCACACTCAATTTGTGAAATTGACAAGAAGCTGGTGCAGTGTGATAATTCTGATGACTAAATCTGCTTTGGGTGGCAAGATTGAAGGATGGAGAGAGAAATCAAGACGGCACGCATGTCTGCTGTACCATTGTTCATATTTATTACGACAACATTGGCAGAGAGAGAAAGAGAGAGAGGTCACAAAATTCCATGAAAGATCTTGTTACAATAGTCTTGCCAAACTAACAATTAAAAAGTTTTTTTTTTTTTTTTTTTGCATTATAAGAATACAAGGGCATGCAAAGTCAGAAAAAGCAGAAGTGAGAAGGAAACAAAAACAAGACAGAAAATCCCAAATCCAGATGCAGAACCCAGCATTGAGAAGGCACATTCACAGATTAAGATTAGATTAGTTCTCATTGGTCAAAGACACACTGTAGTCGGACTATAAAAGGAAAAAGCAACCAGAAATAAGGGATGGTGATACAGAACATTTAAGCAAAGATCAAGGTGATGCTAATATTGGTTTTATGCAGCTTATTAAAACCCTTTGAGAACCTGAGAGCGTTTACGGAGAGACTCGTTCTTAAATTTTGTGATAAATTGGCAAGCCACCACCTGCAACAACTCATCAAAACGTCAAACTAGGGCTGCACAATTAATCAAAAGAATAATTGAGAATCCGCTTAGGTCTGCCCTGATTAATTGTGAAAAATTACAGTTACAGTCAATTACAGAGTTAAATTTGGGTCTACTACTGTTGAGCATTGTAGTTTGTAACCAATCACAGTGTCCACATGAATGATGGGGAATCAAGTGTTAAATTAGTCACTCACAATGTACACTGCAAGCGACAAAGCTAAAATGCTCCCATTTAATAAGTCAAATATTAATATTTAATATAAAAAATATATGTATTTATCTAATTTTATTAAGCAAATCTTGTCTTAGGACAACGTTTTTGATCCACTTCAGATGTTGACTACTGTAGTTCTTTGTGTAGCCTACATACAAAAATATGGCATCCAGTTGCCCCAAACAAAATTATTATATTTAAATAAATTCTATCAATCAGAATAATTCATTGCAATTTCAATATTTTGTCATAATCATGCAGCCTACTTAAATCCGGAGCCAATTCTTCTAAATGGACGTGGGTTAGAATCACTCTATTAGGTGATCAAAGGGTTAAAAGAAACCAGATAAATCTTGCCTTTCAGAGCATTTATTGGTTTGAGTGACAGGTAAAGAACGACAAAAAGAGACAGTACCCTTTTTCTCTCGCCATCCTGTACATCTCAGTAGGAGCCATTTTTCACCCGCACAAGTCAAAAAGGTAACAATTTCATATCACGGCAAGCAGTATTCTCCTCATAAATACAAATAATATGCTTTCTGGCATAAATGCAACACAATCAGAGGAGTATTAATCATGTCTATCTATATTCAAAATAAATAAGAGCTTATTTTCCTGTAATAAAAATACACTATTAAATTTGCATGTATATATTTCCATTCTTGATAAAAACAACCTATTTTGTTAGTATGCCAGAAAAACTGACTAATCCTAATAATTGTTTACTGCATGAATATACTTGTCAATTTCACAAATTGAAGGCTGGCACACGCTGGAGCATAGAAAAGCAAAGTTAGAAAGAGTTCCACCTTCAGTGTGGTCTACGAGAGCAGACGCAGACTCTCACGCACTGCAACAAACCTGAAGTAAAGTCACCTTCTCATGGAAAGACCACGAGAAGCGCTCTGGCCTGGAAAAGAGATAGTCTATGGTGGTTAGCTACACATCCAAGGCCGTAGGGCAAGTGTTAGGAAACCCAACACTCTCAACCTGCTACAGTATTTATGCTTGGGCTCTAGGGGTGTCCAGTAACTGAGCTAGAAGCATTTGTATAAGATGTAACTAAAATCAACAGTGTTTGACGAGGTTTAGGTAATGATGACAGAATTCATTTAGATAAGGCAAAAGGGATTCCTACAGACCTCAGTCGGATGTGGAAGGCAAGTTTAACACGACACAAACGAAAATGAGATCTTGTGAGATGGAATTACAGTTCATACAGTATGTTATATTCTTAACATATCTGGTCGCTTAACATTCAGCGGACAAGAGACTGAAAATTGAGGGGAACAATTTCTTGAAAACACTGGGTTGTGAAAATTGTCTTGAACTTTGCCATTTTTATGTTCACAGCCAAAAAGGATAAATAGCTGATATAAAAATAATATATTATTTTGCCTAAATAAATTGTAAACACTAAAATCAGTTGTTTAAAATACTATAAAAGAATTTATGCATCACAAAATTAGTTATAAAATTAATGTTTTTAAATATCAACTGAAAAAAATATTGGTTTAAATTTTTGCATTAAATAAATGTAATTTTAATTCAATTAAAGGTGAAATTTTTACGGCTGAAATAGTATTTTCTTGTAAAATGTTCTCCAATAATCTTCGTTTTAGCTTTACATGACGGCAAAGGTAATCTACATGTAAAACATGAAAAAATATATATAATTAAATATCCAATATCGACTGAAACTGAAAAATGTGTAATCGATACATCATCTCTAGGAATACACGTAGTATCTCTAAAACGAAACGTGACCTAAGACCTTCAGAGAATACAACATATTGAATAAACTACTTCCATCCCTCAAGGCCTTGTTTTGCTCAAGTCTAAATACGGCTACTAAATATATCTACTCTGGCTAATGTCTATTGCTGCATTCATGTCATGTTGGAATTAGCATAATCATGAGATGAAAACCTCACCTTCAAATATTGAATCTGCAGTCATTTTAGTTGCTTTCATGTGAAGGTACAAGAGTCAAATTGGAGAAGTCAGAGCTTTCATTACATTTCCAACTTAAGTTTGACAAATGTAAATGGTTTTTACTAGTCAAAAACTGGTAATTACTAGTAAGAAACGTGTAATTACAGAAATTCCGACAAGATGTAGCTGCAGTCTATTATATTCAGGTCTGGTTGTTGGCTCTGGGGAGACCACACACACACACACACACGTGTATGGGAACTCTTCCTACTGTGCTTCCTCAACTCCAAACAGTCTGTGCACACGAGGGCTGATATGACGGCTGACGCTGACTGAATGAAATACTGTGACTGTGTTCTCACCCCGATAACATGATGACGATGAATGATCAAGGGAACAAGCACACATTTGAGGGATGCATTTCATGCAGACCAGACAACAGGAGAAGCAGAGAATGAGTGTAAATAAATGCTGACTGATCAAGAGATTCTGCCAGTCACAGAGGACTCTAAGGGAAAAATCTCACTAACTTGGCGCCCCAATGTGCACTCCCATTTCTCAGCATGGACTAGTATCAGATGCCTGAGGTATGCAGCTCAAGTACAGGGCAGCCAGTTCATGCTTCTGTGATATGACTCGTGTTAAATAAGTAGTGCTTTGTCATTTTTGCTTATGTATGCAGACTATGCACTGAGGCACGGCATCGAGGTTTCTCCATGCACATGCAAACACGGATAACCATCACATGAACGGATGAACGGTTACATGCAAAAACAAGTGTGTCCAGAATGATATGAACTATAACACCTGTTCTTTATAACCAAGAGAGGTTGTGATATGGTTTGATAGGAAGGTGGAATTGTGGATCAGATTAAGCAGAGAAATGTTAAGCTCATTTATCATGCTAAGACCTAGTTGCCTGCAATGGAAAAAACGGCTTCAGCGTCATTAGCATATTAATCTGGCAGTTTATATATTCCATTTGAAATTCTGATGAGCGCAAAATGGCTCGGAGTCAAAAATCTGAACGAATGTAAAGCCAGACGTCTTGTGTTTGCAGAGTTTAAATGAATATTGCCATCTTGTGCAATAATCTTTTGTCTTTCTCATAATCATCTAATCAAAGATTTGAATGTGAGCATTATAAAGTCAAATGTGAACATTATAAACTTTGGCTTTGCGCCAAAAGCCCTTTTTTGTTATATCCCATTCCAATCAGTTTAATTGGTGTCTGAAAAGCATGAAATCCAATATTTACTAATCTAATCCAAACTACATGATATGAAATCTGATTACATTTTTGGAAATTAATTGGATCAAATAAAAATAAATATTTGTAGGAATTTTGGGAAAAGTACATAGTGTCCAACACAATGTGCAATAATGCCTGTGTCAGAAAGCACTTTTTTTTTAAAAGTTTATTTTCACTTAAATGTAGTTTCCCACATAGCAAACTACAGTATGTGGCATTCACTATATAGTTAACAGTATGATTTCAGACACAGCATTCTGTATAAAATACACTAATGCCTTCAAATTCATGTTTTAGACATCATAATGCCTCTGTGTTGCATCTCACGGAGCATAGTATGTCCAGATGTAAAGAATGGACATGTGAAGCAAAATACAAAATTTCCTGTCCAAAATTGGGCAGGATTCAGGTTTCTCAAAATTCCAGCTATTCTCATTCTCTTGTCATTGTGTTACAGTACGTCCTTACTACAGCAACGGATGTAGATATTACTATGGCAACTGATGTAGATATTACTACAGCAACTAATGTAGATATTACTATGGCAACTGAACAAACGGATCTGATTTTATCCGTTGCAAAAATAAGTGGGCAACAGTCCTAAAAGTGAGAGAAATTAAAAACAATTTTAATTATTAAAAATAATCTTATGATTACATGCTGCTTTGGTTTGTGATTTGGATACAATGACAATCAAAGCAAGGGAAACTGGGTAACTAATGAGAGATGGAGAAAATGACAACATGAACAGACGGACGACAGGAGAGAAAACCAAGTCACGGGCCATTTGAATTAAATACTGTATATATATGTGCTTTCGTAACTGCCTGATCACCTGATAACACTAGGAGTTGATAAAACCAGTTATTGTGCTGTTAGCAATAATACTAATCTTATGAGATTCAAATTCACAAGCACAAGGTTTGACTGGTAAAAATGAATAATACATAAGCTAAATAAAATAAATAAATAAATAAATAAATAAATAAATACATAAATATAAACAACAATAAATACTGTAGGTTTACAATTGTGCATAATTAAACTGGAAACGTATATAACTTCGATGGGAATGACGGCATGTTATGATGTGTAGCAAGTTTTTGATATGTAACTATAACTCAGCCGCACTGAACACACAAACAGTGTTCCAACTGGGTGTCTGATAGGGCGGTTGTTCAGCCTTTGAGAGGCATGTATGAAATAGAGAAAGTGGCGAAAGACAGAGTAGGCCAGACTTCACCAGAGCAAGCGTACTAATTCCTCACCTGCAGCTGGGGGTTGATGCGACGACAAACCAGGGAGATCTAGGGAGCTATCAGACATCACATGCTTCAGGTCTCCACCCATGTCTGATAACTTCATGTCTAGCTGTACTGAGAGTGTATCTTCTGAGTCCTCCTTCCCCACGCTGCTGCCCCCGATGGACGGGAGGTCCAGGGACTTCACAGAGGCAGAGTCCTCTTTGGCCTGCTTGAAGGCGGCCACTTTGTCCACCAGGCTCTTGTCAGACGCGCCCAGCGCCGTACAGAATTTGGAGGACTGGAAATCCGCAAAGTCGTCATTTTCACTCTTGAGCGACGAGAAGGAGCCCCCACCACTTTCTTTGTTATCGTCGTAGGCCAGGCCACCTTCAAGTGAAAGCTGCTTGAAGACGTCATACTTATCGCCGCCAATTTGTTGCCGCTGCTGGGACGTCTCAGTCTGGCTCTCGCCGCCACAGTCTCCAGAGTCGGTCTCACTTTTCTGATCTCTTGAGCTCCCGAATGCCATGAAGTCAGCAAAGTCGTCCTGAACCACTGTCCCGGCTCCTCTACCTGCTACAGAGGTGGCAGGAGCTACTTCAGAGGATGATGAGGAGCCAAAAAGGGCAAAATCGCCAAAGTCATCACCCCCTACACTGGGAGGTTTCGCAACTGTGGAGGGCAATACTAGGGATGGAGGTGCTGAAGGGAACAGATTGAGTTTGGAGTCGGCAGTGGAAGTGGGAGCAGGAGGAGCCATTGTCGTGAAGAGGTCCAGGTCTGCCATGTTGAGAAGATTTCTAGGTTGAGCCAGAGAGGATGGCTGCGAATGAGACAGAGACTGAGAAGAAGTGAAAGGAGGAGGAAAAGTTGGCTGGAACTTGGCCTGTTCTGGTTGGTCTAGTGCAGAGACTGCGTCGGCCGTTTTAAAGTCTGTAAAGCCATCGTCGGCACTGACAGACTTGAAATCAGCAAATCCCTCCCCTGCGGAAAAACCAAAAGAAAACAATTGAAGAGCATGGCAAAATGCATTTCACACCAAAACAAAGGACAAAGATGTGGCACGGCACAAAACAGAGTTTGCCTACAAGTCGCTCAAAGCCTCATTTCACAGGCCTAAAAGGAGAAAAAAGGATTAGCAATGCTTAAGCTGCATTTCAGCATTTGACTTCTGAAATTAAATGAAAAGGTGGCACAATGAAACAACTTTTACTGAGAAGACAGAAATCAACCTGATAGAATATTTCACATATACTTTAACAGTATTTTTCAGTCTCAGCACATTAACACCACCACACAAACAAACACACTCAGGTGCAACCACAATCCATTCTCATTTAATTTGAAGTGAAGTGACAAGTGCAGACCAATCTGAGATATTTGTCCATTTTGAGATTGCCTGCTTGGCCGATTAAAGTTACTTACAAAATTTACAGACAGCCTAGGACTGTATATATTGTGGGAACAATCTATCGACAGAGATTTTGTCATACCATGTCCATTGCAACATGTAAATGTATCAGCACACTCAAGGACTGCTTAAAGTCATTATCACGTTTGCAGTCACTATATTGCATCTTATCAAATACTCTCAATATGGGCCAATGAAAACCCATTTTGATCGACCACTAGAAGTGAACGACACGCAGATGACAAACTTTACCATTTCAGCTGTGATCTACAGAATGAATCAAAGGCAGAGAGAGTTCAGAACAGAATGGGAGTTTTGGAAAAGAGATCACTGCAACCATTGACTTACTGGCTCTCTCAGAGCTGTCCCCACTGGATTCTGCTCTAGTGAGACAGGGACACGCACATATGCCTACATCAGTGTATGGAGCCCTTCATGAAACTAAACACTATAGGCTGGTGCAATTGTTTTAAAAATTATTTTGTGAACACAGATCTGTGTTGTATACAATGCTGTCAAACATGCATCTGCTTACCAACTGGTTTTCTGTCTGAAGGCTTCTCAAGCTCTCTGAAAACACTGTATTTGTCCCCTGAATCTAGAACAAAAGAGAAAGACAGTGAACAATGCCAGTGTGTAGAGGCAGTAATGTGTGCTTTGTATAGCAGGAGCTGGAAGGTGGTGATAAATAGCAGGATAAATTTATGCAAAACACGTCTGTGAGCCACACAGTAATTCAAAGTCTTATCTCAAATGCATTTAGACAAGAGAATCTGTCTTTAAAGTTAAACTGATATGACAGCAGTCTTCTGAGAGATCTGCCGTCCTCAAAGGGCTAATGAGGTGTATAGAGCTGTGTGTGTGTGTGTGTGTGTGTGTGTGTTACCTGAGACAGGAGCTGTGGGCTCTGCAGGCTGCTCCACTGACAGCTGTTTGAAAACTGCATATTTATCAGAGGAGGAGGAGGATGAAGATCCTGACACTGGAGTCAGCATGGCAGGAACACTGTATGAAGCAGACAAAACATACACTAGTCAATACAAAAAAAAAATCAAAGTGCCTTTACAAGCTACAAAGTTTTTAAAACGTTTAAGAGCCAAAACATTATATTTTGTTTTGAGTTTTTTTTTTTTTTTTTGTTCTTTGATGCTGTTAACTGTAGACTAAACACATGAAGTCTTAGGGCACAATCCTCATTTGCATACAGGGATTTAGTGTCCCAAATCAAAACAAATTGAAAATTGCATGTCAAAGTTGACAGATGCACTATATCGATTAGATTTTGAGAAATGAGAAAGGAGTTCTCAACATCTTGAAAGTGAATTTAAAATAATAAATTTAGCTCGATGTTAATGTTTACACATAAATGCAAACAGTTTGTGATATATTAGTGTCTGTCTGATATCAAGACAATTCAGTGATAGTATGTCTCAACTGAAAAGCATGTATATTTCCGTTCAAAAGTTTGGGGTCGGATTTTTTAAATATTTTTTTAAGATTTAAGAAACAGCACTTCCAGTCTTCTTCAGTCACATTATCCTTCAGAAATCATTTTAATATGCTGATTTGGTGTTCAAGAAACATTCCTTATTATCCATGCTGAAAACAGCTATGGCTTAATATTTTTATTTATTTTTTAAATGCATTTTCTTAATTTTGAGACACCAAGCAAATTTTCCATTGTCATTATAGTATGTTCTTTCAGCTCAAGTTCTCTTCTAAACAAAAGTCTGTTTCTGAGTTCCCCTTTCACCCTCGTCTTGGATCACTTCCCTCATAACAGAGCGATATTCCTGGCACAGGAGAACACCGATGCGCTCACCCTCACTTCCTGTATTATTCTCACCATTCTCATTTCCACTGATTTAATTAGAGAACTATCTGACACATCCAAGCACCAAAATATTCTTCTAAAACAAAGGATCTTTTGTGCTTAGTGAGGCTGATCGACCGGTGAAGGCCGCCGCACTCAGCGAATACACTTTCCAACCTCTCACTCCCTGCTTTCCATAATTGCCTTTCGCCATCTTTTCCCTGGGACCATAAAATCGTGCAGATGTGAATAGAAATAAAATGGGATGAGATTATCAGCTGTCCATTGAAATGGGTTCATTAAAAAAAGAAAGCAGGGGTTTAATTGTTGTGCCGGGCGGGTTATTACAAGCTATTACAAAGCGGAGCGTGATTCCATGCTCCAGATGAGCAACCAGAGTCTGGAGGAATCAACAAAGCATAAAAACAATATCATAAACTACTAAAGAGATGACAGGATGCTGTTTTACTATACATTTCTCTAAGCTGTTTGCATTACAGATAAAATATGCCACAACTCATAAGGAAGTAGCTTGATGAAAAGCAGCGATCATACCAGCTCTGGGATGATGATTTCATGCTGGGGAACGCTCCCCCTGTCTCTCCTTGGAAATCTGTGAATGAGTCATCTCCAGTTCCAGCTTTGGGGGCTTCCTGGAAGTCCTGGAAATCATCGTCATCAGGCTTGGTAGCCTGAAGTAAGCCAACGAAACAATCAATCAGTTTTGCGATAACACCACACAGTTATTATCTGTAATAAAGTGTCTAATGTTAACCTGAACTGGAGGGAAGTTGGTGATGAAAGTGGCTGATGGTTGTGCAGCCGGGTTAGGAGTCATTCCCATGACAGGTGGCGCAGTGACAGGCATGGCCATGGACACGGGCGGCTGGGTCATGATAGGCTGCTGGTGCTGAGGCAGGACAGCATTAATGGCCATAGCCATGGCGGGTAGATTGGGCACAGGCGGGGAAGGGAACTGACCCAGGATGTCCAAACTCATGACTGTAAGACCACTCTAGAGAATACAATCATAATATATAACAAAGGAGTTTAGTTAGTAGCAAGTCATTCAAAGCAGCTTAAACCGGGTTCACGTTGTATTATTTGGTCACAATTTTGTTACCCAAGACAAATTTCATGCAGCCCTGGTCAATTGTTTATTATTTTTAACGCAATGTTAGCATTCAAGGCTATTTACATGGCAAACACAAGGTCAATATCACAATCCATAAAATTTCAATAAAACATTTCAACTTGACATAAGATAGAAAATCTCAAATACATTTGGGTGATGCATTCTGACATATTCCATGTAAACATGTTTCTGAATAAAAGCATTTTTTTAGCAGTATCCTAAAAATTACAGTCCAACATAATATGTTTAACAGTCAAAGGAACTTGACACAAGACACATAAAGGAGAAACTTCCCCTATCAATATAAACCCATGTGCAAATCTTGAGTGACCCAGTCTGCACCTAGTAAAGACGACTTGGTCGAACTTACAGTACGTCCACTGTACGCATACCCTAGCGTACACAAAAACTGCAGTACACTTTGGGATTAAGAGTGACAGTGACAGTTTTTTTTTTAGACCCTGATGAATTTCTGGTAGTGTCAGGAATTGTGTGTAGTGTCACTGCACCTACAGCTTGTGTATTCTCAACAGAATGATAGGATCAAAGTTTAGGCTAGGATCTATATCAAACAGTCTGATATACAGTGAAGAAAATAAGTATTTGAACACCCTTCTATTTTGCAAGTTCTCCCACTTAGAAATCATGGAGGGGTCTGAAATTGTCATCGTAGGTGCATGTCCACTGTGAGAGACATAATCTAAAAAAAAAAAATCCAGAAATCACAATGTATGATTTAACCATTTATTTGTAAAATACAGCTGCAAATAAGTATTTGAACACCTGAGAAAATCAATGTTAATATTTGGTACAGTAGCCTTTGTTTGCAATTACAGAGGTAAAATGTTTCCTGTAGTTTTTCACCAGGTTTGCACACACTGCAGGAGGGATTTTGGCCCACTCCTCCACACAGATCTTCTCTAGATCAGTCAGGTTTCTGGGCTGTCGCTGAGAAACACAGAGTTTGAGCTCCCTCCAAAGATTCTCTATTGGGTTTAGGTCTGGAGACTGGCTAGGCCACGCCAGAATCTTGATATGCTTCTTACAGAGCCACTCCTTGGTTATCCTGGCCGTGTGCTTCGGGTCATTGTCATGTTGGAAGACCCAGCCTCGACCCGTCTTCAATGCTCTAACTGAGGGAAGGAGGTTGTTCCCCAAAATCTCGCAATACATGGCCCTGGTCATCCTCTCCTTAATACAGTGCAGTCGCCCTGTCCCATGTGCAGAAAAACACCCCAAAAGCATGATGCTACCACCCCCATGCTTCACAGTAGGGATGGTGTTCTTGGGATGGTACTCATCATTCTTCTTCCTCCAAACACGGTTAGTGGAATTATGACCAAAAAGTTCTATTTTGGTCTCATCTGACCACATGACTTTCTCCCATGACTCCTCTGGATCATCCAAATGGTCATTGGCAAACTTAAGACGGGCCTTGACATGTGCTGGTTTAAGCAGGGGAACCTTCCGTGCCATGCATGATTTCAAACCATGACGTCTTAGTGTATTACCAACAGTAACCTTGGAAACAGTGGTCCCAGCTCTTTTCAGGTCATTGACCAGCTCCTCCCGTGTAGTTCTGGGCTGATTTCTCACCTTTCTTAGGATCATTGAGACCCCACGAGGTGAGATCTTGCATGGAGCCCCAGTCCGAGGGAGATTGACAGTCATGTTTAGCTTCTTCCATTTTCTAATGATTGCTCCAACAGTGGACCTTTTTTCACCAAGCTGCTTGGCAATTTCCCCGTAGCCCTTTCCAGCCTTGTGGAGGTGTACAATTTTGTCTCTAGTGTCTTTGGACAGCTCTTTGGTCTTGGCCATGTTAGTAGTTGGATGCTTACTGATTGTATGGGGTGGACAGGGGTCTTTATGCAGCTAGTGACCTCAAACAGGTGCATCTAATTTAGGATAATAAATGGAGTGGAGGTGGACATTTTAAAGGCAGACTAACAGGTCTTTGAGGGTCAGAATTCTAGCTGATAGACAGGTGTTCAAATACTTATTTGCAGCTGTATCTTACAAATAAATAGTTAAAAAATCATACATCGTGATTTCTGGAATTTTTTTTTTAGATTATGTCTCACAGTGGACATGCACCTACGATGACAATTTCAGACCCCACCATGATTTCTAAGTGGGAGAACTTGCAAAATAGCAGGGTGGTCAAATACTTATTTTCTTCACTGTAAGATTGTTGATTTTTGTCCTAATCCAAACACACTTGAACAAGCTAATCATGGTTTTCATAATTACTTGAAATTACGGACAAGTGGGCTAAATTTGGGATTGGTAGTCAAGCCTGCAGGACACTGGCCATCCAGGATTGGAGTTAAAGGTTCCTGCAATACGCCATACCACCCCTGTTAGCCAAATAACTATTAAAAAAAAGTGTTAAAGCAGCACGATATCGTCAATGATAAGTAGCACAGATCTTTCAGTGCCGACTGATAAACGCTGATTACTGACAGTCATTAAGCTGAGGTATGAGGCACTGCTATAAACATAAGACACTCAATTAAAGCTGATATTCTCCCTACACATAACAATGATTTAGTGAGCTATTAGACAAGAGCGCTTTAATAAGCCTCGTACGGGAATGGTGAATTTACAGCACGTCTTTCATCAGGGAAACAAAATTAAAAAGCAGGGCTGTCAGACAATAGACCTCCTTCTCCATCCAGATATCTATTTCTCCCTCTGCCAAGTGGCCGTCTGATTTGTTTGCCTAAAATATTCATTAAAGTCAACTTCCATTTTCAATGCCATTGCTGGCATCCTCCAGAGCTTTTCCTTTTTTATTGCTCTTTAAAACAGAGGCTCTGGAAGAGTGGCACTTTGAGCTTTTAAATTTGCATAACAAATACATTAAAACAGTTGCTGAAAGAGCTAAAGTATCTATTCACGGGACTGTAGCTGCCAAGGGTAGCAAGAGAAGATAAGGAGATCCCCAAGCCTCTGGCCTTAAGATCCACATAACAGAGTATGCACATGGAGCTCCACATTTTGGAGTTTCTGAGACTTAAGTTTTTACCTGGGCAACTCCAATCAAAGCCAGTACGGTGTACAGCTCTTCCTTGGTCAGTTTGCCAGGTGTGGTTCGGTTGGCCAAGGCCCAGATCTGTCCAAGTGCTTCTCGTGGCAGACCCGATGAGATCAGAATTGGGTAGAGTTTGGCTGTGTCAATGCCAGCTGGTGTCATGGTGAAGTCAAGGACCTTCTTGAACAACTCTGTGAAGGGCAACCATTTGCAATTAGATACTGGGATATAAAACGTATCGAAAACCAAAGATAACAAGAGCATATACCTGGGATGAGCGAGTCATTGTACAACCAGGCTGGCACCATGGGTTGCATTTCTTGTTGGGGGTAGACGCCTACGCCTGTTTGTGATGGACATGGAGACAGTGAGATGTTGTTTTTGGACTATTAAGCTAAGAGTGATTGATCAAGCATATATCCCACGTGATTATTGCACAGTCAGACGTCCCCCACACCTGCTGTCGGCAAAGCCCAGTGCAGATATACTACTGACGCCATACACAGACACACTAAAGACTCCCACTGTTTCTGCTGTCAGCTCAGTTGTTTTGAGCCGAGAGCTGGTGGGTTTGCAGGACAAACAGATTGACAAAACATACAAAGAATTTGCTTTGTACTCGCATTGACAGTCATCTCATTATTTGCATTGCCAATGTGTACACCATGCTAAAACTGTCCTGTGGTGAAATAAATTAGGCAAACAGCCATTAAGTCTCCAACTAAGCATCATCAGTAGTGAAACATCCAACAGGTCCCCCTTAACGAAACCAGTGGGCTCAGCTGACAGACCAAACCAGGAGTATCCAATCCTTATCCTGGAGGGCCACCTTCCTACCAAGGGTAGCTCCAATCCTAACTAAACACACCTGAAAAGGCTAATCAAAGTCATCAGGATTACCAGAAATGTCCAGCAAGAGCGTTAAAGCTAAACACTGTAGCAAGATGGCCAGACAGAGGAGCAGGATTGGACAGACATGTTACCCAGAAAAATATAGAAACATCATTATGGGTAAATTTGGAAAAAAAGGAAGAGTGAAGTGAAAAAAAGATTTATATATATATATATATATATATATATAGCACTCCACCAAGAGATGAAGCCCAGCATATATGAGTAAAATCACACACATGCACACTTTTTTTTTTTTTTTTTACGTGCACCATTAGTAAGATTTCCAGGACAGAAAGAAGTGCTGCGGGTAGATGATTTTCAGAAGATTTCTTTATCCAGTTGAGATTTCATCTTTATCTTATTCTACTTTCCCATTAGTCTTTGAACATATTTCATGGTCAAGAGCACATTGTCTTCAAAGGTAAAGCATCTAGGCCAATGCATTTTCTCCTGTTTAATGCCTTGGCTTTGCATTACCATAGACATCCAAGTAACCAAATCCTTCATCTTCAGCTATTCATTGAGAACTGTTAGGTATAAATCACATTAAGTTTTCAATAAAGACTTTTATAACTAGAACAAGATAAGAAATCAGCCCCTCTAAACCAAGCACATCTCATAATGATTAGCAAACAGAGGCAGGGCAAGAAGTGTCGAGCTGCAAGCGGTGTTAATTTTGAGAAGCTCGAAAAAGAGGTGGGACTAAAACCAGATGTTTTCTCACCGCTGACATTAGTGGGCTGGACGGGCAGGCTGTCTGCCGCAGGGGGCGACTGAGCTGCGGAGAGAGGCTCAGGAGGCATCCCTGTCGTGAAGGCTGAATTGAAGTCATCTTGGGTTTGGACCCAGTTTCGGGATCTGGTACTGCTGTGAAACTGGGCTGTGACCTGAGCTCTTGGACTCAGCGCAGACAGAGCCTGCCGCGGCTTAAAACTAACCTGGGCCTTCTTACTAGATGTCAAATCGCATGATGAGAACATTTTCTCCTCCAGAGAAGGGCCTGAATTAGTTAGGAACAGAGGCCATATTGAACTGTAGTAACTTATATTTTAATCATGAGTACCAAACATGACTGTGTATGTACAAGAAGTTGCTGAAAGTTCCATCCATAGTCACCAGATACAAGATATATTCTATTAGAGATATGAAGCTGTCTAAGAGAGCATACAAGGAAGTTCACTGGGTTTTGGAACAGATAATGTCCAACTATGACTAAACCACTTCACTTCACTTGATAAAACAACTAAGCGATCCAGGTAAGTAACCAATGTCAATGGGAAAACAGCTTCATTAGAACAATAAATTTACCTTTACATTAACAATTCTAATTACTGACCCCTTTCACAAAGCCCGGGGTGAAACAAGACATGTTTAGGCATGATATAATTGTCTGGAAAATGTTAAATGCCTTTAATATTGTGCTAACATCACAAAATATTAAGCCAGTCTGTGATATGCTCTAATTCAAATTAAATTATTTTCGGTGGTAACCGACATCATTCATGACATAAATTCTGTCAGTAGAGTTTAACTTGTTTTGAACCAGTAATCACTTTGAGCCTTTTCAGGGCATTTTCACAATCGGCATTGTGTGCATGTACTGGTGTTCTGATATTACTCCAGCTTAAATTATAAGAACATACGGGACACCATCTGCAACCTGACAAAACTGAAGGGAGGTGACGATTGAGTCAGAATCACTGTGCAAATCTCACAGATGGTGACCATCATATCTGAATCAGAAACCCAGACAGACTTTTGACTCTACATCAAGAACACAGCAAGCTAGCGTTTATGGGCAAAAAGGTCCTAAAGAACTGGTGAAGGGTATCTGTTAACATTCACATTCATCTCAATAAGAGTTGCTTGGCTGGTGCATACCACCAAATTTCTGAGCCCATTACATGAGCTGTAAATGTGAATGATCGTTCGATATTAGAACTGGTTTGAGAACGGAATCAACTAGCTCATTGAAAAATACCAGGTCAAAAGAACAATTCATTCGCACATTTTAAAATGTATTCAAATAGAAAATTATTTTAAATTGTAATAATATTTCACAATATGACATGACACTATTTTTAATTAAATAAGTGCAGTCTTGGATAAGACACTTCAAAAACATTTAAAATATCTTTTTTTAAATCTACCGACCCGAAACTACAACGGAGAAACAAACACTAAGTTCACACAAAATAACTTTTTATCTTTGTATCTAAAAATGTGAGATGCAGCACTTTTTTTTTTAATGCAGCACAGAACGCAAGGGTTTTGAGACGCACTTCGAGACGTGATGCAATAACAAAAATAGCTCAACAGCAGAATAGATGAATACTATTTTTGACATGATCAAAAAAAAGAAAATAAATTGCAACAGTTTTTCTTAAGGTCAAATGCCATAGCTGTGTCAAAGAACGCCAGCACCGAGATCCATTTTGGTTCACCCCATCCTCCGACGCAGATATAAATACAGCGAATACCATCAAGAGCTAAAGCTAGTTGCAGTCAAATAAAACAGTTGTCATGGTACAGAAAATGTTGAAACGCTTGCCCCTCCTCAGGGGTCTTCTGATTGGTCCACTGTTTTGGAACTGACATTGATGAGAGGCGCTTGACACGCCATCTTAAAAACGAGGTGCTTATGTGCGAGATGCTGCAACAGATGCGATAAGTGAGCACAATGGTCATACACGTCCATCTAGCGTTTACATAAAGTAGCGCATTAGAAAAAAAGCGTTCTGTGTTAACGGCCCTAAAGTTGTGTAGTTATGGCATCTGACCCCTGGGTACGTGTTCTAACAAGTGATGGTATGATAGAAAAAGAGCAATTGTGAGAGGGGCGTTACCTTGGAATGCAGTTTGGGAGCTGGAGATGACAGAAGAGTGTTGGATGACAGGTGAGACAGAGAGAGATGAAGGGACAGTGTGAGGAAGAGGAGAGGAAGGGGGATGCTGGCCAGGCCCCAACTCTAATGGCTGGTTAACTTGAGCAACTCTTAGTGAAGGGGAGGATGGAGGGAGGGATGAAGAAGGGAAAGAAGAGGAGGCATCAACGGGGCCTTGCACAAAGTCACTAAACTCATCGTCGTCATCGGGGAAAGCAGGAGGAAGCGAGTGAGAGGTGACAGAGGTATGAGATGGCGATGAGTCTGCAAAAACCAAACAAGAGAGTGAGACAGACACAACACACATCATGAGTTATGACCACACAAAAAAAGAGAAACAGTTTTACAAAGAACAACAGGAAGGTACTGAATTTCATTAAGTGTGGTGCTGGTGATGAAAATGTCAATGGAAATTGAATTAATGTATTAAAATGAAAAATGTATAAACTACTTACAGGGTCCAAAAATAAAATCAAAATTGATCCTATTTATTTATTTGACACTCATTTCTGGTCTTACTGTGAATGATTCACCGGTGCATGTTATTCCCCAAAAAAATGCTCGGTCTTTCCTTTTCTGCTAACATCACAGGTAATCCATGCTGATGAATAACGTTATACAAAAGCCAAATAGATATTTAAGCATTCTTTTAGAAAAGTCTCATTCTGACTGCATTTTGTTATGGAACATTGACTTCTCACCATCCAATTAATTACTGCCCACATTTTTTTATTTAATATCCTGACCTGTTTTGCTCAAAAATATGTCACATTAACAATATAAAACAGGATGTGAACGTTCATGCCAAATCAGAGTAAAAGTTGGCTTTGGTGAGTGATTAAACAGTTACTTTGCCAGTTGGCTTAGATCAACAAACTGAAAAAATACATGGTTTAGGTCCAATTTTAAGAACGACAATCTGACCTGACTGATGACATGCATGCAATTAAAATCCGAAAACATTCTACGAAGAAAAAATAAAAATAAAGGAAAAAAAACACATTCAGAAGTTTGAGATCAGTAATTTTTTCTTTTTAAAGAAATTAATATATTTATTCAGCAAGGATGCATCAAATTGTTTGAAAGAGAAATTAAAGACACTGTCATCTCAGAAATAAATAAAAATGTAATATAAAGGTTACATTTAAGTAATTTTAATACTTTTAATTGTAAATAACATTTCACAATATAACAGTTTTTACTGTATTTTTGATCAAATAAATGCAGCCTGAGATTAAGAGACTTTTAAAAAAATCTTACTGACCCCAAACTTCACAATAAATCATTCAAACAGAATTTTTTAGCCGGTGATAAATATTTTTGACCAGTTTATTTTTTCCAATTCACCTGCAAATTGCAGGGGTTACAAAGTTAATTTTGGACCCCGATTACAAAATTTCAACAACAAAAAATTTTAATAAAAATACCTAAAAATCCCCCCCGCCCCCCCCCCCAAAAAACTAAAGAGACAGTTACTAGAAACACTGTGTGATATTAAGCTCTTCTGCAGGTGTGAGGGGTGAAACTGCAAGAGTGTGAAGGTGGAGGACTTGTTATATGGAGGATGAGGAAACCGCAAACACTCCGTGGAAAAATCTGGAGAGCCTCCTGGTGGCTGCTGGGAAGAAAACAGCTGTTTGGCTCAATAAAAAAGGTGTGGTGTGTTTGTGTTGAGAGAGAAGAAATGCTTTCAAAGGATGGAAATTCTGTCATCATTTACCCACCCTTATGACAGTCCAAACCTGTATCTGTATATGTATATATATACATACATATATATACATATATATAGCACCAAAAAAAACAGCATCCAGTACAATTCTTCAAAATCATCCTTTTGTGTTCCACTGGGGGGCAAGAAGTCATGAGATTTAAAAGAAACGGGGGTGCATAAATGATGACAGGATTTTTATTTTGGGGTGCACTATCCCTTTAACAGTGTGTGAGTGTGTCCCTGATAATGTCCTTCAGCTCTTGACAGCCACTCTGGCCTTGTCAAAAGCTGTCTGAACTGTGACCCTTGACGTCATGAGCAGGGACTTGATGGCCTGAATGGCCAGAAGGCAGTCAGGGAGCTGGAACGTGTCACTGGATGTACCTGGTTTCTTAGACTGTGAAGACGGTGTTGGATGCATCTTGGCATCCCTGCTGAACCCATCCAGATTTCCTTTGATGGCCTCTAAGGCATCGTCACGACTCTTCTCCCCAGTCTGTACAAAAATAGAAGTTTGGTTTGCAAGAAAAAGTATATAGTAAGACAGACAGTGATATAGCAGCAATAACAACTAATTTTTATTAACCTCTGCTGCAGTCTATTAAATACCATATTTGGTTGGCAATTTATGATTGGAATATAAAGTGGACAATAATCATGATTAGGTTAAATCAGAGGTTTTCAAACTGGGGTACGCAGACAGAAGGGGGTACGTAAAAAAATGCTGAGTTTTGCCATTCATTTAATTTAAAATAACATTAACTGAGCATGTATTTCTAGCAGGTAAAATGCCATAAATACATGGCATCTGATCAAATTACCTCATCTTTTGCAGTCAAAACTGACTGCACTAACACAAGCAGCGTGTATATGATATGATACATGGTTGCGTAGCAGATTATGCTGCCTTGGCAAATCGCACGATTCTGCTGTTCTCGACAATGTACCTTTGTAAAAGTAGGGATTTAGCACTTACTAGCATGAAGAACAAATATAGACACAGACTGTGCATAGAGATCGATTCAAGATTCAAACTCTCTTCGATACAAAACCATACCCTGTGTGAGTTCCTGTGTTTAATGTTGATCACATTTTACGAATATCCAAATGATTGGAAATGTGACATTGATTTTATACAACATTTCAACAAAAGAAAGGTGTTAATATTAAGTGATGTTTATTTTAAACACAGTATTGTCAGTATTTTTGCAACAAAATAATAGTGCCAAGAAAGGGCACAGCAGTGTTTGTGACCCAATCTGTGGCTTTGAACAAATCATGAGTCAATGATTAATTCATAATTGCAGCCACTTGCTTCGTTACTGAACGAATTAATGACTCAATGACTCACTCAAAGAATATGACTTGCCGCCACCAACTGGCAGTTTTAATTTCATATTTAAAAGCATCACTTAGTTTTTACCATCATTGCATATTACTCTAATAGTCACAACAGGCCTAATATTTAGAAAGTAAATATGATCATTTGTTTATGTCATGTTGACTTGCTCACTTTGGGTTTGACGCTGCTCAGTAGACGCAGTTTCTGTTTCTGCTCCTCAAACTGTCTTCTCTTTCTATCCTCCTCCAGCATCCGCTGCTGCTGCTCCAGACGTTTTCTATGGACACACACTAATCAGAGACGAGTTCTGGCATGCAAACTTTCCGGCAGCGGGAATATGTAAAGCCTTACTGATGCTCCTCTGCCATCTGCTTCTGGATGTCCACAGGGAACTGTGGCCCCGGGCCCCTCATGCCCATGAACTGAGGCTGACCCATGAACTGCATCCCGGGAGTCTGCATGCCCATTGCCATCCCACCCTAGAGGGAGAAAGATAATTAGGGAGAAACACGGGAGAAAGACAATTAGGACATCTAACGATTCTGGAGTCCATGTTTTTTATTGTTAATGCATGTCACATTTCAAAAGTCTGTCAGAAACAGAACAGACCTGTATCGGCATGGCACCAGGCATCTGTGCTCCAAAATTCATTCCCATCATGCCTTGCATATTGGGCTGCATGACCTGGACCATGGGGAAGCCCTGCTGCGGTTGCTGCTGCATGGGCATCATTCCTGCTATTAAATAACAGTTTAAAGATGTCAATTTTTTATGACAAATGTAAAACCATTAAAAAAAATCTATTTAAAATGTTATAAAAGATGTAGTATTGGAGAAACGTATCCAAATACAAAACTATCTAATGTGGAAAGATGCACAATACAGGCAAAATGTCAGCAGCTTACCTTGTGGTGGTCCAATACCCCCTCCTACAGGGTACATAAAACTAGAACAGAAAAGACAGGCACATTCAATATTGTAGTCATTTACCAGGCTGCCTATTTCAAACCCCTGAAGCTCATTTCAGTGTCAAGCTAATGTCTTTACTCTATCGCCCTCCACATTTAATAGACGACTCAAGGCAACCAATCAAACATTCAACTGAGAAAACATTTATGAAAACTGCCGAAGTGCATTATTCTGGAAGGATCTTCATGTTATTGCCCCACAGAGGAAATCAAAATCATTCCAGTATTGGCCCTTCATTACATTGTTTTCACAGCTAAGAAACACATTACAATAAAACAGAAAAAGATTAATTTGCCTTATGGAATGAAAGCATAAAGTAACATTTTGCAAATAGTATTGCAAATTAATTGAAAAAGTAACTCATCGAGAGTTAGCCTTGTTTTGTTTGCTTTTGCAATAGTCTGAAATGTGGGCTAACACTCCACTGAGGCTCTCTGGCACGAAGCGATCTGTCTGTGTGTGTTGCATCTGTTTGCCTGCAGGCTCACAGCTTTACAGCACTCACAGACACTGCCATACAACAGAGGGAGGAGAAAAAAAAATAAAACGCTGGATTAAGGCAGATTAACATTCAAAGAGAAATCTGCTGTGACATCAGGGTGGGGAGATCACATTTATCCACCATTTTATACTGTTACTGCCAACATCCATCCATGAGCAAACACGGTTATACCCACAAAAGCTTTTCTGACAGGATTTTTGTCTTAAACAGCGGCTTTGATACAGCATATTAATGGCTAACACTTTATGCAGAGCCATTTACCTAATAATGGTCTATACAAGATTTTCTCTCTTAAAGGTATTGTAGGTAGAATTTTTATAAAAAAACTTTTTTCCAAATTTGTTAAAAACTTTCTGTATATATCAATGCATAATTAAAATGTAAGTACTCTGAAAAAGAAAGTATAAAAATCGAGTGTCTGTAGACCTCTCACGACTGTTTTAAAGACAGCTCATTATTTCCATTCACTCCACCCCCTCCCTTCTGGGCTCCTTCCAAAGCCACACCCCCAAAACACATGAACGCGCAACTCCCGCTGAGCTGAAGAAGACGCATTATTTACCTGAGACGAGCGGAGAGGAAGGAGCGCAGTGCATGTAGTGACATCATGTCAGAATCACATGTAAAAAAAAAAATCTAACTTTATCATTATGAAGATAAACAAATAAGATGTATTTTAGTACTCACTATCAGGCTAGCATATTGATATTGGTAAAGTTTAAAATATATATTTATTGATTCGCTAACGAGCTAGTTATCTATAAGGCAAAGCTAAAAACAGTTGCATGATGCACGTTTTTCCATTGCCATCATTTACACTGTGATGAAGATGAATTTCGTGTAAGATTCATATGGTGTTCTGCATGTAAGAGTTTCCATGATGAAAGCATTGTTGACATTGATGAGGACTACACTCCAGAGACAAGTACCGCATCGTCAGCTCGAGGACAGATCCGGGGTCGAGGGCGAAGCAGAGGAGGTCGTACAAGAGGCCGTGCAACTAGGGTCCGAGGAAGTAGAGGTTTGCCTTCGCGAACTGCATATGTGAATTTCGATTGGTCTTTCTCTGCCATTGTTTTGCTATTGCTAGGTTCTGTGCCTCTTGAATTACTCAAATCAAACGGGTACGCGCAAGTGGGCAGGTCATGTGTGGCAAAAGGGTGGTTGCCATGGTTGCGAGAGTGACAGTCGCCTAAGCCAATCCTTTGTTTCGTCCCGAATGGAAATAATGAGCTGTGTTTAGTGCAGATTAAACGTTCTAGAGTCACTTGATTTTTATACTCTTTTTATCAGAGTACTTACATTTTAATTATGCATTGATATATATAGAAAGTTTAAACAAATTTGGAAAAAAGATCTTTATAAAAATTCTACCTACAATACCTTTAAGCCAACAAGCAAACAATATTGAGAAGAGTTATGATAAACCGGTATAAGCACAATAGCAATAAAAATAAAAAAGGAATACCATTGCAAACCAATATAAACTTAACACAAATCAAAAAGCATTTAAACATTATTTAAATAGCAATGGCTGTTATGGCCACTTTTAAAGTGTCATGAAAGCGTTCATGAGAAGTGTCCAGTGAGCTCAGAAATGGAATGTCAGGGGAGTTAAAGGGTTAGTTCACCCAAAAATAAAGCTTCTGCCATCAATTACTCACCCGTTCCAAACCCGTAAGACTTTCATTCATCCTCGAAACACAAATCTTACAGGTTTGGAACAACATAAAGGTGAGTATAATCAATGACAATATTTGAATTTTTTGGGTGAACTATCCCTAATGCTCTATTGGGTTTGAAAATAAACACTTCCGACTCTAAACCTGAATGATAGTGGAAACAAAAGCAAACGTGAGATAAAAACATAGGCTCTCTTACAATATGGCATTTCAATCCAACTTTGCAAACAAACAATAGGCTACTTTAAATGGGATATAAACTTCAGAAATGTCCCTAATCAGCTCTTACCTTCCGAAACGATACAGGGATTTGAGAGCTGTCAAATGCCTTAAACTCCTTTGTGTTGGGTCTGTGAGGCTGGGCACTGGGCCGGAAGACTTATTTATTTAGTCAGTGACTTTCAACAAAGAATAACAGATTGCATCTTTGACATTGCTGTCTTCAGTCTTTTTTTGAACTCTCAGACCTGATAAACATCTTTTAAGGGTGTTGGCAGCAAAAATACAATTACACCTGTTCTAATAAGCTCCCTATGCCCTCCACTGCAGCTGTTTGAGAGCCTCGGCCATATGGAAAATGCCCATCACAGCTTTAGCCACCAGACTCGATCTAACTTCATGGAGCTGCTGCATTTGCAAACTACTAAATCCTATCATATAAATCAACCAAAAAGTGCATCATAATACAACTCTTGCATTGTTTACTTCTTTAATATACAGCTTTAGAAGGTAAACAGAATGTAATTTGCATTACAAAGTGGTTGACATCACATTAGCCTGTTCCTCATCTTACAGAAGTGGCAAAACACATGATGACAAATTCCTTTCCTGTAAATTCAGAGTGTATGCTGTTGAACTTTTATTATATTGCCAAATAAAGCAGCTCTATGTAGAACCCTGTGGTTATTTAGTTTCACGGCAGGTATCAGCATTACCTGATGCTGCTCAGTTTGAAACTAGACATTCATTATTCAAGCAGTTCAGCAGAGACTAAAGCCCTTTAGGTAAATAAAACATGAAGTTGGCCTTTCCATCCATTCTGACAGCTTTGTGCTCTACTTTATAAAAACTTTGGTACATATAAAGTGCCTTCCTTCCCGCGATATCAATATTTGTAAGCTCAATGACACCCACGAGGGCGATACTATGTTGATCCAGTCAACTATACGCAACATGAAAAGCAGCAACTATGAATATATATGGAATGGGAGCGGTCTCCAGACATAGACCTGATGTCTCATCTCCAAACATACATCATGATAGTCAGGGTGGCTCTGGTCTGGTCTACCAATTCCTTTAACTTTGATAGCCACCAAAACATTGCAGAATCTGACATGTATATCAGCTACCAGCAAACAATGAAATATCACCCTCTATCATTATATCATTATTGCATCAACATTTTGTATACTCAAAATTATCTTTTTGGAATCTTGGATTAATTTAATTGTTAAAGAAATCATAGGCTAGTATATTTGGTCAGAATGGACACTTCAAATAGAATAGTTGGGCATATTAAAACGCTCTGAGTGGTTGCTCCATTGCTTTGGATTGAACAAAACCAAAAACATACAACACAAACATTTCAGTCCGATTCACAAAAAAATGTTTATTCTTATGAGCCAGTTCTTTTAATCGCCGAAAATACTCTCAGAATTTTTAGTTACCAGACTGAGAAAGTCTTACGAATTCTTAAATTAATTAGCCTAACTCACTGAATCTGAACAGCAGTTTATTTGACTCATTTGACTCACTTACTGAACAGCAGTTTAGCATTTATGAGTGGTTACACTTACTGTTGTTCACAAATTTTCACAGGCAAAAAAAAGTTATTTGAATAGGTTATTTGAATCCACACAATCCGAAAAATTTCCACAAGCACTTTGTAAAGAAAAACTATGCACCTATTAAGGCTATGTTTACACGGAAACGATCAGAAGAGAAAACGCAAAAGTGGCGTTGCGTTTTCACTTTTTATTCTGCGTTTAGACGAGCGTTATGAAGGGGAAATCTGCGTGCATATGGTGACGCAAAAGTGTGTGAAATTCGATGTAGTGTGCACTCCAGGCGGCTAGGTGGCAACGAAGCACTGCCACACAAAAACGGCGTCACCGTGTAAACGAAAGGCACATCCGATAAAATATTTTTACGTTTTCACTCGGAATCGTTCTCGTGTAAACAGGGCCTAACTCAATACGTAATACACCTGCTAAAGACGTCACCGTTTTCACAAATTCGCGTTTCTGTAGTTTACACAGACAATAACAATATCGTTTTCAAAAGTTTGTCTTTTCAGGCCCTCAAATTGCTGTGAAAATGTAGGCCTGAGGCCCTGTTTACACGAGAACGATTCCGAGTGAAAACGTAAAAAAAAATTATCGGATGTGCCTTTCGTTTACACGGTGACGCCATTTTTATGGCTTAAAAACGCAAAAAAGTGAAACCACCCTCCAGAGTGGAAAACTTAAAAACGCTCCACCGTCGCGTTCCCGTGTAAAGGGTAAAAACCGGTAAAAACGCAAAACTGCCCTCGATCACGTGCGCGTTTACGTCCCAGGCATTCGCCAGTACAGGAAAATAATAACTAACATGTCGGATTATTTCCATACGTCGGACCTTCAAGTTGCCACAGCAGCTCTGATAAACATACAAGAGTCTTTTCAGCAGTTGCACAAAATATTCTCAGATATTGGTGTTGTTGTGTGGCAGTGCTTCGTTGCCACCTAGCCGCCTGGAGTGCACACTACATCGAATTTCACACACTTTTGCGTCACCATATGCACGCAGATTTCCCCTTCATAACGCTCGTCTAAACGCAGAATAAAAAGTGAAAACGCAACGCCACTTTTGCGTTTTCTCTTCTGATCGTTTCCGTGTAAACATAGCCTAAATGAATGAAAAAAATAATAATCCGTTTTTAGTTGAAAACGGTGTTGTGTAAACCCCTGGTTATGTCCTTCTCGAAATTTAGGCCCCATTTACACGAGAACGCTCGCGGGTGAAAACGTAAAAATATTATATCAGATGTGCCTTTTGTTCACACGGCGACGGCATTTTTGGGGCTTAAAAACGCAAAAAAGTGAAACCACCCTCCAGAGTGGAAATCTTAAAAACGCTCCACCGTCGCGTTCCCGTCTAAAGGGTAAAAACGCAAATCTGCTCACGGTGGCTTTCGTCGCGTACGCGTTTACGTCACAGGCATTCGCCAGTACAAGAAAATAACAACCAACATGTCGGATTATTTCCATACGTCGGACCTTCAAGTTGCCCCAGCAGCTCTGATAAACATACAAGAGTCTTTTCAGCAGTTGTACAAAATATTCTCAGATATTGATGTTGTTGTGTGGCAGTGCTTCACATTGCCACCTAGCGCCTGGAGTGCATACTACATCGAATTTCACACACTTTTGCATCACCATATGCACGCAGATTTCCCCCTCATAACGCTCGTCTAAACGCAGAATAAAAAGTGATAATGCAACGCCACTTTTGCGTTTTCTCTTCTGATCGTTTCCGTGTAAACCTAGCCTAAAAATGTTATGCGTTTTGAAAACGGGATTCAAAATCCACGTTTTTGAAAACGATATCCTTATCGTCTCCGTGTAAACTACAAAAACGTTCATTTGTGAAAACAATGACGTCATGCGCAGCACATGCATATTACGTGTTCAGTCTATAGTGTAGTTTTTCTATTCAAAGTGACATCGCTATCTACTGGCCTAGCACTACATAATACAGTGATTTTGATCGTTTTCAGTACACTGTTGTCATTTTGTACCCTAGTGTACTCAAGGTTCATGAACCAGTATCATTACTGACTTATTGTCCATATGACAACGTAAAGTTAAAGCATTTCAAAGAGGGATAAAAATGACAGTGTATAAAAAAAAATATAAATACATTTATGTGTATGCTTTAATACTTGTATTATATAACTTACACATGTACATCTAAGGTGCACAGTGCTGCAAAACATTTCAGTATCTGCGAACAATTATGCAGGAAACACTGCGATCGAATATAATTTTAGGACGCCATCAACGAATAAAACGTTCGAAAAAAACCTATGAACACCAAAAATGCTGTCTAGGTAGGCAGTTCACTAGATTTTGAGACACGGCCAGTAAATATTCATTTCTGGATGTTAGACAGTCTGCTGACAAGCGGTTTAACAACGTTTGGGCATCAATATCGTTATGTATCCACGTGTACGGCAAAGAAGAAGAAACGAATATGAATGTGACGGATGATCATTCTGATGCAGTATGACAAACGTCACATCACCATCACAGCTGACCAGACTCAGCCATTAACACCGCAGACGTTACGCTAAATAAAGTGAAACTGCGGGATCAACGGATGAATTTTCAAACAGACACGTGAATTAACACATACTGACTTCAGAAGTCGTATACATGTAGAGAAAAATAAATAACAAAGCGTTAAAGTATGAAATTCTGTACCTGCCGCCTCCCCCTGTTCCGGGCCGAAGCGCCATCTTAAACAGCTCAATGAAATGACGTCATCGCTGAGGACAGACATGCGCCACTTCCGGGGTCTTCCGTCACCTCATCTGATGCATTTATTTTCAATACTTTTTATATACTTATTTGCAACGGTTTACGTTTAATTTTACAATTTCAAAATTATATATTATACAATGTAATAATAAACTTTAGTCCTTTTCATTTGTAAACTTTTATTTGTAAATTTTAATTATAGGTAGGCCTATATATATATATATATATATATATATATATATATATATATATATATATAATTATATAAAATATCACAGTTTTTGCCATAGACTGTAAACAGAAAGAAATACGTTTTTGCTCATGCTCTACCACCTGCGCTCATTGCACAGGCGATGGCGCCATTGTAGTATTTGTCCCAGATATTGTAATGGGCTCTGGGTTGTCCCAGGGGGCGCTAAACCTCACTTTGGCCTCCACGAACAGGGTAAAAAAATACAGGCTGAAAAGTTTTTTCTTTATTCTTCTTCTACTTTCTATTTCATTTTTTAACAGTGTATTTGTATTTTATATTTCATTTTCATATTTCATTTTTGTATGAGATTTGCACTGGCAGCCCGGTTATCAACATTTGGAACGTGACTAAATAGTACAGATTTAAAACTCAGATTTGTGTGGTCCAGTGTTGTATTAGTATCATTGATATACTATTATATATATTTTTTATTTTATATTTTCCATTTTAATTAAAGTAGTTTTGTTTAGTTTTTTACTAGCTTTTAAAAAAAATAAAAAAATAATAATATAGGTTTATTTATTTAAATTTAAATTTTAGTTTAGTTTTAATTATTTTAGGTAGGCCTACATCAAATGTCGTCCTGGCAACTATAGCAGAAATAAAATAATTTTCGGTTTTTATATATTTAATTTGAAGTAGCCTAATGCAAAGTTAGGTATGTTTTTTTCTTTATGGTTTTGGTTTTAGTAAACTATAATAACCCTGGAGTGATCTTGGTTATTTTCTAGCAATAAACTTTAAATAAAAATGAACACTAAACAGACAATGTTTATAAAATTGAAAATTATTTAAATATAGGCTATACATTTAAATATACAATCACATATTTGGCCTAAATTAAACTGTTGCTTAGGAGGGTCTAGTTTTGTAGGCTACTAAATATAGTTATTTGATAAACGCATATTTTGCATAAATAAAAATTTTGCTTGATTTTTTTATTTATTTAAAAAATGTTGGACATTGTTTGTGCCTCAAGTCCACATTATCCATTATTTTTAATTAGATGAAACTACAGGGTTATGCCAAGACTTTTTGTGAAAATACATTGGCTGTAAAATAAACTAAAATTGACATTTTAAAAATGAATCGCTAATAACTGTGTCAAATTTACTTGAGTATTAGTTATTATGGCATGACCTGAATAGAGGGGAAAAACAGTACAGTTACCGCATTTTTTATTCATTTATTTTGAATAATGGCACCATGGAAAAGGGGGATGGGGGGTTGGGGGGGCTATTGAGTTTGGCTGCGCTAATACATTGGACAAGATTGATATTTCTCTTCTACTCAAGCCCATTCAGCTCTCTGAATAGCCACCTTACATTACCATTAGGATCCATTGAGGAGCTCTGAAGGACGCTGTTTCCCCACTGAGAGTAGTGGGTTTAGCTTGAGGCCAGGCTCATCAGAGGGCCTGATGTGAACACAGGCAGGTTCCAGCAGTGTCCCGGTGACCCAGGTGAACATTAACCCGCAACTGACTCAGAGCATCCCACCAATCACCATAAATCACGGGATCCCGCTCCAGCATCAGCGTGGACACTGCTCTCTGACAGGACTCCCTTTTACTGTAAGATTCGTCTCTGAGATGAAAGGCTGAATTTATTCACTCCCATTTAGACACAAATGGCTCGAATGGATCTATTCTCATTCCAAAATCCTCTATGTGGGTCTTGTGTTTAGAATTGATCAATAACCTACCAAAGGATCACACAGGCAGGAATGATGAATTCCTTCACGGAGTGTGTGGGGTCATGAAAATGTCTGTTTACAGTTTCTCATCTGTAAGGATTTCACTATCATTGTATTTTGAATGCAGTGTGCTTCCCCTCAATAGATACAGAACAATGATGTGGTTAATAATGACATTTTTATTCCTCTCTGCCATCTTTGCTTCAAGTCTTCCAGCTACTGTCAACCTGTCAAGCCATTAAGCTGTTTATGATTTATTTCACTGACTGCATGTTTTGGATATTTATGAACTGTTTGAATTCACAGAATTTATGAACTTTGTGAATTTCTAGTTTGTTGTTTCCTTTTTCTTTCTTTTTTTTTTTTTTTTTTTGAAGACTGGATAGTGTGAATAACAATGAATACAAAAAAAATATTATTTATTTAAATATTCAAAAGTTTGGGAAATTATATAATCCATATCTCATATATATATATATATATATATAAATTTAATTTTTTTATAAATCATAGGCCTATATTATGTTTTATTACCTTATACACAAATTATGTTAACGTGTAATCAAATATAACTGTATTTCAAAGCGTATTATACACTGTTCAGATTCAGAACTTCAAAGGCTAATTTTGATCTCAGTTTGACACAATGTTACCAATTAGCCCTGGCAGAGATTGGCCTCCTGACCTCTGACCCCTGCTGGGTTCTCCTGCCCATTAAAACCCTTTGGGGCCCAGCTGGAGTTGATGTAGTGCCCATTCTCTTCTCACCACTAAACACACAGCTACATTCAGTTTGTAACTTCCATTTTCTGTCCTTTTGTCCCATCTCTCTGTTCTCTGTGTGTCCATCTTGCTCTTGTGTTGACCTCTGAGTGTTGTTCGGAAAACGAAGATCCAAACTTCCTTCCTACATAGCAGTTAAAATTGTCTTTTATATTTGAAATTTTTATTTAAATGTATTCAGGTCTATACATCTCATTTCCTCTTCCCTGTGACAAAAAGTGGCACAGTTTACCCCACTCTCCCCTGCATATTGACAAACCATCAAGTAATTAACAGCAAAATATTGGTAATATAAAGTCTGTAATTGTTTCACATAAAATACACCACATTCAACATCATCAATCTGAAGTAATTTCACCAATATTAGCACTTTATTGAATTTTTTTCCATTCGCCTTGTTAAAATACAAGAATTACAGGCCAGCTTTTACAGCGCTGGACTTAAATTGAACTAATACAATGGTTATAATTATTGTTGTTGACTGCATTGTTAACTCAGCACCTCCTCAGAATGCTAATAAGCATCTCTCTCTCTCTCTCTCTCTCTCTCTCTCTCTCTCTCGCTGCTCCTCTGCTCTTTTCAGGGCAGCGCAGTAAAAGAGAGCAGCAGTAAGATCTTTAGTGGCTCCCTGGGAGCAAAATCAAAGGCCTCATTGATAACCAAACAGGGCGACATCATTGGGTTACAAGTGTTTACCCAGCAGGACGCTCTCTTTCATAACTCTAGTGACTTTAAGGCACATTCAACTAAAAAAAAAAAAAAAAACAGAACAAAGTTTTGAAGTGTAACAGTGCTACGGTATGAGCTGCTATCACACGTCTTCAAGCTACAGAATTACTCTAAATGTTTTAGGTGTCTCTTCAACTACAAGCAATTTTTATTTTTGCTAAATGTTCAAATGTCTTACACTGTTTTCAACATTGATAATAATAGAAAATGTTTCTTGAGCAGAAAATCAGCATTAGAATGATTTCTGAAGGATCATGTGACACTGAAGAATGGAGTTATGATGCTGAAAATTCAGCTTTGCTTCACGGGGAAAAACTTACATTTTAAAATATATGTAGGCTAATATGTAAAATACATATAACAGAAAATAGTTATATTTAACTGTAATAATATTTCAGTTTTTTTCTGTATTATTGATCACATAAATGCAGTCTGAGTGAGAATAAAAGACTTCTTTCAAAGGCATGAACAAATTTTACCGACCCCAAATTTTTTTAATGGTATTGTACAGTATGCATAGATTTAATTGGTTTACCTAAAAATAGAGCTGTCTATGATATCTGTGATGTAATTTCCAACAATTTTGCCTCAAATAAAGTTTTTTGTCGGTGAAAAGATGTGATGTTTGAAGAAAACAAAGAAACATCTGTAAATATCACGTATTTTTATTGGTTGGTCATCATTTCCAGTCATGCTAACCCTTCAAAAGTGTGAAAATATTATTTAATTCTGTGTATTTGGGAAGTGCTACATGCTGGCTATGGAATTAGGACCAACAATATTTCCAAATTGTTGGTCATATTCAACAAATATTTGAAATATCCAATCTTTTTCACCAAAGGGTAATAAAAATGTAATTTGTTAGATGACAAAAAAAAAAACATGGTTATGAAAAACAAAATGGTCAGATGTCATGAAGATCTGCCTGAAATGTACATATTCCCATAAACACTCAATTACAGTTTTTTGAATTCATACTGTGTGAGTGTCACAACAGTCAATAAAGAAAAAATATAAAGTAATCTCAACATACACAGACAAAATGTAGCCATGAATGTGAACAAGTAGTTAATTAAATAAAAACAGAAGACTATCACTAAAACTACAACACTTCATGGAGCCATCATGTTTTCCCAGCATACTCTTCCACCCTGCAGCAACAACATGGTCACTCGCTCTGTGTGGCATTGGCACGGGTTTCGTTTCCATCAACAATGTGCGGCTCATCCTCCAAGTTTAGTAATAGCCATGTGGGGAATTTTAAAAATTGTTGTTTCAGACCTGTAGGAGGAAAACAAAGAGCAACAGGGAGGTTTTCTTCCAAACATGCACCCCATCCTCTCTCACGCTGCTGAACAACATACAACACACAACAACATATTTGAAATGAATGAGAAGCACCTGGACTTAAATTGTCAAAATATTGTGCAAACTACAAAGATTTAAGAACACCGTAGAAGAAGTCACGTGTCCTATAAAGTATACGGGATTTAACAAGACAGATAGTGCTTGTCGCAGGAAGGAGGGCTTGGTTGCTAATAGGCCCTTGCTGAACGGAAACACATTCCTAACACCCATGTCATAAAAATCTTTGTGTTCAAAAGAAAAACTAAGTAAGGAACCGTAAAATTCATAATACTATAGCTTGGCAAATACTAGACTATGATATTCAGTATAAGGAAATGTATAATAAATACAGAATTTTATGTAATTTCACATTTCAAATCAGAGACAGACCACTGTTATCAATCTTGAGCAAAAAACTTTACTTGAAACTTTTTTTTTGTAAAGCATAAATAGTGATTTTAAAAGATTGATTTCATTTTTTACAAAAAAAAAATACAACAGGGAAAGAATCACATTTTGTATAAATCCAGTATAAACAGGAGAATAAACCAGTACTGTAACCTCAGGTCAACTGGCAGTGGGAACATAGTCAACAACATTTAAAGTGACCTTTTGACAAGTATTCAAACTCTCAGATGGGACTATAAAGGGTGTTCGAGTTTCTTCAGTTTACCAAAATGACAATGTCAGTTTTCAATTCATGGACTTGCATGCGAATAAAAAAACGAAACAAGGTAAAGCTCAATAAAAACTATTTCACAATGCTTCCTGGTACTTCAGAGTTGTGTGTGAGCAAATAATACTGTTTGAAATGGCGAACGGGCTCAATTTCCCAACTTTCATGAAATTCCTACTGATAACAATTACACTGTCCAATAACAGACCAATTCAACAGGACGCTCTTTTTGACATATCTCTCCACCATGACAATGACAGTTTGATTGTAGGTCAATATTTAGATTAGAAAGGCACGTCGTCATGATTCATGGCCGTTCCCTTCGGTATCAGAAAGATGGTGACCGGCTATGCGGATAGAGTTATCTCTCTGATCGACCGTAAAATTAAATCCAGTATTCCTTGGTAGGGAGTCTGATGTACTGAGTTCCTCCATCTGAACGCTGGCACAGAAAGAAGAGTCTTATCTGTCTGACAACACCAATGCAATAGTCAACATTCACAGTAGTCTCTATTTTAAAACCAGACTTAAAGGTAGATCGATGGGTTCAGGTTTTGTTGAATGTGCTTTAACATTTATCTTATTTTTAAGATTGTTTTGTCGAGAAACACCTTTGGAAACTGCGCATTCCGTCACATTGCATATTCCAATATGTCATACCTGTTCCTTAGATTGTCACATCCTAAATCACAGTTTACATGTTTGGACAGATAAGAGCACACCAAATGGATTATCAAATATTTACATCCTTCATAATAATGAAATAATAGATATATAATAATTGCTTGTATTTACATCCAACTGTACAGAACATTGCCTAAGCATTCAGATTTAATGGAAGACGTTTTTTTGCATCACAGTTATACGTTACATAAAACCTTACAGATGCTTCTAACATTGGCTGATTGTCATTGTTTCCACACAGTTCACTGAGCACACCTAGAAACATAGTGTGCTCTTATTCCAGGAACTGGCTGGAAATCAGGTGTCTTTTCGTTCCTTTCTGATGCAGTTTTGTATCTGTAGCTTTGACTGACCACGTTTTTCCTATTTGTTTGTTCTTCAGGATCACCCATGTTCATTAATATGGTTCGTACATCACTGAGAAGTAAAATACTGTCAATAAAGTTTGTACCCCTGTTGATCGTCCGAGCCAGACTTCTTGAACCACTCGACAGTGTTCCGCCTTGTGGGTCTTGCCCTCCACTGCAGCCCCTGGTTTATTGACAAACTCATCATCCAACGAGCACTATCAGTTGCCACAGATACGGGCACGATGAGGGGGAATGGAGGTAACGATGATGTGCTCCTGTTGCTAGGCATCGAGGAAGTCAGGTGTACACGCTCACCAGGCCTGCAGCGGACACTGCAAAATAGAGAAAGAGGAAATGGTCACATATGCATTCCGTATGAAATGTGAACAAATCCTGCGAGAGTGGAATTTCCTTATCAGCCACACCTGACCAAATATATACCTCATCCCTGTGCGCTCTTTTCCATTGTAACCGACATTTTCGAATTGTTTGGGTGTTTTTACTCTTTCTTTGGAGAGGGAGAGGCAGGTGACCCTGTCGTGACCCGCTGGCCGACAAACAGACGCACCTGATAAAGGTGCCGGCCAGCTGCTTAGACTACACTCATTAGATGCAGGTCTCCAAATGGAGGTGAGGTTTTGTTGTTGGGCTGAGTGGGATAGCTCGGCAAACAGGAGGGTTATAAAGTGTGGTTTGTAATGTCCCCCAAAGTGCCCACTGCACCGCCCAGTCCAAATACAGCAGGCTGATAAGAGCTTGAAATTGCTCTCACAATACTGGGGGGGGGGGATATGGGGGTTGAGGAACCGCATACCTGGGATATCTAAATGCTTTCAACCGACATTTCCAATAATCTTACACAAGTGAAATATTGAGGACATTTGCATATTATTCAGAATTAGAGACAAGATCTTGATAGGTGAAGCAAATGCTGTCAGGAAGTTCAAGCCACCAGGGTTTGTGCTGCCAGTGATGTGGCAGCGTGGGAAATTGGGCATGTAAAAGCGGCGACTGCAGACCGCATTTCAAGCTAGAGCGGTCACAGAGCGCAGGGGAAAAGACGTAATTACTTCATACACTCCCATCCAAGGCAGCGGGGCCGAAGGAGCACGAGGGCTTTGATTAACAGTGAGGATCATTTCCTGAACTCACTGCTAAACTGCACTCAGGAATGACTGCATTGAGAGCGAGAAAAGGAAGATAGAAAAAACCCCAAAAAACTGTAAAAACAAAACTATATATAGAAAGAAAGAAAAGGAGAAAAAGACAGAAAGAAAGAAAAAGAAAGAATGAGAAAGAAAGTGTGACAAAAAAAGCGAAAGGCGGTTTCATCAATCAAGTCGTGCTCAGGCTTGTATCACGGGTGACTGATTGGTCAAGCTGTTCAAAAGGAAATAGGAATTCTGAGGAGTATCCACGTTGGTTCGCTTCACTGATTGAGATGTGCAACAAACCCAGCTAAACAAAGACACTGAAGCAGGTTGAGTTTGTGTGCAGATTCTCTGACTGATTAAAACCACATTGGCCTTTATCTAACTGAAAAACTCAACATCAGTCCTATCCAGAAATCTTATGCTGATCACTTTAAGAAATGTTAGTGATTAAATGTTGATAAATGGTGCTTAAAAGCAATATTCTGAGTTACATACATGAAACTTTACTGTACAATCAATATACTCATGCCAGTATATGGAGACGGATTGTGGATTAAATATTTAAAAAATCTGTGAATGCTTGGTAGGGTCTGTGCTAATATATGTAATGTAATATTACTTGTATTACTACCATTACTTTGCCCAACTGATTGTCCTAAATATAGCAGATGAGCTAAAAAAGTCATGCGATTGCAATATGAATAGTAGCTGGCTTAAAAAGGTTTGTGGATCATGTCATAAGAATCTTTAATGAAGCTAAAAGTGATTACAGTAAACAATTCCATCCACCATGGCTTTATTTACCCATAAGAAGCTTGCAGAAGTATGACGGACATGCAGATAGACTTGAGCACCCACAAAGAAACCAATCAGCTCTGTTAGAACAGATCTAAGGCTACATTCACACAGCGAGCCTTAGTGCTCAATTCCGATTTATTGCACAGATTGAATAGCTGTTCACATTGTTGTTTTAAATATGGCCAGTATTAAATTCCAGTGTGAACAGATAATGGCCCCCTGAACTGACCCGCATGTGCAAAAGAACGATAAAGTAAAGCACTGGCATACGGAAGTAAACACGGAGGACAAGTAAGTGACTATACGTTTACTTATTGTGTGATCTGCCGCAGAAGAGAGAGCAGAGTTTTAAAAAAGTTTTAATATGAGCCCTCATGTTTTGCTTGTATATAGAGCTGTCAATGTAATACTTCCGAGTTCTGACACATCACTGTCCTTTACTGACTACCTTCCGCAACTTTTTTGAAAACGTTGGATATGTAAAATAGTGACTCCCATGAGTGCAGAATTGGGACAAATGTTGCTCTGCATGAATTCCAATATGACTGTACAGACTGTGGTCGCATTGCTAAACATCCGCCCTGTATCGGATTTAGTCCCACATATGGAAGTGGCACAAATCAGAATTTAAAGAGCCCCTATCATGGATTTTTGAAAATGACTGTTCATGTAGTGTGTAATATAGCTCTAAATGAATGAAAACATCCTGCAAAGTTTTATATCTGAAAGTCCACCATATATAAAGTTATTGTCTTTCAAAAGTGAGAGTCGACTCTGAGTCTATGAAATTAATTGTTTTTGAAACGAGTCATTAGCCGTTTCGTAGTGATGTAGATACGAAACATTAGCATATTGGCCGCGCCCAGTTATTGCGCGCGCAGACACAAGTGTAAACTTGAAGTCTTGAACACATTCAATACTTCAGCTGAATAGCATCATGTCGAGAAGACGCTGTGTTCTACAATGCAAAGATAGTACAGCCACTTTGTTTTCACTGTCCAGGGACGAGCATGTTCATATTTGCAACGATACCACAACAATATATCCCGAACAGTGTTGTGTTCTCATCATTTTAATGACGAATCCTTCACAAACATAAATGAATTCAACTGTGGATTCGCAAGCCGGTTGTTCCTGAAAGAGGGCTCAGTACCCAGTGTATATGGATCAGCTTCGTCCTCCTCCGAATCACAACCTGTAAGTATTATTAATAATGTTTGCTGTTATGTTTTCTGTAGCATGCGGAATATGTATTTTGTTGTGCGTGTTGTGTACGCTCCGTGCAGCTTCTAGGTCTCCATCTAACAGCAACGTGTTCGCTCTCAATTGTTTAGAAATATGTCAAATGTTTGTCGTTGTTATTACTTGGTGTAGCTACTACTGCAGTGCTTTATCAATATGCTTCTGCGTTGGGCTAACGCAAATAATAACTTGATTGTGTGTTTACCACCGAGCTGTGGGCTATGGTCGCTAACATAAACTGGGTCATTTGACCAATCACCGCAGATTTGCGTCACGCAAAGGAGGTGTTTGGGAAAATGAATCGTTTAACGAATCATTTGAGAGTCGTTGAGCAAATCAGGTAAAAATAAATGCATATTATAAGACAATTAAAGTGTTTTTTGTCCTTGCATGCATGTGAAACTGTTTTTGGGAACTCCCAAAACAAAAATAGGAACATTTCAAATGCTATGATAGGGGCTCTTTAAAAGATCAGATTCCATGTGGTTTGTACTGTTCACACTGTCATGAGAAAAGCAGATCTGATGTGAGCAAACTGTGAGCGGATTTGGGACACATTTGCCTGCAGTCTGAATGTAGCCTAACAGACTTAAATCTGTGTTGGTAAATGCTGTGGATGACTAACCTGTTTGCTGGAGGACATTGAACTCAGTGTACTGAGGCTGTTGGCATCTGTCACCACCATGGTGGGGGGAAACCGAGACGAGTGAGAATAGTGGGGTGGCTCCTGCTTGTGTGAGTACACTGTAAAGATAACACAAACAAAACAAAAAAAATCACATCAACAGGTATTTGAAAGAACTTGACTAGATCAGTAGATACTGGACAGAGAACGTGGACTGACTGTGTGAGTGTGAGACAGAGGCCATGAAGGGCTGTTGGCTCATGTGACCAGTTGACTGTTGCATGAGCTGCTGGTGTTGGACGTTTAGCTGTTGCGAGAACTGCACCGGCTGCAGCGCTGCCAGACTGCCAGCAACGCTGTTGATGACAGGTATCGTCTGTGCCTGCGACGTATTCAAACCTGGATGCGAGAACAATGAGGTGTCAAGTGGAGAATGTATGAAGAATTTGAAAAGGAAAGCAAGGCGTTTGGACACTCACTTTGTGCTATGGCCATGACTCCAGAAAGGGGCATTATGAGGTTGGAGGTCTGTTGGTGCACATGGTGAGATGCATGGATGTTGGTCAGGGTACTGACTGGAGGAAGACCTCCACCTGATACAGAGATCTGTGAAGAAAATGCACCAGTAGTTCAACGGATTGACTAGAATGAATGGTTCTGTCAGAACTGTTTCAACTGTACTCTTATCTTAAGAAGGTGTCGGAGCCCTGACAGAGACACAGAGGTTTATTTGAATAAGCCGAGTTAAGAGGTGGCCATGCTCAGACAACCGTCTGACTACTCAGATAAGCTGCTGTCATACTCCCTTCCTCCTACCCTGCCGTTGACAGAAACCCACCCTAAACCATGATGAATTTGACCTATAATGTAACACCGCAGCCTTGCTAGAAAAATTAATGCACAGAAAATTGTCCAGAAACAAAGAGCTACATGAACATCTCGCCCAACTCAAACATTAGTATTCAGATAAGCAACTCCATTGAGCGCCGGTGTCACTCAACCGACTTAGAACAAGCACAACTCCACCCTTCTCCTCCTCTGCGGGCCATTTAATCAATACAAACAGAATGTTTCTTTGTCAGGTTTGTTGGCACAGCCACAGCCGTGCCCCTTTTTCACTTCCACTGGCTAACATTTGCAAAGATCAGCCCTGCAGTGCACTATGGGCCAAGGCCTGCCGTCTCCCTCTAGGTTTAGCACTGGGAAGTACAAAGCAGCATTTGTAATCCAACTTACTGGGTGAAGGTAGGTATCTATTAGGCCCTACTTTGTGTTTCTGTGTCAAGAGCAGGCATGCGTTATCTTATCTGGGCTCAGAAGTGCTCACCATCTTGGCGTCAGGTGACAGGAGACTGTGACTGGGGTCCAGTGCACCCGGAGAGACCTGCTGTAATACTGACTGGCTGGTTACCATGGCATTATTGCTATGGTGATTGATCGTCGAGGAGGAACTGACTTCACCAGGACCTTGTTGGCTGTACCGGACACCTATTAAGGAAGAAAGCAAGAGAGAAAATTATCAGATGTAGTCTCTTAAATGCTTAGCAAATTTGGCCCAGTCTGTATTAGTTAGGGCAGAGTAAACAAACAGTGCCCTCCGCACCTGGTCCCTGAGCGGTCAAGGTCATCTGAATGTGTACATGTGGGTTGTCTGCAACTCTGAAAACTATGCTGCACTGACCTTCAGAACTTTATAATCTATGTCAGGAGTAACCAATCCTGCTCCTGGAGGGCCACTTTCTAGCAGAGTTTGGCTCCAGCTTGAATTAAACACCCAAACCTGTTATTCAATGTCTTCAGGATTACTAGAAACTTCCAGGCTAAACTCTGCAGAGAGGTCTACGTGAAATCTACATGAAATAAAGCTTTATGAGATAATAATGCTCTACTGAAGCTTAATTCGCTGTTTAGACCTTTTATCTTTTGTGGGTACTCTTGAACATTCAGGGCCACAGGAATTCAGTCTGTCTCCTATTGAATGGGTGTTTGCCAACCCCAAGTTCCACAGATATGAACAAGGTAAACATTTCTCAATTAATGCTAATGTCATACGCATTTTTCAGTCCAAAAGTCTTTACTCCTACATTCAAATATCAGGTTTGGCTAGCCAAGCAAGATGACGGCACAGCCGAATGAAATAGGCTTTGTTTTTGATAACCTCTTTCCCAGAGTGCTCCCAGAGTGACGGACCAAACAAAAAGATTAGCAGAACAGTAAAAATATGACAGAAAGGTCTTAGAACAAATCGATTGATCCTTTTTTGTGTTTCATTGAACATGGAAACTCTGCAGACACAACTTTGCCCCCCTCTGCACACTTACAGCATTGCCAGCTCTCTACAGTGTCTTGTAAACACCAGTGCAGGACAATAAAGCACTCCATTGGACCTACAACCTGCTCAGCAAACAATGGGCCAGCAACCATAAACAGTCTTTACTTTACTACCGCGCACCCACTAAAAGTGTCAGAGAGAGAACAGGCTATTGTCTGACTCCGTCAGGCATTCACTCGGACTGCAGGGATCTCCTCTCACGCTCAATCATTCAGGTCTGCGCTGTCTGGGCCATGCTGACCAGCAGGAGGGCTCGGTTTCTGAGGGAACCAGGAACCGAAATACAACCTCTGAGACCACAACATAAAAGTTACATGGAATGGTATCATAAACCAAGTCTTAATTACGCTATTCAGAAAAGCAACGGACACTCTCAGCAACCATTGCTGGTAGCTATATCTAGACAGTGTATAAGGTTATTGGCTGATACAATATTCTAAAAATAGCTAAATATTGGCTCATCAATCTCCCTGGACAAGATTTTGTTCTGTCACAACTTACGAATCAACTCTGTTTTCAACTTTAACAATTCACTTTGTAATCACCATTTAGTATAGCTTGACCATACAAAAACTGCTACCGCAAACTTTGGCAGACTTTAAAAAGGGAGAGGGCGGTGGGAAATCCTAAAGGGGAGTGGTAGCAGTAGACTTCAGCAGATTTTAAAGGGTTCAGCTCTCCCTGGGATGCATGTAATATCAAAGCATTGCTCTTCATCCCCAGGCAGTGCTCATTATAGCATTGCCGCATATGAGAGGCCTCCTGGGTCTTAGCAGGACGTACTCGGCCTTTCAGCCTTTCTGTGGCCACCAATAGACTAAGCAAGGATAGTTGAACTCTCCTGTTCTCTGCTTCTCCTTTTCTATTATTTCAGGGTAAATTAAAAATCATTACTCAAAGGGTACATTTTCTGGTTTCCTGAGGTGACTGTCTCAAATACAAGTTTCTTTACTAATAGATTTAAAGATTTAGATGAATAGATACTGTTTTAGTGCTTTAGACAACCACTCCAACATTTTCTACCTGAATGTTATCAAAGAGCATTCTGGAAGCGGTTCGCAACGGCACCACAACACAAACATAGGGAAGATCACAGTCAGGCCCAAAAAACACATATCAGTTGACCTTCCAACAGCGGCAAAATGGCCTGTCTGTTATCAACAGGCCAAACCTGAATCAATAAAAAAAAAAAAGTAGAGTCTCTCTCCGATCTGACCTGGTAACGACCTCTTAACAAAACCTGGGTTTGCGTAGTTTCCGAAAGGGGGGGGGCTGAGACCGGGAATCACCCAGGACCCTCCATACCTCAAGCAGAAGGGGCTCATCAGTCCTGTCTGGCCCGAAAAGAGCCAAAGCCCAGCGGACAGCTCCTGCTGTTCTGCTCAGAGCCCAGCTACTGCTTCTATACCCCAGCCCATAAAGGTGAGAGGGGAACCTCCCCCTGGCCCAGAAGAGATAAATGAACCTCGGTTACAGTCACTACAGTCTTCTAATATGCCATAAACAAAAGGGTTCCCTGCTGAGACAGGGTAAAGAGAGCAGGGAAGAAGGGAGTCCCTTATCAAAGGCCTGGGAGATGTAGTAGCTGAGGATTTTAATTGTCAATTAAGCATGCATAATACAGGCTGTGCCCTGGCAACGTGATGAGGAGTCCTGCTGTGCCATTCTTGTCAGGCCTGCTTCTGACACCAAAAAACTGCTGATTCTGCTGGCAGGGATCTGGTGGGACACCTTGTAAGACTCTCGACTAAAAGCACGGAAGAGAAGACCGATACCATCCTCCCCCTTCTCATCCAAATTAACACAACCTGAGGTCACTGACTGGTCAGGTGTGTAGAGGGAAACACCACACGCAAACAGACAAGCCACTCATTGCTGTGCCACATGCGTAGAAACAAGCAAAACACCCACTGCGAAAGCACTCTGGCTCTTTGGCGCTCAAATATAAAAGAGCAACAATAGGTAATAAGCTGGTTGAGTCAAAGAGATTTTACTGCCAAAGTCTTGTCATATCAAACTAAGTCAATAAATCCTTCTGGGAATACAATTCATTAGATAACAGAGGAGTGGGCCTGCAGTAAACCGTAGTGAACCTACAGGTATAACTAGGACTCGAGAGTGAGTTGAGCCGCATGACCCAGGGTTGACCCTGTGTCCTGTCCAAGGGTGGCTGCTCTTTGTGCCTCACTCTTGCCTGCTGACTTCAGTGGAGCTGAGATTGCAGGTACAATGCAGATTGTTCTTGGTATGTGTTTCAAAGCTGGGAATAACAATGCCATTTGCTTAGCTCACTCTGTCACACTCATTGATCACTGCCCTGCTCTCTTTCTTTCCCCTTGATCTCATCAACTACCTCATCTCTTCTTCAACTTTGTTGCCACACCATACCGCAGAGGAGACAATGATCAATAAATGTATTTTCCGACCCTAAGCCACATTCACAGGCTAACAGCAATATCAAATAATAAACAAGAGATTACAATGAATGTGTCAATACCTTGCATCTTTCCTGGTGGGGAGCTGCTGGCTTGTGGGTGATGTGGGGAACTATGTGAAAGGAGGGAGTTCAGACTGTGCGTTGGCCCACTGTAGGCATCCATGGCCAATTTTTGTCTAAAAGCCTCTTCCTTTCTCCTGTTGGCAAACCAGTTGTAGACTCGCACCTCCGTGACCAGGTTGGAGCCAAGCCCATGAGCTTTGGATGGCGATACTCCTCTCTGGAGGCACTCAGCCCTGAATGTAGTCAAAAGAAACATATTAGCATAACGGGGATGAAAGTGAGGAAGTAGTTTTGAAATTCATTGCAAGTCCTGCCGTACCGATTGCACTCCTCTACCAGTGCCTCCCTCTCCTCTTTGCTGGGGTTCTTCTGCCGTTCGTAAGCCTGGTAAAGGATCTGTTGGGATGCAGGCCCCCATTTGAAGCGGTTGCGTCTGAGCTTCTTGCAAGCAGGTTCAACGGCAGCATCATCCCCTGGCTGCACCATACCCTGTGCAGACTGACTAAAGTCTGAGAAAAAAAGTAGCACCTGATCCTGATTGCCTTTGTCTGACATGTTGCTGCCACAGCCATGTGAGATCTGGTTGAATTCTGAAACGTAAAAGAGAGAATTTTCATATATACATAAAATGAGCATTGTGATGTTACACTGAATCACCATGGGGGATAACCTTTGACCTTTGCATTATTCTATATGACTGTCCTTGACTCCTTTTTATATGTCGTTGCTCTTTTTATGACAACATAAATGGAGAACCGAAAAGGGTTCTTATATGGCATTAATGCTTAAACACCCATTTAGAACCCTTATTTTTAAGTGCATCACTAATAATCTCTTTCTGCCCTTACTGGATCTGTATCTCTCTCAAATTACATATGAAAAAATAAAAAAATAAGAATGAAAATGATTTTTATGAAAAAGAATGAATAGATTTAGCATAATCCTCATAATTCATGCAGGAATGATTCCATTAACTTTCTTTTTTATATAAAAAAAAGAACAATTCTGGTGGAAAGTGGTGCTTGATAGTCTATTTAGTTTCATGCAGTTGAACCAGGCAGTTTATTTTACTAGGCCCATATATTCTCAATGTAACACTCCAGTAAACTGTCACATGCAGCAAGAAATACAAATATTAACTTACGTCGCAAGATCTCCCGCTGTTTCCTGACATACCAGGTGTAGAGCGCAGCGCGTTTCTGCGTTTTCATAGGCGTGCCTTTATTCAGGTGCTGTGACAGGTGCGACTGATTGAGTCCTGTCACATCCACTACCTCGCGCTGAGGGATATTGTGCTGCTGCATGTATCCTTTGATCATGCGGGCCGCGCGCCACGGGTCCTCACTGAAGAGACCGGAAACATAAAACAATAACAAACTCATTTTATATTATTAGTTTAAGCCTTTCAACTGTTGGTTTCGATTATTGTGTATTTATGATAGTGAATTTATTAATCTGTTTAACATGTTATTTTTTTAAAAAAAATTTAAGTAAGGTCAATTGTTTCCAGCACTAATAAACAATCGTTAATCAGTGTATTCAATAGGTCGTAAATAATTCCAAAGGTTAAAGACTTCATTGCACGCAATCCAACTACTGTGATTTAATTACAAAAGGACAAGTTAGAGACAACTGAAGGACTTCACGACAGCTGTATTGTTCACCGAGAACATTGTAAAGCCATTTCAAAAACAATAATACTTAGAAGGACCTAAAGTAGCCTATAATTAAATATGGATTTAAAAATGCTCTGTATTTTAGAGAGAATAACATTTTGCGTGAGACGAACATTTATAAAAACTCAAACAAAAAAGCTGTTAGCTATAGGATTAGAGAAACTAAACAAATTTGACATGGCTCAATAAATAAATATATCATTATGGAATTAGCTTCAAAATAATAACACATTTTTTATTCATCAACAGAAAAGTTGTTGGATGCTAACAAATCCAAAAAACTCTATTCATATTTCAAAATAAATATATTAGCATAGCCTACCGTTCGCATTCAGAAAGTATTTAAATTTATCTGGTAAATTTGAAGAGCTTTACGTGAACTTCTCGTGATATAGACCTATAGGCTACATATCCTATAAATAGCCTAAATCACAGAGAAATATCTAGAAAGATAGAAAGAATAGACAAAATCATGTAGGCTATAGCTTATTTTCGAGTCCGTACTAGGCTGGTAAGTTTGCTGTAAATGCAACATAATATTAATATATTATTAAATGTATAGGCTATTCCTAAAAAAACCCTAAAAAAACTAAATTAAAAGCTGTGCAGGCCTAATGTTTATTACCAAGTTAAATTAAAAATAGACCTAAATAAATAAGAAAGGAGAGAAAACGCGAAAAGCGCCAGCATGCTTTAAGATGCATTAAAACGAAGTTTAGTCTTACCATAATTTCAGATTAAACCTTTGCTCTTGAAATCGGTCCAGACGGTTTGATTTGGAGACTGACAACATATAGGCCTACCCTATATGTCCGTGCGCGAGCTTGCTTTATAACTTTCGACAATGAATAACTAGATCTCCTTTCACGCTAATCATTCGTCACTGTCTTTCAGTTGATGATTTATAGGATAAAATTAATAACTCAACTCCACGTGCTTTAGTTTTGATTTTCAGCTTTATTTCGTGACGTCGATGTTGATTACACCATTTGCTAAATTATAAAAAATAGCCAAGGCCTATAATATAAAATGCAATTAGAGATTCATTAAGGCGTCTTGATTATTATTATTATTATATATTTTTTGCAATTGTATTTTAAATAATAATATAATTATAGTGACCTATAATATCAACAATAATAACAATACAACAATTATTATCAATACATTTATTTACATGGCCTAAAATACATTTACCGACAAAGTCAAAAGAGATTAAATCAGACAACAGGCGCGTGTGTAGCCTATTTATTTTCTTTCGAGAGGGCACAGGTGGTTAATAATAAATAGATCTTCTTTAGTTGATATATCTCTAAAGAAATAACTTAGATAATTAGTAACCAGAATGTGAAAAGAGGAAACACTGGCGCGTGCTTTTAAATTTGTAAACACATGCAGTCAGTAGTTTATCTGTTCTGAAAAATCATCACTGAATTTCGTTTCCATGATTTCAGGCCAATGTTACGCAGTTGAGAAAAGTTTGATAGTTAGCCTACATTAACCACATATTTCCGTCGATTTAACATATCGCAGTAGCTAATTTATAAACGACTAGGCTATTTTTTCCGTTTTCAGACCTTCAATCATAAATTAAATTAAAAGTGGTATAGCTTATAAAAAGTGTAGCCTATGACCTTATCAACGCCCTGTGATTTTAGAAGGCAACAATTAAACGTTTCAATTTTAGTGGGATGATTAAATTATGAATGACTTTTTATGTCAGCACATTTTTAGTAGGCTAAATGTGGACTTTTTCCTGTGACAACGTTTGTATTATAACGAATAAATAAACGGTGGTTTCAATCCTATAACGACTAAAGTAGCTGCTTGTCAAACGACAGTAAATTTACAGTAACAGTCGGCCTTTAACTGCATTACCGTAGGCTACAAGGTCAGTTCAGTTGCTTCTTGTCTCTTTCTCACTTCTATCTCTTTGGATTTGAAGCTACTATATGATTATATTATACAAGTGCTAAACTTACGACAACATCCGATCTATTTCTGCCCTCTGCTCCGCTGCCTCCTCTGTGTTTTGAGCCTGCAGTTCTTTCAGTATCGGCGGAGTGTCGAAATCATCCCCGTCCTCCGAGCCCTCATCATCCCCTGATAACTTCCCTTTACTGTGTCCATTGGTCAGTGTGTGAAACACCGGCTTTGAATCCGTATCACTGAGTTTGGAACCGGAGGGCGACATCTGAAGACTGTCCAGTTTAACTCCAAAAGCGCTCGGGCTTGGGTCCAGGTCTTCCAAAGCTTGCAGAAGCACATCTTTCGTAACTCCAGAGTCCAACAAGGCGCTCAATAGCTCCTGTTGCAAAGCCGTCAACTTGGAAACCATTTTTGCGAACATCTAAATGTTTAGTAGGCTACGCAGGGAGGTGTAAAGAGGGAAATGCAGAATGTGAAACTTTCCCTCTTCACTCCTCCAATGAGTTTCTCTGAAGACACCTGCTCCGAAAAGTTAGGCCACTTCCCTGTCGGACTGAATGATATAACTTGCCATGATGCTTCCAGAGGGCAGGAGATATAAAATATGGTAATGAGTGGGCGTCTGCTAAGGGCCTTTATGCAAATGAGCTGTCCTGGGCTACACTGACTAACGCGCAGGTACAGCGTGTTTACACTGACTGGCCTGTTATCAGCACAACTCGAAAGAACTTTGGACTTTGTCGACTCTTGTTAAAGCCCTTAATAATAATAATAATAATAATAATACATATGTTTAGAAGAATATGTAGGCTGCATATTTATTAGGCTATAGATGTTGCTGTAGGCTATATAATACACTTATAGGTCTACAACTGAGATCACACTGACAAAACAAACACAAAGTGATTTAGACCAACAATGTTTCAATTTGTAGCCTATAATAACTTTATCTAAAATTAATACAAATTAATAATTAGCTTGATTTTGTCTCAGCTCATCAGACTAGAAATAGTCTGTTCTCAATCAACAGGAGATTTCTATAAAAAAAATCAATTTAGGTTTTCTTAACATCTAGGGATAAAGACAGTGGCTATCATCAAAATATAAGTTTGCATGTAATAGAGAAAAGAACACAGATTAAGCTTAAATTAAAAGTTAAATCTATAATACAAAGCAAAGCAGTATATGTGCACTTTTCACTACTAAAAACAACAAGTTCCTCAGAAGAATGTGATTAAATTATTTAGCCATGGTGCATGATAATTCTATTGCCTGATAAAATTTCACTCCTTTTTTTCGGGATCGTCTGCTGAAGTGAACAGAAATAAAACATAAATCACTGTGATTTAAAAATTAATAAGAGGTTATAATTTCAAACAACAGATGGATATTATGATTACAAAATCAGATTTTTTTTCTAAATAGGTAATTCTGGCTATTTATTCTTTACTAATGCATATGAGCTTTATGTGTATTTATTTTTATTAGTGCTGTCGAATTGATTAATTGCGATTAAACGCATCTAACAAAGTGTTGTGTGTGTGTGTGTGTGTGTGTGTGTGCATATATATATATATATATATATATATATATATATATATATATATATATATATATGCACACACACACACACACACATATATTAACAAACTTTTATGTTAGAGACTATTAATCGATTTGACAGCAATCATTTTTATTTATTTATTTATTTACTCATCTCCCAAAACATATTTCAAGGCCACATGAAGATAGGCATGGATGAGTAATTTTCTCATGTCTTTTTTAACCATTAACAAAAAATAATAACAAACAGCAAAAAAGCAATGGCTCATCTCTGTTGTGAAAGCAGGTTGTGTAGTAAAGCGTATCGAGAAACAGACATCTCATAGAGAGAAGGTAGACCATATATATTAACACCCCACAAGACTATAAAAATATATGATATGCTTGCCCTACTTACTGCCCTACACTTTTTACCTGTTCAGACTAAGATACCACCTTAAACAGCTAAATTTAGTTTTAACTGGATTAAAATGAATTTTTAATAGAGTGAAAAGAGTTAAAATCCATGATGCATCTCTAAACATTTACATAATTTGTACTAAATAACAGCAAAACATAAAATATAGAAGGACTGCTATTCATACATGCACCAGCAGGGGCAGTTTGTGTGTGTGGGTTTGAAGGTTTGTGGAACAGTTGGAAGGGCAAGGGCAGTAACGGCGCATGCAAATATCATTTACGGGCGGCCAGACATGATACCAGGTGCCTGAGCTCCATAACTGACATTCATGATCAGGAACACAGGGTTTTAAGGACATCCAATGTTTCTGAGTAATTCTGAAAGTTTGAAAAAGAGTAAAGTTTTTCTATGAACTTCTACTCCTAACAATACCTACGAGGTAGGAATATTTGTATATACTGTTACTGATATTTGAATATAGATTTGATATTTGTAAATGAAAACTATGTGGTAAAAGAATAGCAACAGATGGAACGGAGTCATTTTCTTTTGTATTCTCAGTATACATGCTGCTACACTTCCATGATTTGTGTGTAAAAAAAAAAAAAAAAAGATTTCTAAAAATGGGACAATTTCAAAAGCAAGTTTAATCCGGTTCAAGTCAGTTCATGGTTTCAGTGTGAATGGGATGAAGCAAGAGGTTTTAGGTTAACTATGAGCATAGCAGGTTGACCCAAACAGTGCTTGGCAGCCATTTGGATCTGTGACCCCCTCCTCCTCCCTCAACCTCCCTCCATCACAGTCTGGGGCACAGAGCGGAACGCTTGGAAACTTTTTGGGCGAAAAGGGCAGCGAAGTGTGTGTGTGAGAGATTCAGCAGCCGCTGATCATGTCTCGTTCCACACAGTAACCTGGACCTTACCCCCAGCACGCACCCTCCGACCGTTCCACTCTACTGAAGAGCCTGTGTTTCTTTTAAAACATCCAACTTGCATAAATGGTGGTAAATTTGGCCATTTTGACAGAGTCCAAAGTGACACAGTTAAACTGAATGAATTTGTTTAAAATGTATATTTACGACTCACACCATAAAAATAATGTTATATTATTATAAAATATTAGGTATAACAGTTTGGAGTCTGTAGGATTTTTTTTTAAGGTTTTTGAAAGTCTCTTCTGCTCACCAAGGCTGCATTTACTTGATTAAAATTACAGTAAAACTGTAATATTGTGAAATATTACAATTTAAAATGACCTGTTTTAATCTATTTTAAAATGGAATTCATTCCTGATATTAAGCTGAGTTTTCAGCATCATTACTTCAGTCTTCGGTGTCACATGATTTCGATTTGCTGCTCAAGAAACATTTCTCATTATAATCAGGTTTAAAACAGTTGTGCTGCTTCATATTTATTTAGTAATTTACTTAATAATATTTTTGTGGAAACTGCATGACATTATTTTTTTTCAGGATTCTTTGATTCATAGAAAGTACAGAAAAAACGCATTTATTTTGAAATATATATATATATATATATATATATATATATATTTGTTGCTTTATTAATGCATACTGTTAGATTTGATCAATTTGATGCATCCTTGATGAATAAAAGTAATAATTAAAACAAAAATAATAAACTGCTACTTTTTATCTTCAAGTAGGCTATATATCATTTAAACATGGCTTATTAGACACACAAAGATATCCCTTCATGTTATATTTGAAAACCAAAGATTGTCAATTTAATGTAAAACACTTGCGGTGTGGCAAACCGTCTGATATGAGAAACTGATTTAATGCCTGGGAAGAGCTGAGATGTGAAAACCTCTCACTGTGAAACGCTGAATGAAGCCTGAGTGACGCTGATTAATGGAGGATCTGATTGGATCACAGAGTTTCCACTGAAAGCAAATGAAGCTTTGAGCTGTCCCAGAGAAACTTGGGAGTTCTCAACTATACGTTTCATTTAAGGATCAACTTTGAATCTAATGTTTCTACTAAAATGGAAGAAATAAAAACAGACATAGGCTACATGAGACAATACCATAATAGTGAAAAGCTATCAAATGTATCTAAATAGAAGATCATATTATGAAAGAATCTGAGTTCATATTGAATCCGACTTTTGAAAAGCGTCTAAAATAGATGTGGAAACAACACAGCCGAAAATGACATGAGGACGAAGCCCAATAGAGTGCAATCCCAATGGCAGGTTGTCCTCCCACTACACAAACAGGGCCTGTGATTGGCTGTGGCTCTCGGTCTCGGGCCTTGACCGACTGACTGACACACTGTTGGCTCAGTCAACACACACTAGAGAGTAAGTGTGGGTATGTGTACACTTTTCCTGAATGGTGCCCAAAACATGAAAGTCTCCTTGTTGTGTTTATTCTTACAAGTACAAGAGGTGTGTGTAATCAACTGCTTTGATTTGTTAAGACCTGTCCAATCACACAAGCTTTGAGGTTGAATTATTGACTTGTTGCCTTTTCAGCCTCCTATAGTGACTTCTTTGTTTCCTTAAAATATGCTAGAAATACACTGATTCGAAATACGTCTTGGGGAACAAGCCTAAAATGCACACTGCACCAGGTGTTAGGTATCAAATCCTGTCTAACAGATGAAAGCTCACCTACAATAAGGACAAATTACTCTCACAACAAATGAATGAAGTAGGTTAGGGAGGCATCTATGGAGGAACCCCATCTCTGTTCAGGGTCAGGATGCCCTCAGGATGCCCTAGCTCCTCATCAGGGCTCTATGACCCCATGCATACACCTCCCTTTCCTTTTTGCCTGTCCCACCGCACCATTACATCAGACGTTCTCAAGGTTTTATTACAAGCATGTAATTCCCTGCAGTTTGTGCTAATAAACATGCTCTATACTCCTGAGATGAACATTCAGGTATGTTATTATGACATATGGAAAAGCCATTAGACAAAAATATTAAACAGGCTATATCAAATTGTCTATAATTCTTAAAGGGGCCGTTCACCAAAAAAATTAACATTGAGTCAACATTTCAAACCTATACAACTTTCTTTAATGTCTCAGTGTTTTTTGTCCATTTGATGAAGTCAGTGGGGTTCAACGTTTTTTTGCACAATAGTAATAATAATGTATTAAATTCATATAAATAAATTATATATAATAAAATTGTATGTATATATATATATATATATATATATACACACACACACACACACACACATATATATATATATAGCCTATACACACTCACAAATATATATATATATATATATATGTGTGTATATATATATATATATATATATATATATATATATATATATATACACACACACACACGTATATATGTATATATACACACAAGTATAAAAGGTATATATGTAGGCCTATATGTCTCGTTTGGGAGCAGCTCATGGACCTACATGAACCACTGAGCCACTGCTACCCCAAATAAATATTCTATACTAAAATAATCTGATTGCTTGATGAGTACGTAATGTTATCATGTCTGATACTCATTATCAGTTCTTATAAGAATAGAAAAAAATAACCTGACCTAACCAGCCATCCCAAACACAGCATGAGGGTTCAAACTGTTTTAAAACATTATACCGACACTGCCTGTCTGGTCAAAACGTCCTCAGTCAAGACATCAGGCACTTTGCAATGAATAGTTGAAACTGGCAGGACAATATAATGTGGCACAGTTCCTGCTCAGCAGTTCTGCCAGCCCAGAGAGATGTGAATGTTGAGTCCTGTCCACCTGACTAGCGCTGGGCGATTAAATCAGACAGCTGGCGCTCAGGTTAATAGCTCGCGCATATTCAAACGGAATGACTCCGAGAAAACAAATGACCCAAAAACACACACGCAGACACACTGAGGCATGAAAGGAAAGAAAAAAAGACGCCAACCAAATCCCATTTCGTCCCCCAGCCTAGAGGTGCACATCAATGATAGCGAAAGGTCACATAAGACAAATGTGTTAGCTTGGCTTTTGTTTGTTATGACTTGAGTGGCTGGAGGTGGAGGACAGTCACTTCCCAGACAGCAACTTTATCGACTTCCATCTCCACTATAGTATTTTAATGAGGATGGTGGTTTAAATCAGTTGTGTGTGTCATAAATGAAATTCAAACTGAAAGAAAAGGAGATAAAATGTTTAGTCTGCCAACACCCAGCCACTCCTAAACATTCCAGACGTAAGAAGGCCAAAGGCTCCATACCTGTGACAGGCCACTAGACTGCGTGTTAGTTAGCTATTAGTGTTTCTGGTGCGTTGCGTTTGGTGGCGATTTGCATGTTCAGTGGTCATTTTAAAAGTTTAGGTAGTCTGATGGAGTTTCAGTGCTTTTTACTCACTGGCCTGTTGTGTGCGTCAGTCTGTTGAAGTTTCACTCACTGGCGCCACCCAGAGGTCAGAGGGAAAAAATCAATTAACAACTGGTAAGCAAATAATATAAGTACAGAAAAGGAAAAAAGTATTTTGCTTATCGTTTATAGTCGTTGTTGTACTTCTTTAAATCGATTCTTTATATTTATTAGTTTGTTAAACAAAAGTAACTATATATATTTGTAAAAAATGATCTCGTTATTTTAGTATCATTTCTATAGTAGGCTATTTATTAACATTTTAAATTAGCGTTTATTTTTATTTTAGTTTATATTTTTGACATTTTGTTATGTGTTTTTTGTCACTTTTATTCGTTTAAAGAAAAACTAAATATAACTTTAATTAATTTGTATTTCAGTTTTAGAAATTTTATTTAAACTTAAACTTAGCTATTTAGGCTAGCTGCAACAGATTAACATATCTAAATTTTAATTAACGTTTTTCATCTAATATTTATGCTTTATTTTATTTTAGCTTTATTTCAAATAATAAACTGGAAAAAATTATAATAATTACAATACAAGTACAATAATTACAAAATAATCAGCAAGTACAACTGAAATACTATTTCACTAACCGTTTGTTTTATTTACAACCAAACATCACGATAACAACCCTGGCATCTGAATTTATACAACAATCCATAATTAAAATGCCCTCTATGATGAGCTTGTTTTTATTTTGACATTTTAGGGGTGTAAAGTCACAACTCTCAGGGTGATACTATCACAACGAAAAGCCTTATTAAGGGGAATTCTGTCTTTAGCCCAAACAAAGCAGGGCAAGTTCTCAGATTCACCTTAAACCCTGAATGCAAGCCTAATTCTTTATGAGTGGATCTTCATATCTTTGCACAGACATACTGAAATCAAGTGCTTGTGAATTGAACCCTCCTCCTCAAATTCAGTCAATGTCCTTCACCTCCCACCCAACATACACACGCAATTAAACATTCAAAGGCAATTACCTGCATGGTTTCCTCTGCGATTAAGGCTAGGTTTGGAGCAGCCTCATCAATGCAGCGGCACGCAGGACGGCCATGAGAAGTATAAATGTTCTTACCAAAAACCTGGAAAGCTTAGCAGAGCACCGCTTAGTTTTCACAGAAATACACTTCAGAAACTTTCAATAAGGCTCATTTGAGGGAAGTTCTTTAAAAACTAAATCTCAGAGTCAGAACTATATTTATCTTATTTCTTAAGCGTTAATGTAATTATATAGCCAGACCCCCCCCCCAATATATATATACATATATATATATGTAAACTCAATCAAATAAAAGCATCTAGATGTTAAAGTCTGAAGTGGGAACTCCACACTTAAATCAAAATCTTGCTTTTACAATCTCTTCAATGAAGGGCACTGAACCATCAGCTGTAGAGTCTTCTGTCGTTTATAGGCAATAATGTCATAGTCTGCTTTTATGACAATGTAAAACACAGTGATATTTTGCATGCAGCATGCAACTTTTATGTCTTTTCACCTTCAAGATCTGTTCAAGGACGCTGATCCTTTTCACTTAGTTCTTCACTAACTGAAAATCAAATCTGCAAAAACTCTAATGCAACTATAGATTTATCCAAGAAAGACTGTTGTTTGTATTCCTATAACTCTGATATTTGGACTCTAGAGTGCTGACTTTAGTTTGGTTTTCCAACAATTATTTAATTTCTGTACACATTTCTGTATAGTTTTTCTACTTTAACATGAGTGTACACAGAGTCTCATGGGGTGAATCTTCTTGCACCTCTTAACTGTGCAGGTAAGCTAAAATGCAACCGGGAACCTAGTGTCAAGATTTTTTTTTCTGTCAGCAAATTGTCATCCTGACGGCAGCATGTAGCAGGTTATCTATTTCCTCTTTATTTCATTTTTTTGCCAGCTGTTAATGAATAACAGATAAGGTGAGAATCAGCGTTTCCCTTTAGCTCAGACACTAATCAATGTTTCTGCGGTGTGTGTGTGTGAGGGAGATCTAAATGGAGGTATTGTTTCACTGTAACTGTCCCTGCCAGTATTCAGGCTCAACTCAAACACAGTATATGAGGAAGGTTAAGGTGGTGGTTAACAGTAATACATGATACATGAGTCCACTGATAAGTTTGGAGAAAAATAATGTACACTTTTTTATACATTAATTAACAAAATAATAAATATTGGTAACACTTTGGTTTAGAGTCCAGTTCTCACTATTAACTAGTTGCTTATTGGCATGCATGGGATATTGGCTGTTTATTAGTACTTATAAAGCACATATAAACCCCTTATTCTGCATGAACATAACAACTAACTATTACCACTAGCAGTAATTAGGAGTTTATTGAGGCAAAAATCATAGTTAATAGTTAGTTAACAGGGAGAATTGGACCCTAATCTAAAGTGTGACCATAATATTTTTAAATAATATTTTATTTTATTTTATTTTATATTTTAATATTAATATTATTTTATTTAAATGTTTTCAATTTGGTTAATTGTATTTTTTTTTACTATTATTATTTATTCTAAAGGTCAGAATGAATTTATTATATTGAAAGCCATTGTTATGTTTCTCTTCAGGTTTATACAGTGCACTTAATGGTGGGGTAGGGAGTTTTTGTCTAAAAAACATTTTTCCAAATTTGTTTAAACTGTCTTTATATACCAATACATAATTAAAATGTGAGTACTCTGAAAAAGAGATTATAAAAATCAAGTGTCTGTAGTCCTCTCAGGGCTGCAATAAACACAGCTACTTATTCCATTAACTCCCACCCCCTCCCTTCTCGGCTCTTTCCTAAGCCACGCCTCCAAAACACATGAACGCGCGATACCGACCGCGCTCAGCTGGAGGACGCGTTTACCAACGCCGAGGAGAGGAGCGCAGTGCGTGTAGTGACATCATCTCAGAATCACATGTAATAAAATACCTAACTTTATCATTATGAATAAACAACTAACATGGCTGTAAGAACTATCAAGCCAGCATATCGATACTGGTAAAGTTTAAAATATATTAAGTTTGATTCGGTAACGAACTAAAAACAGGTTGCATTGATACACGTTTTCCCGTTACCATCAGTTACACTGTGATGAAGGTGAATTTCGCGTAAGATTCGCAGTGTTTTGCATGTAAGAGCTTCCACGATGAAAGCACTGTTGGCTCTGATGAGGACTACACACCGGAGACAAGTACCGCATCATCGGCTCAAGGACAGGTCCGGGTCGAATAAGGTCTTCCTTTTTTTGCCATCGCTGACTGCAGGTAGGCCTACTGGTAATTTTGACTGCTCAATTCTCTGTCATAATTGCGATTCTTCCTAGCTTCCGTGCCTCTTCCCCCTCCTCGAGTCAAACGAGTGTGCGCATGTGGGCAGCTCCTGTAGCAGCAGGGGTGCTAGCCAAGGTAGCGAGGGAGAGTGACAGTCGCCCAGCCAATCATTTCATTCGTTTCGAATGGAAATAAGTAGCTGTGTTTATTGCAGCCCTGAGAGGACTAGACACTTGATTTTTATAATCTCTTTTTCAGAGTACTCACATTTTAATTATGTCTTGGTATATAAAGACAGTTTAAACAAATTTGGAAAAAAAGTTTTTTAGACAAAAACTGCCTACCCCACCTTTATTGATGGATAGAAAAAAGTATAGTAAATATTTTCCATTTATTTCTTTGCACACATTTATAATACTTTTTTATAATATTGTTCACAATATAAATGAGTCTTTATACAATCAAATATAAAATTGTCCATGACATACAAATATAAAATGCCCATCACAAGAAGATCAGCATTTCTGTGGCATCAAAACATTTGAAAAATAATAAAGATGAAGAACCTTTAATATCCATGGAACCTTTCCATTCCGCAAAAGGTTCTCGATAGTGGAAGAACGATCTTTAGATTATTCAGATGTTCATCATACTAAGAAAATTGTTCTTTTAAGAACTGAGCACTGAAAGGTATTTGGGAAACCCCAAACAAGGTTCTTCTGGCATCACTGTAAAATCCCACGATTACACTTCATTTAGATGATCCACTTTAGACATTCTACTAACTATAAGCAACTTACTCTCATTAGAGTATTAGTAGACTAAAATAAGTGTTACTAATCCCACTTTAAGAACCTTTATTTTTAGAAATAAATGTGCATCAACTTTCATTCTCAGATGTTTCTTGTAAAATCCACTTCATAATCTCTTAAAACAGAAACTGAGACAATTGTTCACATACAGTAAGAGTAAAGAACTAACTGAATATGGAAAGCAGTTCAGATATTGTTGTAAATATTTTGTTACTAAATATATAGTATACTATATACATACATATATATATATATATATATATATATATATATATATATATATATATATATATATATATATATATATACTAGATATATAAATATAAATATTTATACTCTGACGTTTGTTTGTAGACAGGTAGCTTAGCAAATCTGCACAATTTGTGATCTTTTTGGATCTAGGAACACATGAAACACGATATATCGTTTTTTTTCTTTTTTTATTCTCAGGAGAACCCCCTGAGAAGCTAGAGTCCGTCTACCAAGGAGATGTCATTCGTGATTTGTCTGCATTGAAATACTGGAGGGGACTATGAAATCACCTCATTAACTTTTGGTTATCCAAAAATCACATCCCAGACAACACAACCATGCAGGTTGTGTTTGCCGGTGTCCTGATGGCTGCGTTCCTAATCTCTGAGTGTATCTGCTTGCCATGTTCTTTCGATGCCCTCCTGAGATCTCAATCTTGTGCAAATACCTGGCAAAATGCCACCTAATGTTAAAGCCAAAGTTATCCATTATTTCATGAGTAAAGAGAAAAACTTCACACTCAATCAACCATGGCGTCTGTCCCAATGTCTCGAAACACCTTCGCTCCCTTCGCCATCATCACACACAGATTAATTTAACTCTTTGCGATTAATGTGCTGTCATGCAAGACCAAAAAATGTGCTAAGAAAAGATTCTTGTTTGCACGACAGCCCCTAAAGTGAGAAAGAATCGATCGGATCTTATCAAAGTGAGAATATTTGGACAGTCTTGTTTTGTTTGATGTTGTCACTATGGTGCTGGTGGGCCGATGGTCACCAAACCGGCCCCCCTCTTTCAGAGTGGACTCTGCCTTTTGTCCCTTTGCTCTCCGTCTCCACGGTCCTCTGCTCCTCCGCTAATGAATTCATCTGCACATCTCCTTTCCTCAACCAGCACATTAACCCTGACCACTGGAGCCATCCTCATGGAAAAACGGTCCCTCTCCAAGCATGGAGAGCCGCATCGGATTGACCTTTCCACCTCGGCCCCCATCGCGACCCCTTGCTCTGAGTCTCGGCCCATCTGCATTTCAACAGTGCCAGCGCATACTCAACCTCCTGCCCCTCACGCCATGACACATTGTCAACAGCTCGTGGGGGTCTAAAAAACAGCCCTCCTGGGTGACCAGACTGCATGCCACCGTATCGTTCACAACATTCAGGAATGAAGCTGTGGAAATGGATGGACGATTTCTATGTTGAAGAAAGAGGGAATGAAATTGAGTCATTGACCCCAGATTGATCAGACATTATTACTCTACCTCTTCACAACCCCCCCTGCTGAGACGGTCTACCAAAAAAAAAACAAAAAAAAAACAAGTTCAGCAATGAAATACACTGTAAAATATGTAATTATGCACAATTTACTGTTATTATACGGTAAGTACATGTAACATAATTATGTAACAAGGACACCGTAAAATAAAGTGTTACCGTTTGTGTAACACTTTATTTTAAGGTTATGTAGTTACATGTTACTACATGTACTTACTAATAACAGTAAATTATGCAAAATTACCAGGAACTAACCCAAAACCAAACCCTAAATGTAATTCTATACTAAGTACATGTAGTATTACTCAGTACTTAGTAAGTACAATGTAACTCTGTCACCTTAAAATAAAGTGTAACCAATGTAAATATTGTTAAATGTACCATTAAATACAAAACTTACTGCTAAATGTACAAATCATCTTACATCAATTTACAGTAAAAAGACATAAAAATGATTTTACCTTTGATTGTTTTTCATTTTAATAATTGTTTCTTTTTAGTTTTTTGTTATGTGCATTAGGGGTTTATGTTACATTTTATGTTGTTTATGTTTTTGTTAAATAATTAACATTATTTTATGTCATGTGTGTTTACCATAATGGTGTTTTGTATTTTTGTGTTTAACACTGTGCACCTTCTATATATTTATGTATTTATCTCAGTTTGTGGACAATCTACTTGAACTTGAAGATGAACTTTGATTCATCGTGTGGATTTCTCTTTACCCTCTGTGTTATTATGCTGCTTGTCCAAAACTGATTTTAGTAGCACTGTAAAAACATTATATGATCAGTAAGCCATGGCAACTTGGCAACTTATGTTTTTACATTACTTTAACTCATCAAAATAAGTTAAGCAATTAAAAAAAAAAATGACGTAAGTTGAATATAATTTAAGTTGAAATGACTTGTACAATCAAGTTTATTGTACTTAAAAATGTAAGGCAGCAACTGAACTTAAGTTGAAATAGGTAGAATTGTTTTATAGTGTGGCCTTCATAATTAAGCAGAAAAGAGCTATTGAATTTACCAGTTAAATGTTTTGTGTGTGTAAATTACAGGTTTAAATTGCAACATTTGCAGGTTGTTCTGTAAATATGTTTAGATTTTTACTGTATTATTACAAAATGATTCCACAGCTACTAAACAATCACAGCTGTCCATTTGTTTTTCTATAAAAACAACAGGACTTTTTTTTCTTTTCTTTTTTTACAGTGTAACATTATTTTTGCCCACCTTTAAAGCCAAGGTAGAGCATAACCGGCCCAACAAATCATGGAACTTGTTGAGGAGAAGGCGATCTATAAATTCTTTTTATTTTTTATTTTTTTATAAACCTACACATATTCAGAAATTTTAATACTATAGCCTACTACACGTTTTACTACCTCGAGTAAGCAAGGTTTGGATGAACTATTCCTGGCTTTCTGGAATAGGCTACCCCCCGGAACAAATAACTCTTACGAGCTGGACCTTTTTTTTTACGAATTACAAACAAAGCACAACAAATGCAGTTCAATTAGCAAAGGAATGCCTCTTATGAGCCCGATTTTTCAGTGAATCATAGACATAAATCACAAGTGTGCAGTCAAAATCCCTGACCGCTGTACATTTTAGTAAATCATTAACATAAAGCACGACAAGTGCAGACTGATTTCAAAACAAAATTACTTTTATGATGAGCACATCTTTCAGTCAATCATAAACAAAGCACAACAAGGGCAGGTTGATTCCCAAATGAATGACTCTTATGAGCCCGAATTTTCAGATAATCAAAAACATAAGTCACAATAACAGCATTTTAATTCCCGAACAAATTACTCTTATGAGTCTGTTCCTTTGAGTGAATCAAAAACATACTAGAAAGGCAGTGAGGGTAAAAAAACAAAAAAAACTAATGACTCTAATAATACACACAGCAGTGAGACTTAATAGTTGCAGATTGGTTGTTCATGAAAATGTGCAGTTAAAAATATGAGTAGCAAAATTGTCTATAAATAAATAGGCCTAAATGAAATGTTACCACATTTTTCTGTCAATATGTTATTTGCTGTATACTTGAAGCCTATTACTGGATCACATTTATGTATACGTTATATTATATACTTTTCCAAAAATATCTTCCTCAAAAATATTAAAAGAAGCATTAACTGAACTGTTAAGGAACTTTTATAATTGAGTGAAAATTGAATCATTAAAGGGATACTTCACCTCTGGAAAGATGAATGTGCATTTAAAATGGGTCATTTATGTAGAAGAAATGTGAAATTATGTTTTAATTTGGAGCTTTCTAGACTGAGAAAAGACAGAAAATGTATTTTTGGATGAAAGACAACAACTCCCAGAATGCACTTGCTTCGCTGCCCTAGGAGGCCACGCCTACCGGTAACAGAGCGCAGTAGTTAAACAACAAGTCTAGGCTACTAGTGAGTCTCCGTGATGAGTCTGCCCAGAGATAGCCCAAAATGTCCGGGATTCGATACAGTCGCCATTCATCATGTTTACTGTGGTGAGCAGGACGAGACTGAGGGCCGCGGGAGAACGGCGCGAGGCCGGTGGCGTGATTACTGATGAGCGACACCTGTGAGACGCAGCAGTCTCGTATCTCTCACGGAGGAGCGGGAATTTTCTTAGCAATGTTAAAACGCACATCAAACGATCACTTGTTTAGCGTTCATGTAAACACTACATTCAGATTCACCAATCGGAATGAATTTATTTAGATTGAAACAAAAGGTGTGAATGTAAACAATGAATGGCGACTGCAGAAAGCAAAACTGACTACTACTACTCATCTTTCTCCTACTAAGGTTTCTCCTACTAATCAGCTTTCTCCACAGAACAAGAGCCTGCTAGCTTAGCTTCCAAAAAAAGATGGCTGACACTATGTGAACATTCTGTGAGTGAGATCCCACCCTCTATGGGCGGGTTGAGAACATGCAGGACAGCCCCTACTACTGGCTGCAGTCTTTAGCCTCTGGCCATTAAATCCTCCGATGATGCAAAATGACGATTTTTCATCTGAGGATTTTTTTCAGACAAAAAATACATAAATCTCTCATCTCAGGGGGATATGAGGGTGGAAAGCACGGTAATTTGAAAATACTACATGTTTTCTACTAATACAAAGCTTAATGCTAAATCCTGAAGTATCCCTTTAAATGAATTAATTAATCCTAACATTGAGATGATTAGACACTTTACAAGACAAAACTACAGGTGTTTTTTTTATTTATTTCTCATTCCTCAGATTTACCACATGATCTTTGGGATTAAACCTTAACCAATCCATTCGTCTCCACATCGGTGCAGTGCAAACATGAGCGAATGACAGAGAGAGAAGAAGGTCCTGCGGCGAATCGCTCATTGAGCGTGCAACGAAGCCTAAGGTTTCTCAGGAACACTCATAAAGCATTGCGCCGCTTTACAACCCCATTGCACAACATCACATGCCTTGAGAGACGGGATATTACCTGAGATAAGGCAAGAGGGATCAAGCTTGGCACCAATCTGACCTCTCCCTCCATCCCTTCACATACACAACCACAGGGAGTGGGACATTTTCATAAGGGGGGTTCCAGACCTCCTAGTGCTTCCTGAATGACATTAAAAGTCAGGCACTGATGCACAGTAGCTATGTGATGTATTTGCTAAAACTCTCCCCCTGAACCACTGATCCAGGACTTTAATACGTCTTGCTGGAAAGCAGCGGAGAGTGAGATGTTTTGCCGAAATCAAAGAGGATCAGTGCGGTACCGCAAGGACTGTGTCACTTGTAGATTCTATAAATCATGTCTTGGTGATAAGCTAATTGCCTTATCCTTGACAGCAGCTCACTGAGAAAGCAATAAAGGGGCAGAATTACAAGATGTAGAGCCATAAAGAGCTGGCCGAGCAGGCAAGAGGGAAGAGGGAATGATGCAAGAGAAAAGCACAGTTAGAAAGTGGGACTAAACTAATGGTAAACCAATGTTTCTCTTTGCCTTTAGTTCTGTCTGAAGGATCTTAAAGCCTGATGAAAATGACTGAAAAGGCACCAAGCAATGCTATCAGGATAACGTTGCAGATCCAAGAAGTAACTATTCCTTCCTCTTCTGTTCATATGTGGAATCAAGGTCAAGAGGAGAACAACTGTCAAGACTGTTGCGGGCTCATAAAAGACTTTGTGCATCACCTTTACCCTGTTTCGCGTAGTATCACTGACACTGTTGGCCAACAAGATCTCAAACAATGTTACAAAGAGTCTCCTTCTATACTTACACCGTTCAAATCTTTTGAAAGAATTCTCTTATGCTCACTAAAACTGCATTTGTGTGATAAATAATCCAGTGAAATCACCAGTAAAATTGTTAAATATTATTGCAATTTAAAATAAGTTTTCTATTTGAATATATTTGAAAATGTAATTTATTCCAGTGATCAAAGCTGAATTTTCAGCATCATTACTCCAGTCTTCAGTGTCACATGATCTTTCAGAAATCATTCTAATATGCTGACTTGTGATCAAGAAACATGTCTTTTTATTATTATCAATGTTGAAAACAGTTATGCTGCGTCATATTTTTGTGGGAACAGATACATTTTTTTCAGGATTTTTTGATGAAGTTCAAAAGAACACAATTTTTAAATGGGACATTATATACATATTTACTGTCACTTTTGATCAACTTAATGCATGAAAAAAAAGTGTTAATTTCTGTCAAAAAATTTTTTTTATGACCTTAAACTTTTGAACGGTAGTGTACTTATTATTCTCATAAGAGTCTCATATTTATAATAAGAGTTTCGTATTACTGAAAATGACAGGCTTTTTAAATAAATGAAATTTAGTGGAGTAAAAATAACCATTTGAAAAGCGTAATATGTTTTTATGCTTTATATTTATATTATGGGTGTGAGGATCTCTGCTTTGTTTATAGTGAATCAGGTGGATGGCAGTTCCAGGCCTGAAGTGTAAGTGTTCAGCGTGACTGCCTCAGACATTTCCTGCTTGGCTTTGTTCGGCCCCATGGCTGCCTCTCAATTTAGAGCAAAGCTATTAGAACAAACTGCTCTTGGGGGCACAAAGGTAGATTGGGCATGACGCTAAGAAGCTAATCGTCCAAATGTCCCCTGCGCAAGGACAAACTTTGAGGACTGAGGACAATTGATCCAAAATGGAAAAGAGGATCTTAAGGAGTTTGGGCATATCATTTGATCTAAAAAATATAGATTTTACTGTTCTTTTGAATACTGTTAATCAAAAAGTCACTGTTTCCACAAAAAATATTAAGCAGCACAATGTTTTCAACAGCGATAATAAGAAATGTGTCTTGAGCAGCAAATTAGCATCAGAATGATTTCTGAATAATCATGCTGAAAATCCAGCTTTCTATCACAGACATAAATTTCATTTTAAAACATATTAAAATAGGAAGCATTAAATTTAAACTGTGATATTATATTTCACAATATTGCAGTCTTAATGTATTTTTTATCAAATAAATGCAAGCTTGGTGAGCAGAAGAGGCTTTAAAAAAATCTTACCAACCCCAAACCTTTGAACAGCAATGCAAATTTAAACAAATAAGTCAATGAGATGTCATCCAATTTAAAAATAAAATAAATAAAAAAATAAAATAAAAACTGATGTGATAGCTATTTTTCTAGCTCAAAGAAATTCTGACTATATGGTCATCTTTTTTACTTTCTCTTCTGCCTCAGCATAATTAGCCTCTTTTAATAAAACAATTGAGGAAATCATTAACTCTCCAGGGGAAATCCTGTCTGTCTTATCCTTTCCAGCCTACAAATATCACAGTGTCTTCTTGACATCACCATGAAAACTATGTGATCTTGATAAGGAACATGGGGAGTTTCATTAAAGGGGTGGTTGATTATGATTTCACTTTTCTAACTTTAGTTAGTGTGTAATGTTGATGTTTGAGCATAAACAACATCTGCAAAGTTACAATGCTTAAAGTTCAAAGCAAAGGGAGATATTTCCTAAAGAAATCGTTTTTCAAGGACAACAACAAACGGCTGGCAGGGACTGCACAAGCTTCCTTCCGGGTTAGTGACATCACCAACCCTAAAATGTACATAAACCCCGTCCCCGGGAAAGAGATTTATAGATTATCATGAAAGAATATGCTAATCAATGACTAGAAGATAGTTACCTCCAAATCAAGAATTTGTCAAGAATTCTTGAATTTGAATTTCAAGAATTTGTCAAGACAGTATTTAAAGTTTGTCCTGACAAATTGTCCTTTTCAAGTTTAACATAGTCCTCCTAAAAATGTGTTTGGAGCTGTATTATAAATAGTTTCTTGTTCACATCAGATTTGAATTTCTTATTGATTTAAGCAAATTGCATGGGCTTTGGCACATGTGTGCAAAAGAGTAAGTACAATTGTCTAGGATTTGCACTGGGCATTCGCGGTCGCAGCACCGCGTCGCAAGCACCAATCCGGTTCGTTTTTTTTTTTTATAGACAGTAGGCTACTCACAAAGGTCTAACGATCAAGATTAACTTAAAAATTGCCCGGAGTTCTCCTTTAAGAGCGATTCGGGACCGATCTGAGAGCAACTCTGAGTAAGGAAAAGACAAAAACTTTCTTCTTAGTGAGGAGGCGGAGCTGACCCCGTTGCTATGTATGACACAATCTTTTGAAGACTGTGATTAGTTGGTTGTCCAAGAAGGTGCAAAACTTTATGTATTTCAGTAATTCAAATTAAAAGATGAAACTAATATATTTAGTATATAATAAACATATGCATGATTATACTTTTCAGAGGGCTGACATTTCTGTGTTAAAAATTATTTTTTATTTTTTTATTTCATATAATTCTAATTTTCTGAGATTTTGAATTTTGAGGTTTTCATAAGCTGTAGTTAATCATCAAAATGATAACTTTTGCACGATATTCAAATTATTATTATTTTTACTTGTAGGCTATTAAGCCTTCACTTTGAAATTACATGCGTAATTTTCCCTATTTAACCGTTTTCACACACACACACACACACACACACTATATATGTGTATATAAATCCTTTTTTTAATTTACCTCGCTGTTTATTTCCTATAAGTATTTATAATGTTTTTATGTTAAATAAGTTTTAATGTATCAAACTCACTGTCATCCATCATCTGCAACACATTTCGTCTTTCCTCCATTTTCTCTGCTAAAGAAACTCTTAAGCCTCTTAAAAGTCCTCGTCCGTGCTCCTAACAATTTTGACCTTAAGACCTCTTTTAAGGGTTAAGATGCATTCGGAATTACTTTTTTCTATACTAGAATTTACTTAGAATTGTGTCACTACTCTTTGCATTAAGATTCTTTATGAATACGGGCCCTGATGTTCCAGCAGAAAGTTGTGACACTTGGATTTACAGTTTAGAGAATGTTAAGACTTTCGAAAAATGTGCCAAAGCGATTGAGAAAAACTGTAAGACTTGATTATCGCCAGTATGACGTCACTAAACCTAAACCTCTTAGACATCAAATTCCCTCATATTTCTTTTATACAATAGCAGGTGTGTTAAAGTTTTGACGCTTCGTCTCTCACCATTTTAATCGAATGTTTTCCATGTCAGCATCATTCAGGCTGTCGGCCTCAGTCACAGAGATGTTGTGCGATGAGAGGGAGCCCTCTAATGGCTCAGTGCTGATAATGGCTGCCGCAGGCCTTATAGGCCCAGATATAAGTACGAGCGAGAAAAAAAAAACACAATAGGCAAACACAAAATCTTTCAATCACGTTTTAATGAATCTGACAGGCCGCTTTTGTCAATGGCGGTACCCGAGTTGCTTTTGGCATATGCTATGTGCAAATCATACAGACATGATCAGGTGCAGACATGAGAAATAAAAAAAAGGCAAAAACAGACACATGCAAATTAATTCTACTCCGAAATAGCAAAACAGCAGACAGGAAGACGACAAATACATCTGTTGTGCGATCAGACCTAAACTAATTACATTCAGAAACCTGTTCTGCAGACGAGTACATGAAAAGACATGACGACAACAAGTAATTGGCTTGATGGAGTTAGTATTTTGAAATATGACTTACATGTGATGTTTGCTTTTTGATGTGATGCTTAAACTTAATTATATGTGCATCTCAATTACATACATCTAATCCATTCAGATAAGACATTTCCAAAAAATCAATACTAGCTCTCTCAAAACAATACCTCAAATGAAAATATACATTTTACTACAGAGGTAATCAGACCAAAACAATTCTTCTAGAAAAGAAAAAACGCTTCCAATATACAAATTCACCTCCATATAACCAAATGTGCTTTTATGGTTTGCCCCTATACCCCAAAAATGACATCCAGCGCATGGCATTCAAAATATTACAGCACTAAGTCACCAAAAATATATCCATTTATAGCAGACATATGTGCTGGTAAATACTCACATTTTCTGACTTCATATGCTTTTTTGTTCGTTTATTTATTTATTTTTACAACATGTGCTAGGAAAAACCTGCAAGGACCATTAACAAAAACTTGGGGCCTCTAATGAAAAGCAATTTAACTGCAACATGTACACAAGTATGGGATATGATCCATGCAGTTGTGCACAGCCAGCATAGTCATGGTATGGTCTCATTTAATATTTCATTGATGACATCAGCCACCAGAGCCTCACAGTCTTCAAAGGAGGTACATTCTACGGTCTGGTCCGGTCTAGACTAGACTCAGCCAGACTTGAAGAGAAGAATGGCCACCTGGCCCAAGTAGAAGTAGATGAAGTGTTTTGTCTCATGGGTCACGTAGCTGCCGAAGTTCCTTCCCACAATGCAATGCCACGTAGGATTGTATTTCTTATCGAACTCCTGTAACATGAGACAACGTGGTATTAGCACACAGGAAATGCAAATGCTACAAAAACACACGTTAGGAGTCTAAGATAACAGTATGGCTCAAATCTCACCTTTTTGATGTATGCGGCAATGTCCTTCTCGATGTTGTATTTCTCCATGGCCTGCGTAGCACAGTCCACCGCATCCTGCTGCATGTCTTCAGACATGTCGGCGTTCTTGATCACAGCCTTCCTGTCAGTCATAGTGCCTGAAAACGTAGAAACCAACTTAGTGAAGTCTCCACTTCCACTCGAAACAGTGGGGCCTTTCATGTGTGCTTCTTCCCTGACAATGGCAGGTTTCCTGACAGAAAGCCATCAACTGAGAGGATCTGATTTGTTAAGGTAATTCAAATCAGGTGACACTAGATACGTTCATGAGAACCAAGCAGGTCTTTCAATCAAACACTAAAACTATCATTTGCAGCTAGTCAATGAAGGCCACATTTGCATACTACTAATGCTAGGCCCAGAGAACCAAAGCAAACGGTGTTCAAATTAAGTAAAATCTGTGTAAAAGTACTTAGTTAATAACTAGCAATAAATACTAAAATGCAGGTGCTCCAAATGTATGCAAAACTACTATAAAGCAGCACTGAAAGATCATGCACAGCTATGTCAGCACTTCACACCACGTTGATTTAACAGTGAAGCTAATAATCACGGTGGCAGTCGACCAAATGACGGATTACGGTCTGGATCATCTATCAAGACATTGACAGGTCAGGATGGAGGAATGCTACGTCACACCTCCATTCACAGCGTGCGCGTTTGATGCTCCAGCAGATCAATGAAGCTCAGGTGCACGCGGCGTTCTCATCGTAGCGTCTTCATGTCAAAGTCAAATACATCTTTGCTAAAGCGATTGAAATATTGTCCCCCCCCCCCCAACAAAAAAAAAAACGCGTTTTAAAAGTCTAAAACCAATGCATCGGTTCAAAACGCATGCTAGATCATTCTTTGTAAATCACTCGAGATGGTAAACTATTCCACTCACCTGTCAACAATATTTGGCAAGAGAAATTTGCAATTCAAAACAGTCGCCGTACGAGCTTTCGTCGTTTCGGGTGTCCCTTTGCTGCTAGGAGAAGAACATAAGGATCAAGTCAAACGCTGACTGGTGCCCGCGCTAAAATCCCTGGCTCTTCACAATGCCGTCCTACACAGCGCTCGCCATTGGCTGCAGACCAGCCGCTCCCTGCGCCCCTCTGCCAGCATCTTATTTCATCCCACAATGCATCTTTAACCGGAGACCAGAGGGAAATGTGCTTGTTTGGTTATAAGCCTCAGGACTGTGTGTAGGCCAGGAAATAGCTTAAATTAGACTCGGTGGACCTTCACAATGAAAACACGTAACAATAAATGATTGCAAGGTTAGAGAGGTACCTCATGCTCAGTCCCACGCAGTGTAATGTAACTACAAATGAATAATGTAATGATTCTGGTTCCGATTCTTTTAGAATTTTATAGAATTATGTGGGGGTGGGTAAATGTCATTCTAATGAGATTATTTCTGATTTCTACAGGATAATTCACGTTTAATTCAGTTTTTTAACAAAAAGTGCACTTCCATACTACGGGTAGAAAAAAACTATTAATTTAAATTAAACTGCTTCCTGTCGTTTATAAAATTCCACTGATTGCAAAGAAACTGAAGTTGGCATCAGTCAGTATTGACACGGATTTAAGTCTCGACTCTCGACATAAAATATGTTCTAGTTCATTTCACGTTGGACATGACTAATATAATAACTAGCGGTTCATTCAGCGACCGCTTTAAAAATGTTTTGATTCACAAAAACAGAGCCGGTTCACGAATTATTCTTTTGAGAATGAATCTTTTTCTTACACAATTCCTTATCCTAACTGAGGTTTACAGTCGCTAAGCAACGTATTTTCATCTTAACATTCCAAACATGGATAACTAACATTCTAATGTAGAATACAGAAGTATAGTTTGAAAAATGTACGTTTTTTTTCTATTGTTCATTAAAATGTTTTGGACCATTGTTTTTTATATTTAAAATACTGGCTTGTAACACCATCAATTTACGTAAATTACAATTTTAGGTCAGTCATATTCAACCATTCAGAACCATTAAAAAGCAAATGAATGCATCAAACAATGGTGTGTACCAATGAAACCTTTATTTAGGCAAAAGTCATCACTAAAAGAAACAAAATGCTAGTGATGTTAAAGCATCTACTGTCCACATTGGGACAGTGTAAATCTAAAAATGCCTGAGTATACCCCCCAACCCAAAAGGTACTTCTTCCCATTTACCATACGGTTCCTGTCGATTCCATCCCCACAGATTGCTCCAGCCTCTGCTCCTCCAATGTGTTAAATGTGAAGGGCCAAAACGTCTACATATTCCACCGAGGTATAAAGAAAATAAAGGGGCAGGGAAGTACTTTTGAACTGTGGTCTTAAAATCCTATGATCCTGGGAGCAATTGATCCTGTTCCATGTATCCAGCAATCCCTATCCTATCTTCATTATGTACTGATCCCAGTGATCCGGCATCCACTGAGCCTCTCCTCCAATCCAAACCTTAAGATACCAGCAAAATCAAGACAAAGGAGGTAAAGAGTTAGAATCAAATCCACTCAAACCTGCCTTTCTTTGATGCATGCATACAGCATTAAGGCCAAAACAGACTAACCTAACACTAAGACTGATTTCAAAGTTGCATCTATGAACACAAAAACCCAACTCGTACATCTTTACAATGCAAAACAATGCTGCCATCTGACGTGAAAATTAACTAAAATTGGTAGTTACCCAAATAATGTCCTGTAGGCCAAGAATAGTATTTTTCTAGTTGTAATATAGAATTTGAGTGCTCAAATTCACCCTTTTACGCAACAAAGTATAGATTTAGTAATCCTTTATTACAAAGCATCAGTTCTGTGTCACGTCTAGAGGAAGACAGCATAAAACAGTTGTGGAACCCACTATCCCATTAAACATACATGGCATTTACAAAAATATTGGGAGCCATTACATAACCCTTTGTTTGGTCTATGAAAAAGACGTCCACTTCGTATTAAAAAAAAAAAAAAGTGATGGGCAAAACAAAAGGAAGTCAGTTAAAAAAGTACGTTTAAAAATAACCAAATGGATGGGAGGGAGAAGACAGAACATAGGACATTCATAAAATCATAATAGTCTCACAAACCAAGAGGGGGTGAGGGGATTAAAACATATGGGGTTTGTGATGTGTAAAGACTGTAAAAAAAACAAAAACAAATGGTTCACGGCCTCCACCAAAGAGGTGAGAAGAGTGGAGCGCTTTAGGAGCGAGAGCGGGAACGGCTATGGCGAGGGGAGTACTGCGGGGATCCTCGGCTGCGGCGTGGGGAGTAGCTTCGGCTACGGTTGTTGCTGCGGCTGCGACTCCTGCTGCGACTGCGGCTCCTTGATCTTGATCTTCCATAGCTCGGACTGCGGGGACCGTCCACCTTCACGCGGATGTACGCAGTTTCTCCCTGGCAGAGAAAGAACTTTCCACTGAGCAAATGTAACATATAATCATGCTCATTATTTATCACTATACTTACCAGACTTGGTTGCCCTCAAAACACCAGTATTCCCATTTCCATTAACCAGTAAGCACTGACTACACAAGACGTCTAGTTTGACATGGTTTACCTTTGGCACTCACAAGGAGAGGTCAACCAATAGTGGATTTTGCTGATAATAACTATGTTCGGAAATCTGTCCGATAAGAGATTCATTAAACATTAATATTTAAAATCAGTAATATAAACGAAAACTTAACGAAAATTTGTGGTGAAGTGTTACAAAACTAACAAAAGACTTAATATTTTTCAATAAATAAAAAAAAAAAAAATCATGAAATAAAAATGTACAAGAGAAAAGAAAATCAGTTTTTCAGAATGTAACTTTTAAATGGCATGTACTAAATTTCTCGGTTATTTTACCTTGCTCTTACATTTTTGCACATAACTACTTTTTCCCTTCTTACAAAAATATTTTTGCCAAACTAAAGCGCTTTCTGTGCACACACATATATATCTGGTGCTTTGTCTTATGAAGCAACTGGATCAGCCAACACAAAAAAAAAAAACATAGGCAGCCATGTAAAATGTGCATAAATGTTTTTTTTTTTTTTGTTGTTTAAATGTCAGAAATATTGTCCCCCAACCACCGCAGACTAAGTAGCAAAAACAATATCAGCCAACAGCTATTCACAAGGCCGGGTTCACTTACAACAGATTCACCTTTTGCTTATCCAGGGATTGTGCTTACCTTAAGAATATTCCATTGCTAAGCATATCCAAATGTTGGGATTAAAATCTCAAACCTACCTCATGCGACCGGAATTTTGTGTTATCCAGTTTGCGAACGGCGTAGGTCATGTCTTCTTTGCGAACAAACTCCACCACACCAGTTCCATCTCGGAAAACGTCAGCGTAACATACATCACCTGCTTCACGCATGTGATCCTTCAGATCCTGCCAGCTACCACTCGGTGGAAGCCCTGGAATGAAATACAACAGTCAATACAACTTCAAATGGCTCTTAAATTAAGTAGAACTCTTGACACTACCTTACCTGAAACGATAACTCTGTACTCCGAACGTCTGGATGGGGGTCCATATCTACCCCTAGGAGCCCCACCACCGCCGCCACCACCTCCTCCTCCGCCACCACCTCCGCCGCCGCCACCACCGCCGCCGCCAAAACCACCTCTCCCCATACCTCTCCCGCTTCTCGGAAACTCCACTCGAAGACGATAGCCATCGTAGTCATAGCCATCACGTGCATAAACAGCATCTTCAGCATCTCTGAAGGAAGCGGAGCAAGAAAAGCATGTAAATATCAATGTCATGCTACGTTCACACCGGACGCGAATAGCGCGTCAAATTCGCGCCTACCGCGTCTAGTTATACGCTTGACCACTTTGAATCCATTCGCGCGTCAAGAGCGAAATTGACGCGCGTAAAAAAGGTCAGAATCGAAACCCGTTGGCGGCCATCTTTTTTATGTTGATCGAGCATTCATCGAGAGAGTCACCGCTCTGTATTTGCTCTGAATAGCATATATTCTGAATACGAGAGCAGAACGGCGGCGTAGGGGTAATCGTTGCCGTATTTGTGTCCACCAGACCCTTCAAAGGCGAACCCAGTGTGGCGAGTTTCACCATTTGCTCGCTCCAGGAGCTGCGGCTGGATGACGGCCGCTGTCAGCGGTACTTCCGCCTGTCCCGCGCCCAGCATGATGACCTGTTGTCCCGCATTGGAGCGAGGATCACCCTCGCCCTCATCCACTTAATCTGTCATTTATTTTTGTTTTGATGATAAATGGAGCCAGCCTCCAAAAGTGATTAATCTGTCCTGTGATTTTTTTCTCTCTCTCTCACACATCACTGTCCAGACACGAATTTATATGTTGGTTGTCTTTACATTATAATAATATTTCATATAATCTAGATATGGAATAAATAACATTTAATACAAAATGAATGTCTCATAGGCCTATATTGAAATCAAGTTTTATGTGATAAAATATTTGCTTTGTTGTGCATTAGAACTACCACCGTCATATTACAAAATAATTTATTAAAGCATCCAGATGCTTCACCACGTGACAGCAGCAAGCAGCTAGGGTCCTGATTGGTTAACGCGGCGCGAATTGACGCAGAAGTTCAGATTTTTCAACTCGGGCGGCAGACGCGAATTCGCGTCAAACGCGTGAATGCACAAAATGCACCATTCGCGCGTAAAGGGGCTTTCACACAGGACGCGGAATGCGCTGCGCTATGAATCCCATTCATTTCAATGGCTTGCGCCGCGCGAAGGCGTTTTGTTGCTGCGTCGACCTGAGCGCAAGCGCAGCGGTGCGCACCATTTACGCCCTCGCGCGCATGCCGCGGTCAAAGTTCAAAATAGTTTAACTTTTGCCGCTGCGCTCTGTGACGATTACCAGCGCGGCCAATAGAAACGGGACATCCAAACAAACACGGAAATCAAAATGGACGAACGGCTAGTGTGTGTGTCGGAATTTCCCGAGCTTTATGATACAAGTTTGAGGTCGTATAGGGACATCGTCAGAAAAGCTGTGTCATGGAGATATATCTCCATTCAAGTTGGCATGTCAGGTGTGTTTAAATATATTTATATATATATAGGCTATATATATATATATATATATATATATATATATATATAATTTGTTCTTTTGTGTCAGCTTTAATGTTTGAATAAAAGTTTTATTCTAAAAAGAACTGAGCTCATGATTCGTGTGTTGATTTCGATGTTATATAATATATCATATATATAATATTCATATATCAAGTTGTTGTAGATAGGCAATATGGGCGGCGGACCTTTAAGTTGAAAACTCCGCCTACTTTCCTCTGGCATAGCGCAGCGCAAATCACGTTGTATCTGAAGGGCAACGCTGAACAGAGCGGCCAGCGCAGCGCATTCCGCGTCCTGTGTGAAAGCCCCTTTACGCGCATAACGCGCCAGACGCTCAATTCGCGCGAACTTGACGCGCGAATGAGGCGTATTCGCGTCTACCGCGCCACGCTCTACGCCTCATTCGCGCCGCAGGAATTTTACACGCGCGTAACGCGTCTTTGCATTGACTTAACATTGAAATCACTCGCGCCTGACGCGCTATTCGCGTCCGGTGTGAACGTAGCATCATGAAAACCCAGTCAGTGCCGCTAGGGGTCACGCTGAGATAAACTACTAATCCTCAACCACTAATCTAACCAGCTAGTTAAGAACACATCATTGTGAATTATATTCCCTTTTAAATTGGACTTTACATATTAGACAGGAACACAGATATATTTTCATTTATAAAGTCCTATTAGGTGTGTGATCCAGATAATAGCTGCAACATCTTGTTAGTACATATACTTGCTAGATCATCGAATCACATTTTGATTAGCCCTAGAAAGAAACCTGTTTATGGTTGTGCTGCTCCAAATGATTGGAATGTGCTACAAAAGTCATTGAAACATGAACAGATATTTCAATCTCTGCATAAAAAAAAATAAAAAATACTAGGGAGTGTTTTTAATCACTGCCTGTAAATGTTTTAATTGAATGTATTAGTGTGTATAGCAATGTATATTTTTAAGACTTTCAGAACGAGTTTAACCCTCCCAGGCTGCTATAGAAAATAATAATTTGATCTTAAATAACTTGCCTAGTTAAATAAACCTAAACATTAAGTGCCTTAATATTAAATGAAAACTACCTAAAAATACAGAACAGGTCAAACACTTGTTTTTAGCAAGAACTCTGCTGCACCTAATTTGAATCAAGCTGAAGCCATTTGTCAAGTTAAAGTAAATTTCCATTTTCAACCCTAGGGTAGATAATAAACCCTAACGGAGCAAAAGAAACTCAAGTTTGCCCATTAACCAAACACTTTATATCAAAATGGATAATTGAAGGTTGCAAAGCCTACTCTCATTACGAAGACAAGCATTAGTGAATATACAATTGAGCTCTGGAAACATGGTGAGCACGGCTAAGCTAATTAGCATGTTAGCACAGAAAACAAAAGTATAACGGTAGTATACAAATATGTACACACACACACGCTTTTTCACATAGAGAGAGATACTGTGAAAACGCAGTGACAAATGTAACACGTTTTTAAAATTTGGATCATTTAAGAAGTGAAATCTGTAACGTTGAAACAAACCGATTAGCTTTTTAGCTAAAGGCTCAAGGTTCAATTTTACACACCTGGGGTCTTCAAACTCGACAAAGGCGAATGGAGGTCCGCCACGTCGGTTTTTCAGATCGATATCCCGAATGGCTCCGTACTTATAAAAGACATCTTCGACATCTTTAGTGCGGATATCAGGGGGCAGATTCCCCACATAGATGCGGCAGTCGTTACTCCCAGCAGGGCCGCGGATCACACCACCACCAGACATCTCTACACAGATATACCTTCACCTTCCTGCTAAACAGAGAAAGCACACTTTTCAAGTCTGATAAACAACACATAGTTTTTTAACTTTCGAAATACATTTAATAAACCTAGTTACTAGTCAAATACAAAACAAAGAGACTTACTATTGTTTGAAGCGCCGCTCGCACGCGCACTCCGAGAGCGTGTTTTCTCTGGAATCGCGCGGGTCTCGTCCTCTTCAGCAGGCGCGCTGTTAGCCAACGCGGAGGAGTCTAGAGAAACGGGCTGTTCGGCTGGTAATGGGGTAGCTACATCCGCGAAGCGAACTAGATCGTATAGGGATGTCTAAAATATATATATTTTTAAATTATGTGGATGGGGTAATTAGTATTAATAAGGAACGAAAAAGCAATGTCAAGCTTTTATTTACAGTCGCGCGGTTTATTATGGTCCTGGCGAGGCTGGCATGAAGTCACTGTCACTGTGATGCTTGCACTGTTGCTGTGGTAAACTGTAGATTACCGAATTACACAGCGACAAAGTTGAAAATAATGAAACATTTAACATTTATATTTTTAAATTATTTAATATACAATTTCTTTAGGCCAACACACATTTGTGTGTGTGTGTGTGTGTGTGTGTGTGTGTGTGTGTGTGTGTGTGTAGAGCTCATCAGCTTATAAATCATACTAAGTGATGTTTTTTGAAAATGTAAAAATGCAGCAAGTTTTCTGTGATCGGAAGGTTTAGTGTAACGGGAATATACACATGGTACAGTATAAAAAACATATCTATGGAAATCCTCTTAAAACATGAAAACACAATGTGTGTGTGTGTGTGTGTGCACTCAAATATTACAGTCAAAACTTTATAGCAGCATTTTCAGTTTGTATTATTTAATAATTTAGTTTTAAATGTGTCAATAATGCATTAAAGCCAAACACCCTGAATTAGAGACTCATAATAAATCACAAACTCATAATCAACTCTTATTCTTCATCAGAGCAAAGGCTTTATTAAACATTTAGATGACAAAGGGTTAGATTACAGAAGCGAATAGCACAGATCCTTACAACTATCCTAAGAAACCCTTACATTTTGACAGTGATAAGGATCAATATTACACAGTCAACTGTAACTTAATAAACTTATCAGTTTAATCCTTACTTTTGTAATGTACTGTCTCAGCAACAGAAGCCAATTTTACAATGTTTTTAAAACAAGCAGCTAGAGGACACCACACATTTCCACATCCTCAGAAACTTACTTAGCAATCACTTTCATGTGGTGTTTTACATCAACATCACATTTATGAGATGATAATAATAATTAATCTACATATGTTTAAGAGTTTTATATGGAAGTGGCAGTGAAATGTGCTAGCTTTCAGCTAATGCAGGAATATGGGAATCAACAGCATTTCAATATGCATAGCTGGAAAGGTAATGGGAAAGACCAATGGCTCCGCCGCTGTCACCACAAACTGTGTACTTCCCTTGGGATGCCAGACTGTTGATCTGAGGACAAAAGACAGAAGTAGAGAAGCGATTAGAAAGAAATTATTAAACAAACATCCATCTATCCATCTCTCTCTCTCTCTTTATCTATCTATCTGTCTCTATAGTTGTCATGCCTCTGCTCGTTTGATGAATTCCTCGGTTGCGGCGGTCTCGTTTTCTCTCTGTCCACGCCAGGTCTTCAGAGCCGAGGCCTGCAGAGCTCGGCCGAACGAGAAGGAAAGAGCCCAGGGCTTCACCAGCGGGCAGTTATTGATGGCATTTAGGTTAATGGAGGCCTCTTCCTCACTTTGACCTCCTGAGAGAAAGGTCACCCCTGAAAGTGCAGGAAGTCTGTAATTACGCAGTGTCCAGACTCTTTGGTGAATTTGAAACCAGGTTTACAGTTTTTAATATATCCTTACCTGTGACAGCAGGTGGGACAGTACGCCGCAGAGCAGTGACTGTTGCTATGGCAACCTCCTCTGCACTGTATTTGGTTGGGCAGCTGTGTCCAGGGGTTACCATGTTGGGCTTGAGTAGTGTGCCTTCCAGATACACATGATGATCAAACATGGCTTTGTAGACCGCTGCAAGCACCTGAATCAATGACAGTGAATTTAAAGGGGTGGTTGATTATGATTTCACTTTTCTAACTTTAGTTAGTGTGTAATGTTGCTGTTTAAGCATAAACAACCATCTGCAAAGTTACAACGCTCAAAGTTCAAAGCAAAGGGAGATATTTGCTTTTAAAGAAATTGCTTTTTAAGGACTACAACAAACGGCTGGTAGGGACTACACGAGCTTCCTCTTGTTAGTGACATCATCAACCCTAAAATTGACATAAACCCCGCCCCCGGAACACAGAATATGTTAATCAATGACTAGAAGATAACTACACAAAGACAACATAAAATCATCCAACCATTGTTGCATTCTACATGTTGTCACTTCTTCTTAATTCTCTCCATCATTGTCTGACTACGGTTTGGACATAAAAGGCTAAAAGTTTTTGAAATATTCAGTGCATGTCTGTGTGAGTGCAAGCTGTTGAAGCTCCGCCCTCTTTGCCGGGAGCAGCAGCTTATTTGCATTTAAAGGGACAGACACAAAAACGGTGCCTTTTTCCTCACCCTCAAAAAGTGACGATTTTAACATGCTATATAAAAATATCTGTGGGGTATTTTGAGCTAACACTTCACACACTCTGGGGACATCAAAGACTTATTTTACATCTTGTGAAAAGGGCACTATACCACCCCTTTAAATCATATGATTATTCCAGCAATTTTGAATGTGTCAAGAATATTAAAGGGGTAGAATAAAAAGATCCAAGACTTAACTTCATGTTGTTCCAAAATAGACTGACTTTCAATGTATGGGCAAAAATATATTTATGTTCCACAGAAAAAAGAAAGTCATACTGGAATGACATGAATGTGAGTAAGTGATAACAGAATTTTCATTTTTGAGTGAACTATCCCTATAATAAGTACATAAAAAGTAAGAATAGTAACCAACCCTCTCTGTGACAAACTGGCAGCGCTTTAAATCATGGTCTCCATCAGGCAGGATCTCAGGTTCCACGATGGGTACAATCCCATGCTGGACATTTGGGGACATCAACAAATGATCTTTAACATATTGCTATTTGTACTTTATAACTCTCAATTTCGCCTCATTGACTTTTACCTGCTGACAAATACTAGCATAGCGAGCAAGGACTTTCGCATTTTCTGTAATGCACAGGTTTGATGGGGCGGTATCACTGATTTTCATCACACAGCGCCACTTAGCAAAGTCAGCTCCATCCTTTTTATACTGAGCGCAGCGTTCTGAGAGCCCATCCAGACCTGTGGAGACAGTAGCACATCATTTTTATTATATTACAATTCTGGGTACTATTATGTTCTGCCTCAAAATTACCCTAATTGGATTCAATATCTGTATCTCAATATCTCAATATTCAATATCTTTCACCAAAAAACTAAAACAAATCATGTAAAACAGTAAACTTTTAACAATAATACTTCTCACACATTACATCCAAACAAAGTTAACATGCAGTAACTATTTTTAAAATATTTGTTTTTCCACAAAATTTGAATAATAAAAAAGTATTATGTGTATAGTAAGTATAATAATATATATATATATATATTTTTTTTTTCATTTTTTTATTTTTTATTGCTATTAAAAAAATATATTTGTGTGCTTTCCTGAAGCTCAAACAGTAGAGCATGATGTTTTACTAATCTAAATCTAAATTGCATGATGAACTGATAAAAATATATGTCTTCACCTCAGCATAATACTGTACTTTTATTCAAATATAAACATATAAATGTTTTAAAAAAAACTCACAGGGTAGTTGAGAATCTGACTAAACTAAATACATTAAAATATATATATATATATTTTGTGACTGTGCACCTGCTTTTAACCAAGAAATTTGCAGGTCAAATTGTCACACAGTCACAATTCCAAGAAACCAGCATTTCAACAAAAAAAGAAAAGAAAAGAAAATTCAATTGAATAAGCAGATATTCAGATCCAGAGAACGGATGTTTTTGATATACCTTGTGTAGTGGTCTCTCCATTTGTCCCTGGCAAGGGGACTACACCTTTGTCAACCTGTAAAGGAAGAGGCAAAAAGGTTTTAACAAATATAACATTTTTAATTCAGCTCATTGGCTTAAATGCACTGTCAGAAAAAAATGGCAAAAATGATATCTTTAGAAGCACAAGCTTATACCTGGGTCAGTACCTTTAAAGGAATAGTAAACCCAAAAATGTAAAATTATCCCATAATTTACTCACCCCCTAAGCCATCCTAATTGTATATGACTTTCTTCATTCAGACGAACACAATCAGAGTTATATGAAATAATATCCTGGCTCTTCCCAGCTTTATAAGGGCATTGAATAGTGTTTTTGAAGCTCAGAAATGCGGACCCATCCATCATAAAAGTAATCCATACGACTCCATTGGGTTAATAAATGCCTTCTGAAGAAGGGAAGTGATGGGTTTTTGTAAGATAATTACTGGCTTCCAGCAACGGCCATACGCGTGAGAGTCGAGTTCCGGTGGAAGGGTGACCTCTGACCTGACGTATGATGGAGGGCGGAGGTGTAGCGTAAGCTCAGGGGAGAATTGACGAACGCAGCGGGTAGAGCAAAACAAAATGCTTTTAAAAATTTTTTTTGGAGGATTTCGACATAAGAGAGGAGGAGCGTGAGTCTTCAGGTCAGAGGTCACCCTTCCACCGGAACTCGACTCTCTCGTAAATGCGCGTACATGGCCGTTCCTGGAAGCCAGTGATTATATTATATCAAGTTTTGAATATGGAAATTTCTCAGAAGGCCTTTATTAACCCACTGGAGTCGTATTGATTACTTTTATCATGGCCGGATGTGCTTTTCTGACACCATTCAATGCTATTATAAAGCTGGGAAGAGCCAGGGTATTATTTAATAAAACTCTGATTGTGTTCGACTGTAAAAAGAAAGTCTTGTACACCTTGGATGGCTTGAGGGTAAGTAAATTATGGGACAATTTTCATTTTTGGGTGAACTACTGGAGCAACTGTGTACTTTATCTACCCCTAATAGGTGCATGTTCATACCTTAGACTAGAGCATAGGTCTTCAACCCTGCTCCTGGAGGCCCACTGTCCTGCAGAGTTTTACTCCAACCCTAATCAAACACACCTGAACCAGCTAATCAAGCTCTTCAGGATCACTTGAAGTGCACTTGAACCAGACTGAAGCAGGTTTGATATAAACTCTGCAGTGGGCCTCCAGGAGCAGGGTTGAAGACCTCTGCCTTAGAGTAAGGTTTCCAATATGAAACTTTTAGAGGAAAATATGGTACAAAGTTGTCCTTTGAAGGGCACTGCCTAAGTGGCAAGCTGTTGTACCTCTAAAGATAACATTTCTGAACAAATGAATACGAAATGCAAATATGAAGTTGGGATTGGGAAATGTTGCAAGCCAGATTCAAACAGCACCAAGGCTCAACATGTCAAAGCAAACTGCTTACAGATGCCAGTAAACCCAGGGAAGACTTCATACCTTGACCCCGATAGTGATGCCCTTGTCCTTTATCATCTTTACGAACGGGATGCCATCATCAGAGTTCTGGTAGAGTGTTTCGTGGAAGAAGATCACTCCACCGATGCAGTTATCAATGCGGTCATCAGCGGTGAAGAGCACCTGACGGAAGAGACGGCGGTTCTCCTCGTTGTTCTCTACCCCTATCTGGTTCAAACGCTTCCCCATGCTGCCTGTTAGAACGTGTACAAAACCAAAGTGAGTGCTTGCGTTTTCGTTGACACTGCAATTTCTGTCGAATAAGTAAGTCCCACTAACCTATGGACTCGTCTGCAGCTAGGATGCCTTTCCCTGGTGACACTATACGCAAAGCTATCTCATGTAGCTCCTTCTTTTTCTCAGTGGTGAGGGGAGGAAACTGATGGGTCATCCTAAACCTTCTGATACAAGCTGAGGATACAGTAAGAGTAAATGAACACAACAAAACCGAAATGGGATTTCACCATTACCTTCCTGCTAAAGTCATCTAGGATTCATATGGTTCACATACACTGTAAGAAAAACTTTGTAGAAAGCAGAAAATGTGCTGATAATCACCATTATCTTCTATGTTAAGTTTATGGACATTTCCTTTAAATTTAAAACACAACGCAATGCGTCATTCAAAATATATCTAAAACTTAAGAATAAAGGTTCCAAGAGAGAGTTTTCGTAATGATGCCACAGAAGGATCATTTTTGGTTCCCCATAGAAACCTTCAGTGACCAGTTCTTACAAGAAACATTTTTCTATTAGTGTGAAGAACATAAGATTTAATAATCTAAAGAATCCTTTTGTGCAATGGAAAAGTTACATAGATGTTAAAGGCTTTACATGGAAACATAATATGCCTAAAGAACCTTTAAAGTCCAGTGAAAATTCAATGCGTAAAATTTTTCTTATATCAGGGAATTGTAAAAATGTCTAAAATCGAATAAATAAATAAATAAATAACATGCAATGTCTATTGCTATGTCTATTCACAAAAGCTTAACTGATATCACTCTTGCAACTGTTATCTGGAACCACAACTGAAGCATTGACTCACTGTTCACAAGCATAAACTACACATAAACTACTCTCTTTATGAATAACTAAGTTGCCAAATTACTGCAAAATGTTATTTTAAGAGTTCTCAAACTTCTTCTACTTGAAAATCTTTTAAACCTTTAGTAGAATTTAAGCACAATTACACATTTCTGCAGCATCTGGAAACTGATAATTATTCTCAGCATTCAAAAGCATTTTCTAAATGGTAACTCTCTTGTAAAAACACAACTTTTTACTAACTTTTTTGCTCCACTGCAAATTTCACAAAAAAATTGTTATCCAGAATAGTCAAGGCAGTAAAGCCAACAGATGGAACGACAGTGATACTTACCAAGTCAGAGCAGACCGAAGAACTTCAGAAGGGCTTTTTCCAACAGACGAGATGAGACGTGACTGATTCTTTATCAGTGGCAGTGTCCCAATTCTTTATGAAGGTGATATCCCAGAGGATGCTGACACTTGTAGGGTGGAGCTTAACATCATGCCCTCATTAAGTTATTGAGGGAGGTGTTAAAGGCCAACCGATCCCATTTCTCTAGCAGCATGTAATGTATTCTCATTATTGTACACACAATGTAATGTAATCTAACTAGATCTTTTAATGGTGCAAAAGTTGCTAGGGTGGCGTGGGTTGTTGCCAGGGTGTTGCTAAGTTGTTCTGGGTAGCTACATACTCAAATGAGTCCAGATGAGGCTCGGATCCTTTCTTCAGTGCAAGTCTATGGATTGTTTTGCCCATTTTATCGTATGCCAGGTGAAAATTGAGTCTGAAAATTGAGGGATTTTTTGAGGGATCATTGTAATCTGTGTGAAGAAGGATCTTCCGGGCAACATATTTAAATTTAAAGGGGGTTCCCGTCAATAATATAATTTGATCAAATATGCCTCAGGAAAATCCTCGAATCAAGTCAGATGAGACTCCCATCATACCCTTAGAAAAATGTTGGCAGTCACAGAGCGGCTGAGATTCAAGCCTATGTGTGATAAAAAAAATGAGGTGGGGTCATGGCATAATTTCAAGTTCTATACAGGTGAGCAGAATTTTTAGATGACTTCATGATCTAGTTTTTTCAAGGACAAAAATTGGAGTCAAAGTTTGGAGATTCAGTTTACCAACACATCGATTTATTTTGAAATGATGTGATTGATGCTTTTGGATCTAAAAGTGTCTAATTTTTTTTAGATCACCTGTAATATGCATAGAAAAAGACAGACATTTTTAGGACCATGTTGTTCAATCCATACAAAAGCAAAAAGATAACGTAGATAAAAATGGCAGGTTTAGAGGGATACCCAATATCTTACTATACATAAAGGACTGCACACATCTCAAGTAGACTCTCAGGAGAACTGTTAAGAGTTACGGATATTTTAAGCCACCTCTACTGGGGCTGTGATTTTTTTTTTCCCTGATACCTAATTAAAAACATTAATAATGATGCTTTATCTGGTGTTCAATTTTCAGCCCTATTAAGGCTGCTCCCATTTGGGTTTGTCATTGCGCTCACAAATAGGTCACACCAAAGTCTCAAAGTTGGAGAAATGTCTCCAGGTATCATTCGCCGATATATCATTTACCATTCTATCTTTTGAATTGTAATGACATGAAGTTCTACTTTAGTTCTCCACATCAATTGATGAACGAATTCTATTTTTGGGACATATGTTGAGAATGATCTTTACAGTATGACTGAGAACTCATTTATATAATCAAAGCCAACTGCCAGTGAACCAAAATGTATTTAGTTTACTATCATTCAACTACTTTGTACCATAATAATTGCACTAAAACTAAATTGTATTGCAATTTACTGTATTATATTGTATTGCACCGTTCATTCCATTGTACAGTTCTGCTATTCTACTTGCATTACTGTACATTTCACATATTGTGTATTCCATAAGATATTTCATTGTACATACATAACCTGTGTATATTGCACGTAATTTTACTTCTATGCTACAGAACTATTATTTGCAGAAAAAGTAACTGGCAGTATTGTGTCTAAAAAGTTACTTAGTATTAGTATCACAGGTTAGTTATGAGTAAGCATGGGTTAGTTTTATTTATCAGTCAGATTATCACACTGATGGTGTCCCAGTAAGCACTGTAACCTGTATAAATATATCAAATAAATGTACAAATGTGTGAAGAAAAAAACCCAACGGTTCTATTATTATAAAAATACTTCATTAGTAAAGGCAAAAATAGACAAAAATTAGGTCAGAAATCTAATAAACTTTCTGCAAATTCAGAAAAAAAACTGAAATCTAAATATTAAAGAGGACTAAAACAACTCGGTAGTAATACTTGTTAATGAAAGGCTAGTCACATCTTTATGTGGGTAAAATGATCAAAAAATACTGTGACATTTTATCTTGTCTTTGGCAAAATGTTGCATGTTACGGAGAAAGCAAAGTTTGTTCATTTATGTTTTCATGGAGAACTGGTTCCAGTTGCTTTTGTTTCAGTCCCAGCTGTGTCTTCATTTACCTCAATCTTCATCGAGGTAGGAGGCAAATCCACAGGGGTCGCTGGAGAGTTCAGCAGGTCACACTCAAAATTCTTAAGCAGATCTGATGATAATCCTCGCATCGACCTCTCCGATCGGTCGGGATGATTCTTCAGCTCGAGGATTGGCTTGATGGGACGTTTCTGCAGCAGCTGGGAATCAAAAGACATGCCGCGGAAAAACTTGTGGCTTTGGAAGTGATCCAGGCACCGTAAGCGACGCGTGGGGATCTTGCATAGAAGCTACATTTGGACAAAGTCACAGAGTGTTTTAGGTTTGAGTATGTGCGTAAACAACAGGGTTGTGCTCCATTCAGAACTGAACTGAGGATCACTGAATTTTCCAATTCCCCAATTTGATTTGATGTCGCAAACAGAATTGTAATTTAAATTTGAAGGAAGTAGAATTAAAATTCAAAGCAATTCGAAGAAATTCACATAAATGCTGCAAGTGTATTTTTTAATTATACATTTTCAGTAGGCTATGAATTACCCATAAATTATATCCTATATATATATTATTTATACCCATAAAAATCTGATATTAATTATACTTCTTAATAAAAATATCAATACATATATTTATATTTTAAACGTACAATATATACATAATGCAAAATGACGTCTAATACATAATGCAAAAATAACAATGCAACATGTACTGTATATAATCATAATGGATGTCACCTCTATGAGCAGAAAGGCCAGAGCTGGACTGAGGTTTGCAGGCATGTCGTATGGATGCTCACTGACCCTGTTCATCATACTACAGTGGTCTGCTTCCGCAGGCAAAGGAAACTAAAAAAATCAAAATAATAAAAGAAAAGGCTCAGACGGTCTGAATAAGCAGCCTGTAGCACTTTCTAAACATCATCACTGAGATCTGCACATTTTTCCAGAGGTGATTTTGTGACACGTTCATCAAGTATAATGCTCATCTTGTAATATGGCCTCTGGATATGTCTTACCCCTCCAGTGGCTAAAGCGTAGATAAGAATACCAAGAGACCACCAGTCTGCAGCATGGCTGTACGGGCCCCCGCTCAGGACTTCAGGAGCTGTTTAATGACCGGATAATGTAATTAAATATCAATTTTTAGAGAAATAGCTCAGTTGCTTCAAGCTATACATGTCTTTAGTTACTGCCAGATATACTTGATGGTGAACACAGTCTTACTATAGAAATCCTATCCTGTTTAAAACGAGTTCAGATTCCAGCCTCACCCATGTACTGTATTGTGCCACAGATAGTAAATGCTCTATCCCCACGCTCAAGGCGGCGAGACAGCCCAAAATCAGTCAAGCGGACGTGACCTAAATGAGACAGCATTAATATTTCTATTCCAGAATTCCCTTTACTAAAAGATAAGAGTTGAGATTGATATCTTAAAACAATCCAAAGACACAAAAGACATTATGATCATTTTCTTGCTATATGTGATGTATAGATCTATCTATCTATCTATCTATCTATCTATCTATCTATCTATCTATCTATCTATCTATCTATCTATCTATCTATCTATCTATCTATCTATCTATCTATCTATCTATCTATCTATCTATCTATCTATCTATATTTATGTATATATGTATGTCTATCTATCTATCTAGAAGACAGAAAATGTTTAACAATAACCAACGATATTGTACAAATGTACAAATATAATATACGGTGATGCATGGCTGTCACTGATGTTTCCCACAAAGCTGCAGTCTGGATCAGCTTTACCTTTATCAGTCAGAAGGATGTTCTCCATCTGTTTAAGAAAAAACAAAACAAAACTTAAATAACAAAACAAACTAAATTAAAAAAGTACTGTACGATATTATAATACCTTCACATCCCTATGAATTATTCCGAAGTCATGCAAAAATCCTGGAAAGGAAAAAAAGTGTGGTGGCATATTACTTTAACTGTCCATTGATACAAATCTACAACACCTGTGTGTGAAAAAGACTCAAGACATGTTAGATTATTTAAATACAAATTAAAAGAATGTTAAGTGTCATATACATTATAAATCTAACAACACTCACCCAAGGCAGAGCCCAATTCAGCAGCAAACACACGAACATCTCTCTCATCAAACCGGCCCTTCAGTGTCCAGTAAGTATACAGGTCCCCAGTGCTGCAGTAATCACACACTGAAGACAAACACACAGGAGTGAGAGAAAACAAGAGATGAGAAAGACAATGTCACAGTAGACTGAGTGGCCTGACCTTGAGGCCACCTATTATAGACCAAACTCTAAAGGGCCTTCATTCAAGCATGATATGAACTGGAGCAGTATTTTTGAGTATAATCACAAGCCAGTGACACGATTTCAGTCTGGCACAGGGTCACGGAGGGAGATTTTGGAAAGGAAGAAGAGAAAAATCAATGATTAAGTCTCCTGGCTTGCCCTGGCTGATGAACGGATGTGGTGAGAAGAACATGGGGCAAAAGGGTTTAACAAAAATACATAGAACTAAACAGATAAATCACATGGAAAAGGACAAAATCAAATACAATCAAGTAGAGCATTGGGCAGATCTTTTAAGACATATTCATAACCAATTATTTTCCTAATGTATATACAGTATATATGTAATATATATTACATATATATTTATGATTAATTGTATTAATAATAATCAGACTATCATATCTGTAATTTTAATGACCTCATCTGTCGACATGATGCCGGTGAATAGCAGAGTGAATCAGCTACGATAAAATCATCGCTACGATCAGATGCTTCCTTAACTGCTGCTTTCTCACCACTGGCGTTTTTGTTGTTGTTGTTTTTTGGGGGTTAGTTCACCAAAAAATGCAAATTATGTCATTTACTCAACCTCATGTTGTTCCAAACTAATAAGTTTATTTCTTCTGTTCAACACAAAATAAGATATTTTGAAGAATATGGGTAACCAAACTGACTTCCATTGTATTTGTTTTTCTACTGTGGAAGTCAATAGGGCCTTGGGCTTGTTTGGTTGCCAATATTCTTCAAAATATCTTTTTTTGTGTTCAGGAATGAAACCGAGGGTGAGTAAATGCTGACAGAATTGTCATTTTTGTGTGAACTATCCCTTAAAGTTGTTGGATGCAGTTCACATAACAGCCACCGGTGTCACTAATAACAAGAGTTTCTGAATTCTACACAAAGCCTCTTTAATTTCTTTTCAGTTGAATAAAATGATTGCTATAATGCCATGATTTCTGAAGAGTCTTTAGAAAGCAGAATGAAAAATGAAATATTGTATGTGGTGTGACTCACTGATGAAGAGATTGCTCTGGCTCTGCCAACAGTCCCGGAGACTGAGGAGGAAAGGATGCCTGACTTGTCGCTACAATGTTGAACAGTTGACAACACAAAATGAGATGGACATGAGTGCAGGCGCTGAGAGGACATGAGAGTAAACTCTAATGGAATGAACAAAACAATTGAAGTATGAAATATGTGGATGCTTATTGACTGAGAGGAAGTCAGTGTTGTCCATGTATCACTGGCCCGGTTAGAACCGGATCAGACGAGCCGTAGCCGACACAGAGCGCAGCGGCGCAGTGTGACTCACTTGAATTATAACCTCCTCTTTGGACTGCTGGAGGACTCCATGTCTCAAAACATCAGCCTTGGGTAAAACCTAACCAACAGTGGCACAAGAAATTCTGAAGTGAAGGCGGCGCAGTGTACCAAACACATCACATTTTTAAAGATGAAATAGAATGATAGAGAATTTAAAACAAGGCATGAAAACAATCACCTTAATAGCATAGGTCTCATCTTTAGACAGATCCTTCACCTTCAGGATTGGACCAAACGAACCTTTAGCTATAAAACCAAGAATCTGAGAAGAGAAGAATTTTTTTTAATTAAAAACATACAGTATTTAAAGGTTCCCCTTGTGAAAAGGAAGAGATCTTAATTGTATTGAATGTGTCTTTTGCACTTGTGTCGTTCTTCAAAGCTTAAAAGTGTATTTTTTTGATACTGCACATGAAGATAGTATAATATTAATGAAATAAAAAGGCCACTTAAGTATACTTAAAGAGAGTACACTTTCATGACTCTGTTTCTAAACACACTTTCTGAAAACACTTTAAAAAATGCACTTTGTATTTATGTCAAATTAAAAGCTTTACTTTAAAGTACATTTTAAATCATTATGTTTTGATAATCTTTTGTAATGCTTTAAGGAAGTACACTTATTTTGATTTGTTCACTAGTACCACACTAAAGCACGTCAAGTACTTTATTATAATTTCAACTGTATTGTGTTATTTTATATTATTACACGGCTCTCTGAATGCTTGATTCTGATTGGTCAGTGGGAACATTCTGATGTCAGTTATTCCCCGTCGTCAATAGCAATGCTGAATAATGACCGCTCATCCGGGTATCTGAGAAGTAAAACACTTCACGCCGGGGTCCTGATCACATTGTCAGGGTTTATTTTGGCATTATCCATTACTTGCAAAATGCACTAAATGCACTAGATTAAAACTTCATTACAAATATATTTACATGACATACAAGTTTTAATAGAAATGTAAAGTATATTTTGTAGTGCTTTCAAATCGATTAATCACATCTAACATTTTGTTTGCAATTTGACATATGTAATGTATCAATACATATTGACAATATGTATCAATACAAAATAAATAACAATATGTTTGTAAATACATATCACACACACACACACACACACACACACACACCTTTATGTTAGATGCGATAATTAGCGATTAATCGATTTGACAGCACTAATATGTCACTAATATGCAAATGTTCTTCAGTACATTTGGCAGTAGACTTACCAAACCATATTTCAAAGACAACAGAAGTAAATACAAATGAAAAAATTTAAATAAGAATTTAAGTTTGTCAAAAAACACTCTCACAAGTTCAACAAGTTCAAACACTCTTAAGGTCAACTAATTGCATTTCCTATGAAGTGTGATACATTTTCATTAAATTTCAATCGACAACTAAGCATATTCAGTTTGCTCTTACGTAACCTTTAAAAGTACTGTATATTTTTTCTGACTATACTATTTTTTTTTTAAATATGCTAAACAAGAGACAGTTGACACAAAATTTAAATGCTAATCATTTAATCACCCTTATGTCGTTCCAAACCTGTATGAATGTAACAAGTATGAATGTTTTATTTTTGGGTGATTTATGTCACATATTATGACTAGTGCCATATAACTACCTGTAAATGCATGTGTCCAGTGAACCTGTGCGGGAATTCTGGCAGGAAAATGGAAATAAAGCCCGGCAGTGTCCACTCTAGACGAGGCCCCTCAGGGTTTACGTCTGAGGGCCGAGATTGCTCAGAGATGGGGTATTCTCTGTGCTGGACGCTGTGATGAACAAGCGGAGCCGAGAGAGACAGGAAGCCCTGATGACATGACAGGGATCTCCTCTTCACCAGTGATGATGATGATGATGATGATGATGATGATGCCTGGAGTGAAGAGGACATCACTGATAAACTACAGCACAAAATCACATACACTTATGATAACATGATGCTTAACAGATCAGTAGCTGGTGTGCATTTAAAAAAATGAAAATGGCCCCGAAAAGACAGACTACATTTAAAATGTATAAGTGTCAGTGCATTATAGCAAAATATAAAATCAAGTGGCATTTCAAAATCGCAGTGAATGTGATAAACTTCTATAGGCCTACTGCAGTGAAATAAATTGTTGGAGCAAATTGTATGACAAAACTCAAATGAAAGTTGTATGTTCTCATTATTTTCTACGTTTCTAAATAGATTTTTTTTTATTAACTAATAATCTGTAAATCATTACGTAATGCTATTTTACTGTAATTTGTTCGTAGGTATTTAATACGTCATGATTGTCAATTTCATCCAGTGTGGTTCAATGGAACTACTACCAATAAAGAACCTTTATATTTAAGAGTGTATGTCATCATTATTATCAATATCCTCTGGTGTTCTTGTAAACCATTCTCATAACGGTAACACATTTAATTGAATAACACTTGAGAACACTGGGAGCCGCATATGTCAATGTAATCTGTCGTTTTTCCTTATGAATTTTATATTTTAGCCTCTATTTTAGACCCACGAAACTGCAAAGCACAATCAATATTTAAATCAGACCGATGTAACTTTGTACACCCTGAATTTTTGTACAAACTATTGCTTTATTCATTGATGTGATTGTGAGTTGTGTGATTATCAGAGTAGTAAACACTCTTACCTTATTTTTACTCCCGTCGCCGCCCATCACATTTTATAAACAATAAATAAACGACTTGCGATCTTCTTTAAAAACAAACCCTTTAGTCCCACAGAAGTCCGTCAACAAAACGTGAACCCCATGTCAGTTATTTATATCATCTTCTTTTCTTTTCCACACAAAATAACGCTGTTTTAATAAGCGCATTAGTCGGTGTCCAAACCTTTGATACACATATAGGAGCGCCGCCCACTCATTAATATTAACATATAAACAATGATTACGTTACAGCAATGCACTCCATCATGCATCAGAAACGTCATAATCGATTGATTACGTAACTCACATACTTACAGACGTAACTTTTTTTTCTAGTAAGTGGTGTGTCTAATGTCCAGTGGAAAATCGATGTATTTGTACTGAACGATAAAATAATCATATCTAATTCTGGTGGCTACAATATTTTATGCTAGTATATTATGCTTTCCTGTATACTTCAGTCTCAATTTGAGATTAGTTTTATTTCTTTAACACACGGTTAACTGTATTCATTTTTATTAATGCATCCTTATTATAACAGATTATTGGTTACTTAAATAATATATTAATACATTTTACATCAAAGCTTTAAATAAATAATTATTAACTATCAATCCAGAAACGAATGGTTTAAAATAAGCTTGAAGAGCTCATTGGGGCCTGCTTTTATTTTATTGACAAATATTAATTTACATGCTCAGTGACATTTATTACCTCCCAGCATTTGTACAAAGAACAATACAAGAATCATTGCCTGACACAGTGGGGGGAAGAAAATCTAAATATAGTGCTCATTTTTAAACATTCAAGCTGAAACAACATTTCACTTTTGAAGCTGACAAGCAAAAATCAGCAGCATCCGAAGACATTATTGAAAATGATACAGAAGATAACCACAGATACAAAAATATCAGAAAATACTTTGTGTAAAAAGTGCCATAGTGTTAAAATTACAAAGCATTAATCAGACAGGCTGCAAAAATGGCATAAAACAAGATGCTTCCCATAACATCCGAAAACCCAACTGCTCTACAAGCTGAAGATCCTCAGTCCATTTGCTTTTGTATTGCACTATGTAGTTAGTACAGTAAAACAGTGGTCAACAAACTAATGTCAAGTACAATTTAATCTTGAGCTCAAATGGGGACAAATTCTTGATTTTTTGGCTATTTCACTAATAGTGGGCTAATATGGGTTTCCAGTATATGTGAATTTCAGATTCTTCTTGCTCTTCCGTGTGGCTCAAGATTCTCCCCAACAAACACAAGAATCTCCTGATCCAGCAGGAGAGGCGTTACAATGCTCAAAACACAAAATAGAGATAACAGGAAGATAAACCGTTGAATTGTGGGAGCTGTGAGGATGTTATCTTATTTAATAAAGATAGTTTAATCCTGTATGTAGAGAACTTAAACAAGTTGAAATGATTTATGGCACAACAGGAGCACATAAAAACAATGTTAGGTGTACAGCACTCATATTAGACAGTAGAACGACAATCTCATCTTCTCATTGCCAGCAGTCACGGCTTGAACATGGCGCTGGTTTTCGTGTCCACACCCAGCGTGAACGTTTAAAGGCACCACTGGTGAACATGAAAGGAACGGAGTCGGACATTATTTGTTTATCATAGTTCCCACCCCTTTCCCCACTGACGGGGACTCGGTAAGGTACAGCAGTGCTTCAAGACCAGCACCTACATGAAGGAGCTTCACTTGCGGCGACTGAAGATGCTCTTTTTGCTGGAGCTCCTGTCGGCGGAGCTGAAGCCGATCAAAAGTCTTGCCTTCTCGTCCTCCACCTGCTGCTGGAGGCTGCTGTCTGCTTTCCCATCTGCAGCTTTACCTCGAGACTCGGACCCCGAGGCTGGTTTCAACCGGAGCTTCTCCTTTATCATCTATTTATTTATTTTGGGGACAGAAGTAAAACGGAATTTGAACTCTACTACATCTACACTCTCATATGTACTGTATTTAAACGTTGCGTTTGGGACTGAGGTGTTTGAGAGGGATTACCTGTGCGACCAGAGCCTTACGACTGTCTCTCTTCACAGCCATCGCGAAGTCTAGCCAGGTCCAGGTGTTGTTGTGATACTCCAAACAGGGCAGAACCAGGTTCAGATCCTTCCAGTCTACACTGCTCTTCTCTCCCTACAGATACACCACGAGAGAAACACAGTCACACTAGGGAATGTGAATTGAATATTAACAACATATATTTGCAATGCTGTTCCTTTGAATTTTCTATTTAACAAAAAAGTAATGCAAAAAAGGGTCATTTTTTTATTTTTGGGTAAACTAACCTTTTAAGAGAAGACTTTTAAAAACATTATAACAATAGCCAGGACAAACCTTGTAACTAACGCAGAGGGGAACCTGAGGAATCTTGATGTAGATGAAAGAATTATTCATGGCTGCTCTCTCTTTCATCTTATCAATGTCATCAACAGGATGCTGAATGGGGAAGAGATTTAGAGGTTAGATAACTTAAATATCGTTCATAAGTAGACACTTTAACTGTCATCTCTTCAAAATAAAAATACCTCAGGTACTTTGCGAAAAGACCTCCTGACTCCAGCGGTTCGATTTAACCCTTGCGTGACCCCTTTCCCGGGTCCAAGCCCTCCTATGGAGTCTTCAGAGAGTTGCCTGGGTTTCACGACACCTGTGGTTCAAGAAGAAAATAAGCCTTAGGGCCGTTTCGCACAAAACACGTTTTTGCTGTTAAGAACACAGGGAAAAAAGCGCAAGGTTTAGTTTTATTTAAAAGATGAACTTTTAACTTGAGCTCCACGCTTTTAGAAACGCCATGTCATGTGCGAGATGCTGCAAAAGAGATGCTAGTGCAATGGTCAAACAGGTCTGTCTAGCCGCGGGTATTTACATTGAAAAATAATGGAAAATAAGTGTAGTGGAATGGAAAAAACATGTTCTGTGTGATCGGCCCCTCCCCAACTCCACAATGTGCACGAAAGTCACCCTGAAGCAATATCAGATACAAAACACTTCAATGTCAAAGGAGCAATGAGCTTTTAATAGCCAAGAATGGGCCATCAGTGTGGCATAACATCAGCAGACAGCAATCTAATACCCTCACAGGAGTACAGAGGGGGGGGGGGGGGGGGGGAGAGAGGAATGGAGGGAAAAGAATCAATGTAAACTGATATTGATCGGCATGGGGCAAACTATTGATGTCAGTACAGCGAGTGCAGAGAGTGGTTAAAACAGGAATGTAAAGAAAAAGAGTGTGTCAGTTCATCAGAAACAGAATGGTGTAGAACAGTGATACTTAAATTGACTAAAATACGGCTTTCCAAGAGGATCTGTCCTTGTACTTAATTCTAATTCTAAAGAATTCGATTTTTTTCAAGATATCTGCATATGATATAGGTCAACATTGTTGAGTATCACAACAGGGATACTCGTATGCTCACGGCAAGAAAGAAAAGTTCACAAACCTGTGGTAACCAGTCTGAACTTGTCTTCCTCATCCCCAACTTCCTCTTCTTCCACATTTCTTCCGGGGAAGAAAAAACCCATCATCCTCTTGAAGAACTGGTACATGAGCTGAATGGTGAGCGGTACCACATTAACCTATAAATGAAAACATTTTTCAGAAAGAAGAGGACAGCTATATGTGTGATTAAAATCCTGCAATGTTATGATGTAAACAGCACTGGATTTCATGGTAGTGACCTCAAAGTGCTCTTTGACAGAAATCCCTCCAACCGGGGGGCGGACCTTACTGAAGATGCGTAGGGCAAGCTGGCGTCCTGATTGGCAGGGGCTCTGAGGACGCAGAACCACCTACAACACAGAAGATTAGCACAATTACACTTACAAAGTCCCCACTTGACTGAAGTAGTTGTATTTGTTTAGATGCAAACCATGAGACAAAGGAAAACATGGACATGGTTACATATCCTGCCGGTCAAAGCCAACCGAAAATGACTGGACGAATGTAAAAATATAAAATAAAAAGACAAACGATGCAACAGTGGAAGGCAATGCCATTAGCCTGGAATATCAAGCTACAAGGGAGAATGCAGGTGAATTCTGTCCAAACAGGAACGTAAAACTCTCTGAGCAGACATGTCTGGATGAGGATGAAGGTGTTGGACTAACAAACATAGGATTTTACCCACTCCATACATACCCTTACATGCTGCACAAGAGAAACCAAGCAGAGTTATAAGATTAACGAATAGAAGAGATGTGTACAATGCTAAAATGAACTTGTCTCGGAATGAGTCGTTTACAAAACAATAGGGGTGTGACTAGATCTCATATCACGAGATCTCGCAATATTAAAACGTGACGATATTTCTCGTCGAGGTGAACAGCGGTCTCGCGATATCAAGTTGACTGAGGTGACCTTTTACAGTGCTTGCAGAGCTGCCATCGCTCACGCATTCAGTGTGAGACTCCAATATCCTAGTAATAGCAATAAGCAACTAGTTAATAGTGATATTTGGACCCTAAACTAAAGTGTTATTCAACGTTTTAATTAAATGTTGTTTGGCCAATATTAAACAAGGATTGGATCATGCTGTAAAGTGTAACAACAACATTCAAGCCATTGGTGCCCTCTGCAGGCATTTGTTATAATAAATGATGTATATAAGTTGAATATGATCACATTATGTATTTTAACTGTGTTGTTCAGTAAAACCATATGATTACTAGCTTTTGATACTTTCTTTGAACCAATGATTGTGGCCTCATTGTTATATATGTACTTTAAGTCATTTTAAAGGCAACTGTTCACTTAGGTCTAGTTTTATTACCACACAAAAAAATCAGATTACTCGATTAATTGTCAAAATAATTGACCAATTACTTGAATACCAAAATAATCATAAGCGACAGCCCTAAGTTTTCAAAATGCACCTACATTGTTTTGCATTTTGTGACTTTCAGTCGAATAAAATACTGTATTTTTCCAGTCATATATTTTGTCACTGAAGAGCTCTTAAAAAGAGTTCAAATAGTCTTGTCTCGTGAACCCAATATCATGTATGGTCTCGTGAGCTAAGGTTATCGTCACACCCCTACAAAACACAGATCCAACATGTTTCTTAAGGATTTACAGTATAGGCACTGTTATAGTGGATTATAATATCAGGAACATTGCTCTCATCAACAATAATTGTCATTAAATGTATTGTTTACAATTTTCTAACAATTAATATGACAAATAATCTCAATGTTACATGCAACCTTATAATATTACTGATAAAATGCTCTAGATAAACCAAAGTGGACCTCTAACTAATTGACTAGTTGGTTGTTGGACAACTAATAACTAGGTTATTAGCGCTTTGAGTCAGTAAAAGCTCATTATTTTTATTATTAGGTGACAGTCAGGGGACAGGACAGTCGATAAGTCTACTAGTAGTCAAACTAGAATACAGCTAACATAATACCTTAAATATTACAGTTAAAATGTTAACTAATATTTAACTAATTGTCAAGTTGGTTGTTGTTAGACAACTAATAAATAATGTTACCGTCAGGGGAGAGGGCAGTCAAGTCTATGAGTTGACAAACTAGAATATTGTTGGCACGATACCTTAAATATAAGAGCTAAAATGATAATTAATTGTGTAGTTGACCTCAAACTGATCGACTAGTTGACTGCTGGACAATTAGTAGACCGTCCTGCTCCCTGCCTAAAAAATGGCACCAAATAAAAATGTGCAGAGCCCCCTATGCAGGCTTCAGTTCAGACTATTTATGCATGTCAAAAAACACAGAGAAACATCTACAGAACTTAGAGATCATCAATAAGAGCAGATATTCAACGACACATCTGAAGAAATGTCATGTTATTCTCATATTTCAACTAAGCCCTCTTGGACATCCAGTGGGAATCAGTAAGCAGCTGTACCTTGTACACAGCATTGGGAAGCAGGTTATTCATTGTGAACCAGCCCAATTCCAGCAGATGCTCAGCTGTGTCATCAGACTTATTCAACTGTGGAAGAGAACATCCCTTTAAGAGATCTGTAGCCAAACATGCAGTCACATACATAGTAGCTAACATTTTACCAATGATTAGCAAAGAACATTCAGCAAATTCAACCAAAAGCTCTAAATTGTGAGTCCTTGCAGACTTACCTTGCTGTACATGAACCTCTGCAGTTCAAGCTCAGCAATCCCCAACTGTCCATCTTCTTCTGTGAGACACCAGCGGGCCTGAGCAAAGTAGATCTCAGTACGACGTACAACGCTAACGTCTTCTGGGGGTTTCCGCAGCTCCAGTTTGTTTGCCCTTTGCAGTTGGAAGTCCTTAAAACACCTGAGAGGGAGATTTATATAGAGGGACTTTAATACATCTAAACATTTTAATCTAATTTTGCTAGTGAATGATCAATTGCTAGAATTGTAATGGTGACCAACCGGATGAGGATATTGAGTTCCTCACTCTTCATCTGCATGTCAGTCTTCTCTTGGTTGAGCTGATTCTGCAGGCGCAGGTTGATGTCTGACAGCTCGTCTCCTCTGAACTCCTCTGATTGGGACTGTATGGAGTCAGATCAAAGGTCATTATGCATGAATCTCAGAGTAGTTTGGAGGACATGATCTCAAATGGAAAACTATGCGGATGGCTCATGAATCTCGTGAACTGAACACACTAGAACGCAGATGTGCACTAACCCTCATGTTGGAGTAGATCTGCTTCTCCAGGCACCGGATCTGAGCCAAATGCTGACGTACTGCTTCCTGAAGGTGCAAGATACTGCTACGCTGTTCCTCAGGGTTGCTGGAGATCTCCAGCTGGAAACGGACACGCTGCTTCCTCTCGCTGTGCTCCTAAATAAAGAAAAAGATCTAGCCAATCAGCACCAAACAACTCATTCCAAAATTGGTTTTCACACAATTACAGACAATTCGAACCTTGCGTCGGGGTTCTACATGGAGCAGCAGGTTATTGACTATGTCCAGGATCATGGAGTACTGCACTGGATTGGTGGAAATCTCCAAGTCATTGTGGATGAGGGTGAAGGTGTCAACCGCACCTGATATGACCGGAACAAAACAATAATATAGCTCTGACTAAACAACTTACAGATTCTTAAGCCAGTTCCTGTTTCGCTTGAGGTCACATACCAGCCTGTTTCTTTAAAAGGTCTTCCTTCTCATGGCGGTCACTCATCTCTGGTGGTTTGATGGAGGTGGCCAGTTCAGGGTCAATGTCGTGGCTGTACCCAATGTAGTACATGCGACAGCTACACCGAGAGATGATACGCTGGACCTGCTGGGTCTCCTGCACCTGGGACGGCTGGTTCCAGTCTAAATCAGAGCAAAAGGAAATAGTTAAAAAAAACACTAGACTGTGGCTGCTGATTGGACATGCAAAAGTCACCACCACAAGGATGAGAGATGGCCCAATTGTAGGGAAATGAATGGGAGAAACTCTCAATGGCCCTGAGCCAAATGAAATCCAAAGCCCTCATTGTTTTCCTCTAAGTCCACACGTTTGTTATGCAATGCTACTTTGATGGTCAGGTAGAAATCTGCTGTGGAGCTCATTCAATACAGGCTTGGCAGATGTGCACATCGAGGGCACATTATGATCGCAAAGGGGGCCTTGAGCCTCTTTCTGAAGTCTAAGATGACACCTTATGTTCTTGGTAACAGACACAGGTATGTGGCGGCCTTTGTAAGTCCATAAAGCTAGAAGTACACATGAAGTGTGTCAGTTGTGATGGCTAATATGGCAGCTGTAGGAATGAGTCCAGGGGGCATTACCAAAATGGCTATTGAGTGACTTGCTTTAAAGGGTTTTTGGGTGTTCTGAGTGTTATTTAACAAGCTGCTATGTTAATCTGCGATGCCAGTTGCCAGGGTATTCTAAGCAGTTGTTAGGGCATTATGAGGTGGTCCACCCCAAGAGTTAAATGCAGCTATGAACTAAAGGGAGAATTAAAGGGCAACTATTTTGTTTTTTTACCTCTCCTTTAGAGCAGGGGTAGCCAACCCTGCTTCTGGAGGGCTACCTTCTTGCAGGGAGCAGGGTTAGAGACCCCTGCTTTGGTGTGTAATATAGATGTTAGTGCATGTAAACAATCTGCAAAGTTACAAAGCCCACACCAAATGTTTGTACCCTTGCCATTATTTCCTTGTCATCCCCATGTTATACATTTGCGTAATGGCCACCTACTGGCTTCTTTGGCCTATTGTCAAAGAACAGTTTGGAAAGTGATTTGTAAAAAAATTTTTTTCATTGTAAAGGCAAAAAAACCCAAAAAACATTGTATGGACTTCCATTTTTGACAAAATAGTTACCATAGATATAATACGGTTTACAGCAGCTCATGGAGCTAAACCATGATTATGGTAAGGGCCGTTACATATCAAACACACACTCTAAACAGTCGATTTTTCGGAAAGGCTGGCTTTAAAAAAGAACAGAAACAAAATTTCAGGCAGAGGGTGAAAAGAGGTGGTGCAGCAATTTACAGTATGAGAAAAAATTATGTATTTTGATGTGTTCAGTATAAAAGTATAATTATGAACTTAATATGAACATAATATGGACACTTTGAAATGGCGCACCTGTGGTGGTGCTGACCATGCCTCCAACAGCCTGGCCACTCTCCATCAGCTCCTGCACTGAGTCCAGGTTCCTCTGCCTGTGCTCCTCAATGTTCTTCACCTGTAGGTCCACAAAAATGGATTTGACTGCTGTAACAATGCTTTGTCAGTCATAAATTGTATTAGACGAGTGATGTCTGGACTTCTGAACTCACCTCCAGCCACAGCTGCCAGTCTTCTTGTTCAGAGGGGTTTTGCTCCATGGTTGCAAAATACTGCATACCATCCAGCAGGCACGTCCAGGTGGTCTTCTGCTTGAGTGTGTCGCTGTACCAAGCGGGATGGTGTTCACATTGCAGTAGTTGTGCCTTGGCGGCAGATACCAGCACACAGCCGGCAGTCTCTGTGCCTCGCAGCATCATCTAAACACCGTGCACATGGGAAGACGTTAAGATCTGCTAAAACAGTATCTTGTGCTATAGGTTACTGCTCTTAGAATTCATACCTGACAGTTGACGAGCTCAATGAACCAGTTGCGGTTGTAAACGTCATCGGTTTGGCACGCAGCAATACCACAGAGCTGGTCGCACACTCCCGCGTCCTCTTCGGAGAAGACCACAAACTTATCAGTCTCCTCGATAAGCTTCTGCAGCATGGAGGTTCCTAAAAGGATCACAGAAACAGATCAACTGCGTTAAAGAAAGCCTAGGTAGACTGAAGAATCGCTAGTTTCAAAACTTATTTGTTAGTCCAGAATAATAAAACCTCACAAATGAGCAACAATATGCGCCAGATTTTGGGCCGACAATCAAAAGAAGAGACTACCTTCATTCTGACTTTTCTCTGGGCGGGTGGTTGTGGTGATGACTGGTGTAGTGGGAGCAGTGTTTGAGGAGTAGCTGGACATGGAGCGCTTTAGCTTTTTCATCTGCACCTGGGTGTCGATTCGCAGACCCTTCAGAGCCTCGGTGGAGAGATTCCTCTTCAGCACGGCTGCTTTCTTATAGCCATCATATAACCCAAAGGCGATGTTTCTGTTGGTGGTAGTCCAAGAAGCCCGCAAGTCCACTAAACACAACTTGTGCGTGTATGAAGCATTGGTCTCGTCTTTTGAGTTCACCTCCTGAGACAATTTAAGCAGTGATATAGATTGAGATCAATGATATTAGTGTGTCAATAAAGGAAGGCCTACTTACATTGCGGACAAATGTTTGCCACAAATTTCATCTGGGAAAACTTTTGAGTGATATTTTATATAATATAATACAAAGTGAAATATTATTTCCTGTAGATAAATGATCATGTAAGAGAAGTGCATCACCTCCTCGATGCGGTTGCTCTGTCTCTGGTAGCTGAGCGAGGACAGGCTGAGCAGGTGGGTCTTCTTCACCTGGGCGTTGATCTGGTGGTCGGCAGTCTCGTCCCAAGTGGAGGCCATGAGGTGCACGGTGACCAGAGAGAGTTCGCTCACCATCTGAGTAACGTTCCACTCGGAGATCAGTCGCCTCATCACAGTGCCAGCTGTAAAACATGCATCATTTCAGCAGAACATTTCAACAGGGTGTGTTAAGCAGACAGATTGACTGAAGGCAGTTTGTTCTCTCACCCTGTGGGATGAGCCTCTGTGCTCCTCTGGTGAAGACATGACCTTTACTGCACTCCACCTGGATGCCTCTCTGCTGAGCAAATGATGCCCAGTAATGGACCTGCAAAGGAACATTAATACAGGTTTAACCTAGATATTATTTAAATCACATTTAATCTTTAACTATCTTTCCAAACTGACGAAAGATGAAAATTCTTTGAATAAGACAGATACAGACAGACAAAGTATTGTGTGACTAAAGCCGGTGTTTTACCTGTAGCTGTGGGAAAGATGCCGTGTAGGACATCTGTTTGTAGTGCTGTCCGAGCTTCCTGCGGGACGGTCTGAGGCTTTGGAAGAGTTTGCCTCTGCAGATGGGCCGGGACACGCTGGTCCAGGTGGCCCAGAAGTTCTGCATCCAGCGCAGGGTGCTGCTGTAGAGGAGGATTCTGGGCTGGCAGAGCTCTGGGAGGAAATACACACAATTTAAAACTAAAGTAGTAATGACTTTTAAAACTGGAATACACTATACGACTATTGCCCTGATTTTCAGTCTGGATAAGTCAACGCTAGTTGCCTGAAGTCAGAGTCAGTCTGCAAATCGCAGTTGGAGATGACAGATTACACAGAAAATCATGTAGTGTATGATGGGCAGAGACTCAGATTTTTTTTTTTTGATTTTGGTTTTGATTCCTTTGATGCAACAGATATCAAACATGTTTGATCATTTGTGCAGATTTTAGGACACATTGTTTACATTTGTCAAATTTTTTAATCTGTTCCAATTTTAAAGGTTGTGTGGTGTATTCCAGCCTTTATCAGCATTGTGAAAAAAATCTTTAGTTCTAACTTTTGCCACAGTGCTGGTCGAGGTCCATGGTGATGGAGAGGTTGAGATTTTCAGAACGGAAGGCCCTGTAGGAGTCATGTGGCTGGACTGAGGTGACATCCGCAACGTTCTCTGCTGCACAGAGCATTACAGCATGGTGGTCATGTGGATTACCATGGCATAGCCATTGGAGGTCAAGGGTCATAGATAGGCTCGGGAGATGCAAGAAGCAGATATCATCATACCTGTATAGAAACAGACCAGACAAAGTTAAAACATTACAAATTAAAACATAAGTCACATGTTAATACTACACAACTCCTAGTCATGTACTTGGAGGCTGTTCTAACGTTGACGTCCAGGTCACCCTTGAAGACAAACTGCCCAGGATTCCAGTCAAAGTTCAGCTTGCTCCATTCCCAGTGCAGGTTCTCTGTAGTGTTGTAAGGGTCCTACACAAATTTAACATTAGTCAATACAAGATATTAACATATGTCAGGTGTAACTGTAAGGTTTTTAGGAAGGAGACTGGGAACGTGTGTTAGTACCTCAGTAGCGAGCTGGTGCAGGTTGGCCTGTTCGATGTCCATTACCCAGCGGCCATGCAGTAGTAGTCTGCTTTTATCCCACCAGGTCAGTAGAGGGGACGGGTCAGCTGTAGGTTTGGTCAGTAAATCAACAGCCTGGCCAATCAATGTCCAAGCAGGATCCCAGCATGGCCCCCACACAATGGTGTAGAGGGATATATTTGCTATACGAAGAATTAGACCAGTTGAGTATTATTGTTGTGCCATCATGTTACAGACTTACAAGATCAATAGGGTATTGTGACTCACAATGGAGATCGTAGTAGAACTTCAGTGGTGGCATATTCCTGTAAACGGTCACATCACCCCATGGTTGGCCGAGCTGGACAACCTGTTTGCGCTTCGCTCTCAGCTGCCCATCTTGCTCGGTGCCCATTAAGCGTCCCGACAGGGCCCACTCTCTGATCTCAAACAGGTATCGAGGGTAGTCCCGGATCCGCACTGAACCACAGAAGAAAAGGAGCAAGCTAGCTATCATGGACTATTATAATTGTCTGAGAATAGAATCCTGTATTAGCACTCACAGTTGATTTTAAATAGAGTTTGATGTTAGCATGATGCTATGCTAGCTCGATACTGTAAGTATAAAAACACATGGGACACAAAATTGGGTAAATAGTCAATTCTAAAATGAAACCAAAGCGATTTTATCAATACTTTTCTGGCATTTCTTTTGTTGGCCATCTCGGATGATTTTTTTTTTCACCAAGCTAGCAGTGTTATCGTTAACTAAAACAAACTATTCTAAAGATTAAATAAAATAAATTCACATTAGCACAATCTGTGTTTTGAACAGATGTGTCAGATTACTGACAGTAGATATTTGCAAAATAGCAAAGCAAGCATCATTCATTGGATTAAGTATTAACATTGGGGTGTTTAATTCTGCTTCTGAAGTGCCACTGTCCTGTACAGTTTAAACCCCAGCTAATCCAGGTCTTCCGGATTACCAGTAGAAACTTTGAGTACGTTTCAATTTATGCATTTAAGTGATTTACATTTGATCAATTCATGCATTCGCTTCCTTGATATTGAGCTCATGACCATGGAGTTGTTCTATGTTCTCTGTTTGAGCTACAGGAAAGGTGTGCTGTGGCAATGTGGAGCTAAACTCTGCAGGACATTGGCCCTCCAGGAGCAAGATTGGACACTCCTATATTGAAGCATGCTTGACTTACCCAGAAATGCATTAAGCTTGAATTTAAAAGCACGGCACCACTGGACAACCAGCTGCAGACCATCTCTAGGAAAAGGGCTGATGCCATCGATGTCCCTCAGCTGCTCTCGGATCCGCTCAGGACCGTGCAACGACTGATCCGCAAGTGCCACCAGCTCGAAATCCGACACAGTCCAGGTGAGCAAGGACTTGCGCATGGGCGTGTTGGCATACAGCCTCTTAGATCTCTGAATATAGATCTCAATGTGCTTGCGCTCAAGGGAGGTGTAGAGCTCCTCAATCTTACGAGCCGGCAGGAGCTCGCCGTGCTGTTTGCGTAGGTCGGCCACCTTCTTGTCCAGCAGCTGCAGGCGCTTGGCACTTTCCTTGCTTTCGTCCTTCATTAGCTCGTAATTGTCACGAAGTTTGATCTCAAAGACGTCATCCAGGAACACGAAGGAGAACTGGTTGATGCGGATCAGCAGGTCTGGAGGCAGGCTAAAAGGCTCTGCTGGTGGGGCGGCACCTCTGTGTAGGGTCTTCAGCCACTTCTGCACGCTGATGGCCTTGTCGAAAGTGTCTGAGAAGTTGTACTGATAAGGGAACTCAATGGCAAGGCTGGGTGCAGTGAAGAGCCAGGTGCGATTGTGAGATGTTTGGAGGAAAGGGAATTGAGATCTGTGCTGTTGCATCACCTCGAGATCATCCAGCATCTGCACCTCTGCACCAGAAAAGGAGAAGATATCATTGCCATCAAAGTTGAACACCAGGTGAGGAGTCTTCATCAGCACGGCTCCAGGGCGTTTGGAAAGCGACAGTGCTTCTGCACTGAGGATGATGAAGTTCTTCTCAGCCACATGGGCGGTAAACTGAGTGCTTGCCAGCACTACACACACTAACATGCCAAAGGAAGAGGCTGCAGACTCTGTTTCATCCTTTTGTCTTAGGCTTAGAGATGCAGACAGAGCCTTCCAATAGCTTTGGCTCTCTGTGATGTGCTGATACAGAAACATGTGATCCGATGGGGTCCACTGCACTGTTAAAGCATTTTCACTCTGCACCTGATCATATAAAGATGGGAGGAAATGCAATTAATGCCAAGCATGCAAAACGTGGAAAGCGTACACATTAGGATTTGTGTCAAATGAGAGAGGTATGTTTATTTGTTTAGTACAAATAGCTGTCCCAACTAGTACAAATAGTATTTAAATCACAAATTATCACCCAAAATGCCACCTTAACAAATGACATAATTAAAAATGAGGCCCCATTTTGACATGTTTGTAGCAAAACGTGCAGTCCAATCCCAGATTTTCAGTGTGTTCTCAAAAGTTTTGGACCCCACTATAGTTGTAAATGGGTTTCAATTGCTATGAACTGTTTTTGAATAAATAAATAGTGACACTATGAATGTGTTTTCATGCAGTCCCTTCTGAGTACTAGTGGTTATGATATAACTGATCCTATGTGAGGAGGTCATGACAGCTGTGTGTAGGAGCAGTGTAGTGGTACCTCCAGACTGCGTGTGCTGATGTGGTAGGAGACAGTGAACGTGGTTAGGGTCAGGATGGGGGTGGGAGTTTGGGCGGCTGGGCAGCAGGGCTCAATACTCTCAGTGATGGCCTTCACCACAGCCAGAGACACACCCTGGACAGACACACTTGATTTCTCCCCCGATCCCTCAGCCACCACTGTGTCCACCCTCACTGCAACAGCCCCTTTAATGCAATTCAGAAAAACAAACCCTCACATACTGGAACAAGCTAACATGCATAAAAAATGTAATGCAAAAAATATTTTGAAAAGAATCAGAGTGCAATTGGTATTTTAAGGGCTTCTTTTACTTCCTACCGGCAACATTGGAGAGTGTGAATGCGTTTACATCCTCAAGACTGAGTTTAAACTTAAAGAGTTGTGGTGGGCAGGTTGGAGGCTTTTCATAAGGGGAATGTAAGGAGACATTTTCTGCTTTGTCCAGTTTAAGAACGGAGAACAGACGAGACAGACACAGAGTGCAAGTCTCGGACACCTCCAGCTGCAGGCCTTTCAGATTGGACTCCATACAAACACTCCTAGAAGGGTTGGAGTTCACCGTCCTCTGCTTACTATAGCTGCCCTGAAAACAAATAAAGAAGGGATCACGCACAGCCAAATGAACATTATTTCAGAATATAGTCAGTCCTGCATAATGAACGACAACTTACTAGATAAATACATGCTGATTTTACCTGCAGTGTGAGGCAGTCTAGAATAAGGGCTTCCCCCCAGACATGTTTTCCAGGTGGATGAGGAGCCTGCTGGATATGGGAGCCCTGGCCCACACGCCACCAGAAATGATCCAGGGACAGAGAGGCTTTCTCAGTCACAGTCAGACTCTTTACGTCATCGTCTTCTGAGTCCAACAAGTGCTGCAGTTCTGTGAGACACACCATAGTCAGTCACAACAGTTGTGCACTACATTTTTTTTTTTGCCATTCATTTCGAAATAAGAATTTAGTCTTTGTTTTTTAGGCTACAGTCAGTGTTTGTTATCGAAAACTAAAACTACTAAAATAGTTTTGGTTAACTGAAATATAGCTAAAATAAAGTAAAATATAAAATATTTAGATGCATTTAAATTAAATGCTGCCTTGGCAACTAACTGAAAGAAAATAAGTTTAAGAGGAACTACTAAAATACAGAAATAAATGAAAGCTAAATAGAAATATTCTTAAAAAAAAGAAGTAAATCCTAAAATTAAAACAAAAAATACAAAAATAAAAGCTAATTAAAATAATAAATACTATAATAGTATACAATAATACTAAAATAACTATCTACAGTACATTCACACAACAAGGCAAAGTGGCAATTCAGATTTTCAGCTCAAATCTGATTTTCTTTTAATGAGGTTGGTTCTTTTGTGTCCCATATTAAACATTAAACCTTTTTTTCTTTCTTTAACACCATTAATATACTATATTCACTATAATTTCATCATAATAATTAAATAATCATACAAAATTTAATTATGTAATTATAAAATATTACATTATTATAAAGATTATTAAAATTTTTAAGCAAGAATATATCTAATTATATAAACAATATCAACATTACATTATATATTATGCATTTGTAATAACATAAGGGGCTAATTATATTATTGGCTTAAAATGGAACTTATCGACAAAATTAATAGGATGTTAAAATGCCACAGTCAATGTGATTCTGTTGGGCAGATCAGTGTCATATAAAAATGTTTTCTAGTCTTTGAAACTGTGCTTTTCAAAATCTTCAGAATATATGTCTTCATAAAAACTTCTTGAGTGCAGCTAAGCTACCTACATTTTTTTTTGTATTTTCACTGTGAAAAAAATTATGTCTGACAGAGAATAAAACCTGCTGTTGTTGAGGAAGGCGAGTCAACAGCCAAACTAAGCCAACAGCCAGTAGCCACACTTTGCTATTTACCAGCATTAGCTGAGATGAAGCCCAAAGCAAAGGGTGGCGTATCTCCTAACTGCACAGACACATTGACATTGGACACGGAGGAGCTTATCAACACGGGAGCATCCAGCTGAGGGAAACGCCTGGGAGACAAAAGGACACTTATGTAAGAACAATAAACAAGACCTCCATCACAGCCAAATCTGTGATGCTCAGCAAGCAAGTGGAGGATTAATACCTTTTTTTACGAGTCGTTTTTTTGTGCGAGAGCTGGTCCCATGACAACATGTCCAGCCAATGGGAGAACTCTTGATGACGGTAGTGGATGATACAAGTGTTGATGGTGACCGTGCTAGAGATGTCAACCGATGTCACCTTAAGTGAGCAGTGAATACAGAAACAATAATGAAAGAAGCATTTATATAAAAAAATTTAAAAAATGCTTTGATTTGGATAGAGAATTCATGAAAGCAACAAAACAACTCACCTGCAGAATGGTTCTGAGAGTATTTAGACATAAAATCCTCTGTCTACTTTGTGACAGAAGAAGGCCATCTGAAAAACACCCAGTCAGACACAATACTTATGGTTAAGGTTTTGTTCATATTCCTAACCTTAAAGGACAAGTTCGGTATTTTACACTTAAAGCCCTGTTTTAAGATCGTTTCTGATGAAATAGAATGGTTAAGATTGAAATTTGGACACATGCTGCTGGCCCGAGAATTTTGGGTTTCTGTGGTAGCACTAAAGAAAAATAGGTCCACAGTTTTACAACGAATGGTAAAACACCTGTTGGAAAGCATCTTTTGCAGCGATTTTTGTGTGAGCATATCAGTGAACACCCCAGACCACTCTTCTTTGTAAACTAAATTATGAAGGATTGTTCCAGTGCACCTATGCAACCATTGTGAAGGTGGGGGGGTGCTACCACAGAAACCGAAAATTTTCGGGCCAGCAGCATGTGTCCAAATTTCAAACTTAACCGTTCTATTTCATCAGAAACGATCTTAAAACAGGGCTTTAAGCGAACCGAACTTGTCCTTTAAGTATAATCAATAATAATAGTGATAAAGAGTGTGTTCTTGAGTCCTACACCTACCCTCAAGCAGAAACTCCAGGCGGCTCTGTGGGAAACTGAGCTCAGGGGTGAAACTCTTCAGAGGAAGCTGTTCATCATCGCGATCATAACCCACCTTCAAAGACTTCAAAGTCCAGTTCAAGTGTCTGAGAATCAAACATAGTTTGTTAGAGCACAAAAAGATAATTTAAGATTAATCACAATGACTTTAAAAGCACAGCTTACCTCTTCTGACTATGCATGGAGAGTGTGATATTAGTGTTTTCAAAATCCACATTGACCTTCTGTGGAACCAGTTTGTGAAGCCCTTCAATTGCTTCCGTTTGAATGTAAGAGTCCTCTTTATCATCTTCAACAGACATAAACATTATAAAAGCTTTCACAGAGTTGAATTTACAGCAGGGTTATTAGGTGACTAAGGGGTCTTTCACACTGGGCACATTTGCTGCGGTCTGAGGTTTGGTCTGGTTTTACACTCAACTTGATTCTATCGAACCCTGGTGCATTTGCGTTCATCTTATGCTATCAAAACGTGTGAATATATATTTTTTTAATTAATGTGGTGCTATTATGTGCCGCAAAGTGAATGAGACTTACTGTATGTACAGTATGATGCATAAAGTTTTGCAAACGCACACTTTTAAGGAGACTGCGAGCCATTAATTTGCTATTTTGATTGCACTATTGCAATCTGTTTAGTTTAACATGAAGCACTAAAATAACTGAAACTGAACTAAAAATTAATAAAAAACGATATATTAACATATTAAAATAAATAATAAAAACAACCAAAACACAACAAATTTTGAACAAAATAACTAAAACTGAAAATGGAAAATATGAAAATAAAAACTAATGAAACTATGAAATAATAAACTATGAATTAAAAAAAAATGAAAATAAAAATAATTTATTTAAATTATTTTTAAATAAAAATCTAAATATTTATAAAAACTATTTATGTTAATTAGGGATGCACAATTTAAGGAAATACTAACTGTAAAAAAAAAAATTATTACAAAAATATCAGTTTTAATAAACTGATTGCAGTTTAAAATGTGCATGCGTATGAGTGTATGTGTGGAACTTAAAGCTCCAGGTTTGCTGTGAGTGTTTGGAGGGCTGCACAATTTGGCCAAAAAAATTTGTGATTCTGTATCAATATGAATATATAAATAAAAATAATTATAATTAATATTACTAAATAGAAACATTACATAAAATAAGAAATCACTATTTTAATATTTCACTGTAAAAATATACATAATTTTATTTAGCAGAACTATACAACTACAATACTACTAGATGGCTGTCTTCATTTCATCATTTTGAAATGTTATGATCAAGGTAATATTTTGGAAAACCACAGGGAGCCCATACATTTAATTTTTTGTTGACAACAGTCGGTTCATAATAGTCGGTTTGGAAAGATGGTTGGCACACGTTGTGTTCCCAAAAGCATGTTAGAAATGTCCCAAACTCAGAACAGATGCAGAGATGAGTTCATAAGAGAGTTCATACGGAGCAGAATTTACACTGAATCAAGCTGCTTTGAGACACTGAAAACACTGGAATCACTCTGAAACTTTGATATTCGCACTAAGCCATTTCACGACTTTGGCTGAATGAATATTAATTGTGCAGCCCTAATTTAATGTGTGTATCTCAAATTGAAAACCTGGTTTGGTCAAACCTGCAGTTTGACTGGTGCATTGAGCTGGAGCAGATCCTGGAAGTTTGGGTAACTGGCTGAGGAACAGACCCTCGTGAAGTTCAGCCAGCAGAGTTCGGACACACAGTCCCAGACGGCCTGGCCTGAGATCAGGCAGACTCACGTCACCATTAAGGGCCAGACTCAGGGACACCTCAGCCAGACAAGTATCCTGTTAATTAGAGAACAGGCACTCTGTTATCACCTTGTAACACAATTATTTATGTTTTGTACACAACATAGTGAAGTAAAACCTTAACACATGTACAGTATATGTGGTGTACATACCAGTCTGCTGCTCTTCAGAACTTTACTGCTGAGTTGTCCCACTGAGAAATCCCAGGCCAACCTAACAACATATCAAGAAGTTCTCATTTTAGTGGCCGTTTGGGTAACCGTTTTTTTTTTTAAATGCCTTGCTCAGGGGCAAAACAGTGCAAGTTTGTGGCTTGATCCTTGTGGGAAATTGAATAGAGATGCACAATATACTGATTGGTTACTGGACAATTGGGGTACATTTAGATTACACTACCATTCAAAAGTTTGAGGTTAGAAAGATTTATTTGAAAGAAATTAATAGTTTTATACAGCAAAGACACATTAAATTGATCAAAAGACATTGACATTGAATGATTTCTGAAGGATCATGTGACACTGAATACTGGAGTAATGATGCTCAAAATTCAGCTTTCGCATCACAGAAATAAATTCATTTGTCACATATTTTCTAATACAAAACAGTTATTTCAAATTGTAATAATAAAAATAATTCACAATATTTATTGCATTTTAGTTCAAATAAAATGCAGCCTGTGTGAACATTAGATAGAGACATTCAGTCCAGCAGATTCCTCTGCACTATGTACAGCACTTTGGATCCATTTGTATTGTGTTAAATGTGCTTTATAAATAAAGGTTGTTGTTGTTGTTGTTGTAAAACATAAAAATCTTACTAACCCCAAACTTTTGAATGGTAGTGTTCTGTTGTCGTCATCTAACACTCATAGTTAATCTTAAAAAGACACTAATAATTTAATAACACTTAAATGTTCCATTTTCCATACTTCACATTATAATATTTGTAATGCCTAAATTTACTTGTAGCCTTTAACATGACTGATTTTAGTTTGTAGAGTTTTATTTTTTAATTTATTTAGATAAAGAATTTTTATTTATTTTTATTTATTCTTCATTCATGGCCATTTGTAATTCATTTATATTTATAGAAATTTTTATATCAGTGCATCCCCTCTAGCCAGCCCTGAGCTCAACCCACTATGCACACAGCTAGAAGTAACAACACCATAGGTCTTTATAAAGAGCAGTTCTCCTTTACAGAGGTTAATCACCTTTTACTTTGATGATCCAGCAGCAAAGTGATGGCAGAGGACGTCATGTGCCAGAGTGACTCAGGCAGGGCCAGATTCAACACCATCACATTTATGGAGTCGATGTGGAATGATAGCAGCTACAAAACAGAGACAACTGGAAACTTTAAACAAACTGTATACAAAACAATCACATTTACAGTAACACACTTTCAACAGAAGTCCATAGAGAAAGGCATTCTGAAGGTTTTAAAAGCACTTCCATGAACACTTTTAAATGAAAATATGAGTAAAGAAAATAAAAGGTTGGATATGATTTTGCACAGACCAACTTAGTAAACGATTTTATACGTTAACAAGTATAATGTTTAAATCTTGTGTTGGTCCAACTAAGTAAGCAATTTTTTAGAAGTATGTTTAAGTCTTGTGTTGATGAACAGCCTGTACCTAAACTTTTATCCCAGTGCAATATCTTGCAGCATTTACTTCCATTGCAAGTGCATTATTATATTTTTTTTCTGCTGAACGATTTTTAATTATCTTCTGTGGTAATCATTAGCAAATGGCTTAACTTGTATTGAACCTGAAAGACTCCAGAACTCTAAATGAAACTTAAGTTCTAAATGTTGATCACCTGCGAGAAAAAATGCAGAGTAGAGGGACTGAGAGCAAGTTTTTTAGTGTTCTCTTCATTGCTTTTGGGAGCCCGGGGCCTAAAGGGCTCCAGCAAGTCAAAGCGGAGCCGGGCATCACCGACACATAATGCCAAGAACCTCCTATAAGAAATAAAACACAATGAAATACAATTATCAACAGACAATATTCATCTAGCCACATCTGATTACTTACGGCAAGTCCGGGTTAGCTATTTTACAGGAAATCCATATCCTGTCAATTTCCTGCAAAACACAAAAGTGAAAAATTATTTATAGTGCCAGAAAACATAACATATCAAAGCAGTTGCAGCTCTTAACCCTATAAATCCTACTGTATCTCGTTTGATATGCGAACTTCTAAGACATGATCAAAACTTTGCTGAAAACCTGTTGCACAATCTACTACATGCCTTGTCACATGATTGATAGTTGTTGTCAATGTTTTATTGATGCAGAAACCAAACCAACCAGAGTGTGTTGAGGCTGAAACTGAACACTGATTCCTCGCACCGAGAACAGACCCACAGACTTGATCTTGAGATCCGCATTCAGGACATTGTGGAAAAAACGAACAGCCAAACTGCAGGCAAACCATCTAATAACACATGAAGAGGAGAGTACTTAATAAGTTTTAATGTAGCATTTGCAACTCATTTTACTGCTGTAAGTGGATGCATTCATTCATGTACGTTGGTTTCTTACCTAAAGAGTGAAAAGAATACAACTGCCAGGATGAGAAACACTGAGATGGCAATCAGCATGGCAGACATTGTGCTGCAGATGTTTCTTCACATTTAGCCTACAATCATGGCACGCTGACTCCAGACCACCTGTCAAACAGACACCGATGTTCATTCCTCTAGAAATAGTTCCAAGACTTGTTAGTTATATTAGTTAATATGATAAACTGAACAGGGGAAGAAATTATTAAAGTTTAAGAATTAATAAACCAAATAAGTGCATTTACCAAAATGAACTCCTCTAAAATATTCTGATATTCAGTGTCTTCTAAAATATTAGGTAAAAATATCACAAGTTAAAAACATATAGCGGAGTAATGACACAGAACCAGAATGTTGCATTAATCACCATTTCACAAAGGCAAACTGAGAGCTTTATGCAATAAACAATATAAATGAATATTATGTTGAGTTTTATTCTCAACACAATCTAATTATTTGATCGTCAGTCTCAGTGTTGTGCCACTCTGGCATTGCAAACAGCTTTTGGGCGGTTCTGGCAATGCAAGTATAAGCAAGTTGAAAGGCAAAACAATCCAACCAAGAATTATTTAACTTCGTAGTTAAGGTGTTCGATGTAATTAGCAGCGTTTAAGTCGGGTTACCCACCTGAAATGGTTTGTAATGCAGACCTATGGATCTTTACGTGTAACGTTACACCGCCCCTCCGTCTCATGCTAGGCTATCTAGCAACGGGATCATGACAGCCTTCTGTCAACAAACTGACATGCTAATCATGTTTATACGCCTCTTAAAACACACATAATTACAAAAGCATAAGTTTTAAGGCTGATAAACCAGATTTCATTTTGGTTTAGGATTGAAGTGATGGGCTTTCCACTTGCAATACTTGTTTCAAGTGTGAAAGCAGAAATATTAAGAGGGTTTTTTTCATAATAAAAGCCGTCAAGAAGATCAAAGAAAATAATAAAAAGTTATTTGTTATTTTTTAATAAAGAGCCACAAACGTTTAATAAGTCTTACCATCTTTATAGGTACGCAACACTGGAATTCTTGTCTTTTAACTATTATAAATAAAAGTGTGCAAATTGTCAGTTTTATAAGTTGGACAGTCAGCTGACTGTCCTGTTTATACAGAGGGTGTCACCTGACCACAGGTGATCGAGCTACAACATGAGCTCTCAACAGGTGTGTTAGACTTGAAGCAGTTTGTTTTAAGTATTTGAGCAGTGTTTTTTTAGTATGTTGCATCAAACAATAAACTGACAGAAAAGACATAACAGATAGAACCTCTACAGGAATGAAATTACATCAAATCTTCATGTAAAGTTTCACAAACAAAAAAAGAAAGAGAAAAAAACAACATTGCAAATACATGCAAAGGAAAACATTATACACGACTTAGCGAGCTGGCGGCTTCTGCTCTCGCGGTACTTGATGTCATACACTGATCAGTCTGCAAACACACCTATCTAACCTTTTATGACTCGAAGACCCCCCAGTTTGGCAACAATATTTTCTCTGGTAGCCTACTTCTGCTGCAGTTATTACAACACTGCTTGTTTTCAATTTTTTTAGATTAACAAAACTTGGAAGTGTTGAATATTTTACATTTATTTATAAGATTTAATTATATGATGTAGAAGTATTACAATACTGATCTCAGCTGGTCAGTGGAATGAAACGGAAAGCTTTGTCTTTTCTTTCTCTGCACTTTGGAATGAACCATGAATGCTTCTATGCATTTGTTATTGTAAATTAATAATTGCAATTAATTTGGTATGGCACCAAAGGAAATGTTTATTTTAATAGCCACTGAATATTTGTAACATTACATTTGCTGATTATCCTCTTTATTTATTAAAAAAATATACACCTTTAAGAGAATAACTACATAATCATGAGGATTAACAAAAACACACATATTTTTCATCATGTCCAAAAGTGTGTGTCCAATTAAAGTTTTAATGATTTGTAAGGTGTTATTGATAGAATTTACATTATTTTCATAAAAGAAACCAGGATTATCATTAGTAAACCCTTGAAATGTATAATAACAATAGTCTAGTTGACTGCACACCCTGGATCTTTTCACGCAGTGTCAATGATGCCAGACAGTCTTTATGCTGAAGCCTTCTGCTTGTTGTGTTTGGCAAACCACTCGTCACTCTTATCTGCAGCCATGGCCTGTGGAAGAAACCAAACAGAAAACATATGAATGCGGCTTGTAAGTGCATCACAGGATTTATTTTATACTCTAAATTACCTTATCCAGTAACTCATTTCCCTTCGGGTCCATTGCAGAAAGCTGCCTGAATGCCTCGTCACCCACAAAGCAGATCTCATGACCATCCTACATTATGTGGAGATCTGAGTCAGCCAAGCATACATTTTGTAATCATACTCAACCTTCAGTCTCAATAACATTACACAATAAATTCTCACAGGATCTGCAAGAATGACGACTTCCACGGTGGCTTTTCCAGGTGTGTCCAGACTCACAAGCGGGGTGAGGATTTTGTGCTTTTCTTTTTTCATTATGGCCTCAATGTCTGGTAACTGCAAAAGAAATACATTTCCTTAAAGTTACAACAAGTAAAATCTGATGTGGATGTTGGTTTTGATGAAAGGATCTGACCTGATCCCGAGGGCAAGCGAATGCGATCCTTCCAAAAGCAGTTGCATGTTCCACATCGCCTCCAATGTCCTGTAACTCCAGCTTACACTACAAAAGCACAAGAATTGATTTCAAGACACATGCACTACCATTCAAAGGTTTGGGGTCAGTATGATTTTTAAATGTTTTAACAAAACAAAAAAAAAGTGTCTTGTGCTCAATAGGGCTGCATTTGTATGGTCAAAAATCCAGTAAAAACAGTAATATTGTGAAATATTATTACAATTTAAAATAACTGTTTTCTATTTTAATATATATTTTAAAATGCTCCAGTCTTCAGTGTCACATGATCCTTCATAAATCATTCTAATATGCTGACTTACGGCTCATGAAACATCTTACTATTCAACGTTGAAAACATTATTTTTGTGGAAACCATGATTTTTTGATGAATATCAAATAAAATAACATTATTCGGAAAAAAATATATTTGGTAACAGTATAAACTTTTTGATCCTTGCTGAATGAAAGTACTAATTTCTTCCATGAATTTGCTTTTGAACGGTAGTGTGTATATGCATTTGCATTAATTAATTTCCTGCCATAAGGGCCTGATAGAAGTTATATAAAAAGAGGATAACCAAACTCAAGACTGTTCACGAGGTCTTGGTGAGTGGCATGTTCTCATAATTTAATTATTGCCAAAAATACAATAAATGGATTATTTTCAGCCAAACCTGATTATCTGAGAATCCCATTAAGGCAATCTTTTTGTCCTCATTTTTCTCAATAACTTTTATTCCCAGCAGGGCAGACCAATAATGAATAGAACGCTGCAGATCAGAGACTGCCAGGGAGACCTTCTGGACAGGATCTATTACCAAGAAAAGAAACAATCAGTTAGGAGTCAGTATATAATGGTGCAATTAACTACTAAAGTTACCTCATATAACTGCTTCCACATTTCATGAAGGAAGTTTTCACATCCCTATTTTAACACGAGCTTCACGCAAATACCCACCACAGTTCGGCTGCTCCTTGTCTATAAGGAAGAAGCGGTATCCTCCCGGAGCTTCAGTCATGTAGAGAGAGTCTCCAACTTGTGTGAGAGGCCAGTTTAACCTCTTCGCATTACTCACAGCCTGACTAGACTGGAGAGTGAGACCCTAATATTGAAGAGCACAGATAGAGGAAAGATCAGGATCCCATTTCACAGAAAATATACGGTGTGGACCAAAAGTCAGAAACTGCAAGTGAAAATTATTTATTTAATTCTGATAACAAAATGAATGCCTAAATATAAATGATTTATTTTAGTATGTCAATTCAAGTAAAAAAGTTTAATTGTAAATTATGATGACCATGTCATATTTGATCATGAATATATTCTAAAAATTAAAATATATTTTTGTGATACAATGCTGAATTTTCAGCATCATTACTCCATTCTTCAGTTTCACATGATCTTTCAGAAATCATTCTAATAAGCTGATTTTGTGCATACATTTTTTTTTTTTTTTTTTTTTTAGGATTCTTTGAATAGAAAGTTCAAAAGAACAGTATTTATCTGAAATAGAAAGCTTTTGTAACATACACTACTGTTCAAAAGTTTGGGGTCAGTAAAAAAAAATATTGGAAAGAAATTAATAAATACAAAAGTGACAGTAAAGCCATTTATAATGTTACAAAAGATTTATATTTCACATAAATGCTGTTATTTTAAACTTTCTATTCATCAAAGAATCCTGAAAAAATGTGTACACAATGTTTGAACACTCACAGACAGACATATATACAGATTCTCATATATAAATATATATAGTATTATTAATTTGTTTTGTTTTTCCTCAAAGGTTTCAGATGTTTATATCCTACTGTAGATGTGTGGTTTCAATGTAAATGTATAAGGAGTTTACCAGGAAGTCATTGCCAAGGCGATATTCACCCACTCCATAGTTATAGGTCAACTCTACCACAAAGTGGTCATCTTCTGGTCCAAAGCCCACCATGGTTTTACTCCATTTCCCATCATATGGACTGACAACACAAGAACAGAACTATGTTTCGAATGTGCCCTTCATACAGGTTATACAAGTAGTTTCAGGTTAAGTAGTAGTTACTAGTAAGATAAAAACAAATTTTTAAATAAAAATAGTATATGTCTAACCCATTGCAGGTTGCTTTGCAGCCCTCCTCAAATTCTTCATGACGCAGAATCTGTAGATTTGAGTCATTAGTTATTGTTTATAAATCTGTACTTTGAGACTGAACTCAGACTAAGGGAAGATGTGTCAAACGTGTCAAAACTGCATTTGGTAATAACATCATTAACTGTCTTATCACCATTATTAGGAGGCAAAGTCCTCAATGAATTTAGAAAACAGAACTGGAATATTACAATAAGGTCAGTAGACAGCTCTTCTACCTTCATTCCCAAGACATCCCTGTAAAAAGTGGCTGTTCTGGTCCTGTCTCCTACTTTAAAAACAAAATGCAGTGCTCTTCTAAGTGCCATCACTCAAGTCTCCCACTGCAAACGCGACGATCACACACACTCTCGATGCACACACACTTGCGATCGATTGCTCTGCTGTCCACAAGCCATAGACTAAACCAAATTAATTTGTTTAATTTCTACGTGGATTTGTAATGCCATAATATATATCACATTACGTCATTAAAATAAAAAAATAAAAAAATATATGTATGTATAATGCAAAAAGCACCATTACATTTAAAATAGAATGTATATAACATATTTCTTGGTCAATTCTTATATTATTCTTTGGTACAGTCCATTCTAGTGATGGGGAAACTGAATCAATCACACGAATCGGTTCATTTGAACAGTTCTATTTAAAGAATCGGTTCAGATATTGCTGTTTACTGTGATTTAACGTTAAGCGTTGTGTAGTGCAATTTCATCTGTCAAGTCAATGTCAGTGTGTTGTAGCTCTGATTCAGCTCAAACAGACATTGAATTGTATTACATTTTATTTGTAAATCTGTCACAATAAGTTACATTTTATTTGATTTCTATTTGTTCATTAAGGATCTGTTCCCATCTCTCAAATCTAACTGACAGTTGATGGGAGACCTAGCCTGGGAAAACCCAGACAACTTCCGGCAAATTTAGATTTGCTCTAACAAGTTACAACTGAGAATGTTCTGGTTTTAACCAGGCTATGGGAGACCCGATATCTTACGACACCGGTTTAGTTAACCACTTCATCCAATTCTCCGGGTCCGACTCAATAGAACGATTCGTTCTCGAACATCGGTAGTTCATTCATTCCCAGTGACGCAGGTCGCGGTCAACAAACATGGCAGCCCTCATGTATAACGTGAGTCGTGGATTTGTTATTTTCGGGGAACATAGTTTATTATTTAGAGGGCATAATCAGATATTGGTGAATTCGAGGCGATATGTCCGAGCCCTCCGACGGAGACCCGTGGCGGTTTTTTATCCCGATGGTGAACGAGAGACATTTATTAAATCTAAGGAAACGGCTGATAAAACGAATCAAAAGCTGTTCAAACAAAAAGGCAAAAACCTCTCTGAGAGTGATAATAAATACCGTAAAGAGAAAGTATCTGAGAGACCTGGCAACAAGAAGTGGAGTGGTCATCATGTCTCTGAATGTGCAGAAGAGTCTCCTCACATTATGGACAAGCTTGGAGGGCTGCGCTACGAAAAGGCCCCCGCTGGAGATAACAGACTCGCGTGAGTACAAATATTATTGCAAAATGACTGTTACCAACATCATATCATCTGCATTCTTGCAAAATACACCATTTGAGTGTTGAATGGCAAGATATCTGATATTCCATTTAATTTTATTTGTTTATTTATTCACATTTGCTGTATTTAATAGAGGAGCACTATGATTGTGGATCTCTGTTTTTGTTCACCCAAAAATTAAAAAAAGAATTATATGGCAGTCATTGGGGCCCATCAACTGTTTGGTTACCAACATTATTCAAATATCTTCTTTTGTGTTCGGAATTTTTTTTTTGAAGGAATAAATGATGACAGAATTGTTATTTTTGGATGACACTTTAAAGCTGCACTGGGAAGAACATTGAAAAGATGTATCCTGTACTTTTTTTTAACAACCCTTTATTACCCAGAGGTTTTGAAATTATGATCCATTGTCTATGTCCTTGTTCGTTGTGACAACAAACTTTAAGTATCATGCCATTCACAGCCTTATCACAGGAGGTGATGACTTTAAATGCTAAACATTAGTATAGGTATTAGGGAAACACATGAATAGGAAGATGCTGTTGGCACTACTTTAGTTCAAAGAAAAAGTTGTCATAAAACAATTATGTTGTTGTCCCCTCAGGAAGGTGTCCAGTGTGGCCCGCTCCAGAAGGTTTCGGGAAAAGGAAGGTAAGGTGCTGCTGGAGGGCAGGCGTCTGATCTGTGACGCTCTGTCTGCTGGAGCGTCTCCTCAGATGCTTTTCTTCAGTGCGGTACAGAGACTGCAGGAGCTTCCTCTAGATAAACTACAACAGGTCAAGCTCATCAAGGTCAAATATGAAGACATGAAGACCTGGTCTGACCTGGTCACTCCTCAGGGTGTTATAGGTCTGTTGCCGAATCTCTTATAAACCCAGTTTTTTAAAATGTTTATAACACAACTCAAGTCACACTGTTTCTGTCAATTCACAGCTATATTCTCAAAACCCGATGCCTCCCGTCTGGCATTTCCAAAAGACATACTGAGACAGTCTGTGCCTTTGTTCCTGATATGTGACAATGTTCGTGACGCTGGAAACCTTGGCACTATTTTACGCTGTGCAGCAGCTGCTGGTTGTGACCGTGTTCTCCTAACCAAAGGTATGTAATACCTTTAAATGGAAAAAGATTTTTGTTGAAAAGGGACATGTAACACTTAACGCACTTATGATGCATAAAAATCTGCAGCTTATTTTTGCAATCCAGGTCAGTTTTCTGCAGCTTATAACGCACTTATGATGCTAAAAAAAAATCTGCAGCTTATTTTTGCAATCCGAACGTCAGTTTATAAAATAGAATCGCTTTTTACCACGTTATTACTACATGACTTACCAATTTTTTTTCTATAAACAAAAAGTAGAAGTTCTTTGATATAATGCTTGAACTATAGCAAAACGTGAATCAAGAAAAAACATTTTTAGCAATATTTATGATAATTTTTACTTGAATATATAATTATATCAAATTTACAAGAACATATATTATGAGTGACCAATTATCTATTTAAATCAATGGATTTAAATAAATTAATTTGAGCTTATAACTCATTACGGCTCAAAAACAATCCGAATGTATGAAAACTACATATTTCCTAACAAACAACTTAATTATACTATAGATAGTTTTCAAACTAAATTAATTAATTTAACGTTCTAATTAATAATGGCTTTTTCAAATTTGGATTATTTGGCTTTTGAACTTTTGCTCTACATGCTTATGGGCAGTAGTTTATTTAATATAGTTTATTTGTTATGTTACTTACATTTGTTTATAGTGTGTTTTTGCATGATATGTTTACTAACTAAATTCTGTCCTATTCAGTATTTTTGAGACAAATCTAACTCATAGAAAGGTATTTTGGTAGTCTCCACACATATTCAAATTTAAGGAATCTGAATGAAGTGTCCCAAATGTGTTATAAACACTAAGCACTGGCTGTTTATTTGTATTTTTCCAGGTTGTGTGGATGCCTGGGAGCCCAAGGTTCTACGCGCAGCAATGGGAGCTCATTTCCGCCTTCCAGTCTTTCCTAATTTGGACTGGGATGACATTTCTAAGCACTTACCAAAGGACGTGATTGTTCATATAGCGGATAACTGTAGCTTTTTTACAAAAGACCCTGCATCTGCTCCAGTTTCAGGACAAATACAAAATGTTACTTTGGATAAATCCAGTGAAAGTGACTCTGATGAAGAGTCCGATGATGAACTTTCACTGCCGAGTGTGAAGACTCAGGTGTACCATGAGAGTTGGGCTCAGAAGAGCACGGCCCTGGTGATTGGTGGAGAGACGTGTGAACTGAGTTTGGAGGCTCTTGGATTGGCCGAGGAAACGGAGGGTAGAAGGATCTTTGTTCCCATGGCTCCAGGAGTGGAGAGCCTGAACTCTGCTATGGCTGCTAGTATACTGCTGTTTGAAGGCAGACGGCAGCTTCTGAAGGTGTCTGACAAAACCCGCAGAAGAGCAAGATCTAAAATGTTCTAATGATTGTTTTTCTTGTAATGTTTAAAACAAAGATATTTTACCAATAATGCCCAGTTCTATATGCTGCACACTTTAAGTATGTCAAACAGTATCACCAATAAACATTTCAAACAGCAGCAGGCTAGTATTCTACATTGTCACATGACCTCATTGCATTCCATGTTTAATTAAGCTCGGTTATTTTGAAGAGAATTCCAATTTTGTGCGAAAATATTAGAGGTAAGGATTCTGGCCAGTATTGATATTACAATCCTATACTATTTTGTCTAAATTAATTATAATTTATAATTTTACTAGTAAATTTAGGCATTACAACATTATAATGTACAATAAAATGTTCAGTGTACAAAATGTAAAGGTCTCATTTTATTACATTATTACTGTCAAATCAGTTTGATGATGGCAAATATAATGTAAGGGTATGTTTACACAACAATGACGTGCTAAAAACAGAAAATGTGAAACGGACTAAAAACGCTGTAATATTCATGCCAGGCCAGTAGTTGGCGATGCCACTTTGAGAAACAATACACACCTATAGACTGAACATGTAATACGCATGACTTAATCATTTTCACAAATTCATGTTTTTGTAGTTTATATGGAGATGGTAACGATATAGTTTTCAAAAAGTTTACTTTACCCATTTTCAAAAGGTTTCAAACCGCCGTTGCCGTGTAAATGAACGCCCAAAAATGCATGAAGTTTTCTGGTTTTAGGTGGAAATGCTTATAAACCATGTCATGGAAACAGCCCTTAATGTAATCTAAAATGTAAAAAAAAGCATGAAAATGAAATATGGAAAAATTCCTAGGGATTGTATGAACTGAAAATAAAATGATAGCTTGAATGCAATGTTAGTCGCTTTGGATATGCGTCTGCTAAATGCATAAATTGAAATATCCAGTATCAAGCAATAATAATAGACCTTTGTCAGGTTAGACGCCATTTTGAATTTAATTCAGATGAAAACGAGGCTGTGAGGGATTGATTTACAGAATTTACAATGCCACACACTGTGTAAAGGTTCTAGTCGATCACATCTTTCACAACTCAAAACTTTTAAAACTGTTTCATGCAGTTTTTGTCCAATGAAAGTTTCATCAGCTGAACAATCAGTAAGTTGTTAATCAACAGTACAATCATTGAACACACTGTATTATATTCCTCTCAGCCTCGTTTTCATTCCTGAAAAAAAAAAATTTAAAAAGTGTAATGCCGTTACCCTAAGGTCAATTACCAACAACAATATAAAATCAAGTAATAACTAAAGTGATCAATGAACCAAAAGTAACATTAACTTAAACCACATAGTGGTTTAAGGGAGTTACATGAAACTGAGTCATATATATAAAAAGAACACAAATGTATTAGACAGTGAGTTTTAATGCTATGACATTGAAAACAACCAAGGACAGACATACTGTGCTTTAATTGGCTACATTTCATAAGGAATCTTGCAGTTAGATGCTGTTTATTGTGCCTTCAAAAAACACAGACCACTTTAATACAGGGGACCTTCACAGAAAATCCACTTAAATGTCATGTTTGAGATGGGAACAGATCAGTCATTCAACAACATCAAATATCAACAGGGTGTGCGAAGTCCTTATAAGAATCAACTACTGACAACTGCATTAAAAATAAACAGCGGCAGCTACACAAAGAATATATAGTGCCTTCTATACAAGGATATTAACATCAGCTTGTTCATGTATGCATATTTATCAGCACCCATAAGAAGACAATCACAGCCATACAGAACATATGGCCATGTGCAGTGTCTGTGGAAAAATGATAATAATAATAATAATACACTTACCAAGCTATATTTATTCTAAGCTCTTGAAACAATATCCAAGGATAGAAGGAAATACTTGCTAAAAATCTTGATAAGAGCAAATCGGAAAACAAAGGTGTGTTCACTTGCAGCTGCAGGGTTCAGTCTAATCTCTAAATGTAACAGCAAAAAGACAATCAACGTAAAAATCTGCATTTTACCATCAGCGCTGTAGTAAATGCAAGGCACCACAGGAGGAGGCGGCCACTTCATGATGGAGGGGCGCGTATTAAAAGAAGAAAAATGTCAATACAAAGTACGATTCTGTTCGAACAGTCTGACAGAAAGAGAAGGGAGAGCACACCTGGAGGTCAAGGGCCAGATGGAGGTTCGGGTAACGGTGCAGGGGAGTTTAGTGCAGTCCAGGACTTCAAATGGGCTCTGGTTTGAGCTTCTCAGCTAGAAAGTCAATAACAAACTGTTCTACCACAGCCGGCGTGATCTCCTCCACGTCTTTAACGTATTTGGCGCGAGCCGACATGTCCAGGATGGTGAGAAGAGGCGCGGCCTCAGGTAGGTTAGTGTAGTCCCTCAGGGAATCACTCATATCGTCCTGTCGGAAGATGAAAATTATATGAACATCATTGTCAGTGAAAAGCGAAATGATTAAATTGAGCCTGCAGCTACAAAGAGTGAAGAAATGAACTGTGAGTATATGAGAAACAACCACCAAGGAGACACAGGGAATCATAAACACTGCATTGAGGCCAGTATAAAGCGCGCTCTCTCTCTCTCTCTCTCTCTCTCAAAACCAGCATGACGGCGCAGACGGGGGATTTTGGCTGAGTTGAAGCTCTTCTCACTCCCCATGGAGAGGAGGTCTCTGCTACTGCAGGAGAGGGCCAGGAGGGGGGACAAAAACATCGCATCACCCACCTTGTTGTTTCGGAGGCACTACAACCCCAGGAAACTTCAGAGAGATGAATCACACAGTGTGTGTGGAAAACATTCCCATTATTCCCATTGGGGGTTCCTAAATGTGTGTTGGAGTAACAAAGGCAAAGCCAGAGTGATTTTATTTTCTGAATGTCTTTCTTCAAGATGTGGTTTGACCTTAATACCAAATGCTGCACACCAAAATATACGAAAAACAAGAAACATAACATCTATATGGATGGATAATTAATTAAAGAGAAAAATTTGATTATGGTTTTGGCAAGAATGTTTTTGCTCATATATGTTGACATGAGGTGATTTTTTTCTATGAAATCTTTACTGATTTCTATAATCTAAACGTAAGAACAACTTTTATATCGTTACAAGGTGAACATTAACAGAGTGAAGCGACAAAAAATCATGTTGAAATGAGAGTATAAAATATGATGACCAGGCTTTTGAAGAACGTTTATTTATGCATCCCAATCTTCATTGTATTGCAGTGAATTATATGTTTTGCCCCCCACAATATAAACTACAAATCTTTAATCATAAAACGAAGCATTTATATAGAGTGACACTGATAATTATATCCAATTAATGCAAATAGTCTGCTATACCGTTATAAAACCTTACTGATTTACACTACACGCTTACTTGTTGGCCATATAAATATCATTAACCAAATGAAATTGAATTTTTTGCTCAGTTTGGGCCTCTGAATAAAACAGGTGTTTTTCCCTCCTCGATCAAATATCAAAAATGACAAAATCAACAACAAAAAACAGACATGAAAACTTTTTTAGATTTTCTTTTATATTTTGCCTAAGGGTTCAATAAACAGTTCCATTTTTAACAAAAATATTCTGACTGACTTTTCTGATGTCAGGCTTTACAGGGTTAAAAGTGCCTACTTTCTGCACCAAACAGTGCAATAGGCCATCTAGCCTAACACAAATTGATTATACTTTAAAGGTCTTTCAAAGAACTGCATAGTAATTTCATATGGAAGACATTATTATAATGCAATATAGGAGTAGCTTTTTTTGACCACGAGAGGGCAGTACAACAGTTTCGATGAGATCTCGACTAGTTTGTTCCATCTCTAACTGGCTCGCAGTGAAACTAGGAGTTATTCCACAAGAGTACATGGATTAAACCGCATAATCAGATCTTATGCCTGTTAAAAAAAAACAAAAAACCTCACTGCTGTTTTTGCTACCTAAAAAGGACAACAGAAAGTTTGTGACCTCGACTTCACACAAAACTACTAAGAGATGGAATGGCTGCATTGTTACAGTAGTCTAACATTATAGTTACTACCTAAAAAAATACAAAAATACATGCAATAAAGGGTGGTGAGTCACTAATATATTTGCAGATTGTCCATTTCCTGTTTTATAAAACAGGAAAAGTGGATCACATGAGGTTACTGGTGCTTTTACCCATAATCATTTCCTTTTCCACGTTCCAGATGCATTGCAGTCTGATCTGAGCTCATAACACACTGCAATAGATTAAATTGTTGAACCAGGAGAGACAATGACTGTCAAAATTTGTCAAAATAAAGCTTGTTTCTGGGATTTGCTCTCAATACCCCCTTGTAAAATTGTGAACAGATAAAGATCAGCGAAAGCCGTCCATCAGCAGAAGCAAATACAGTGTGATATTGACTCTTGTCAGTGTAACCCTTCAAGGTTTTTAGATATGAAAAGATTACATCTTTCAGGCAGTCTACCTCTCAATGGAAAGCCATGCATCTTCTTTTGTGGAGCAGCTAACCTTGTGTAAACTGTTCTTCAACCCTGGCGGCCCTTTCACTCAGTCTCACACACACACACACGCACACACACGTGAAGACAAAGGGTCAGCCTGTGGCAGGCTCCAGCTGCTAGCGTGATAAGGGACAGTGTGTTTACCAAATTGCACCGGCCCTACAACGTTAAGTTTATTCTGTCTATTGTGGGCTTGTAGCATTCCATAAGCATTAGCTATCTGCTCATGCAAGCAGAGATAAGGCTGTCTGATTGGCCAGCACACTATGAAGGGCCTGTGCTGATTGGTTATCTGAGAGAGCTCTGATCTAAACCCAAAGAGTGTTCTAGCTGTGTGCGGCACCAGACATTAAGTTCAAATAATCACACATTGGAAATGAATAAAAGCCATCGGTGCAAGAATGCGTCTCCAGCTGCCAGGATTTGATCGACTATTTGGTCACTGATTAAAGGAATATAATCAGTTAGATGCACATTAAGCTCTAGTAACAGCATTTGAGGTATGCTATTGATTAACACAGAAAGTCTACTGATTTATAAAGACAAAGAAAACAGCGGACAAACCCCTTTTAAACCATGTTTGTGATCAGTAAGATGTTTTAATGTTTTTGAAAGAAGCCTCTAATGCATACCAAGGCTGCATTTACTTGATCAAAAATACAGTAAAAACAGTAATATTGTGGTATTTTAAAATGTATTTTTTTCCTGTAATGCAAAGCTGAATTTCCAGCCTCATTACTCCAGTCTCCAGTCACGTGATCCTTCAGATATACTTCTGATTTGCTGCTCAAGAAACATTTCTTATTACTATCAGTGTTGAAAACAGTTGCGCTGCGTAATATTTTTGTGGAATTTGTTAGAATTTTTTGATGAATAGAAAGATGAATCCGAAATCGAAATATTTGTGACATTATAAGTCTACTGACAGTTTTAAACAAATTTAATGCATCCTTGCAAAATACATAAAAAAACGTATTGAACCTAAAGTCTTGAAGAAAGTGTGCACACACGCACGCACACACACACACGCTCTCTCTCTCTCTCTCTCTGGCCCTTGACAGGCTACATGAGTTTCTCACTGCATCTCATTTCCTTTATTTCTTCACTCACTCTATCTGCTTTGATTTGACAGCACTGGCCTGTAAACATGAAGTTTAATACTTGATACTGATTTGCAGTTGATTTCTGGACTGTGTTAAAAGTGAAACAATGTGTTGAGTTATCCAATGAATGAATAAATGGGCCTGTTGAAAATGTGCTCCACATTATAGCCAAAATTCATGCATTTAATACAGGTTAAATTTAGCCTGACGTCATCATACTCATATTCTAGTCAGAACTTCCAGTCCTCAAATGTTGTGGGCGGGGCTAAGTTCGGCTGGCATCCAGGCTAGGTTAAATTATCAACACAAGTGACTTGCTGTCAATTACCACAGGAAATTATTTTTGGCCCCCATTTGAAAGAACAAACATAAACCGCATTTACAGTAATTTACTTACAATGAAAGTTTAAGGGGCAAGTCATTTTGCCAGGATAATCATTAAATACACAAAAGTATCGCCACAAGACTTTAAGGTGTTAACATGAGACAACGCAAGGTAAAAAAAAAAAAAAAAAATTCGCAAAATGCGCAGTATCATAACTTGTATAATAATATGTATTATCAATAAAAAAAAATAAAAAAAATGCAAAGCAAAACAAAAACACAGCAAGACAAAACTCAACATAGTAAAGCAAAAAAAAAAAACCCTAAGAAAACAGCCAAACAAATAACAAAAACAACACAACAGAGCAAAACAAAACACTGTAAAGAAAAAATAAAAAATAGCATAGAAAGGAAGTACACAAAGCAAGTCACTGAGGGGTTATAATGTATAATAGATGTTGGTAGATGTGTAGCGTAGGGCTCGGTTAGACGTACACAGCTACAGAAACATGTGCGGGGAATCCCTGAAACTCAAACCATGGCAAAGCGAAATGCCATCCTGTAGATCTGTTGTTTTTGGGCGTGCCTCACACAAAGAAAGACTGAACGGTGGCAGGAAAGTTAAAGTGAGAAGGGGAAAAGGAAAGAAAGGGGTGGCTAATCGTCTATTAATTAACACTGCCGTCACACGACTTCCGCAAAGGTCACAAAGAGAAAACAGGAGATAAGAGTTATGAAAATGTTGGCTTTCCTCCCTCTTGGCATGCAGGCTTGAAAGACGGAGAGGTGATCAGGGAGATGAAAAAAGCGAGGGAGGGAGAGAAGGGCACAGCTGTTTTGGCACCCTCTGGGTTTGAGGCTTGCGGTACATGTGCTTGCCATTCAACTGCAGCTCCTTTTATTTACTGCATGTACATGTTGGTGATTGCAGGCCGCCCTCCCGGAGGATTGTTTTACACAAATATACAGAAACAGATGGCACATCACACTTGTGTGTAAAAGCAAGCAATCATTCAGATTGTTGTGGCAGAGAAGAAAAAAAGGATTTAAAAAAATCTCACTCAATAAACCTCATGAACTCATGAAGTCATATGGTGCTTTGTGTGATAAAAAGGCCATTTTAAATCATTATTCAATAATAGTCCTCCCCTCCAGTGAACCGTTGATCGCGAACTGAATCAGTTTGATTCATGAACAAATCATTCAAACCAATTTTGTGAACGGATTCGTCAATAGGTCCAAAAGAACCATCCCTGTATCTTTTTTGTGTTTCACTTAATAATGCATTCATGACTTAATACTACTTCTATAGTATACTTTTAATAGTATTCCACGATGCTAATATGATTATTTATTTATTTAGTCATTCTAGAGCTTGACAGCACCATTCACTTTCATTATACTGCCAAAACTGACCAACACATTCTACAAAATATATTCTCTGCAGCAGAAAGACAGTTGCACAGGTTTGAAATAACATGGTTGCATAACTTACTTTTTATTTTTGAGTGAACTATTCCTTTAATTGTTCAATTACACGCATATATCAACAAACGTACCTCTCCAGCTACAAAAAAGAGCAGTGGCGTCTCCTCCTCCTTGGCTTTGTACTTGGCCATGATCTTCTCTGCGATTGGCTGGATGAGCTCCTTGGCCGGCTCCAGCTCTCCCTCTTCCTCAGCGTCTAAAAGAGAGGTTAAAAACAGCGGGATGAGAGAGAAAGATGATTGAGCATAGTACTTGGAAAAGGGAGGTGAAGACAAGAGGCAATTGCTTTGAGTGCTCGTCAGCAGTGATCTCAAAAGAAAGAAGAGTAGAATCAGCTGACCTACGAACAGCACAAGACAGGGCCCTTCATGCAGCTGTACGGCGTTGGATTCGCTGAGCTCCAGCACGGGTCGCGGGTGCCACGGGAAGAACCGACAGTCGGGGTCATTGAGAACCTCCACTCGCCCCTGTCGCGTGATCATGTGACCCTCTGTGTCCAGAAAAATCAGTGTGGGGATACCTGAAAAAAAATAAAAAAAAAAACTTCTGTAAAAAGAAGTGTATCACGGTATCATATTAAAATGATTTCTGAAGGATCATGTGACACTGAAGACAGGAATAATGATGCTGAAAATGTAACGTTGCCATAAATTATTTTAAAATATATTAAAATATAAAACAGTGGTTTTAAATTGCAATATTTTACTGTTTTACTGTTACTTTGATCAAATAAATGCAGCCTTGGTGAGAATAATATTGTTTATGTAAGTTCATAATATATGATGTTAACATATACTATTTGTTTAAGACTTAACATGAACTACAATTAAGAATAAAATTAATAGACCTATAAAAATATTGTTTTTTTAACTTTTGCGTTAAACTTATTTTAAAAGTATTTAAAGTGTTTTAATAATTTTTGTGCTTTTGTCGACAAAACGATAAAAATTAATGAATGTGACAAAATATTAAAGGACAATACATCTTAAATTGTATTACTTTGTATTATTGACTTTAATGGTTAGTGTGTGAGATGGTAAGTGGAGCTGAACAGTGGCTTTAGGCCACACAATGGTCCTCCACACCCTAAGCAAAGCACCAGCACACATTCTTCCACAAAGACACAGTCAGACGGCCTTTGGTCACACTGATCTCTCTGTACGGCCGGACTCTCTCAAGCCCTCTTTGAGATAGAAATCTGCCTGCGGTATTAGTGGCCTTATCAGACTCACACACCGACTTCAGGCTGGAGGTGGAGGGATGGGGGGAGTCAGTATCAACTCATCCAAGACGAATTCCACACATTCCAGACCAGATAGGCCAGAAGCCAGTTCTTTCGCTCTCGATGCATCCACTCCCAATGGAGAAGATCAGAAAGCAAAGAGAGACTTGTTTGACTGTTAAAGGGGTCGTATGATACCTGGTCCATGTATAAAGAGTTTTTTTGGGGGGCAGAAAACGATCAGAATTATTTTTTTCATCCCAACTTTTTCATTTTCGGACATGTCGGATGTATTTACGTTTAAAAAAACAAATCAACAAAAATAGTAGTGTATGGAAGTATGCAGGGCAAGAAGTTTTGAAAAATGTATCTGTGTTTTTTTGGCCATACAATGAAAGTCAATGGGGTCCAAGTGTTATTTTGGATAACAGTTAAAACATTCTTTAAAATATCTTCTTTTGTGTTCTCCAGAAGAAATAAAATCATGTAGGTTTGTAACAACATGAGGGTGAATAAATAATGACAGATTAATCATTTTTGGTCGAACAATGCCTTTAAAAACAGAATTGATAGACAGAGTGAGATCTAGAGAGAGCGAGTTAAAGAGAGAGGGAGTGGTGGGGAACAGTAATAGTAAAGTAAACTTGATTATACGCCCACATTCCTGAGGTCCTAGAGCTCAGTTTGCAGTTCCTGGCAGGGTCAGCTGTATCCAGCGACGGCCAACGTGACATCCAACCACATGCTGTTATATCAAACAAACGCACTTCCATCTGAGCCAGAGTTAAAGTCCACAGACGTACCTTGGATTCCATAGAGTCTGTTGAGACGTGACCGTCTGGCCTCGTCTGAGTACGGCACTGCCAACCACGGCATCTCGCTGAAGTACTGCGTAAACGACTCCTCCGACCTACATCACAAGACACATCTTTATCGCATATTTAAAGTGTCCTCCACATCTAAAATAATCAAATAATTATTGGAAATAAACAGCATATATGGCTGATATTATGTGTGAAAGTTAGGAATGCACCATACATCTGTGCCGTATGAATTATCGGCTGATATTAGCTATTTTTAATTTATTACTATCAGTTGATATTGTACTGTATATAACTGTATATAGGCCAATATTGGATAATTGCGCACAATTTCCCCATTTTTACATTTAGATTATTTTTGCCATCATCTAAAGCACACTTAAAGTTAATCTTTACATTTAACAATGTAATTAAATTATTAATTAAGTGTTAAACTTAATAATTTAATTACATTGTTAAATGTAATCCTTAACAAATGTCAAAATTAATATCCATTTTTTATTCTGACAATGTTGTGAAGCCTAAATTTACTTGAAGCATGGAAAATGATTGTTTTTTGAGTTTTACTTTTTATTTATTAAGACAAAATAGTACAGAATTTTACTATTGGCCGGTTATCGGTGTTAGATGAAAAATTATCGGCCAGAATTTTAACTAATGGTGCATCCCTTGTGCAAGCGTATGTATAAAAAAAGCGTTTATGTAAAAAGTACAAGATCACATTGAAAAACAGAGATATAAATAAATTTAAGCCTGGAAATTTTGAAATTTAGGATTATGAAAAAGAAAAAAACATTATAACAATAGTATGACATTAAATGAATCCACTGAAATGATTATGCTACTAGTATAATTTGTAATGAGAAAAAGAAAAGAAAAAAACAGGAAAGCATTTTTAAAATGAGTGTTTCTTACCTATCAGCACTGACAAATACAATCTCAAATTTATGCCCGGATTCTTTCACTTTCCGGTATGTTTCCACCAACACTCGGGTTAGACTGCGACAAGGAGGACACTACAAAGAAAACACACACACACAAACACATACATAAGTTATGACAAGATCTCCTAAAGGGTTTCTGATAATAAACAGCACTAAGTGGCCTAGTGAGCGCCCAGAGCACTTAATATTACTCTCCCTGCAGTTCAGCACTCCTGAACTGAAAAAAACAACAAAAACAAAACAAATGTGAATAGGGCCTGGAAGAGCTTTTAAACTCATTCTCTCTTTATGGCTTGGAGGTATTTTGTGCTGAATGTTTTTCTCTTTTCACAAGAGTGTTACAGTACATACAGCCTGACATGCCTCACTCAGCTCTCTTCAAGAGCTCTCCAGACCTTTGACTACCGGCAGGCCCACACTGAACGAAAGCTCAGCAGATTCACACAGAACTCAAAACGCCTGTCATTCACAAAGTCTGAAATATCCTCTGGCCCTTCTGCCTTTCTTTGTCAAATATTTAGGCAAATCTGATTAATGCTTCCAGATATCAGTATGTGTGTAGTACTCAATTACCAGATTTAAATACATACCACAGATTTCTCTGATAACATCAGTGCAGAAAATGCGATAGTCTGCAGATTTTTGTCTAGGCTCAATTATCAGCATGAATTAGACTGGAAGAGACTTTTTGTTGTAACATTGTAAATGTCACTTTTGATCATTGCATTGATGCATCCTTCATCCTCGCTGAATACATCTATATGTAATATGTATTACATCTAATGTAATTTAATAGTAAAAGTAACTGTGATCGAATGTAAAATAACTGAAAGTTGATCATCTGGTAATAGATTTACCAGCAACACACCACAAACTGAAATATATAATGAATGTATAATGTTTTATAAGTTTACAACTGAAAATTGTCAACTTTCCAATATGGTGGTGGTTGACATCAATCAGATTAATGTGTCATTAAGGTATTCATATTCCTGAGCCGACCAATCAGACTTGATCAACAATTTCATTCTGTAGAAAACTAAAAACTAAAAATAATTCCCATTAAAATAAAGTTTCACTTTATTTTGATAGTCCCCTTAAGACTTATAGTTGACTATAATTAACGCTGCACCCTACATGTCAATTAACACTCATTAATATTAGTTAAGTAAAGACTGTTAGTTTAGCATTAGGTGTTTGGATTCAGGTTAGTAGAATAATTTGACGTAGTTGCAAAGTTACTTCTAGTCAGTGGAATGTCTGTTGGGGCCGCATCAAAATAAAGTTTTAGCAGATATACATTTTTAAGTTTTAAGTATTAAGTTTTAGCAGTCTACAAATACTCTGATGAGAGTTAGTTGACATGTAGTTGAAATATTACTTATTTGTTACTTATAGTCAACAGAATGTCTAAAGGGGCCCATCAAAATAAAGTGTTACCAAATGGTTGATTTGACGCACATTCAACAGACATTATGCTTCCAATTTACAGTATGTTACATTGGAGCTCCAGAGTGTGTGGGAATTGACTGCTTTGAATTTTATTCTTTAATATTATTCATATTTATTAGATTATTATTATTGAAAAATAAGAGGACCCTGACTTGTATGCAGCTGTAAAAATACTAATAAAATATTCTCCTTTCTTCATTTCTATCTGTCTCAGTGTGTTTCTTTAGAGACACAAAGCTACAAACTCTTCCTCGGTTTCCTTGAGGTCATCTGAGGTCGTTTTCAAATGGAGAAAAAAAAGTGGCATTAGTTTATCGACGGCAACAATATGTCCAGGCACACTTAGTCTTATAAAAGTCACTTTAATAGAGGTTCCTTTACGCTGGTTAGGAACGAGGAATGTGGTGTTGGAATAATAAACTGAAATATATAGCCTGGTTTTGTGGCTCATCTTCACAATTTGTCTGGGCTTGGAAAAGAGGGGGACTGGAAAAACAAGTTCCCGCTACTGTGGCGGCTGCCCTGTGGACTGGCACTAGCTGTGCCTGTGTTTGCCGAAGCGACGAGAAACGCTGCCAGTCAGGAAACCATTCCCCTGTGAACATGAATGTGCGCGTCACACACTGGTCTGAGTGACTTTTACAGTGGGACATAACAGGGTGTCTGTGGAAAAGGTTTCATATGATGGGGAACAGTAACACAACTCAGCTTTGATATCCGATTCATGAAAAAAAAACTTGTATGAACTGGTTCTTTTAAAAGACTGAATCAAAAAGATTCACGAACTTGCACATGAGTTATTGGTGGTTTGAATCAGACTGACTCAGCGAATCTTTCAGAGCTATTGCTGATTCCCTCACTGAACCACCAGTCATTTTTTGGTTATGCTCGATACTGTGTTACTGTTGTTTCGATTCATTTCTAACCAGTGTTATTTGAGTATCATTGAGATATTATTATAGTTTTTATTAATCATTTTCATTAGTTAATTTTTTTTGATACATTCCATTTTCAGTAATTTTGTCATTTAGCAAAGTTTGTGTCATATATATATATATATATATATATATATATATATATATATTTTTTTTTTTTTTTTTTTTTATTTTTTTTATTATTATTATATATATATTTTTTTTTTTTTACGTGTCTGTATGGTTTTTATAAATTTGTATGAGTTTTAGTTATTTTGGTACATCAAGTTAAACTAAATGAACATGAGAAATAAAATTAGATTCCAATTTTGTCTCCAAAGTACAGCAAGGTTAAAAAATTTTTTTTTAGCATTCGAGATCCAAATGTAGAGTTGACTCAACTGCAAATTTGTCTCAAAGTATGACTACACATTAAAGCACTCACCCAGTGTGCAGAGAAGTAAACCCCCACGTAGGACCCCTCCAGGGCACTGCTGTCTGCCGTCTGTCGGTTGTTCCTGAGCAAGGGCCCGGACACCACCTCCGCAAAGGGCTTCGGCCCCCAGGGGAACTCCAGGCCTGCAGGACGAGTGGGAGAGGAGAAGAGCAGGACTCTGATTACTGTCACACAATCCTCCTTTCACTGCCAGCACAGCACATGCATATGTCATTCATATATTTATAATACACAGGAGCCTCTCCTCTGGATCCTGATACAGCAGATGCAAATGGGAGCAGAAGCAAATATCAGGTCTTAATGTGAGATGGAAGTCCATCCATTTCTCCAAAATATTACATAACTATTTAAAAGTGTTGTTTATGTAGTATACCTCAACTAAAAATGAAGAATTAAAGGGGTACTTCACTGGTGGCAAAATAGGCTTTCAATAAACCTTGGCTGCCTATACAGTAGAAAGGAGAAAATGATGAAATTGGTGATACTTGACTAGAGAAAACAGAAAAAAGGCGATTGTCTTCCCTTTTGTCAAAGAGGTTGAACAACTTTCAATACCCATAATGCACTGGGCACCAAGGCCACTCCCAACAGTCTGCTATGGATATGCTTACCAGAGTCAAATACAGCTTTGCTTTAGTAGGAAATACTTCTTAGTAAACATTTAGTCATAGTGGTGTCGACTTGTATTGTGATCGCAAATACAGAGAGAACGGCGCAATGGAAAATCTGAAAAACCTCTGTGTTTGTACAGGTAAGAAAGCTGTTGCCATAGAATTCCACTTTTACCATAATGAAGAGTAGACACAGTATGATATGATTTTCAGTGATATATCCTACTCTTACAGTAACTGCCCTCTGTCGTTTCAACTGTCCGTGGGCAGGGATACAAAAATGCAGTATAATCTGTAGTTCTCATGAAAGCCCTGGAGCTGTCAAAAGTGAACAAAAGTCCTTAGATCCATGAATGAATCAGTCTTAAATGGCAAACAAAACCGATCTGTTTTGTGAAAAGAACCGGAATGATCAGAATTCATATCAGACTGATCAAAATCAGTGTATTAGTCCATTACTGATCTGGTTCTCAAGGTCAACTCACTGAATCAGTGATTCAGTTGCTGTGGATCTCAAGTTGACAGTTCACCGGCAGGAATGTTTATCAGTGAATTATGACTTAAATGTTGGTCTATTAGTTGTACAAATCTATCCTATGGAATATAGCGCTATTTATGGAGCATTGTTCCATGCTTTTGTTTTGATGCTTTTTAATGTTTTTGTGCCATTGTTGGAGCTTAACAAACATGGCCACTATAAAACACCCTAAGCTTTGGAACAAACAGTAAAAGATCAATAGCGAAGTGTGTTAATTATTTGTTAAAGGCATTATTAGCCAGAAAGAACAAAAGCACAGGGCTGTGACTGGGGTTTCGAACACACACACACACACACACACACACACACTCTATACAAACACACCGGATACGGCACATGCTTTCAAACAAAAGCTCTAGGCAATGTCATCACGTTGAAAGCAGAGTCATCAATCCTGCGTACCAGTGTTTCAGAATGGCAATGACTGTGCTTTATGAATCAACAAGTTCATTTTTCAGTCTTAGTGCTGGTAACTGTTGGAGCGGAGGCTCATTAAGCTGAGGAGGTGAATCTGTCATGTTGATCACCTGACAAATTCAACTGTTAGGAAAATGCAGTGGCTCCCTGCCTTTCTAGACAAATAAATGCCTTCCTTTCACCTGCAGAGAAGAGTTGCAGATGACACCACTCAAGTGAGCCGAGAGCTATCAAATGCACAGAGCTCTTCAAATACCATTACCATACAGACAGGTGAAGGGAAGCGAAGGACAGCCATGTGCCGTGGTGCCAAGCCATGTATGCTGTGAGTTCCTGAGCATGTGAAAGGCAAGTAAAAGAAACCGTTCACCAGCAAATAAATTAATCATTTACAAAACCTTATTTGTTTGTTTCAAACTTGTGTGACCTTACTTTTTTTGTGGAACACAAAAGTAGTAATTTTGGAGAATCTACACACAGATTGTTTCCATCATGTAGTAATGTTGACCATGTAGTGAACTCTGTTTCATAAATGAATCACTCAAATTTGTTTTACTGAAAAGAACTCTCTCATCTGAATCATTAATTTACTGATCTAGTATGTGATCTGTGCACATGGCAAAAATTGTATCATCAGCATAGCGCACACACCCGGGCCCGTACTATGGCCTGGGCCGTTGTTTCACAGTCAAAAAAGAAATGGAAGAGACAAGAACAACAACAACAACAAACTACTGGAGACGCAACAACAACAGATGCCCACGTTGACGACGGCTTAAATTAGGGGAACTAAGACGTGCAAATCTGTAATGAGTTTGAATGAGTACAAAAGACATCTCTATCAGTCATAATTTCTGGAGAGACAGCGCAGACACTGGACAGGATGAATATTTCTAGTGTGCATGTGAATGCATACAGTAAATGTTCACGTCAAAACTTAAGTATATTTAACTCAGCTCGCGCATGTGAGTAAAAAAAAAATTGGACAAGACAAAACAACAATAGGTGACAGCGTTCACAAGTGCTTGTGCGAGGGGTTTAAGAGATACTCGCAACTCGTGTTTAAATTAATACAAAGACCATTTTTATTGATCATAACTTCTGGAGAAATAGAGCAAACAACATATGTTGAGAGTCTGTGTATACACATGCCATCAAATGGAGTTTACTTTGAAAGGCTACGCGTTCGGCTGTACACATACGCTAAACTTTTGTGTCGAAACTGAAGTGCACTTTGGACTTTGGAGAAGATGGGGCACAATTGTATGGACAACTTTTATGCTGCATTTTTTGTGTTTTATGCCATTTTTGGAGCATAAAAATAGCTCTCCTTTAGTGTTTAACAGAAAAAAAAACAGCATAAGTGTTTGGAATAACAAGAGGGTAAGTTAATGTAACTGGTCCCATTCGAACCAGTGTCACCGCCTTGGGAGGCTTAAAAGCTAAAGACCTCTAGCATCAGTCACTGGTGCGCCTCTTGAGGCCAGGGAGTGAGGTTTGCCTCTTTACTAGCTGGCCTCTGTTACATTAATAACTAAATACGTTTATTTTTTGGGTAAACTATCCCTTTAAACCCTTTAGAGAGGGAGTGGGTGAAAAATTTAACACTGGTACTCACCTTTCGGATCATCTCTCACTACGAGCAAGCCGTTCCGACACACCATCTTCCCCGTGGCAGCATCGATGAACACCAGAGAGGGAATACTGGTCACCTTGTACTTGTTCCATAGCTTCATCTACAAAAAGAAAAGACAGACATACACTGAGATTAGAGACCAGGACTCAAAAGGAATATGAGTCATGACTGAAAGAATAAGTAGGAGTGGGAATGTGTGTGTTAGAAAGCGAGAGCACAAATCATCTCGGCTCATTCCGCTTTTTTTAAAAAAAGCTGCCTTTTTAACCATTAGAGATACAATCATTGCTTTCTCATCTTTCCACGTGAGGCTTAAAAATAGGATACAAAACGTCTTCCTCTCGCTCTGAAGTATAAAGAGACTCAGAAATGTGGCGAGTTGAATTAAGTGCTATCCGCAGCCGAGGCGAGCCACTGAAGAATTAGCTGAGGGCCAGAATCAAACATCTACAGGGCTGATTCAACTTTAAAGAGACTGGCATCTGAGGAAATTCGAGGGGAGCGCTTTATCTTTCTGTAGTCTCACTCAAACCGTGGCACACGGACTAAAAAGCCAGCGATTAAACCTCGCTCGACAGAGACGTTTGCCTGTGTAGTCTCATGGCTGTGGGCGCTGCTGCCTTCTTCATCCTTTTGCAGGTGAGAAGAAACCTGGTAAATTATTCAGGACGTGGACGTGTGAAGGTTTAATGGATGAAAGACACCTATAAAAGTAAACTACAGTGGACTGATGAAAAACATGTAGCGCATGAAAAACACGGGTGCTACGGACATGAATGATTTATCAAAAAAGACACATGCAAAGACTAAAGCCGTCAGGTGATTACATTTTTAAATTAACTACATGATATGTAGTATGAATAAATCATTTTTGCAGAGAAAAGCCTCCAAATAAAGAGAATATTTTTGTTTTAGTCCTACAAATTATTTAATAGATATTAGACCAAGTTGCTTTATAAGCAGGGCCAAATTCCTCACCACATGTACATTCAGATCAGGGGCATGACTAATTGTACAATAAATTACATTAAATAATTAATCATAATCACATTAAATTGATAAAATTGAGCACTAGGGATAAGTTAGGGCTGAAAATCAATATAGATAAACATTTGTTTTATTGTCCTTAAATGTCTATTTGCTTACATATTCTGCAAACACAGGGCATTGTTTCAGAAAGATTCATCATCCTTTGTGTTTTAACTATTAATAAAAAATAAAAATAAACAGATTTCAGGAATTCTAGCTACACTGACTAATGTTCTTGATTCACTAAAGAAAACTTCCTCACAAGTGTGGTCGTGATTCTACATTACTACAATTATACGAGGATACAATAGTCACGATATATGATTTCTTTACACACAGCCACCAAAAATACTGTAGGCAACTTAAATGAAATAAAATTCTACACAGCCTTATTTTAGTTTCAGTTAAAAATATACATTGAGTATGAAGTCAAAATGTTAAATGTGGCTGAATAAAACAGTGGAGGTTCTCTTTGATGCATGGCTGATGAAATGTTTTCACCAGAGGAGAGTTTAGATGTGAACAGACAGTCAAAGAGTGTTACTCTATTTCTCTAAGCCTGAAGGATTGCGTCCACCGTCCAGAGAACGGCTCCAACACAAACCTGCACCGCCGCCATTGTCAACATTCAAGTTGCTCGCTCAATCATTAGCCTGTCTGCACCCAAATTTCTCACTCAGACCAGAAGCGCAAGCGGCCTACGCTGCAAATCGGTAAGGTTAAAGGGCACTAACTGTGAAGGTCTCAAGTATCAACACTGCTTCTTACCTTACACACACCTGTGAATCTGACACAGCTGTGTGTTTGGGCTCAGATCAACAGTGAGTCGTGAGAGAACAAAGCTCGGCCGCAGGCTGTGAGACAGCTGTATGAGTGACTGGATGAAGGAGACGGGTAATATGAAATGAAAGACAGCTCCGTGATCAGCCATGTCAACGGCTGCCCATCAGTTCAGTGAGGCTAAAAACGCTCACAACCTGAACCTGATGAAAACAGCCAATTAAGGAAGGACCTGGACAGTGATGAATGCTGACATGTTTTAGAGGTCAAAGAGTTTCTTCAAGAAACCAGCTGATGAGCCTGTTCTTTTAGTATTAGTGTGGAAACAAGCAATTTTTTTATGAATATCAACAGTACAAAAATATACAGTCAAACCAAAAAATGATTCAGACACCAGATATAATTTTTGATATTTTTTTACTAGTGGGTGCAGGACACTATAGTTCATTTATGTAAGTGAGGATAGCAAAATAAGGTAAACAGTGACATATTATACCCAAAAATTCTTCATACAGTGGACCACCAGTAAAATCTATAAAAATTTGGGACCAAAAATTATTCAGACACTTTGACCTGACCATGTTTTGCTTAAGTGTTTTTTTTTTAATTGCTAATGCGACCCAAAATGAAACAAAATTATAATTGTTTGACCTAGATTGGTATTATTTAATTGTGTACTTCAATTTAACAGCTGACAACTATTCAACCCAAGGATGGCCAAAACTAGTGAAATATCAACTGATTTGATAGTTCTTTTCTAAACTACAGCAAATGAACTGTGATAATGTGAGAAATTTTTATTTGGACTATATATATATTTGATCTCTAGTATGAGATCAAATCAAATTAAATGACCTGAATGGATCCAACCGATGGAAAATTTACACAGTCCTACATTACTTTTGGTGATGCAAATGTCCAAATCAAAATGAACTTGGTATTTATAATACCAGACTAGCGAAAGTGATTTGTACCAGTATTGTTTCTGTATTACTGTAGGTATTATTTTGAAGCAATGTAAAAATATATAGGCAATCCTCAATCTAAAAATATAATATATAAAGTAACATTTCCATATTGCCTTACCGCAGCTATCTTGCACCTTCATATGCACAAAATATCACAGAACCACCTACACACAGCAGCATGACTAGAAGTATAGCACAAAGAAAAGACTGAAAGAAAGCAAAGAAACCAATAGCATTACGCTCTCGCATACAAATGACGACTTATAGCATTTCCCTGTCTATAGACAGCATTTGGTTCGGTTTCAGAGCGGCGTAGGCTGGCAAATCACTCCACAACTGAGATCATCAAGCAACAGAGTATCACAATTGGCCCGATTAACATAATCCTGCATGGGATGATGGTCGGTAATCATGGCGTCTGCATCACCGGCATTCATCATTCACTGTAACCCACATCAGTAGAGGCTTCTCGAAATAATGAGGATTTATGGCAAATAACTTTCAACTTGCACTGGTGCAATTCAACATTCCATTGCAAGTGATACAGAAAAAACTGTGTGACTGTTCTTATGACAGGCTGTAGGAGAACACAATTCCCTCATTTAAAACTCTGAGCTAGTCTGCATTGCAAAGTGTGGGCTTTCTTTTACAGGACCTTATTATTAATTTTCTCGTTTCTATGTAATGGCAACATTTACACAGACTCTCTGGAGGGCTGCACACTCATTTAGAAAGCTCCGAGCTCGGTTTCTGAAAACTCTGCTGTACGCATGATGAAATACAGAGATTTCATTTCACACCAGTAACAATAATGGCCTCAGAGACGTGCCATTGGCAAAATCAACAAACATTAGTGACAGCCGCCATTAATAACCTTCGTCTATGGCCGCTCATGTTGTTTCGCTACTTCACTCAGAGCAAGACCTTCAATGTGCCAATATTCCCTGCTGTGACCATTTAACAACCTCAGTGGACATTAACTATACATTACATTCACTCAAACACATGGGTCGAGCTCAGGCCATTTGTTCAACCACAAATGGATCAAACGTGCTTGAGAAGTAATGAAAGAAGACTCTCTTCATGGAGAAAGAGAGTGAAAATGGATGAAACGACAGAAATAATTATATATTAAAGAAAATTAAGCTTATATTGCATGGTGAAATAATTCTGACAATAAAGCTCATCCCCATTGGCCTACTCGTTTAAAAAAATTATCATTACTGTGATGGAAAAAAAGTTTTTAATGATATATATTAAAGTAAAATTGTACAGAGCCCCTAAGGGGACATGGTGGGGGAAAAAAATATGAGATGGGAGGAAAAAATATTAAGTCAATGCTTTTGCCTTCTCTCCTAAATGTTTTGCGTTCCCCTGAGAAACTTTGCGTTAGCTCTCAAAACATTTTAAGCTCTGTGCGAGCGAATGCAAAGTTTCTTGGCAGAACACAAAAGTTGTCAAAAGCATTGACTTAATATTTTTAAAATGCTTATCACTGTTTTCCAGCATACCATAGAAATATGAGAAAAAAAAAAAATCAACAAATACTGAAGCAGCAAACTTTGTAAAACACAACATTTGTCACCGCCAATACTTTACAAGACACATCTGACGAAAAGCACGAGAATTTTATAAACAAACATAAGATGTCATGAAAATGCATCTTTGCTCCATCAACTGGCCCAGTGATTCTTGTTACAAAGTGATTTTGAGGCAGACTTTCAGGATGGTAAAAGCTGTGGAGAGGAGCAGCTATTCTCTGTGGAGTGCAAATCCTTTGTTAAGTGTTTTTCACTTCCTGTAGCTACCAAACTCCCTCTCCGCCCTCGGCCTCCTGTGGTCTCCACAAAGAAACGCCTGCCGGCCACTGGGTTTTAACATCATGTGACTCTTACACCAGTCTGCAGACTCCTGCTGAGCCCGCTCAAGCAGAAGATATTCCCGCAGTCATCGTCCCATTCACCTCCCGCCGTTAGAACTCTGACTCTGAGCGGATCTGCTTTCATAAGAGGGGGAGAACAAGGGGCATGTGCCAAGTGGCAGCGCCACGGACCAGTTTAAAAAAACACCCGCTAAACAATGCAGGCAAGAAATGGAACACATGTACAGCGCTCAGCCTGCCGTCGAGAGAAAGACAACGCTCTTGCTCTTCAAAGGAAAATGAAAACATTAGCATAGGCGTTTTTGGCAAACGCTTAAAAAGGAAGCACTGGAGCTCTACAGCGTCAGACAATAAAGCTAGTGTCGCAATTCATCCCCGAGTGCTTCTACAGAGCCGTGCGGATACCGTGACTGAGCCGACACCATATTGGTTTCATGGAATTCATAGATAGAGGCCAAAGAGTTGTCAAGCTCCTGGCATGATGCCTTCGGACATGCGGACTCCCATCCTTTAATCCTCTTAATAATAATCTGCATCAGATGAAGAGATCACTTAACTTGAGCCCCAGGAGACACGGCAGTCGCTAACCAGCGAAAAAGGGGCATTAATAACTGCGCCACTTGGCATCAGCTATGATTTATTGTTGCTGTGACCTCAAAAGGCAACTATACTAGAGGACTGCATAAAAGCTGATAATGTGTACCATATAGAAACAGAGACACTGTCTCTGGTTTGATTTGAGCTTTTAAAAAGTGGAAACATACGACTTAGGCTCTCGATTCTAAAAGGTCCTACCTACGTCTGTTAAAAATATCATTATCACCTAGTAACTAAATTGGCAGCATGTTAGGCCCACTTTATAAAATGACTGTAGAGTAGATTAGGTATCCTGTTTTATTGTTCTCTGGATCTGAGGATATTGCCATCTTTTCTAACAAAAGAATTGTGTTTTCATTGTGTTTTTGTTATAGATCAGGCCTGCAGGCAACTGAATATCTGAACAGGTTTAAAAAATATATAATAAAAATAAATCAATAAAATAAAATAATCGTTAATATATTTACCACATGCATTATTACGGTGGTTATCAGTGCAAAGCAGATTAGTAGTTCAAGTATGCCAGTATATTACATTAAATCAGTTAATACAGTTCTGAAATCTAAAATACATGGGGACCATAAATGTCATACCATAACGCCTGAAATTCTACTTTGAAATTCTACTCTAAATTTAACAGAATTGTTTTTTACAGTGCAGGTTGGCTCTCTGAGACCAGAAACGAACCTCTTCCCATCTGATATTTCCTCTGGCCTCAAACCTCTGCATGTGAAAAGTGAAATAACATGTTGTATTTCATTTAGCAAAAGCCCTGATGGTCTGATGGCAGAAGATGAGTAAAATATGAGTCTGGACAGGGTCTATTTCGTACTTTGAGCAAAGAGAGAGAGAGAGAGAGAGACTCTTTGGAACAGTTTGTGCATTTCACGTCTCGCCCTTACTTCCTCTCTGATGAGCATAGCAGGCCTCTCTCGCGGGCATTCACTTCATCACAAAAGCTGCGACGCCTTTATGACCTCCATCGTGAGGGACAAATCACAATTCTAGGAAACAGATTCCTCGCACACGGTCATTTATCCCACCCCCGCTTTTAAAACTCATCGTGATATTGCTGCATCATATTTACAGGCTACAATATTCATTGGCCCATCCGTTATTGGGTAGAGGCATTGTACACGCCAATACGCAGGCTAAATTGCTTTTTGGATAGAGGGGTTTGGTTGCCATGGAAACTGCCCAGTCAGGACATGTCATAGAGTGGCAGGCACATTGTGGGATCTCGGGTAATAATTCAGTGATAAATGAATGCTTTAGTGAGGAAAACAGGTGCCGGAGTGGCACGGGGGAGTTTAGAAGAGGGGAACAAAAAAAAAGAGACAGACTCATTCAGACGTAGAGGAAAAAGTGAGACGGAATGACACAGATGGAGACAGAGAAAAAAAAAAAGAGAGCGGGGTGTTCTTCTAGCCTTAGCACCAGCCACACAAAAGCCATTTTCTGAAAGCAGGATTAATCCTGACTTGCGCTCTCAATGGCAGGGGTCTTTAGTTCAAGGTTTTACTTGGTAAAGAATGCCGGCTAAAAGCAGAGGATTGTAGAAGCGTAAAAAGCAAGGCTTTAAGCGATACGCAGCATTGTCTACGACAAATCCCGTTTGCTATCGGGCCTCTGAGGAACAGGGTTAGAAGTCATGGCAGCGTGGGGGTGCTTTCTGTCCCTTGGCCCGGAAAAGACAAGATGCTCTAGCATTGAACTTAAAGGAGTGGTTCACTTTAAAATGAAAGGCCTTCTGAAGCAAAGCGAAGAGTTTGAGTAAGAATAATTTTCATATTTAACACACTACAAAAGTGAAATTCTAGCTTCCGGCCAAATGGTCATTCTCAGTCTACTTATGCATGAAGCACTTACTAAAGAACTTATGGTGTTGGAAGTAGCGCAGTGCGTCATGGCTTAGCGTAAATATCAGCAGTGCGCCGCATTACTCGCATAAGTTGAGCTTTAGGCTTAAGTGGAATCCGTATCTTCGTTTGGCCGGAAGCTAGTTATTTTACTTTATGAAGTTTTAAAGGATTAGTTCACTTTTTAAAAAACTTTTGCTGATAATTTACTCACCCCCATGTCATCCAAGATATCCATGTCTTTCTTTCTTCAGTCGAAAAGAAATTAAGGTTTTTGATGAAAACATTCTAGGATTTTTCTCCATATAATGGACTTTACTGGTAGCCAAACCGTCCAAGGTCCATATGACAGTTTCAGTGCAGCTTCAAATGGCTTTAAACGACAACAGACGATGCATAAGGGTCTTATCTAGCAAAACGATCGGTTATTTCTAAAATAAATAAATAAAAAACGAAGTTATATGCCTTGCTCTGTTCTGTGATCCGCGGTCGTGACTCTCCTGTTCGAACTCGTTCATCAAAATGAACGAATCTTTTTTTCGAGTCATTTCGTTCATTATGTTCGTTGAATGAATGAAATGACTCAAAAAAAGATTTGTTCATTTTGATGAACGAGTTCGAACAGGAGAACAGAGCAAGCCGAGCATTTGTGCTAATAAAACTTAAACTTTTTTATTTCTTTTAGAAATAACCGATCGTTTTGCTAGATAAGACCCTTATGCATCGTCTGTTGTCGTTTAAAGCCATTTGAAGCTGCACTGAAACTGTCATATGGACCTTGGACGGTTTGGCTACCAGTAAAGTCCATTATATGGAGAAAAATCCTAGAATGTTTTCATAAAAAACCTTAATTTCTTTTCGACTGAAGAAAGAAAGACATGGACATCTTGGATGACATGGGGGTGAGTAAATTATCAGCAAAAGTTTTTTAAAAAGTGAACTAATCCTTTAAAGTGCCCCTATCATGGTATTTTAAAGTTTCCTAATGTTGTTGTAGAGTCTCCAACAACATGTTTACACGCATCAAATGTAAAAAAGAAAACTGTTTAATTTCCTCACAATATACACATCATCACATTTTCCATGATTCTCAAAACGGCTCGCCAAATGAATCAATCTCTCTAAATCCCTCCTTTCTGCGAGTTTATCTGCTCTGATTGGCCAGACAGCTCAGTCTGTTGTGATTGGTCTACCGTGTACAGTGCGTCGAGAACAAAAACGGCCATTGCATAACACCGACAGCTCTACGTGTCCTGAGGCTTCCTACACCGTAAACTAAACACAGTAACGAACAATGACGTCGATTTTACCATATTAATGCGAGCGCGAGTCCGGTGATGAAATATTAGAAGAACTAATTATTCAACCTCCATCGCAAGGACAACTCGATAATAGTGGCCCACAGCTGATCAGCATTTCAGTTAGACAGTGATAATGAGAGTTAGCAGTTAGCAGGAGACCTACACAATATAAAACTCAAAACTAAGTATTTTGAACACCATCTTTCAAGAGCAAGCGGTTTGTGAATCCTGCATTGAACTCCCGAGATTTGAGAAGCAGTCGTCTATACTATAAAATAAAGGGGAACACAGAAATAGTTTAGGATTATACTGCTGTGATATCTTGGTAAAGATGAAAAGGAGATGAAATGATGATCCTTGGGGAGTGAAAAATAACTGGCTTTACCTTCACATCATGCACAGCGCCATCTTCTCGACATGATTCTGTCCAGTTCAGAAATCAGCTCCGGTTTGAGGTTTAAGTTTCCCTGCGAGTGCACGTGCAATAACTGGGCACGGCCAATATGCTAATGTTTCGTATCTACGTCACTACGAAACGGCTAATGACTCGTTTCAAAAACAATTCATTTCATAGACTCAGAGTCGACTCTCACTTTTGAAAGACAATAAAACTTTATATACGGTGCACTTTCAGATATAAAATGTTCACTTTGCAAGATGTTTTCATTCACTTAGAGCTTTATTACACACTACACGAACAGTCATTTTCAAAAATCCATGATAGGGGCCCTTTAAATATGGATATTTTTCTTACACAAATGCATCGACCACTTTGCACTTTAAAAAGTTCATAAAGAGATTGTAAAATTAATCCATATGAATTGAGTGGTTTAGTCAAAATTTTCTGAAGAGACTCGATCGCTTTATATGATGAACAGATTGAATTTAGGCTTTATCCACATATAAACATTCATCAGCAAACACTTCAGTTGTGGTAAACGGAAGCTCAAACACCTGCATGTTCGCTTGATGTACGAGAACCAATGATACGCAGCACGTTTGAGCTTCAGCAAGAACCAATGAGGTTTGTTTATATGAGAATAAAAGCCTAAATTCAATCTGTTCATTACGGGTGTAACGATACACTCATGTCACGATTTGATACAAATCACGATACTGAACTCAAGATACGATACTATCGCGATATTTTAAGTAAAAATAAAGTTTTTATTTTTTTATTATTACTTTATTATTATTATCAGGACCCACAAATATTCCCCTAATGCATTAGTATACAATATATTAAACATTATACATAGTAGTTTAATGTAGTTGTCACTGAAACCCCGCAAACTTCAGGCAGTAGTCACGCTTCAAATGCATGCATTCGTTGAATCTCTTACACATAAGGGCGCACAGGGACAGAAATGTCTCTCTTCAAAAAAATATCTTCATATGTGTTTGGAAGATGAACGAAAATCTTGTAGGTTTGAAACGACATGAGGGTGAGTACTAGCCTGGCATGCCAGACATACATCAGGATGTTAGGTCTGGGAACTCACCATTGACAGGGCTCAATACGAGGGGCGGGATAGCGCTACTACAACCAACCAGAGCATCGAAGAATGTGACGTATTTTATATCTTCCCTTTTTAAAAAATAACTCAAAGAAAAGCTTAACTTCAAATCATCCAGAGTCGCGGCCAAAGCCGAATCGAAAGACAACTATTCACCAGCAGCAACAGCCATTCTTTGTTTTCAAGTAGCAGTGAACCGTCGCAACTCTGTCTTCATTATGTTAAGCCCGCCCACCGACTCTATACACAATGTGATTGGCCTAACTAGAGTTTGTTTTTTCCAGCTCGAAAGTCATCGGAGAGTTGCTAGACTACACTGGCTGCAAAACAAATGTTGCTGCCGCTAGGTGGAGTCTAGATTTCTAGGCTAGGTGAGTACATGATGACAACATTTACATTTGTGGGTGAATTATAGCTTATAATAGCCTGGTTAAAACCAGACCACTCTCAGTTAAAACTGAGTTAGGGTCTGGCAAAGCTCCATAGACAAATCCTTTCCAAAGGGGCGTCACCAACAGACGTCCCTCAAATGCCTCTTGGCGCAATTGGATAGACCAATCAGAGCGATGAAGGAGATGACGTATGCAGAGGGTTCTCGCCCTATGGCTAAGACCCACCCATTCATTTAGCCACCAACGGGGCTCGTTGTTATGGGAAGGAGGAGGCGGAAACCGGCGAACATTCACACATTTTAATGACAAAATAAAACAAATACAAAGTCCCTCACGGTCGACTGCCGCCACACATAATAAAACAAACCATCAAATAAAATTCAGGCCTGTCCTCTCTCGATCTTCACCGTCGTCGCTCCTCCGTGAGATGCGAGACCGGCCTCACTCACGCCGTTCTCTCATATCCCTCGGCCTCGATCAAGTCGGTAAGACAGCGATAACATCTTTTTTAGACATGAAGGCTTTGAGTGTTGTTCTTTGCTCGGGTTTTAACGAAAAGGAAATGTTTAAATCGCTTAAAACAGACGCGATAGCTGATTCGAACGAGTGATGTTCCACGGCGGCATCCATCTTTGTAATGTATCTGCTTCAAAATCCCAGCGCTGTCGTCATCGTGTAAAGCCCGCCCCAACGTTTCTGATTGGTGCCTCGATTTCTGCGGGCTGGAAATGGGCTTGAATGGGCTCTTTGCCAGACTAACTTTCAGAGCAAATCTAAATTTGCCGGAAGTTGTCTGGGTTTTCCCAGGCTAAGCTTATAATACTTATAATACTAGCTGAGTCTTGGATAAAACTAACTCATCGCGAATCATATCGTTTACATCAACGATACGTATTGTCGCATTTTTAGATCACGACATCTCAATTATAATGATGCATCTTTACACCCCTACTTTTCATCATATAAAGTGATCAAGTCTCTTCAGAAAGTTTTACGATCTCTTTATTACAATGCCAGGGTAAAAAAACAAAACATATTTTACCAGAGTTAAGTATGTTGGTTTGCAGTATGAATCAAATGTGATAAGATAAAAACTATGTGCTTATCTTTCCATCTTTTAAATTGTCCTGTCTTTGCAAGTTGCAAAAACCAACCCACTGCTCAAGCAGTGCAGTCTGATTAAAAAACAAATGCCTAATTTGAACCAGTTCTTTTAATTAATTGTTTAAAACAACTCACTAAATGACTGGTTTGATCTAATTAAAACATTGAAATCATTAAGAAAAAAAAAAGAAAAAAAAGCCTCATAGCTTGCATTGAAAATAAATTATTGATTGATTGACTATTGTTTTATAATGTTCATAAAAATAATCTTAATTTAATTTCTCATAGATCTACCATTAGTCTGGAAACTGTCATAAGAATATTATTCTAAATAGCATTTAAATTCTGTAGTTTTAAAAATCATAATTTAAATACAAATGTGCATTTTGTAATATATTCATCCAATTTTGTAAAAGAATACTGGGATGTAAATTTGTGCTTATATACTGTATATCGCTCACCCCTATGTCGTGTCGAATCATATTGGGTGCAATTCAAACCATTTTTAGTTGAGCATTTTCGTCATTCTGCCGTGGACGCACTGGAAAATAATAAAAATACAAAGAATCCAAGCACAGTCATCAATACATCAACAATAGCGGTTCACTTTTATAAATCAGGCCGGATTGCATTCATACCAATTGCAAAATATAAAACATTCCTCGTCCTGGGTGCGGTTCCTTGGTGCGCATTCAAGTTCTGAAAGTCATCAAATGGACTGTGAGGTGACAATGCAGTGTCCCTTCCTTTCTCCACTCATCAACTTGAGACCTAAACAATTTCTGGCAGTGTAAACTGGCATAGCACCAAGCGGACCAGGCTGAGATACAGGGCACGGCAGTCTGAATCACAATGGCCACGCTCACGGCGAGGAGAGGTTCACTTACAACATGTTTTTCATAGCTTCTGGTTCCTGCCAACAGTAACTCACATCACACCCTGTAGAAGAGGAAACACAATACTGTATGCTGAGGTGGGTGGCAAAGACCCACAGAAACAAGAGCTTAAGCCTTCTACATGTTCATCCCCTTCGAAAAAAACAAGGCATCTGGAAGCTTCACAGAAGATGCCAAGCACGATACAGTCAGAGGTGTATTTCATGTAGACGCTGCAGACAGGTTTGGGTTTATGAGGGGGCGATCATTCATTCCCTTCCCTTCTTTCGTCACCTCATCCTGACCTTTCATTGAACACCCACTCAGTCACTCTGGGCAGAAGAACAGAGAAAGGGAAAGAATGAGAGAGGCAGAGATTATGCATTTAAGCATTGCTGCACCACAAAGAATTCTCATCAGTGGCCCACAATGCAATCACTCAGTGAAAACATCATTGCTAATATCCTGCTGCAGAGCCACTAATGTACGTCCCACTCGGACCGCCTGATGGGCACGAGGAAATTATGACCGCGAGAGCTATTGACACTGATTCGGGGTATTGGGGCCAATCAGAGAGCAAGCCATTGTGGCATAGATGGCATGTCGGTTTTCCTTCTTAAATAAGAAACATGGGTTCCCACATCAGGAAACTTTTAAATGTCAAAGACATACAGGAATTGGGACATGACAGAAAACACATTTTGTTGGTGTTCACAATAAAAGGAAAAATCTTTTTAATTCTTTCCACGCCATTGATGGAATTTTCCGGCTTTCAGTGTTTTCACGGTTATTATGAAGGCAGGGGGCGCTATTACACATTTTCTTAAAGAGTAGATAATCTCCAGAAAAAAGCAATAGAAGCGTCCCATGTTGTAGTCTTTGAAAAAAAGATTTTGCGTTTTGTTTAAAATGTCACCTTTTTCAATGAAACTTGCCCATATATTATTTTCTAATATTATATAATATTCAAGTGTTGATGAAAAAGAATACATGAAGCTAGAATAAAACGTTTATTTTTTTTCTCCTTTAAAAAAAAAAAAAAAGCAGAGGCTCTGTTCTTTCTTTTGATAAATTGCATGTTTAGATACGCATACAAGAAAATATTCTGGGGGCCACGAAAGTTTTGTAAAAAAAAAAAAAAAAAAAAAAATGCTAGTGGTGGCTGGCAACTTTTTTTTTTTTAAACCCTGGCAGGGAAAGAGTTCATATCTAGTGGTTTAAGACACCTGTGCAAAGATCTGAAAAATGTCTTCAGTTGATTTTAAATAACTTTTATACCACTTTAAAGAAGTTAATACTATATACTATAAAAAATACTATAAAAATGCAATGTAGTACAACTATCAAGTAAAAAAGAAAAATCTTAAAGTCCCCGTGAACCGGAAGTTGCAACCGACTTTTCTCCAGTGTTGTGACGTATTTCCGAGAGAAACGGAATACTAAATGAGGCAAAATAGTGGGCATGGCTTTTTTTCCCAACTAGCACCTGATTAGATCTAGAAAAGTAGGTGTTTCTAGTAGCCTGTACTGTCAGTTGGACGGGCGTGGTTACGGATGTTAAGCAGACACCCAAACGGTCAAACCTACGTCATCAGGGAAGGACTTTGATTAAAGATTACAGAGCCAAAAAAAATTTTGGTGTGGATTGACTTGCACGGATGAATTGTTCACCACAAAACGATCAATTTAGGCAAACAAAGTAAGTATGGTCAATTTTGATTTCATGGGGACTTTAAAAGAAAAGTTTAATTAAAAAAAAACTTTTTTTTAAAATGATTAAAATATTTTAAGGTTAAAAGTGTTTTTTTTTTTATTATTATATATTTATATTTAATTAAATGTTTTATTATAATTTATCCCAATAAAAACATGCCCATTATAAAAAAAATTGCTTTCTTAAATATTTATTTTTTAAGTAAATACACTACTGTTCAAAAAATTATTTTTCAAAAAAGATATTTTTAGGAAGATATTTTTATTGCTTTTTGAAAAAAAGTCTCTCACTAAGGCTGCATTTATTTAATTTAAAAAACACAGTAACAGTAATATTGTGAAATATTGTAACAATTTTAAATAATTTCCTACTTAAATATATATTAAAATCTAATTTATTCCAGTGATCAAAGCTGAATTTTCAGCATCATTACTCCAGTCTTCAGTGTCACATGATCCTTCAGAAATCATTCTAATGTGCTGATTTGCTGCTCAATAAACATTTTATTATTATTATCAATGTTGAAAACTGTGCTGCTAAACAGTTTGGTGGAAACAATGATACTTTTTCCCCCAGGATTATTTGAATAGATATATTAGATATATGAAATAGATATTTCATAGATATATGAAATAGAAATCCTTTGTAAACTTTTGATCTATTGAATGCTTCTTTGCTGAATACATTTTTTAATTTTCCTTAAAAAAAACAAAAAATAAAAAAAACTTCTGAATGGCAGTGTATATAACAAAAAAAAGTAAGTAAAGATAAAAGTGTCATGTCACTGACCCATCTCCACATAGTAGCACATCGTTCATGAGAAAACCCAAATACCCATCCATCTTAAAGAGACAGTTTTATTTTTAGGTCCCTCCCTTAATTCACCAAAGCTGAACATCTTCAGCATATGGGCCGTCTCAGACTCTCCAGGGCGTTGTAAATCTCAAGAGTAGTTTGGTGGGCTGCACAGCTTCATAAAGCTACTATAGAGGCCTGACAGCAGGACGACTCCAAAGCTTTGGCTCCAAGTGCTACTTCAGAGGAAACTACAGGCACATTATACGGCGATAAATGCTTTTGGCGGACGACTCGAAAGTGGTTTACACTTCATATTTTAGACAGCGTCATAAACTACACCTTTATAAAGTAGAATGATGATTAGTTTATGCTTTTTATGTGAGCAAGCAGAGTAACCGTGTGACTGCGTGGTATGTAAGAACACTGGATTTCACTGTGACATTTTATATCTGTCTATTAACCCATTTCCTCTTCTCTTCTTTCGCTCATTAAAGAGCACATGTTTTCTGCAGCTGCAGGGTAACACTACTGATTGTGATGCGTATCTGGCCAGATCTAGTCTTACTTAACGCGCACAAACACGCCAATGCCCTTTCACTCACTGATCCCAGAACAGTGGTAACAGCATAAAATGCTGTTAAATCAGATAAGCAGGGATTGGGCACTCTACGAGAGACGATTATACCGATAACTTTCATAGGTTTAATGGCTTACGCCCACCGAATTTCCAAATCATTAAAGCCTCCAACCTCTTGACCTAGTTTTGACTTTGCTTGGGCTACCGCATGCAAATGAACGTCTGCTTTGGGTAAGCAATGCTAAAAAAGCACCAAAGCAACGCTGAACGTCCCATAGCGAGATTTACGAGTGTCAGTTGGTGTGTAAAAGAGGGGGGTGTTCAGTGTGTGTTATAAGGAGAAGGATATGGACAGCTGAGCGTCAGGCTTTCAGGGTCACTTCGGCACATGGGGCAGCTGTTGGCCGGGCGGCCCGGTGGGCAGCGGTGGGGAAGGAACCAAAGGTCATGGTTTAAAACATGGTCGCACGGAGGGTCTGGCCTTCAAACGTGCACACGTGCACACCTCCACACAACCCCTGCACTCCGGTGACCCACGAGTCCCCTGCGAGTCTGTAAATGAAGGCATCTTTAAACAAACACCAGCCTTTAAAAGATCTGCCATGCTTCTGATGCCACACACAGGAGTAAGAAGATCTACCAGTAAAGCATATAGTCTTCGTTGAGGTAACATGAGCAGCATTTAAGTGTGCTTGAAAGGGAGTACATCAAAAAAAGTGTGGCATGGTAAGAAGCATTCTCAGCACGACGGACCTCTCGTCACCTACAGCAGAGGTCAGAGGTCAAGGGACGCCAGGGTCTCTCTACACAGTAACATCTATAGCTCAGACAGCTTGAGCGCTGTACAGCCATTATGATCATCATGGCTTTGTTGAATTGATTTGGCGAATTGTGATTAATGATAAAAAATAATAATAACATAGTCATTAAATAGTTATATAATTTTTATATATTTTCAAATGTTTACCAAAAAAAATGTAACACGTTTTTTTTCCCCTCGGAGTTCATGACTGGGAGAGTCAATGTTACCTTTAAATTTCCTCTTGAGTCCTTAGTTGACTTACTGGCCTTTTCCCCTGTAAATCACCTTTACTCTCGACTCAAACACAGAATAGTTCAGTAGAGAAGCAGTGCTTGATGGAGTTGTGCTTGTTTGTTATACAGTGCTCCATATATCTGGATAGTTAACATAACCTCTGCCTGCTGCTAGTTGTCAAATGGCCAAACATGGAGTAATTGACATGTCAGGGATCCAGAAATATTATGCATTATTTATGTTCACTATGTTATTAGGTACACTTTATTCCATTTAGCAATGATACCAATAAATAAATAAAACAAACAAAAGAACATTATGACTAGTGCGCATTATAAGAGCAATAGTTATATAACGACTGCTTATGACCTGGATATGTAGATTTGTAGAAATTCACATGGAGCAAAGGCTGTGTGAAGTCAACCGCTGACCTAGTAACCCGACAAGTAAAGGGAATTATGAGAAGAATGAACCATGCAGTGTGGTTGAGCGAGGGAGGTCAGCATTCGGTGTGTTTATTATCCTTCTGAAGTGGATTGGAGGTAGTTTCCTTGAAGTAGTGTGGCCGAGTACCGGTCCCTTTAATGTGAGCAAATAGGCACAGATAAACACGCTCAATTGTATTGCCTCCTTGTTCCTTCAGGCATTGTGTACTTGCTCTGTGAACCCTGTAGAGCGGTACACTATTAAGACAGGAAGGAAGGGGAGCGCCGCTTGCTGCGGTCCAAACTTAGTCCAGAATTCCTTCCATAAGAGCTGAAACTAAAAACTACATGCCAGCTATTACCTGAATGCACTAACATGACCCTTTTACAGTGCTTTTCCTTTTCTGAAACGCTAATATAGTGTTTTATGATGTCTTATGCACTGTGTAAAGAGTCATTAAACCATAAACTGTGATCTCAACCGCCAATTGTTTACATGAGGTTCTTTTTCCAGTGCATAATCCGCATAGCTGGAAGATGTGTATGGTAGCAAAGCAGCGCAGAGTACGACATCGGGCCTAAACCCTCATCAGAAAGGTGTGATTAATGTTTTCCACTGATGCACATAAAAGCACTCCCTGGAGAGAGAAATGGAAAGGAAAAGCAAAAGGAGAAATTTAAAAAAGAGAGAGAAGGATATTGTGGCTTTTAGCCCACAACATTTGTGTTAGACATAAAAGTATATGTGAAATTCTGGCTGTGGTGCCAAAACCTCTGCTGTTGACATGAAGGTCACAATTCAAGATGACCACAAGTGGTAGTTGTAAAACTACAATAAGCTTCTTTAGCTGTAGAGATAGAAATCGCAATTATGAACACCGGTGGCTTGTTTCTTTTAACCCTTGTGCTGCATTAGATTTTTTACGCCGTTGAGTGCATTAATGGACAAAAATGGCCACATATTAAACATTGCCTAAAATATTATATATTATTATTATTTTCCACTTTTACCAAGTTAAATCTTTTAACCAGCATCAGTCCTCATCATAACTACCAAATATTTATTTAATTTCAGGATTTTAACCCTTTAAATACCAGTTTTGGTGGCGATACCATCAATTTGTATAAGAGGAAAAAACACAAAAAATTTATTATTTTCCATACACTAAATGCAAAGAGAAAACTTTAGCTTTGGATTATCACAGTCTTGAATATGTCAAAGATTAGTGGCAACATTATTTCTGGTGCAGTTAAAGATTTTGTGTTATGTCAGATTTAAAAGAAAAATCCCTCTTAGCGCGTTAAGGGACAAATTTGGTCCTATTTGAACCCATTAAAATATCCATTTTTGAACCTACTGTCATAATATCATAAAATCATAATTTCTATTCAAAAACCCTGTCATTACCAAGCCTTGGGGTAAAATATTTACTTTTTACTGTTTTCCACCAGTTGGTACCATTTTTCATATAATTGACATACTGCAAACATCTGTAGTACTGCTAGGTGATTATAACCTGTGCCTGTCTCACTACACATCAAAATTTGCTCTAGAAAGAAAGCAAAACTACAAGATCACCATGGACATGAATTTTAATTTTTTCTATAAACAATTTAATTCTATAAACATAAAATTAGTGAGGCCAGCAGGTGGTGCTCTCCCTGTGCTCTGTGTGGGTCCTAACATAGTATAGTGGGACACTATACTGACAAAGAGCACTGTCCTTCGGATGAGAGGTTAAACCGAGGTCCTGACTCTCTGTGGTCACAAAAAATCCCAGGATGTCTTTCGAAAGAGTAGCTGTGTAACCCCGGCATCCTGGTCAAATTTGCCCCTTGGCCTCTGTCCATCATGGCCTCCTAATCATCCTCATATATACTGATTGGCTTCATCACTGTCTCCTCTCCACCAGTAAGCTGGTGTGTGTGTGTGTGTGTGTGTGTGTGTGTGTGTGTGTGTGTGTGTGTGTGTGTGTGTGTGTTCTGGCGCAGTATGGCTGCCATCGCATCATCCAGGTGGAGCTGCACACTGGTGGTGGTTGAGGAGATTCCCCCTTCTATGTAAAGCGCTTTGAGTGCAGAGAAAAGCGCTATATAAAATGTAATGAATTATTATTATTATTATTAATAAAACATATCAAGACTTCAAAACAAAATGGGGTCATTCTTCAGCTCATTTGCTGGAGCTGCAGAATTGCAATGCATGCTCCTTACAGATGTAAATGCCACATTTTGAGCAGGTGGTGGAGATTTTTCTTTTTTTGTTAGGGCAGAAACTGCACCCCCTCCTCCTCTTGTCATGGGTGTCTGCAGACCCACTTTCCTCTGAATTTTCTGCTCAGTTTGAAATTGCCGCACCAAAGATGTGCACAGCTTTATAACTTTTGCATCAACCGCACTTGTATGATTTCTCAACTAGTCTAATCCAAAACAAAGGCAGACTTTGTTTTGGATCCCTCGCAGCCATCTTTGTGTTGCTGCAAGATGAAAGGTGTTATTATTGTCTAAGGACTGACTGCATGGCTGTGTTTGTGCCTCTACGTATGTGAGAAATTATCAATTAACTTTTGAAACATGGACTGCTAAAAAAAAAACGAAGCTGTGTCAAAGGTTCATGTCTGTGCGTAAAATACGCATGAATCAAACTGAAAGAAAACAATGCAGTGAGAAGCTTGCTAAATGCACACACACACACACGCCTACACACATCATACACCACTGACTGACACACACACACACACACACACACACACACACACAGAGAGAGAGAGAGAGAGAGAGAGAGAAGACAGAAAGGGTAAAATATGACCTTCAGGATATTGTGATTTGTCACTCGCCTAAACACCATGTATTGTATTTAGGCCCTACACACACACACACTTTTGTCAACACAGACACAAATTGCTCTCAGACATCCACACATACTCAGAAACATCATTTTAGATCATTGAGTCATTAAAATGCTTAACACACTCCATAGTGCCCCTAGTGGAAACCAGGAAAATAACATGCATATCCACCCATAGGGAATACCTATGTAGTGACGTCATCTGGTGGAATACACTATATAATGCAAATATAATGCTTTTGCTTCAAAATGAAAGGATGTTTCAACATAAATCATGATTCGTGTATTAATGATGGCCCCGGCTTTAAACGACGTTTTAATGGGTTTCAATGGGACATTTTTGTCCATTATGGTGCTGAGTGTTACTATTTGTTCTACACAGAGTGTGTTATACTTATTTTGCAAAATGGGATCATTTTTTTTACATTTATCCAAAAAGTCACAATTTTGCCAAATTACATACCATTTGCATTAAAACAGCCAAAATGGTCAAAGAAATTAAACTGCAAAAGACAAAAATGTCCTTAATGCAGCACAAGGGTTAAAGGGCCCCTATCATGGATTTTTGAAAATGACTGTTCATGTAGTGTGTAATAAAGCTCCAAGTGAATGAAAACATCCTGCAAAGTTTTATATCTGAAAGTGCACCGTATATAAAGTTATTGTCTTTCAAAAGTGAGAGTCGACTGAGTCTGTGAACTGAATTGTTTTTGAAACGAGTCATTAGCCGTTTCGTAGTGACGTAGATACGAAACATTAGCATATTGCCCGTGCCCAGTTATTGCGCGCGCAGACGCAGGGAAACTTAAACCTCAAACCGGAGCTGATTTCTGAACTGGACAGAATCATGTCGAGAAGACGGCGCTGTGCATGATGTGAAGGTAAAGCCAGTTATTTTTCACTCCCCAAGGATCATCATTTCATCTCCTTTTCATCTTTACCAAGATATCACCGCAGTATAATCCTAAACTATTTCTGTGTTCCCTTTATTTTATAGTATAGACGACTGCTTCTCAAATCTCGGGAGTTCAATGCAGGATTCACAAACCGCTTGCTCTTGAAAGATGGTGTTCAAAATACTTAGTTTTGAGTTTTATATTGTGTAGGTCTCCTGCTAACTGCTAACTCTCATTATCACTGTCTAACTGAAATGCTGATCAGCTGTGGGCCACTATTATCGAGTCGTCCTTGCGATGGAGGTTGAATAATTAGTTCTTCTAATATTTCATCACCGGACTCGCGCTCGCATTAATATGGTAAAATCGACGTCATTGTTCGTTACTGCGTTTAGTTTACGGTGTAGGAAGCCTCAGGACACGTAGAGCTGTCGGTGTTATGCAATGGGCGTTTTTGTTCTCGACGCGCTGTACACGGTAGACCAATCACAACAGACTGAGCTGTCTGGCCAATCAGAGCAGATAAACTCGCAGAAAGGAGGGATTTAGAGAGATTGATTCATTTGACGAGCCGTTTGAGATTCATGGAAAATGTGATGATGTATATTGTGAGGAAATTAAACAGTTTTTTTTACCTTTGATGCGTGTAAACATGTTGTAGGAGACTCTACAACAACATTAGGAAACTTTAAAATACCATGATAGGGGCACTTTAAATGTAATGTTCAGCATGGATTCATTCAAGGGTGGTTATGAAACATTCCCAGACTTTTTTTTTTTTTATTAAATAATAAATATATATATTATAATATAAATATATATATTATAATATAAATAACACAATTATGCCTATAAATTAATTACATTTTATAATTTAAATTTTAAAAAGTATTTTTAATATTTAATACCCAACACAAGATGTGAAAAGATGTATAAACAAAAGATAAACAAATTGTCATATTCCCTTTTGGTTTCACTTTATTTTGATGTTAACCCATTCTGTTGACTATAAGTAACTTAGCACCTACATGTCTACTAACGTGTAGGGTTAGGGTTAGAATAAGTTGACATGTAGTTGCAAAGTCACTTCTAGTCAGTTGAATGACTGTTAGGGAGCATCACAATAAAGTGTTATCAGATATTAAGCAGACAGTCTACTAATACTCTAATGAGAGTTAGTTGACATGTAGTTGCAAAGTTACTTGTAGTTACTAGAATTATCAAAAGGGAGCATCAAAATAAAGTGTTACCTCACTTTCTTTTTTTTTCTTTTTTTTTTAATCAACATTAAAACAGCATGAATTTTATTGGCCATTGAATCGCCTCTCATTGTTTTTTCAGAATCTCATGCCTTGTTTAAAATTGTAAGACAGCATGTCAAACAAAAAATATCTCAAAAAAATGTAAGAGTCAAGACCCTAGCTGTTTCTGAAAGGAACAACATGTTCTGTATTATGTCTGTTTTTATTGTAGGTCCCACATCTAATTGGTTTGATAGTCAATCACAGCTTTGAATTTTGGGGTGGCCAATCAAATTGTAGTCGACCGGTCTGGACACGCCCATGAAACACTTCAGCAACATCCCACACTTCACTCCAGATAAGTCATTCGTTCCCCAAGAAAACAATCATTACAAACAAGCAATGGATGTGTGGTGTAATCGAACGACAATTAAACTATGTGCTATTGTGACAGACCCTTAATAATCCACTTTCAGGAATAAAAATGTGTTTCACAGATAGAGATAGGAACCATGTCAGGCACAAAAGCAGCTCACATCATTGCGGCAAAGCTCTGTTCGAGAAGGCCTGGAATGCACTGCAGGTTGACACAATTTATAAATAACCAGCAGAAAGAGTCAGACACAAAAGCCAGTGCTGTTCAGCCCCACCACCGAGCAAAGCTGTGTCGGTCTTGCCATACAGCCTTTAACTTGGCTAATGCCAGCAGCTGGCGTTGCCAACAAATCAGAGAATGTCAAGGCAGCCAGGCTGCCAACAAAAGGCTGTGTGTGTGTGTGTGTGTGTGTGTGTGTGTGTGTGTGTGTGTGTGTGTGTGTGTGTGTGTGTGTGTGTGTGTGTGTGTGTGTGTGTGTGTGGAGAAGAGCAACAGAGAGGCAGAGGTAGCAAGAGCGGCAGAGGGCATTGCCTGCAGCAATAGAAAACGATTTATGAAATAAAGCATAAAATAAAACGCATATCCATGAAACATGGTTATCCAGTTATAATACAGTTATCCCTCATTGTGATTGAACACCATCATAGTGGGAGGTAAAAGGAAGACTGAGCATGCGTGTGCATACATGTTTTTTTTTTTGTTTAAAGGTATATCTATAATATATCGTTTTAGTTTAGTAAAGTAAATGCTTAAAAATTTTAAAATTCTAAAAAAAGTACATACAATGTTTACTTTTTAGATATTTATTTAATTGTTAAATACTTCATTTACAATTACCATTATTAACTATTATATCTATTACTTAATAATACCATTATTATATAAATATCCAGTATAACATACATTATACAATACACTAGTCCCTCCATAACAGCGTGGTTGTTTTGCTAGAATCAAATCTCTGGACATTAAAATATCTGATTCCCATAAGCCTCAGGGTCACCTCAGACACAACTCACTGCTGCCTGCCTCTCCACTAACACCACACACCTTAATCTGCTAGACCACAGTGTGACCAGACAATCAAACACTTTTGGATTGGGGGAATGATAGTACAGCGTAGTAGGTAGTTACGTTTCATTTGTTACAGTGCAGAAAAACAGATTGTGATGTTGGATCAGCAAGAAACATGATACAGTTTGTCAGAAACGCTGCCTTCATAAACCACCCAGAGATGAAAGAAGAATCAGTGACTAATGGTGTGTTCACACTTATAGTTCGGTTCCCTTTGTTCCAGACCAAAAATGAAAAATAATACATTTAGTCCTGGTTCGCTTGGCGTTCACGCTCTCATTTTTAAGACTGAAACTAAAGACATACACACAAACAGCTTTTATGATGTATATATTTTGCAAAGGAACTAAAACATCTAAAACAATGCTGTGTGCTGGGTAAAACACGCTCGTTGTGAAAATGATAAAAATGTGTCAAGGTGTCAAAACAACGGCAGTAATTCCTCCATTCCACACAAACGAAGATTTGTCATATGATGAGAAAAATCAGGTGCGGTTGAGCACTCCTGTCCTTTTTAGAGTCGCATCTAGTGACATCACATCCTGTTTTTGTCTCATTTACATCTTTGGTCCGTCTTGCGTTCATATTTCATTCGAACCGCACCAGAGTTCGTTTGGTGCACATCAGGGTTCAGATTCGAGCAATCGCACCAAAGTTCGTTTTAATCTAAACAAACCTGCCAAGTGTGAACTCATGTAAGTATAGTCTGATTCACAAACAAATTAATTATTTGTTAAAAATCAGTTAAAAATAATTCAGTAAACCATTCCCAAGCAACCCGAGTGAATAAGACCTTTTTTTTCCTGTTAATGTAATTTTTAAGGCATTTGATTGATCATTTACTCAGATTTTTTATATATTCATATTATTTGTTCAACATCATTTTCAATTATTTAAATCTTTCATTAAATGTTAGCATTTACAAACAGCCAATCAGGACAGTCATGAGTGAAGAATCAGCCTCCTGTTTGGTATTAATTATTATAAAACTATCAAATCTGTCCAAAGGCATGTCTTGTATCTTGTACATCACATCCAAGTCTCATTTGTGTCAGCCGCATCTGCTTCAAGCGGCTCTAATTAAATGCTGTTCCACATTAACAGGATTGAGTGAACTTGCCATTTCCTGTCCGCGGCCCCAACAAGCTTTTGAATGGCGTTTACTGTAATGCACACGAGCAGCCGCAAGATGAAATGTTTCCTTCAATACATATGTGCCGCCAGACAGAAGTGAAACTGACATTTGTATGTACACGGAGGCTGGCTTTACATTGTTCCCAGGGATTTGTGTGACACGCTGGAGCAAGAGGGGGAAGGGGCTGGTTTTACACGAACACAAAAGAAGGAACGATTACGTTTCAAGTAGTCTTGAGCCTTGAGGTAAGTGTGAACCTGCTATGGACGGTTTTATACATCCTGTTCACAAACCTTCCAACGCAAAGACTATAACAAGTACCTCACAGCTCACTTGTGTTTATGCTACAGTCACACTAACCAAGATTTCCATGATAAATTTTGGCCTGAGATTCAAAGGGTGAGCAAGAATCAGTTAAAACATTAGTATCATGTTTTTGTTTTATTTTGTTCATCCAGCCCAGCAAACGCAGCCATTAGGCATCCAATTGTCATCGTCTGCTCTCTTGTTTGTATGTCGTTTATCTCAGCCAACAAGACAGCTGAAAAGCATGTGGTTTTTTTTTATTATTTATTTATTTATTTTTTTACTTCCAAGCATTACAATGTTCACTTGTGTTACATTGTTCTCTCGAATGAATCTGGGTGGTCTTATTCATTCTATGCAGGGGCAGCAGCTAATGGGTCGATCTGGACTGGTTCAGCTCAAACCAGACCTCACAAGAGACTCTTTAGGGGTTTTGCTTCCATCTGCCAAGTTTCCTTGAAAATAGAAAGCCCTCACTGCAAAACAAAACACTCAATGTCACCATTATCTCTGTAATGAGCTCACAGACAATGCAAATGGCCTGGCAGTTTAATTGAGAAAGTCAGCCGATTGCACATGCCCAACAACAAAGACAAAACTCGCAAAGGACCATTGCAGGCATGTACAGAATACATGCTGGCTCTATCGTCAAGATCTCTGAGCTTTCCCACACGTGAACGGCTCACTGGCTCGGGTCCATCAATCCTCATTTGTGTTGTTCTTTGTTTGCCTGTAGGTCAACAGTTCTTCCACAATGTTCTTCTTCACCTGAGCACCAATCTCTCATCATAAAATTACTCCTTATTGTTCCTATCAAACATCTCGCCCCATTGTTAAATCCAGCCCATCCAAAAAACCACTGATTTCCTCAGAGACTGCATCCTCTATATATCAAGCATTAGAGAACAGCTGAGCCACCCAACAAAACTCGTTTTGCATCTATCATTCAAAACTAGCCCTTCAAAAGCAAGCCTTCTATGTCTGCCTAGTCACAATACACACACAGACTAATGATTCCTAACAAAGAAAATGGGGCAGACCACCCTCAAACTGATGGAGGTAATTTTTTTGGTCTCTAGGGATCGACAGGATGTTTGCAAACTGTCGTCATCTTCTGTAAATCCTTTGTGCTATCATGAACAGAGAAACCAGGAGGCATTGGTCAGCCCATAAAACATGTAGTTTAACACACAACAAAAAGTTCAGATGAGCCATTCTGATTCATTTAAACAGGCATTTAATGCAGCTAGGCGATGCGAAGTTAACTAACAGTACAATGATACACAAAATAAAAGGCAGGATGTCCTGCATTCAGAGTTTTCCCCCTCCACTAATTTTTCACTAGTAAATGTGCAGTACAATAAATTTGTTTTCTGTCTGTCTAAATTATAACCATATGAGATCCAATTCATATTTTCAGGGAGTTTGTGATTATCACAACAAGCGATATTACATTTTGCTTCTTTCCCCCCCACACTACACAAACAGACACCAAGCCAAAACACAATCTTCTCCAAATTAAAACCGTAGCTCGCTTGGAGCTTTTGCTTACCATACAAGATAGATCTGCTCCTTTGCTGGGCCTTTTAGTATCCCTGTGGCTTTATATATCGGAGAGATGAGCCAAAGAGAAAGACATAGAAGTTGTAATGCAATTATTTTGGTCTTTAATAACTAACATTCCTGCACTGAAGTCTGAGGGATTGTGGTTTCTGTTAGAATGATACTGTGGGCTATTTTACGTCATGACAGCAGGACAAGAAACAATACACTGATGGTTAGGCTAGGGAAACCTTATAAAATGGTAGTACTTGGTCTCAAATTCAACATCTCAAATAACCTGAATCATCCTGCCAGGTCACAATTTCAACACATACCCACAGGCTAACATCACATCCTTTCCCAGCCAGAAAAAAATCTACACCCAAGTACTTTCTTCTTCAGGCTCGATGGCCACATTCCTTGCGGCACTCCAACATCAGCTCAGCAAGCAATCAATAGCATGTAATTATGTTAACAGGCTCTCACTCTCCTATGATGTAAACAAATCAGCCTGTTGTAAAAAACTTTGTTTGATGCAGATTAATTCAGAAACATCAAACAACCTCACCAGCATGTAAGCATACACAAAATGAAAAAAATCTGGTTCCCTGCCAGAAAAACTGCCACCGGTCCTTAAAGGCTTGTTCATTTCGCCAGTCGCAATGATGCAAAATGCCAATATAAACAGCAAAGTTACTTGAGAGGCACTCCACAAGATAATATGACTTGTTTTTGGAGTACATCTCTTTTGAGTGTATATTGTTTAAAAAAAAGTGCAGGAAGACAAAATACAATTCAAGAAAGATGCATGAAAACAAGTCTACTTTTATCTCACATTTAACTCTTTCCCCACTATTGATGTAATGTTCTATTCATTTATGAGACAACGCTTCCTTGTTTTCCGTGTTTTCACTGTTATACGGTAGGGGGGGGCGCTATTTCACATCTTCTGAAAGAATCTTCAGATCAAAATACATGCGAAGAAGCAGAAACAAACGATAGCATATTTAAGCAGATGATGTGCAAAATATCTCGATCATCAACATTAAACCGCATATAAATCAACGCTGCCAGATGTTACCGAATGAAATGGGCTTGATTTACTCCATCTATGTTTTAATCGTCGATCAGAAGCCATCGGCACTGATCCTAAAGAAACCCGTCTGCATACTGGCGTGATGACTCCGACCTTCAACCAGAAAAATATACTGATCCAATCTGACTTCTGACCTGTAATCCTGCCTGAATCATAATCATACACTGTTCGTTCGTTTGTTGGCCAGAGGAGAACTGGCCCCCGACTGAGCCTGGTTTCTCCCGAGGTTTCTTTTCCTCCATTCTGTCACCTGATGGAGTTTTGGTTCCTTGCCACTGTCGCCTTTGGCTTTTGGCTTGCTTAGTTGGGGAACATTTAATATTTAGCAATATTATTGATCTGCCTGCATTGACACCATTATATGAGAACTAAACTGAGCTGGACGATGACTTCACGGTTGTCTCCAGAGCGGCTATATATATATATATATATATATATATATATATATATATATATATATATATATATATATATATATGAACTTAACTTTTTTACATATAAAATTAACCATCACTGAACTTACTTAAGCTGGACTATAACATAATTTTTTATTCTAGAAACAAACTTTGTTGCATTATTTTCCTGTTATTACTGTAAAGCTGCTTTGAAACAATCTGTATTGTAAAAAGCGCTATATAAATAAAGCTGACTTGACTTGAATCTGATTCAGATGTAGCTTTTTGCTCAATGTTGCTTTTTATAATAGACTTAACCACATTAAAGTGTTGATAAAAAAAAGAGTGCATGAAGCTAGAATAAAACTGGGTTTTTTTGTTTGTTTGTTTGTTTAAAAGCAGAGGGTCTGTTTTTTTCTTTTGATATATTGCATGTTCAGATATTTATACAACATATTCTGGGGGCCATGCAATTTTTGTGAAAATTATCAAAAATGCTGGTGCTGGCTGGCAACTTTTTTCAAAAATGCTGGTGGGGAAAGAGTTAATAGTTTATATCAGGAGTGCTCAATCTGTCTGTTGGCCTAGTATTTGCAGTGTTCCACATGTCGGCTCTAGTAGATTCAGCATATTGAATTGACGTTGGGGCCATCTGTGAGAAAAATCTCTCCAATTGGCAGTTTATTTTGGAAAGAAGAAAGTGATTAATATGATTGATATTCATAATGGTAAGCAAGCGCTCCTTTGTTTACGGTTTGTATATTTGCAGACCTCGTTTCAGTTTTCCCTTTTGAGTGAAGAATATAGAATACCTGCTGATTAGGGGTGTAAAAATACATCGATATGAATCGATGCATTGATCAAATGTCTAACGATACGATGCATCGATGCCACAGCCACACATAAAATATCGATACACGGTACCTTTATTTTGACGCTCTCCATATCCTCACGTAACTTTTCTCACCTGATAGACGCCTGACAAGATTGACTGAACCCTAAACAGGTTGTCACAAAAGCTGTTATTGTCCACTGTCAAGGCATTGCAAGATCATGTTTTACAGCATAAACCGACAAACACGCTTGTTGTTTGTGAACACAACCCGAAAAGTCAGTCACTTCGAAAAGACACACTAGCTGAGAGGAGTTTCATCAAAGCTGACTAAAAATGATCGAGGATGGATAATTTCAACGAACTTGATGAACCTGTGATATCTTCTTCGGGGCGTAAAAGGAAAACAAAAGCTGAAACTTTTTCACGGAACCTTGCTAAAGTAGCACGTTAGTGGTGAGGGAAAAGCTCCCTGTATTGCATCTAATCACAACAACAAACTTTGTCAGGTGTCTATGTCACCTGAGTAGATTAACGTTACAAAGATTAACCGAGTGATTTATTAAGCATCATAGCAATTACTTGGCTTTGTTTAACTCTGAAACGTGAAATGTGGAGTTATCTGCTTTTGCAAAAAGATAAAAAAGAAAAAAAGAAGAAGAAAAAAAAAAAAATTGTGTGAGTTATCTGCTTTTGCACACAAAAAAACTAACTTTTAATATATGAAAAACATACTTCTTTCAATGAACTTGGTAACTTAATGAAGTTACCTGTATTTTTTTTTGTTTGTTATTATTACTTAATCAAAACAACCCAGCTGCAGTTTGATTGATATTACTTCAAATGCACAATAAAAAAAAAAACATGATTTATGAAAATGAAGTTATCAGTTTTTGCAAATAAACTCTTCTGTTGTAAATGTCCTAATTGAGAGAGGGTGTGCAATTTTCAAAGAGTTTAATTAAACGTTCATGTTATAGATTTAGGTTGTATTTGTGAGTTAATAAAAACGTAACTGGTTGTGTAAACTTGGCACATAATATCTAAATATCGATAAATCAAACGATATAGCCCTGAATCGAATCGTAACGTATCGCAGAATTTTTTGAGGAATCCGCAAATATCGCATCGCTGGCTGAGAGATTTGATATCGTATTATATCGTGATGAACTGTCCGATTTACACCCCTACTGCTGATATAGACAGTTATTTCCTTACACGCCGCACAGAACGCACATGCTAGTTGACAGTCACCTGTAGTCTTTGCAGTGTGTTCAATCGCAGATTTTTGGCCCACACGCAGCTAATGCAGGGCGACAACACAATTGGCTTTCGTTGCTGCTAGTTCTTTGACATTGGCTTGGTGTGTCATGGCCTATACCCGTAAAGGTACAAATTTGTATATTATTTAAATAAGATGAAAGGTGCATATTAGTACCTAAGGTTTATATTACCTAGTAGTACTAGGAACCCTTTAGTGGTAGATAAGGTGCAGATGTGTCCCTTTAAGAGTACTGCCCCAGTGGCAAGCTGTTGTACCCCTAAAAAAGGAACAAATTTTGGCACATTTTCTTCTGACAAACAAACTTTTATCCCTTCCATTCTTGGTTCCAGTTTTACAGGATAAAAATGTAATTAGTGTCAATATGGTTCCTTATCCATGGAAGTGACATATATAACCAGAACTAGAAACGCCTATTAGCGACCTCTCAGCTCAGCGACGGGCAATGTGCAGTGAAAAATTTCCTGGCAGTGAGATCAGTGCTTCAAACCTGCTGGTCTTGAAGCAGGAACCAGTAAAGCCAAGCCAACAATACCCTCACCACAACATTTTTAAAACAGTGATGCAATTTGGCTAGACTGCCAAAAAAAAAAAAAAACTAGATGGCAAAAAGCTACATCGCTTCCAAATCAAGTAAACCGCAGCTAGCCGTGAAGGGCTTTCGGTTGACGGACAGCCTGTTCCTAGCTACAGAAAAAAGGGGCAAATAAACATTCTTCTACTGAGTTATGCCAGCTTTACCACCGTCCAGCACCCAATGTCCGTCCAACATTACCATGCTGTCATGACATTGGCACTTCCACTGCAGTCTTTCAACCACTTCAACTGACTACCTTCATCTTCAAAACCAACTATTCCAGCAGCCAATCAGGATAGACATCCCATTCCTTCTTTTTAACCCTCCAATTCCCATAACCCCCTGCCCCTGGCCTTGATCTACAATTATCAGCACCAACTCTCCCTTTTCACAAAAAAAGGCAATTTAACACTTAGAAAGGTTAATGAGTGAATTACATTTTTAATGAAGTCTGAAAACAGCCTGACTAAGAGGAAAATGCAGAGAGAATGGATAAAGTGTGAGAGCAATCTGCCCGTGTCCAGAAGGCGAGATTAATCCTTGACACCTGTCAAAATGCTCAGACAGCGCAGACTCCCGTGGTTCATTAAAGGCTGCAGTTGCACAGAAAGGCTTAACCCAAGAGCCTCTGCTTTGAGACGGACCTCTCAGCCCAGGGGGAGGTAATCCATGCTCAACTGAAGATACACTCTTTACGTTCAATAACACATCTGTCTGAGCTGCACGCAGATCAAACCTCACACTTACCGCTCTCTTTAGCAAACTCTGCGGGGTGCTCAGTCAAACAGTAACCAGGAGGTTAAGCAAAGCATTTTAATGCAGGACACGTAAGCTGTACTGAAGCATTTGAGAGTTATATTTAGAGTTCATTTATGCACACTAGAGGGTGAGTTCTGCATTGGGGGAAAAAGGAAGGTGTTAAGAACAGAAGGTAAAAGAGAAGTTAATGCGCATAAAAGCACAAGTATGCCAGCGGGTTGCATCAAAATGTCATGGTCACCCACTGAGAGTTGTGGAATACATCTCGAATTCTGCCCAACATTCCTAGTGTCTTTCCCTCAAAACGGCAAAGCAACAGACCAACTGGCTTGCTGCTTGGATCAATAAACTGGCAAGGAGATTTAATTGTTTCCACACACCAGATTTCCACTTCCAGTCAATCCTGCACCTCCTCCCCGGCTTTGAACTTGACTTGACATGCAGCCAAATGCACAGAATGGAGCAGACAAAATGTGAAATCAAGGTCACTTTGGCTGGTCACAAACACAGGTATCCATTGGGGTTGACAGGACTGCAGGGGGCCTGGACTTTAGAAGGGATTTAGAGGTAGATGAATGAGACAGAAGAAGAGGGGATTATGGGGGCCGGTCGTGAGGGACTATTGTTCGTGCCTGAGAAAGTGTGTAATGGTTGCATGGTTGCATTCAGAGCAAAAGGGAGCAGCGACTCCTCAAAGCGACGGGGAACCTTCTAGCAATGAAGAGTGGGTTAGTGGAGTCTTGCTGAGCTCTCTCAACAGTCTATTAAAAGTCCAGGACACTTCCCTTTCACGGGAATTAGACCATTGTGGTGAAAATGACTTTGTTGGAAACGTTGGATTCAGATTTTGGTTTCTGGCTACTAGTCTGAGTCCTAAAAGGCAACCTTGATGTATATCGTTTCACAGACTTGTGGTGGCCACTTTAAAGACCGCAGCATGTCCCGTGTGTCATTTATGATTCTGAAGGGTGCTCAAGGTGCAGCCAACTATAGCCTTTTTGCCAAGCCTAAATTGATGCAGACTTCCACCAGACGGTCTATACGGCATTACATCACCAAAGTGCGGAGGACCGCAAGGTCTAAGCGCACCATTCGGGACAGGGCCCTGGACCAGAGAACAGCAATGGTAAACTGCTTCTCACATGGGAAACTGCTGCAAGGAGCTACAAAGAAGCAAATCCTTCCAGCCTGTGAATGCAATTATCTCACAGGCCTTGAGCTCCTTCCACCAACAGCAAATATATGTTGTCATCATAATCATACCAGTATTTTTACAAGGAAACACAGTTAATCCATCTTGTCATTCTGGAATGTGTCTGGACCAGCAAGAAGGTGGGAACTAGACTGGTTAATCAAATTCATTGTAAACTATTTTCAGTAAAATAGTTGCATCCCTAATGTAAAGAAAAAAGAAATACAAAATGAGAAAAATAGCAACAAGAAAAGGAAACAATTAGAGAATGAAGAAAGACAAAAAAGAAGTGATGGGAAAGAGAGGCCACCATCAACTCTTTTGTTTCCATGCTAAATGAGACACTCTTGTAAGGCTGAACAGTGGGCAAGGGAGGAGACACAAAGCATGTGTTCAGGTGTCCCCCTTTGTCCTTTTCACCTCACTCTCGCATAGTACATTTTTAAGCGCCTCTATACACACTTAAGTGTCTGTTCTCACTCTTGGATACTCACCCCTGCAGACCATTAAACTTTAATAGTATTTTTGTTTCAAATGCCACAGACTCTCAGGTACCACTCCCGAGAATGAGAACCTCTGACCTGTTTCTTTGCAAAACAAAATTCAGACAGGAAAAAAAAAAAAAAAAAAAAAATACAGATTTAATATGCAAATGCCCAAATGAGCTTTAAGAGCTACGGTGGAGGGGAAGATTATCATCACATTATTTTCAGTTATCACGAGATTATAACAACTTCGATAAATAAATAAATAAATAAATACTTTTTGTGTTCCACAGACCTCAAAAAGTCAATAACATAATTGTTATTAAAGGTGATAAAATTATATTTAGGTGAGCTATCCCTTTAAAAGTCTAAGTCCCCAAGTCTAATGTCTTTCACTGTTGATTTTTTTTTTGCCTTTCTTCCTTGTAGTTCACACAATGCAAACCCAGACCTCAACCCAAATTCCACCACTTAGTGTAAACCTCAACCCAAAAGCCAATCTGCTCATTTGAGAAAGCCCTCTCCGTCCCACCAGTGGAGTGGCTGGTGAGGTTTAACTGAAAATAACCTTTAGAATAACACAGATGCTCATTCCCGCGCAAATCAAAAGATGAGCCACCAGAGCAAACCACTATGAAGACATGCTTCATGTAGTAATTACAATTATGCTAACAACAGAATGTTAAATAGGTGGAATTAACATGGTATATTATGAAATCCAGTGACTACAATTTAAAGATCAAAGTTTGAGACAGTTCTTTGGAAAGGCCTTTTAATCTTGCTCCCCCTCTCAGCCCGGCCTTCAAGCTGCGATGACTTGAGACTGCCTCAGTCAGTCGCCTCGTATTTTAATTTTCCCATAGATGCCTGCATAAACTGGAGTTATGAGGCAATGGCAGCCCAATTAAAATAATATTCTAGGATAGCCAGTTCGCCTTTCAAGGCCAAATTCACTCACGGGTATACCTTCAAAAAAAGAGGGATTTAACCCGAATTGGAACAGGGAAGAGAGAAAGGAATGGCACAGCAAGAGCCTGGAAACCAAAACAATACCACTGAAACTTTTATTGTTGAGTTCACCGCCGGAGGAAACAGAACGGGCAACACCTGCAGTTTTTGGTGTGAAAGATCAAACTGACGCACAAGTGTGCTGTTCCATGTGTGACACACTTCCAGAATTGTGATATTTTGCATATAAGTATTAAATTACGGTATCTAAACACATTATATTATGGTTAGCCTAATCTGTATTTTACAGATTACAGAATTATTTGTTATGAATCATTTTAACTCTTGGTTGTTGTAGAACAAATAAAATAATTTATTCATAAAATGTATTCATTTACCGGTATGTATTGAAGATGATTAAAAATAGATATTACTACATGGATATACTGTCACTGTGTTATAAAATAGCTGATGCTACCTATTCCCAGTAAAAGTAAAAACACAGGAAAAGTACTTAAGTCCTTCTAAAAAAACAGATTGACGAAACATTTCACTGTTTAATATTCACAAAATGGGCCACAAAAGGCAGTTTTTCGCATGTGTCTGTCCCTGTACTCACATAAACTTAACTTTTTCACTTTAGAAACATTCCATGTGTTGAGGCCAAGCCAGATATTTAGTTTGGCTGCGCTCATCATAGCTGGGGGACAACAGACAGAATAAAATGAATCAAGGCAGGATGAAGAATGGCCGGTCATTCACTCGACGGGGTGCCTTTGTTCTAATCAACACACTGCCTTCTATACACCCCTCTGAGTCTGTGGACAATAGACTCTCCCTCTCATACCCAAATTTGCACAAAAGGCACCATTCAATTGTATGAAAACATGTGCATGAAAACTTTTGCACCAAACTTTCAAAATGGAGAATTACAGATTTTTTTTTCAAATCAACATATAGCCAAACTCCCTAATTTGTCACAGTGATACATAGAGCTGCACGATTATTGTTAAAAGGTTGTGTTCTCCGTTGTAAACAAAGAAATTGTGTTTCTCAATTCATCCAGAATCATGCAGCTCTAGAGATACAGTAGTTATACACTACTGTTAAAAGCTATGCCACTAAAAAATAAAGGCTAAAATTAATATTAAATAAAGCCCTATTCGCACGGGATTAGTACTATCTGGAGACCACGTGTGATTTCGAAATTACCCCCCCCCACATCTGAATTTCATGTGGCGCATTCGCACGGGATAACCGAAGCCTGTGATTTTACTCAAATTTACTGACTTATCTCCCGGATATGACGTCAATAAGCTATTGCTTGGAAATGTCTTGCCGTTATTATAGGTGTAGCTGTATGATTTATCATAAACAGAAGAATGTTCCTTACCGGATGCTGCTATACATGTCATTCGTCTCCATCTAACCATTCTTTTTTGTTTTTACTATTCTCATGATTTTCAGCTTTCTCTTTCTGCAAATTGTGTAGGCTAGTTGGTGAATAGCGACATGACCCCGCACCCGAAATACTATCAAAACACTCCAACGCAGCCTCCATTCTTTGCGAAAGATGGATAAAAAAGGCACGCATGAAACAAAAACCTTGAAAAAATTATATATACGATCCCGCCAAATCACAGAGATGCCGATTCGCACCGGACTAATATTACCACAGGACCTCGGTGTTCGGCCAAATATGGTAGGTCATTTGCGGGGGAATTTTTACTTTACGAATTACAGACATGGCCGATTCGCACGGGATTAAGATCACAGACAACCTCCACAATTATTACAAATGACTAGAGGTCACCAGGTAATACTTATCCCGTGCGAATAGGGCTTAAGTCTGGATACTTCATTGACCCTTAGTAATTGACTGATGGTCTAGTTACATCCTGATCCATTCCTAGAACAAACTATAATGCTCAGAAAAACAAGACCCCACTTTAAGGAACATAAATATGAGAATTTAATCTCTTTTTTAGAAAACATCTTAAATACCGGTAATCGATTAGCTTATGAAATCAGATAACTTGTGGGCTTTTCTGGAGCTCAGTGCTTCCAGAATGACTCAAAACAATTACACATCCCTCCTCAGCAGACTTGAGCAATTCAGGTCAGTGTTCAAGTGTACAATCCTGACCACTGCAATATTTCATAACAGAGCTTTTCAGGAATAAAAAGCAGGAGGTGTGCACTTGGATGTGCGTCTATAACTAAATAAGACTATGTACAACAGTTTGGCGCCTTGTTCCCATTTAAGATGATTTCTGCAGTATTCATACTACTCAGCAGCAGAGGAACATAAACAGACACTGATGAGTGTATCAAGCTGTAATTAGTGTTAAGGGGCTTATGGGTTATTAAAGTGAGGATTTGAGGCATGCTCCAAATACACGTCCACCCTCCCCCGCAAAGAGCCACCCACGCAGTCAAGCAGCACTCATCGAAGTCTCTATTTGATGCAACCTTCTGAGCACATCGATTACACAGAGATCTTCTAGAGGAGCTTGAGTCACTGCAGGTCATTCGAGGTTAATAGTCCTCGCTCAGGAATAAGGATGTGGTTTGTAGACGATTTCTGTAACCTGTACCCTCCAGGCAGCCAGCGTTCTCCATGGGATATCCCTGACTAAGTTTCCGTGACAGAAAATGGTGAAATGGTTTGGTCTGCAGAGCCCTTGGAGGTTTGGCCTTAATGAAAGAACAGTAATTCAAAGTTATACGCTGGGAAACTTTCTCTCTTTTATGTCTGCTATAGACTGTGCGAGTTCAGCATTTGTATAACGTCATTACAAATCATTGTACGATATGGATCTAATAAACTTGAGTACATCAGGTATGTAGACTGTATGATGATGACACCTATTGAATCGTAGAATACGACGGAAGTTAGTAGAAGAATAAAATGTCATCAGCATGTGCTAGTGGTAAACAAATAAAGCAAGATGAATTGCAAAAAAAGATGAGGAAAGAGCGAAAGAGGAGAATATGGACACGAATAAGTTGCCAACTTGGCATGCCAATTTTATTTTTAATTTGATTAATATTAACATTTTATATATTAATATTTTATATACATTTTTATTTTAAATATTTCCTTTTAATTTTAGTTTACGTTTTAGTAATTTTATGTGCGTTTGTCGTTTTAAGTTTTTATTTAATATTTCTATCTTTTGTTTCAGTTTCAGTTTCAGGGTGTATTCACACCAGGAAAGTCCACAAGTTCACTTGCTTTTTGGTCTGGACCAAATACAATGTTTTTTTTGTTTGTTTTTTGGTGTGGGTCGCTTTCACACTGCCCTTTTTGCAAGTGAACTAAAATTTGTAAACAAAACCACACGTGTGCTAAAGTCATCCATTCATTCGAACCGTACCAGAGTTCGTTTGGAACCGGACCGGGACCACCTCTTCAGCTGGCTCAAGAAAGCAAGCGGCAGAAGAAGTAGAGAGCACACTTTTTTGCTGTGTGGTGTGTGTGTGAGTGTGTGTTTGGAAAAGACCAGCTTGAACCAGTCACTGTACACTATCGCTGTATGTGAAACAGTAGCCAAACATTCTTTGAAATGCTCCTTTTGTTTCACAGATTAAATGAAATTATATGGTAAAAGAAAGAACTTTCCTATTTGGGTGAACTATCCTTTAACAATTCTCTCTGTACCGCCCCTTCAGAAATAACACTTTCCGTTTAAACATCAGTCATCACTTCCTTATGAACATCTTTTCCTAGATTGTTTTCAATCCCACCAGCAGCTGTTGCTCATAGTATACTGGTACAGCCTCAAGCAAACCCTCCCATGTCTTATTAGAGGCAGAAGAGCACTTGGCAGTCAAACAGGCGGTCCTTACACATGGCCTCCCTTTCTGTAAACAAAAGAGGCTGCACATTCACCCCATCCAGAGTCGAACCTCCGCTCCATCAGCAGCCAGTGATGCATACAGAAACAAAATGGCATTGGGAATAAGAGGCACCCAAGGCAGAGAGGCATAAGCAGCATCCAGGGCCAAACCGCCTGGTCTGCGGGGCTTTTTAAAGCTGCTGGAGGAATGAAAAGGTGGTGAAGGATACTCTTACCTGTACTGGGCGGAGGAGCCGCAGGGTTAAAATGAGGCCTTCTGCTGCTCCGCTTAACTTATAATTCTGCTGACTGACGTTTACAAGTGAGCAATGGCAGGTTCACAACATACTTGTATCACTTGATATGCAATAACGACACTTAGACAGACAGACAGTCAGTTCTGTATATAGACCTAGACAAATCCATATAGAAAGTTCCAGCAAGACAGATAGATACAAAAATAGATCAAGAGATGACTCAAGATACCAGATAATCTACATTGATCTACATTGATTTAGATTAAAGCTGTCCACCTGTCAGTCTGATATATATAATTTTAGACGGGCAGATCTATAAAGTTTGCTCAAGACAAAAAGACAGACATTTTGTACAGACAGACAGTGGGTTGTGCCGATAGACGATGATATTGTGTATCGACGATAGCCAGAGATTTCATCAAAAGCTTCAGCTATCTATCGGCGATATCTAGAGGATTTGGCATTTCCAATTATTGTATTAAATTATTATTAATAGTATTATATTAGGCTAATATGTATTAAATTAATATTACAATACATTTGCCCCACAATAATTTCATAGCACATCACCACATCACTGATGCACTGCAAGAATAATACAATATTAGATTAGCTTACTACTCATTGAAAATGTTTTTAAAACCTTTTGGTCAATTATATAATTAAAAATTTGGTCACAATTTAGATTAGGGTCCAACTAAGACTTTTGCATCAATAAACTCCTAATTGTTCATTAACAGTTAGTTAACTTAGTATACCACTAAGTACATCTTCCTGAAAAACCTAAAGCACTATTTATTTCATTTGCATTTTTGTTCTGAAGTATTTTTTTGCCAGTTTTGTTGGCAATTTAGTTTCTTTGATCTCATTGTATTGCTAACTGTTTACTTGTCTTCTGTAACTGTTTTGAGGACTTTTACTAACATTAATTAACTTAGTATTAGTTTTTGCATAAGTATTAATAATTGTGAAATTTCACTGACATTTAAAATGACTTACACTCACCGGCCACTTTATTAGGTACCCCATGCTAGTAACGGGTTGGACCCCCTTTTGCCTTCAGAACTGCCTCAATTCTTCGTGGCATAGATTCAACAAGGTGCTGGAAGCATTCCTCAGGGAGTTTGGTCCATATTGACATGATGGCATCACACAGTTGCCGCAGATTTGTCGGCTGCACATCCATGATGCGAATCTCCCGTTCCACCACATCCCAAAGATGCTCTATTGGATTGAGATCTGGTGACTGTGGAGGCCATTTGAGTACAGCGAACTCATTGTCATGTTCAAGAAACCAGTCTGAGATGATTCCAGCTTTATGACATGGCGCATTATCCTGCTGAAAGTAGCCATCAGAAGTTGGGTACATTGTGGTCATAAAGGGATGGACATGGTCAGCAACAATACTCAGGTAGGCTGTGGCGTTGCAACGATGCTCAATTGGTACCAAGGGGCCCAAAGAGTGCCAAGAAAATATTCCCCACACCATGACACCACCACCACCAGCCTGAACCGTTGATACAAGGCAGGATGGATCCATGCTTTCATGTTGTAGACGCCAAATTCTGACCCTACCATCCGAATGTCGCAGCAGAAATCGAGACTCATCAGACCAGGCAACGTTTTTCCAATCTTCTATTGTCCAATTTCGATGAGCTTGTGTAAATTGTAGCCTCAGTTTCCTGTTCTTAGCTGAAAGGAGTGGCACCCGGTGTGGTCTTCTGCTGCTGTAGCCCATCTGCCTCAAAGTTCGACGTACTGTGCGTTCAGAGATGCTCTTCTGCCCACCTTGGTTGTAACGGGTGGTTATTTGAGTCACTGTTGCCCTTCTATCAGCTCGAACCAGTCTGGCCATTCTCCTCTGACCTCTGGCATCAACAAGGCATTTCCGCCCACAGAACTGCCGCTCCCTGGATGTTTTTTCTTTTTCGGACCATTCTCTGGAAACCCTAGAGATGGTTGTGCGTGAAAATCCCAGTAGATTAGCAGTTTCTGAAATACTCAGACCAGCCCTTCTGGCACCAACAATCATGCCACGTTCAAAGTCACTCAAATCACCTTTCTTCCCCATACTGATGCTCGGTTTGAACTGCAGGAGATTGTCTTGACCATGTCTACATGCCTAAATGCACTGAGTTGCCGCCATGTGATTGGCTGCTTAGAAGTTAAGTGTTAAGGAGCAGTTGGACAGGTGTACCTAATAAAGTGGCCGGTGAGTGTATATCATGAAATAAGAATTTGATCATATCACCCACCTACTATAATTGTGTTAAATAGTTGTGATTTCAATATTGAGCAAAACAATCGTGATTATGATTTTTGCCATAATTTAGCAGCCCAATTTATAAGTACTAGAAACAGCCAATATCCTAGTAATATGCATTCTAATAAACAACTAGTTAATTGTGACAACTGGACCCTAATCTAAAGTGTTAGCAAAAATGTTATAATAACAATCTATAATAGGTCAGATACAGATTAGACAGACATACAGACAGACAGATCTAGATAGATTAGAAAATAAAGTAGGCAAATAAAGAATCCAACACTGTCTGAGGCGCATTCTTAAAAAAAAGGTAAATTGAAGTAAACAAAGTTTAGTTATGATAAACAATATAACTTCAACTTTCAGCATATCATCTTGTGAACTACAGTACACACAATGAGAATCGACATCTGGCTTAAAGTTTAACCTGGACCAATAATGCTAAATGGGACATGCTACGCTTTACCACAGCAGTAATCTCACAGGCAGTATGAAGCGTCTCTAATTGCCCGGACACATCTATCCAGAACTCTCTCAAAAGATGCGACCTCTCATGCTCGTACAAGCGCCTTAAGCTGATAAACCCTTTCATTTCATCCAGCCATGACTCGAGATCAATTCCCCCTCAGTTTCAAAAGCTGCATAGAAAACGATTAATCAAAACAGCTATTACGGCCATCCGCATAGTCACACAGACTCCCCACTGTGTCCTCTCAGCGGGAGGCGACCGCCGACAGTTGTCGCTGCGCTCATGGAAAAAGCATGCGATTCTTTTGCTTCATTTACAACAAAAACTAGCTATTATGCACAATTCATGCGAAATAATTGCCACCGTTGGAATACCAGATTAATCCATTTTACACCATATAGGCTACCAAAAGTTAGAACTGAAATGATGAATAAATTATTTCATGATAATACCAGAAAATGCATTCCAATAGGTTCAGAATTAATCTGAGAAAAAGCAAGATCTCTCCACTATTGGGGAAATTAACATTATATCATCATGTGACTTGTGATTGGATCACTAGTGATATATTGCTGTAAACTGGGCCTATATGATTTAATCAGTTTCATAACCATATCTTTTTAAATGTTCATGTGTTCAGGGATTCAATCCCATTGATCGTTGGTGATTATTCCAATAAAGTAAAACTTTCTTAACTTTTGGAGGCATTGGACACGCCAACGTCGTGCTGCTGTAAATGAAACTGAATTACTTTGTCATTCACTGTGAATGTCCCTTCAGCCTACCCGGAATACCCCTAAATAACCTTCTACTAAAACTCTCTCTGTTCTTAACTTTTCATTTCAGCACACAATTATGGCCCTGCATTCTGGAAATTCTCCATCGTTTCCCACAATTCAATCACAAGACACCAATTGTGAAATACTGAAGGCTCACAGTTGTCGGAGCAGAGAGGAGCTGGACCCTTTCAGTCTACTGTGAGTCCAAACCACACTGGAAGAAAACTCGATTATGAGGCTTGTCCCACTTGCTCTGCTGTGCCAATACAAACTAAAGACAGCTCTGCATTTATGTGGAATATGATAACATCAATTCCAAAGAAAAGAGATGCATTACACGAGAGGATTTGTATTGTTTTCATTCACTTTAGAAATAAAGAGGATTTTACTAGAGAAAGTGGAGGACAGTGGATTTTTTGAGTGTCTACTGGGCGCACTAGCTGCAAGGATTGTACGACATCCTTTGACGAAACACCAGACATATAACAAGGTCAATAAAAAGCAGACGGAATTTTTTTAGACACTATACAACCAAATCTGCCAGCGGGAAATACTTCCAGGTTCCAGCGGCCGCAAGCACTTTCTGCACAAATGTTAAAAACACATCCGCAGCTGATATACCAAATATAAAGAAAAGAAAAGCAATGACAGACGGTGGAAACCGTTTAATGTTTTCATTTATTGGAAAGTTTTGTAGTCGGACACTTTCAGACGCTATAAAAAAAATAAAAGTAAAAAAGCTATTTTCAGGGTCAGCGGCTCGATGTCCCGTTTCCTCCACGCTTCACATCTGTTAATGCTAATGTACAAGCTGTAGGGCAGCACCTCTGTCCTGTTATTACCCACACCTGCACCTTTAGTCAATCAACAGCTTTCATATAGCACATAAAGCCCCTCCGACCGTTCAAGCTGAAACAGGGGAAGCATGCAGGACTAGCAAATAAAAACCACACAAACAGAAGTATAGCCCCAAAGCTAGCACTCAATATCTTCAGTTTTATTGGCCCAGGTTCAACAGCACATGCCCTGCAAGGAACGTTTGGATATTATGCTAAAGAGGCATGACAGACACCTTTAGATAGTCACACTATTAGACAACCAGGCTGAGAAATTAATGTTGAGCCCATTAGCCTCACAAAATAAAAATGCAGAAATGTTCAGCCATTTTGATTTTTTCAACTCCAGAGCTCGACAATGAGGGCCAGCGTGAAAGACGCTCGGGACATTTGACATAACTGTCACTTGTCCAATCAGGACAATAAAACTGAAAAGTCTTCTCACTTGTGATACGACAATCGAACGAGTCCAATAGAACTGCAAGTCAAATCTTCCTTAACCGACAGCAGCTTTTATATCTGGAGGGAGAGCAGAGCATTTGAGTCAAATATACAACACAAAACTGACGACAGGAGCAGCTCCGAACAGCTGAGTCAAGAGTATGACGTTATTTTTAAACAGCAGCTATTCTCGTCAAACGAATCTGAGAAACATGTCGCCTACAAAATTACCCGCCACAGTCAAATAAAACAAAACTGCATTTAGCTGGTGTAAACTTCCCACCCTGTACACGACTTGAGCTTAGCAGCTTCTCTTCAAATCTAACATCTGTCTTCTAAGAAACCAAGAGCAAAGCCCAGAAAAGCTGGTGGAGACCAACTGACACAGAGGAGTCATTTCAGGTCAGACCAGGTCTTGTCCCTCATAGGTTAAGGGACAAGCAGAACCATCCGGAGCGAGGGGTCGCAGTGATGACTTCAGAGGCGCTAATCGGCTATAATCCACTTGAGATGAAGCGATTAGCAGGATTTGGCGAGGCCCCAGATCTTCCCACTTACCGCAGGAGAAACGCGCTCCCGGTTCATTCCCCAGGCTATGTGGCAGAGTTTGTGCACCAGGGTTATATAACGTTTCATCAACCCCCATGACTCATTCATTTTGGTTCTTGTTAATCATAAATGAACACCAGTTTTTATGGCTTTAAGCAATTCTGACAAGAAAGAGGCCAACTGGATTAATACTTTGAGGGAATTTAGCAGAGGATAAACTATAATATAACCATTAATTACATATTTCCACTGCGGGGTCGTTTGATCTTAGGACCAAAATATGATGATTCTCATCCAAGGCGTCAAGACCCTCAATTAAGACGTCAGTGGTTTTGGAGTTCTTAGATTCACCCTCTTTTGCCTCAACTTTCATTTCCTCCATCAGAGCGATGGATGGGAACAGGCAATACTGAAAAAAAACATTGTAAATAAAAACAATATAAACAAAGCTCTTCATATCTTAAAATTGGTTGAGTTGCAGCAAGTCGTATAGACTAGGTGTTCAAAGAGCTATACAGGGTCTGGGAAAAATTTTAGAGAAATGAAAACAAATTTTGCATTATGTAATGCATTTTAAGGGCTATCAAAGTTAATGTTAACTTAATTATGTTTACCGATTAATAAAAAAGTAAATATTTCACCATAAAAAAATTTTTTTTCGTTCAACATAAATAAAATTAGTTAACCTAAATATGTTCAACAAAACAGATTTTTGGGACTTTACGGTACAAAAAAACCCCACCATTTACATTTGTTGTGGAAAGGCCTCTTGTGCCTTTTGTGTGTTTCAAAGAAGAAAGATGATACACACAACAAAAGGAAACCAAGGAGAAAGTCCTTCTAGTGAATATTAGCAACAAGTTTAGACGGATACCACAGCAACACAGTGCCAGGATTTCACTTTATGGTAAGACAAGACAAAAAAAAAATAACCTTCATTTTGCTCAACGCACACTCAAGTCAACAGCAGTTTCACAGGAGGGTTGGCGCCAGTTTGTGAGGGTGCCAGACTGCCAGGAGAGACAGTTGACATGTTTGTACTGCGCTTCAGCACTAAACCATCGGGCAGCCATCTACCACACGCCATCCCTGAATCACTGACATTGACTCAACTACAGCCCTGATACGATTACGATCATGGCACATCTGTGGGAACATAGCCATAGGGACAGATGACAAAGCACAGTGGGACGATTCCACTAGAGGAGAGAGATCAAACCTGCTCTGTACAACATTAATAAATCCAAAATAATTTAAAACTTTTCTCAAACATGCTGGGACGGATGAAGGTCAACATCCCTGGTTCATTTGCATCAGACTCATTTGTGCATCCTTTCAACTGCTTTCTCCAATGACAACATGCTCACTTCTAAAAAACAGTGAAATGAAAGTCAACAAGCATCACTCAAAAAAAAAAAAAAAGGAAGGAGATGGAAATCAATCATTGCAAAAGTTTCCAGTCACTCTTGAGTTATTACATGACAAAATGAAAGATGAGTGTTAAAGAGGGCATTAAAGAACATAGTGTCTATCAAATAAATGTTACGTAAATGTTTTTTTTTTTTTTTTTTTTTGGAAAACATTTTCAAAATTAAAGGGTTTTATGGCTATATGAGCCCAGTGTGATTCCATGGCTCTAGTCTACTGTAGTTCATAAATTATAAATGTATTTTCCTCGCACGCTGCTTAGGCCTGAAACATTCACAACTACAGAAAGAATGAAGCTGCATTCTCAACACTCCCACAGGGGATGCCGAATACTTATCGAATACTTATCGTGTTGCTTTCTGCCGCTTTACATCACGTCCGAGGTCTGGCGGTGCGAATACAACCAGGAAAATGGCCCTTGGGAAAATGTAGTTCTCTGTGTCCGCCCTGGTGGCTAGCCTAGTTCTTATAACCGAGTTCATATACCCGGAGCAAAAGCCCCTACAGAGAAGACCTAATAAGAACTAGACTAGCCACCAGGGCGGACACAGAGAACTACATTTTCCCAAGGGCCATTTTCCTGGTTGTATTCGCACCGCCAGACCTCGGACGTGATGTAAAGCGGCAGAAAGCAACACCATATAAGAGCGACATTCAACAACGTCAACAACTGGAGGATGTATAAGTTATGCGATTGAAAGAGAAAAAAGGAGGGCTAATAGATTAAATCTCCTACGACAACTTCCAGTTAGATCATCAAGGCTGAGAAAACAACACAAAGTGGGTACTTCTGCCATTTTTACATTGTAATAATATTATTGTTTTTACAGCATTTTTGATTAATTACACCCTTGCTGAGCATAAGAGACTTTCAAAAACAATTGAATAAAGTAATCACAATTAATCTCATAATTTCCAACCCTTCTTAAGACAGCAAAATAAATCTGATATTGTAAAATCCAGAACGTTAATAACTTTTTTCAGAAATGTTTGCGGACACACAGCCCCGGACCCCATCTTGAAAACCATTGACTGAATTTAGTCCAAGGAAATAATGAAATGTAACTGCTGTGTTTATTTTAACTTGTTCAGTAATGGCACACTTAACCAGGTAACATATCTGGTGCATTGAATCATCACAGAATTTATTCTGATGATGTGTTGAAGATGAAATCTCTGTTCCCACCTGTACATTTCAGTGAAGTTTGTCTCAAATTCCAAATTTTGTAAAGCCCAAAGTATTCGATACGATGCGCGTACAACAGCGCATGTGCGATAGATTTGAGAGCTTAAAAAAACAAAGTCCACTAGTGTGCAATGTGCATACGCCGAACGTGTCTTTATGCACTCACAGAGTGCGCAAGACGGAGCAAAATGCAGAAAATTAAGTATACCCAGGCCTTATCCCTGGGTTCCCTGCCACAATGTGATAAATAGACAGAATAGCCTCTTTCAGTCAAGCTAGACTATAATCTGAAACTTGTACTTGGACAACAAACTTGTCCAGGTCACAGCCCAACATCTATTGTTTTATTTTCCCTCTACAGACTGCTGGGAACAGAACAGTCTTACGTTGCCTGAGATTAAGCCCTTTCCTCTGGATGTCCTTTCCCCGCTTGTTTTCATCTAGTCTCAATAGGTAACTAAAAACCTAGGAAACCAGTCCTCCACTAGGATTCACCATGTCCACACTCCTATTGTAACTATTCTTAACATTACAGTGCTTCCAGTGAGAAAGACACAATGGGGAATGAAAGGAGGTGTAAATCTAGTCTGGAATAAGGAGTTAAACTTGGCAACTGCTGTGTTTATAAAGCTGTGCAGAGCCCCTATCTAACAACTATACAATACAATTTACAATTAAACAATTTTGCAATAAAAAGAGTTAATCGAACAACGTTCGACACTCAATATGGAGAGCATCTTTCCCAGTCCATTTCTGAAAATTAAGCTGCAAAAACATAAAATCATGATGATGACATCTACACCATAAGCTCATTAACATAAAACCGCCCACATTTTATAACAACACTTGATCAGTATTTAGCAGCTTGTCTTGTCTTAATGAATGACGATGTAAATTACATAGCGTGCACTTCACATACAAAGTATTGGTCAACCATACACGTCACATTCTTTAGATTATTAAAATGTTATTCGCACCAAGACAAAAATGAGTTTAAGAACTTAAAGTTCTTTGGGGAACCAAAAATGGTCCTTCTAAGGCATCACTGAAAAACACTTTTGGAACCTTACATTTGTGTGTAACAGACATTTATGTCTTAAAGGGATAAACACACAAAACTATTTAATTAAGCTCATGCCATTACTGGATGACTGACTTTCTTGATCAAGAGTTCATATGTAATTGCAGGTGGTCATATATCTTATGATAATAAGCATAAAATATTCCTTTCAAGGTCAGAGATCCATGATATATCGGTACCAGATCAGTAAACAGCCGAAATTGGAGATTTTTTTATTTTTATTTAAACACAATTTTTTAAACTTAGATTAAATAAGCGTTAGATGACAGCAAGGGTAAAGTCAATCTGGTATTCATATTTAAAACACTATTAAATGCAATATTAACAAATTTCCAAATAAATATAAATTTTTCTTACTAGATATCAAAAACGAATACTGTATCTTAATACTGTATCTTAATCAGTAAAAAAAATTCATTTAAAATGAATATTTAGACAAATTTTTAAATTGGCCAGAATGTTTTGTCTGGGCTTCCTTAAAGTAAAATAGTCAAGTGTAATTAAAAAAAAAAAAAAAAAAAAACTTGACTAAGTTTGTCTTCAGCGAAAAAAAAAAGAAAAAAAAAAGTAAATGGTACAAAAAGTGTGGAAACCAAAAGGCTTAGGGTCTCACCAATAGGTTATATAACATTGACCATGTAGTAAAAAGAAATTCCGGAAACCATGCGAGTATAATCTTCCTCCTCTGAAATTAATTTGGTGTCATTCACAGGTTCGTCTCAATTAACCTGAGCTCATCGTTTCCCACCGAGCAGCATTATCAGCACACAGCATCACTCAGCAGAGAGAAAATCTGCGTTCGTCACACTGAGCCAAATGTACCGTTCGCTGATAGCGAAGCCGGCACAATCACCTGCAGATAAGGCCGACTTTTTCTATCCGCCAGCCCTGAAATCAAAGCCGCACGGAGGGGCATGGCTCTAGGATATGTGATGAACGGGGAGCTCAGGGTTTTTCATCAGATCACTGACACCCTGATGACAGCAGCCCTTAGCAATCTCAAAAGCTCAGAGCAGCTGCCTCTGAATCTGCAGAGAGACGGTGGCACAGCCGAGGTCCAGAAGGCCTCCTCCTCTTTCTCTCGGATGCAGAACCACCGCCTCGACGCTGGCAGATCTGGGCTTTGGCAGTAACTGGGCCAAACCTGTAATTGATTTACAAGCAGCTTTCCCCACTCCGCCTGACGCTAGTGTCCTTGTAAGGAAGTGCCAGCACAGACTTCCCTTGATACCCTGCAGACGCCCTCCAGCAAACACAACTTCTCCACTAAACATGACTGGAAAAACACTAAATAAAAATGATATGGCTCAAAAGTTGTAGACATTAAGTGCACTGATGATGATCGGTGCAAACACTGGGTCTAGTGAGAGGTGAAAAACGAAGCCATTTAGTATATCCATATATCCATTTATAAACATATTTCTATTTATTTTTTTGATTTCACAATTAAAGTTAAGTCAAATTGGTATTTATTCACTCCATTACATTCCTTGATGTTTTTCCACAGAACACAAAAAGGAAACGTTCAGAAGAACGGCCAAGCTGCTCTTTTCATAGTGCAAGTGAATGAGGGGTGGAAAAAAACAAGTCACAGAAGCATAAAAAAAAAAATGTCCATATGGCTTGCACACTATATTAAAAGTCTTTTGTGGCCATTCGATAGACATGAGAAAACCAGAACAAAATGTAAGAATTTTTCTTTTTGTGTGAACCACTAAAACTTGATTGGATTGTAAAACAGTGTGTCGTTAAATTATTGGCTAATATTTCCAACAACCCAGCAAGCCCTGGTTACAAATAATTGTTTCAGAGGGAAAATGTATATAACATTTTAATGGAAAGAGTATGTCCAAATTCCCAGTATTTATGAAACAGTATGCAAAAAGTACCTAGATGACCTAGGCTACTACTTCTGGTGAGATTTTGAAGTGCACATCTGATGGACACTTTACTTTCCCATGAGACCACAGAAGAGGAGTTGTGAAAAACCATATAGCAACTGACACTGATAGGTTATCACTATCATGTGACACATTACAAATTTAGTATGCCCCGATTACTTTCATGCTATTTAGAATGTGACAGTTAAAAAGGTACAAAGTACATACTTGTTTAAAAGAAGTACCTACTGAGGACATGCGACTTCGGTTCGAGACAGCCAAGTTCAGTGCTTACAGAAATTCCATTATCAGCACATCTGCTTCAAAATGACTCCTTTATTAAAAAGCATTTTGATATAATGTGGTCAATGAATGAGGTGCGGGTATCAGATCTCTCACCTGCCTCAATGTTGCAGATGTTATAGATCCAGTTCTGAATCCACTAGAGAGTCGTAACAAGGTTAGGGACTTTGTTTTGGTGTGGAGGGATAATCTCTGCAAATCTCTGGCTGATGGGAAACAGGACAGATGGAGTGAAGTGGAAAAGGAAGAGACAGACCAGGTGATGTTGCAGTTTGAAAAAGGGAACTGAAACACGGATGTTTGGAATAGCATACTACAGTACTTACTATTTCTGCAGTTAGTAGCCTATTTACAGTGCACATTATTTTCCATAAAATTCCTGGATGACCAACTAAAATGAACAGAATACAAGAGCAATGCTGTGAGGAATACAGTGTCCCACAATGCAAAGCTCTCGACTTGACCTTCCATTTCTGAATTAAACAAGTAATGTGATAAGTTTGTGACAAACATAATGAGGTCATGTGATGATGTAGCATGCTTCTAATTGAAAAACTTATCCTGGAGTAATGTCTATTTCTTCAGTTATAGTAGGCAGTTTATAGTCCTGCAGCGATACACAGAGCCGCCTCTCTTCTGCCCCAGGAGACAGGGGGAAATGAACCACTTAAAACCCCGCGCTACCACAACCTCAACTCTGCTTTGCAGCAGGCCAACATCACACAGCAATTAAAGCCTTCAAAGAACACACACACAAAAGACCCACTATATTCACTCTCCCATGAAGAGAGGAAAGACGATTCATCCTCATGCTGGGGCTGCAAACAGGAACCTGACATTGGTCGGTCAACGTCTTTACAGCTCAGACTCTCTGCAGGACGCAAGATGTTATTACTTCAAAACAAACAGTCTTATCTGGACCAGCCCGGGCCATTTACCTCTCCCATTAAGACTAAAAGCAAACTTAATGACCCTCAAGTCAAATCTAAGATGTGTGATCCACGTAACTGCAAGCTACAATGGTTTAGGATTATTTATGGCTTCATATTATGTTACGGCTAGTCTGCCTTGCTAACGGCAAAAGCACTTTGACATGCAATGTAAAGGTGTAGCTGTAGTAGAAATAGATTAAAAATATGCTGTAATATTTAAGCCAAAATGCAACATTCTCTCTCACACAGGCGTATGTGTGTGTATATATATATATATATATATATACAGCGAAGAAAATAAGTATTTGAACACCCTGCTATTTTGCAAGTTCTCCCACTTAGAAATCATGGAGGGGTCTGAAATTGTCATCGTAGGTGCATGTCCACTGTGAGAGACATAATCAAAAAAAAAAATCCAGAAATCACAATGTATGATTTTTTAACTATTTATTTGTAAGATACAGCTGCAAATAAGTATTTGAACACCTGTCTATCAGCTAGAATTCTGACCCTCAAAGACCTGTTAGTCTGCCTTTAAAATGTCCACCTCCACTCCATTTATTATCCTAAATTAGATGCACCTGTTTGAGGTCGTTAGCTGCATAAAACCCCTGTCCACCCCATACAATCAGTAAGCATCCAACTACTAACATGGCCAAGACCAAAGAGCTGTCCAAAGACACTAGAGACAAAATTGTACACCTCCACAAGGCTGGAAAGGGCTACGGGGAAATTGCCAAGCAGCTTGGTAAAAAAAGGTCCACTGTTGGAGCAATCATTAGAAAACGGAAGAAGCAAAACATGACTGTCAATCTCCCTCGGACTGGGGCTCCATGCAAGATCTCACCTCGTGGGGTCTCAATGATCCTAAGAAAGGTGAGAAATCAGCCCAGAACTACACGGGAGGAGCTGGTCAATGACCTGAAAAGAGCTGGGACCACCGTTTCCAAGGTTACTGTTGGTAATACACTAAGCATGGCACGGAAGGTTCCCCTGCTTAAACCAGCACATGTCAAGGCCTGTCTTAAGTTTGCCAATGACCATTTGGATGATCCAGAGGAGTCATGGGAGAAAGTCATGTGGTCAGATGAGACCAAAATAGAACTTTTTGGTCATAATTCCACTAACGGTGTTTGGAGGAAGAAGAACAATGTGTACCATCCCAAGAACACCATCCCTACTGTGAAGCATGGGGGTGGTAGCATCATGCTTTGGGGGTGTTTTTCTGCACATGGGACAGGGCGACTGCACTGTATTAAGGAGAGGATGACCAGGGCCATGTATTGCGAGATTTTGGGGAACAACCTCCTTCCCTCAGTTAGAGCATTGAAGATGGGTCGAGGCTGGGTCTTCCAACATGACAATGACCCGAAGCACACAGCCAGGATAACCAAGGAGTGGCTCTGTAAGAAGCATATCAAGGTTCTGCCGTGGCCTAGCCAGTCTCCAGACCTAAACCCAATAGAGAATCTTTGGAGGGAGCTCAAACTCTGTGTTTCTCAGCGACAGCCCAGAAACCTGACTGATCTAGAGAAGATCTGTGTGGAGCAGTGGGCCAAAATCCCTCCTGCAGTGTGTGCAAACCTGGTGAAAAACTACAGGAAACGTTTGACCTCTGTAATTGCAAACAAAGGCAACTGTACCAAATATTAACATTGATTTTCTCAGGTGTTCAAATACTTATTTGCAGCTGTATCTTACAAATAAATAGTTAAAAAATCATACATTGTGATTTCTGGATTTTTTTTTTTAGATTATGTCTCTCACAGTGGACATGCACCTACGATGAAAATTTCAGACCCCTCCATGATTTCTAAGTGGGAGAACTTGCAAAATAGCAGGGTGTTCAAATACTTATTTTCTTCACTGTATATATATATATATATAACAATCTGAAGGACAAAAATGAAATTTTAGAGGAGAATATGACACATTTTCACACAGAAGAGCTAAATGCACTTAGCGAAAACAATACTGTTATAGAAAAGGCATGAAAGTGTGTTAGAGCAGAGATGTGGAAATTTCTGTAAATAATTGGATGTAAATGATATTTTGTAATCTTAAAATACATGGGAAAACATTCTATTAAACACCAAACAAGCCAAGATCCAAAACCTATGAAAATCCCCCACCCTCTTCTTCTTGAGTATGATGATGCATGATAGTGTAAAAATGTAGTGTAAACAAAATGCAAAATGTAAATAGTAATAATAATAATAGAAAGAATTCAAAAGTAGTCTTGGCCTATAACAAATAATGGTATCTACTAGAAGCATTGTGCAAAATCATTGAAAAAAAAATCTTTCACAACACAACCAACCAAATCAAAGCTGAATTATCACAATATTCTCATTTCACCACACATGTGCACGCGCAGCATTTGTCTGTCTGCATTACCAAAACACTGCATGCAATACAATCAGCATTTTGCATGGTGGCAGATTTTATCTTAAATATTTATATGGCTGCCACTGATGCCACTGTAAACCGGTATGAGCTATTAAATGTACATCATTTGCTCGTCAATGAGACGTGCCAAGGCATGCTGCAGGAGGTGGAGCTGGTGCAGTGGACCAAAATGGATACCAGCACACACAGGCAAATCTGAGCATGATCCAAATGGTATTATCCATAAAAACAAACACTCAAAAAACCCCAAGACACACAATACTGCGCTAAAATATCAACCAAATGATTTGGTGTTAAACATATTATCGGGGGTGGGGGACCCCACAATGACACACAACAGAATTTACAATGCAATTTATGCAACGACCGAGTCTGTGTTTAGAATGGTAATCATGATAAATTAATTCATTTTTTTTTCTGAAGGTAATCCAGATTTAATAAAGGTTATTTCTCATCACTGGTACACCAGAGCTGCCAACCTGAAATATTTACAACCGCAAGTTCTCATTTATAGAAGCAAGAGGATAACTCAATTAAAAGTGTTCTGAGACACGGTAATAATTTCCAGATTTGTTCTAATAAATGACATAAAACAGGCCTGGTAAAAATCTGAACAGAAAATGTGCTTTCAATAATGAAATACTTAAAAAAAAACAGGTTAGTTTAGCTTTTAGAGAGAGAAAAAAAGAGTTCATTTCTACACCCTTAATTTAAAAGGACGGATATAAATCATCTAGATGCATTATAATGATTTATGTGTTATTGCACAACTTGAGCACTTACAGTCAACACCAAATAAAAAAAACAACTCTTATTCACTTTGTAAAGATGCATTTAGAAACTAGTTATTTCTATAATAATTATGTAATAGATTATAGTGTAATTCTGTAATGTATGATGACTCATTTTTGTACACACTGTATGTGTCTCAGAAACTACCAAGTGACCTAACTAGACAGCATGTTTGACTGTATAGGCAATTGACAGCTAATATGAGACTCTATGAGTGTAAAGGTTTAGGCCAGGGTAAGTAGGCCTATGTTGTGGTTTGTAAATGATGCGTTTTCACATTTACATTTACCCAGCAGCATAAAGCCTCCAGCTAAAATAAAAAGACACCTGCCTACAACAAAAGCTTAATTATTGTCTAGGATTACAGTTAATTCATATACTGTTAGATGGGAGTCATATAATAAAATTCAAGTGTGCCTGGTTTTCATTGTGTATCTTATAACGAAAATATTACAGGCTTTATTCCCTTTTTTCATCCACAAAAGCCAAAAGTCTATTTTGCTACAAGAACAACTGAATAAAACGTTTAGATTTAAATCTAGATTTATAGGGATGAAGAATAAAAAATATCTACACAAGGTGGAGGCTGGAAATGCCTTGCTAACGTTACCTTTAAAGAGGTTTCAAAAATCTCAGTTTGTAATGCGAGATTACAGTTTTATAATGCTAATAAAGATATTTTAATTAGTGCCCTGACATTGACAATTTAGTGATTAACCTGATCAGTTATCCTCTGAAAATGATCATTATAAAAGGTCAAAGGGTGTAAAACAGTATCAGACTTATTTTATCCTTTACACCTGCACATACACACACACACACATACACAACGTTCGTCTCTTCGTAATTAAAAAAAAAAAAGAAGAAAAAAAATACATTTATATTGATTTAACACATTTCCAATCTTCTGTCATCTGTTAAATCACCTTACCTTTTTGTGTCTGTCTTTAAAAGGCAACGCCGGCCATTGCATCTCCTGCAAGAAGTCCTGCCACTGTTTCTGGTCCTGATCCGATGAGATGAAGACGATTTCCAATTTGTCCTTGTGCTCTGAGGATTTCTTAAACTTGCTATAAAACTCGCACAGACTCGCGTTGAACTGCTTGCAAGGACCGTTTAAACTGCAGCCGAAGTAGAGCCCGAGCAGAGACAGCTTACTGCCCAGCGCATGAACATCCACCTCGGCTTTCTCCCAGTTGACGAGCCGCTCTCCGAGCAGATCCACCAGAAACTCCGACATCGCTGCTGAGCTCTCGAAGCGGACTGCTTTAGGTTTCGTTTGCTTGTTCAGGTGATTCGAAATAAAACCCAAAGTGCTGGATGAATATCCGCAGGCCCTGGTGCCGTGTGGCTGTCCTGGAATCGCCGCACGGGTTCGAGAGACAGCGGCCGTCGTGTGTCTCCACAGTGAGCTGTTAAGGAATGCGCGCTCCAGTTATAGACAGTCCCTCAGCAACAGCGCCGACTCCCACTGTGAGACTTTCACGACATCTAGTGGCGAGATGGTGCTATTGCATTCTGTGCCCAGAGAGTGCACACAGAAATGAATAAAGATGTCAAGCAGAACACCATCACACTATGTCTATGTCTCTGCATAGAATGATACCTGAATTTAGTATGGATGGATGTATGGAGAGATTCATACACGGGGAAACTTTAAGGGCAATGTTGCCGTCAATGGCCAACCAGGTGAGAAACAGCGCCCACAACCGATCTAAAGTATCCAGATTTGTTGCCCATTCTCAATGGGAAAGTGCCCAAGCCACATTGCTCAAAAAAATTGCTCTGTGTATTGGAGTAATAGTATCAGACCATGGCATGCATACTCAAGTGTGTTTTTATATACATCTTTCGACTATAGCAGAAAAGTGATGCCACAGAGTCACAGTAATTACCTCATGCATCCCATGTTTATTTGACAAAAATAAATAAATACAAAACAGAACTGTACTGCTAAACAGCACTTTTAGCAGAATACTATCTAAAATGGTGCACACTAACATTTAAAACAGATTCTGTGTAATAAACACAAAACGTATACAGCTTTATATTAGGTTACCTCAAGTCAGGAATAAAAACAAAAACCCCTCCACTGGCTGCTGCGCATTCTTTTCTTATCCTATCATATTATTTACTTGAACTGCATTAACCCTTGCTAAACTCTTTAAAAATAAGAACAAGAAATGAAGATGCATTTTTCAAAACATTTTATTTTGTTCTGATTACAAACAAGCATCATCTTCTAGGTAAGGATTATAAGACGATTTTCACTATGCATGTTTACTGAAATTGTAACTGTTTCAGTTCCTCTGTCTTAACTTGAAGGTATACAGTCAAAGTCCCTTTTTTTTTTTTTTTTTATCATTCGAAAGTAAATTTGAAATGTCTGATTATGCAAAGCTTACTTCTATACAAACAGTTTTAATGTGAGCTTTCAAAACATGTACAATCACCACAGCACAAACTCACAAAATAATTCCAGGGCCACAATTTGATTGGCTTAACATTCCAGAGCAGGAGCACAGATTACAAATGACAAAAACTAACAATGGAAAAAACGTGTAAATCATATTTTAAAAAGTGGATGCAATCCAGCAGTATATACCACAGGACATTAATCCTCCGTGAACATCATTCGAACAAGGTCAACTTTAAAGCACTCTTCTTCAACCAGCTTCTGGGGCTTAAAAAAAAAGACAAAACAAATTATATATGCATATTTATCATTTATTTATATCTAGATTTCACTATGGATTTCTATGTATAGTACATTGGCAAGAAGCATACATATTAAAACAGTCAAATACACTGGTCAAAAAACATTTACTGATATTTACCGTCCCGTATCGCAGTAGTGTGGGTACTCCAGTCAGCTTTAGGGTCTTCTTAAAGTCATTGTTTGGGTCCTTCCAGCTAGCAAGAACAACAGTGAATGTAGTAGATGTAGGCCAAAAGCAAATCGAAGCACTATGTTTTATTGGATTCTGTCTGTGCATTGTGCACTGCTGTCAAAGTGCATAGTCCAATAAACACAGAGGTATGACAGCAATTATACATGGGCAAAAGAATGCAATTTCTGACTAAATACAATAGGCAACTACATACATGAAGAATTTCTGTTTAAATAACCAATCTAATTGGCAAAATGTAATGAATACTTACTATGGTCTGTCTCCTACTTGGCAGTAGATGAAGACAGAGCCCTCGGGCAGATGAGACAGCTCTCCTCTGACCACTGGCTCTGCTGCAGAGGGGAGAAAAGACCATTTTAGATGTGAATTTAAAAAACAGCACAACTACTGCATATTGTTAATGCACCTTTCACACAGTCCGGGCACCAGCTCTTGCCCTGGCCATCTTTATCTCCAGAGAAGTAAGCGAATATCTCTTTTCCTCTTCTTTCAGACACAGCTTTAGAAAATTCTTCATAGCCATGAACAGAAACCTCCTCGTATTTAGTCATGACTTATTTACTGTTATTTAGAATTTATCTGGATGCAGAAAGCTGACCGATCTGTACATAGATTGAGCTGAGTGTGTAAAACTTCCGATAACATAGACCCTAGTGTGAAGTATGACGGAACGCGCTTTAGCTCAAATAAGAGTGGAATATTTTAAAATAAAAGTCGATCAAGCTTGATTATTTCAATTCAGTAGCCTATATTTACCCCAGAGCTGCGCATTTTCAGCACATTTATAATTGAAATATTATTTATAAATTATTATATTGTTTACAGTCTATAGTTTTACTTTACTCCAAATCTATTCGCTTTCTTTAATTTAAAGCTTGAATCATATTACGTCATCTACCACAATAGTCTAGCTTCATCAGGCCTATTAAAATCGAGTTTTCATCCATTTAAGGTTAAATGTAAAACGTCAATCTAATTGTTATGTAACGTTAAGTAGCCTACATAGGTGAAAACAGATGTAACACACGCACACAAACACACACGTGCGTTATGTTTTAATGTTTTATGGGGACTTTCCATAGGCATAATGATTTTTATACTGTACAATCTGTATATTCTAACACCCTTACACTATCCCTGCTCATCAAAGAAAACTTTCTACATTTTTACAAAAAAAACAACAACATCACTTGGTAGCCTACATTAGCTATAAGCTGTTTTCCTCATGGGGACCAAAACACACACACACACACACACACACACACACACACACACACACACACACACACACGTCTGGTTCGCTATCTTTGTGGGGACTCTCCATAGGCGTAATGGTTTTTATACTGTACATTCTGTCCCCTTACACTGCCCTTATCCCTAAATCTGCCCATCACAGGAGACATTCTGCATTTTTACATTTTCAAAAAACATTACTTAGTGTGATTTAAAAGCTGTTTTCCTCATGGGGACCGCTGGCTGGTCCCCACAATGTAGGTGATCTCAGGTTCTACTATACTTGTGGAGACATTTGGTCCCCACAATGTAATATAAACATGAGCACACACACACGGTCAAAAGTTTGGAAACATTACTATTTTAAATGTTTTTGAAAGAAGTATCTTATGCTCATCAATCCTACATTTATTTGTTAAAATATAAAATCACACAAAAAAAAACTTAATATTGTGAAATATTACATTTTAAAATTATGTTTTTCTTTTTGAATATACTTTAAAATATAATTTATTTCTCTGATGCAAAGCTACATTTTTCAGCATCATTACTCCAGTCTTCAGTGTGATCCTTCAGAAATCATTCTTATGCTGATTTAATACTCAGTTATAACCAATGTTGGAAACAGTTGTGCTGCTTAATTTTTCTTATTTGTTTGGGAAACTGTGATACTTTTTTCATGATTCATTGATATATGTTCTAACAATATAAATCTTTACTATCACTTTTCATCAATTTAACACAACCTTGCTGAATAAAAGTATTAATTTCTAAGAAAAAAAAAACGACTGACCCCAAACTTTTGAATGATAGTGTATATTGTTACAAATATACACTACAACAAATTTCTATTTTAAATAAATGGTTCTTTTTATTCATAAAAAAAAAATCCTGAAAAAAGTATCACAAAAAAATGCTGTTTCAAACACCTTAATCAGCGTATTAGAATGATTTCTAAAGGATCATGTGACACTGAAGACTGGAGAAATGACTGATGAAAATTCAGAGATAAATTATATTTTTAAGTATTTTCAAAGCTATACTAAACCTTAATATATAGGCTAGCTATAGGCTACTAAACTAAATAGCATCTGCACAAAGTTTAAACGATTATTTAGTTAAATCTGCTAAAGCGGCAACATTTTTCAAGTTTAATAAGTCTACTGACCATGGGTTTTGGAATTTACATAATAAACAAGAAAATAAAAGTAGGAGTAGATTATGGAGAACATGACATGCAAATTGGGAAATGACGTGATGCACATGACAAGTGGGTCTAAGGACGCAGGGCGTGTGTGAGCACCACATCCTTTTCCAACAGCAGGAGCAGGAATGGCTTGGTGGAGCATTCATCATCCTCTATATCTCTTTGATTATACAACAGTCAAATATGTAGTCACACGGAATAAGAAACTGGGAGTCTTGTACAGAATCTTTCAACTCACTGTCTTGGGATATCTCATCGGGTAAGAGTTATAATTATGTAGTCTAAACCAACAAAACCTTAGTTTTGCTTGGGCTAAAAACAAAAACATTTTATGTGATGATGTCAGCGATAGAAAAAAAGATTTTCTCTCTCTGGCAATTTTTAAACATGTTTTTGCTCAACAGGTGGGTATTTGTTACAAAGAAACAATACCAGGCACAAGATGACACTGTCGAGAGTTCTGTGTTAACTAAAGTTAAAGGAGTTGCACTCGTCAACACAAGAGATTTTAAATTATGGGGACCAGAGGACTATGTTTACCCAAAACAGGTCAGTCAAAACACACTGTCTGAAAAAGTTCTTATTAGATCTGTGTCCGTTATATGATTCATTTGCTTTAGGCCTTTTAATATTGTGGTTCATTTTGTTTCCAGGCTGAGGATTTTCTGTTTATAAAAACCAACTTCATGGAGACACCAAACCAAAAAATGGGCAATTGTTCAGAGGTAAAAATTATTTTAACTGTCAGTTTTCCTCTCAAAGTCTGTTCCCTTCCTAATCTTAGGGGAAACGTTACAAGGGGGAGAGACTTCGACAAATTTGCACTTTCAACACATCCGCTGTTCCTTAAAAGACATTCAGGTTTTGTTCTGTTTTTTTTACAGTGACATATAGTTATTGTTGTAGCTATTCATATTCTATGCCTTTACTCTGTTAAGATAATTAGTAACATCAGTAGCTGATTACAAATGGCCATCTAACCCTCCCTATACCTCAGATTTTAATTTCCCATTCAGGCTATTAACAGTGTAAAAGCACTTTGGTAATTGTTTATGAACGGATGTATGCCGATTATGATTAGCAAAACACTAAGTGCTTCCCCATTTTAAACCAGACTGTATTGATTTTATAGGCTTGCTGGTTTGGCGGTAATAATTTCAATGTCACCATTTCTTGTGTTATCAATCTAAGGTGCCATTTACACATGCATTTTTGGGTTAAAAGTTAATTTTATTTCCAGAATACAGTTGCGTATTTGGGCTTAGTGATTGGTACCTATATTTGTGTCTATCAAGGATTTCAGAAGCAAGTAACCCTCTTTTCCACCGCAATTGTGTTGTTATTCATGCATGTGTTTGACTGAACTCACAAACTGACTTTCATTTTTTACCAGTCTATTTTTGACATCTTAAGCAATTTTGTTCAGCATTGTTATGCCACCACAAGCTGCTTTTGATGCAACAGTAAGAATTGTATTTAATTCAGTGCATTTATGCTGTGATAAAATGGTAATTTGGTCCTTGAATAATAATGGGGAGTTTCATGAGCTACATTGGTGTAAATGTGAAATCTACAGAAAGAGGCACAGAAAATCCCCAACACTTAGAACCTTATACGTTTACACTGTCAGTCCAAATCCGATTATTTGTTTATTCGATTGGAATCGGATCTAAAATTATTGATGTCCCCCGCAACATTGTCATTTTCTGCTCCTCTGGCACTTTGCAACAACACAACCTTGTCTCTGCAGCGAATTTCAGCATGTTCCCAATAACAACGTCTGACGTTTAGGCCTACATTTCGCATGGAGAGAAAGTCAATCCGATCAGATCAGTCAGACTGAAACAGATTTCCATATATGCACTTTCCATAGGATTTCAAACCACATTTGAATGTAGCTTGAAACGGATTTGTACAAATTTCATGTGATTTTTGGCCGTTCACACTTGCTAAATCTGATCGGAATAAAAACGCATAAAAATCAGATTTGGACTGATACTCTGAACGTAGAAGACCTTTGGGAAAATAAGCTCCTCACAAAATAAGTCATGTTCAGTAGGTCTATATCTATTTATTTCTAACAGGAGGCTATATATCTTCTTTTAGAAACAAATACCAAATGCCAAGTGCACTAAAAATGAAGACTGTGTAGTGGGAGAAGCTGTTAGGTCTGGAAACGGTATAACTTTAAACTGCTTGATTCTAAAGTTATGTTGACAAATAAATATGTGCCCTCCTTTTTTTGAAATATGTCAAATCTCCTAAAGTGTTTCATTCTCCTTAGGAATTAAGACTGGCCTTTGTTTGAAACCAGTTGGGAATACTACTGGCATTTGTGAAATAAATGGCTGGTGTCCCACTGAAAAAGACCAGAAGCCGGAGTAAGAATATTTTCTCTCACTCTTTTAAAATCCCATAACATGTTGAACCCAGACAGTGCTATGGATGGAAGCCTTTTCTACTCAAACTATCCTTTTATTTTTAACTTAAGGCCGCGGTCATATGTCAATCGGGGCTTCCAGTGTCATCCTCTTCCTTCTCTTCCAGTGTCATCCTCTTCCTCCTCTTCCAGTGTCATCCTCTTCCTCCTCTTCCAGTGTCATCCTCTTCCTCCTCTTCCAGTGTCATCCTCTTACTCCTCTTCCAGTGTCATCCTCTTTCTTCTCTTCCAGTGTCATCCTCTTCCAGTGTTATCCTCTTCCTCCTCTTCCAGTGCCATCCTCTTCCTCCTCTTCCAGTGCCATCCTCTTCCTCCTCTTTCAGTGTCAACCTCTTCCTCCTCTTCCAGTGTCATCCTCTTCCTCCTCTTCCAGTGCCATCCTCTTCCTCCTCTTCCAGTGCCATCCTCTTCCTCCTCTTTCAGTGTCAACCTCTTCCTCCTCTTCCAGTTATTTCTGTACACAACAGCTTGTTATGCTGCTTTACATTGCAAACTGGTATTTCTTACCATATTATTTGAATGTATTGTTGTAATTATTAAGACAATTTGTAGCGCAAATAGTTTATGTTTACTCCACTTATTCTCAGTGCCCTACACATTCACAGAAAATAGCTTACTTCCATGTTGCAAAAAAAGTGACAGTGAGATTAAGCTTTTTTTTTTAATAGTCAAACTGACACCCCAATGTTTTATTAAGTGACGCCACTGTGTTGAGACAAGCAGAAAACTTTACCTTGTACATAAGGAACTACATCAGATTTTCCCAGTTCAACTTCTCAAAGTAAGACTCTCACTCTGATGCATTCATTAATAATGAGTACAAATCTGATAAGTCTGTTTTTATGTAAAAACTATTTACTGAATAAAATAATAAATGCTATTACCACTCAATTATTTCAAATGTTTTGTTTTTTTCTTCTCAGATCAAATGTCAATTTAAATAAAAGTCGAATACCATATTTAAAATCCTGCTTGTATGATCAAATTGATCACCCTTACTGTCCTATATTTCGTCTGGGAGATATTGTACAAAAAAGTGGACGTAGCTTTCAAGAAACCGCAATACAGGTGAGAACACTGAAATTGGGTTTAATGTCTGGCGGATTTAAATCAAATGTATTCATTAGACATTATGTGCTTATTATGCTGAATCTAACAATTTCATATAATGTCAGGGCGGTTCATTTGGGATTATGATTAATTGGTCCTGTGACCTTGATAAAGGAGACTCACATTGCAATCCTCAATACATCTTTACACCTCTGAGCAGCAAAATATCTGGATATAGCTTCAGGTACACTTATCAAGTCAAAGACATTTTGAGTGCTTTTTTTTTCTGAGAGCCCTGCCTTATGTTTCCTGTGAAAGTAAATATTTGATGAATAAATAAAAATGTATAAAAGTAGTTGTTATGCTCAAGATCTCCGATAACTGTCTTCTCAGATATGTTGAGTATTCCAATGATGCTCTAGGAGAGAAACAAAGAACACTTTACAAAGTGTTTGGAATTCATTTACACATCATGGTGTTTGGAACGGTATGTGACTCAATGACAGCAATCCACAGGTGCTGTATATATAATTGTATATGTATAATTATTTTTTTTATGAGTCTTTTCCAGGCAAGAAAGTTTAGTATTATTAATACCATCATCAACATAGCATCAGTTCTAACTATAATGACTGCTGTAAGTAAATATTCAGATCATTATGAATTTATTTGTAATAACATTATTACTTGGTCGTTGGCTTTAGCTACACAAGGCCATTAACATATAACTCTGAAGCTGAGACATTATTTTAAATGAGCATTAATAACTTAAAAAGACCAAAATTCCAAGTCATAATGTTGTTGTCATACATCATCCATTTTATATAAATGGTTGCTAACAAGATTGTTTTTCTCCAGGGTTCTGTCTTGTGTGACATCATACTAATGTGCATGATGAGGAAGAGCACTTCTTTTAGAGACTCAAAGTTTGAGAGAATAGCAAAGTATGTAACAGAAGCGTGTTTGCTAGAAATACCTGTGTTGTGTACTTTGATTTAAGAAAAATATAATTTGAGTAATGCATTTTTCTCTTATTCTTTCATATATCAAATGTCATTAAATACATGTAATTGCATGCATTGATCATCTTTATTATATCTCCTTAGGAATAACAAAGAAAGTCCAGCTAAAAAGATGCCAGAGGGTCCGAAGAGAAAGTTCAGTTTATGAAATTTGCAATAATAGCAATGCATGTAGTGTGAAATATGAGTAAAGCGGTTTATATAAGCTGAAGTCTAGAAGATGTTATTTATACAATATAATGTATTACGTATAAATACAACAATTTATGTTTGTGTTGGACTTCCTTATGCTGTATCTAATGGACAGCACCTGTAGAAACTTGAAGCATATTTATTCAAGTTTTTAAATGTCTTGTTCTTCATTCACCTCCATAAACTCGCAATGTTAAATTTGCTCCATGAGATATAAGTCTGCCATGTATTGTAAATGAGGGAATTGCTGGTCCTTCACCACTTATTGTACACTAATACTTATGTTAATTATTTATGCTCGATGCTGATAGACTATGAGATGACTCAACATTTATCGACATTTATTGCATTAACTTCAGAAGGTTAATTATAGGCCAATATATTTATAATGGCATTTTAATATGAATTTAGTCATTAAACTCATTCAATGGATTAATCATGCCTCATGTTTCTTTTGTTAAAGGGACAATGTGTAGTTTTTTAGGTAATTTATTATCTAAAATCAATATTTTTATTCATAAATATGTCCTCAATGGTGTACAAATACCTCTGCCAATTATCTGACTTATCCTCATAAACGAAGAATTTATTATCTTTATATACATGGGACGGGTAGGTCCACGGAGCATAGACAGTAAAAGAAATGGACACAGCGACCCCATTGATTTCAACGGAGAAAATTGAAGCCTGTTAAAAGCTGATAGCCAGGCGTACTGCGCAGGCTCAAACTGAGCTTGACGACGTAGATGTCACGTGAGCAACCTGTATGTCTTCTAGTAGTTGTGCCGAGAGAAATCTGAATAATTCCCTTCCGAATCTCGCAGAGACGGAGAGCGTGAGTATTAGCTGTATTAGTATTAACTTCATGACTCTCTATGGGCTTCTCCCTTTACTTTACCAGACTTCATGCCTCCACGTCCCCCCGATTGCCTGCGAGCTTCTCCTCCTGTCTATACGGTAATTTATCTAATGTGCGACAGAGAGTTGAGTGGATATGACGCAATCGTTAGCCTATTTTTACAAAAACTGCTTCTACAGGGCCATAACGTAAGATACAAGGTAATGGAGCCTTTTATACATTGTCGTGTTTCCTTAGAAATAAATAATGGACAAAAAGAGTCTTTAAACGCCTCAGATGTAAAGTTATTCGCTGTCAAAGTGACGCCAAAATGAATGTGAGTCAATGGAATGCTAACAGCAGGTGATAGTCTGCTACAATGGCGGCCCCCTTGCCACAGAGGCTTCCATGTAGTTCCGCCATCTTGAAAAACTATAATAGCAGAGAGGGACAAAAAGTACTAGGCCAACGTGTTTTCGTTCAGAGCAACAGAAACGGAGGAGCAGAGCAGTGAGAGACGCTTGTCACTGCCCCTGCAAGTTTAAAAGTTATTTTTAATGACGGACCATACATATGCCAAGCCACAGGAGAAGAAATCCTCATCGCCAAAAAAGTCCAAAATTTAAAGTAAAAGGAAACGTGACCGGAGATTACAAAAAACAAGAGTCAATGTCGGGATAACTTTTCCCAGGTGGAAAGAGCTAATGCAGGAGAAAGATTTCAAAAGAGACGCTGAAGTTGCGTGCTTTCTCCTCGACAGGTAAGTCAATGTTACGGTCTTAATTGCAAGCTTTTCACCCGAAGGAAAACTCGACGAAGTGCTATTAGAAGACATCCTGTCATAGCTTTTTGGTACATAACGGCTACCGTAGATGCAACACGCATTTGAAAAAGCGAGGCGCTGGAGAGCACAATTCGTTTGAATGCAAAATACAATTTCACCGCTAGATTGGAGAAATTCCTACACAATGTCCCTTTAAGTTGTAATTTTTTATCATAGTGGCCATTATACTATTAGAGAAATAGAAATTCTCTACTACAATGAATCTGTTGCCTATTATTTACTGTATTATTTATGAATTAATCAAACTAACTTGTACTAACTACTAGGGATGGCTCGATACCACAATTTTGGCTTCGGTACGATACCAGAATCTAATACCTCGGTATCGATACTAAATCGATACCACAGGTAAAAAAATAAATAAAAAAAAAGTAAATTTAAGTGACACTTAAAAAACACTGCTTGAAACTCTCCACTACCAAATGTGCAAACAAAAGGTATCAAAATGTACATTAAACAAATAAATAAATCAGTCAGGGAACATACAGTAGGTTAAATTTTGATTTTGAAAAAAAAAAAAACTCTGAAATTATACAATTAAAATAGGTTAATATCTATAATAGATTCACATATAAGCTCATAATAATAATAGAATAATGAAATGACATGTAAACCATAGCTGTCATGCATAACAGAGAATTATCAACATTTATTGCATTTATTCATCATGGTTTGGTTACTGTTAGGGTTCATATTAGTTTAATACATTGCATAAAGTAATGTTAACATGCTAAACATGTATTAGTATATTTAATTTTTTAGGTCATTTAATTACTGATTGATATAGATGAATAAATGCTATAATACTGTTAGGTCAGGTTACCTAATGAATGTTGACAAATGTAGCTTAATTGTTACATTAGTAATATTCATATTACCACTATTTCTCTCTCTCTCTCTCTCGGCTTTGGTCGCCAAAGTTAAAATTAATATTATTCAAATTTTTATTCTTTATTCATTTAAATTCAATTAATGTTTGTTTGAAAGTATAACAGTGATGACTGATGAGACCTAAACTGAATTGGTTCTAGCGTGTCATGCAAGCAGATTTGAGCTTTCATGTTTACCGTATCATATAATTGATAAGCTCTTATGTATGTGCGCTGTTCAGTGATCAATAAAAGTCTGAATTAAATCAGTTGAATGATGGACTAACCTGTCGATCTCTGAACTCTTTGAACAAGTCAAGATGAGCAACTAACAAGTCAAGTGCTTCGGCAGATTTTATGTGTTGCCTCCCCGTTTGCAGAGTGGTGCATTGAGATCTGTTTCTTTACTTTTCTCAAGACTTTTGTTGGCAAAGTAATGCCTTATTTCACTCACACTGCTCTCTCTATTTATTAATTTCGGGCGTGTAGAAATTCTAATGAGCTTCGTTTGATCCATCGTGATCCATTGTGTTCCTCTGTTGTCACCGTTTGCCGGTTTCGCATGACCCGCGTCAGTTTAGATAGCGCACTGCCGCCTAGCGGTGACCTTCGAAACAGCAGCGCATCAAATACCGAATTGAACAAAATGATGATATTGTACCGTTTGAAATATAATATATACCGGTATTTTTGCAGTACCGGTATACCGCGCATCCCTACTAACTACTGCTACATTACATTTTTAAGTATACCAAAAAGAGTGTTGTTGCTACACAAAGTTACCAGAAGAGGTCACACAACACTAAATTAGCTTGAAATTATTTTAAAATTATTTTCCCCGAGTGTTTACATCTGTGGCATTATATTACATGATAAAGCAGAATAATTTTAAAGAGAAACACAATTTGATATCTTGATAAAACATGTAATTTATTCCTTCAAGCCCCAATCCATCTATCCGTCCATCCATCTTATATTATTTACTACTATAGGCCTATGTATCTATTAAAGGTTGTATCAGTCATTTCAGGCCCAAAAAAGCCTACAGAGGCCAGAGGAAGATTTCAGAGCCTAGGCTGCCTACAGAGACGCGTTTTTTGGACGGCATGCTTAATGGGTCGGGCAGCTAGCGGATCGTTAGGAAAGATTAGATGAATGTGATCATTTATGTTTCGGCCTTTTTTGGGCCTGAAATGACTGGTACAACCTTTAAATGTGTAACTTAAATAAAATTGAAAAATAACTAACAAATCACAGATTCTTGATTTTATTGCATTTTGCAAAATCCCAAATTTTCATGATGTAGGGTTTTACATTAGTGTGTTATAAGTATTCTTGTGGGCTCAATAATAATCTTGTCAAAGGGGTTTAGCAGTGTCTACCGTGTGCAGAAAAACACTTTATTTTTTACATGCATTACCACCCACAGAATCTTGACAGATCTGGCACTTGAGTCGGAGCTCAGTTAACCTCAGGGCATTTGTGTGACACAGCTCTAATTGGCTTTGTACAAAACTGCGCCATGATGTGCCATTGCCATCTTCGAGCTACTTAATGGCCAAAACTGTGCCATTGCCATCTTCAAAGGATACAGGAGTCTTTTGCTAAACTCCGAACAGTTGGTGGTTTGAGTCGAGATTCAGATTCAGAGGGGATCAATATGATAGCCTATTCTTAACACATTTTTTTTAAACCAAAATTAAATATGATTCCTCACCACCCGCAGTACTCAGATCACTCCATATTTGTATTAGGCTACACGATACACAGGAATGTGTTTTATTTGTCTGTTCAATGTAATCACAGACTTGTCAATCAGACCAAAATCACATTGTGCGTGATAGGCCTGCTGCTTTTACTGTATAACTTTTATATTAGACTAAAAAGTAAATATTGCCAGCTACTTTATTATTGCTCCGCCAACAATAGTTTCAAACAAAGCCAAACTAAACTAAACAAATTAACCGTTGCACACTCTAAGCAACACCAACTATGTTTTGAACTAATCATTTTGGATTCAGAGAAAATTCAGTTGATTGATTCACTCAAAAACACAGCAACTTGTTGCCACTTACTTTGTGTCGTCGTGATCTGCACAAAAATACAAAATTCTATGATTGATACGTCACGAAAAGACAATTTGGAGTGATACAGTGAAAGTCCCAGTGCTGTTGAACCAGAGCCGCGTTGAACTAACGCCGCTTGACCAATCAAATCCGAGGAGCGGAACTTACTGTTGTATTTTGTATTCTTATTTATACAGTATTTATGAGAACATTAAACAAATCACAGAAGATTTTAAGTTGCTTAACGTCTCTTTCCATATTTCACATGCAAGTTAGGCTATGCTCTTGTGAGTTGTAGTAGGCTATAGCATGATAACTTTTAATTACTTTTAGATTATTAAAAATGTCCTTCGTTCAAGTAGGTAGCTAGCAACACTACTGCTTTCAATACTTGACAAAAAAAAAAAAAAAAAGCTTATTCTATCTACTCTGTTAAATATTACAAATCGAAAATTTTGAGAATTAAATATATATGGCCCTGAAAAATAGTCCCACTGAAGCTATAATATTTGACACATTTTATACACGTACTAATTAAAAGACAAGAGAGGAAAACATTTTATGAAACGTGAAAATTAAAAGGAGATAGTATTAAAAATGAATACTTCGGAACATAATTGCCACAGTATTCCAAAGAATAAAAATAAAAAATAATAATTGCCAAATAAAAGTTTTGTAAAGAGTTTGATTCCAGTACTCAAGAATCAGATACATGTAGGTGACAAAAAGAGACACGACACACTTTGCAAATGCAAGTCAAACTTTATTTTGGTTAGAGGGGAATGTTTGTGCAACACGTTCCTGAAAAAATGTGTATCTGGAATGACAGTTTTCGGTTACATAAAACAGGTGCGCACTGCTACCATTCAAGTGACATTTTGTTCTTTGGTGGAACAAGATGAGACGCACTCAACTCCTCCAAACACACACTCCTGTAGTCCAAAACTGCCATTGTGTTGTTTTGGGAAGGGGTGGGGTGGTAATGAGGGCAGGAGTGCATGTGCTCCAAAAGACAAAGAACTTTCCAGAGCTTTCCTTTGAATGTTTCAAGGACACTAGGGAGTTCAGCAGCGTAGCTCTCGCCACCTAAACTAGTGATTCAGCAGCAACTATTCACATCCGAACAGATCTTGCACCTGCAGCAGCACACAATGTTCTTTTTTTTCTTTCTGAACGATATCAGTAGTTTTTAAAGTAGCTCGTTCCCCCATTCATGAGCAGTGCACTACGTCTATGGAATGTGCACTAGCGCCGGTCCATTTTCCATCCCAACGGTCACATACACTCAGTCAACATCAGCCCAGAGGAGGCACTTCACATAGAGATAGTAACTATTAAAAGAGTAACCTGACATTGTACTCTTGAGCTGTAACAAGGCATGAAATAAGGATCGAAAGAAATACAGGAAGTCTAAACGCTCAAGCTTTACAAATGACATGTTCGACAGGCAAATGGAATAACTTGTGTCTGTCGATACTCAACCTATTAACAATATTGCATTGCAAAAAAAGGCATAATATAAATTAGACCTTAACTCTATCCTCACAACATTTATAAGAAATCATTTTTTTGTGGTCAGAATAAAATAGCAGCTTCATGGGAAACGTATTCTGTCGTGAAAGCTTCAACTAGGCTGGCTGTTACTGAAAAACATTAGCCTAGACGCAAAGCATTTAGTAGAGCTTGCATTTCCAACATATGTGTTCGCCCATGACAGGAAACAGATTTAGGACTTAAACAGGTTTTGCTGCAATGGTAAACCGAGCAAATAAAGATGCTAGTTTAGGAAACATAACATGACATGGTGTGAATGCAACAACTGTTACAGCCCAATACTACATATACATTGCTAAATACAACAAAAAAAACTTTTCCTTTCGGGTATTAGCTCCCCCGATTTAAGGTTTCACAAAAAGAAATTTAGCTAAACATCATTAATTTATATTCTACACCATGCCTATTGTCAAGGACAGTTCAAGGATCAAATATTTAAGGCTTTTGAGGGGCAAACAGGGAGGTTATGATACTGGGTGTCACGGCTCCACCCATTCACTCATCTGCAGTTGCTCCACTCGTTACACCAAAGTCTGACAATACCCATGCTCCCCTGGCAGATGGCCTGCCCTGATAAAGATGACAAGAGACTTGTTGGACATAAAAGTCAAGGGAGAATATGAGAAGAGGCACAGGTAGACCTGAGAAAGAGAGAAATTCTCCATGGGAGTTAAACCGTGGAGCATCGGATGGATCAATTATCAGATTCACAGAACAACTAAACTTAAAACGTGTATTTTACTCGGGTTTTTTCCCAGCAAACAGACCTAGACTGTCACCGGCGGTGCATTTCAGCTATTTCAGATAAGACCGACATGACACATCAAGTGCCTAAGGTGGGTGGAAAATGCAGTGGCAGGCTTCAGCTGACACAACAGCGTGTGACGGAGATGGAAATGATCCCGCCAGGGAAGAGCGGTATGGTGTTAATGATGGAGCAAAAGCAGGGAGCCAATCCGCCCCAATACACAGCATTCACACCGGCTAATCACACCTCTCAGTTACAGTAGCACAGCAGTGAAGCCACAGGCTAGCCTGCGGTGCTCATTTATATTGCGCTTACATCAACACACTTCCGTCATCCAATTACGGTCAAGGACGTCTTTCCTTTAATGATGAACTAACGCACAAGCGAGTGATGAAACTCTTCCCAAAGGAAGCTTTGGGTCGGCTGCTTAAGTCGGTCTGCTGTAAGACCTGTAGTGAGTCGAAGCCTGCTGTCACCATCTCCTTCCAATGAAATTCAAGTAGTAACAATTAAGTTGAGAGACAAAATAAACCCCTAAGCTATGCAATTAGGGCACAGCACAAGTCTCGAAGCAATTTCAGTCTACAGCAGTCTCCATTTAAACTGAAATCTAATAAGATACTCAGGAAAAAAAAATAGGATAAAAAGGATAGCGCATTAGCTGACACTTCAAGGGAAGGATTAACATTGTACACGATGTGGCTTTACTCAGCCCAGTGTAACATTTCCATCAAAGACTTTAACCTGATTCATGTTCAACAGTCTGAAAAAGAAACAGTCTTGTCATATGTGCATATCCCAGTATCAGTTTGCACTTTCATATCGATTTAGGATTAGTTACAAAAGCACAATATGTAAACATTGAGAGGAACAAAAATAAAATCAACCTCTATACATTGTACAAGCTGTTAGCTTCGATGAAACAGCCAAAGATTTCAGCATCATGGCACCCCTTAGATGTCTTCAGTGAGTTAGTACTTCAAATCTCTAGTAGGCCTAAACTACATACAAATGGAATTTGGTGAGAATTTCTTCTCAGCTTTTTAAATAATGGACATTTGCTAATCAAAAAGAAAAAGCGAATAAATATGTGTGTGTTATGTGGTACATTTTTCCATTTACATTACACAGACCAGGAATGGGAAAAAACAGTGCTGATGTCATAAACTGAAGCTGTTATGGCTGTTTTCTTGGTAATTTTTCTTAAAATAGAATAAATAAATGCCAATTTTTTCCCCCCAAAGGCTAATTATTTAAAGGAGAACTCTGGTCAATTTTAACATTGAGCTCATTTTTTTGTACATTTGGAGTGCTGTCAGTACAGACAAAAACGACAAAAATCGGTGTTTCCTACACCGTGTTATCCTCTTTTTAAAATTCGCACCCTGTTGACTTCAATGGGGCAAGTTCTAAAAATGCGTTTAGCCTGCTTTAACATCCTTGATTTGTCATTACAAGTGCACAGCCATGTGAGTGGTGTTATTAAGAGTGACCACAGTCTTCGAAGGTTCGAAGACCACAGTTGTCGATTGTCGAGTTTGCGCGCGCGATCATTGGTAACTAAGCAACAGTGGAGACTCAGACTGTCAGCTGTCAACAGATGACGGTGCTGTGTGGTGTTCTGAGAATATCCGCTCAAATGGATAGTTCATCCGAATCAGATGTTGAACACACGGAGGAGTTTGAGAATTTTTTTTAAGTACAGTATTTTTTAAGAGTTGCTTAGTTACCAATGATCGCGCGCAAGCGCGCGAACTCAACAATCGACAACTGTGGACTTCGAACGGAAACAGGACGTAAATACAGGTATGTGAGCTGTCTGAATTCAATTAACATCATTTTTATTAATATCTTTCACATCAACTGCAGTCAGATTGACCGTGGTCACTCTTAATAACACCACTCACATGGCTGTGCACTTGTAATGACAAATCAAGGATGTTAAAGCAGGCTAAACGCAGGTTTAGAACTTGCCCCATTGAAGTCAACAGGGTGCGAATTTTAAAAAGAGGATAACACGGTGTAGGAAAAACCGATTTTTGTCGTTTTTGTCTGTACTGACAGCACTCCAAATGTACAAAAAAATGAGCTCAATGTTAAAATTGACCGGAGTTCTCCTTTAAGTAATCTATACTAATAGAAATTAAAATAATAAAAGAAACCAAAGTGACACATGGGGGTTCAGATTTGTGGTAGCCACGTAAATAATCATACAGGAAACATTCAGTAGATCACTTGCAAGATGGAAAGAGGGGGGAATTTTTTTCTTGCGCTCCGACTAACACTGACTAGCGTGAACTGGCCGAAGCTCATCTGTACCCTGGGTGGTGGATGTGGACATTTCTACTATCACCTGAATCTGTGGCCCTGCTGACTGAGGCTCTGTGCATCTTTGACATTGCGCCAGGATTCTGCGCTCGGAAGCAGGGCGCCTGGAAGTCGCCACCCATGTACTCCATGTTCTGCATCAGGTTGGTCTGGCTTGATATGGATGGCCCGGTCCTGTACTGTGCTCCAGGGGTGCAGTCTATGGAGGCCCCTGAGAGACCTCCGTGGAACGGCCCCACCAGGTCTTGAGACCCTGAGCTATCACTGTTTGGTGTGGGCAGGATACTGTTCCAATGAGGCTGCATGTAGTGGCCGTTGCTGTAACTCATGGGCATCCCGTTAACCGGAGGAGATGGAGTTGGTTTATCAGTGGGGGGCTTCAAGTTGAAGGGCTGAGCCATGCACACCTCCTGCGGGTAGCCCATGCTCTTGGTGAGGAACCCCGGTCCCACTAGGCCTTCTCTGGGAAGATTCTTGCCCTGGTGAGCCGCTCCCTCCGGAAGGTGCTGAAGATGTGCCAACTGGTGCTGGCCCCAAGGGCCCTGCTGACGATGTGGCTGGGACTGCTGCTTCATGTCATTGTGGTAAAGGGGCATCCTGTTCATGGCAGCGATGTCGGGCAGATGCAGAGCAGGACCACCTTTATCAGAGTTGCCAAGGATGCAAGAAGGCGGAGGGCCCACAACGTGATGAGTGCACACCCGAGAGCTTGCGTTGATGAGCTGGTTGCGGCTGATGGGACTGGGGTTGGCGATCTGTCCTTCACACACGGAGGTAGAGCCCATGCCAGCCCGAGCCTGGCAGAACTGGTTGATCTGATTGACGATGCTGCTCAAGTCGCTAGGCCGGTTCTGGTGCAGGCTGGCAGCCATTGACAGCGGTATGGTTGAGGTAGACACAGTAACATTGGGAGGGGCATCGGCGTCAGGCAACTTGCGTGCCATCTGTAAGCCTGCCAGGGGTGTCTGTAAGACCCCTGGGGCCGGTGGCCCAGTGCAAGAGGCCTGTGGCATGGGTTGGGATTGAGAGAAGCCCTGGGAGTGTTGCAGGTTCACCGACTGTGCGATATCAGGCAGATGCCGTAGTCCTTGCGGACCGGGCAACTGTGTCTGCTGCTGCTGCATGAGAGTCTGTTGGTGGTTTAACGCGTGGTGTGGTACTGGCGGTTGGTGAGCCTGGCTCTGATGTAAAGCCTCCTGATGAACCAGGCTCTGCTGTGGTTGTAAACTACTCTTCTGCTGCAGGGATTGTGAATGAGCCTGCAAGGCTTGAGAGTGGGCGAGACTCTTCTGGCCTAAAGGAGTCTGAACATGTGGAACAGTGTGAGGAACATTTAAAGTGCTGGAACTGGTGTAAAGCCCACTGTGCGGGTTCATGATGAGCTTGGGGAGAAAACGGGCTCGGCCGCCTTCAATGTCCTTGAGGATACCTTTGACAGGGACTTTGACAATGGCCAAGAGGCCCGTCCGGGTGTTGACCTGAGGTGGGTAGGGGCTGTAGCGCTGGCTGGAGGTGTCGAGACCGTTAACGGTGCGGCGAATATGCTTCCTCTGAGGTACTTTCACACTATTGGGGAAGATTTTTATAGTCAGTGGGTTATTGGCAACTTTCTTAGCATAGGCATCCAATTCCGCTGGGGTAGGATAGTGTGCTGATCTCATCCTCTGTGTAGTGTCCCCTGTGAGGAAGAGAAGGCCAAACGTTAAGGTTAATGCAAGGAATTTGGCACTCGTATGATAGCACATGACTGCTTAACAGGGCTTTGATGGAGCATGGTCAAGAGGAAGAGCATCTGTTTCACTAACAAAGGGATAAACTAGGTCAAACATACACGCAGCCTAATCAGAACAAAGCTCATTTCAGTTAATGGCAGCTTACATTTCTGAAGTCCAGTGTTCATCTGCGTGTACGAGAGAAGCTGGAAGGAGGGGTTTGATACCGGCAGACAGGCCAGCATGTCACAATGAGACTAATGCAACATTGGACTTTTACTCCTCATCACACTGCAAAGGAAACATTCATGTCACGAACAAAAACGGATTCACATCAATTGTCTCTTAAAATACATGGTGTAAAAAAAGAAACATTGGCTATTTTCTCCTCTGAGGGCGTCATTAAAGAAATCCAATTTTACGTGCAGACGTAGGTTTAATGGAACACACTGTGCAATGGAACTTAATGAGAGTAATAAATTATAACGGCGGAAATTTCTATTTTAATTAGTGGTGGTTTGGTGCAACACAGCAGAAGCAATAATCAAAAAGTCTTAGATTAAAAGAGTCACAGAATGAAAATCACCACACTGTGAATATCCCAACAAGCTAAGTAAGTAATATTGAGTAGAATGTCAACAAATGACATGATTTACAGCAAGGCGCAAAAAAACGGCAATCACAGAAGTGTACAAAGGCCCTACCCTTGCTAATTCACCTGAACATCCATCAAACGCTGTAGCTATAGATCTCTGTAATTGCCTCATTGTAGCCATTTATTTAAATATCATGCATTCAAGCACGACCTTTTTAAATAGCTCTCTGAAACAGCTGGTGTCAGGGCCCACGGTGCACACCCTGCAGTTTGAGTGTCAGGAGTGCGATGCAAACGCATTTTCCCGTCTGCCTGGCAGGTGCCCAGGGGCACGGCAGGGGATGCGGCAACACGACCACATGCCACATGCTTCCAGCTGATTCATCCAATCTGAGATGTGCAGGTGTCAAAAAGTGCAGTCGAGACAGAGCCTGACATGTTCGGAGCACCCAACCCCCAACTATTTTCATCAGGAAGCTGCTTTTAATTTTACAGTAAAGGAGATGTTATCAGCTGAATCTGACACTCAGAATGCCTGAAACACTCTGGATCTGTGAATAATTAGAGATGACCCATGTACGTCCTGTTATATCATCCCCAAAACAGAGCAATGGTAGGGGGGGAGTTGTTTATTTAGGTGGTGCTCTTCAAAAAAACCTTTGAACTGAGTTCAATATCTAGACAAACTCACAGTTCAGAGCTCTTACAAGCAAATACTGTAAAGCCAAGCAGTATTTTTGGAGGACATTTAAGCTGACACACATTTACAGTCTTAATAAAAAAAAAAAACAGAAGCTCTCGATAAGCTGAGCTACATTGTGACTCTCAAACACAGTTAGCCAAGCATAGAAACAAAGCACTTTAATTTGAAAGTACAATTTGTGATTGCTATATCATCCACTATAATAATAAATCTTCTAGCCACCAACTTTGCTTAGCTACAAGCTACATGCATTAAAATTACCTCAAACCAACACAGACACACTTACACAATTTAAGGTCATTACAGCACACATCAGCCCTGTATATAAGATGTATCCGGATGATTGAAGGTTTGTCGTGGTCATCTCATGCTCATCTAACTCGCAACCAATCTGAAGGGTGATTAGAGTGTGATCTCAGCCTGTCTTGGTACCTCTGCCTCTACACTTGCTATTGCCACTAGCATATAGCCTGTGTCTTCTTTGTGCGAGCCACTGCCCGGCTTTCATCTCACAGCTTCTTAAAACCGCATTAAAATGACCAGATTGGAGGTGTCGAAAGCAGAACTTACTCTCTGGCTTCGGGATGAGACGTGCGATTGTTTAAAAGAGCATTTTGCTGGGTTATTCGGCACCTGTGCTCTGCTTGTGTCGATAAGGCGCTTGTCTAGTCACTGCTGCTGCCCAGTGCCCACTGCAGCCTATATCCGCGCATGCTCAGTAAGCTTTTCCCACGTGTCTTCCTCGCTGAGGTCGAGAAAACGCGACGGTAACTTGACTCAACGCGCCACCTACTGAATGGGAATTAAACTACCGGTAGATCCCATTTTATTTGTATATTATTATATTATATTATATTATATTATATTATATTATATACTTTCTTGCATTTGTCTTATATTTTCTTTTATATTTTCTTATTATATTATATTATTACCAATTTTTCATTTTTTCTTATATTTTCTTATTATATTATATTATTAATTTAACCCATATTTATTTTTTTCTTTTATTTTCTTGCATTTTGTCTTATATGTTATTTTATATTTGCTTATTATATTATATTAATTATATTATACTATTATTACATTTTTTATTATATTTTATTTTATATTTGCTTATTATATTATATTATATTATATTATATCATATCATCATATTTTTAATTTAACCACTGTTTCTCTTCATTTCAGTATGTCACAACGCAAACAATTCTTAATAGTCTAAAAACATATTATGGTACATGAATGTAATAATTATATAATATAATGGTAGGTTATATATCAAAGTATCATGGTATACCTTGATATACAACCTATACTTTTCTGTAAACGTCAATCACGTCACTTGCCAACTAGCCAAGTCTTTCTTTCTGTCTTAATTGTAAAATGCAGAAAGGCATAAAGTCTATCCCTCAGGTCTCAGGACTATAAAATCAAACAATGAATGGAGACAAGATGGAATTAGACATGAATACAGTCATTTTAGTAATCATGACAACACGGAGCCTGTGTTCCAAAACCCAGTGAGCTGATTACCTAGATAGCATTTTGGACATCATAGGCCCGTTCATACCACTGATCTATATAGAATGACTATATACATCAGTGGTTCATACGCTCAAAAGTGCTGTCTAGGTAGTAGGAGCTCGCTAGGTTTAGCACACACACCCATTCAGGATCACGTCCCCCTCTCTCTCTCTCTCTCCCTTCCTTCCAGTGGTGGGCAGGGTCGCTTGTGTTGACAAACATTCATTCTCTCATTAGGGTGGGGATCTATACATTCTACGAGGCAAAAAGCTGCTAAATAAACGCTTTATTTAAAAAAAAAAAAAAGGAATATACACGAAAGGATTATTGATCGGTATTAAATGCAAGTATGGGTTGCTGCCTGACTGTTGGACCAAATGAAGCGCTCGTTGTGTCAGGTATCGTAATAATCTGTGTTTACAATATCTTGCAATATTAAGACCTAACTAGTGTCAAACAATTATTGCATTAATTATTTAATGAAGTGTTTATTTCACTGTTTGCTTTCGCATGTATTATGAATTGTGAGGTAAATAATATCATCCAGTCGTGTTAGCTAGCTACAGCTAAGTTACGTTAACGTTAGCCCAGCTCTTCCGCATTTACACGAGAGTCATTCATAACGTTAACTGTTTTAAACAATTCTCGGCGTTTTTAATTTCGCATATTTCTGAAACTTAGTACGTTATAAATCCAAACGTAAAGGTAGTTCATTTATGAAATTCAGTGTTTACAAATATTTCTCCTCCTTATTGTGCATATCACAATGTTTGCTAGGTGCATCCCGTTACACTCTAACCATGATTTAAGGTTACACTTTATTTTAAGGTGTCATTGTTAAAGTGTAATTATATATATTTAAGTACTGTGTAATAGTATTCAACAACATGTACCTACTTACTATAGGGTTAGGATTTGGTCGAGGGTTAGTTGTATGTAATTATGCATCATTTACTGTTATTACTATAGTACCATAGGTAAGTGCATGTATTATGTAAGGACACTGTAAAATAAAGGTTATAATAAAATATTTAATAACTCAGTTATTCATTCATATTAATTATACTATGCTCTCAATTCTCATAGAAACAGCCACCATTTAGTATGAAATGTTATGTTTACATTGTGCTGATTTTGGCTTAAACATTTTTAAAGGCTGTTTAACATAAAGTACCCTGTTTTTTTACAACACTACTTTTTTACAAAAGGCACTGTGAAGATATTGTGCTACAGTAATGATATCAAATGATAATACCATGTTATTTACATGGTACTTTCAAGAATACTGTAGGACCACCATGATACTGTACATGTCCAAATTCAAGGTAGTACCACGGGACGTTTTTGTATGTCGCCTTAAGTACTATGGTACCTTGTTAATTGCTAACCCTTGTTACCATGTTAAAACTTTTATATCCTGGTGCGACAGCACCTCATCCTAAAATTTAAAATGCAGCTATTCATTTTTATGCATAAAGACCGAATTTATACTGTTACAAATTAATAGGCCTTTTTCTTGAACCCCAGTTTGAAAACCCCTGCCATAGTACATAAATGTGGTAATATTCAGTCAGACTATCATGGTATGATTTGAAGTGTAGACATCTTAGCATCCTCTAGTTGAACTCAGTTCATTAGATTATATCCTTAATGTTTGACTATGTCTGTTGAGATTATCACTGCCATCACATGTGTGTGTTTTTATTCTCCTAGGTGCCTGTTGTGGGGCAGATACAAAGACGTATGTGGTGGGAGGCTGGGCGTGGGCATGGTGGCTTATATCAGACACCCAGAGGTAACAACAGTCAAATAAATGAGGATCACAGGATAACATTTCACTGTGTGGTGCAGTAAATGCAGTCAAAGTTCACCTTAACAACAATGAATCAATGTTTGGTTATACTTACAATGCTTGACCTTAGAAAACTAAAAGGCGCACCTGGTCAGGTGTGTTTGTCAAACCAGTTTGGCTGTGCAATGTGCATGCTTCAGAGATCGCTTGACATATTTTACTCATATACATCTTCTGTCATTCAGATATTGATATTATTCTATTTCCATTCACATCTTAAATTTCCATGATCAGCTGAATTGGTTGATTTATGAGCTGATGTGATGCTTTTCTATTGAGCGGGGCGTTTGCTTCATGCTTTCATGACTGCATCCAGTTCTTCCTGTCAGCCACTGCTATTGTCCTTTGACATGTTTGTCCCATTTTTTGAATTCTGCAATGCTAACAAGCTTTGGAATAACAGGTTTTTCTTGCTTTTGGCACTCTTCTTAAAGATTGCGTTTAACTTCTGGTTATTTTTCCCCCCAGAATTACACTAGAGATTATGACACTACAGCCTAAGTGTGAAGACGTGGAGACAGCGGAGGGAGTCGCCATTACAGTTACAGGAGTCGCTCAAGTAAACACTTTCTCATGGACCGCTCACAGCTCATTTACTTTTGTTTTATTAAATGTATGATTAGATTTCTATCATTAGATGTGAACACAAATGTTGGGGTGATCCGTCCTATTCCTGGAGGATCTTACCTTGCAGGATTGGAACCCTGCAGCTAAACTCTGGAGGAAGATCTCTGGATCTTAAGGAACAGGATTAGACACATTTTATATATATATATATATATATACTGTATATATATAGAATATAGTATCATAATGGTATTTGAATGATTGATTCACTTTTGCAGCTTAGTATCAGACATTATTTGAACATTATTATCTTTTTGTACTTGAAAGTTACAGTATTTGGTACCATTCAAAAGTTCGGGGTCAGTGAGATTTTTGTGTAAAGGTGCCCTAGAATGTGAAATTGAATTTATTTTGGCATAGTTAAATAACAAGAGGTCAGTACATGGACATGACATACAGTGAGTCTCAAACACCATTGTTTTCTCCTTCTTACTTAAATCTCGTTTTTGAAAAACACCCCTGAAAAACAGGCGAATCTCCACATAACACCGACTGTGACGCAACAGTCGGGATCATTAATATGTACGACTCCAAAAATGTGCATATGCCAGCCCATGTTCAATGACAGGCGGAACTGCGCAGCCGAGGCATGGCAGTTGCTCAGTGTTTGGATGTACAAATGAACACAAAGGTATTTAGTTCCTTCATCCGAGCCTCTGAAGAAACAATGGGTTAATTTTATTTTCTCTGGAAATTTCCAAACATTTCACCGACGACTCGAGACTGTTTCCTCAACTTGGGCCAATACAGAGCTGGCCTCGAACGTCTGAAAATAAATCGATCGAGCTACCAAGCAACACTTTCTGATGTGTATGTTCAAGTTCAGACAGGTAATCTTTCTCTCATAATCGTTCAATACTGTATTTACATCATCGTGTTTGCATTGGTGAAAGCATTAGAGAGGGTGCAGAAACTGTGTTGCAATGATAAGATCTTTATTCTCGCGATCAACACACAGTCATCTGTTTGCTCAATGCTCATCACGGCAACATTTTATGTGAATAGATCTAAATACATTAAAAACATCTTACGATTCGTTAATCTCGATAGATGTAATAGTAAAAACGTATATTATCTGTAGTAAAAGTATTCGAGAGAGTTTAACATGTAATACGTAGCTATTTCATATGCAAGCATGTCAGCCAATCACAGCAGACACGCCCCTTTAAACAGAGCCTTCAAATCAGAGGCTAAAATCAGGCTAGGAAAAATGCCTTTTATTTCTAAATTATGACTATTTTTTATCCAAAAAAACATACTAACATTATAAGGGCAACCCAGAAAACATTATACAATAAAAATAAAAACCATTCTAGGGCACCTTTAAGAAATTAATGCTTTTTTTCAGCAAGGATTTATTAAAAGAAAAGTGACAGTAAAGACATTTATAATTTTACAAAAGATGTCAAATTCAAATAAATGCTGTTCTGTTGAATTTTTCTTTTCATAAAAAAACCCTTTTCAACATTGACAAGACATTTTTCTTGAGCAGCAAATCAGCATATTAGAAGGATTTCTGAAGGATCACGTGACTGAAGACTGGAGTAATGATGCTGAAAATTCAGCTTTGTCATCACAGGAGTGAATTATATTGTAAAATTACATTCAAATTGAAAACTTATTTTAAATTGTAATAATATTTCACAATATGCCGGTTTGTATTGTTTTGACCAAATAAATACAGCCTTTGTGAGCTGAAGAGACTTCTTTAAAAATCACTTCAAATGTCACTGACCCCCTAAACGTTTGAAAGGTGTGCAGTTATTATTAACACTTAATGCATTTCACTTTTATTTCAAAAGATTTTTCAGAGGGCAAAGGAAAGCTAAATGAATTTTACTGTTGTCTTGTGTTTTTGTCAGATCAAGGTAATGACTGACAAAGACTTGCTAGCTGTTGCCTGTGAGCAGTTTCTGGGAAAGTCTGTCATGGAAATCAAGGCTGTTGTCCTGCAAACCCTGGAGGGACATTTGCGTTCAATCTTAGGTTAATATATTACCAACAATTATAATAACCTCATCAAAAAACATTCAAATGTGATTCTATGAAGCTAATGTTTTGTTGCTGTTACAACGATAGGCACTTTAACTGTGGAGCAGATCTACCAGGACAGAGATCAGTTTGCTCAGCTGGTAAGGGAGGTGGCAGCTCCTGACGTGGGCCGGATGGGCATCGAGATCCTCAGCTTTACCATAAAAGTAAGTTATGGGTGTTTCTTAATGCAAAGTCATACTCATAGACAAGTGGCCCCACCTCCATTATAGACCTCGAGGACCAGTGCACATGTAAATATCAAACTGCCAGACTCATTAAAATATTAACAGGTTTCATTTTATTTTTAGTTTGAGGGCCCGTTTAAATGACACTGGTTTCAACTAAATCTTTTTATGCATTTTGGCCGTTCATTTACACAACGACAGCAATAACACAATAACAAAAATACTGTTATTTTTACAAAAACGCAAATTTGTGAAAACGCGTATTACGTGTTCAGTCTATAGGCGCATAGTGTTTCTTTACAAAGTGACATCGCCATCTACTGAATAATATAGCATTTTTAGTCGTTTTCGAGGATCCTTGTGAATAGGGACCGTTTTGACAACGCTGTCGTCTGTACACGAAAAAACGCAAAAGAAAAACATTTCTATTTTTAGTACATGGTTTTCGTGTAAATTTACTTTGAGTTTTAGTCATTTTGCTATGTGCTTTTGTAATTTTTTTTGCTTGAGTTTTTTATTTTGGTAAAACCAGTTTTAGTTTTGGTAATTATAGTAAACTTTTTCATGAAGGCAACATTACAAGTTTTTTTTAAGTTTAAGTTTTATTTTTCTTCAGATAAATGTTTTTTTTTTTTTCAGCTTTATGTTCATGCAAACTATAACTACTTTTAATAGTTTAAGATAGCAACACATATTATAATACATTTGATAAATTATTCAATATACTCATAGTCAATTATTATAATCTAAATAATAATAAAGAAACATTAAAACAAGCAATACAATTTTACCACTTGTCTTTTTTAACAGGATGTCTATGATAAGCTGGACTACTTGAGCTCTCTTGGAAAAACGCAGACAGCGGCAGTACAAAGGGACGCCGACATCGGGGTGGCCGAGGCAGAGAGGGATGCTGGGATTAGAGTAAGAGACTTCTGGCTTCACATTCTTTATTGCTAATGCATTATCCATTAGATGTGTCGCATTCATTAGCTTCTGTTTTCTCCCACGTCCCTGATCAGGAAGCTGAGTGCAAGAAAGAAATGATGGATGTGAAGTTCTTGGCGGACACTAAAATGGCCGACTCCAAGCGAGAGCTGGAGCTGCAGAAAGCTGCTTTCAATCAAGAAGTGAACACTAAGGTTGGATTAAATTTCATGTCAGTCCAGGGCCATCATCTTAAATCTTAGTCATCTTGTTAGCCGCCCGGATTTGTGGGCTTATACATTCATATTTATACATATATCAGTCTCAGATGAGAGTGATAGTAATCGTGTGATATGCGTCTCTCCTCCACACAGAAAGCCGAGTCTCAGCTGGCCTATGAACTGCAGGCAGCTAAAGAGCAGCAGAAGATCAGATTGGAGGAGATTGAAATCGAGGTGGTGCAGAGGAAAAAGCAGATCACCATTGAGGAGAAAGAGATCGAGAGGACAGAGAAGGAGCTAACTGCTATGGTCAAGCGTCCAGCTGAAGCTGAGGCTTACAAGATGCAGCAGCTGGCTGAAGGGCAGAAGTGAGTGTGTACATCAAAGTATCTGTGTGTGTGTGTCTCTAAATACATCAATATTTTAATATAATATAATAATGTTAATAATATATGAATAATATATGTTTCATTAGATGCGATTAATGTTAAAATGATGTATACGTATATATATATATATACATTATTTCAATATATAAATGATGTGTGTGTGTGCATGTCTGTGTACATATACACAAACACATTATAAATGTATAAATATATATGTGTGTATATACAGTATACACACACACAAACATATATACAGTATATATATGTAATAAATAATATATATCCACACATATATTATATAAACACTTCTATGTTAGCTGCCATTAATCGCGGTTAAATGATTTGACAGCACTATTAATAATATAATAATAAAGGTAATAAAAAGAATAATGTAAATAATGTAAAATTAATAACGTAAATTTTCACTTCTGTAGCGTGTGCAAAGTTTCATGAGTTTTCGAGCATGTTTAGGCCCTCTAAAAAGCGATTCACTTTGGAGAAGAAGAAAAAGAAGCGGAATAATAATAATAAACAGAGCAAAAACAGTAGGGTCCTCTAACCATCGGTGCTCGGGCCCTAATAATAATAATTCATTACATTTATATAGCGCTTTTCTGGGTACTCAAAGCGCTTTACATGGAAGGGGGAATCTCCTCAACCACCACCAATGTGCAGCATCCACCTGGATGATTCGACGGCAGCCATATTGCGCCTGAAAAGCCCACCACACACCAGCTTACTGGTGGAGAGGAGACAGAGTGATGGAGCCAATCAGTATGGGGATGATTAGGAGGCCATGATGGACAGAGGCCAATGGGCAAATTTGGCCAGGGTGCCGGGGTTACACCCCTACTCCTTTTCGAAGGACATCCTGGGATTTTTAATGACCACAGAGAGTCAGGACCTCGGTTTAACGCCTCATCCGAAGGACGGTGCTCTTTGACAGTATAGTGTCCCCGTCACTACACTGGGGTGTTAGGACCCACACAGACCACAGGGTGAGTGCCCCCTGCTGGCCTCATAACACCTTTTCCAGTTAATAAAATCTATACAGTAAAGAGATTAACAAACTACTGAAAAACACAGAGGAGTAGCGGAAAGTACAAGAAACTGGGGACATAATATGATCATGAAAATTTGGGTGGGGATGTACTTAAATAAATATTTTAAAATATATAATAAATTTTTTATCGTTTGATTTTGTGGTGAAATGTTGGATCGTGCTCTTTGCTTTTGAACCTGCAATCTTTAGGTGCTAGGCTAGGCTACACCATCTGTGCATCTCTTACTATTAGAAGTAAAATGTTTCACAGATGTGGCACAGATGTTGCTTTAAAACCAAACAGGATATATGATTAATCAAGTATCCATTATGTATTTGATGAACTGATTTGTGACAAACACTGAACTGAATTGTGCCATATTTGAACAGGTTAAAGAAAGTTCTGACTGCTCAGGCCGAGGCAGAGAAGATTCGGAAGATCGGAGAGGCGGAGGCCCTTTCTATCTCATTTGTGGGGAAGGCCGAGGCTGAGAGCATGAGGCTGAAGGCAGAAGCCTACCAGCAGTACGGAGATGCAGCCAAGATCGCACTCGTCCTAGAAGCGCTGCCCAGGGTGAGTGAACTTATTTGGATTACCTTCATAGAGATCCCCAGTGCAGTTGTACAAGATCACTGTGGGTATTGAAGGCCTTGAATATCATATTTAGATTTTCTAACTTTGATTTTCTAATTTCCATCCCCCACAGATCGCAGGAAAGGTATCTGCTCCTCTGGCCAAGACCAATGAGATTGTTATTCTGAGTGGGGACGGCAGTCGTGTGACCGGCGAGGTGAACCGCCTCCTCGCAGAGCTGCCCGTGTCTGTAAATGCACTCACGGGTGTGGACCTGTCCCAGGTGAGAGTGGGGGTTTCATCAAATCATGTAATCAGTTACTAATTAAAATCAGGCCATGAAAAAAGTCAATCAGGCCAGCTGTTTTATGGTGTTTGATGAGCAGTTCGTTCAAAATGTACATTAAAGGATTAGGTCACTTTTAAAAAAACTTTTGCTGATAATTTACTCACCCCCATGTCATCCAAGATGTCCATGTCTTTCTTTCTTCAGTCGAAAAGAAATTAAGGTTTTTGATGAAAACACATTTTTCTCCATATAATGGACTTCAACGGGACCCAAAAGGTTCAAGGTCCAAATGACAGTTTCAGTGCAGCTTCAAAGGGCTTTAAACGACACCAGACGATGAATAAGGGTCTTATCTAGCGAAACCATCGGTCATTTCAAAAATAAATTTAAAAAGTTTAAGTTTTATAAGCACAAGTGCTCGCATTTCTCTCTGTTCTGTGATGCGCGTTCGTGACGTCTCGTAATATGCAATTACGTTGAAAAGGTCACGCTTCTGTCCTGACGAAAATGTTCTTTTAGCCTTTTTAATATTAAAACACCCAGGATACGCACACGAAATGGGCATTTTAAACGATAAACTGACACAAAGACATTTGAATATGTGTATATGATCCTCCTTCCTCACATTTGTAAACACTGACTCGGTACTTCCGCCTACACGTGACCTTTTCAACGTAATTGCGTATTACGTGACGTCGCGAACGCGCATCACAGAACAGAGCAAGGCGAGCATTTGTGCTTATAAAACTTAAACTTTTTTTCCTAGATAAGACCCTTATTCATCGTCTGGTATCGTTTAAAGCCATTTGAAGCTGCACTGAAACTGTCATTTGGACCTTGAACCGTTTGGGTCCCGGTGAAGTCATTTCAGTTAATTTTGGGATCACAACATTTCATTTTGAGATTTGATAAAGATTAAAATTAACAGTTCTTAAATGATTAAATATCTAATTGAATGTAAATATTTAACATGAATCACTTTGTTGTATTCCTCATTAGGTCGCTGGGGATAAAACCGTCTACTAAATTAATAAATCTATATGAATGAACACCCATTATCAGCTGAAATATTTCCAAAATAAATCAATACTGATACAAATTTCTGAAATAAAAATATGAATAAACCGATTTAAAAAATCTGTAAAAGAAAAAAAATCTCTAATGTGATCGATAACCAATATGGTAGAGTAATCATAAAAAAATCACAATCACAAATCATACAAAAATGCAGTTCCATTCTTACAGCTGCCATATAGAGCATATTTTTGCATGTCTTATTAAATCATTCTCTACTTCTACAGATCCCTCTGTTGCAGAAGATGACAGGTGCTCACGCATGAAGTAAATCAGTTCCGTCTCCTCCATGATATGTTGTATGCACTCACAGAAACTGCCTTTAGAAGACTTGGGAAATCTTTTTTTTTTTTTTTTTTTAAATAAAAAAAACAAAACAGAAACAAACAAGTAGATATTTGATACCTCTGGTGCCTTAATGTTTCATAGGACCAGAATATCTGCATGCACTGCTGCTCCCACATTCCACAATTCACTTGATTCTTAAATCACTTGCCTTTGTGCTGCATCCGCTGGATTCAATGTAATGTCAGACACCATTAGAACAATCAGTATTGTTTTTCGTTTTGTTTTGTTACGTAATTTTTTTTACTTTGTAGTGACATTATACAGAATTTTAACCTATCACGCATTTTTCTTTACAATTGTATACACTTCATTTTCATCTTTACACTACACAGACACTTTAACACTTAACGGTGAGTCAGCTTTAGATTACAATTAAATCTTTTTATCCATCCAAAGTCTACCACTACTTTTTCATTCATTTTAGGTCATATTTCTACCTGAAAAGAAGCGTTGTTACCTTACAAATCCTGCCATGACTTATAACATTCAGGCAGATTGCCATTGATGTGGAGTAGCAAGTAGCATTTAGTGTACTGAGCTCTTGGGCAATAGCATTGCCTTACGGGTAAATATCTGTCATCATAGATAGAAACAAGCCAAGTGCTTCTCTTAATATTAAATGTTGCAGACACATAAATAGACATGGCCTTTATAAACCGATCATCATTTAGGTTACCTGAGCTCATCAATAGTTCAGATCACTCTTTGGGACTATTTTTGCCTGTACATTTTTATGATGTTTGATTGTATGTGTGCTTTGTTTTGTTTTGTTTAATTTATTCTTTAGACTCTTATTTGGACAACATCTGTTTTTAAAGGAACTAAAGTTATGAAGAGATTTATTATTTGTTGTTGGCGAACTCTGATACATGTTTGGAAATCCATCCACTCCAATGCTATGTATATCGTTTCATGAGAACAGAGTCAAGCCATTTTTAAAATAGTTTTGTATAGTTGTATGACAGCCATGCCTAACAAAATCTTTCTAAATATTAACCCTATTTACACTAGGTACTGTAATATCTGTCCTGAAATGAATTGAAATAACCTTTTATGGACAATAATGTTTTGTTCTGTAGTAGTTTATCTAGTTTGTGTTCTTCTTTGTCACTGTGAAAGTTGCATTACCTCGTTTTCCTCGTTTAGTTCAGAGCGAGTGGCGGTTTGCAGTAGATTTTGAAATGTTTGTACCTCTATTCTGCTGTGTTCAGTGAGTGCTGTGAAGGGGCAAGTCACTTTTCTTTGTCAGACTAATGAAATCCAAAGAGATCGTACTCCTCTTTGTAATAAAATAATTAATTTATAGATCGCAATGGTTATTATTTGCTTACTGTCCAGTCCATTTGTTTTATTTAATCTTTATAAAAACTGATTTGTTGTTTTACCATGAAAAAAATGCCCCTAAGACTTTTGTATTCTCATAGAAACAATCAGATTCAATCAGTTTTTTATGTGTGTATTTGAAACACTCAGATTATTATTTTAAAGACTAATTCCGAACTATTAAAGCCATGTCAGGTTTAGCCATTTAGCATTATAGCATCGTAGACTGTTTATGTGCTTTGTATGGCATTAGTAATGAAATGTATGGTACTGCTGTGTATTGGATAAACATTATAGGAATCCTAGAACTGTATGCCAGGATGAAGCCCAGGTGTGCTTTTGCTTTAGTTGGTGAACTGACACACAAACTAACTCCAAATATGCCATTGACAATATGGGGAGGATTTGGTCGTTTTATAAATCCTTTCCACAGATTTAACTTGGCATGTTTATGGTGCATGTATTTCCAAATGTAATAAATGTAATGTGAACCTGTCTCTGTCCACGTTCTTTCATTCCATTAAAGTGCTCGTGTAAAACTGCGTGAACTTTATGTAATATAATAATTAGTCGCATCTTTTGCTTTGCCAAAAAAAGCATCAGTCTACTAAAGTCACTGTGCCTGAAGTGTGCAGCGACACTGCATCTTTTGTTACAAAACACTGACACCGTGTGGCTAACTTATGAAGTGCAGGATTACTCTTACAAAAGACTACAGGCGTGTTTTATCTTACACCCCCAGTGCTGGGTAGTAGCCTAACTGATTACATGTAATCTGGTTTACGTAATCAGATTCCAAAAATTAACTATTTGTAATTAAATGATATAACCTTTTAAAATACTCGTAATCAGACTATACAGTTACTTTTAATTGAATACTTGATTACATATAACAATAACTAATTTACTATTCTTTCTACATTTGACCTTAATGCCTGATGTCTTTGTCTGGGTTTAGATGGGGTTTGGGGGACTTTAGGTGCTAGGAGACCAGCTTAAACAGCAGAGACCAGGTTTAATTTTTTTTTTGTCATTCTTTTTTTTTGTTTTTTTTTTTGACATATTTGAGGGTGTGAGATCATAACCAAATGAATGTGACAGGGTTGTCACAAATATCATGACTTAATGTGTGATTTATTTATTACAAGGCACACCAAAATTGAGTTATTTGAGTTATTATATTATTATGATTATAGTATTAATTATAGCCTACATGTAATATTAATTAACTACATGTACTTACAGGGTTAGGATTAGGGTTTGGTTTAGGGTTAGTTGCATGTAATTATGCATAATTTAAATGTATTACTAACCACATGTAGGCCTAACAGTAACAATGACACTGTAAAATAAAGTGTTACCCAAATTTCTAAGGCCTCTAAATTATCCACATGATGAAAAACATGTACACAATCTAATACATTTCGTTGATTAATAGCATATACTTTTGTTTATCAAGTATAAGGCCTTTTGTACCAAATTGCACTTTTTTGCTCAGTCTGGGCCTCTGAAATCTCTCGAGAGGGTGAAAAACAGATCATACTAAACTCATTTTGAGGCACATGGGGCCGCTGTCTATTTGGTGCTCAGCATCAGGTGCATAAGCTTCATAATAACATCAAGCTTCACATCATAAGTATGCAACAGAACGAATTAAGTGCAAAACATGTAATCATCATGAGGAGAATATTAGGAGTGTTTCAACAATCTAGTATTTTCTGCTGTGACTATAGACTTTACTGGTGAAGACATTCAATGCACATGAAATATTCTGCGTAATTAAGCCTAAATGCTTAGATGTCAGCTCTTTCTTCTAATCCTCTCAATATTTAATCTGCCAGCAAGTGTAAGGACTCCACAGCCCACCAGCAGAAGCCTGTTTCATCACTTTAATCCAGAATTTTTAACTCCTTGAACACACATCCTCAAGGCATGACATTAAAATAACCTCATAGCACTTGAGAGAGGAGGAGAACTCCATGTGTCTTTGTTCAGTGCTGTAAAAAACACTGCTCTGTCTCTTTGCTGGCTGCGTGGAAGTGTGAGAGACAGAGTCTTGACTCATGTAGACGGGTGAGTGAGAAGTCCTGGGGATAAAGACTCGCTGTAATTACTGTCTCAGCTCAAAGCTCTCCTAACACTCCTAGCTAGTGCTATAGGTGACAATTATCAAGTGCAACTGCAATCATCATGCTCTAATGCACTCTAAACCAACATCTGATGCAAGAGTCCTAAGGGCATGCAGAATTAATCATTGTTTTATTGGCATTTTATTTTTTATTAATTATTAAAAAAATATACAAAAATGATTAATATTATACATTTGTCATTTTTCTTATTCATATTTAATTTGAATATGTATTATTTATTTAAATATTCAATACAATTATAAATATAAAAAAAACAATTAACATACAATTTTAATATTTGGTATATTTAATATTATTTAAATAAATTATTACATTTTGTATATGGTTAACTGTAATCATTTAATAATGACCCCATTATTAATAATATTTTTATTATGTTTATTTCTGTATTTTTGTGGGGCTTTTGTGTTAGTAAACTCTTGTGTTTTAGTTTTAGCAACATATACATATATATATATATATATAAAATGAAATAATATTAAAATATTAAAATAAATACAATTGTTAAAAAAAATTTTTTTTAATGATATTCTTAATAATAATAATACAAATTTATTTATATTGCTCTTTTCTCAAACCCAAACGCTACAACATGCAGAACCTGATTTTACCAAGTGCAACATGTTCCTGCACCAACCCTAACAGCTGACGATTTTGCCACATTCTTCATAAATAAGATGACACACAAACTGACACACACATATTACCAGCTAACACACACATACCCTCCTTCTCTCTGCTTTCAGAGGCAGAAGTCTCCAAACTCCTCCTTTCCAATCGCCCTACTCCCTGTCCGCTTTATCTTATTCCCACTAATCTACTTCAAGCTATTTCTTCCTCAGTTGTAGCTACCCGCAATCACGCACATCATCAACACCTGTTTTCACACTCGTAACTTTCCCACAGCATTTAAGCAGGCTCGGGTAACCCCACTGCTTAAGAAACCCACTCTAAATACAGTACATCTTTAATTCGTCGCAAAAACACTTGAACGAGTTGGTTTCAACCAGATCTCTTCCTTTCTTACACAGAACAACCTCCTGGACAACAACCAGTGGTTTCAAAAGTGGACGCTCAACTGAAACTGCCCTGCTCTCTGTAATTGAAGCTCTGGGACTGGCAAGAGCAGCTTCCAAATCTCAGTTCTCATCCTGCTGGATCTGTCTGCTGCCTTTGACACAGTTAACCACCAGATCCTCCTGTCAATCCTAAAGACGAAGGGCATCTCAGGAACTGTACTGAAATGGTTCAAGTCTTACCTCTCAGGTAGGTCCTTTAGGGTGTTGTGGAGGGGTGGGGTGTCTAAGACCCAACATCTGGCTACTGGCGTGCCTCTGGGCTCAGTGCTTGGACCACTTCTCTTCTCCATCAGCAATGCCTGACAGACATTTCTGGCTGGATGAAGGACCACCACCTTCAACTGAACCTTGCAAAGACAGAGCTGCTTGTGGTCCCGGCCAACCCAACACAACACTTCATCACAACTTCACCATTCAGCTAGGTTCATCATCCATAACTCCATCAAGGTCAGCCAGGAACCTTGGAGTTGTGATTGATGATCAATTGAACTTCAAAGACCACATTACTAGATTGCCTTATACAACATTCGCAGGACCAAACCCTTCCTATCAGAGCAGGCCACACAACTCCTTGTCCAAGCACTTGTTCTATCCAGACTGGACTATTGTAATGCTCTCCTGGCTGGTCTTCCAGCCTGCACTGTCAAACCTCTGCAACTGATCCAAAATGCTGCAGCCAGAGTGGTCTTTAACGAGTCGACGAGAACACACGTCACACCTCTCCTCATAAAACTTGCATCAAATCAAGTCACTGACGTTTGCCTACAGAACAACCACTGTTGTGCCTGTTCAATGTACGACGCTTCCATCCAGGTACCGGTATACAGGAGAGAGGTGATCAGGCCGTGAGTGCAGAGACGGCTCTGCGTGAGTGGTATTTACGAAATACGTTAAATACAAGTACTCCACAGCAACTCTAGGGGTTGCTGTTTGACAAAAACGGAAATCCTGCATAATGTGCCTTTAATACTAACACGTTATCTTCTATTCTATATCTATTTATGAAAAATTAATTAATACAAATAAATAAAAATAACTACATGTAGGCTACCGTGTTAGATTAAACTGGGAAGGGTCATAGCGCTTGCATATTGTTGTTAAATTGTTAGTTTAACTGCTTCTATTGTTCTCATTTGTAAGTCGCTTTGGATAAAAATGTAAATGTAAATGTAAACTCTCTGTGCATCCTGGAACAACATTCCAATCAACCAGTCAGATTTTGTTTACGTGTTTAGAAATTTTGTTTAAGTTTAGGCTTACAACCATGGATAAGTGTCATTTCCCTCCAATTTTGGCGATAAGTTATGGGTAGGGTTAAGGGTAGGGATATGGTTAGGACAAAATATAAAATTTTCAGAGAGGAATTTTGCTCCAGGATCAATAAAATATGCCATCTTGGCAAAGAGTAACAACAACAGAGTAATAATAAGAAAAACAGTAATACAAAGAAAATAACAAGAAGAAATGACACTCAAAGACAATAAGCAGATTAAAAAAATATTAGTCTTTCTATTTCTTAAACCAGTCCAGTGTTGGGGAATTCTAATTACCGAAGGAAGAGCATTCCATAATCGTGGAGCTGAAATAGAACCCCCGCAGACTTTTATTTAAATGAGGGCTGCTGAAGAGTACAAGAACCAGAAGAGCAAAGAGACTGAGTTGGATATGGAGAAACTAGGTTACAGAGATAGGGCTCTCCCATGAATAGCTTGTTAAAATATGGGAAAATTTGAATTGATACGTGCATGTATGGGAAGTCATGCAGTGTAATTGATGGGGAAATATGCTGGCAAACAGTTGTATGAGTCAGTGAGTCAGTACCCGGGCGGCTGAATTCTGAATATATTGCAGTTTCTTAATGGATTTATCAGAAAGACCAAAGTGCATTGCAATAATCAAGCCTTGACGTATAAAGGCATGAACAAGCTTTTCTGCATTAGGCAAATAGAGAGAGGTCTAAGTCTAGCAATATTTACAAGGTAGAAAAAAGCAGTTTTCAAGACCGTTTTAATATGGGCATCGAATGTCAACTGCACATAAAAAATAACGGGATGATTGAGCATATGACACGATGAGGATACTGAATTGGAATCAGTTAACAAGTTATTACGCAGACAGCAACATACTGTTGGCCCAGATCCGGGCCATTTCTGGCACATGTGGATTCAACACGTACCAGATGTGGGCCTAATCTGTTGATCTGTTAGTGCGGTTCATTTGAATAAGTATGAGCGCTGACATCCAAACTTTGGTTTGCACTAAACAAGCGGGCCGAGACCGCTGAAATGATGGGTTTCGGTCTGCTTTCAAACTAACTCTGGTGCGGTTCAAGCATACCTGTTTTTTCTCGTCATATAGACGCAATGTTGGCCATCACAGTTCGGAACAAAAATATTGTTATTAATAAATTAATGAATGTTAATAAACCATTCCCATTATAAAACAAATATGGAAAACCCATAAAAGTTTCTAGATAACCATGACTTTCCTCTATCGCATGGTCTTAAACCACAAGAGAATTGCAATGCTGTTGCTCATTTTAACATAAAGCCTTTGGGTGTAACATTAACTTGGTGACTAAGTAACAGATCCAACCAGTGCCTTTATTGAATTTAAGTCTTGATAGCCCTTCTAAAAAGGCCATTTAAAAGCTTTAACCACTTAGCTGCATCATGCTTTAAGAGGAAAAGAGAACTGATGAAATTATTGATCTATCACTAACTTCAAAGAAGTACATGAGTCACACAGTGTGCCGGGATTAGAATGCACAACATGACTGCTGCTGACAGCATGAGAACAGTCAGCCTGACAGCAAGCTGCTGAATGGAGAACTACGCCGATCTTATAGATGGTGACAGACCTGACGCAGAACAAATGCATTAAAGCTTCAAACAGAATTAGTGCTGTGACCACTGCAGAAAGAAATGTGTGAGGAGGTCTGATCCTGACCCAGTGTCAAAAACCTCTTGCTCAACTCACAGTAATACATCTTAGCATCTTTCTTCAAATATTGGAAGCTGACTTCAGTCTCTGAACAGCAGCTAGCTAGCAGACTAGCTAGACACTGAAACTGGGTCAAAACACATCACCTGTGAATAATAAAAAAAGATTATAATACTTTGGACGATCACATTAATATTTCACAGAGCACCATAATAGACCAATACCTTGAGTATTACTGCAAGCAAACTAAATTTACTGGCACTTTAAGGAGTAAATTCAACAAATGGTTGAAGGAGATGCATGCTTGGCATACCAAATTAGATTTTGAAGCTGTTCCCAGACAGACTCTGACAGCATATTATTGTACATACTATTTAGGTTGTTGTGACAGACAACATGGCGAAGTCAAACAATGTGAGACAGTGGAAACGTTATTTTATATCTTGTTTTTCTTACACAAACTATACTGTATGTGTTTTCCTCTTACCAATCTGCTGCTTTCTGTTATCACTTACCTCTGTAAACTTCATCACTTACTTTGGGAAGAAAGTAGCAGCTATCAGCATCTTATTCTCACAAACCATTGCCCAATTTCACCCATTTCCTGCTGACCTCATTTGAGAAAGTCCCAGATGAGGAAAAACTCACTATTTACAAATGAACACCTGCCCTCCCAGTCCAACCCCCTTCCCTCTCCTTCAAGAGCTCTATTTTGATGAAGCTATTTCATCATTCAGATGCACACAGCTGAGCACATGACAGTTACACCCCACAAATAGTCCACAAGTCTGTTCAACAGCAAGATACAGACAACCTGATCTCATGGAGATATGTTACAAGGAGGTGATTATGTATGAATTCGCACGATGTGAATTGTACAAAAACGTATGATTATTTGAAAAAAGTAAGCATGAAGGTCAGAAGGTCTAAACATACCTATCACTGGGGTGTAAGCATGATTGTTTGAAGACGTAGATTGAGATTGTAGTATACGAATCATACGAAATTCGGCAAACCGTAAATAACTACCAGTTTGTGTTGCTTGCAATCAACTGTTCTAAAATTGTTGACAGTCTTGTCTTCACGTGACTACTTTGCTGACAATACCGCTTTTCACAAAGAACACGTTTTTGCGTATGACATGCTCCTTTTATATTGTTCTTCTATACACTATGTGGACGTTTAAGACCACTACACCATATTTCAGTGCCTTTACCTTACTATCACGTGAGGCCACAGGAGAGGATTTATGAATGGCAGTGAAGCAACGCAACCGATGCTGGTAGGTCACATGATAATAACAACATGGTGAATGTAGTACATCCGAATTACATTCACCAGAACATACTTTTTTAGTGGTAGTGAAGTAATTAATTAAACTCAAGTCAAGAGAGTATGCGATTTCGGATGCAGCCGTTGTGTCCAAAACAGGTATTTCCGGGTGTATCGGGATTTTGAATTAGTGTGGGACTTATAATGTCAGTTAAAAAGAAAAATTAAAAAGTTAATTAAATAGTTAAAAAGGCACAAAAATAACCACATGTTGGTGAAAGATACTTCACGACATGGCCACATTTGATTAATTTGCTCTCTCTTGTTAGTTAAACCATGCACAAGTACTATTTTGCCTCCTCGGTTTAACTAAATTGTGGCCATGTTCTATTAATCAATTTGCCTCGCTTTAATGTAGTTAAACCACAATTTAACTAAAATGATGAAAGAAATTAGAACAAGTGGCCACAATTTACCTAAACCGAGGGAATGAATTTAATTCATGGCCACAATGTCATGTGCGGGGCTCCGTAGAAAGAAAGCTTTTTTGGGGGGGAAAATGTGCACTGAGAAATTGTTGACAAGAAGACCAGAAATGAGTGCAAATAACGTAAATACTGTCAGTTTTGATTTCCTGTTGACTAAAGCTGTATTTGGCTTGAATCTGGTTCATTGTAACATAAAACACAATATTCTCATCAAAACAAGCTGATCACAAACTGACCCAATCAAACTGGCCTGAGTCAGAGGATGATGTTGTTATGGGTGTAGTTCCCTGAAGTATTTTTAGTGCACTTTCATCTATTGGGTTCCTCCCATCCCATCCTTATACTTTCATCTTTGTACTCAGTATTCAATCTCATTATGCCACTTCCTGTTTAACAAGCAATCAAGAACAAGAATGTCAGTTCTTTCGAAGAACCAAGGGTCATGTGAAGACTCGCTATGCATGCAGAGAGGGAATAATGTGAGTGTGGCGAGATCTACCAAGACTATGCGGCCAGGCACATCAATTCCTTGGGCTATATGGGTGACCTATTTCCTCCTAAACTCGTGGAATTTAAAGGTGCAACAGAGAGGAAAACCACTGAACAACCCATACAGCTGTACATTGAAGTCGACAGCTTCAAATAAACCTTCAAAATACATTTAGTTTAAGTTAACTATACATGATGGATGGATTTTAAAAATGTCTTCCAGGGCACTATATATAGGTTTAGAATCAGGGTCAGATTTCAGTGCTACTGTGAAAGTATCTTGGTCAATGCTGTGAGTGAGTGAGTGAGTGAGTGAGTGAGTGAGTGAGCTGTAAAATGGATATTGGAGGCAATCAAATATGATGCTTCTAGAACTTCCCTTTATAGACTTCAAAATCCCACACCTAAGACCCATCTCCTCCTGTGAGTGTGAATGAAACGATTCCCCTTCTGTGCTGTAAATACAGCATGCTTGCCCAAGCATGTTCTAAAAGAATAGTTTATCAAAAAATGAAATTCTGTCATCATCTGTGTTTCCAAATCTTGCAAGAGAAATAGATTACCAGGTCTGAAAAAATAAGCCTAAAATGAGCAACTTCGTAATCAAATTAAGCATCAGTTTGCAAACTGCTCACTCAAAATCCTCATTTATGTTTAGTATTAGGTGTGGGGCTAGAATTAGGCATTCTACAAGGGGGCAATAATTTGGCAGGGAGTCCAAATTAGGTACAACACCTGTTCTGTTTGTGCTTGCATCAAAAAACACATTACACAAGGTTTGACGTCAATAACGGTTGTTGCCTTTGTCATCAAACTTGGATAATGCAGGGAACAAATGAGATCCGACATCTAGTATAATGGGTCTCATTCACTAATAATTCTGTGGATGTACACATAACTTCTCTAAAAAAATGTAGCCTAATTCACAACATGTGCTTATGCATGTAAAATGGTTCTTAATCTCTTTCTAATGTAAAATGAATTTGGAGTATGATTTGCATAAACAAGCCCAAACAATCTCTGTAAAGGGTTTCCGCACAACCTTTTTAACTGCCTTCCAGCACTCTGAGTAAACACATGGAGCTCTCTAAAGATGCACTGTCGCCTGCGAGCATGCACAGCAAGATCCTTTAGCAATGCCAAGTGTGCCATGCTCAATACCAGTTCATATAACACACACAACAAAACACCTTTATAGCTTCAAAAAAAATGACATTTACTGATATGATGAAATAATTTCTGTATAAAATGTAATCTTAATATGCTTATAAGGCCACCCAGATTAGGCTATGTGATTTTTGCATCTATATGGTCTCAATTTTAGTACTAAAGTTATTGGTGAATCATGATTTTTTTTTTTTGTGCGTGAAAGGGTTTGAATGCAGATTTCGAATGCAGGGTTCGAATGCAGATACATTTGTGTGTTAGTAAATGAGACCCATTTTTTTAAATTATCAACCTATCAAATGGATTCAGAAGACTCACTCATTTAGCTGGTCAATGTCTGCAGTTTCCATTCATATTCACTTTATGGAAGAGAACAGCTTGGACATCCTGCAAAATTTCTCCATTCTTGTTTTAGGGAAACAATATGTAAAACGATTTTTACTGTAAATATGAAAATGTATTACTTGAGGCACCATTTGGGTGGCAAACTGATGGAACCCTCTGAAGAAGCAGGAACCTTTCAGAAAAGATGAGTTCTTGGTTAGGAACTTTAAAAATGGAACCCATACGTTCAAGCAAGAACTCCAAAGACTGTGATTTCTCAATAGTTCACAAAGGTGCATAGGTTCTCCAGAGTGTTCCTTCCACCAGTGTGCCAATACCCCAAATAGTAGCCTATAAGACAAGTAGCCTAGCCCATCTTAATTTTTACAGTGCCGTTTTATTCCTTTCAGTTTATAAACTGACTTAAAATACGTCAATATTAAATACTAGACTAGAAACTATTAAGTCTGGAAGTAATTATCTTCTTCGTAATGTATCTTCTTTTAATGTATAAATCATAGGTGAACAGAGTTGAGTGGCGCGTGAGCATCTCTGTATTTCCACAAATGCTTCGTCCACTCCGTGTTTTCCATCAGTCTCATCCGAGGCGCTATCCAGCATTATGTGGACAAAACGATTTAACAGGGCACATTAACTGCAGAAAACAGTGTGGATGGCACGAGATGCTGGCTGCTCCGGGATCATCGTTGAACGGAAGGACCATCACATAACAGCGGGATATGAAATAGCGCTTATAATGAGCACTGCGCTTGATGTGGATGAATCCGGCTGGAGATGATGTTGCGTCTGCGGAGTCTCGTATCCGAGGTGAAGGGATTTTACATGTGTTTATCCAGGGCAAACACACAGGTTAAGCCTGACCTCTCGAAACATATTTTGACATTATTTCCAGCAAAGATTAACAGCTGTGTTTCTCATTGAAGACTTCTTGAATCTGACTGACAGATGTCTTATGATGAATGACTGCTGTTAAGGACCTTTGCTGTGACTCTTTTAAATAGCCTATGTACATACATTTCCCATGTGGATTTTATTCTTAAGAACCTGTGAATACGGATGAAAGCGCACAGGCGGACTCCACTATGTTCAAGTGCAGGATGCATTTTACCAATCCGAAATGGTAAGTGGTAATGGTCAATTTCTTCAATGAACTATAACAGCCGAATACTGTATCGATGACTGAAGTTGTCAGTTACATTTGCTCTTGGTCAAATAAAGCAGTTGGGTATGGATATTCAAATAGTGTAGGCTAGAAGTCTAATTTTCAGAAGCCTGTGTCTTAAAAGCTATAGTGAACTGCCTGAACATGTTTTTTGGGTGTTATGAAAAGGTGCATTTACAGACGGCATAAATGCATTTAGACAGAATAAATGATAGGTGGCTAATGTTAAGTAATGTTAATATGTAAATTATTAGGAACATAAGTAGGCTAGTGGAGAATTATAAATGGAAAAATATGACTTTTTTTGTAGGTTGTTTATTGTAGGTTGAGTTGGTCATTATCACCTTGAAATGGTTTATTTTGTGACATTGATCAGCTAACTACATTATCCCGCTTATAGTGCTATAATAGGCAATGGACAATGGAAATATGACCAATTGGGTTAAATTATTTGATTACTATTAGATTGTCCATTATGTTGGTCTGGCCAACAATCAATTGGGTTAAATTATTTGATTAGCCTACTATTAGATTGTCCATGATGTAGGTCTGGCCAACAATCAACTTAGCAAGAAGACGGAATAATGGGCTATTAAAATATGTTTGTATATTATTATTATCAATAGGCTATCCTCCCTCTTATCGATCTCTCTACCAGTTCGTGGATCTGGAGACCCTGAGTCCATCCAATCATGTATCAAAAGTTTTATGTTCCCCATAAAAGTATACTCATCTGAGGCCTTTTAAACATAACCGTTTTGAGTTGAAAGATGAAGTCAATTAATTATTCTAAATGGCGCTTATATGACCATAGAGAGATGGCGGAGTGATACGAAAGACCCTTTTCACATTTCCGGGTTTCTCAGAAGCGAAGTCGTCATAGTTGGGTAAACTTCTATAGCGGTGAATAAGATACTATATTATATATATTTTTGTGTTCCCATTTGCTTAAATACCAAAAGAACTCAATTGTGTTTTTACAACTTTCAAAAAGAGGGAAAAAATAGAGTGAGATTGATGAAGGCAGTCAGAAGAGAGAAATAAATAAATTTAAGTAGGCTATTAGAAACACCCTTACAGCAGCATTAAATATATATTTTTAAATTTGATGCAAATGTAATATACAAAGTATAGTGTTATAAATGTACATTAGACTCTGCAGGATTTACGTTGTTGATGACCGTTAAAACGCTTCATCACAGTCTGTGAAAAGGGTCCACACACAAAAGTAGCCCCGTTATATATGATTTCTGTTTCGCAGACATTTTACAGCATTACACTAGAGTGCAGTGGCCATTATTTAAAAATATGTAACCGCTGAATGGCGGGATTGACCAATCAGAATCAAATATGTATGTAATGAAATAATAAAATAAATACCTAAAAGCAAAAATATTGTCTAGATGACGTGGGCAGTGTGATTGCTTGCCATGCCTCTCGGTAGACCTAAGTTTGAGTCAAGCCCAGGTCATTTACCTAGTTTCCTGTCAATTTCCTGTCTCCTCTAGCCTACTGTGTCTATCAATAAAATAATATCAGTTCAGTAAACATCACAAGTTAAATTTGTGTATGAAATGTCTTTCAAGATGCGATTCTCTGGATTCCGAACACCAACATTTTTCATGGCCTTTGTGATGAGAAGATGGAAAATCTTACTGGTGCTGAATGTGTTTACGGTGGCTGGCTTCATCACTTTTTGGGGCAAGTGCAATTTACGCACAACCAAAGCTGTTGGTCAACAGGCGGCTGCTGATGCGAGAGGACAGACGTATCTGAACGGATCTGCTCAGGAGACAGGCATCACTCATGATGTGCTCTTGAAAAGACTGGGATCACTGGAAGATGTGGTGTACAGACAACTGAATGGTATCTCCTTTATCACAAACAGCTCCACAAAGTAGCTGCATACTGTATAATACGTAAAGTCTGATCATAGTATTAATCACAAAAATGCCTTTTCACGGGACAAGAAAGCAATTTAATTAATTTAATAATTTATGTTGAATAGGTTTGTCCAATTCTCTTGGACTCATCGAAGGTTTTGGAGGCCGAGGCAGAGGAGGTATACCAGCCACACTTACACCGACAGAAGAAAAGGAGGCCAAATACCTGAGGGAGAAATATGGCTACAATGCATTTCTGAGTGACAAAATCTCTCTGGATAGATCCATTCCAGATTATCGGCCCAGCAAGTTTGTACCAGTGTCCTTTTTCTTTTATCTTGAAAATATTTTTTTTTTTTTTTTTTACAGTTGCTCTTTGATGTAACTGACCAGCAAAGATGAGACATAATCTTTTATACGTTTTTATATTTGTCATTTATTAACAAAAATGTATTGTTATAATGTATCTAGAACCATTTGCATATGAGATTTTCCATATACTAAGAATGGAGAGGATAGGAAAGTAACTAAATGAGATTCTATAAATAAGCTTCATATTTGTGCCTCGCTATGCTATGTAATTGTTACAGTGAAAATGTGCAAATAATTAGGAAATGAAAGGGTTCGCAAATTCTACTGCACCAAAGCTTCAAGGAGGTGATTTGTTTCAAAGATATTGAGAAGATCTTCTGTGAATGTCCATGTACTATGTGTGTTTTTATAGATGCAAAAAGGCCTTTTATCCCCATGACCTGCCACAGATTTCCATCATCTTCATCTTCGTAAATGAGGCATTGTCTGTCATCCTGCGCTCGGTTCATTCAGCTATCAACCACACACCGGCTCATCTTCTAAAGGAGATCATCTTGGTGGATGACAACAGTGATGATGGTAATGTTGGCTTTAATCAACAAGTTACAAAAACATATTTAGTGGTTATTCACTCTTTTTTTTTTTTTCTGGTGAACCATAAAATGTCCTCCTGGAAAGTTTGTATTTACCAGTTGGGAAGTCGTAATTACGATGTCAGTGTGTTCAAATAACTTTGATTGAAGCAAGATGTCAATGTACCTTTTCTACAAAAAAAAAACAGCAAGGTTTTTTAACTCTACTTCTACAATGATGAATAATGAATGTGCATGCAATGAGTGTGCTTTTTTTTTACAATCCCAATTCTAAAGGAGATTAACTGTACAATACTATCAAATAGTAATTTCATACATTTTAACCCATTTACCGTCAACTACAGATGCTGCACCCATTTTATCTGCCAAGTTTTCTCACTGACATGACCCCAATTTGGAAACTCTGGGATCAAAGAAAATCCAGAGTTTTCCACCCCTAATTATGACACTGTGGTGGCCATGCGCATTTAACTGAACATCCGAAAGGACTTGAACACACCATTAGATGGCTGGGTTATTTTGCCTTGAACCATTAAGAAAACCACCAAATACTCACCTCCAACCTCCTTGCAACTGTAATAAACTAAAATGCCATAAGAATTCATTCGAAACCACATAGCAAGTAGAAAATGAAAAAATCTAGTTTCTTAAACCATTCTGACATGGTCCAATCCATTGTGCTGTGTTTGTGCACGAGTGTCAACACTGATAAACTGGAGTATTTCGCCAAAGCACCGTTTGCTCACGTTGCGCATGGCTATGCTTGTCTATTGTATCAAAGTGTGTGCTCAGGCCTTCCTAGAGAGACAGTTCAATTTCCATCACATTGTTGGCATGAGCCGGTGGCGGAAGGCCAACCGTCCATCAGCGCAGGGAGGAAAAGCCTGCATTTGCTGAAATGAGGGGGCAGGCGAGAAACACACCCATTTCTGTCCTCATAATGTCAGTGATTCACAGTTTGTCACTCAGAATGCAGATGACAGTGTTTAACGTAGGGAAAGGAAACACTTTCCAAGAACGTGTTTTCCAGGGGGATGGTGTGGATCCCCGTAGCACACATCAAATGCAAGGAAGAGTTTTGGCGTAAGAGACAATCCCTCTGGTGTGGTTAAAATGAGATTTCTCCCTCTTTACCATTTATGTGTGTGTGTTTATGCATGACAGTGCAACTGAAAGGGCCACTGGAGGAGTACGTCAACAAACGCTACCCGGGTCTTATCAAAATAGTGCGCAATCAGAAGAGAGAGGGCCTCATCCGAGCTCGCATCGAGGGCTGGAAAGTGGCCACTGGGGAGGTGACTGGCTTCTTTGATGCCCATGTTCAGTTCACGCCGGCATGGTGAGAATCTAGCGCTTGCTACGCGATGCTGCTAGTTTTATAGATGGTCTTACTCTCACTTTGACTCCTCAGGCTTTGTTTACATCTGGTATTATTAACATCCGTCTTGGGTGATCTAAACAAGTTTTCAGCTGACAGCGGTTTACAACCAATAGTAACATGTATGCATATAAAATGTTTCTTGTTACTTCTTCTGTTTGGATACCTAGTGGAGGGTCTCTAAATATGTGACTTCATGCATTAATAATTTTGTTAGTGGTAAACTGTGTTTAGAAAAATAAGAAAGAAAAAGCATAGCCTAAAAAAAAATTGGGAAATTTTTTTTTTCTCTAAAACATATTTAGACATATAGGGCCCTATTTTAACGATCTGAAACGCAAGTATCAAGCGCAAAGCGCAAGTAACTTTGTGGGCGGGTCTTGGGCGCTGTTGCTATTTTTCCGGCGGGATACATGTCACTTGCGCCCGATGCAAGTTTAAAAGGGGTTGGTCTGAAGTAGCTTCATTATTCATAGGTGTGGTTTGGGCGTAACGTGAAATAAACCAATCAGAGCGTCATATCACATTCCCTTTAAGAGCATGATGAACAAGGTGCGCTTGTTCCATGGCGCAATACTATTATAATGGCGCAGGCACGCTTCAGAATCGGTTCACAGCCGAGGAGATCGATGTTCTCGTCAGGGCCGTAAAAGAAAGAGAAGTGACATTGGGGATGGGACAAACCCAGCCAAATTAGCTTTGGTTATACATGCATATAATAATTTGGGTAAATATGTAAGCTTTATGCCTATTTTTCCCATCGTCATGGACACAACAATGGGCGTATCAATAATAATAATGTATCAATAATGTATCATTTGCAAAAAGGAAAATGCATCTGTGTAGATGAGAGAATCATCTACAGAGTATGCGCGTTTTTCACACTCTGTATTATGACCAAGCATTAGGGATGCGCGGTATACCGGTACTGCAAAAATACCGGTATATATTATATTTCAAACGGTACAATATCATCATTTTGTTCAATTCGGTATTTGATGCGCTGCTGTTTCGAAGGTCACCGCTAGGCGGCAGTGCGCTATCTAAACTGACGCGGGTCATGCGAAACCGGCAAACGGTGACAACAGAGGAACACAATGGATCACGATGGATCAAACGAAGCTCATTAGAATTTCTACACGCCCGAAATTAATAAATAGAGAGAGCAGTGTGAGTGAAATAAGGCATTACTTTGCCAACAAAAGTCTTGAGAAAAGTAAAGAAACAGATCTCAATGCACCACTCTGCAAACGGGGAGGCAACACATAAAATCTGCCGAAGCACTTGACTTGTTAGTTGCTCATCTTGACTTGTTCAAAGAGTTCAGAGATCGACAGGTTAGTCCATCATTCAACTGATTTAATTCAGACTTTTATTGATCACTGAACAGCGCACATACATAAGAGCTTATCAATTATATGATACGGTAAACATGAAAGCTCAAATCTGCTTGCATGACACGCTAGAACCAATTCAGTTTAGGTCTCATCAGTCATCACTGTTATACTTTCAAACAAACATTAATTGAATTTAAATGAATAAAGAATAAAAATTTGAATAATATTAATTTTAACTTTGGCGACCAAAGCCGAGAGAGAGAGAGAGAGAAATAGTGGTAATATGAATATTACTAATGTAACAATTAAGCTACATTTGTCAACATTCATTAGGTAACCTGACCTAACAGTATTATAGCATTTATTCATCTATATCAATCAGTAATTAAATGACCTAAAAAATTAAATATACTAATACATGTTTAGCATGTTAACATTACTTTATGCAATGTATTAAACTAATATGAACCCTAACAGTAACCAAACCATGATGAATAAATGCAATAAATGTTGATAATTCTCTGTTATGCATGACAGCTATGGTTTACATGTCATTTCATTATTCTATTATTATTATGAGCTTATATGTGAATCTATTATAGATATTAACCTATTTTAATTGTATAATTTCAGAGTTTTTTTTTTTTTCAAAATCAAAATTTAACCTACTGTATGTTCCCTGACTGATTTATTTATTTGTTTAATGTACATTTTGATACCTTTTGTTTGCACATTTGGTAGTGGAGAGTTTCAAGCAGTGTTTTTTAAGTGTCACTTAAATTTACTTTTTTTTTATTTATTTTTTTACCTGTGGTATCGATTTAGTATCGATACCGAGGTATTAGATTCTGGTATCGTACCGAAGCCAAAATTGTGGTATCGAGCCATCCCTACCAAGCATGCGCGCTGAAAATGGCATCTGAATGTACGCTCAATGCGCCACTGACTTTAGACTAGGTTTTTTTTAGTCAGTGGCGCAATTGTTTTCTGGAACTGCAAAATAGCACCAGGGATTGTTTGCGCCGGAACACACCTCCTTTTTTGCGCTGAACCGCCCAGGGAGCGCAAGTTCATTCTCTAGTTTGCCGGCGTGCGTCTGTGGAGGGAAAAGTCCGCTTTGCGCGGGTGCAAAATACGAATGATTCATTTGCGCCGGGTGCAAGATAGGGCCCATAATGTAGAAAATTTTCTAAAACCAAGCTTAAAATGGTTTGCTGGTTTTAACTGTATTAAACTGTTTTAGCTGGTTTAAGATGTTCTTACATCCTGGCCAAGCTGGTCCTTCAGAAGGTCTAGCTGAACTCCCAGCCTTGCAGAACTGGTGTTTAACTGGTTTAGGACCATCTGATGGTGGTTCAATACCCTCTAAAACGAACCTGAGAGCAAAAGACCAGCATCTTTAGACCATACCATCTTGGACTGATTTAAATGTTTTCTTTTCCCCCAGCATGTCGTCACATGCTTTTTTTGACAACCTACGAATGGGTTTTCTGTAATCAGATTATTAAGCGTTATGGACCCTGTCCAAACCTATATTTAGAGCTGTGCGCTTCTGTTCAGATGGAACAGATTTTAATACTATGTGTAAACAGGGTTCATGTGCCCTCTGTAGGTCCATCTAATTGGCTGATGTGAGGTGAGAAACACACACTAACACATTCTCAAGCCAGGATTAGATTTAGCTCCACAGCAGATCTGAAGAAGTGTTGTTAGCACTGTGAAACACAGCTTTGCTTATATTGATTCTAACCTCTACATCCCCTTGTCAGGGCTGAACCAGTTCTGTCTAGAATCAAGGAGAACCACAAGAGAATCATCCTGCCGTCCATAGATAACATTAAAGACGAGACGTTTGAGCTGGAACGTTATGAGAACTCAGGCCACGGCTATAACTGGGAGCTCTGGTGTATGTACATTAGCCCGCCGAAACAGTGGTGGGATGAAGGGGACACTTCTGCACCTATCAGGTATGATCCTATTGGACTTTTCACATTCTGAACGCAATCCTCTAAGGCTGATGCTAAACAGAGTGCATAGAATGTATGTGGGTCTGTACAAAGCATATTAATACTTAATGAGGTATGCATTGTTTAGTTTGTGACTGGTTTTCTGTTGCTAAACAACTCACTAATATTCTAGCACAGTATTTTCACACTGTGTACCTTTGGCACTGCAATTCAGAAATTTCACCCACAGTTCAGAGCAGAGATAACACAAATAAACGAATGGACAGTTACAAGTGGTCTTAATACAGTGTAAAAGTGCTTACTATATTCTCTTAAATGCAAAAACATCTCACAATAAAAATTCCTGTGAAAAATTAACAAATTTCACAAAAACAGTTTGGAAAAAAAATAAAAAATAAAGAAATAACTTAAAGAACATTTTAAAAATACATTTTATTTTTCACTGCTTTCAATTTCATATTATTTTCAATTATTTATAACTATTTATCAATATTGACCTTCATAATTTCTTCATTCATTCATTAAGTATGTCAGAAAAAACAAGTGTAAAATCTGTATTTTTAGGACGCCCGCAATGATAGGCTGCTCTTTTGTGGTAAACCGGGAATACTTTGGGGAGTTGGGCCTTCTGGATGCTGGGATGGACGTGTATGGAGGCGAAAATATAGAGCTGGGAATCAGGGTTAGTATGCCACCCACATCCCTCCACTAAAGTAGAGCATTCATAACTTAGCCTCCCTACGCTCAGTCCACCGAACCCTCATTTAAAATGAATTTGAGCTTTTTTCCTTTTAAAATGATTTCAGAACTGAAGTTTTATTGGTGTGTGTATATTTTTAAACCCCAGGTTTGGCTGTGTGGAGGCAGCATGGAAGTTCTGCCCTGTTCCAGAGTGGCCCATATTGCTAGAACAAAAAAGCCCTACCATAGTAACATCGCTTTTCACACTAGACGCAATGCTCTTCGAGTGGCAGAAGTCTGGATGGACCAGTACAAATCTAATGTCTATTTGGCATGGAACCTCCCAATGAAGGTAAACGCATAACATATTTTCACTAATATAATAGGTTATAATAAATAGTATAACATTTTGTACTTTTACTTTTTTGTCTCTGCAGAACCATGGCATTGACTATGGAGATGTATCCCAGAGACTAGCGCTCAGGGAAAGACTCCAGTGCAAAAGCTTTGAGTGGTACCTCGACAATATCTATCCAGAGATGAGGAGATACAACAACACTCTCTTTTATGGAGAAGTAAGCGTCACTAATGACTAAAGGTGGCTCAAATTGGCCATTCTGCAAATATTCATGGCCAAAAGATTTCCCCCAAGCAGATTTCACAACAGTTCAATTTGGTCATGCAGATTCGCCATGTTGATCCACAGAAAGCTACTTAGTTTGAAAGTGACTTCTGTGTGAACTGTGCTTCATACATCAATACACTAATGACAATAGATTAAAAAAAAATTTCACAAATTGACTGCACCTTGTGGTCTTTGATTAACACAGTTGCCACAGGCTTTATTGGAAGAACCTTCTTCACTTAGATATTATTAAATGGTTATTTCACCCAAAAATCATTTACTCGCCCTGATGTCCTTCAAACCTGTATGTTTTTTTTTTTTCAATACAACAAAAAATAATTTTTTAAAGAATTTTCCATACAATGAAAGTGAATGTAGACTGGGGCTGTCAAGCTAAAAAAAAGTGACAAAAATCACTATAAAAGTAAATAAAAGTCTTTGCATAGACCAAACGATTGCATAGTGTGAGGAGTAAACCAAATTTAAAATCATTATTTGGCTCATCAATCATCTTACTTCAGATCTCAGGTTTTATACGCGTTCCTTCAAATATAGTCACAACATTTAATCAAAGTGAAGGTTGACACCACACTGCAAAAACTGACTGGAATTTCAGTCTGTTCCTCACACAAAGCTATTGTATGGCATCAGAAGCCTTGGAATATAGTGTTTAAGTCATATGAACCATTTTGTGAAAATTTTCACAAACATTCTTCCAATTATCTCATTTGCGTTTCATGGAAAAAAGAAAGTGATATGGTATCGGGGTGAGTAAAATATTTTTGTGGTGTATCACTTTAGCATTGTTGTTTAGGTCTTATAATAAAAAGGCTTATCCAAACAGGTTTCATAGTGAGAGAATAACATATTAACGAACAAAAAGAGGGCCAAAATATCAGCTGCTTAGTCTTTTTAATGTGTTCTAGATTCGCAATACCAACGTGACCCATCTGTGTGTGGACCAAGGCATAAAGGAAAACCACACGGCAACTCTGCACCCCTGCCATGGCTGGGGCCCTCAGGTAGAGTCACACTCCTCACAGCTATACCTGACCCCCACTAAACCCCTACTCACTCTGCACTCAGGAAATAGGTTACGCCTAGAGGGAGTCCATTGCAACTATAAGCAATGAAATGACAAGATGACAAGAAATTAGAAAACATCTCCATTTTCTGTTTTGAATTCAATCTGGAGGCCAGAACTCCCAGATCTAGTCTTGACCAGTTTTCTTATCGGCTCTGGTGCCTGACCCTGCTAATAATTATAATAAATTAATTGTCAATATGGAAATAGCCATAACTGCCAAAAACTATCTGGCAAACATTATCAGCTTAGGGTGCCAAAATGCCCCTGAATGACTCAGTGACCCAGTTACCAAATCACTGAATTAAATAAATTCACATTATCCCCACTGTGGTCTATTTTGTAGCTGGGTCGCTTCACTAAGGAGGGTTATCTTTTCCTGGGTCCTCTGGGAAGCACTGGCGAAGATACTCGGTGTGTGGTGGATGACAAAATCAGCAACTACCCACAGCTCCTGAACTGTGAGAAAGTCTCTAGCGTACGCCAGAAAACTTGGCACTTTGCACAGGTGAAAGGGTCACATTTTATATAGAGCACTTTGTAAAAAAATTTCCTTTTGCCTTTGTTCAGTAAAATGATTCTTTTTATTTTTGTTCCCTGAAGAATGAATCAATCATCAACCGAGCTACAGGACGCTGTCTCGAGGTAGTGCCGGCTAATGTCTACTTCGGCTACGCTCTGATCCTGCGTTCGTGCACTGGCCAGAAGTGGAACATCAAGAATTTAATGAAACTGGACCAAGGGCAGTGAGTCAGTGCCCTTAGAAAGTTGGAAAACTCAATGGCCTTCATCAAGTGTTTGGGAACTTGATTCGGTTTTGTGGAACTCGAGCCGAAGGGGTGCAGATCTTGTTCGCGTTTGTTTAGTTTTTGGTCTTGCTACATTCCACGTTATAAAAGATTAAAAGATATTTGAGGCACCATTCAGGTTCCTCAGATTTCCTCCTTCTGGAGAAACTCTAGACATCCTTTCCAAAAGGACAGTTCTCTGAGGAACGTTGGATTCCATAAGTTCCTGGAAGAACTCAAAAGAACATCAACAGTTCCTAAAGTAACCTCAATGCAATGAAAAGATTTTGAGGCACTAGAACTATATGTTGAAGTTCCTTTAGTTTGCAATAGGATATTTGAGGCTCAACATGTGACTCAAATTTTGTGTGCTGAAACCAAAAGACAACTAAACATTGTAAATGATTGACTACTGTATTGCAAGTACTCTATACATTATTGTATGCATCATTTAAATCTACTCTTAAATTAAATACATGAAAATTTAGTTTGTATCCTGAAAAACAGGTTCATGAAGCCTTTATTTAGACTTAATTTTTAGGATTGAGTTGTACCATCTGTTTTTCTTCTTCCATTCTCTTGTTTTTAGGTTCTCATTATCAGCAGCTTTGGATCCCAGTCCAATTTCTGTTTTGCTCTGGAAATATGTTATTTAATGCATATTTTTTATACAGTAGCCCTTCATGAGAATAGCATTATGATATGTGCAGTTTAACAGTAACTATGGTAACTGAGCTCTATCTTCTGCTGAATGGATCCCGTAGTAGTCATACTGTTATTTTGAACCACAGTCTAAAGCAACAAGGCCAGTATGTAGGCGAAGGGAATATGGGAAAATGATCGTCAGGGATTGTCGACCAAGTTACACAAGAATACGTTAAATGAGTCATCAACTGTACACGCAACTACATTTTCTTCAGATGTAGCACACATCTTCCATTTTGAATAGGACTGATTTGAATAAAATGGTGAACTGCACAGTTGTAGAGCTCAGTGTCTAAAAGAGAAGTTTAAACGCCCAATAGAAGTACAACACTTGCTGCTTTACCTGAGGAACTATTGGCAGCAACACAGCGGTATATCTAAAGATCAAAGGTGCCCTCCAGAAAAACATTTTGGGGTGTCATTTGAAGAGTTGTGGCAAACACTACGATGTTCCAGTGACAGGAGATTGTGTCAAAAAGCACCAGCTGAGCTTCCTCACGAAACAACCCTTCCTTCAGCAATGGTAAGGCTGATCTAACTTAAAAGAACATCAACTGTGCATACTAATCAACCCTCCGAGCGCCTCCCACCACTGAGCCAAACCTCTCCTGCTGTGATGCTTCAGGCTCTCTGTGACTGACAACTCCCAGTCATGTGAGCCGTGCCACATGTTTGAGAGCGGTTAAATATTCAACTGCTGTTTATTATGCATTTACAACTCAAATTAGGGCAATTTTTTTTCATCTTTCCAAATTTAACAACACTGCTCTGCTGTATATCGTTTTAGGAATTTTCTTTGTATATTGGTTTAAGGATTTTCTTAGTTGTAGAGGCTTGTTTATTTTTTATGGTAAGCTGTGAAGCAGTGAGTAATGGGTGCATAGCTCTCAAATACACATAATGACTTTGGAGTTCATAGCACAAGAGCAAATCATTTAAAAATATGATACGCCTCCATAGTTCATCGCGGTTAATATTGAGCATAATGATTCATTACTGGTTCATTAACTTTTTGATTCACCCTCAGAGCTGAGAGATAGGCTATGGCTTATGTGTGTGAATAAGTGCGGTAATGACATATTTTGGCAACAACGCAATCATCACTTTAGACTGCTCTAGCCTCTCAGTCAAATTTGATTGGACGAGCGCGTTCCACAGGCGGTCGCACACCTGACGAATCTAGGGCAACTCACAGGTAGGCTGTTATGCACACACAGACGCACATTCTGTTGTCACTTTATGGTCAACAATAATTATTGTTATGTTTAAGGAAATTATGAAATTAGGATCATGTCTGTGCTGTAGGCCTACATTATTTTGTTTAGCCTACACAGTCCAAATAAATATCCGAACATTAACCTGATTTCAAGAATCTCACCTTAAAATCGATAACATCAGCAATCCGGATTCTTCCCCCCACCTTGTCTTGTTATTCTGAGGTTCGTGGAATATAATTTAAGTTATTTCACAACTTCTTTGAGATTTTAGTCGTCCTTTTCGTTATCGCTACACCACTCCACGACGCGATCCACCTTTTTCAGGTGTCTTCAGGTGTTTTTCAGGTGTCATCTGTCTGGCTTCCGGTGTCATGATCGCTTTCAGTTATTTTTTGGTGTAGGCTACAAAACAACCCGTTATGCTGCTTGATATTGCAAAGGGTGTTTCTTAATTCTTACCACAGTGTTTTAATGTATTCTCTTAAATATACACCGGTTTGTAGTTCAAACAGTTTTACAGTTTCCTGCACTTTGATAGGCCTATATTTTTCTCGTTATTTATAATAAATCAGAAGCCACGCACATTCACAGAAAACACCTTAGTGCTGAGTTACGTGGATAAACCTCACATAACCACGTGGATAGACCTCACAGCAGTGCTGTCTTTTAACTGGAATGAAAACGAGTAATAGACATCTCTTGTAGGCTATATATCCTCCTGTTATTTAATGCATTTTTTTTATTGTTCTACTGAAAAAACACTGCAAAAAATATATTTCCAAGAAACTTAGAAACAGTAGACATTTAACTCCTTGCAATATGAGCTGTGGAAATTATAAGTGATCTAAGAGTTTTTATTTTATTTTTACAGATTTTTTACAGCAGATGCCATTGAAAACGTAGGCCTATATCCCTCACAGCCTCACTGTTATACCTGTCATGGCACTGCTCTGAATAAGGTCTATTGAAGTCAACTCTAAAGTGTATTATGACCTGGTACCGCAGTAGCCTAGGTGGAAGCACACGGCGGACCATTTGTTTTTACAGCACTGCATTGATCATGATGATACAGAGTACAACAAAAACAGGGTTATTAATATTGCCTAAACAATAGCGTGTTAACGGTGCAATATCACCTGTTTATTTATTTTTTAGGAAACAGTGAATCAGTGAAGATGCCACAAATATTACAAAAATGCTTTTTATTGCATAAACTCTATGCATTTGTCCTGTACATGTTTGATTGTGTATATTAAAATCATCTATGGGCAGCTAGTCTTCAACTACATAGATAAATATTCTGCATGCAAAGTGTACAGATCTATCATTAAGTGAATGGGTATATACATTTTTTTCCCTACAATTAGGCTAAATTTAATGTACCACATCATCACCCTTGTTTTCCAAACTCTAAAGTCTTCATTTCCAGAACTCTGTCTTTCTTATGTTCAGTCTTCTTGGGATATTTTGTTCACAACATTATTGTCCTAATTATTAAAAAGGCCATTTCACAATATTGTCTTTAGCCTAAATAAGATAATAACATAAACAGAAATAATTGGCTGTGTGATTATGATTAACATTCCTAAATTTCTAACCCAATCCTCCAACTCCCAAAATATAATTAATTAATTTATATGTTTTTACATTCACCACATAATTGTGCAGATCAAAATAATCTAAATATGCAAACACATAGTATATATTATTTTATCAACCCATCCAGATCTTTAGTTGAATGCTACAAGCTAATGTTACATTCTGGATCAGACAAGGACAGTATGAAGACTAACACAATGAATTCATCAGTTCAAACCACCAGATGTCGCTATTGTACCAAAATGAAATGCCCACTCGCTTCAACTGCACATGGATCAACATTTGAGTGAGGAAAAAAAGGGTTGGACTAACATTATACCTTAATAATTTCAGTGTATTCAGCTTTATTCTCTTCAGTACACCTGTGCAGACAAATATGGCTTTAGTCAGAAAGGAGAGCTGGCAGACATCTGTTGTTTTCAGCCGGCCCCTCAATAGGCCTGACAAGATCTGTGCAGAATGTACCGTTTTAAACTATCATGCACAAACAGAAAACACACATGTAAAGCTCTATTTACAGAGTTCTGCTAATTCACATGCATAATAAAGTAGAAGCAGACCTTAGGAAACATGGTGGAGAACATACACCAGTGTGTTTTCTACAGGTGTCTAAAGGAGACTGACATTCATGAAACACAAAGAAAAGAACTGCATCAGGCACAGAGTTTTAGCCATCGCACCCATGGGATAGATACAATCATCTTCCATTATCATTCTTTTTCTTTATACAATCCTGTTTTTGAAGACTTGAAGCATCTTCATTACATTTCTGTGGCTGTACACATCTTTTAAAACATCAAGAATGCAATGCTACCGTGGCTTTAATGCAGACGCAGAGACTGAGATGCAAAGTGAACATGTAGCCTACCACACTCAACTGTAAGGTTTTTTTCTGATGGGTTTTGGTGTATGGTTGATGCACTGGTAAAACACTGCCCCTATTAAAACAACCCAAGCTCATTACTACAAAAAGTGTGTGTAAGTACTAATGACTTGAGCCATCCTAAATCTTTCAGGAATGCTGAAATTGTGCATCTCAACAAGAATAACCCTGAAACAGCAATAACTGGCCATAAAGTACCATTAAGCGCCTTGACGTACTGCAAACCCAAAGAAAGCACACATTTTGTTCTCCACACATTACTAGGTTGAGACGGAACCTGCCAACATTTTCTGATCTAATTTTGGCAGAAAATATTTGGAATGGATTTAAACAGACCTGAGAGTGTACTACAGTCTTATTGGTAGCTGAAAGCATAATCAAATTAGCTAAAATTGTTTTCTTTCATCAGTATCTTATCTCTTGTTTCCCATTAAAAATATCTAAATACTCTTAAAACAAGATAAATATACAAAGATAATATATTCACACATACACAGATATTATAAAACTGAAAAACTGATTTTTTTCAAATGTAGCCTATCTACTCAATAAACGTATCTTCTTCGTAGCAGTATTTTTGCTGTTTTCTACGGAGACAAAAATATATATCGTGGCCACAAATTAAGAATTTGTTCTCTTGTTTTAGTAAATCCTGGCTTCGATTTACTAATTTGTTCACTTGTTTTGTTAAAATCCTGCCACGAATTAAAGGGATAGTTCACTTTGAAATTAATTTTTGGTATGTTTTAGCTTACCTCAAGGGCATCCAAGATGTAGGTGTCTTTGTTTCCGCAGGAGTTTCAATTTTGATATTTTTAGGTCAAACCCTTCTTGTCTTTCAGTCATATAATGCAGGTCTATGGTCACCACCTCAAAGAGCATGCACAGAGAAGTCCAAATTAAACATGATTTAAACATGACGTGGCTGTGGTTACAAGAGGTAAAAACGATATAAATACTGCTTGGTTTCTCACACAAACCGCTCGTTTCGTGTCTTAGGCCATCAATGTGTACTTACATTTACGAGTCATTAAATCATGTTTAATTTGGACTTCTCTGTGCATGCTCTTTGAGGTGGTGACCATAGACCTGCATTATATGACTGACAGACAAGAAGGGTTTGACCTAAAAATATCAAAATTGAAACTACTGCATGAAACAAAGACACCTACATCTTGGATGCCCTTGAGCTAAGCTAAAACATACCAAAAATTCATTTCGAAGTGAACTATCCCTTTAAGAATGAATTCCCACAACTTGATTCGTTCACTTGTTTTGTTAAATTGTGTCCACGTTGAACTAATACATACCCTTATTTTGATTGAACTAATTTAACACATTTTTGCAACGTGGCTACGATTTAATAAAACGATATATTGTGTGCACAATTTACTCAAAAGAATGGAACAAATGAGTAAAACGTGCTGAGTTCGTCATGTTAATTAATTGTTAAATCCATGGTCAGAATATACATATTTTTTCCCTGCATGTCATGTTCAGGGGTCCGTATTTTTTCATTAACACATATACAAAATAAAAAAATAATAAAAAAATAATACTTCAGAAGCAAAAGTGCAAGGTGTAATTTTGAATTTAACGTTTATAATATTTCATTAAATATATAGTTGTTTGTATAATATATATTCTTTAAAATACATAGATCTCCATATTTTATGCAATTTTGCAAATTATGTTTTAAGAAAACTTAGATATTTTTACTTGTAAACAAAGCAAAATATAATTTTTTTTGCAATTCAATTAATGCATTTGGTAGACTCTTTCATCCAAAGCAACCTACAATGCATTCAGGATATACATATTTTTTTATAATTATGCGCATTCCCTGGGAATCAAACCTATTTCTACCAGTGTGTACTGAACATAGAGGGGAATGAGTACTTCTGAATGACGCTAGTTCCAATTCTGTGGAAATCTGTGCAACTTTCTGTGGCGTTTCAATATTTCACGTGGGCGTGTTCATTACAAACCACTTCAGAAAAAGCATTAGACATGGTAAGATTGCACAATCAAATAGGAGAACACATTTGAAATGCTCAAAACTATGAGTCAGGCTCATGGATTTTTGAAGCTGACGACTATGAATTTAATTATGGACTACAGTGAGCGCTCCTTCCTCCCACCATCCCCTAAACCAGAGAAGCGCTCTGGCAAGAGCAGACATAAATAGTCTCCGGAGTTGATGCTGTAACCCTCCCTCCACAAAGGTGTAATGAGTTGCCAATTAGGCTACTTTTGCCTTCCAACATCGACAGCAGACCCGAACCCAGCAGAAGCTCATCAGCGAATCCCGGCTGAAATATCTGGGCCAGCCACGGAGGAGTCGTGCTTGTGAACTCCTGCGTGTTATTGCATTAGGGAACAGAGGTGGCACGAAACAAGCAGAAAGTCAGCCCTTTAAAAGTCCCTGCCTGAGAGATGAGGCCCCGTGTAACATGCTGGCTTGGCTCGCCGTACACTTCCTGCGTCACTTGGTCCGCGTGGAAAAGTAACAGGAGAATACAAATAATAAAAAAAAAAGATTTAAAAAGCTCCTCTTTTCAGTAGTGAGGTGTTTGGTTTTGTTTCTCGAGTGTTTATTTGTTAGTTTCAACAACTTCATCGACAGACATGCACATGCAGGCTCGGCCCCGCTCACAGTGGTGTCGCTACTCCATGCCGTTGCGCAGCATCTGATTGGCCGCGATGAGCATGACGCTGATGATGAAGGCCATGGCGAAAGCGCATATCAGGCTCTTGCGCACGCACGTCTGTCGATTCTTCTTTTTAGGATGAACTGCAATGACACAAAAACAGCGATTTAGTCCTGAGATCCTTAGGAAAACAACAGAAACATCTGATCTGAGTCTGAATGCATTTTCTACTTCTGTCTGAATGTGTAGGTGTCAATTTGCATTCTAGCCGACCGCCTTTCATCTGCCAATTTGACTGGTCTAAATAAAGCGGCGTTTCTTGCGCATCTGCGAGGTGGTGGAGATGCTTCGAGGTTCACCTGAGCACATGTGGCTGCTCGGCTCACAAGCGTGGGGTGGCAGTGGGGTCTGGGCTGAGAATAGAGCCACTTATTACTAGGTGCTTCTGGAACACACAGACAGACAGATTTTGTGCCAGCCTCACCCTGTGATATCATTTTCCGCTCCAGTCCTCCTTCCGGCACAGAGCGTTAGTCAGCAAGTCCTACCCCTCTCCCCCTGCAGCCAATCCCTGGCCTGGTTACGGCAGAGCGGAGGCATGGTGATGAGCAAACGTAGGTACTCTCCTGCCTGAGTGTTTTGCTTTGAGAACTTTTGATTTTGCCCCACTCTTGCCTTTCCAAATGGCAGCAGATAGAAGTCAAGATAAAATGTCTCGCAGCATGCTCAGCATGTTTTGAAAAGTCTTGAGAGTACTGGAAAAGAAGTGCACTTAATTGCATTGAATGTGCACTTGTGTACTTCAAATCTCAAAAGCATATTTAAAAAAAAAATGTACTTGCAGATAATATAAAACTAATGAAATAAAAGGCATAGCAAGTGTACTTAAAGGCACACTGTGTAATTTTTTGCCACTAGAGGTCGTTTATTCAAAACAGACGTAGCTTGATGACTTGATTTCGCCGGATCATGGGAGTTGTTGTCTTCACCTATACAGCCGGTGGAGAATACTAATGTTGTGATTTTGCCAAATAAGACATGTTCTTGGATCAAAATATTTTGTTGATCCTGGAACAACATTCCTGTCTGAAAATGTATTCCTAAACCTAACCATACCCATAACTTATCCCTAAAATCAGAGGGAAATTATAGGTGAATAAGAATGGTGTATAAGCGCCTAACCTTTGTTGTAATCCTAGACATTAATTGTAAACCTATCCCATAAATTTGATTGGTTGATTGGAATGTTGTTCTAAAAACTTAGACACAAACACCACCAAAACAATGTACCTACAGGCCAATTTTCACATTTACATACTCATTTAAAAACTGTTCAACTTAAGTTCAAAACCTTGCATAATACAAATTTGCTACATTTCTACAGTTCCAGGATTAACAAGGAACTTGGTAAAACCACAATATTCCAGATAATATATTTCAAATATTTTTAAATGCACTAAACTGCAACTTCATTATTACAAATCTAATTTCAAATATATTTAAACATATGACAAAAGTTTCAATAGAGATTACATTAAAGTTTATTTTAGTTTACCATAAAATCAGCAGTATACTGTCTAACTAACTATATTTGTAAAAAATAATAAAATTATGGAATTAATTAAGTCCTACTTAAGTGGGTCAAAAAAGCACTCTAAAGTTCAGATATAACTGCATTTAATATAAATTTGACACTATAATATATTTTAATGTATTTGGAATTAGCATGCAATTATGTGTTCGTGCTTAGGTATATTCTTTTAAAGTATATTGTTCCATAATAAGTAGGCCACCATATTTCCATAAGTATGCTAAAGTGTACTTTGTTTTCACAATGGCCACCACCTTATTGACATTATTTGACAAGAAAAAAAATGAAATCTTGTGATAGTGCTGCTGTAAAGCTTAAGTATGCCATTTCTGCATCACTAGCATCACCAAATAAAACGCTAAATCTGTTGCTTGGATAATTCTAATAGACACCATATAGTTTTTGTGTTAAAGAGATTACCATAGTCTCAGTGTGTGGTCTGTTGACAACACATGAGCTCTGCATAGGTGCCTCATGAATGATTCATAAAGACAGAGTGTGTGGATGAGTGTTGCTTTAGCGCTGTGGACATCTGTTACCGCTGGTAGGACAGAGACTCGAGGCATTGGCATAAGGGATGAGCTTGACCCCTGCAATGGTAACAATGTCCTAGCGTGTTCCATACGCCAACATTTATACACTGGAATCATAACACTTAAGCTGTGTTGGGGAAAGTTACTTTTAAAACAAATGCATTGCGTTACTTCCTAATAAGTTATTAGGAACTAATTGCAGTATATAGTTACTTTTTGTTGAAAGCAATGTGCTAGTATGAAAAAAAAAGTGATCAAAAGGGTCACTGACATTCTTCAAAATATTTTCTTTTGTGTTCAGTAGAAGATAGAAATTAATACAGGGTTGGAACAACTTAAGGGTGAGTAAATGATGACAGAATTTAGATTTTTGGATGAACAATCCCTTTAATCGGACAATGCAATGTGCTCAACTTGACCTTCCATTTACAGAGATAATAACTAGACACCACTTCCTGAAAAAAATACACAATATGGCATAAAACTCTTTCTAATGTTAATTGTTGCAACATTTATACTAATTGAAGTACTATTTAAAATCATTAAAAACTGATCCTATAAAGATATTAAATATATGGCAGAGAAGATGAATGCTAATTCTATTCAGAATTCAGACCTAACATAGATTTATTCTCTTGATCCCTAGTTCTAATAACTTTGCATTTTATACTGACACCTACTGGTGTGGATGCATGAAGTTTTTTTAAAGGGGGGGGGGGGGGGGGGGACTAGATATTATTGCCAAGATTTAAATATTAGTTCCCAAAACGTATTCATTAATTCCTCATTTCAGGTAAATAATGGCCCTGTTGTACTATTTTGATCCCTTGTTTTAGTTAAATTGTGGCCATGATTTAACTAAATTCAAATGAGAGAATGAATTGGTACAATGTGGCCATGCTTTACCTAAAATGAGTACACAAATTAATAAGTTGTGGCCACAACTTAACGAAACCATGAATACATTTCCATGAATGAATTCGAGACCACAATATCTTTTTTTTCCCACGTTATGTGCTGGGCTCTATACAAGATAGAGCTGGTCATATGGCCTTAATGGCCACTATTTAAACGCGTATGTTGATGGTTCTATTCATTCACTAGGTTTAAAAGGCACTCAAAGAGTTACATAGGCTGTGTTTGCGTCATGATTTCAAAACTAATTTTCACAAGTTTCATAAGATGATTATAGTTTGTTTCGGGAGATCTCTTACAGCATATGCGACAGTGAGCTCTTGTGACCCTGTAGATGCAGTGATGACACCCACTCATGAATCTGGAAACGAGCTGCCTACTCAAAATCCAAACTAGCATTTTCAATTCACTCCTCTGATTTTAATAACCAAGAAATAAGCTTCTAAAAATTGCACCTCATGTCAATAGGCTGTGAATATCACATACTGTAAAAGAGCATTAACCCTGTGTATTACCATGGGGAACGTTGTGCTATTCATCACAGGAGGAGATGAGGTGCAGTAAGAGGAGCTTTATTATGCATGAAACAACAACATTAACATCAGCTCATATTAGTTTGGAAGAACAAACAGACTGAAGCAGACAACCCTATAATGAATTCAAGAGAAGCACCTATCATAACAAACACTGTTTTTAAAGTTAGATACATATATAGGAGTTTAAAAGGTGCTCAGAATTATTTTATAGCTTTTATATCCAAAGAAAAAAAAGAGCTGAACTGACAATAAATTTTTTGCATGTTGAGTATTATGTGTTTTTCTATTTATTATACTTACTTTATTGTCCTTTTGCCTTCTATACACTTGTTATTTTGTGCATACATTTGTCGTTTGAAACCCATTCTGGGACCACTGACACACACACAATGTTTACACTCACCTCCTTCAAACTCTGTTTGACAGTTCCCCGAGTTTTCGTTTAAGCTCTCCTCCTCATTGATGATGATGTTCTCGATGTCCTTCATCGTCAGGTGGTCCCGGAAGGCATGAAAAAGGATGTGTTTCAGCTCCTCCAGTGTTATCCTCTGCATGTCAAACTACAAAGACAAATAACACGGAAGCAGTCACTCAACCAGAATTTTGTGTCTTAGGCCTATGTTTTGTTTCATTTTTTGCAAAAGGGAAAGTTCACCCCAAAATTGTAATGTGACTCTTTGATTTGAATTAAACTACTATTTTATTGTATAGTTTTATTTTCATTTTCATTTTAAAATATACTTTATTCAGTTTTCAAATGCCGCGTTAAAATGAAATGTTCAGGTCAGTGCTTAAAACAGCAACCATAGTGTTTGTAATCGAGGAGAAAACATTTATTGATCACTCTGAACACTTTCGCATGGCAATCAATAAATGGACATAACGCAATTAAATGCAAGAAATTCAAAGGACATCTGAGGAAAATTGTCATGGGGACTGTAACTCAGGTTCAGTATTGAAAGTTGATTTTTATTACTCGTATCCAGAGGGCGTTTATGAGCTCCATCCCTTTAATTACCCGGGCAACATTAGCCCAGCAGATCGATTTTTCAGGAGGACGTAAATGAAACTGTGGCGCACCAGCTTAATGCCTTATTTGCAAAGCTGTCAGGTTAGAGAACAAACAGTCATTAGGAACACTGGGAGAACCGCCATACAGTCGGCTACATGTTAATACACCACTAAATCATTCAGCCTTCCCTACCAAAACAGTACAGGGATGGTAATATTAATAATTAATAATATTAATAATAATCTGGTTGGCATATACATATATGATGATATACTTATGATAACAGTATGGTAAAATGCCCCCAAAATGTCTATTATGTTATTAGAGTTTATAAAAGTTTAAAGAGAGTTTAAATAGTTTAAATCTAACTTCACTTTTCTATTTAAACATTCATAAGCACAGTGATACAATACAGCATGGAAACCTCCAAATTTGTGACAGGAAGCTCACAGTGCAGTTCTGTGGTGCTTGACAGGCCATTGCAGCTCGTGAGGAGAGACAGCAGGATATTACAATAGCTGGCAAACTAATAAATCTGACAAGCCATTAAGTATTCCAGCCTCACTATGCTCACCTCCACAGTAACTTGTCATTTCACTCCACTTTAGCAAGTCAGAAAGAATGAGAGCAAATTTCTGCTTTGTAATACTGCATGCAAGCTGAGGTAAACACTGCAGAATAGGCATTTAAATCAGTTTATATTTGTGTTTGTTTGTAAACCAGGAACGCACAGGCTGAAAATATTATATTGAAATATTACTGTATGCCCATGAATGTTGATCTAGTGGTCTAATATGTGTTCTGAGTGTATATGACATGCATGTATCCACCTTATTTTGACTTCCGATTGATTAGCTATGGGTAAATAAAAGCAGTGTTTACAGTTTTTTTTTTAATACAATCCCTAGGACACATCCAAGTAGAAGTACATCAGTATGTGGGTTACTTTTTCAAAAGTGAGCACAACATGACTAAATCTTTTGAATTACATAAATACATTTCTCACTTAGACACAAACACCACCAAAACAATGCACCTACAGGCCAATTTGCACATTTACATACTCATTTCAAAACTGTTCAACTTAAGTTCAAAACCTTGCATAATACAAAATTGCTATTTTGCTACATTTCTACAGTAATACCATATTTAAATATATATTCCAAATCTAAAAAATGAAATACTATCCAAAGAATTAGATGTAGCTAAACATCTAAACAGGTGTTATTCTTTCAATTTCATTAGCATAAAAGGGGAAAACTTTTTTTTTATTTTGTACTATAATGTAAACATGGAATATGTAACAAATACTGCAGTGAATTCTATAAAGAAACTTTACAAAAGAAAACATTGTATAATGCTGCCTGTTGTTAGTGTTTTGGTCATTGTTTTATGAGTTACAACGTGTATTTGTTGGGTGAAAATCTTTGCCAGTGTTATGGAAGAATGACTTGATTTGAGATATGTATGAATTAACTAATGTGCCAAGCTGAAAGTAAGGTAGGAGAACTGTGTGAAGAGGCGTCCTACAATAAGTTTTGGGAAATGTGCTGAGTATTAGCAATATTTGGCCTCAATGGGCCTGTGAAAAATCTAAAATAAACTGTGCAGGGCAAGTTATATGCAGACATTTCCTATATTACTTTTTAAGAGCAATAATAATGCACATGCATGGATTCCTGAAAATAAAAAAAAGGGTAAACCATCTGATTGAAAGGGAAAGTAATCCAGGGACATTGATGCAAACCACCAGCCCTTTAGCATCCAGACAGTAAAGCTGGGATGTTTCTGGGTTTACCAGAGAGAATGAGTGGGCACTGCAATGATGTAACCTTCGGACAACCCACAGCCACAGAGACGGAGTCGCCTGAGGGCATCAGATCCAACTGTTTTCATTGGAGGCCATGAGAGTGGGCAGCAGAGCAGCTCATTAAGAGCTCTTGTGCTAGATAACAAATCCCATTTTCTTTTCTTTTTTGATCACTCTTTCTTGACTGTGTATTTATATACAAGTAATGGTGGCCGGAATGACCTTCAAGGTCATGACTGGCTGTGCTGAGGTCAGGAGTAATCTTTGTTGGGATTGTGTGTGTGTGTGTGTGTGTGTGTGTGTGTGTGATGCCAATTTCCAGACAGGCTGATACTTGCTGACCTATAGGTCACAGAAAAGGTAAAGAGAAACATCCACAGCTTGAAAAAATGTAGGACCATAAAAATTCAGGCATGGGCCTAGACACGTCTGACTTGCCCACCCAATCATAATTTAGGAACAGATCGTAAAATCAGTTTTTGCAGTATTTTTCCTTTATTGACTGAAAGTAACGGCACGTCGCGTCACACGCTTCAGTCTGTAGTGGAAAAGTAGAGGCTGACAATCACAACGAAGTTGCGTTTTTAAAAGTTATTGTAACTTGAGTGCTGCATTTTAGAAAGCTAAGCATTCACGATACCTTGCACAAGTAGCTATGGAACCGAGATGCGAGCGCAACAGTCAATCACGTCTAGGGTGATGTTTACCTTAAAAACGATGGAAAAGTAGCACAATGGATTTAAAAAAACACATTCTGTGTGGCATTTAATTGCCCCTCTCCACACAATCAAACACCGACACGTTGAACTATGCTGATAATGATGGAACTTGCGACTGATTTGTGTCCTGTGGTGGGACAGAGTCTCTGTCTATCGAGTTGTACCAAGAGCAGGAGTATCGACAGTCTGTTCACCCCACACATCAGGACGATTTAACAGCAATTAGTTACACATTAATGTAATCTCCCCTGCTGCTGCAGTAAACTGACAGCTGTGGTCATTGATCCTGTGCTCCAGCTCCACCAACACCACATACTGAAGCCTCTCTGTAAAGATAGACACGATCAATCCAACGAGTGTGTGAACTGTGTGAGAGGAGAAAGGAAGTATCTAGAGAGATATAAGAAATGTGGATGAAAGACAATCCCATGGTGTGCTAATATTTGACTTGTTTGATGGTTTAATAAGGAGATACTGACTTTGATAACATTAAAGTAAAACATTAAAGTCATTCTCTGTCACTGATTATCCAGTATGAACATTACGGGAAAAAAATTACAGGCTTTTCATCATTTTATTTCTCATATATATATATTCTATCATGATAGCTCTCAGAGAGATTGGCATGGTTGTAGAGATCTGATGGTAATGGATATGGATATGGCAATGTATTATGCCATGTGATTGGCTGATTAGTTATTTGTGTAAACGAGCAGTTGAACAGGTCTATATAATAGAGTAACCAGGGAGAGTATGTATATACATATATACACACACATATAGGCTATATATTAAACTAGTCTGTAAATTCTTCTGTACTCTATTTTATAGCCGTACCAGAGCCATCTACATTTGGACTCACTGCTCAGCACAGTGACCTTGTCTGACTGCTCAGCCATTTAATTTCCACACATCCTCAAGTCCCACTTCAGGGAATGCCAGTAAAATATTATGACGAACGCATTCTTAAGCCAGAGGGAACTTTATGTCCAGCCTATAACCTGGTTTCTATCTGCCCCACTGAGACTGTCAATGTTTCAGCTCTGGCATCGCACACACTGTTTCATGAAAGTCACATGATTGCTGTCTTTTTCAAGACACGGTGACGGGAATAAAGAAAATTAAGCTTTACCATTCTTGGTATGGACAAGTGGGGTTACTCAATGTACAGGACGACATGGTTGTCTACAGATTTTTATTTGCATAATCAATGTTTTTGTCCTTTGAAAGTCAATGGGGTCCAAAACAACATTTGGATCCAATTGACTTTCATTGTATGGACAAAAATGTTCTTTTGTGTTCAGCAGTAGAAAGAAATTCATACCAGTATGGAAAGTGGTTGAGTTCATGCAGCATTTAATTTCAACGTCAACGTCATTTCAAATTCCTACGTCACCGGACTAATTTGCCTAATCTTCACAGTACTTTAGACGCGATGGAAACGCAGAGAGCAACAGGTCTGGGGGAAAAAAAAGTTCCTAGGACAAATTGTTCCAGGTAATTTCGGTGGAAATTTTCGGCTTAAATTTATAACAGAGGGCCAGTTTAATATGATGTAACAAGTTTTGAAAGTAGATACTTTCAAGCCATAGATACAAAAGAGTTAAGATCTGCCATGCAGTTTGAATCGACAAAACCTTACTATTGGGTAAAAGAGATCAGATCGTCCTTGTTGTTGAAACAACTGCTTGACAAACAGAATTGATTTCTCAGCAGTCTGACCATGAAAGAGGAGCTATCACTTTGGTTATTTAGGTTTTCTATTAAGCACATCCTATTACATATAATAGCTGAAAGCCTTCATATGTTCTAAAAGACACACCATGTGCAAGTAAAACTGAAGTGCCAACACTTTGAGCCTGTTTTTGACAGGTGGATGGTTACTGACCAAGCCCCGGGCAGGGTGACAGCAAAATGATGTGACCACATTCGATGTGTACACTGTTCAGCCTACAGCAGCCATTAGTCAAGACCTCTCCCAGAATCCCTACTTTAGAATCCCTAGCTCCGGTTCTGCTGTTGCACACGGTCCGGAAATTGACTGGACATATGGTTTGTGTCAGTAATGACAAAAACTTCACATTTAAAGTCTCCAGATGTAGTAATCAAGGTGTTAAGAATGTCCTCTAGCTTTCTTCTTGGCCACCGGACCTTTTCCCTGTCAGATATCCAGTCTTCGGCAGCTGCCCGAGTCTGTGCTGACCAGAATGCATATGATTGTGACCTTTGTTTGATATTATTATCTGAAATTGGCGAGCAATGCTGAAGGCAGGAGGTTTCTATAGTGTTCATATTAGTGCCTCCCACAAAGTACCATATGGAGTAATTTAATCATTATCTTCTCATTCAGTTTCATTATGTCTGCTGTCAGTGAGACCATAATGAAGAAGAAAAGCACAAAAGCCACTTATAAGGCATATCAAGGCTCTAAACTGCTGTTTCTTCTGCTGTGCAACTATTCGAGTGGTTATGAGCCATATAAGGGCTTTCAAAATGGCAACCTACATAAAAGCAAAATCATAAATGAGATCTCTTTAACATCAAAATTCCTTCTACTAGATAGCAATAAGATACAGAGCAAAATGAGGAGCTTAAAGGGACACAGAAAATGAACACTCAAAAATGAAAATTCTGTCATCATTTACTCACCTTCATTTACTCATCAGGTTTGGAACAACTTGAAGGTGAGTAAATGATGACAGCATTTTCATTTTTGGGTGAACTATCCCTTTAAGTCTCCTGCTCATATTTGTCTCTTAGTTTAAAAAAAGATCTCAACAGTGTCTCAAACTGCTCATAATACCAACCGCAATCGAAAAAAAGGTATAGTATCATACAGTATAATGCATTTATACTCCTCAGCATTTAAATAAACCATACAGAAAAGTCCACAAAGTGTCAAAGACACAAACAAACACTGTGAGCAGATGAAAACAGTACACAACTGTTACTTCTCTTGTTTTCCAACTGAATCTTTCAGTGGAGAATTACAAATGGATCCAGGTCTCAGCACGTCTCTCCAGCAGCAGAGAAGCATTTGTCAGAGCGCCAGAATTGTCCCATTTCCATATCTGAAATTAAAACGGGCTCCACAGAAACACCAGTGTTCCTTTGACACACTGCTTTAATATGCACACACTGCTACATGCTGCCCGTGGCAATATAGAGCTCAATATAATGCTCAAATTTATATACACTCACGGGCTTGGAACAGCATATTTAAATGTATCAGACTTAATACCGAAAAATATTTACTAAAATAAACTTGTTTTTTTTTATGTTGAGTGACAATTTGTTGGACTCGAGACCAAGTAGATAACTTGTCTTCATTAACTACTTTTATTAAAATTTCAGGGTTTTTATGGGAATAAAACACACTTGTATAGTCTGCAAATAAAATTTTAGAAAGTTTATCTGAGACATTACGGAGTTAGTTAACAAATAATAAAAATAACAAGGGACCCAAGATGGAGCCCTGTGGTAAGCCGCACTGAAGGGGAAGGGGAGGGGATTCTGTCCCATTATAGTTGACGGTTTGATACCAGTCTGAAAGCTAACTGGTGAACCAGAGTAGTGACTTGTTTTGTATACCATGATGTGAACGTTTTTTTTTTTTTTTAACAGAATGAAACGGTATTAAATGCTTTTGAAAGATCCAGAAAAATACCTACAGTGTTTTCTTTTCTATATTTTGCTTTGTATATTTCAGTCAAAAAATGGACATTATAAATGTTCCAAATTATTTCTGTTACTTTTGATCATTTTAATTTAACCTGGTTTAATAGAATAACTCATTTGTTTTAATAACTCATTTGTTTTGTTTTTAAGCTTAGTAACTCAAAACTATTGAACGGTAGTACAATTTTCCTTTTAACCAAAACTCCAAAACTTTTTTTAACCAAAAAAAGGTGAATAGGTTTTTAGCATTATAGTCAAATTAGACCAGTGCTTCTCAAATAGTGGGGCGCGCCCCCCTGGGGGGGCTCTGAGCGATGCCAGGGGGGGCGCGCGTGATCCCGGGGCATTTTTTTTTTTTGCCGCAGGAAGTAGGTTTTTTTTTCACCTAAAAAGAGCACACAGGAGATATGAAGTGCAGATAACAAACCCTTAAGAGACACCATGGAAAAAAAATTAACAGGGATGAAAAGAAAGACGGAGAGAGACGAAGATAATGAGACAAAAGTAACGGCCGTTTCACACAGCAAGCATGAGTGGCGCGTGAGCAGCGCGTCAGCGCAACTACTGGAAGCGTTTGTACAGCGTCACAACAGCGGCTCCCAGGCTACATATACCGTAAAACTTCAAATAATAGCCCGGGCTTTTATTTTCCCAAATCGCCGAACTGCACCGGCTTGTATTTGAGACAGGCGTCTATATGAGACAGGCCTTTATAATTTAGTGTTGAGATGTTGTTCATTGAGATGTTGTTCCTAGAGTCTCTAATCTCTAAAAATCTCCGAATGCTCTACGTGAAACTGCGGTCTTCCGACCTTTTACTATCGTGTCAATAGATTTTGATTAATACCGCGAGGGAGAGAGATCAAGACAGCGCTCGTATTGTTTGAAGACGTGAGAGGGCGCGCGCGCGGCCGGGGAGCAGCAGTTATTCTATTCTACGTCATTCATCGATCAAAAAAGGCTTTGGCGGCCGCCAAAAAGCGGACGATGCGACGGGTTTTAGAGGATTAAATACAACCCGAAACTAAAAAACAGACCCGGCCTCTATTTGAGACCGGCCTTTATTTACCCAAACCTGTCGCCACACCAGGCGTGTAAAAGAGACAGGCGTCTATTTGGGACTCAGCTATTATTTGAAGTTTTACGGTAAGCAAGCATTTCTTTACAAAGACTTTTGTTAAATTTGTTTTTAGAAGTTGGTCATAAACTTGATAGACTTGAAGTTTGTTCAAAGCCCAAACTGAATAAATAATTAAACAAGTTTAATGGGTGGGTACATTTTCTATAAAATTTGAGTCTTCATTTTCTTTTCTGACATACTGCAGTTCTTGTTAAAACACACCAGACATGCAAATTCTGTGCGTTTTAGACACTTTTTGTGTGAAATCATATTAATTTTGTCCATCAAAAGTGTGCTTTCACTTTAATTGAGCGTGAGTAGCGCAGCAAAAATAGACTCGCCGCCGAAACCCCCTCTTCACTGCTGCTTTACGCGACGCTCCTGCTCGCGGTGTAAACCAGCGAGCACTGTCATATAAGGTGGCATACCAAATTGCTCAGTGCAACAAAAAAAACACTCCAAGTCTTTTCTGTTACTGACTAAAAAACAATGTTAATAAAGGTATTCTTTGTTGTAAGTTGATCTATATTTCTTTCTTTTTTCGTTTTCTTTAATGTTAATAAGGATACAATGTTATGCAGAGGTGTACTTATAACAACTTTATAGACAAATGATACCATTTACAGTCGCGGTGGAGAGATGGGGGCGCAAAATGTTTACTTCTTTCTAGGGGGGGCGTAACAGAAAATAATTGAGAAGCACTGAATTAGACTAACGTGGTTCTTGGGTACAACTTGATGATTTGCAACCAGCTCTCTGGAACGGAAGATTTTCAGAGAATAAAAACTTCTCTGAAAGTAATAATATAATATAATATAATATAATAATATCAGTCTGTTCATGCAGTCCTATGGATCACTTTTATAGTTCTTGCTGGTAACATTCAGCTCACATTTTTCTTTTGTGTTCCAAGGTAGAACGAATGTCATACAGGTTTGGAATGAAAATGAGATTGAGAAAATTACACAATTTACACAAAATACACAAAAACTCTTTCGCCGCCCGCGTTTAAAAAAAAAAAGTGTCCAGCCACCGCCAGCATTTTCATAGATAGTTTTTTTTTTTTTATGAATATCTGTACATGCAATATATCAAAAGAAAGAACAGAGCCTCTGCTTAATTTTTGAATGTGGGTAAACAGCAACATTTTGAGCAAAAAGTTTTTTGTCAAAGACTATATTCAGATTGGATTCAGAACGATGATTAAAAAACATAGGTGGAGTAGATCGAAGTCGAATCCCTCAACATCCCTTAAGCTTGCACAGTCCTATAGCTCGTCCTGGGTCAGTAACATTAGGCAGTTTTTATTTATATGCTGCTTAATGTTGATGATCGCGTTTTTAAATTATGCACATGCTTACATTTGCTAATTGCTATCGCTTGTTTCTGCTTCATCTTCGCCTGTGTTTTGATCAGGAGATTCTGTACTCTTTCAGGACATTTGAAATAGCGCCCCTACTGTTTAACAGTGAAAATAAGGAAAGCAGAAAATTTCCATCAATGGTAGGGAAGCGTTCTCATATAAATGGCGGAAATTTTCATCAATGGTGGGGAAAGAGTTAATGAATATCATAAACTCTGGACCAGATTATCACAAATGCGCTGGAACATTATACATACATTAGCAATGAAATCACTCAATCAGCTAAATTATGCTTCGTTTTTACAGAAAAACTAAATTCTCCTTACTTCTCTGGCACACTCTTCCCAGCATTCAACATGCCCAGGCTTTGTCAAGCTTGTAATGTAGAGAATACTGAAATGTTCAAATGGGAACATTCTCCAACTTAAGGAGATAATTGTATCTAATAATAACCAATTAAAATTGTGATTATTTCCGCCATGCACTCTGTCCTGCTGGGGAAGGCAGTGTGTAGGTCTGTGTTTGTGCGTACCTGATTGTGTGTAAAAGGTGCAGTGCTGTAATTTTCTCTGTGTATGTGAGTGACAGCTGCCGCACTGGGGTTGTGGAAACAGGCAGAGGTAGGAGAGGTTTGCTGATTGCAGAAGGAAAAGCTCTCAGCCCATTCTCAACACTTGCCTCTATTTCAGAGAACGAAGGAATGAAAAAGAAAATACTGAAGAGGTGACGTGGACGTATTTGAAATAAAACCAATAAGGAGAGCAAAAGTGCACCACAGAAACAAAGAAAGAGAGAGATTGTGAGTGAGGGAGATAATGAAGCATAGAACAATTGATGTTGAGTTTTTTTTTTTTCCGGATATTCAATATGGCATTTAGCATCAGACCGTAAGATTAATCAGACATTTCTGAGCTGAATTAATACATTAAAGAAAAAAAAACTGCCTGGTACCATTTAGCAGCCCTGAAATACGAACCTATTTGTCAGAAAATCTCATCATCAGTGATCACTTACTCTCCCTCGTATCGTTCCAAAACCATACAACTTTCTTTCTTCTGTGGAAGACAAAAGAATTTAACAGGTTTCTGTGCTGCTCATTTCCATAGAGAAAATGAACGGGGACTGGGGATATCGTGATCCAAAAAAGCTCCATAAAAGCAGTCCATAAGGCTTGTAACCCTTTATTCCAAATCTTTTAAAGCCACATAATAGCTTTATGTAAAAATCAGACAGAAATTTCAGTCATAGGCAGTTTTGAATGTGCTCATTTATTTTCACTGAATATAAAAGAGCAGCTTTATCCATTTTTGGATCATACAGGTTTGGAACATTCATTATGAATGTTGACAAAATTCATATTTAGGTGAACTATCTCTTTAAAATATGTAGCATGGATTATTCCTTATCTCTTCCTTCTTAGGCTTCCAGAGAAAGACAAATGGACAAAGGCGGTTGTCAATTTTCCAATACAAAAAGCACTTTATGACAAGCCCATCACTAAAGCATCATGAATTGAGCCAAACAAAACTGTTACATAGTAACATCATCACATATTTCCTGGAACGTTACTACGTTGCAGTTCAAAAAGAACCATGTGGGCTTTGATTCCAGGTCACTTCTCCTCATCTGACACCATTGAGAAAGAAGAATAGAACCATATTCACTCCACTTTCAATGCACTTTCTATAATCAGCCCTTCCGACATTATGCAGATGATATAATTTTTTATACATTGCACCTGGTGCATTACATCATCTCATGCAGAGCTGAAAGACTACAAAAGCTTGTCACTGCTGACATTTTACATTCATATGTGGGGGTGCGTTAGACACAAGATTATTCCTAAGACCTTTCTTTTTGCAGCTAGGCAGTTCAGAAGCACAATTACCCCTTGTAAGGCCAGTAAGAAACAGAGGGCGACACGTCTTGTCGCATGAGTCACTGGAGGCCATTGTCATGTTTCAAACTTATAAGTTATAACCCCTTCTCTTACAGAGCAAACCTGCATTATTATATAAAGAAACAAGAAATCAATATGGAACCTGTTTGTAATGTCAGGTAAAACAGGTTCCAAACGTTGAGTTGTTTTTAAAATAAAATGAATACTTTTAAGGTCCGTTCATGCCAAGAACAATAAAAATAACTATATAAGTGTCCACACCAGCATACGATATCTTTCTGTTTATTCTAAGCACACGCTGTAGTTTTGTCATCTGTCACTTTAAATGCTTGAGTTCTTCAAAGCAGTGGGTTCTGATTGGCTGTCAATGTTTTCATCATTCATCAGCTGGAAATAGTCGTTCCAAAAGCAATATCATTTCTTTCTGCCATTTTTATTATAGTTGTGGTGAGGACTCTGCTATTCTTTTATTTTTGAACGATTTTTAGAACTATATCTTTATCATTATAGTTATTGTCCCCGATAACGGGCCTTTATTCAGCAAGGACATATTAAATTGATCAAAAGAGACAGTAATGACTTTTACATTGTTATAAAAAAAATGCTATTCTGAGGGATCATGTGACACTGAAGATTGGAGTTACAGTATGATGCTGAAAATTCAGTTTTTACATTACATTTAAAATAGAAAACAGCTCTTTTATATTATAATAATAGTTCATTATATATTACAGTTTTACTGTATTTTTGATAAATAAATGCAGCCTTGGTGAGCAGAAAAACATGCTTTTCTTCTTTCAAAAAACATGACAAAATAGTCCCAAGAATATAGAGGAAGAGGCACCATATCAGTATATTGATGTAGGTACACTATCTTGCTTTACTGTCACAGCTTATGTTGTTCTTAAAGACTGTCACAATAAGAACATGATGTTGAGCATCATGAAGGTAGAAAAGCTCCATCTTTGAGTTTGCTGCCTTTGTTCATAGCGATTCACCGGTGGAACAGACCTTTTAAGGGTTTGTTTAGTTAGCTAAAAGCAAATATAGTACAAGAGGCAGTTATCTCTCAGTATTTTGTAGTGTATAATGCAGCACTCAGGCTATGGTAATCTTTTTTTCTTTTCTTTTACTTGATGGTGGGGTCAAACTCAGTCTTTCTGTAAGCTACACTTAACTGTTATCAAAGTCAGCGCTTGACAGCCAAGTATGGGTCTGAATGAGGGCTGAAAGCTACAGGCAGAGCTTTTCAACTCCATTTAAAGGCAAAATATGTACGATTTTTAGATTAAAATATCCAAAAACCACTAAAACTATGTTACATATTTTGCTGACTAGTGTTATCCCAAATGTTTCCAACAATGTGTAAATCCAGAGAAATCCGCTATTTTAACCAGTGTAACGGCACACTTGTGGCAAAGCATCGTTGATGTTTAACTCACCCATTGACAAAATCCAACAACAGACACTGTTCACTACATGATACAGAAATGTATGCAGTCCATATTCAATCCTTTTTCATACGTATTAATATATAAGATCACACTTTTGGAAATCGAAGTTGGGAAATGTTCCAACAATTAGTTCGTTTTCTCATCACAATATCACAATTAAGTAAAAATAGAAAAAAAAAATAGCTATTTTAAATCATTTCAAAACTTTGGATTAAGTGAATGTAATTTTTGCCACGTGTCATGCATTGTCAATTTATGACAAAATTTATATTTAAAAGAGTATTTTAATTTTTTTCTTTCTCTAAATTTTCTACTTTTGTGAATGAAAAGCTACTAATGAATTAAATCATAAAAATGCTAAATTAAAATAAAATCTGCTATATACCCTTTTGAATAAATACTTTACATTAACGATTACTGTGTAGTCACTTCAAACTAATTCATCATAATAAAGTTCTAACGAATACCTGTTTCCTGTAGCCTGCACTTATGAGGCGGCAGTGAAAAGAGTGGGCTTAAAATCACTACCTAAACAAATCAATGTGCTTTGTGCATTATTCATTTCCTTTAAATGGTTAGCTTTAAAAAAACTAAATTAACTTAGTTAACTTAGAAAAATTAAAGGGTGTTCATTTATGAAAATCTCTGGTGTTATAATGAAGCAGCAGAACAGCAGGTCTTTGGGTTATTTGACATTTTTTATGAGCAGAGTGTTGCAGAAGTGTTGTGTTTGACTACAGCTGATGGCCTGTGACCTTAATTTTACAAGCGGTGTCTGTGTACAAGCATGAAATTACATTGTCAAATTAACGTTCACAAGCTGCCAACTCCAGTGCAAAAAGATCAGCACTTTCAGATGGGACAAGAGAGGCAAAATGCACTAAATAGGGACATGTACAGTAGCTGCCATCAAAGTTAATAAATTAATTCAAAAGATTTAGGGAAATTGTCTTAATCCTTCCTGTACAGTATATGAGGCCCCAAATGTATGGTCTCTTTAGTCACACCAAGGTCTGGTATTATTAGTTTGCAAGTGCTGAACGCAATCAAATATTAGTGTCATTTCGGCATTTCATAATCATTTCGTTATAATAGCTGTCCGTAATAGACACAGTCACATTACACTAAGGCGAGCACATTCAGTCAATTAGTTGTGACTGAAAGAGTGAGAAAGGTAAGTGTGTCATAAGTCTCGAGTAGTCCTCAACAAGGACTGTAATCACCTACCACCTGCTGCATCTCCATTTTATTCCACAGATTCTCATAATTCATTCCACCTACACAACAAAAAAATTTATGGAATATTGCTGTATGTATTATAAAGGATCTATGGGCATATTATTATTTTGTAAAAATTCAAGTGCCTTTGTAATCTCTAATCAAAATAACTTCCCTTTCCCTCTTACAGCGACATCTCTTCTCTGATGACGTGTTTACTGGCGCGAGGGCGGGAGAACCTGTCACTCATATGAGATCAACCAATAGCAAACCACAGCCAGCCAACGATCCAATCAATTCCCGATGAACAAAATCAAGTCCCGCCCTACATTATTTCTTGTTCGAGAAGCTGTTTGTTTCACTCGGATATACGTCACAATAGGGAAGAAAAGACAATCGTATAGCTTCTGTTTCATGCCAACTTTAAATGTGACCTAATACTGCAAAAGTGTCCAAAAAAGGTTGCCTGAGTGAGAAATGTGACACTGATAGTGAAAAAAGCCCACCTATTGTCCCAGATCACACTTTTGAACACACCACAATGCATCTTCTTACGTCATGTCACATCAGTGAGGTGAAGAAACAGTCTTTAGAGCCAATCATCACTCTATTTATCACATTCCTTCAAGGACAACCTTTCCCACTGAACCGAAACCATGGTAATATAACAGACAGGTTTATAACATTCACCAATAAACCAAGCGCACATGAAATGGCACTCATACTGCAGGACTCATTTGAGGTTATTAATATCCAACATTTCAGCATTTCATAATCATTCGTTATAATAGCTGTCCGTAATAAACACAGTCACATTACACTAAAGCGAGCACATTCAGTCAATTAGTTGTGACTGAAAGAGTGAGAAAGGTAAGTGTGTCATAAGTCTCGAGTTAAAAATGGTGACAAGGACTGTAATCACCTACCACCTGCTGCACCTCCATTTTATTCCACAGATTCTCATAATTCATTCCACCTACACGACAATCTCATGTATAAGTTCCTGCACTGAACAGTCTTGACAAAAAAATTAAGTGACAGTGAAGGCCAAGTATGGTAACCCATACTAGGAATATGTCCTCTGCATTTAACCCATCCAAATTAGTGCACACATATTAGGAGCAGAGAGTACGTGAACACACACACTGCAAACCATGGAGACACACACAGGGAGCGAATGGGGGTTAGGTGCATTGTTCAAGGGCACCTCAGTCTTGGGTATTGAGGGTGAAAGAGAGCACTGTTCGGTATTGAGAATCAAACCCACAACCTTTGTGTTACAAGTCTGACGCTCTAACCATTCGGCCATGACTGCCCCAAAATTCGGTCTCTCCAGCTCTGAAAAGCTTTTTTAATATTAACGCGGGTGTTAAAGCTCTTGCCTGATCATAACATTTCTTTTTCCAGTGATATTCCTCAGACCTTTTCTTTTTTGTCATGTCTCTCAGCCATCTCTCTTTCTACAGTCTTTCTTCAAATATCCCTCTTGCTCTCTCTCTCTCCTCCCCCATCATTAGTGGACACGCCCCTTACTGCTGATTGGCTACAAGTGTGTTGTGGTGCTCGGTCCCATCCACTTTCAACAGCATTTCTCAGAAATCGCTTACTGCACCTTTTTTGTAAATTTCTTTGCATCATTAAATATCTGGCCTTATTTCAAAAGGCTGGTGGGATAAATGCAGAGTCTCACAATGTGAATGTAGATAATAGAATGAATATTTCAACATGCAACTGGTGTGTGACACAATTTTAGACTTTTTGCAACTTTGTGTCATTCATCAATGATTCACAACTTGACTTTGAAAGCAAAGTAAAAAAAAAAAAAAAAAAAAAAAAAAAAAAAAACCTAACACAAATCTTGAGCAAGATAAATCTCCTTAATAGTTAATAGGGATCAACGAATCTAGATCAAATGCATCTTCTACTTCTGACGAAAGACTGACGGAAAAAAAATGGCTCTATAATAAGCTTTTTTCTTATGTGAAACCCTTTTCCCCTTTCATTTACAAATCATGTCGTCTACGTCTAATCAAAGTGTCTGACTGCGGTTACAGCTATAGATCATTTATTTTAATAATTTTAGGGTTCAGAAAGCACCTCATGCATAAACAATAAGATTATTTACATTTTCTGATTATTATAGAAATAATAAAGCAGGCATAATTCAATCTGCACGCTTGGCAGGGGTTTAGCCCTCCAAAAAATTGGTTACGCTTCCCAGAAACACTCAAAGACCTCGGAGCGAATATCAGTTTCATCCGCTCAGATCTCTGAGGAATGAAGCATTTGATCTGTGTTGTCTGAATTTGATAATAAAGCATTATTTATTGTGAATATATTTTGTCTGGCAGTTCAGGAAAATAATAAATTAAATAAAACAAAACAAAAATTATTCATATTAATAATAAAAATAATAATATTATATGATATAAAGATATAAGTAGGGATGTCATTTTAATAAAAATAATTCAGACATGACAATCACTGAATCGACAAAAATGGTTAAAAAAAAAGTCAACATTTAGTTTTATTTTATTTTAATTTTATTCAACATAAGTCTATCATTGGAGTAGTCAACAGCATTTTTGACAGCCGTAGATATAAGCTTTAGCATGAGCAAAATTGGATAAGGAGTGACTGATCATTTGCTTGCGCAATAATAGCAACGCATGATCGCATTTGAAGATTGCAGCTGGTGTGTTGTCAGCGGGAATTGAACGCCTCAGTCTTTGAGACGGGACATTAGTTGTGAAACACTGAGCAATTGTGTAGTTATGATTTGAATTGGGCTTTGGGAACAGATTTTTTCATGCTTCTAATTTTCTCATCATTTCTCATTGAGTGCTCATGACGATCCGTCATTATCCTTCGGCATCTCTTAAACAAAATCCTCGTCTCATTAGCAAGACGCAGTGTGGTCTCCCGCCCCGGGGCAGATTAACAAATCTGACACACGGTGGTAATTAAAAGCCAGACATGTGCATTAATTCGCTAATCTGGGCTTAATTTGAACATTTCGTTTTTTTGGACTTTGAGTGTATGCCAGTTTATGGGTGAGCCCTGAGTGAATATCAGTTTCATCCTCTCAGATCTGTGAGCAATAAAGGGTTTGAGTTTAGCCTCGTCTCGATAGATGTCCTCAGCTTCTGAGGCTTCAAGCTGTGTCACACAGCAGAGTCTGCATTCATGCTTCCAAAGCAAAGGTTTCTTATGCCGTTGAAAATAGAGGTACAGAGAACATTAAAACAAAGGGGTTTTGGCTTTAAAGATTAGTGTATGTTAGATTTTTAATGTTAAAAATATATTTTCTTAACTCAGTTTATTGTTCATTGGCTATTATTAGTATGCCATACATGGGTTTATCTCGCCCAAAAGTGTAAACATGAGCTTGAAAACCAGATTCAAATCCGAATTAAAAGAATGATTGGTAACACATTGTCACAGGTTGTTTTGGGTTTTGGTTCATGTTTCATGTCAGTCATGTTTCCTCGTGTGATCCTGCCGTGTGTTCTGTGTTGTCATGTTGTCATTGGTTCATTGTTTCATTGTGCACAGGTGTGTCTTGTTCAGTCATTAGTCTTTGTGTCTTTCAGTCATGTGTCTTTGTCAAGTATTGTTTGTGTATACTGTCGGGTGAGTTCCATGCCACACCTTTGTTTTTTGTATTTAGTTTGTTGAATAAACTGCACTTGGGTTTGTCAAGCTTGCCTCCAGTGGAATGATTACACACTTTAGTTTAGGGTCCAATTCTCACTATTAACTAGTTGCTTATTAGCATGCATTTTAGGATATTTGCTGTTTATATAAAGCACATATTAATGCCTTATGCTGCATGACCATATTCTACATCCATTATATACCAGAACTTAACAACTACTAACTATTAATAAGCAGTAATTAGGAGTTTGAGGCAAAAGTCATAGTTAATAGTTAGTTAATAGTGAGAATTGGACCCTATATTCATTCCTTCTATACATTTCTTGTGTCATGACCCTGAGGTATATAGTAGATAAAATGTTAGTTTGTTCTTGACTCTTAAAAGCACTTGAAATATAGCACACACTTCATATTGTCTGCTTGAACTATAGTGTTTTTTTTTTGTCTTAAAGGTTGTGTAGGTAAGAAATTTATAAAAAACTTTTTTCCAAATTTGTTTAAACTTTTTTATATATATCAATGCATAATTAAAATCTAAGTACTCTGAAAAAAAGAGTATAAAAATCGATTGACTCTAGACCGTTTAATCTGCATTAAACACAGCTCATTATTTCGAACCGGGACGAAACAACGGATTGGCCTAGGCGACTGTCACTCTCTCGCAACCATGGCAACCACCCCTTCGCCACACAGGACCTGCCCTTTTGCGCGCACTCGTTTGGTTTGTGTAATTCAAGAGCCACGGAACCTAGGATTACCAAAACAATGGCAGAGAAAGACCAATCTAAGTCCACATTTGTAGTTCACGAAGGCAACCCAGTCAAAAAAAGGAAGTCATTTACATTACAAGAAAAGGTAATGAACAAAAAGTTGTTGGATAAACAAAGAAATAAAACTCGGGTGAATATCGGCGTGGCTTTCCAGCGTTGGCGAGAACTGAGGGACCTCAAGGGGCTGAAAATTGACGCCTTGATGGCTTCATTTCTGCTGGACAGGTAAATCTTTCTTTTTGTATTTAGATCATACAGATTTTTTTGTTTATCTTTTCAAGAAGCATGCGTCATAACTAAGTGTAGGTTTAACAGATAGTAGGTCTAACGTTACTCCGCATCCTGGTATTTTTCTTAGTATTATATTTACCCTCTGTCTAACTCTTTTAACATGTTTACCATGATTTATCATTTTTTTCATCTTTGTTTTGTTTTTATATTCTAGACCGATGTTTACTGATGTCTTTATCGTGTATCTTTGTGTGTCGTACACACTATGTTGTGTGTGTGTGTTAATATTTTGTGTCCTCGAGCTGACGATGTGGTACTTGTCTCGGGAGTGTAGTCCTCATCAGAATCAACTATGCTTTCATCAAGCAAACTCTTACATGCAGAACATCATATATATGTTATAAATCTTACACGAAATTCATCTACATCACAGTGTAAATGATGGCAATGGAACAACGTGTATCACGCAACCTGTGTTTAGCTTTGCCTTATAGATAACTAGCTCGTTAGCGAATCAATAAATATATATTGTAAAGTTTACCAATATCAATATGCTAGTTTGATAGTGAGTAATAAAATACAACTTATTTGTTTAACTTCATAATGATAAAGTTAGATTTTTTTATTTACATGTGTGTCTGACATGATGTCACCACATGCACTCGTTCCTCTACTCTTCGCTCGTCTCAGGTAAATAATGCGTCTTCAGCTCAGCTGTCAGAGTTGCGCGTTCATGTGTTTTGGGGGTGTGGCTTTGGAAGGAGACCAGAAGGGAGGGGGTGAAGTGAATGGAAATAATGAGCTGTCTTTAAAACAGTCGTGAGAGGTCTACAGACACTCGATTTTTATACTTTCTTTTTCAGAGTACTTAGATTTTAATTATGCATTGATATATATAGAAAGTCTAAACAAATTTTGAATTTTTTTTTAATAAATTTCTTACCTACACAACCTTTAATTGAGCTTGCCAGTAGAAGTCACCATACACGTTACTTGTATTGAAAACAGAAGGTTTGCGAGTGAGTAAATGAAGACAACATTTTTAGATTTAACTATTCCTGTCAAATGCAAATTGCAACATTTGGATGGAGTTGTTGGACATTTGGATGAAGTGAAGCATGTAGGCGCTGTACTACAAGTGTTTTACTCTTTTACTCTCCAAATGTTTTTTATTACTCTCTGAATCAGTTTAATAATAGTCATGTGTTTATATCAATTTATGCCACTTTGCCTTTTTAGATGCTTTTAGCTGTGGCCTGAAATGGCCATTAGCTGAGGAAATTGTTCAAGTCTGTTACAATGCCATTGTTGGTCAATGCAATATATACACACACACATTTATATTTTTCATATATATTTTTAAGAACACACTGACAAAAAAATGGCCCAAAAACATTTTTTTTACCCTATTTGTAGAAAGGACATCAGAAAGTACATTACAAACATAAAAATCCATACAATAAAACAAAGTACTGCAGGCACAAAAGCTGCTGTAGGACAGATATTATTTTAAGCTCCTATAAAAGAGACACTGGTAAGTAAAGTATAACCCAGGTTTGACTGTAAAGCCACTCCGAGCGCACGAGAACGCTGAAGTGATGTAGCATTGATGAAATAAGCCTGACGCAGCAGTGCGGCAGAAAATAAATACTTTAGAGCAGAGTTCTCTATGAAGTCTGGGGAATGATTCATAAAATATAATTAAAGCACTGACAGCAACAGAATGCTCCAAAATAACCCATTCGAAAGCCGCAGGAAGAGCTCAGGATTCTCAGAAGAGTATATTTAGAGCATCTCTACAGAAGTGGATCTCAACCGGTGGGTCAAGGCCCAAACATGGACTATAGGTCTGTTCTAATAGGGTAAATAACAATGGGAAGAACAATGTGAAATGCAAATAATAGGCAGCTAATCATCATGAAAAGCTAAGATGGCTAAATATACACTACCTCTCAAAAGTTTGTAAGCCCGTCTATTGGTCCATGGAAGGTTTCCAAATGACACGGGGAAGGTTACTCTGCGTAGTGCTTGCCTTTCCTTTTACGCAACACAACAAGATTAATATTTTCTCATATGTATTGACTCATTATTTCATCTGACTCCATGAATGAAAAAGATTTGAATGATATCTGGGTATCATTAAACTGAACGAATATTTGATTATTCTTTTAAACTCTGATTTTATTTTACAGGAAGCTATATCGCTCTGCGGTCCTTCTCCCAAGGCTGCACGAGCACGACATACATCGTCAGTTCCAGTCATTAATTCAGAGGTAATTTGACTAAATATCTAGGACTTGCTGTATTCACACGTACATAATCAAAGATATATATATATATAAGTCCCCTTGACCGCCTCCTCTAGAAATGAAATCAATGTTTTATTTTAGTAGGGATGATTGACCACCATGAAAGATGCCTGTTGATCAACTTAACTTCTCTTAGAATGGCTTCAGGTCAAACCCGTGGTACATTTATCTAAAGTAATCATTATCTTAAAACAGTGGATATAAACACACCCGAACCGGGTGGATCAAAACAGCGTTTGCTGATTCTAGTAGAAAATAACTGGTCTCCTCGTTCAAGTACACTAAAAATATCTTGTGTTCCGCAGCACGTTTGAGCTTCAGCAGGAACCAATGAGATTAGTTATAGTGAGTCAAGCAGGTTTGATTGAGCTTCTGTTTATGTTCGCTGATCAATGTTTAAAAGTGAATAAAAGCCTAAATTCAATCTGTTCATCATATAAAGCAATGAAGTCTCTTGGCAATCAAGTCTCAAGGCTCAATTCACATGGATTAGTTTTACCATCTCTTTATGAACTTTATGAAGCGTTGAAGTGGTAGTTGCGTAACTGTAAATTGAGGGCCAGAAATATCTCATATTTCATCAAAAAGATCTTCATTTGTGTTCCGAAGATGAACGAAAATCTTACAGGTTTGAAATTACATGAGGGTAAGTAATGACAGATTTTTCATTTTTGGGTGAACTTTCCCTTTAATATTTTTTGTGGAAACCATTTTTCAGAACTTGTTGATGAATAGAAAGTTCAAGAGAACAGCATTTATTTAAAATCTTTCCTAATATTATAAATATCTACTGTCAATTTTTTATCAATTTAATACATCATTGTTGAATACAAGTATTAATTCCTTTTTTTCTTTTCTTTTTTTAAATCTAACTGAAGCCAAACTTTTGAACAGTAGGATAATAGAAAGAAACACTTCCCATATATTTTAGTCACTGCATGTCCAATGTAAAATGTTGGTCCTAAAGCAAAACCACTTGAGGAGCACTGCTGCGGGACAACTGTCCCGTCCTCTAATGACATACACCAGGAATAATGAAGTCACTCAGGATGTCACTCTCTACCACCAGCATTGGCTGGAACTGGATATATAACAGGGAAAACGTCCTTCATAACAGGAAGGTTGATTCCTACTATTTCGCACACAGATGATGGATGGGGCGTCTCAATGATTCTTTCCCCTCACAGCGGGAATGAGCAAAGCCACTCTTCGGACTAGATTAATTTAGACAGATAACACTGCAAGATCAAACACAAAATCAAACCAAACAACACAAGGATATTTATCACCTAAATCAGCAGTGAAAGGTTCCGTCACACTGAGCAATCATGCCCTGTATATACAGTATAAAAGTAGCTAGATTCCTTTTGATTTTACTCAATTACTTTTGGTATTTCATGTCCTCAGAGTATTTTAAAAGAACTAAAATGTCTGTACAGAAATATTTCACACACTGATCCCTATAATAACTGTATCAGGCAGAGTGGAAACCTGTGAAAAATTTATGTATTGCCATTCAGGCATTCAGCATGTGACATGTAACAGTGTTTTTGGAGACAGGGGTTTCAAGACAGGGGTTCTCAAGACCCAACATAGAGGCAATTTATCTCAGATTTATACTATGAGGCTGTTGAATGCTTGATTCTGATAATGTTCTAAGATGTGCAAATTTTTTTTCAGTAAATGCACAACTAAAGTAGTTCCAGTCAGGTTTTGACCACATTACCATTCTATATCACTTCGCCACATTATTTCAAAGGTCCTTACGACCTACAAAAGCAAAAGAACAAAAACCCACAAATAGATATAACAAACAATTGGATAAAAATGACAAACTATTAAGTTTCATTGTCTATAGAAAGCTTTCTCCAGCTCTCTCTCCCATACAAACGTACACACATACTGTACAGGAACATGCGTACAGAAACTTGTTCTCAGTGCTGCCAATGACTTTTTCAATAATTAGCATCGATGTGCAAAACGATGTGACATTTCTCAGTATCGAGGTAGTAACGTAACTGTTTTTGAAGCAGTTAAACTTACAGCTTTGCTATAAGTAGAGACGCTGCTGCCAAACATTGTTGAGAGACACAGACTCAGGTAATTCACACACTCTTAAGCAATCTACCAATCTCTCTCTAATAGTCTGCATTTAAATGGCTCAAGCCTTTCTTAACAGCTTTAAAATTACCCTTTGGAGTTAGCAATGCCGGAGGCTTGGGATAAGATGCGTAAGAAATCAGTCCTACATGCAAGAGTGTTTTAAAGATAAAAATCTGGCAAATGTCTTAGAATAAAACATCTGAACGATGTCTTGAGGCGTGGTAACCATAGTCTATTCCTTATTTCATTTAAAATAGTATTTTTTGCATAACACCAAGTTTTTGGAAATAACTTTGTGTCATCCTTGACATTTTTTTTGTGTCAAATTCAATTCAATTCAAAATGCTCTGATAAATAAATCTGTCTCAAAATGTACAGTTTGAGGGGGAATAAGTTTGGGGTCGGTACGTTTTTTAAAAATACTTTTACTCAGCAAGAACACATTAAATTGATCAAAAGTGACATTAAAGAGTCAAAGACTTCTACATTGGTACAAAAGTTTTCTACTTTAGACTACTATCGATCAAAGAATCCTGAAAAAAATGAAATCCTCGAAAATATGAAGCAGCAAATCAGTATAGAAGGAATTCTGAAGGATCATGTGACACCAAAGACTGGAGTAACGATGCTGAAAATCCAACTTTGCATCACAGGAATAAATAAATTCACATTTAAACATTTTAAATAAAATAAATATAATAAAAAATATGATTTTGACTGTAGTTATGATTAAATAAATGTCAGGGTTAGGGTTAATGCCTATTAAAAAATTCCATGATCATTCAAAGAGTGAGTGATCTGGCCTCTGTGAACATTCAGCTGTCAAACTCCTCAGAGATGTCAGCCAAGGTCTTAACCAAGTGGAGCTGGCATGGGCTCTGCTTCATCTTCATCTTCATCACACAGCACTCCTGAGAGTTAACTAAACCCAAAGGGATCCTCTCAACTCAGCCAGATCATGGCCATGCCAAACACTGCTATCACTCACCTCTAGGCTCTAATCAGCTCAATGAGATTCTTACAAACCTGAACACATAAATCTCACTAATGCAACATTATCCACACAATGCACCCCTACATAAACCTCTATTCAGACACTCAATGATGTCTCCCATTCCTGTTATTCAGCCTGTCAGAATAATAAGTGTCATACACATAAAACGTCTTATGTAATATTGCAATTTTAAGACTCTTTGAAGCTTAGTCCTGCACAACTACCGGTAAATTGTCCTCCACGGCTTCTTACCTGCCAGAATATGCTGTCTATTGTGTTTCCAAGGAAGCCTTCCCGTGTTTCTGAGGACAGGAGCTTAGGTCCGAGTATCGTCATGAACTCATCAAAGTCCACCTGTCCATCACCTGTAAAACAAATTAAAGTCAGAACTCTGCTCACAAATCCCTAACTATGAACTATATGGTACTTTTAATGTTTTTACTTATATTGCAACTTTTTAATGTCGTGTTAGCTGACGCCTTCATCTAGTTGTATTGTGCTAGTTTAGCAAAATCATCTTCTTAAGTCTATTGCAGTCAGGTATAGATATTCATTCATTGCATTTAGCTAGTTGCAGAAGCTGTTAAAGTACACAGTCTTGTATCCAATTTTCAAAACCTTTTTTGTTTCAACTCAAAGATGTCGTGTAGTGTTGTGATTCACCGCATAGCAGATTGTCTTGGTTCACAGCTTGTAACTCTTTAACATTCAAAAATTTGTCACTTCACCATTATGACAGAGTAAAGCTTTAAACCCATTAACACATAACACATCATCTGTTATGATCAATCAGTCTTTAAATTAACAAACATAATGTATTTTCAGTGAATGAGCGTGGCCTATGCTTGCAAAACTACTTCTTGGCTTCATCAGACAATCTAGCACTCCTGAAGATGACTCAATCTGACAAACTTCAGCTGAACTCTGAACATTAATGTGAATCATCAAGCGCTGCTGCTCATCTGATTATATCAGCTGTCAGGTGCCTTGGCTCAATGGCCAGGTATCATGCTTGAATGTACAGATGTGTAGAATGACAGTCCATCAAACTATCTAACGAACTTCAGTAGGAGCCTTTATTTATGAATACTAAAGAAGGTCAAAACCACAATGAACAAATACTTTGACACCCGGCAGCAGTGTATCAGTTAACACTGATTGGAATTCCACTTCTTTTTGGCAAATCACCAATCACTCCAATTACTGATGATACCGTTACTACTGAGTCTCATTATTTGATTTTAGGTAGGGTCATTCTATATAACCAAAATTACATAACATTTAAACAAAAATGTTTTATTTTGAATGACTTGGAGTTACTGTTTATGTAATAGAAAATTATTTCAAATAAACCATATATTTTGGTTTAATGTTCTACAATGTTATATGGAATAAGCAATTTAGCTTACCGTAATTTAGCTTTCACTGAAATTGACCACTTTATGCTTTTTCTGAAGATATGTTTTTGTCTTTGCATTTTCTGTGAAATTCTGGTATGCTGTGAAATTTCTCCTTGAAAAATAATGGCTTGATATTTTTTAAATCATATGTCAGTATTTATAGTTTTACACCTAAATTGGCCTTGTCAAGCTCAATAGTTCAACTATGTTATGGGAAAAAATGCTTTAGGACAGGCTTTATAACACATGTGTGTATATATATCTTTGTACTCATAACCAAGAATCTTCCAAACACCATATCTGTCACTGATGTTTAGCTCGGGTTTATGCTGTTTTAATATTACGGATTCATGGTTCACAATAGAAGAGTCTTGTTCTCGGATAGGGGGTGAAATGTAGTCTTGTGTTTCTGATGTTTTTCACTGAACAGCATAAAGATGACTAGACAAAGACCCTGACTCACAAAAATTAAAATATAAAAATATAAAAATGTGATGAAAATTGTATTAAATATCTAGTCATTTCTCTATTCAACTCAATTCTATCATAAAAAAATTAATGTGGGGTCCCTAATCTAAAGTGAACAGCCTGAAATCAAAGTAACTGTCCAGTTAATTTTTTTTAATGATCAAATGCTAATGAAGCAGGAAAATATTACTGCTTTATTCATTAATTTCCACTTAAACTCCTCTATCGATACGCATGATATGACAGGCCCAAAAGCCTGTAGATTAGTTCTGCTGGCTTAGAGGAGATGAAACTGAAATTGCTTTGAGAATACAAACCAAGTAAAATAAGCATATTGACAACTAGCAGATTCACAATTGATTGTAGAAGATTGCTAAATCTTTATGACTTTGAGTAACAATAAGAGCATCACATACACATGGATGCTCCAGTCCAACTCAATGACTTTATCAGATCTGCAAACATGTGTATATATATATATATATATATATATATATATATATATATATATACACATACATACACACACACACTATAAAATTTGTATGGTATTTTTTCTTCAGATTTTTTCTTGTGTGTGGGAATATAGTCACAAATGTGACAATTTGTTTTTACGTGATAATGTCAGTGAGTTGGCAGTGAGTAGGACATGAGCATCCATGTGTATGCGTATGTGAACTGCTATCAGTTCTCAATGGGAAAACAGCTAAATAAACATGCTACAAATTGTCCTTGAGGTTTAAGGTTAGGGAATAGATCATTAATGTAGTACAAAACCAATAGAAGTGTGTTGGTGAGTAAGGGGACTCACCATCCATGTCCAATCTCTGCATGATGATTGCCAGCTCCACTTCACTGGGCATGTACCCTAGTGAGCGCATGGCCATGCCAAGCTCCTGCTTGGAGATGAACCCATTGCCATCCCGATCCAGGACCCTGAACGCCTCCCGGATCTCTGCCAAGACAAACAAGTGTGCGACTCAACACCTCGAGTGGCTTCTCATTGGTCGTCCTCCACTGAGCAATGATTGCACTAATTTACCACCTTCTCTACACCTGCTATTACACCAGTAGTGACACACACTGCTGCGCTGTTGCTCTCCTCAAAACGCTTGTCAGCTTCTTATTTTACTGTTCATTTGGAAAGCTAAAAAGAGCAGTGAATGTCTGAGTTTTAACCAGCCTCAGAAACATGACTTGAGGCCAGGCTTTTTCCTGGCTTTTTCTTTTGATATCTGCTCTACAGAGGAGGACTCTGCCTCTGAAAAGCATATGTATCTCGAATCGCGGAGACGAGCTCCATCAAATGCATATTTTATAAGCAATCCTTCTGTGAGGAGAAAACTTGTGGCAGCAAAGGATTGGTGTTTTAAAATAGAGCTTGAGTGTCACAACTCTGAAGAACACTACAGTTGCACAGCATGTTCGAGCACACAGCAGTACATTGGGTAATTTTGTCTGCGTACTAACGGGAGCAACCTGGGAATTAACACGGAGGAAACAAAAGATTCCTGAGATTTGACGACACGCTGCACTATTCTCATCCATCTAAATCAAGACTCATGACTGCTAAGACTTACGCAACAAGTTCTGATATTTTGTCAGTCATATATTCAGATATTTGATAAGAGGAAATAACTATTTTGAAAATAATTTATGCCTTTAAAAAAATAATAATCGATAAATTAAAATTCTTTCAGGTACCAATTCTATATTAAATTATTTGTTTGATAATCATTTTCAAAAGTTAGCATTTTCAGGCCCTTCAAAATGTGCTGTAAATGAAACGCATAAAAGGTTTTTAGATGAAACCGGTGTCGTGTAAATGCTCCGTTAGTATGGTGTGAGTTTGTATTCTCCTGTGCTTTTCTAATTGTGGATTTTTGTGTTCGGATTGCACCGTATGTTAAAATCCTGAACAGTGTGACTGTTCCTAAAAATGTAAAAATTCATTTCCATTATTTTCCCATGATATTTCCAGTCGTTTTCTGACTATTTTATAGAGATTTCCATTTGAATTCCAGGTGCCAACTCTTTATATTACTAGATTGAAATAACTTTCTCTAGTACAAATGTCTCCAATAAGACAAAAAAGACCCTGAGATTGAATTGCTGATCAATAGACAATTCAGTGCCTCCTTTGTCCTTAAAAGTCATTTTGTGTCCCATAAAAACCCAATTAACTAGTAATATCTGCCACCCAATGAATCCCAGAAACAGTCATCCTCAACAGATAGTCTGATGTTATTGGTTATAAAATTTTACTCTACACAAGAGCTCATGAAAAGTAATATCGAGTTACTGAAATGTTTTAGAGCAGAGCATGACTAGAAAAATCGATACTGAAAATAGAAGCACCCATTATTTTCAATGACCTGAATTTTATCCATTTCCAAGACCTTTCCAAATGTGGCAAGCATTTCAATTATATTATATTTACAGGTTTTCCATTACTGTGAGGACCCGATAATAGGATTGAAAAATTCAACCCCATCTATTGGCTAAAAACCCTAACCCTAACAAAGACACACACGTGCAAAAAGATTTTGTGAGCGCTGCAAAGTGTTTGCACAGTAAAGGCATTAGATTTGTTATTGTGCGTAGAGGCAAAATCATGAATATATACATATGGAGTCTGTTGTGGATGAAAAGCCTGCTTAAACAACCTTCAGAAACATTTCGTTCTCTCAATTCTGACTATTTGTCTGACAAGCACTGTTCATTTTAGAGATGAATCTGGCAGCCATATCCAAATGATGTAATAATCATGTGTTACATCTAGTAAGACACCTGAAGATGCAATTAGATTAAATGCTGAGATATTTAATAGAAATATCTATATATATATATACAAATGTGTGCTCTTCATATGGATAGAGACTATTACAAATCCACAGAGATCCTTTGAAAAACATTTTGTTCATCCGGGAACATAAACTTGGTGTATTAAGTATTTTTTGCTGCCATATCAAATGCAGATTCAGATTTGTTCAGCATTTTTATACAGTAAGATCTCCAGAAATCTCCATGCTGGTCTCCCAGTTTCTCTTACACAAGAGTATCTCTGTGATTAAGATGCTACAGAATATTTGCTGACCCCTCCTGATACGATCAATATAACATCAGCAGGCTTCCAGCAGCTGTAATTCACAGTTTGGACTGCTTTAGAGCAAAACCAAAAAAGTCAATGACTTGTAGCAGCTCTGTATATCTGCAGATGCCCCGCAGTGTTAATATGTCACTAAAACATTTATTTTCAGGCCTCAAGGGTTCATTGTATTGCTCTTCATGAGCTCCTTTCTGCTGACAAAGGCCTTAATAGATTAACCCTCTGTCTCACTCTCTCCCCGAATCATGATGAAGAGTGTCAGGGGGACGTGTGCTGCTTTGATCCTCGCTTTTATTCAAATATGGATTTTTTTATTCATGATTTAATGCCTGATTTACACATGAAAACCAAAAACACTTCATGGTGCAGCTTTCATTGAAAAGTTATTAATAAAAAAAATACATATAATGCTTAAGGAATCAGTAATTCATCCACATTCAAAAATGAATAATCATGAGCATATAAATCAAAGTCAGATGAGACTATTATCCATTAAACAAATAATATAATATAGGGGGAGGTTAATCATTAATTTGTTTTTAATGATTAAAACATCTAAATATGAGGAAAATATTTTATATTTTATAAACTTGAGGGAAAACAAAACGCTAAACTTGGTTAAGGTATTCATCTAACAAAATTATTTGGCAAAAACTGCAAACTACAGTAACAGGTTTTGTTTCACTATTCAAAAAATGCAACATAATCTGTTATTAGTATTTATACTACAGGGCTGTTGAATGCTTGATTCTGATTGGTTGAGAACGTTCTAAGGTGTGCAATTATTTTCAGGGAAAGGCACGGCTAAAGTAGTTCCAGCAGGTCTTGACCGCATTACAGTTCCATATCACTTCGCGTAGTCAACTGTAATAACGGAAAATAGGATACAATTCATAACAAGAAAAACATGTAGCCACATGCGCTTGATCTGCCATTTTCGATGTCTAACTTCACAATAATTGGAAACATGCAGTTTAATTTTAATAAATAAAGTATAGTCCTATCTATAATCAATAGAAAATTAAACTGAATAGCCTAGGCCTAGCCTATAATAAATTGATAGTCCTGCTGCACGGGTTTTCGTAATTATTGCAGATAATAGGCTATAACAAATAAATGATTATTGATAGGCCTATACTTGTTAAAAGGACTTTGTGTTTCATTTATTAGGCTAGTCTACTGTCAATATTAGAAAAAAAACAAAAACCATGAACGAACTAATTAAAACGAATTTAATTAATAAATAAATAATAATATTGACGCACATAGCCTATGCTTCTCTCTCTCTCTCTCTCTCTCTCTCTCTCTCTCTCTCTAATAACTGCATAAAGCCGGGGACACACTTATAGGCCTACTGTAAGGCCCTTTATGAATGTAATTTATTATGATTGATCATGCCCAAACGCGCGTGTTCAGCGCGTTCAGTCTGTGATCGCAGTCTGGGTTTAACATCTGCTGCAGTCAATGGAAACAGTCAAAGAATGTTTCAGCCAGTCGTTGAGTGATAGCAGAGAAGCAGACTAATGCTGGGGACACCTCCGTTACTAACTCTAAAATGACGTTTTGGAATTAGCAACGGAGGCATGGGATTAGATGCGCAGGAAATTAGTTCTACATACAAGAGCGTTTTAATGACAAAAACTTTACAAACGTCTTGAAATACATCATTTGAACAATGTTTCGAGGTGTGGTAACTGTAGTATAAGCGGAATAATTGACTTCAGGCTGTTGAATTATTATAAAAATAATGCACACCGAGGTGTAACGGCCACTCCGCTTCGCGTCGTGACCGCATTCAACGGCCTGTCGTCAATTATTCCTTACTTTGTTGGTTCCTGTTTTTCCATAAGTTTATAATTTCTTTGTATGACAGCCTGGCCAAAACTTATGTCCTTACATACTTATGTTTCACAAATAAAACAAATGACTACAAGCACAACTAAGAAATGTTTAATAATATTTGAATAAAGGTGAAGATATAAATTTTCCTATGCCACTTCTGCATATAAAGTATTCTGAAGTAAAAAAATTTTTAACTATTTAAATTTCAGTCTGTTTCTCACAAAAATCTATAATTTAGCTTCAGAAGACATAGCACACGTTGTGCAGACTCCTATATGTGAAGATGAAAACTAGTTCATTTAATCAAGATAATGATGAAGTACCCCATAGTTAAAAGTTTGGCCTTAATCATTAAATATAGTGCAAAGCATTTGTGTTTATGTCTGTAAGGTTAGTACTCACCATCTAGTTCCTCCACAGAGATGCTGGCGAGCTGTTCGCTATTGCTGTGTTCTGACAGTGAGCGACTCAAGAAGTTGCCCTTGTACAGCAATCCTGCCGTCACATGGTGGAACGGCATCTTCTCCCTGAGAGAGAGCACAAGCAAATGCTGAAACAACCAGACCAAAAGACATAATGATTTTGGCATCATACATTCCTAAAGATCTTATATTACTATCATAGAGCATGCTTAAGTTGAGCAGGCATGTCTCAGGAAATGTCTCCACGGTGGGCTCATTCGTTGTCTCTTTGTTCAGTAAAAACCATTGGAATACTTCTAATGTTCTGCTGCACTATTAAGTGAAAATGTTGTAAAAGGATATGAAGGCTGTTTCAATGCATATGAAGGATTAAAATTAATGAAATAAGTGGCCATAAAATGGCAAGCTATTAAAGCTGAAAGCGTGCACTGTCACTCTGAATTACCCTTGTGTTTATGAATATATGGTCTCCAGTGTTTATGAGTGCACAGTTATTGTATAGCACAGTATATATATATATATATATATAATGTAATATAGCAACAACAACAAAAAGGTATGACGTTTAGATGTATTTTTCTTATTACTTAACTAATTATTCATTAATTCCTTTTACAATATTGACAGAAATTTTTTTTTTATATAAAAAAATCATATAAATAATGGACAGTATATTGATCATATCACTCAAATTAAAAACAGAACTCTGCATACCCAATGGAACAGTAATTTTACTAAACAAATATATGCAGAGTTCACAAAGTCAACATAACAAAAAATCAAACTGGAATAGCTCTTTATATTCAAATCTCTCAGATATTGTGGTTAGCATGAGCAAAAAATCTCTATTAATTATTCATCACAGTCAAAGCCATGGGAATCGTTTGAATACAATGCCATCAGATAGAGATGTGAGACTGAGTTTCTCTGCAATTGCTTCACGTTGATTAGTATGAAGTGCCTCTCGAAACCGTGAGTTTTAAAAACAAGCTTGAGTGTCAAAAGCCCACTCAAAATGCACAGCACTCAACATCCTGCAGACCGTTCCAGAGATCAAGATGGATTCTGTGCATACAAAGTACTCCCACAAACAAACCCACTGAACGTTTCACTGTAGTTTTTGGCTCATGGCCCATGTGACAGCTGCTAACCATGCACTAGCCATTATCAAAATACATCCAAAAATAAATCTATATCAAGCTTTCAACAATGTAAGATTGTCTTAATTAGCCTTGGATATAAAGTGCCAGAGAAAACACTACTGAGCCCAGTTTACTGTACTGAAAGAGGTTGAGTGTGCTACAAAACTTCACAGCACTGGTTGATCGATATGTTTTTTTTTTTTATCTGATGCTAATACTGATGTCTAGAGAGCAGGGTGCCCGATTTAATTCTGACATATAGTACATGGCCAGCAGTGTCGGGGAAAGAAACTTTTAAAAGTAATGCATAACAATATTGCGTTACTCCCTAAAAAAAAGTAACTAATTGTGTTGCCTTACGTTACGTTATGCATTACGTTACTTTTGCGTTAGTTTTTCTCACTTGGGCTGGGCTTGCTTGTTGGTTTTTAATATAAAATACATTTTTAAAAAGTTGTGTTTTTGGCTAATGTAAAAGCCCTTTCACACAAAAAGTGAAATGAATAAACCTCAGGAAATGCAAATTCAAACCTGTACATATATATACAGTGAAGAAAATAAGTATTTGAACACCCTGCTATTTTGCAAGTTCTCCCACTTAGAAATCATGGAGGGGTCTGAAATTGTCATCGTAGGTGCATGTCCACTGTGAGAGACATAATCTATAAAAAAAAATCCAGAAATCACAATGTAGGATTTTTTAACTATTTATGTGTAAGATACAGCTGCAAATAAGTATTTGAACACCTGTCTATCAGCTAGAATTCTGACCCTCAAAGACCTGTTAGACTGCCTTTAAAATGTCCACCTCCATTCCATTTATTATCCTAAATTAGATGCACCTGTTTGAGGTCGTTGGCTGCATAAAGACCCCTGTCCACCCCATACAATCAGTAAGAATCCAACTACTAACATGGCCAAGACCAAAGAGCTGTCCAAAGACACTAGAGACAAAATTGTACACCTCCACAAGGCTGGAAAGGGCTACGGGGAAATTGCCACGCAGCTTGGTGAAAAAAGGTCCACTGTTGGAGCAATCATTAGAGAATGGAAGAAGCTAAACATGACTGTCAATCTCCCTCGGACTGGGGCTCCATGCAAGATCTCACCTCGTGGGGTCTCAATGATCCTAAGAAAGGTGAGAAATCAGCCCAGAACTACACGGGAGGAGCTGGTCAATGACCTGAAAAGAGCTGGGACCACTGTTTCCAAGGTTATTGTTGGTAATACACTAAGACTTCATGGTTTGAAATCATGCATGGCACGGAAGGTTCCCCTGCTTAAACCAGCACATGTCAAGGCCCATCTTAAGTTTGCCAATGACCATTTGGATGATCCAGAGGAGTCATGGGAGAAAGTCATGTGGTCAGATGAGACCAAAATAGAACTTTTTGGTCATAATTCCACTAACCGTGTTTGGAGGAAGAAGAATGATGAGGACCATCCCAAGAACACCATCCCTACTGTGAAGCATGGGGGTGGTAGAATCATGCTTTGGGGGTGTTTTTCTGCACATGGGACAGGGCGACTGCACTGTATTAAGGAGAGGATGACCGGGGCCATGTATTGCGAGATTTTGGGGAACAACCTCCTTCCCTCAGTTAGAGCATTGAAGATGGGTCGAGGCTGGGTCTTCCAACATGACAACGACCCGAAGCACACAGCCAGGATAACCAAGGAGTGGCTCTGTAAGAAGCATATCAAGGTTCTGGTGTGGCCTAACCAGTCTCCAGACTTTGGAGGGAGCTCAAACTCGTGTTTCTCAGCGACAGCCCAGGAGATCAAAAAGATCTGTGTGGAGGAGTGGGCCAAAATCCCTCCTGCAGTGTGTGCAAACCTGGTGAAAAACTACAGGAAACGTTTGACCTCTGTAATTGCAAACAAAGGCTACTGTACTAAATATTAACATTGATTTTCTCAGGTGTTCAAATACTTATTTGCAGCTGTATCTTACAAATAAATAGTTAAAAAATCCTACATTGTGATTTCTGGATTTTTTTTTAGATTATGTCTCTCACAGTGGACATGCACCTACGATGACAATTTCAGACCCCTCCATGATTTCTAAGTGGGATAACTTGCAAAATAGCAGGGTGTTCAAATACTTATTTTCTTCACTGTATATATATATATTACATATACCTGTACATACATATACACACACACACACACATATATTAGGCGAAAACAGTATGTGACAAAAGAAGAATGTCCGAATTCACAGTACTCATAAAAGAGGCACCGGATGTACCGGATGACCTACTTTTTCCAGTAGGTTCTGAAGTGTGCATATGATGGACATCTCATGAGCCCACAGGAGAGGACTTGTGAATAGTCGGTAGTTTTTTTTTTTTTTTGCTTATTACTTATTCAAAATAAGAACCCACTCAAGAGTATGCGATCTCAGATGCAACCTTTTACTTCAGCAACAAAAACACAAAAATAAAACACAAACGTGATGTTTATCTTAAGTCATTTTTTGCTTATTAGTATGGCTGAATTGGTTCATCGAAGGTCAGGAGCAAAGACATTGTTTAATAAAGTGAGACTAAATACATAAAGTATATTTTTATAATTTAACATATTTAATTATTGCAGGTTTGTGTAGTATTCTTAGCTGCTTCATTTGTTTTCTGGAAACAGTGATACGTGATTCTTAAAATGGACAAAATAAAGTCAGCCATAAGGGGACCTGCTCCATAAAACAAAACAGTTTTCAATAGACTACTGTTATGACTGGAGTCTTCATATTATGTGAGAGTACATGATTTATGTTTATTTCTTTATGTTACTGTGTTGACGTTAAAAAAAAAAAATCTTTCTATCGTCTCTTTTCGGCTGATTTACAGACAGACCTCCCTTCAGCAGAGCTAAAAGCCTTCCTTCAGAGTGTGACGGTGCACTGCTGGTGTCCTGCACAGGAACTTAAAGCTCTCATGGGGACAATGTGGTCACCCAGCAGGTTAAATACCACAACACCGTCAGCAGAGAGCAAGAAAGAGAAAAGCCACCTGAAGTAGCAGTCAGCATGCAGGGGCATGAGGTTCCAGATCACAGACAATGCTTTGGGATGTGAGCCCATAGTCACAGTATGTGCTGGGCAACAGCCAGTCACCAAAGCAGAGGAAAACACATACAGCTTGAGCCCGTAGTAGCAGTCTGCTGAAGGACATATCCCATGATGGATGGCAGACTCTTGTAAAATATGGATGCTGCATTGGGACAAACGTAGGAGACTGGGGGTTCGCTCTAATGGGGCAGCTGATTAGGATGTGCAAAGCCTTTAATGGCCTGAGCGTGGTTTAAAATCTGTCTGAGTCCAGAATCTCTCTATCAAATGTGGAGATCTAATGCCTTAGTTTAACATTTCAGATTAGAAGCATCTAATACTTTGTCTACAGCATAAAGATCTGTAATTATTCAACAACAAAAAAAATCCTTTGATCAATAGAAAGTTCAAAAGAACATTGTTAATTTGGAATAGAAATCTTTTGTAACATTATAAATGTCTTTACTGTCACTTTTAATCAAAACAGTAGAGTGATGTCTGAGGGGGTGATTTTTGTTTTCAATGATCCTACAAATTTGATTAAACCGAAATCAAATTTGACAAAATTGTTTGGCAAAAAAAGGCCAAATACAGATTTAATTTACTATACTAAAAATCAGAGATGGGACCAAGTCACATATGTGCAAGTCTCAAGTAAGTCTCAAGTCTTAACCTTCAAGTCTCAAGTAAGTCCCAAGTATTTTTTTCTTGGGCAAGTCAAGTCAAGTCAAGTCACAGGCTATGTCAAGTCAAGTCAAGTCAAGTCCTGTAGTAGGTCAAGTCAAGTCCAAGTCAAGTCACCTTATTATTGTAATTTTACCTGCAGAATCTAATCTTAATAAAGTGAAAACACAAGATATAAGTAACTGTCAGTATAAATTACAATAATTTGGATTTGCATTGTAAATACTCATGTTCAGTAAAATACATAATGGAATCAAACAAAATTGTAACTACATAAAAGTATTTATTTTTCACTTCTGCCAACAGTGTTTGAAATGTTTTAAATTTTCAACATTGAGTCCAGAGAAATTGACGTGTTGTAAAGTAACATGGCGCTGCCCATTCGCACATACAGCTCAACTAACGCGATCATTATAAAGGTGTTTAAACAACAAAACACATCCACTTGCACATATTTGACAATCGGAATATCAGTGTTTCATGTTATAGCTAATACATTTGTGAACATTTTTTAATAAAACAGGAAAAATGACATAAAAGCAGATCATCATTCATTCAGCGCTGTTGTGGTTGTGCTGTGTCACGTGACAAGCAATGACGCGTCACCATGGAAACATTAAAGTGAGTGACAGGTTCTAAATAACGGTCGCCTAGAAAAACTCACGCTGGGTGGAATGGATCAGTTAGAATAGTTTAAACTTACGTGTGAAAGGGTTAATGGCTACTTTAGCTATTATTACATTAGCTAACTACCAACTAACCAGATAACATTAACAAATTGACAAGCACTCACTGGGCAGAATGTCTCTTCAAATGACGGACGAAATTGGAGGTTGTCGTCTGGCTGTCCGCGATGTTAATGTTGCATGTCTTGCAAAGCGCTGTTCGTCTTTTGCAACTCTTGAAGCCGAAAGCGATGACCCTCGGACGGTACCCCTCCGGCTGACATGTTGATGTGATATCTGATCTAAGTGGGCGTGGTGTGCGTAAGGTACGAGAGGGCATGACTGATGATAGTGTCGTGATCCAGTCATGACAACGCTATTCTCAGCCTGCGCTCCAGCTGGATCAACTTTATTTTTTAAAATAATTTATATATTTTATATTCAAACTGAAAACATGATGTGATTAACACTCAAGTCATTCAAGTCATCGTGTTTCAAGTCAAGTCAAGTCCCGAGTCGTTAACTTCCAAGTCCGAGTCAAGTCTCAAGTATTTTATTTTTTGTCAAGTCAAGTCACAAGTCATAAAAATAGCGACTCGAGTCGACTCGAGTCCAAGTCACCAAGTTACAAGTCCCCATGTCTGCTAAAAATGCTCCCAGGAAAAAGGATACATTGACTACGCCACAATAAGTTATTAATATTTTGTTGGTTCATAATTTCTTTGCATGACAGCCTGGCAAAAAAAAATATGTCCACACATTTTAGCCTGTTTCATTTCGTTATCACAAATAAAACAATTATAATAGCCTACTAACCACAACTAAGCCATATGCTAACAAAATCTTCAATTTGTTTATTTTTTTTTTACTTGTGCCTCAGTCTGGACGCTAGGCTGCTCAAATCGGATTTTAAATGGTCTTTTGCGTCACTCTTAACGTGACAGACACACACAACGATAACAACAAACAGCGAAGCCAGCTGTAAATACAGCACGGAACATTACAATGTATACCAGTCTCCTCCGTCGCGGAGTTTTTCTTGTAAGACGGAGGAGTTCTGCACCGCAACTCGACAGGGCGCTTATTTGGAGAGCGAGATGACGCACCTCAATTTTTCCTGCATCCATTTTGAAAGCCTCATGTGAGTACGCCTTCGTCGTTAACAAATCAACCCATGCAGACAGATTGGTTTTGTCTGGACACACAGATCTTATTTGATCACTTGCGATTAATAGTGCGCGGACAGTCTCCCTGAAAAGATCTGATTTGAGAAAAAATCTGATTTGCATGCAGTCTGAACACAGCCTATGTAACTTTTGGCCCTCTTGTGGTAAAAAACAAAACAAAACTGCATGCATTTTGCGGAAGAACATTGTTTTGGTTGTCTTTTGGCTCTGACAGTGCGGATCAATATGACCCTTTACAATTTTACAATGAACTCTGTTAGAGAAAAAAAATCTTTTAGAGAGCTACATAGGCTATGGCAATTTATCTGTTTAATAAAATACCTTACTCACCTGTTAAAAAAGACACCTCCAAATCACTTTTACAACTTTTCAAATAGGCCTACCTCAGTTCGAAAAGCCAAGCCAATGTTGTTTCTCGTTTCATTACGAGGTCTGTTGCGTTCTCTTTTTGCCAGCGTTTTTTTTAAAGTTTCATGTAGCCTACCTTTAATAAAGTTCAATGGCCGAATGATTAATTTAAAAAAAATTATAATTAGCCTTTAGTGGTTGTTTGGGGTTCTTTCATGCCTATGAAATCCATTTCTCCATCTTTACAGGGGATGTGTGAATGGCTAAAACACATAGCCTACAGTATGTCAACTTTGCACAAGTAGAGCTATATTGGCCAAATAAATCATTGTCCCCGAAAGGAAAAAAGCACAGATGAACTGTTTATGGGGGCAATTTTAATTATGGTAATTATCACAATGCCTCCAGGTTCATTAGCATTCAAATCAAGTTCTTGTTTTCTAATAAATAACTAATAAATCATGGAAACCCATACTACACATGCAATAAATTTTTATAACTGGCTAACAACACATCACAATTAAAAATAAAATGACTGAACAAAATTAACAGTTTCCTTTTGACTATATAGAAATAGAAAACAGCAAGTTTGTCTGCATAAACATGTCTCCATGTCTCTATGCATTTTTTAGATCCACTCCCATGCAACTCCTAGGGGCAAAGCCTGACAATCTGAGTGTGTCCAGGGGGAAAGTATGACTAATTTACCTGCAATCTCACTATTATGCTGTTCACATGATGAACTGTTAAGTGTACAAGACAACTGCATAATGGGACTGCAACTGGCAAAAGTATTTTTAAAAATGCATCAGTTAATCTGACACACTTTAAGATACTCTGTAGTTTGTCTAAGAGTAAGATTTGATTAAAAAATGTAGATGAGTAGCAGAAAAATAACATTAACATAAACATCAATGTCTAGATTTAACATTTATATACATAAAATTTACATTTTAATATATATATATATATATATATATATATATATACATACACAATTTTTTTTATAATTAATACCTTAGACAGAAGGGATGCATTAAATTGGTAAGAAGTGACAGTAAAAACATTTATGTTACAAAATAATTCTATATCAAATAAATGCTGTTCTTTTGAACTTTCTATTCATCAAAGAATACTGAAAACAAATGTATCACGGTTTCCACAAAAATATTGAGCACCACAACTGTTTTCACCATTGATAATAAATGTGAAATGTTTCTTAAGCAGCATATCAGCATGATTTCTGACACTAAAGATATTTTAAAATATATTAAAATAGAAAACATACTTTTTAAATTCTAATAATATTTACCAATATAACTGTTTTTTCACCAATCAAAGCACATCTCTCACTCTTTTGCATTGGCGTGATGGATGATGGTTAAAAGTATACAATATAGTCACTAAATTAACACAAGCCTGCGTATCTTAGTTGAACAACATGTCACCTTGTGGGACAGGACACTTGTTTGAAATGTCATTTCAGCTACCCATTATAAACAGGATGTTATGTTCAGGAGGGATAATGGAGTGTCTGGACATGAAGTGTGTAAGTGGAGGCAGCATTGATCGCAATGTGTTCAACTGAGGGCAAAACTTTCCAGTCCAACAGTGCCACATCACATTCTAAGTTCCCTAGAAAACCGCTGTCGAAATGTCAAAAATATCTTGCCATTTCTTGTTATTCACAAGACGACAAGAAAAAGAACAAGAAAAAGTCAGCATCCTTTAATCAAATCACAGGGAGCCATGCTTCACAAAGTCACTGGAAAAAAAGTCAAAATGTCATTCCACATCATGTCAAAATAACTCAATCTTCTACCAACCTCTAACAAAGGAACGATCGACAGACCTGAGCATAAATACATTTGAAGTTATTAAAATCAATACAAATACTTTCAAGCCAGTGATCACGCATACCAAAACAGAAGCATCAAATCAGGACATCTCCAACCGAACTACTCTCATTAAAGAAAACACACATTTAACATTAACATCCTGCATTACAGCAGTAAGATCCCGGGATGGTAGCTATCATCCCTGTTGCTTACCCGTACGGATCAAACTCTACAGGATATTGAAGAACAACAGGCTCTTTCCCAGGACTCCCTTCACCCCTTCTCGGGACGCACGGCCCCTCTCCTTCAGACCCCTCTGCCCGAGGGTCTGGATCAAGAACGGTGACCTCCATCTGACAGCACACTCCGGCTCGGAGCACAGCGGGCAGGCTGTCCCACACTTCCACAGCCTGACTACGTCCCACCGCTGGTCCTTTCCCCGAGCAGCATAGAGTGCCCAGAAACCCCTAGCTAATCTTTCAGCAGCCTGGAGCAGGAAGTCACTCATTCATCCCTTCATCTGGTCAGCATCTCCCTCATGTCACACTCTGGAGAGGGATGCAGTGGTATCATCGGTGGGCTCATATGGCTCTGTGACACAAGTAGTCCTGCCTCTGCAGCTCCGTTGAGAACACACACACACACACTGCTGACCAGCCCCCCGGACCGCAGTGCCACTCCTGCTCTCTCACACTCCACATCGCTCCTCCAGGTTCATAATCATTAGCATGTCCATCACTGTTTCCCTGAGGGGGGTGTTGGTTGGTTGGGCACCACCTGACCATGAGACTAAGGTGGATAATTTGCCCAGAAACTGCCACCTGATTACCAGCAATGAATTATACATGTTGTTTGTGTTTTGCACAGGTTTTAGGAATGCAGAATTAATATATATATATATATATATATATATATATATATATATATACCCTCAGATATATATATATATTTATATATATATATATATATATATATATATATATATATAAATTATTATTATTGCTGTTGTTATATATATATATATATATATATATATATATATAGGCTATATATATATATAAAGTAACAGCAATAATAATAATTTAAAATTACATAAAAATCAAAAGATAAGACATCCTTAAAAGTAAAGAGTTATTGAAAATATAATAAAAATATAATAGGCCTACAATAAATATAAATATTTAGGCCTAGTTAAATTTTTTTATCTATTGTTTAAATGATAAATTTTTGTTAAAACATTAATAATAATAATAATGTATTTTATATATGTTTTATAGACAATATATGTTTAAAGAACAGTTAACAAAAAAATTAAGCAAGCCATTAGTCGACTGTAAATAAATCATACATTTTCCGTCCGATCGATAAGCCAGTAGGCTATAAACCCATTAAAACAACAGGTGCAAAAGTGTAGAAATAGGCTGCAGTTTATGAAATCATGATGCCCATCAAAGCTTCCATCATGTCACACAAATCCACTTCAGACATCAGGCACAAGCTCTCTTACCTTTAGTGGTGATGATGCGTGATTTTGAAAGTGATCCCTCAGATCTCGAAGGGTTGATGATCCGAGCCGATGTCGCTACAGGATCCAGATTATCCCGCTGCTAAAATCTGGATCATAGATTCTCGCTGAATTATAAGGAAATTCTCCAAATCTCATTCGCGATTATACACAAAATTATTTTTAGCCATCGGGTGCGAATGGACGTGGACAGTGGACCTTTTTCCTGATTGTTATCCGAAAAAAACAACACGTCCGACTTCCAGCCAAAAGCAATAAAACCAGTTGGACTTTTCCTCCAACTTCAATCAGCTCTAATGAGCCCCAAGATTTTTCAGTACTTCCATGATCTAAGCGAATTCCTGCTCATAGTTCCCGAGATCAATTTATTCACATCGCAAAAAGCTGCTCATAGATTTTCGACTGCCACACACACACACGAGCCTCATAAAAATATCAATAAACATCGCTGTCAAATCAGCAGTCCATCTGGATATTGTTGTCCAAGAGCTGTCGCTGGGCATTAACGGTCACAAAACAAGAAATAGCAGGTTCCAGAGAAAGAAGAAGATAGATTCCTCACAGAACAAGAATTAACCCATTGAACACACTGACTGACTGAGAGCTCGAGTCATTACTCAGCGGGTCCAGCCTAACTAACTCATCTCATACTGTCATTCATCCACAGATGAGCGCGGGATCAGGAGGAATTAGGGAATATCACATCATCACTGCCAGGGATGAGACCTGTCTGCTATTTTTACATATAATGAGAGTTCCTACCTACCTATCTATCTATCTATCTATCTATCTATCTATCTATCTATCTATCTATCTATCTATCTATCTATCTATCTATCTATCTATCTATCTATCTGCTGCCCATCCAGCCATCCATCTGTCTACCCATATGTTCATCTACCCATAATCCATCCATGCATGCATCCTTGCATTCATCCATCCATCAGCCTATAACCGAGCATCCATCCATCCATCCATCCATGCATTCATTCATCCATCCACCCATTCATTCATTCATTCATTCATCCATCCATCCATCCATCCATCCATCCATCCATCCATCCATGCATGCATGCATTCATTCATTCATCCATCCATCCATTCATCCATCCATCCATTCATCCACCCATCCATCTGCCCCTCCATCCATGCATTCCTCCATCTATAATCTGCACATCCATCCATCCACCCATCCATCTGCCCCTCCATCCATCCATGCATTCCTCCATCTATCATCTGCACATCCATCCATCCATCCATCCATCCATCCATCAGCCCATAACCATCCATCCATGCATTCATCCATCTATCATCTGCACATCCATCCATCCATTAGCCATATAAAAATATTGCACTGGTAAAAAAACTGTTGCCTGCTAATAATATAATACTACTACTAATAATTATATATACATATATACATTATATATATATATATATATTATTTATTATTATTATTTTTATATACAAACATACACACACATGGTTAATTTTGAATGGCCATCAATGAGGATAGATACTTTTAGCCCACAGAGTGTGTTAAACTAAGCATCTACCATCAGGGCTAATTGGTCCATCCAAAATCTGGCCTCAAGGATTGACCACTAATCATAAAAACATATTTGAAAATATATAGTTACAGTACTGGTCTATACCTTAATATGACCATCAGCTGATATAAACTTCAGAAGTAAAATATTATAAGCTATAATCATTAGCACACACCTCACCCTGGAAACTTAAAAAATGCTGATAAGAAAAAAAGAATAGGAAATGGGCAGAAAACACCACCACCATAAACAAACAAGAAAAAAAAACATTCAGTAAGCAGCAAAGCAATCAGCACAATATGAACCCACGGCCCTGTGAAAACTGACAAAGAAGCGAGCCTACTCATTCATCAAAGCACACAGAGATCATGTGTACTGCCAGGAATCAAAAAGAGGGCTTCATGATTCTGAGTCACGGACGTGATAAGATGAATGGTCAGTCTGAGACACAATGATCATTCTTTTCGGAAAATCACAATTGTAAACATCTAGTAAGTAGTGCATCTATTTTACAAGTAATTGTGGAAGCACTGTGACAAATTGCTTTTCTTCAAAACTTTGGATCACTTTGGATAAAACCATCTTCTACAGTACAGACATAAATGCAAATAGATAAAGCTTAATTTACATAGCATTTTTAAAATAATGATGTCACTGAAATAGCAGCAGGCCTTTTTCCCTGTATTGTGATGTACATCCAGGGTAAAACAGATTTTAAAAAAAAATCTTATTTTTTTTAAAGTGAGGCAGAGACCTGTATAAACCAATCAGTTGTTGATTGACCTGAGGCAGATCTGAATGTGAGCTTGCAGTCAATTATAAGAAAAGGGCGGGGTTTATGAGGATGAAATGATTGGAGAAGTCTGGCATTCGTCACCAGAGAGAAGTCTGCGATTTCAACTGAAGATCGAGTTGATTAAAAATTACAATTAAAAATATTAAACATGCAGTTATGCATGGATGAAATGTTCACAATAAGATCAATAATATGAATTTAAAGGGATAGTTCACCCAAAAATGAAAATTCTGTCATAATTTACTCACCCTCAAGTTGTTTCAAACCTGTATGAGTTTCTTTCTTCTGTTGAACACAAAAGAAGATATTTTGAAGAATGTTGGTGAACAGACAGTTGCTGGACCCCATTGACTTCCATAGTAGGAAAAAAGATACTATGGAAGTCAATGGGGTCCAGCAACTGTCTGTTCACCAACATTCTTCAAAATATCTTCTTTTGTGTTCAGCAGAAGAAAGAAACTCATACAGGTTTGAAACAACTTGAGGGTGGGTAAATTATGACAGAATTTTCATTTTTGGGTGAACTATCCCTTTAAACACGTTGACTGTTCCAAGATGGCGGGCTCGCCATTGAATGTGGAATCTACATATACATATATGCTTAAAATGACCATTAGCTGATATTGTTAGCTGATTGCTCAAAAGATTTCTAAGACCCGCACGTTCCCTCGTCACAGTGAACATCTTGAGCATGTTATGACCCATCACATTGGACTACATAACTAACACAATGCAACTGAAACCAATTCACTCAATCTCACACACACCGCACACACAGTGATATAATGATGTGATAATTAAAATCCCCCTCATTTCTCAGCCTGAGTGTCCTCTAAATTCTTCCACCAGCTGACTCACACACAGGGCCTGAATCAGTGACTCACACACACTTTGTAGTGCATGCTGGGATTTTTCTCCAGACATCAGTCACAAAGAGGAGCACAGGATAAGTTGACCTCAAAGTTAAGCCCAAAATGAACCTGACAACCGGCTGATATTGATGATGACACTTTGAAAAAGCACTTCCTCCAAAGCAAAGCTTAAACTTTAGCAATATCATAATCATAAATGGATTAATACTGGATTACCTGTCATATTACGCTGCTGAATTGGGAAAAAGCAGCTAAAGGTAGAATTTATTGGAACTGAAAAATGACTCAGGTTATGAAATAAAGAAATCACATTGTTATTCCTGTCAGACCGGCAGTGAAGATTTACTGAAGTGTTAGCCGTTCCACACACACTTGCTTTTTTACCTGCCTCTGGAAATGTAGTAACTGCAGAGTGATGAGAAGTTTAGTCTCAATTTAGCTTCACAAAGTCTGTGTCAGAGTGTATGAATATGCTTTGGAAGAAATGAAAAAAGAGATTCATTCATTCTCATTAGCGAAGTAGGGCAACATATACGCTCCAGCTAGCGCAGAGACCTAGACAAAAATGTAGTGTGCCTGTTGTTAAATGAAACTTGTTTAAAGCAGCAGTGACCAAACTTTTTTTTTTACTAGATATACAACTTTATATTTAGAGGTATGCAATATTATAGTTAGGAGGAGCACAAAGAGATGTTTTGTAGAATGTTCCTGCTGCTATTTTTCATACAATGAAAGTGAACAGGGACCAAGAGCTGTCCAAAATTTTAAAAAAAAAATCATACCAGTCTGGAAAGACAGGAGTAAATAAGTTTCATTTTTGGATGAACTATACCTTTTAAATTTACCAGTTCTGACCCAGTTACCCATACTGTTCATGCAATCTAAAACTCATTAAAGCATTTCCAACAAGGGAAAACATGCAAAGCTAATACCTTGCAAAATTAAAGGCAACCAGGTGGAACATGCTGAGTTTTCACAGGGAAATTGTATTATTATGAAGGATTTGAGGGATAACAATATTTGCAAGGGAAGGAAGTCTGAGGAACGGATGGAATATGGCATATGTGTTGGGCTGAAGAGAAGATAAATGACACACAGGTGTGTCTCTGAGCTCTCCATTAAATACTGGTTAATAACTGGTGCTCTGCTCACTGAGGCTTTACCGGTCTCTCGCTGTGTGTGTCAACACCTGTTAAAGACACACTGTATCTTTGTTAAAACAAGGCCATCTTAACAACATGAAACCAAAAAATACTTTTTCATTTCCATCTTACACCAGGCATCAGGCAAATGTCACTAATAGTGGGCTAATACGGATTTATTTATACTTTTTTTTTTAAAGAATGGTTTGTTTTGATTAATTAAGCTAGAAGCCATATCACCCTAGCCCAAGACTGGTTGCCCACTAAAGCTAAGAACGGTTAAACCTGGTCAGTACCTAGATGGGAAAACTCTTGGAAAAACTAGGGCCCTGTCCCAAATGGCACACTACATATGCACTTTCGGTCTTGTGGACTTACAATGGCTGCTGCGTGCACGTGTCCGTTAAGTCCGTGAGACCGTAGGGTGTCCCATTTGTCATTTTAGGTCTCAGAAGGGTGCATGCGAGCGCCCCCCTTTGCGGTCGATATGCGCCCTCGATGCGCACTTTTGCCGAACTCGCTGCAGACTTCTTCCCGACAGTCAAAGCGGCGTTACGTCACGAAAGTGCGGACTCGTAGGAAGACTGCGGGTGCTTAGGGTGCCATTTGGGACAGGGCCTAGGTTGCTGCTGGAAGAGGAGATAGTGAGGCCAGCAGGAGGTACTCATCCTGTGGTCTGTGCGGGCTCTAATGCCCCAGTATGACTGGGACACACTATACTGTCAAAAGAGCACAGTCCTGTGGATGAGACTTTAAAACGAGATCCTGACTTCATATTATAAATCCCAGGATGCCCATTGGCCTCTGTCCATCATGGCCTCCTAATCATTCCCATATACTGATTGACTTCATCACTCTGTCTCTTCTCCACCAATAAGCTAGTGTGTGGTGGTAGTTCTAGCTCAATATGGCTGCCGTCGCATCATTCAGGTGGATGCTGCACATTGGTGGTGGTTGAGGTTTAAAATAAATGAAAGAAATAGGCTTGAGAGACTGGTAAGAAGTGCAGGATTTTATTGAGGACAGCCTGTGTGTGAGTCAGCTACAGGGACAGAGACCCTGCGGTGCATGAGGACACATTTAGGTGTGACACTGTGTCAGCTTGCATCAAGTGCCCAGTCCGCTGTCCCTCTCTACCTTAAGAGCAGCTTTTCCAAATGGTGGCATACTCAGAAATTCATCCTTAAATCATCAACTTTGTCTTTATTTACTCACTCTTTTGACTCTAATCTTCTGTTGCAGACAAATAGACCGTATGTAGCCCAGCCCTTTTTCAGCACAGCACTCATTCTGTTCTCTCTTCTGGTTTGTATTTCCAAAGCATGAAGGTAAGATCTTACAGATTTATAAATTAACTGCTCGTTTTAAAATCTTGCCGGTCTACTGACATTTGTTATGACTTCAAACATTACAATGCCAATGATAACTTTCGTTAACTCGTAAATCCACTTCAACAGCTAATTACTCTTAGACAGCGATGCCATAGAAATATACAAATATACATTTACATTACATTTACATTTAATCATAGACACTTTTATCCAAAGCGACTTACAAATGAGAACCATAGAAGCAGTTAAACTAACAGCAGGACAACAAAATGTAAGTGCTATAACCTTTCACAGTTTAATCTAACGCAGAACCCGTACATTTTTTTTTATAGAAAGGAAGAGAAAGTGTTAGTATTACTACTAAATATAAAAAAACGAAAGACAAAATTTTAAAGATGGTGGAGCGCTTGCTTCTCTCGTGCATAAGGTCTATAAAAGAACTCTGAAGTCTGGTCAGTCCATGAAATAACAATGGGCCTGTCCCAAATGGCACACTTCATGTGCACTTGCAGTCCTGTAGACTTATAATGGCTGCCGCGTGCCCATTAAGTCCACAAGACCATAGGATGTCCCATTTGAGACTGAAGTTTAAGTTACTTACTGATAATCTCCCCCTCCAGTGAGCAGTTAACTTGAGAATCACTGTGAACGTTTTCAGGTGAACTGTCTCTTTAAGGATTCCCAGGCGCAAAACTTCACAGTAACATCTTGAGAAAAGGGATGAAACCATTAGCAAAAAGAGTGCTACTTCAAAGATTGTAAATATCTAAAACAAAAACACTGCTTTGTCATGGTATTTCAAAACAAGACGAAACAAAACAAATAAAAAAAACAAGAAAACAAAACTAAATAAACTAAAAAACAAACCAAACATAAACAAGAATAGAACAACACAGATTAAAACAAAACAAAAAAAAGAACGCTAAAAAAGACAACAGATAATAATAAACCTGAACTAAACTAAACTAAACAAAACCGATCAGAACAACACACACACAAACAGAATAGAACAGAACAAAACAAAACCAAACAGAACACTACAAAACAACAACAACAACAACAGAAGTGGGGCCGGTTGCACGAGCTGTGCTTAACTTACAACTTAGCCTAGTTTGGACGTAAATGGGCACTAAGATACAACTTACTCACTACTAAATATTTTTGCGTTGCACCATTAAACTCAGTTGAAGCGTAACTCTATGCATAAACCAAATATTTACGGAAGCCTCCGATCAGGAGTAGCCTAACGGCTGGAATAAAATAGCAGACAGATTGAACTGCATCAATAAGCTCTTCTTTTACCTGACAAGACTTCAATTCTTTAGACATATATGATAATGCTGACATTTACACTCGATTACATTTTAAGAGAGAACATTATGTGAATACTTTGTAAGCGGCTCATCAGAACCCTTCCTACAGTGAGCCGCTGTGCATCTGTCCCATAGGTCAGTGTTGTGCATGTCAAATAAAATCATTCATAATCAATAAATGTTATTTCTTATGTTTTATTTGTATCAATACTTATTTATTCATCCTTATTAATTTCGTTTCAAATATAGTTTCTGAATGTTATTTACATATAAAAACACTTGTGTTATTCATGATTAAGTGTCATATTTAATGTAAACGTATACTGTTAGTTAAGTGAGGCAAAACATGAATGATAAACTGAAATTCCCAGCATTTAAACAACTTCTGCTCACGCATTTGAAGGCTGCTATTGGATCAGAGGGTAAACTACATCATGCGACTACTTTAGGAAGAGTTTACGATCTACAGTAATGGCTACGTTCTGCCTTACAAACAATTGGTGCAACAGAATAGAGTTAGATACAAACTACCCAGTTAGTTACTAAGCCATAATGTGGACTTATACGTTAATTTAAGAAAGAACGGCTGGTGCAACCATACCCTGTTGTTTGAGCGGTTTCATGACTTAGCGCTTATTCCTTCACATATATCATTATCCCCATTTCACCAGTCAGGACCCTGTGATGGCAGGAAGACCTGAGACTGCCACATTAACCGACAGCCAGTAAAAGAGGCCAGTCACCTATTCATGTATTCACTGGGCACTTGTTTATGGGCATTAAGGTGGATTATGTGCAATATGTGGGATACATTGTGATTCATTTTGTGTACTAAATATATTAAGATGATTTTTTAATTAAAATGCAAATCTTCCAGCAAAGAAACATCAGACAAAACTGCATTCCTTGCAGCCGTACGGTTAATTGACTGTTAATAAGGGAATTAGTAGAGACGATTCTCCTTTCACGGTCTCTGGATTGGTACTGATATTGCACTTATAAACAATAAGAATAAAAACTAAAAAAAAGCTGTTATGAGGATGAATTTAGTATTCTGTAAGAAAGTAAACAGAAGCATATTATATTAGGGTCTTTACTTGCATCCCTCTCTAGTAGGTGAGAGTTGTTGCTGTCATTTTAAGCAACTTCCTTTTTGGCAGCGGACAGCTCAGTTTGGCTCCAGCTCCAGCGAAATCTGTCTGTTTGACAAGAAGCCCAGAGCTTTGGGCTTCTCAGCCACAAAACAGAGCTGCCATTGGCTCCTGACCGCCTCAGTTGTTCAAGCAGTGGGTTAGTGTTGGATTGAGAGGAAGGTAGAGAAGCAGTAGTGATGGCTGTAATTCTGCCAAGTAGGACATGTTTCTGGATCAACATCTTTTGTTGGTGCTGGAACAACATACCTGTCTTATCCCTATAGACCTAAACACTAGAACTAAAACTAGCGCACACTGCAAGATAAGCTAGTCAACACAATTACTGATGGCGATGGTTGTTAACTGTTTGTTTTTTTTGTTAAGAAAATCATAAGGTTTGTTGATAAGGGAGGCAGGAAGCGGGAACCGGCGAACATTCAATGTAACTTTCATTTTGTTGTTTCATTGTGTTATTTCATTTTATTATTATTAAAGTAAAGCGACAGCCCCTCACGGACGACTGCCACAAACTAAAATAAAGCACCAACATAGCCCAGCTCTGGTCTTCCTTCTTCCGCCACTGTCGTCACTCTTCTTTTTATCCTTCCGGAGTAGGGCTGTCAAAATTGCTCAAAAATGACATTCGAATATTCCCTCTAAAAAAACCACATATATTCGAACTATTCGAATATCTGGTTGCGCATTTTGTCAATGACGCGCATTACGTCAATAACAGGACAAATTAATACAAAGAGACACAACTACTTGTATAGGTAGCTTATTTAAGTTTAAACATATTTGACAACGTATTAACTTACACAAAAACAAGTAAATCAACTAATGGCCAAGACCGCAGACCTTACTCTCGCTCGCACTCGCAGGCACTCTTTCTCTCGCGCTCTCTCTCGCGCTCTCTCTCTCTCGCCCTCACGCTCTCTGCGCATAACGGTTTAAATGAACAATAATACACACATGTTGAGTGCTGATCAAGAGTTTTGTGCAAGCAATTTAAGGTCGCGACTCTTGTCCTAAATATAGCAGGCTTCATTCAGTGATTGAAACAAATATTATTAACATTAATTGAAGTTTTACAGTATAGAACCGACATTGAACTCTCCGAGGCGCAGCTCGTGCTGTGGTAAACTGCTGCTACTATGGCTATTTCGGGGACGTCTGGCCACACCCCCTTGGCGGGCTCTGTATGATGTAATGCTAGCTCATTGGCGCACACGTTCGAGGCGCCCGCGCCATTGGATGTGCAGTTGCCGCAGCACAGCCAATGAGTGAGCCAGACAGTCACTGTGCTATCTGTGCAGCTGGAAAATGCGTTTTACATTTTAAGCTTCAGAATTTTGCCACTAGCAAAGCAGACAGCCGCGCCTCTGCTACCGCGGGCATGTTTTTCCACATGATTCGAATATTAATTTTCACCTTCGAATTTCTGTTTTTTTAAACTATTCGAATATATATTCGAATTTAGAATATTCGTTGACAGCCCTATTCCGGAGCTCCTCCGTGGGACTCATTAACACTCGCACAACTGGCCTCGCTCCATTCCCAAGGCTCTCAGCCCCACCCCGCTTGCCACAATAATTAAACATGCTGTTGACAAAAACATGAATATTTTAAGCACCCAATCATAGTAGATAATGTTAGGAATGCCAAGCTTGTCGTGATATTACAACTTGCATATACACAAAAAGTTTTGGATGCATATGAGTGAACATGAACAAGTTTGCCATTATGTGCTAACCATAATGTACAGGTAAATTTCCGGAAAAACTTATTTTCTGCACAAGAAAAAGACTATAGTTAAAACAACTAAAAAGTCTCAAATGTATCACTCATCACCCTTTTATCTTTTAATGTCTGACTATTCTGGTACCAAAAGGTCCAGATTGTGACTGTCTTGTGCTGCATGACTTAGTGGGAACATCTGTGAGACACAATCAAAGTTGTCAGGTCTTTTGAAACATTTTAAACTTAAGATCTAGCTGCCCAGTCCCAAGCCAAAATATGATGAAATATGTGTATTTATTTTATTTTATTTTTGGGAGCCACAAAGACATTGAAGTAGTATTTCAGATCTTCTATACGTGCTTTTGAGCTCTCAATTGAGTTGTCAGTCCATCTTTTTAGGACAACACATCAAAACACAATGTCACGCTTAGGGCAATTTCCTTTGCTCTTGCTAGTCAGAATTAGCCTACTGTCAATATGTTTTTCCCCACTAAAGCACAGGATTTTAGGTCCCTTTAAAACATTCAGAGGACAGTTGGATTTGAGGCTAAAAACAGAAGCTGAGACAGAGGTATTAAGACTGGAGGCTCATGCTGTTCCAGTACAGATTGTCTCTTTTCCCACCCTCTGTAAAACCAATTGAGGGACTTGGGTTTAGGGTGCCATAGCCGAGATAACTTGTGATGGGGAAATCCATTAGTAACAGAGCTTGCGAAATAAAATTTGTTTAGGCACATAAAAAAAAAACCTTGTACTTTGAAAATTCCAAATTCCTCATAATTCCACACATACACACACAAAAACTTGCATCGGCATGACTCTGAATAAGCTAAAGTTATTTTAAAAAGTCTATAAACTAGGAAATGCCTGATACCTGATAGGACTGTTGTTGTAAAAAGGTACACATTTCCACAGCATTACTAACAGTCAATCACATGTGAAAGCATCCATATCAAACAATTATACTGCCCCAAAAGTAAAAAAAAAAAAAAAAAGGTGTATTTGGGTGGTGAATTCCCTTCGGCTTGCTAAAGTGACTGAAATGCATGAGGAAGACACTGTGTCTCATTAGCCTAGATCAGCGCAGCACCTATTTCACAGAGGTGTGAAATAGCTTTTCTGTCACTCGTCACAGACTGTTACACTCTCTGTTTCAGTTAAACTACTAGGAGACAAGGCACTTTAAAGTCTGGGATCAAAAGTGTAGTTTAAACATTTCAATAAATCCAATGAACTTTCAGCCGTATAAGCGCTTTCAATAGCTAACTTGTCAGAATCCAGAGACAAGAGAAATCATTGTGAACTTAAAGAATAGATTGCAGCTATTGTTAGACACTTTTTTCATATATTTTTTGACCAAGCAAACAATAGCATTGCCATTTCGTTTCTTAATATACACTCTGTCAGAGTTTCGAGCACTGGACACATTTATATTTCATAAATAAAAGCTATAAAGTAGGAACAACCCAATGACTGGATGAAAGCAGTATTACTTTGAACAGAGGGAGAAAAAGCAGGGACTTCTGTGTCTGGTCTTAATATTATGCCCCTTTTTCTTCACACAAGACCAAAGATTTCAGCTTCATTCAGTTGCAGAGCTCAGAAAATGGCTGTGACCTAGTTCACTCAGCATCAAGCACACTCCCTTCTCTTACAATACCATTCAAATGTCTGTAGAACAACATAAAGACATTTCATAAAGACATTTTTAATAAGAAGACACCAAGAAAGCAGCTACAACAAAACTCAAATTGATTTGCAAGC